>OY292463.1:2500000-3750000 GCA_958496255.1 Camptogramma bilineatum | reverse complement strand
ATTGGGAATTTAACTCATGATCCCCAAATGTTGATTTTAATTTCTCTATCGCCACATTCACCAGATCATAACCCCGCATCCACACGTTGGGGCCAACGTTGGTCCCAATGCCTCTCACCAACGTGTGGTGCTGACAAAATAGCTTGGCGCCAACGTTGGGGCCAACGTTGGGGCTTGGCCGTGCCGTGTCGGTTTTATCAAAGGAAGTTGGCGCGCCAACGTTGGGGATCCGTCCACACGTTGGCGCTATGCTCAGTCCCGTTTCGACGCGCATCGAGAGCGCACGTGTCGACTGACGAGCGAGAATGTCATCGTATTCCTTATTTATTGTGTTTGTAGGACTATCGGGCTGAAATTTTGCACACTTATAGATTCTCGGTGACAATGAAATATTATGGTATCAACAAGCTGATCTGATGATGGAGTCAAGAGCTGTTCAACAGAACTCCTCAGTAAATAAGCCGATTGAGTTGAAACTCGGCATATTTGTCAAGTTCTGACTACAATGTAATAATATGGTGACAGCGAGCTGATCTGATGATGGAGTCTACTATTTTTTTTTATGTTACGGGAACCGTGCAATCTTTTGGGATAAAAAGTAGCCTATGTCCTATTTCCGGTTATTATCTATCTATATTTTAAATATCACCCATATCGGTTAAGTGGTTGTCGTGTTAGAGAGGAACAAACATACATCCAAACATCCAAACTTTCGCTTTTATAATATAGTGTGTTGTGTGAAGTGTGATAGTGACATGATGTGATGTGATTGTGATAAAATTGGTATTCAGTAATGTAAAATCACTTAGAGAAATTTCAATTTCTGTATCGGACGCGCAGACATCGGACGTCTGCACGTTGGCTCTGACGGAACAAGACTGGTGTATCGCCAACGTGTGGATGGTTCACGAAATCTTGGCGCCAACGTTGGGACCAACGTTGGCCCCAACGTATGGAGCCGGCGTAAACAGTTTATCTGCACTTTTGATCCCATTTAAATGTTGCAATTTCCGCAGCAGACAATGAGGTGACTCTGAAATGTAACAATGATCTCAATGTCATAAAGACAATCGTATCTTCAGCTCGCCTCCATACAAAGAGATAATTAGATACAGTTTTGGCGCAATGTTTGGGTGTTATGTTAGTGTTTCATACAGAAATAAGTACGCATGAGTGAAGAATAGTATTTTTTGGCTCGAATCAGAGTAGGTACTAAATATCTAGACTGTGTTAAAAAATAAGCTATTATTTTGGTCATGTTTAACGACAGAACCGTCTTTCTCTCTTTTTCTTTGTATTTTCCATTATTTATAAGAATCTAGAGATCGTAATTGATAACTTTATTGATCGATAAGATCACCAGGGCAAGTAAAAAAAGTTGAACGAAATAAGTCGAATTCATATTTTTGCAGGAAAATATTCTGAAAAGTTTTATAGAACTTCTGTCATCATTTCATTAAGCACATTAGATTACAGTTTTATTTGATCTCATTCGGCAATAAAAAAGATGATTTACATAAACGACCATCCTTTACTCGATATTGGAAAACAAAAATATACAAGGTCGAGGTGGGTAGAACTTATTCTAGAAATCCTCCACAGAAATAAGAACCAAGAAAGTTTTTTTCTAGACTCGTTAACGCCCACTGCTTACTCGAAATAAACTCTTACTCAGTATCAATAAATTAGAAAACTATAAAAAGGTGCTGCGGAATAGTATACTTTAGACTTTTAATGTAAACCAGAATATTCTTACGTATTTTAGTGCAAAAACACAGCTTTCGAGGTCAGGAGCAGATGTTTGAACTGGTAAATAATGATGCAAATATAACTGATGAAGGTGAAGTGAAGATAAACAGAGGATGAATGGAGCATGGCATGTATGTACTCATACGTTCAAGGAATATCTTTGTATTGTTGATTCGGGATTTTTAATTTTTCTCATAAAAAATATAGGGACTTACATAATAAGTACGTACTCGTAATAATATAAACCTACATACTACTTCAGAGTAAGAGCGGGAATATACAAAGAACTGAAAATCTCAGAATTGTTTATACACTTCAAAAGTGGCCTAAATTCGTGAATTGAATTTGAGAACAATAATGATGGGACTGTGTAGTTTCTAAACAATCGAGTGAGTCGAGGCACAGGTAGCTGAGTGACCTCGAAGCTGTTGATGTGATGAATATCGTGAGTATTGGCAGACGTCCAATGGTAACGAAAAATGAGCGACGAAACTAGCCAAATATTTGCGCACCACAATGCCATTTGTTTATTTGAGCATGTAATGACTATATGTAAATACATAAAATTAGCCTTTTTTTAGGTTGCTTCCATTTTCAGTAAGAGCTCTTGATCAATAAATCATAACCATAAAGACTGAATGAATGAACATTTGGCAGAATTCGAGGTATTATTCGCTTTGTTTTTTTAAATTAAATTCGAACCTTTACTGATGTCGATTAAAATGTTTATTAAAACATTGCTGAAAATGTAACTAGACCCCAATTTCTTTTAATCGTTTTTATCACGCTTTGTCCTTCATAGGAAGGTTCAAAGCTACGTTCCGACTGTATATTTTTCTTTGAACATGCAAGCGGCGAGGAACCAAGGTGAGAGAGGCGTGCGCAAAATAATGTCTGCAAAGTTCGCGGAACGCACCGTGAGACCGGAAAATTGTCGACTGTGGTTGAAGACAACCTCTGTGTGTGTGTGTGTGTGTGTCACTTCCTTGTGTAATTAGTAATTATTGATTTTATTTGTTTGTACTTAGATTTATAGTAATAACGATAAATAAGTTCTCATGTTTGAAGAAAGCAGCATGTAATCGAAGATTCTGTAGCCGTACCATGAACTCTTAGAGCAATGTTAAAACAAGCTTAAAACAGTCCTTATGCTTTAGAAATGACATTCGTTGCTATATTTCAAGCTTGTTTTAACATTGCTCTAAAGAGTTCATGGTACGGCTACTGGGGTTGACCACACATACATCGAATTACATCTTTAGTATTGTACTCCTATGATCTTTTATTGATTCACAATTAACATTCGGCATCCTAAAGAGGTTAATGACGAACATCTAAGTAATAAATAAATAAAGGTGGACATTTCACAACATTATCTAAACAAAACTTGCAAAAATTGTATTATAAGAACCAAATAACAAATAAAAGTGCATATGGAGTAAATTCAAGAGTTTCTCAAGGAAGAAGAAATGATTAGTGTGGGTGGATGATGTGGCTCACCTCCAAGGCTGGTCAGTGACCATTTAATAACCACGTCACCTCGCAGAGCAAAACGGTACCAGCATGCATTAAACTCACATTTGTGGCGAAACAAATGCTCTACTTGTAATTCCAATAATGCAAAGTAGGATATAATGCTCCACTGTTATTTTGAATTGTACATTAAGAACTGTAAAACCTGTTTTATTGCGAAAAGTTCATTGACTTGAAGTGATCTTCAAATTAAATATGAGTTCAAAAACTTCAGGCATTCTAATACCATCTAGGATTAAAATATTTTAATATAGAAGATTGAAATTGTAATAGAAAATTTTTAGCGAAAAGATTTTTTTATATTTTCTTCCCTTCAGATTTTGTAGATCAAAATCAAAAGATTTTATAAAAAGGCAGAGAAACTGATGTTATCATTACATTAGACTTCGTTACTAAGCTATAGGAAATGACAAACACTTAAATAAGTGGAAAGGCCTATGTTTGAAGGTGCTATTAAATTTAGATCGTAGAAGATTAGTGATCGTTACTGTATTGAAATTACAGTGTAAAAAGTGAAAATTTCTCCAAAATTTTACTCTTGCGTATTTCCAACGGCTCCCAAGCATCTTCGATAGAATGAAAAATTGGTGTTATCAAGCATTCTTTGGCGTTAAAAATCTCTCTAGACCATACGTTCTACTCCAAGTAATACATACATACATATTTTGGTCTGAATAAACAAAAATCAAGCAATAAAGATGTCACTCCTACGTACTCCTCTCAAAGAAAGGGACTGTGCTGGATGCCTTCAAAAAATCACAAACAGACAGTTTCTTGTGTGTTCAACATGCAAATTGTCTTACGACTTGGACTGTGCAAATGTATCTCTTGCTAGATTCCTGAGTACTCTTACCGGAGAACACAGAACTTGTTGGAAATGTGTTATGTGCTACAAAAAACCACCGGGTGACAACACAAACACCCCAGTCAGTGTACACCATGATAAGTACTCTCATGAAAATGTAACAATACGTCAAAAGAAGGACAGACAAATCTCTCTTGAAAATCTATCAAACGACACACTAAATTGCTCTGAAACATCAGCTCTTTGCAGCAACTATAGCAGCCCTTCTGACAGACAAAAAGGTGATGAAAGTAATACTATAACACAACTAAAACAAGAACTCCAGGTCCTATCGCACCAGCTTATCAAAGCTACACAGGAAATAAATAATTTACAAACTGAAAACTCCAATTTAAAAAGTGTCTTATTAAAATATGAAGGAAAATTGGAAAAACCTGGAAAAGCTGAATCAGGTATATCACAAGAATCACAGCTCTCAAATGACACCATCTCACAAGATAAGGATCCGATGTCTCAAGATTTCTCTTGCACCATGAACGACTGCGCTGAAGGAAAAATTGAAAATTCAGACAAAAATGAAATGAAGCCTAAAATAATTATCATTGGAGATCAAGACTGCCGAAACCTTGCATCCCAGTTGATTCAAGAACGCACAAAAATCAAGAATTCAAAGGAATATGGGATAACAAATTGCTGCTACCCGAATGCACCTACAAGTTTCATATTTGAAAAATCTAAAATAGATTCAATGAAACTAGGCAAGGATGATTGGGTTGTAGTTTCCACTGGTTCAAATGACTCAAACCCCACTAAATTATTTATAGAAATGTCTGCACTGTTAAAAAAATTAAGTGTGCCCAATGTAATAATTACTGAGATTTCACACAACCCGTACCTAAATGAGAAAAAACTAAATACCAAATTGAAACACATCACAAAAAATTTCCCAAACTGCAAATTTTTAAGTGCATACAACTCTAAAAATTATAAAAGCAATGTGTCATATTATCTCCAAGAAATAAATAATTACATAAACACACAGGACTACAAAAACTGCTTTATTGGGAAAAATGTATTGAAAATGAATAAATCAAAACAACAAAACAAAGTAGCATCCAGCATAACTTCAAAAATAAATATTGATATGAACAAAACTAAAACTGAAAAACTCAAACCAGGCACAATACCATACTTTTTTGAAAAAATGAATAAGGGAAAAAAAGTGAATAAAGTTGACAATTCACACATAAACATATCTCAAGAAATTGAAACACAGACAAATGGGAAAATACCATTTTACTTTGGGAAACCCACACAGAGTAACAAAAATCCCCTAAATAACAAAGAACTGACAAAAAGACAGCTTTTTCGTTAAAAATAAAATCAAGCATAGCTTCAATATAATGCACCTAAATGTTCAAGGTATCCGATCTAAAGTAGACCAACTTGAGATTTTTACAAAATTACATACTATAGATATTCTCTGTGTCGATGAAACATTTCTTAAGGATGATGAAGTAGATTGTTTTCAAATTGAAGGTTTTCAAAAAGCTACATACTTTTCAAGGAAAAAAAGATCCCGGAAAAAAATTGGGGGTGGAGTTAGTATTTATGCCAAGCACTCAGTAAATTTAAAAAAATTAGATTGGATATCTGATATGTCAATTGAAAGACACTTTGAATGCTGCGGAATATTGTTAACAGACATAAATTATATTATTATATCTTTGTATCGAACACCAAATAGTAACTTTAACTTATTTTTAAACTGTCTTGAGAATCTCTTAAATAAGTTATCATTAAGGTTAAGAAACAATAAGAAGAGGCTTATTATAGCTGGTGATTTCAATATTGACTTACTCATAAAAACTAAAAAAAGTGATTCATTTATTAATACTCTTAAAATGTTTCATATTCACCCAACAGTATTTGTACCTACTAGAATAACTTCTCATTCACAATCGTGTATAGACAACATACTGATAAATTTTAAATCGTATGATATAAAAGTTCTGAATCTAGGTATCTCTGATCATACTGCACAAATACTAAGTATTCCAACAAACCTAAGTTTTATGGAAAAGTTCTGGTATACTAAAAGGCGTAATATTGATTTACATTTAGACATATTCAATAAGTATTTATCCCAAATAAATTTTTCTGAAGTGTATTGTGAAAAAAATCCTGACATTGCTTACAAAAAATTTATTGAATTAATTAAGTTATTATTTGAACTGTGTATACCATTGGAAAGACATAAAATTACATATAAAAAGAAACCAAACTGGAAATCCAAAGGTATTATTATATCAAGTAAAATAAAGAGAAAGTTATATTTAAACCATATAATGAGCAATGATCTAAAACAATTTGAACATTACACTAAATACTGTAAGAACTTAAAAAAAGTAATAAAAATTTCAAAGAAAATTTCTAACATAGATTATATAAAAAAGAGTACAAATAAAAGTAAAGCTACTTGGGGGATCATAAAACAATACACTAATAATAATAATACAATCAAAACGACTATAGACAGCATAAACTTAAAAAATAGTAAAGTAACTAATCCTCATTGCATTGCAAAATCATTTAACAATTTTTTTATAAACCTAAATAAGAAGCATACCAATACTTATAAGCAAATAAATCAGACTAAAATAAAAAATTGTAATAGTATATTCTTAACTCCAACAAATGCGGAGGAAATTTTAGAGATTGTTAGAAAACTAAAAAATACTAAGAGCTCCGGCTATGATAATATTCCTATCCAAATTATTAAAAGTAGCATTGCACTATTGGTACATCCCCTAGTACATATAATTAACTTAACACTTGAACATGGCATTTTTCCCTCTGATTTAAAGAAAGCACTTATTAGACCGCTACATAAAAAAGGTTCTAAAACTGACATGGGTAATTTTAGACCAATAGCCATTATGCCTAGTATATCCAAAATTTTTGAAAAAGCTATATATATTAGAATATTTTCCTTCTTAGAAACTAATAATATAATTAATCCAAATCAATATGGCTTTCAAAAAGGGAAAAGTACAACATTAGCAATTTTTAAGACTCTAAGACAAGTGTGGGAGGAAATAAATAATAATAATCCTGGCATTGCTTTATTTATCGATTTATCCAAAGCATTTGATTGTGTTCTTCACAACACACTATTGGATAAACTTGAAGAAATTGGCATTAGAGGTGTAGCATTGTCACTGATGCAATCATATTTAGAAGGGAGAAGTCAGTCTACTGTGATTGATGTGTACAATAAACAAACCAAAACAATTGAACAAATAGAATCCGGTTTTGAAAGGATTTTGTTCGGAGTACCTCAAGGTAGTGTGCTTGGACCATTATTATTCCTAATTTATATTAATAATTTACCACAGATAACTAAACATGCATGTGTCATGTTTGCAGATGATGCAACAATTTTTATACCAAAAAATAGTTTTGACACTTGCGAATTTGAGTCTGAAATCAATAACACACTTAGTAATGTAATTTCCTGGCTAGATGCTATCAACCTTAGAGTCAATATAGAAAAAACTAAAATCTTAAGATTCAAACACTATAATACACCTTCTTTAAATTTAAAAATCTCTCACAACGGTATTAAAGTTGATGAAGTCAATGAAACTAATTTTCTGGGCATAAAAATTGATACAAATTTAAATTGGAAGTCCCATATCAATAGATTAAATAATAAAATTTCTAAATATATTTATGCCATTTCAATGCTGAGTCATGTTTCTTCTAAAGCAGTTGCCAAGAATACCTACTATGGTCACGTTTTTCCTCATTTATGCTATGGAGTGATTTTTTGGGGGAACTCTGTAAACTCTAAATCTGTTTTCCTAATGCAAAAAAAATGTATCCGAGCAATATTTAGAATGAAGAGTACCGAATCCCTTCGCGCTGTATTTAAGCAAAATAATTTATTAACTTTAACTGAAATATTTATTTTAGAAATTTGCCTCTTTGTTAAGAATAATATAACCTATTTTAATAAAAAGTCTAGTCGAGCAGATAATTTACGTAGTAAATATAAATATAATATTCCAATTCCACAAATTAACAACACAATGTTCTATAACAGTACATATTATACAGCTATAAAAACATTTAACCATTTACCTACAGATCTAAAACAACTTAATGGAAATGTATTTAAATTTAAATTAAGAAACTGGCTTGTTAATAAAGTCTACTATAGTTTGGATGAATATTTTGATGAATAATTGGGCTATTGGAGTACCTATTCTCGACTAATAAATAATAGTAGTATAGTAGTAAGTATAAATTTAGGTATATAAAGACTGATTGATTCATAAAAATAAAGCGAATGTGCTACCTACTTTAAGTATTGTGCACCTAGCATTAGATTAGATAGTCTTTAAAACTGCCATAATATAGTTACTCACTAAGGTATATAATACCTTAAAACCTTTAAAATATTGTACGCCCAAAATGGGTAGACTGTTGGAACTTTAAACTACCTACTGTAACACCTTTCTTTACACAGTTTTACAATAAATGATTCTTATTCTTATTCTTATTCTTATTCTTATTCTAGAAACAATGGCTTGATTGGTTTCGACAATTTCAATCCGGCGGAAAAATTCATGGAAACTTCGCGCGGGCAAGGTTGGGTGGATACTTTCAAGTTTAAGAATCATGGCACATAGGAACTAAACTAACAAATGGACAAGTGAATAAGTGTACGAATCAAATTTAGGTAAGTACCATCAAATCATCTAGTATAAGTTTAGGGTCTTTTTGTATCCTCAGTGAAAGTGTAAATAAGCCTATCCTACTAACACTGATTTTGGAATTAAACGCTCGACTTTTGCTCATCATCATCTTTACCCTTTTACAAAACAAATGGGTCTATATTTAGAGCTTTGCTAAATTATGTCCATTATTATAACTAAATGGTTTTGACCTGTATACTGTCTTCACTGCTAGGTACTCTACGAAGCAGTGGGTGCCTGCGGTGTCTTTCGAAGAGGGGATGCACAGCCTGAACTATAATGTATTTACCATGTTCAATGTTAACAAAAATATTAACCGGTAAATTACACTAGTGAATCCATAACTAACCCTTTTAACCACATAAAGCCGATTTTGCAACGCAAGCTAGTCTGTAGTGATAAAAGCACGCCATGGTAAATAGGTACCCGAAGGTTAAAGGCTTCAAATTAGCATTTGCTCGGTTGGTATTGATCTTTTTCTGTCTTCCATGATGTAAACAACCTAATGTGCTTGTGAGTCATATTTATCTGCTCTCCTAAATAAAAAAATGAAGTTCAATATAGATTTTAATACGTTAATAGAATATGACTTTTGCTTTGGTAAAGGTTTAGACAGCTAGCCTACAGTAATATAATTCAACTAGCATCGCCCTCGCGACGTTGCACCCGTAGTGATGGTATAATAGTAATGATGATGATGATGATGAAAAGTAGCCTATAAACTTCCTCAAGAGTTTAGCTATCAAATGCAAAAAGATTTTTTCAAATCAGGCTGGTTTCAAACAAACAAATTAACTCTTTCGCTTTGATATAGTATAGAGACATTATATTAGTTAAAAAAATTGAGGTCTACTCATAATTATGTCAATTGTTCATTAAGATGATTGTAGGCTAGCTCTTGGTCATAATGAGAGTCTTGACATTTCTGATTGGTCGACTATATCAATAATCAGTTGGCAAAAGGTCTTGTGTAACGAATGCTTGCGCAATTACAGCAATAAAAATCAATTTCACGATTCGTTCGATACGCATGTTTGACTGCATTAGAGAAATGTTTGTAATGTTGTGTGAGCGGAATGATAATATACAGTTTTTGCATTTTGTCGTTTCATAACAACACTTACGATCAATCTTGATAAGTAACTGAAGATTGATTGACACTCTAGTAAATAGTTATGTTTTCTAAACTCATTGGGTGGTCATCAGAACACATGTTAAATAAATCGGTCAAATTAGTCGGCCTAGAGTAAAAACAAAAAAAACCAACACATAGGTACCTAAACAGAAGAAATCTTATTTTTATGTAAATAATTCTAGATATAAAAAAGACGCAAAGATGATGATGAGATCGCACGATTCACACATGAACGCATGAATCCTTTCCCTCATTTTATCATTAGTTTACGAATATAATTTCAGTCTTCGCTTCACGAACCGGTGAACTAACCCTGAAACTTTCTAAAACTATCCCTCCAAGACACGTGTCTTTCATCTCTAGACGAGCTCAACTCACCTTTCCCGTCCAAAAACATTGCACTCAAAATCCACTAGACATATCTCATATTGCACTTCCACTGCACTTGTGCACTTCACCTGTGCTTTCATCCATCGCACCGGCCTATCCGAGCGTAAAACGAGACGTAAATAGAACCGAGACGGGACGTGCGTTCCGAGTCACGCTGTGTGTTGGACTGACGTGATGGTGACGAGTACTGGATTTGAATGTCTTCTTCAAATGAAGATTACCAGTTTTCTTCAGCTCATCTTAGGATATATTAATTCATTATGGCTGATATTTTTGATTATTGAATTAAATAAAAGTTTTTAGATTTTTTTTCCAAAATACACTAGAACCAGTAGATCCATAATACAGACTATTGCATTTGCAAACTGCACTGATACTCTGCTGCTTAGACCAAAGATCGTATGAGAATATGTCTCTTCACAGCAAAAAAACAGCTAAAATGTAATGCAGAGTTTTAAAGAAGATTAAGTCGCACTGTATTACGCCGATTGCCATAGACAAGATCCAGGTTGTGTTTGATCAGGAACTGAATAAAGCATTAGGAAGTATCTATAATGGACCACTAGCTAACTTGTATGGGCTTGTGTAACATGGCAAACAAGACAGAAAAATCTGCACCTACTAAGAATGTGGCGCTGCACCCATTGCACATGTTATACGATGTGTACAGTGAAGCTTTTCCCTTTTAAGCAAGTCAACGAGCCGACCAACTTGTAAAGAAAGTTACTTGCACTTTTTGCGCACACCAATTTGTAAGAATATTGCGATATTTACCTGCATAAAATGCGACAAACTGGGTGATAGGTACCGTTCTGTTACTGTTATTAGTTTGCGTTGCAGTGGGTTTTGAGATCCGTAACTTTTTGGAACCAAGGAAGTATACAAACCGCTTGTTCTTACTTCCTTTATACTCTTGTAGTCAAGCCAGTATGTAAAGTATGTTAACTGTTCTTAATTTTGTATAACCTATTAAGATACCTGGAAATATCGTTGTTGTTCAAAAAGAGGATCCACTAGGGTGTTTACGCACTATTCAAACCTTGGGGGACCGAAATTATTGAACTTACGTCATTTTGCCTATGCAAATTTACTCAAGCCATGCCCACACATGTAATGAACAAATAACTTTAGTGATATGATAAAAGGTGCGATGATAACCATGGTGATACACGATAAGACTAAGCCGCTTAAACCTTTTTCAAAGCTATACAAAGTGTCAAAATGATAGTGTCGAGCGAAATCAACCTTAGAGGAGCCTGAATAAACACATACAGCTTCCGCGATTTTGTTTAAGTCATTATTATATTGAAGTTTATGCAAATACATATCTTACACACATACATAAAATCATGCCTGTTTCCCATCATAAGGGTAGGCAGAGACCACAGATCTCCACTTGCTACTATCCTGACACATTTCTTTCGCTTCATTCATTCTCATCACATTCTTCATGCAAGGTCGTCGGTTTATGATACTCGTCTCATTTTACTCTAAATCTCGGTTAAACCGCACACAAGCAACTACCCAGCCACCACGGTGCTATGTGAATGAGAGCACCGTGGCCGACTACACGAAAGATCCACAAGTGCATCATGAGCACTGAACGCGCTAATAGTGTCGTATATAGTTTTTTCATACTACTACAATTGAGTAGGTAAAACATGAACCTTCAACTTCGCCTTCACACTACAGATTAAGGCTGTTGACACATTGCGTCATATCATAAGCGGGCCGAGCCATAACCGAGCCCGTCGCGAAAATAGCACCTTACACACTAAGACCGTATCATACTAGGACCGTCGCATAACCGTTTTGCGAAGCGTAATCTGCCCACCCGAGCCTATACCACAGTAATAGACATTTTGTTGGTTTTATGCTAAATACACAATTATTCTGAAAGCCCATTTTAAAACTTATCACTCAATTTTTTTGTAAATATAGAGCGTTTACAAGCTAAACCACACTAAAATACATATTTCATATAGTTCGTTGTGAAATAAAAAATAAATTGATTAAAAAAATCCATAGTCGTTATAGGATTTGAAGCCGAACCCGGACACACGCAGGAGCATTTCAACCGGGTGTTGCAACCGCTATTCCATCTGGTCGCACAGCAGAGTGCGTGAAATTACTGTTAAATTATTAATTATTAATTATTTCACATTTAAACTGTAGTATTCTTACAATAATACCACATTTTAGTTAGTAAAATGACAGAAAAAATGATCGAAAACGCAGTAGTAAGAAAATTTACTGCGTTAATAATAATGGGTTTTGAACGGATTTCACAAGAAAACTAATTGCAATAATAGGGGATATATCACTCTACTAGGTAGTACTACAAAATGGCTATAACTGTTATGTTTTGAAGAAAAAATAAAGTAAAAACGTTAAGAAATATAGTTTACTAGCAGTGCCATCGTAGCGTTGCCCCCATAGTGATGGTATATGGTGATCATGATGATGATGATGATAAAAAGTAGCATATATCCTTCTTCACAGAGTTTAGCTATCAAATGCAGGAATAAATTTTCAAATCCGACTGGTAGCTCCTGAGATTAGCGTGTTCAATGTTCAAACAAATTAACAAACAAACTTTTACGCTTTATTATTGGTTGGTACCTATAGATTATGTGTACTTTCACTCCACATTCAAGGTTTTATTAATATGTAACCACTTCTGAATATTTTTATTGATTGTAGCTTCATCATTTTTCTCGAAATCGTGTTTTTGCTGTTACTACATTTTGATTTCGAGAGGGCAGTATTGTACCCGATGGGATTTTGACGTTTGATAATGTCACATAACGTGCGGAACGCATTAAGTTATGCTAGATGGGGGGGTTTTCCAATTCAAATTTGGGGTAGGTATTTATCGGGTCAAGGAAGAATTATTGGTGGACAAATCCTTTGGGGTGATTTTCGTAGGGAAAAATATTAGGTACTAGCGGCCCGTCCCGGCTTCGCACGGGTGGACATAATTTTTTTTTTACCTTTTATTAATATTTTTTAATTTTTTATATTTTTTTAGGGTTCCGTACCTTAAAAGGTAAAAAAAGGAACCCTTATAAGATCACTTTCTTGTCCGTCTGTCTGTCTGTCCGTCTGTCTGTCCGTGTGTCACCATCGATTATCTCAGGAACGGGTAGAGCTAGCAAGTTGAAATTTATACCAAATACTAAGGTTTATAGTCCGTATTGTGACTATAAAAATCAAGGTCCTGAGTCAACACTATAAAAAGATATAGGCAAATTTAGGTTTTCGTGAAAATTTGTGAGTACCAAAACTTACCTTAATTATCAACTTTTTTTATTTTTCGGAATTTTTCCTTTACTTGTGCTGGAAGACCTTGCTTGTAACCAAAATTGACAATTCTAGGTCAACCAGAAGTACCCTAGAGGTTTTGGGTCGAAAACTTAAATGGTAGTTCCCGTTGACCTAGAATAACGAAATTTGGCAAAAAGCAAGGTCTTATAGCACAAATAAAGGAAAAATTCCAAAAAGTTAAAAAAGTTGAAAATTAAAGGGTGTTCCCATACATAGTTGACGCCAATTAAAATTGTCCTCCGAGTTGTATGGGCGCTCATACAATTAAGCGGACTAGCTTAGGTAATTGGCACCATGGCTAGGTACGGAACCCTCGGCGTACGAGTTCGACTCGCACTTGACCGGTTTTTTAAACGCAGTATCTCATTATCTATGTACTTACCTGTACTTACAATCCGAATTTGTTTTTTTGAATTATGATTAGGTAAGTACCTACCTAATAAAAATAGGAAAAGGTAACTAGGTGCATATAGGCCGTTTAGGAGCCGCTCCCATCGAAAGGCCGCCTAAGCCTTTCAACGGCCGAAAAGCGGCCCCTAGGGGCTGACCTGGCTACGCTACTAATATGTGTATTGACAGATGGGCGGGGATTAAAATATAAAGGCGTGTCTGCACTCCGTCTCTTACATACTAAAAAAAATGTACTAGATAGAACGAGTTGGGAAACTCAAAAACAAAATATTTCAGTTCATCAACTAATACTACTTTTTAGGGTTCCGTTGTCCTGACAAGAAACCCTAATAGTTTCGTTATGCCCGTCCGTCTGTATTTTTTAAGTATTTTGTATACGTATCATAACATAAGTCATCAATATCATAAGTTTTCTTACAATATATCAGTTAAAATTTATCTCAGAGTTTTACTGATATTAGACTATGAACTATCCTTTATCCAGGGTGTGCGAACCGTACAATGTAAGTATTCATAGTAGATGTTAATTTCCAAAAGTACCTATCTAAATTATCGCATTGGATGTTTATCTGCAATGATAATTTAAATCTGTAGTAAATAAATAACTGAATAACTGAACAATACAATAACTTTTTTATTCTCAAAAACTTATTTTTAAATACGTCTCGACAACACTCTTTTCTACTCGTTTCTTTTTAAAAATAAAGGAATGTTTCCTTTAAGTAAAATATTGTATCTTAAGGATTTAAAGTAGTTTCCCTCCGGGGCCCATTCATTTTTTCCACCCTGTATATGGAATTTAAATTTTTCTACTCGTACATCAACTCGTACAAGGTTGTCAATTTTCAATTTTAGAGATGCAATGTGAACTCAGCCTATATTTTTAAAATTGTTATTTGTCAGCGGACGTCAGTCGAGTGTCAACTCGACCTGACATGCATGCGACCGTCTCAGTAGGGTTGCCACTTTTTTTTCGAATAAAGGAGTTTGTAGGAACTTACAAATAAATAGTAGATTTTACTTAATAAAAAATGTGATTGAAAAATAAAAGTTTCCTTGCTTCTGTCTGACTACCCCTACAAGTTTAAGTTTACATTCACATAATTAATATGACAGCTTACCATGGTTTTGTTGAGTCTGCTTTAAGGGCGTTCCCTGAGCCAAACACTGTATTTCCCTGTATAAACCCTCGATAAATAAAGTGGAAAGTAACTGAAAAGCCAACATGCATCTCTAACATTTTATCTTGTAATATACCGTTTAATTTTAGTTTTAATTTTTATTTAACATCATATTTACTTCATAATAAATCAACGAAAATCACTAAAAATAAGATAAATCTTCATTTGCTTTTGAAGTTGGTGTAGGTAATTTATGTTTTTGGTTTGCTCCATCGGATAGGTCATTCAATTAATGACATAAATTCCGTTCACTTTTTCGATTGGTTGTTATTAGGGATGAGAAAGCTCCAAAAAACTGCATTTTTGTCGTGTTTCGGAGCGAGCAGCGCCGATAAGCGCCGCGACCGGACGCATTCTAAATTTATCTTTAGTCTAACAAAGCTAAGACAAATATTTGAAGTTGCACTCATCGATGTGCTAATTTTAGCTCTAGGCTAGGGTATTATTTTTTGCGGCAACTCTAAGAGCAAAATTTGTAAGTCAGAAGAAAGGGTCAAAGCCTCACTATCACATCACACTAATAGTTTGAATGTTTGGATGGATGGATTGATGTTTGGGTGGTTAGATGGATGTTTGGATGTGTTTGAACCGATTTGGCTGAAATTTAAAATATAGATAGAAAATAACCGTAAATAGGACATAGGCTACTTTTTATCCCGGAAAATTTTTTGAAACACATCTACTAACAAACAACATAAAATCGCCCAAGTTGCCACTAAGATCTTCGCCTAATATATTTTTTCCCCAAAAATATATTATTTAGGATTCAAATAATATTAGACTTATATTAAATATAATATTAGGTGTTGCAACCCTACGTGTCAGCAAAATAATCATGGCGGCCGGAGATTGACAAGACGGCCATGGCAGGGCAGGACACGCGACGGTGTGGGAACGGTCTGGTGTGGGGCGTCCGGTACATTTCAATACAAAGAATATCATTTTTGCCGGGACGGTGTTGCTACGGTCATGCTATGCGACGGGGTAGAGACGTGATAATGTGGCAGCACCCTAATGCTCATTTACACATAATACAATATCCGTAATTAATTTAACCAAATTGCCGTCTGAACTCAGCACCGGAAAGGATAATAAAGTAATTTTAATGTTAAGGTTTCGGAACCAGCGGGTGTAAATGCTCTGTGCAATACAACTTTGTCGCCTGGTCATGGTCGAATACAAAGTAGAGCAAAAAGACACAAATTACATATTCTCAATAAACTCAATGTCTTCTTTGAATTTGGTTCCAACTTTATAGGTTTGATTTGTTTAACATCTGGCAGAAATTATTTGACTGGAAGAGAGTTGAAATAGCTACATTTTCCAACTAACTTTGCACAGTTCAGGACTATAACTGGAGACTTACGGAGTTGCACTTTAAACGGGGGCCGCTGTCAAGGATCTCCATTGTAATCTAGGAGAACAATTGGTGTATTCTTTGGTTGCTTGTGTGCTTCTTAATAGGTAGACGGTTGAAATACCGAGCGACAATTAATGCATACTGCATCAACCACACCAACAAAATGTCTGAATACGTATTTTTTTGACAGATTTTACGGATATTTCGTACAATACATAGAAGTACTAGGTGGTAATAGTAACGGCTCGTTTGTACGTTGGTGGACAATCAAGCATCAACAATCGTAGCGGAAACAAACTGTGACGTGGTAAGAATACTTCAATAAGTGCATCCGTTAGTTCCGCATACTATCACAAACATTAACTTAGCCAAGCAAAATAGAACTCTTTTGTTCTAAACTTAAGGGTTCTAGAAAGCTGTTAATGATAACGGCAATAGCAGTGTTAATGCAACTAGTTTTTGCTAACGTGAAATGTGTGGAAATAATTTATTGTATTCACTTATGGTTCCGTATAGGTGTGGCAAATTGGTGGAAAGTCAGTGTGTTCAACTGGTGTAAGTAAAGGAAAAATGAGAAACTAATGAAGGCCCAATCAGTCATCGCTTTCTGAATGATGCAGTCTTTTTACGAGCATTTTAAAATGCTATAAAATAAATTAATGATAAAAACTGTAAAGCAGTAAGTAGGTAATGCTTTGATGTATCTACCAGGATACAGAAATTTATCAAAAGACGTCTTAAATTTTACTAGGAGCAAGCAATAAGCGTTCACCATCAGGCAAGCCATACACCATATTTTAGTAACAAAAATATATAGCACTCCATAATCAGTACGACACCATTTAACACGAAAGCTCTTGCAAGCGATATGACCACATTAAATACATTCAAAACACCACAATGGAACAAGGTAATTCACATTTTGAAATGCAGTGCCTTATTGCCTAAAATGTTTAGCAAATTTGATGCGGTCTCGGTCCGCCGCGTCCTTACAAGTATACCATACATATGTATGCCTTGGAAAACTTAACTTTCTTTACACTTGAGCTATGGTTTTCTAAGAACTGGCTTCCGCTACGGTCAGTCGTCGCACGTTTATGCTTTACAACTGAGTTCGATTTTCTGGATACGTATTCGTAGAATGTTTAAACTGTCAGGATGGTAATCTGTTGTTGGTTATCGGTGGTCGTTTTTGTCCGTTTCTTTCATCCGTCCATATTCAATATCTTCATTTTTAATACGTTTTATAACGGTAACCGTTTCTTAGATAATCATAGCATAAGAATGTTTATTAAAATCTCTCAGATGCAATCTCTACGCACCCGTGCGTGCAAGTCTTTGATATGTATAAGATCGTTTACGACTTCATTAATTCAGAAGTATTAGTTTGTTTGAATAGAAAATATGACACGATAACCTCTAATTTTCTATTTTATATATAATTTTCAGAGCTCTCTAAAAAGCTGGCTAGGTGGTAATGTGTGAACATGAAATAATCAGTTCCAGTTGATAGAGTTCATAGTTTTATTTAACACGGTCAAAGCAATTTAATAATATATGTTCAATATGTTTGTGTACTTTAATAAGATTTCTATTATACTCATATTATAAGAAGGTGAATCTGACTCGTCCAAATTGTAAAGTTTGGATGTAGAAAGTCTTTCCGAAACTACTCATCTGATTTGAAAAATTATTTCAAGAGTGGAAAGCTGCAGTATCCCTGAATGCTCCCATCTGAGTGCATGGGCTACTAGTCAAATATAAATAAATGTACTTAGGTAGATCTTTTTCAAGTGGACCTTTGCAGATCAGGTTCAGCGAACCTTGGAAACAGGTGTGGACATATTGGAATGGAAGTAACCAGCAAGCCGCAGTGACGTCGGTTATCCACCACGCTATGCTAATCATTAGAAATTATCAAGGCAACGACCTATTCTATGCTAAACAGACGCTACTGATATGTCATTCCCATAGATAAGATAATCTACGAAACTAATTACGCCGAGTATCTACGCGAACAATAGAACTATGTGAATTTAATGTTTTACGCTTGTCTGACAAAATCTTATTATTTGACGATATCTGTGGCGCAGTGAGCGAAGGATTGTAGCAGAAGGTTGCGTGTTCGACGCCCGCCGCGAGGCTAAAGTTGGTATGATCTGAAAATATTTGTTTCGGGTCTGGGTGTTTTTCAAAATATGTATGAATTTACAAAAAAGTATAAATGAAGATCAGTCATGTAGTTCCCTTAGCTTAGCACTGCTTACTTAGGGGCTAGATGATGCTGTGTGAATGTCCAGCATTATTTATTTATTTAGTTATTTAGTTAAATTGTTAGCGTTGTAAACCGAGTGCATCTTGCAATGCAATACGTGGAAGTGCTGTATTTATAACGAATTGTGTTAGGAGAAAGTGAAGAAGAGTTATAAAGAGGTTATAAATTTCTTATTTTATTGCTCCAATCAATGACGACATTGACTCCATGTCTAGTGTGGTGCGTGATATTAATGTTGATCACGTAAGCGGTTTATGCCTTTGAGTTTTGTGCGGCGGGTGTTTAGTTTACTGCCTTTTCATGGGGTTATTTACACAGGGTGAGTGACTTAGCAGACAGAGGATAGTTTGCTGGTCAGTTTTATAAAGTAAGCAATTTGAGCTCGTAACTAATCTAAAAAAAGGTTATAAATGAGAAAGTGCTTCTAATAACCATTTTAGTTGCATATAATGATAATCAATAGAATCTAAATTTTTGTTCATACTTAGACTTTTTGTTATCAAATGCGGAAACTATTAAATGGTCCATAGTTATAAGGACTTGATTGTTATTAGTTTTTACTGCTTGTTTCCCTGGGAAATAATAATAAATAAAACTATTTGTCAACTTTAGTTTCTCTTAGCTACCTACTTCATTAAAAACCTATTGTAAATCTAGCATACAAAGTACTTAAAATTCTAAGCAAGCCAACGTTGTTTATGAGCAAGTCCGTAGGTACTATTTCATAGAAATCATTAATTAATCAATATCACTTTATCAATATATCAATCAGTGCACCTATTTTAATATTTATAAGTTGCATGTATGCAAAATAGGGCTTTGCGTACGTCTATAGGGCTACGGCTACATAACACGTATCTCATTGTCATTAGACAATCGTATTCTTGATTTAATCGAATTGACCAAACACAATCTTAAGTCTTCTTTATTTTTGTTCTGTAGACCTAACGAGCGCAACATCGAGAGTCGAGAAACGAGATATCTCGGTCAGTTAAACTCCGATCGATCGAGATATCTCTCTTGACGACGATATTATCAGTGCAGTCGGAAATCATTGGTGAGACTCACAAGAGACTGGAAAGAATGACGAAAGAAAAAGGTGACCTATGGTAGAAAAAACAGATTTTTATCCTCATTTAAATTAATGAGACATACTAATGACTTCTTTATTAAATAACAGTAAAGCGATCGCCACTTCCCATGACGCAAAACCTTTTATCTCAACCGCACTTGGCAAAGAGTTCATAATTTGGCAAGGCACCAGCGATACCTGAGCCGGTCTTTGAAATGAATCACTTGTTATCTATAGAAAATCAGATAATTTTAATAGACGGTCGAAGAAAAGCAATTAATTAAATAAATAATAAATAATGCTGGACATTTCACACAGCATCATGTAGCCCCAAGCTAAGCAGAGCTTGTGTTATGGGAACCAATGACTGATATACTACTTAAATACATTTTTTTTTTGTAAATACATACATAATATACATAGAGAACACCCAGACCCGAGACAAATATTTGCAGATCATACAAACATTTGTACCGCGGCGGGGATCGAACCCGCAACCTCCTGCGGCACAGGCGGGCCTTCACCCACTGCGCCACAGAGGTCGTCAAAAAAACCTAAGAGCAATTTAAACAAATCATATGAATCAAAAGGGAAATGTAACAGATGCTACATTTATTCACAGAAACTAAACTACTACATGAACCAAAATAGTTGGTCGTTGTTAGGAACGGTATGTTATAGTGAAGTTTTATTCGTATCAAACAAAACATTAACATTGAAACAGTCGGGTAATGATACATTCATAACAATATAAGGTCAATTTGCCGTCACAATGAAACAACGAACAGAAGCGAAGATAATAATAATTAAATTATAAAGAAAAGATAATAAATGTGTGGCTAATAAGCATGTGGCCGTAATTAGTAGTTATCGGAAGATTTCACAGATCAATATTAGCTCAGTTACGTGAAAAAGACATAAAGTCAAAATGATCTATTTGAATTGAATTAGTAAAATTCGATTGAATTAAATTGAAACATCTCTCCTCGAAACTAAACTTATTGAATGGTGATTGAATTTTCGATAACCCAAGAGGCAAACCTTGGTTGATCTTTCGGTCAAAATTAAAATTTATAATCGTGTTATTTTGGAATTAGCCAATTTAAACAGGGCCAGGAGGCTACCTATGAGCAACTCTTTAATATTTAAATGCTGAAATGTCCTATGTCTATTTAGGAAGAAAATTCTTGCCAGAAAGTGCTTGTATATATAGAGTACATAGTATATACATAGTATATTTATCCTCCCAGCCGAGACGGCCTTATAAGCAAGAAAGATAACGATCATTACGTGTGAGGGGCTGACTAAGCCCAATATTCCTAGTACAGCGCATAAATATCCTTCACTTTTCTATGAAGTGGTAAACGCTAGGACGATCAACGACAAAATGTGTAGTATATCATACGATTAAATATAATACTCATCTCATCAACATATTTCATTGAATTTAAGCTATTACAGTGATCTAGCATGATTTGGATTATTCTAATATTTCATTAGAGTAGGCTTGTTTTTCAGTCGCTCGATATAATGTTTTTTATACCACAGTTATACACGTAGTTCTGATTCCACTATAGTATTCTCTGTCCCGTGTATAACACAAACTACGAGTAATATCACGTAGTAATGGATTTCCCAGACTCGGAACAACTAAAAACAGTTCATGAAAACATTGGTCATCGTCGGCGTCGAATTAAACTCTTGCATCTCAGGTCAGCCCATCACGCCACTGAAATCTTGTGTTTATTTCTCACAAAAATTGAGACACAACTTAAATAAATTTGCATTATTTCATGCGCTCTCTCTCTCTTTCTCGTATGATACATCACATGATAGTAATGTCAGATTTCCTGGGTCTGTTTCTCTACTTCGCTCTATCTTTGACATATTGGTCACACTATCGATAAAAATAGAACGCCACGTTTTAAACAACACTGCTATAGGTACAGAGGTAAGTATTTAATCGCATTTTACGCAAGCTCATAGAATTAGTAATTTATTAGACGTTTTCCAAAAACAGTTTAACGAGTTGTATTCGTTTTTAATCGCAAACACTGGGCTCTGTTCTAAAGTTCTAAAGCATTGCGGGATGTATATAAGTAACGCTTTGTTTAGAATTTGGCACTTAAACCATGTATCCATTCGATTCCATTGCCGTGATGGTGCAAAAAAGCGTAAAAAGCTTACACATTTCCCAAGAACCGTAGACATCGCAGAGCTCTCAGATTACTCAGATTTAATTTTTTTGAAGGTCTCTTGAATACGTCCGGATTGTTTTCCAAAGTTTCCTTGGCCGACCACGAACAACATCGTGTTCCGTCTGGCTACCAAGATGTTTCGGCATTCCTCCATTTCTCTAAAGCATCCAGATAATATATGTATGTACCGCGCAGTCCCATTTGAACCGTTCGTTGCTGTTTTTCTTCCGACGTCTGCACTGACATCTGTGTCTGATAGCAGCGTGCCATTTTATACTCGGTCTTGGTGCGTAGTATAGCAATAAGTCAATATCAAATGGAATACAATGATAAATTAAATTAATGATAGAAATAAAATAACAACAACTTTTGAATCGCACGGTGCATAGTAATATCTTCTCGGTTTTCTATGCTTGTTTAGCACAATCGTTTACATAAAAGCCAAAGCCATGTGAAAAGGTGCAGTATTCCTTTCAGTTTTCAGTAACAAATACTTTGAGTTATGGAAATGAGACCCATTTTGGTTGGCGTTTGTATACATCCGTTGGGGAACGTGCACCGATTTCAAATTACTGCTGACTAGCTTGGTACCTCTACTTTTCTTGTGGAAGCA
Source organism: Camptogramma bilineatum (assembly GCA_958496255.1). Taxonomy (NCBI): domain Eukaryota; kingdom Metazoa; phylum Arthropoda; class Insecta; order Lepidoptera; family Geometridae; genus Camptogramma; species Camptogramma bilineatum. The sequence continues at coordinate 3,727,188 of OY292463.1, read as the reverse complement.
AACATTTATACTTATTATGCAAACGTAGAGTCAATTTTTTTTTAATCTTGATTTACTAAAATAACATTGATATTGAAACGGTCGTGAAAAGTATAAACAAAACTATTGATACTTTTTTGGCATGGTAGTAATAATTTTACAACTCTTCGCTAATGTTTAGTTTATTCTTATCCTGAGAACTATGCCAATAGATATGTGGGATTAAACAAGCTGGAGTTTACAGAGCTTTGTGTTGTTTCGAAACTTGATGTTATAAATAAAGAACTCATTAAGCCCTTTCCACACACGTTTCTCATTAATCTAATGTTAGTGGTATTTTATACGTAATCGACCGCGATCGAGAAAGAATAACATTTACCTGGACTATTTTTAGGACTCGTGATATTGTGGGACTCATCCCACGCTATTTACGCGCTAATATCCAAAAGTTATTTATAGACGGCTGAATGAAAAGCTGTATAGACGAGATAAACTTCTAGGAGGATTTATGTGTTTACCGCTTGATTATTTTCATCAGTCTTCAATAGTAGTCGCAAGTTAGAAACTTATACAAAGAAAGTAGTCAAAAAAGACAAAATCGACCCTCACCCCTTTCTTGAAAATAACAACACACGGTTTACTCAGAACACCAATAAACCTTATTTAGTCATTCTGCGAGCAAAACTGGGGCGTGTATAAGCAAAGACAGTTTATAAAAAGTCGAGCTTCCGATACAAAACTTCACTTCCACTGTTCCATACGACTGTTCTGACTGTTCCGAGAACTAATGAAAGGTGGATGCAGAAATAAACGACAGTCGGACGGAACCGCACGTCAGGCCAACCTGATGGACTGATGATCGATTTGGGTGACATTGAAAGAACTGTGAGGATTTCCGCTTTTAGAGAAAATCTAAGTTCTTTAAGCTAAAACAGCTTTTAACATATTAGTTTCTTGTTTCCATTCAATCTTTATGAATACAAATCAGTACTTGCAACGACTCAACACATTCGGCAATCTTTGTTTTGTTTTGTTCGTAATAAGGTATTTGTCAGGACTTAGTTTGTATGAAAAAAAGTTTTGGAAAAAACCTCAGCAATTTTTTCACCCCGGCAAGGAAGACACGATATTTTTCGCTAGATATACTACAGTAATTTAGGCTCATATCATATTTTGACTATTTTTTATCTTGTGAATGTCACAAAGGTAGATAACATATGGTACACATGCATATTCACGTGTAATAAGCATTCAAACGTACATTCCAAGTACACGACCAATATAATTACAATGTCTCAGAGCGTTCAGGTGTAGGCACTATAATTAAAGAGATTGATAAACTTATATAAGTCAACATTACAATGTTCTTCTTTCAATAAAAATTGCATGACTGAATGAGGAGTTGCTTGAACATGCATTGGCGACATGCGTTGCATGTTCTGCCAAAAATAATTGGCTGGATACTTGGCTAGTTTCTGTGTATAATTAGTAGGTAAAACAAATACAAGTGTTACAAATGTGTTATGTAAATTACATGTAGGTAACCCCGAAAGCAATCGTCTCGTTTCCAAACAAACTGATATTTATGGAATTCTTAATCCATGAGTATTTAATAACAATTGGTTAGTTGAACACAGATAAAAAATTAATTAAAAAGTATAAGTCCTTATTGTACCTTACACTGGGGCATGTTCAAGGGTGCATCGTTAAAAAGACTATTAGTCCTGCTGGAACTATTCTTGGCTAATTTGTCATATCAAAACGTTCACGAGCTGTACGCAGACTTCAAACCCGGCATCCGCCCGCCGTAAAATCTGACGTGTGGAGCCGCCCTTGCCGACTTTGTAAACAAACGTTTCGTTTATAAACTAAGCCAAAGATAGCCTTGCTAACTTTGTAAACCAATAGTTTACAAATGAAAAATCAATTATAGTCTCTGTATAGTGTATGTTAGGTGAAATAAGAGAGATTGTACTCGTTTGCTCTTAATTTATTTCCAATATTATTGGAAATATAAGACTTACGGTAATATCTCTAGATACTGAGACATCTTCATCATTTTTTATTACCTAAGTATAAGCTATTGTTTAAAATGTTAAGCGGGACTTTATCGCGTTACGAACTTATTTACCTCGACGTTTGGGATGACATTACTATATGGCCACGAGCGAACTTGGAACGAAAAAAACGTCTGGAGCTAGTCAGATAAAACAAACGCACAACATTTTTTTTTTCCATGAATCAAACTTTTTATCCATGAAATACCAATATTCAACAGCAATATTATGCATCTTACCGCCCCGTATAAATCAATAGTGTCAATATTGGCATAATGGCAGCTTACATAAATAACTTTCGCTCATAACGGTAACAATGACAGTTTTGTTAGTGTTCAAAATGAATCTCCCGCCTCGGCTGAGCCATTAAAGAGCAATACAGCCTCATCTGTCTCCGTCAATTAGTATTAGTACGCACGACTCTGAAATTAATGCACGCTAAGAAAGCTGAAAAACAACAAGCTAAGTATTACTCAACCTATGTTTACTTCTCTGACTCAAGAGCTAAAGTTAGGTCATGCGGATTATACCTATAGACATTGAATGATTGAGGACACTGTTTATCAATGAAATAAAGTTCAATGACCGTTTATGGTTTTAAATGTTTTTTTTTTGTCGTATTCATCCAATAGTGATGATGAAGAAATGGTTCAGCCTCGGGGCTTATTGAGTGATTCAGCCGCGATGCAGAATCGATAAATACGCGATTCAATTTTATACATTTCATTCTCCGCGAAACAATCTTACTTTTGCGTGATTGTATAGAGCTACTGCAATACGTTCATTTGCGAAGTTTTTTTCCATATAAAATGGAAAATATTCGTTTAATGTACGAAGGTATGCGTGCATGTGATGAGTAGCCCCAGTTTCATACAAACATAAACCGTGCCATAAAAACCAATTCGAAAAACAAATACTAGCTGTTCATAAAAAACTGTTTGAATAGCCTCTACAAAATCCGTTTTATATCTATCATCGAATGTACCAAATAAGGTATTCCACCAACACTTACAAACATTAGCTTAATTTGGTGTTTACAACCTGTCAGTTAATTACGAACATCGGTTACCGAAATGTTGGTTAATGGTCCTCCAAATTAGTCTGCCCTACAGTAATACAACCTAAGAGGTTACACTATCTAATTTTGTGCTATTATGTAAGTTCGTTCCTACGAACTCAAGCTAGTGGGCAACTCTGGTGATGAAGTTTTTAAGCCATCTGATCCGCTGTCATGTTTATGAACAACTAATCAAGTTCCCATAGTTGGCCACTTGCTCATACGAACTGACTTACTTTTTAGTTACAGTGCTATTGAAACTGAATAAATCTAATCTCATTTATCGAAATTTGATCCATGTAATTGGAATTTTTAGAGTAACTTGTTTAATATTGTTCTTACATCGTTTAAAAAAATGGGTAACTATTACTTTTAAATATAGAACTGCTATATTAAAAAAAAAGATATCGACGAATTGAGAACCTTCTCTTTTTTTTTTAAGTCGGTTAATGAAACGTTTGTCTAGGTCATTTTGAAACTGGTCAATGCAACCTCTCAGCTATGAAGCACTCTGCAGTACAGGGCAACAAACTGTTGAAATAAAAAGTAGTTTTGCCTACGGGTGCTAAGCATCTGACGCTTATTACATAATGATAATAAATGTAAATGTAACCGCGTTACCTTTGCTTTGCATATGTTACGTGCTGTGCCGATTTGGGATCGATTTGGATCTTGAATCTAGCACGACTTTCTGGAATTTTCGATGCAGTATATTAGTGTAGGTATAACACATTCTCTTTGCTCTCTGAAGCTGACATTAGACGATACTGAATTCAGTGTGCTAACGGCTTATTCGTTCATAAATTAGTGCTTTGTCTCGCTCTTTGGCCTAAGAATTGCGTATTTTGCATCCTACTTTTACTGAGGCTAACTGTAGCTAACTTCAGTCAGTTAGCATCGGTAAAAGTAGGATGCACAATACGCAATTCTTAGGCCAAAGAGCGAGACAGAACACTAATTTATGAATGAACAAGCAGTTAGTGCACTGAATTCAGCATGGCGTAATATTGGCTTAAAGGAAAGCGCCGCAGGACAGCCTGCACCCGGGGTATATGTGCGTCGCGGGCACTGAACACGTTAAATGTGGCACCGCTTTTACCAAAAGTAAAAGTCGTCTAAATCCTTGTTGGTCAGCTTATGCAAAGAACGCATGCTAGGGGTACTGAAGATTTATGACACAAAACAGCTCAGAGGATTATTTCCCAATAACTTTAAGTGCTAAATGTAAGTAGGTAGACATGTTTTATTATTCTAATTAACAAGACTATCAAGAAACAAACCTTAGAGAAACTTGTATTTCAATACTGACATATTATTATTATAGACACGCTTAAGTAATAATCCTCTGAAAAGTTAATGGTAGATGAATCCTACGTATTACAGTAGTAATCCGTAGGTCACGTCCAATTACGACCTAACCTATGTTCTATTGCGTATCCTCTAATGAAGGATCATTTTACAGATCCTACATATCGGAAAATTACTCACATGCACTTAGCAGTGCAAAACATTAGAAAATATTTTATTTATAATACCTATAAAATTGGCATATAAGCTTGCTGTGATCTGCTTGTAGCATTGACAGCACGCCCCGCTTCCGTGGTTCGATAGCATGGCAAATTTTCGATCACTGCTGTAAATTCAGAGGCCTTTAGGTAGACTGAAAACTCTGACACCAGGGTTAGAGCGATGCCGCACGGATGCGTTACGTCGTCGGCGTTGTGACGACGGAGCGGTGACGCTGCTTTGTTTTCCATAAAAATCAGGGCCCAATTTCTCTAATTTACAACTTTACAACGTCAACCATTCCAGTATAATTTGCGCTGCGTTTTTTTCGTTCTCCTAAATGACAGTAATTTGCAAAACCTCATTGAGAATTTGTTTGAAAACCTCATCACAAAGAGTAACTTAACCTCATTGGTCATTAATAGATTATGAAACACAAGGACTTTATAATGAAACAAAACGAAATAGTTGACGTTTTGCTACACGGTACGATAAAACGAGGAACGACGATACTTTATCTTATAAAACGACGCGTGTTGACAAAATACTACTCTGTCATAGCGCTGCGACGACGCAACGGATCGGCAACGCCCGTGTGGCATCGTTCTTATCTACTAGCTCTCACAATTATTTTACTTGTGAAACCGTAACGTCTATCCAGTCAAAAACATTTTACTCATACCATACCAACCTTTATCAGCGAGCTATTCTCATCACAGTTAATATACCTCTAATGGGTTTTCGGCACTTGAAAACTAGCCAGAAACGATAAAATGCGCATCTGGCCACTCGCAGCCGTTCGATTTGATATATTGCTATACTTATATAAATTTTGTTGCCAAATTGGAATCAAACTTCTCGCCAGAAAGTTCCATTCCCGTTGAGAGAAATAACGAATTTATCTGAGTCTATATGAAAGTCTGTCTTCTTTTGTAGTCTATTTGACTTATTCTGATGCCAAGTGATAATTGTAACTGTATAAGCGAACAATCAAATGATACCACATGTTCGATGTAATTTAAAGGTAACTGTTCAATTACTTTAAAAAAATTTTTATTGGATATCAGCTGATTCCAGCCGTGAAGCTTTGAAAACGAAGGGGAAGAGCTTTATTCAGTAGTGGAACACAAGAGGTTAATGGGCGGCTGATTTGTAGAGTAAGGGCCTTAGAAAATATACCTACAGGGCGTCAATTCTGGTACCAAACTTTTTATCAACCTCAAGCAAAACCTCAACTAAACCGACTGTTTCCATGACTACTAATAACAAACGACTCAGTTGTGGTGAGGTTTTAGCTAAGATTTGAACTTTGGCAGAACAAATTTTGGAAAGCTATTCTACTATTTCACCAAATGGCTGACATTTAAGAGATCGAACCAAAACGCAGCGGTTGTCATCTAGTAGAATTGCCCAGCAGTTCTAACTTTAGGTTATGAAGGAATAAAATACGAAGGTCGTAGGCTATATAAACCATTCGAAGACCTTCTATTAAGCCACTTTTACAGCCTTTTTATAGGTTTAGAAAGGATGTTACGAAAACGTTATAACAACTTTGTTCCACTGACAACATTTATGATTTTAAATTGTTTTTAGTCGTTATTATTTTAGACTACAATGTTTGATGGGTTAGGACTTTAACAATAACCTATTGTTCTCATACAAAACGTCTTCAAACATAAATAAATCTCTAAGCTCAGAATCGTTCATACATTCAGAATCTATTTACCACGCATCGTTTGGCAAACACAAGATAAATGTCGGCTTCATTCAATGTGCGAATCGCTATGTCATTGGAGTTGTTACAGTGAAACAATGGTATATTAAGATTTATTAGGCATGTAGTGTACGGATTTCCAAACAATCTAGGTCCAGAATACTCTGTGAAGCGGATTCAGACTAAACTATCTACGATACGACAACATTGGACAATCTTGCTTCTCGGTAAAAAGAACATTTATTTCTGTGACATTGTCGCAATCTGAACTGATAATTAGATACTATTCCAATATAACTTTGAGCTTCTACTACTTAGATACTTATCATCACACCCAGATCCATTTTTTTTATCGCTTCCAAATGTTTTGTTTATTCTTTTGTAGATTCATATTGATTTAGTCATAAAGCTTCTAACCCTTGTTCTATACCGTCTTTCACTGACTAGCTACTCACGGTGAAAGGTACTGCTCACTTTAACTGGCAACTAGCTTACTTGGGACCTTACTGGGAGGCAGTGGCGGCCTTTGGGGGTGGCGAGCAGGGCACTCGCCCGGGGCCTCGCGCTTGTAGGGGCCTCGCGCAGCAAGCCGACTAGAGAAAATCTATTATAAGCATTAGTAAACCTACCCGTTAAAGATAGACAAATTCCATTGTGGACTTTTCTGTAAACCTATAAAATAAGAACAATGCCTTCCTACATTATTTTGTTATTTTCTCAAAAGAAATAAGTAGGCAGCTTTTTTTATGAAAACTCCGATTCGGCTATACTTACCTATTTTTTCCGACATTTTCAACAATCATCGTCATATTTCAAACCAATTTACACAAAACCTTAACGAATTATAAGTAGGTACACCTTTGTCTTTAAAAATTCGGCTCGCTTCGCTCGCATTTAAGCTTCAAGCGTATTCTGCGAATAGAGTGAGCGAAGAGAGCAAGAGAGTTATATCCGATCGCAGAATAGAAACCGACAAGCAGCCAGCCTCTTCTTTGAGCACCGTACGTAAGCAAAATCAGGTGTCACATGTGACAATGTTCTTTAAAAAATTCGGCTCGCTTCGCTCGCATTTTAGATTCATCAGTATTTTGTGAGGATGTGAGAAATGAGACTAATATGCAAGCAAAGCGAGCTTAGGGAGCTCGCTTTGCTTGCATATTAGTCTCATTATTTTGATAGCAAATTGGTTATGTTGCATTCATCTCAAAAAAAGTCGGCTCGCTTCGCTCGCATATTAGCTTCATGAGTAGGTATTTTGCTCCCCCCCCCCTCCCTCAATCGTGTGACCCCTCCAAAAGTCATGGTCCCGCGCCCGTCACCAGGGGCCTCGCAAAGATCTACCGCCCGGGGCCTCGCGATAGCTAAGGCCGCCCCTGCTGGGAGGTGGTGAAACAAGTGTTCAGGCTACTGACCCCCTTGTTTAACGGACCACGCCCACGTAGTTGAGTAGGCTTTGACTGTTGCTAAACGATTCCACCAACTTCCCTTTAGAGTCTATAGATAGACTATAGATTTAAAGTTCCTCAATCGATAGGTACCTAGGTACTGTGTTTTATGTATCTTTTTATTTTACTGTTTGAAAATGTTATAAGTATGAACAATAAATGAATAACATAAACCCAATTGAGATGTTTTACGCAATTTTAGCTTGTTAAAATTATTTAAGATTCTTCACATAATTTAACAGTTTGGTGATATACAGTATAAAATAAATCATCTTAGTATACTGATTGTGTGTAGGTAGGTACTTTGATTTTTAAAAATGCCGATTAGTCCAAATAACGAAAAGTCATGATTCTGATGCCGACGCCCTGAGCGCGAGATATGTATAAAACGTTAAGTTTAGAATAGTTATAATAGAGATTTATAAATTAAATTATGCATGGAAAAGTGAAACTCTTTTATTTACTTTATGCGTACAAAAGAAAGTAAATTGCATAAATTGAAAATGACTCAATGAACATTCAAATTATGAACAAAATTAATTCAAAAAGCCTACCTTTTCCTTCCTTCTATAAAGAATATTTGGTGTTATAAGAATACTTCCTAAGACTGAAACAGTGTATGTGGACTACAGTACGAAATAGGAGTAGTCTTATTCCACCCTGTATTAAGACTACTCTATAATACACTCGAGTTTTTTTTTTACAGCAACAGCTATGAATCAAACCTAATCTTACGCGAACAAAAGCTAACCAACGTAATTGGCACTGTATTTTTAGTCTTTTCCATTTACTGAGTCATAAAATACCTATTCGGATACAGTATGTATTTTAAAAGTCTTTTCGACATAAAATACCTATTCGAAGAACACAGTAAAATAAAAAAGAAATAAAACATTAAAATGAAAAAATAATGGAGTCTAAAGTATTTCCGAAGTAATCAAACACACATAAAGATTCAACATAAAGGAAGTGTTTGAAGTTTCGAGAGAGAAAAATGCATTAATTGGTGACGTGTCTATAGGGGAAGGCTCCCAAAATGGATGTAAATCTACACTCGAGCCCGGCTTCAAAGTGCTAATGGCTGAACTCGATCTTTTACTTGCTTGAACTTTCTGTAATTAGCTAATGTAGCCTTTTATATTCCAACTAATTATGTAATGGTGTTGGAAAACGTTTTATCATTTAGGAAACGTCTTCGCGTAATAGGAGAATTTTGTACATACGAATTGACTCTTGTTAAAATAGATTTATTGGTGAATAATTGTAATGGCTAGAGATATGCCTAGTAGCTACAGTACTTCAAGATCCCATCTATAGATATTTGAAAGTGATAATAACAAAAAATTTTGAAAAGTTATAAATACAAAAAATATTGATTCATCTGTAGATAATAATAAAGTAAACACAATAAAAAATATCAGAACTGAAAACATCTTAATCCCAAAGTTGCCAGACAAAACTAAAATCTTCCACGAACAATAAAGAATGAAGGAAGCAATAAATTTGACATGGGAGTGTCAATCCGTCCCGGCGCGGCGGGATTCCCGGAGATACGCTTTGACTCCGACACGATGAAAGGTGGACGGGAAGAATTACTATTTCCATTTGAATTATCCAATAATACTAATTGGGTTAAAACAGCAACGTTCTAGAGTTCCGTAGCCAAAAAGTGCCAACGGGACCCTATTAAGCCTTCGCTGTATGCCCGCCCGCCCGTCTGTCACTATCTTTTAACCGTAATGTATTTCTATGACCGGTTTAACTACAAATATGAAAAATAAAATCAAGTAAAAATTGAAGAGTACTTATAATAACCATGGTTTTTAATAAACTGTTTAAAAAACTATAAAAGAGTAGGTACCTACCATTAAATATTGTTCGGTGGTACGGAATCCTGTGCGACTCGAACTCAAACTTGACCGGATTTTGTTTCTGATCTTTAAAACTGTTTGTATTGATCAATACTATTGCAAATGGGGATAACGATGGGACCCACTAAACTTATGTGAAAGGTGACACTTAAAACAAACATTGCTTCATATTTTTACAACTGACTCCTACGCATATCTAGTGATAGTTCTATTGCCACTTGCCTGATGATGGATGGTGCTTGGACATGACATAGCGTAGGAGTCACATGACAAATGTTTTTCATCATTTATAAAGAGATTAGCCATATACTTTTCTGATTGTTTAAAGAATGATGTGGATTTTATGATTTACCAACAAAAATTGTGTAGGTTATCAAAAGCTGAACAGCATCTAATTTCATTAAATCTAGTTCAATTTATCTAATAGGTTTGTTTGCAAAAAGTATAATCTTGTGTGCAAGAGATTGCTAAATTTTTCGGAATCCTCCCACACGGAGTACCGAAACAAAACTTTCTTCCATTGAAAGATTCGGCAACTTGCACCCACGCGCAGTGTATTGACATGGTTATACCGGTTGCATATTGCAAACCAAGCGGAAATTTCGGATTCAGATTTGTTATATCACACGTAAAATCCTATGCATAATGCATAAATATGCAAATTCATATAACTGTAAGCATAAATGCGTCTTAATTAGCAGTAACTAAAGCAGCTTTCTTTTTTCTGAAATTATTACAATGTTCATCCTACCTTTTCCACATTTGCAGTTACGGTGCAAATCTCGAGAGAGTTTGTATAGACGTGTAATAACTATCCACAGTCGCTTTCACAAGTTTGCTGTAATTCTTAGTAACTTGCCGACGGTTCTTTGCGTTTTCCGCATAATTTGCGCATGCGCATTGCGAAACGAGTCATTGATAACCGAAATTAACAAGCAAATTGTAGGACGTGCTATCAATAACCTTAAAAGTACAGGTTCTTTGTAACAAACACCGTGCGTTTTTAAAGAAAATTCATCCAAATGCCTATAATATTCTTGAAATACCTATAGCCTAAATTGACCTTTGACGAATTTACTTAAACAAGCAAAAAAATTGATTAACTTTAAAGAGTTCATATTATAAACTTAGTAAGCAAAGAATCCTATGCTGTATATGTTTACGTACTGAAAACTACTTAACCTACTTCCATATTGATTGTTGAGCAACAATTGCAATGTCTGATTAAAAAATACGCCGAACTGAAGAAATACCACCCACATCGAAGTGCATAGTTTATAAATGGCAATGCACATCCGTTGTCCGACAGCACTCTAATGCATTAGTGCCAATAATGCATGCTCTTGTAAATCTAAAGGTTAAATGAGTGCATTTATACCCATCATAATGATCCGTGCAATATGCAATCATACATGCTATGCAAAATGATCTTTTATTACCTCTTCTCCGTATAACACATCAAGTCAATGTCACTCTTCCTAACTTTCCATTTCCATTAGATTAATTCGAATGTGATTTTTTTGTGCGTAGAAATCTACACCCCATTTTTTGTTATAGGCTTCCAATTATAAAATATCCAATAATATTTTAGATTCGGAAACAAAGCTTGATTCTATTTCAAAAAGAAAAAAAAAGACACCACACTTTTATATTTTTGTGCAATGTAAATATTGCAGAAAATGCTTTAAGTATAAATAACAGAGAGAGATATAAAAGAAATATACAATAGAAATCGACGCAGAACATTAGTTGATATCGAACAATATGAAAGTCGGTTCTACGTTAATCCAAGACATCAAGGCACAAGAAAAAGCCACAAGCACCGGCATGGAACGGAAGTGAAGTCTAGACCAAATTTTTATCCATATTTTCTCTTGTGGTCAGAACTGGGACAGACTTCTGCTACGTAGAAATCCAGACAGAAACTTATCTGGCAACTATAGGCGCAGTAAAAAATATCAATGAATGAATGCAAAATATTAAGTCATTATTATCGCGTCCCACCCTGTATTTTCTTTTTGCTATTCTAAATTTAAACAGATGGTTTTTTTTATTATGTTACTTAAATTATGTTGGATCATACCTTTGTCCTTTATGGTCCTTTGATATCCATTGAGCGTCCCCCACTGGTTTTTGAAATCCTCACTGCAGATATTGAGCTCACTCGAGAATATTTTTTGACTGATCAATTTCTTTTGATTTTTAGAGTCCGATTGGAATAACGACACGAATTTATGAAGCGGGCCCATTTTTCTCAAAATGCAAGTCCAAGTTTCAATACGTCAGCAAAACCGAAAGAGCATCGCAGAAAAGGGCTTACTCAAGACAACTTTATAGTGAACATTAACATTTTAATTTTAATTTATTTCGCGTAGTAATTATGCTGACGGTTTAACGCGGTGGCAGGCAATTGCCTTAACAGTTCGGTCGGTTGTGACAGTGCAGCGCTCTTTTACCTATTGCCTGCGCAGGCGCTTTCAAAGTTGTGGAGGAACCGAGTCGCTCAGGTTGCACGCATCAACAACTTTTATATGATAAATGGATTTTCAGGTTCATTGATTCACTTAACTGGCTATTATTTTTATTGCTGTTGGTACTATTATTACTAGGCCAATAACGCACTAACTTATAGAAGTATTAAAATTGAAAAAAAAATATTTAGTTGAGCATACTTAATTGTGTAGAATGTCCTCTGAATTCAGATAGATCAAGAGTTTTAACAAAAGTTATGATACTTTCATTTTCTGTTTACCTCGTTACTACATCATCAAGTGATTATTATTTTTATCGTTCAGTCCATCTTCGCTCCTTGCAAGCATGAGATGCTTGCATTGCATTAGCACTGCAATTAACTCCTCGGTGTGAACTCCATACAATTTTTAAACAATCGTTTCGAAATAGCCTTTTTCAGTTTACCTACGTTTATTATCTCACATACGATAAACATGTCTTATACGTAATAATGGTGGGATTTTAAAGCACCTTTCTTTTATCTTAGTAATCTATGTAATGATATAACTAAGTAGAATGGATCATGATGATGATAGAAAAGATCGAGAGCAGATAAGTTTATTCAACTCCATTTTAAAAAAGGGAGAAAAACGGTACGACAAAGAAAAACTTGTCAGTAAACTCCTCTATTAGATAAGTAGCTACTAGTAAAAGTTGATACTAGGAGACTTTCTTTTATGTATCAAGTTTTTGCAATTCATAAACATACAAATGAGTTTGTTATCAACATCGCATGCATAATAAGCTGAAATATAAGCTTCCGTCATAGGTTCAATGTCTTTAAACGACACTTCCTTTGCCATCACTTCTGGATTCTTTGAAATGCTCGTATCTACCGATGTAGACAACATTATCAATTACAAAATGATCTACTATACGTGAGGGCATTATATGCATAGTTTCACAACCGCACGCACCGCTTGCATCGTTCACGGTAGATAAGCATAGATTGTGCTAACTGGTAGAACTGCTATTATGGCCACATTGTCCGCTGTCTAGTCGGTTTCCTAACTGACGAACAACTGACTAATATTGGATTTCCTGAGAGAACCCTATTCTTGGTTAACTAATCAGTTATTTCATTATAACTTCAATTAAAACATCTGTGAGTATGTAGGTAGGTATCTTTAAATATTTGCAAATCATATAACTCGAAAGTAATTAATGTTTTGTATTGTTGAATGGTTTTTATTGCTTTTTTTATACATACTTACATACCTACATAAAATCATGCCTCTTTCCCGTAGGGGTAGGCAGACATCATGGATTTCCACTTTTTATGCTTTTTTAATCATGAAAATACGAGATGACTTAAATTATTAAAATGAAAGATATCGGCCGTGGACCAGGAATTATAATTTCTAATTAAACATTTTATTACATGAAATGTTGATAGCGCCATCTATCAGTTTATCAAAGTACTGATTCACTGAAGAAGAGTCAACGCCAATTACGAAAGCCGTTAACGTAATCAATAAACAAACCGCTAGAGGGCAGCACATGTATAAATCTCAAGACAGAACTACTAGATGGCAGCACGCGTACTGAAAATGAACGACATAAAAAAGCTTAGGCATTTACATCTTTACTAGATGATTTATACAGTGTCAGGAGACAATCTTTGCCTACACTCTCCGGGACACTGTAGTGCCTGGGTCATTGTTGAGACGTACCTACACCACACGTATTGAACGAAATAAACTGCAGTGAAATCTATCTATTCTTCTGTGACTGCGAGCCGTACAAGATAGAAATGCCGTAATGTGTTTTGCTCTTGCACTTTTTAGTTATGTTTCATCGATCGCACTTACCTTTAGTGGTAGGTAAGGTGGTCGGTCTCTGAGCCGGTACTCGGTGTGCCGGAGGCTTTCGCGGCGATGGCGGAGGTACGATAGAGTTATTCCGAGCTCGCACTGCGACGGGCGAAGAAGATAGCTTCTGAACGACGCCATTCTTTTTCGCTGGAAAGAACAATGTAAAGATAAGTCCAACTGCGATGAGATGGTACTAGAAGTAGTTCATAAGATACCTACTTTAATAACTGGTTTTTAGCTATGTTGTGGCAGGTAATAATATGCATAGGTACCTACTAAAATTTATTGTTGCTGATGTGACCACTAACATAATATTTAGTTTCGTAGGTAGATAAAACGAAGAAATTATGACACGGGGAGTCAAAATGGCAACTTCTCTAAAAAATACTATTTACATATCTGCAAGGTCAATACGAATTTGTTACACTGCCGTTTGGACTAAGTTTAGCACATCGAACCAGTTCTTTGACACAGTTTTAGAGGACACTATGCAGGCGCTATTGTTTAAGATGTACCGAACTTAGCACTTTGCGTAACATGTTACGAAACATGCGTAGGTTCAATAACTTGGCTTTAAATCTTTAAAATAGTTATAAGAGGTAGGTACTTTTTGTTTAGTCCTATAAATGATACGAATGCTTATTTAGTTAGGTACATTCAACTAGAAACCTTAACATCCAATCAGGGGAATTGTTAAAAAACTCAAAGGGTTTACTGGAAGAGAACTCTTCGTAGGGATAAGCTCGCCTTTGTAGGTACATGTCCTTACTTTATGTCGTTGTTCTATGTGTTTTATTTGTACAATAAAGAATTAGTAAAGAAGAAGAAGAATTGAGTAAAAAGCCAAAGTTATTAAGCGAACGATGGCCACAGTTTACTATAGTCGAATTGCTCATTGTACGAACTAAAAATATATGAAAAATGACATTTTGACCGTCGATTTTAGTGCGTATAATTAGAAATACGACTATACAGTCATTCTTAGGTGTCCAATGAGGTAGGTACAACTTAACGGTTCTACGAGTGCGTTGGGAATAATTAACACTGAATAATTTAGACCTTCTACAAGCAAGTATGCAAAATAAAGTGGGCTTATTACTCAGCGAAGACCCTTTCGTCCGCAGAACATAAAATATAAACTGAAAACACTAAGGATTACGATGAAATATAATTTTCGGTACCTAGTAGGTAGCGTAAAAAAATTGAAAATGAAAAATCTTATGAAAATTTTCAATTTTAATTTGCGTAGGTAGATGTTTCGCTAGCAACTACAACTAAGTAACTATAAGTAAGTAGAAATTAGAAATAGACATTTAAAACTGTTGAAAAATCCAAAAAATCAATATTTATAATATCAATCCAATAACGTAACATATCGATCAATATATTGACGTATTCAATTCATCTTATTATTAAAAGCAAGCGTTCAATAATAAAAAATGAATAAGTTACATTACTTCTAATCCATACCAATATTATAACTGTGAAAGTACCTAACTCTGTCTGTCTGTTAGCTTTTCACGCCTAAACCACTCAACCAATTTTGAAGAATTTTGGGATAGAGATAGATTGGACCTTGGAGTATGACAAGGCTACATTTTTATCCCGGAAAAATCTAGGACTCTACAAACTTGATAAACACACTTATTCTCAAATCTCTTACTCACGAATCAGAAAATGTTCATATTACAATGAGACAATAATTCAACGACAAGGAGAATATTTTGTTTACTTTACAACCATGTATGCCCAAGTGTTCTAGTAAAGTAACTTTCGATCACAGAACGTAACCTGCGACTATTATTGCGCATTTTACTTTCCTAAACGGTTTCAAGTGAAAGGCCTTGATTGCCGACGATTAGAGCCATTACACATGAACCATAAGCTGACGTACGTAACAATGCCTTGTAGTTTTTCTTTTTCTGATACAGTTAAGAATTACGTCGTTCTCAAGCAAACTAAAGATCCCTGGAGAACTCTAGGAGGCACTTTATATCTTTAAATAAATAAATATTGCTGGACATTTCACACAGCGCCATCTAGCCCTAAACTAAGCAAAGCTTATACTATGTAACTGACTTTTATACTTTTTTTTGTTAATACTTTATAACACCCAAACACAGAACAAACATCTATGTTCATAACACAAATGTTTGTCCTGGGTGGGAATCGAACCCACGACCTATAGTGCAGAAGGCAGAGCTGCTACCAACTGAGCTAAGAGGCCAGTCGAATTACATACATCTGCCTAATTCTATACTCGTTCCATTATTGTCTTTTCAGTCAACTTTGTTTTACCAAAAATCTACTGAAACGTACAATGGGCTTTCAGATAAGTTTTCAATTAATTTCCATCTGATATCATTATTATTATTATTATTATTATTATTATTATTGATACACTAGCAGCTATAGAGCTGATGCGTGTATATCATTATCAGTGCACTATTTTAAAATGATTATCAAGTCTGTTTTTGAAAGAGTTCACTGAAGGAGCACTAATCACACTTTCCGGTAGTTTGTTCCACATCACAGTTACACGGTTAGGCAAGAAGTGTTTTCTAGGATTGCTTGTCCCAGCCGAATTTACCAGCTTTAGTGAGTGTCCTCTCAGATTGTTGGTGTTCATGTTGTATATGTTTTTCAAATCCGGTACATTGTAGTGGTTTTTATTCCTTGACAAAGATGAGTTACAAAGGGTTGAGTAAGCTTCTGTACAATATTAAATTAATAGAGGGTTTTTAATTAATATACTTTATGAATAGCAAATTCATCTGGAACCTATTTCAACAACATAATCTGATACATAGGTACTTATACAATTTTTACCAAATATTCTAGAAAATAAATCTTTGTCCGATTCATTTTAGATTAAATTGGTATTTAGCTACTAAATATTCTATTACACACGATAGTAAGTATAAACATTTCCCTGAAAAATTCGAAGAAACGCCTATGAGTTCGGTTTAATATTAAATGGCTCGAATTGAACTATAATTTCATCTATGAACACAAAGGTTCGAAGTACAAAGGTTGAATGGGTGACTCACTCTGCGTAGGCGGAGGCTGGGGCGGGGTAGCCGGGGGGCGGGCGGGGGTGGGCGGCGTTGGGGCGCTCTCCCTCTTCTTGCCGTTTCCTGAAAAGAGGGTAAATGAGATTGAGTCATTTGATAAACACTTAATGCATAATACAGATGACGTCATTTCTGTCTTAAAATAATGAAACATACATAATAGTTTATCCAAATGGGCGTATTACCCCTTTTCTTTAGCTCCGTAGTGACCGAACTACATAAACCATAAACAAATAACTCTACCAGTCCCCAGCACAAAAACTAATTTTCACTAATCACGATTTTGATATCAAAACTGATGTCAAACACACGAGCACATCCTTCGTTCAAAGCTAAGTACCTCTTAATTTGCATAATTTCTTGGGTTTTTATATAACTGCACAACTTCTGCATTATCGCGTCCTCGATCTGATGTCGTGAGAACTTCGAGACTGAGATAAAAATGCAGGGAGATGTTTTATCGTCTTATCGCTCCGCTTGTTCGCCGTCACAATGATCCATAAACGTGTCAGTTATGCAGTCAACTGGAGAAAACTGCGTTGTTTTCTTTTACGCACAGAACATTGAACTGTTTGCAGTTTGCTTTGTATTGATCAACCATGTTTTCGCAATTGAAAGTGTTTTAGTTTCGAATCATAGCATCATTCCTATAACATTATTATCAACCACGTCTTTGCTTGCCAATGAACAGTTAGAGAGTTATTCATCTGTTTTGTGGCAACATTGTCCATCTTAAAACTGAGAATCAATTATCGCGTTATTTTAAACTGACTACCTACTCAAAAACTTGTTAAACTAACTATGGCTAAGTTTAACATCCGTCACGTCTGAAAACCATGTAAAAAGTGCCTCATTAGTTGCCAAATTACAGCCACATATTACAATAGCTTCCCATTAAGCCGATGGCAATGATGAATGAGACATAATCACGTTTTTTAACAATATAAGACACGAGGAAACATTCAATTTATTCTGTATTTAATTGGGGTATCACGTCATTCATATTTTTTCCATCCTCGCCAAATAAAGGTGTCTATAGTGCAATGTATTGTGTTACTATGATCAGTGATTTGCATCTAGGTACTAGGAAACAATTTGTGCAAATTAACTTCATGAACAAAAACTTTGTTAGCTCCTGTCAAACTAATTGGATGATAAAACCCGTCATAGACGTAGCTATAATATTTATTTATATCGTTATCAAAATAATGTGGAAATATACAGAAAGACATTAATATGCGCCGACCTGATGAGGGCAAAAATATACATTTTACTATAGCTTTCGTGTGTGGTGGCTTGCTAAGATAAAATATATAGCTCAGCATTATAAATAGAGGTAAGTATATAATAGCTACATCTGTTACGGGATTAAAAACTTCTTCTGTTTTTAACAATATTATTTGATAATCTTATCTCTATAAGGTTTTATTTGAGCTGTGTATTTGTTCTCTAGTTTTAATATTTTAATTTTAACTATGGTTGTAACTATATTTGCGGTGCCCCAGCGGGGTTCTTGTTGCGGAACAAATATTTTTAAGACCTTATTAACCCAACTTGAAGCAATAAATTAAATTTAAATTGAAAAAAAGACAACCATGACTTTTCATGGTATTGAAAAAAATACTTTGCTTGGACATAACAAAATAAGCACGTGAGCCGTAAGCTGATTGCATTTAGAAGGCTTCAGAGAGCACGCATGTGGAAAGAACGCCAATTTATAACAGGATTTATTTTTAATTTTCTCAATTCCTTCTCCTTACATAGGTGCTAAACTAATTTTCAAAAATATAGTATCCTGAATATGTGAAGTTCCTATTCTATACTTACTAATAAATCACGATGAAGTTGATTGATAACTATTGACCAAGCAATCTGGCCATTTCTTTGAACTCTAAGCCATTAAACTACTATTTCAAAGAAAATAACAACACACAACCATATTTCATACGCCTCAAGGTCAGGTTTTTCACCCGCAGTATCAAGAAACAGTAGTAACTCGTAAATCACTTCAAATTGAAAAGTTAATAGCAATTTTCCCGTAATGGCTTTTAGATACCGTAACTATTTTAATGGTTTGTTCAACATTTATGAAATGTTCGATTTTCAAACGGTTTCCTCAGGTTTGCTCAGACCAAAAAGTTTGAATTTCTTTCTAAACACATTGTAAACTTTTTGGTCAATAAACACGTGTGAATGAGATCATACGAAATTACTACCGCGCCTCTGACTGCACTCTTTGCTTTTGTTTGCTGCACGTGTCGGACAGTTTTACTGCTTCGTAAACATGTAATCTTTACAAAAAAAAACGACTAAAAAAAGTGTCATAGCCATTAGTTAAAATTCCTGTGAAAAAAAAAAACAAACATTACGCAGTTTTCCAGTTTGAGTGTTTATCCAACTTACCTCTAGCACCAAAGGAACCAAATCTCTCTCTATTGACAGCGATCTTATACTTCTTATCACTAGGCACTGGCAACTTCGACGGATATTTCTCGGAGCTGCTTCTGTATAGCTTCTCTTTAGACCCGTGTGCCCCCATCTTTACTCTCCACATATATTTCAACACATTTTAGAATAAGGCCATCTCTACAATAGGAACATTGTTCATTATCACTGTCACATCACTATTTAATTTTTATACCATGTTTTTAATGTTCGTCAGCTATTTTCAAGATTCATATCTGTAGAAGTCGTTATCATAAGTGTTTGAACTCGTTTGTATACGAGTTATTATTTGTGTGGTGTCATAATTTAAGTTTCCAATGAGTTAGGTACATAAACATTACTTATCTTGCACATTTGACCTTTTTTCTTAAGCTTTTTCCCATAACATTGTAAGCGATTGTATTATTCGAGGTAATAAAACTCAAATCAAAATTATTAGCAAGGCAAATAGTCCCTAAAAGTATCATAAACTCTGTGCACGTGTTATTTTACGACGCGGTCAACAAAGCCCATTCGCTGATATAATTATTGCAACGTTGATTCTATTTCTGTAGTCGACTCACTGCATCCAGTTTGGAATGATCCCCCTACTCCAAATCTTCTTTTACAAAACTCAGATTGTAAATAGAATAACCAGAAAGACAGAGTTCTTTAAAAAGTGGTCGCGCCTTTCAAAATGATTTTTAGCTCTTTACAATTTATAATTTTTATTTTGTTATAGTGTTAATCCACACTTGGGTATTTACATTTTTTAAACTGAAAAATCTTATCAAAATTTTCAATTCCGACGGGATTCGAACCCGCAATGATACAAGCGATCCTCCTTTAGCCGGAGTGCCTTTACCAATTCGGTCACGGAACCTCTGACGCCAGAGTTGAAAATCATGATAAGACCATACTATCGATTATAGCATCGATGAGCGCCATCTACAGGATAACTGCTAAGTTAACTCACTGCTCATTGCCCGAAATTACATTCAGGATCAAATGACGAGAGATGTACTATCGATATACATACATACTATCGATGCTATAATCGATAGTATGGTCTTATCTTTACAATTTGTCATTCAGTGTAATATTATGGCAAGAAACGACATGCACTCAGTTTAAATCATTTGCTAAAGAACTGTGTCATCTTTTTGATGAACCATTCACGCCTTAAGGGAGCTATTTACATGTTAGTGTGGTGTTTCTTGGTTTCCAGAACAATAATCTAAATCATTCGATAAGGTTCGACACATCAGTGTGATTATAAC
The DNA here is from genome assembly GCA_958496255.1 of Camptogramma bilineatum. Classification (NCBI taxonomy): domain Eukaryota; kingdom Metazoa; phylum Arthropoda; class Insecta; order Lepidoptera; family Geometridae; genus Camptogramma; species Camptogramma bilineatum. Next base: position 3,706,456 of record OY292463.1, on the reverse strand, counting down.
TTAATGACCATTCTAAATGTATGTTTATGCCTTACACGATAATGTGAAATCAGTTTTGAAAAGGTGTGAAAGTAATATTTAACAAATATGAAAATGTTTCCAAATTACTCACAAGCATCCACGATTTGTTTTTTAAAACCTTTTACAAATTAGATAAACGTAATTTAAACGACTGATATTAACTGTAGCCCTTTTAAAACCTCTTACAAATAAGATAAACGACTGATATTAACTATAGCCCGATGGAGCGACATTGTAAACATCGTGGGCCGAAATTGAATGAAGCTAGCACAACGCTGAGACCAGTGGTGAGAAAAATTAGAGTCCTCTACCCAGTAGTAAGAAAAGTCAAGCTATGATGATGATGAACATATGACCAGATCAGCAGAAACAACCTGTAAAAACAGCTGCACAGAGGAAATAGACAGCGAAATGTTGCAGCCAATCCACGGCTTCATTTCCGGTCGAAGATGACTTTTCCGTGAGTCCGGTAAAAATAACGCGTCGCCATGAAAATTAAGTGGTTGTAAAATGGAATATTTATTTTATGCTCTTAGCAAAACGTGAGATATGAGTAATAAAACTAGTGTTTTATATGGAAATATGCCTCGGTTACGGAAGTCCATAATTTGAAAAAATAGATTAAAGAAATAAATTTAAGAAACTATAATCACAGGAACCTCAGTGAAACGGACAAAGAGATACCTACAGAAATTTAAAATCCTTTAAGCCAGATACGAACACATTTGGCATAAATCATGATGACAGAATAATTATGATGATAAAAAGTAGCCTATAACCTTTAAGCTATCAAATGCAGAAAGAATTTTTGAAATCCGATTGCTAGTTCCACAGATTAACGCGTTCAAACAAACAAAGAAACAAACTTTTCCGCTTTAATTATTGGTATAGATATATACCAATATATAAATGATGATGATGATATAAATAGATTCATATAAACCTGCACTCCAAAATCTATAGTTATATCCACTGTTATATCTACGTAAAACACCTAAATATAAAAGTAAAATGTCTACAAAAAGCATCAATCCCATGAGAGACTGAACGTCTGGGCTGATTGATTAAATAACGTATATCTCGCTCAATAAACTTGGCGGCACACCAGGAAAACTAAATCCATCATGTCCATATAAAGGAACACATAAATCGATCAATGAAAGAGAACGGATATTGAAATCGATACGATAAGAGTTTAATCACTTTAAGTACCTACCTATAATAATTCATGTTCATACTTTCTTCGTTATTATTTTTTAAACTTTTTTCATAATTTTTTTAATACCTACCTATACCGAAAAAATATTAACTTAGATCCATATGAGTTACATTCTAATATCAAAATAACTTAGTATATTGTCTCCGTATCCAGGATCAGATCCAGCCTGTTTCATGATGTTTTTAGGGTTCCGTACCTTAAAAGGTAAAAAAAGGAACCCTTATAAGATCACTTTCTTGTCCGTCTGTCCGTCTGTCCGTCTGTCCGTCTGTCCGTCTGTCTGTCTGTCTGTCCGTGTGTCACCATCGATTATCTCAGGAACGGGTAGAGCTAGCAAGTTGAAATTTATACCATATACTAAGGTCTATGGTCCCTATTGTGACTATAAAAATCAAGGTCCTGAGTCAACACTATAAAAAGATATAGGCAAGTTTAGGTTTTCGTGAAAACTTGTGAGTACCAAAACTTACCTTAATTATCAACTTTTTTTATTTTTCGGAATTTTTCCTTTACTTGTGCTAGAAGACCTTGCTTGTAACCAAAATTGACAATTCTAGGTCAACCGGAAGTACCCTAGAGGTTTTGGGTCGAAAACCTAAATGGTAGTTCCCGTTGACCTAGAATAACGAAATTTGGGAAAAAGCAAGGTCTTATAGCACAAATAAAGGAAAAATTCTAAAAAATTAAAAAAGTTGAAAATTAAAGGGTGTTCCCATACATAGTTGACGCCAATTATCAGCATGTTTGGTTGATTGCTATGGTGCTCTTTAAATATCGATATTATTGCTTTTCTGTATTTGTATTTCGAGGAGGAGGTGTCTAAATAAGAATATTTTCATATTGGCCCCTGAAGGGGCAGAAAAGCATTAATATCGATATTTAAGGGGCGCCATAGCGATCAACCAGGTCTGCTGATTCTGGAGATTGACCCTCCTGTTCTATTCTAATTTATCTACATTATTTTAGTCAGCGTTCACCCAGTGTGCCGCTGACTACTGAACCAATAAGAGTGTATCAGTCGACAGCTCCTTAAAATAAAGAGGAACAAGATACGAGCCGTGTTTGGCCTCTTTATTATTAGCGGGACGCTAATTGATCCCGATTTAGATCTTCGAACGTAATTCATCAAATTAACTAAAGTGCCACACTGATTTGAAACACTTTGCGTGATTCTTTTGGTCAGATTTGTTAATTATTTAATTTGTAAGTAAATAAATTTACAGGTTTATCTGTTGTTGCAATAAAATGTGTAAACTTATACCATGAAATGGAGAAATTTAAGATGTTGTATGTTTTTATTTGTATGTGTATATTTTTGGTTAATTTTTAAATTTCGTTTAAAACAATCTTAGGATTTACAAACATGTTTGATTTTATTTATGTTCTATTTTCACAAGACATTTACGTTTTAATCCAATAACAATTATGCACATAAAAAGAAACAACTTAAGAAATTTTATTAATTAGTACGAAAAGTGATCGCATCTAAAAGTATAGGTACCTAATCAAGATTTACAACAACTATAACAATATGAAAAATAAAACAAAAGCAAAGTGTAAGTAAATTGAAATAAATGATGGAAACGAAAACAAACAGAACGGTAATCCAAGTTTAGCATTAATAGTTGTTTAGTCACCGCTGAAACTTGAACAGGAGTTCTTAGCACCAGTTACGAGTTTTTGAAATTGGTAATAATTTACTTAAATAGACTTTTAATTTTTAAAGTGTTCATTTCACACAGGGACATTAAACATTTTAAAATGCATCCAGAAATGTAGCCCCAGACGGCATTTGAATTAGCATCTTCGATCTAGTTGTGGCTGGAGTAACTAGACAATCGACGTCATTAATAAAATTTTATGCAAATATACTTTACAGCTTTTAGCCGTCTATCTGCGCCACCTATCAAGACTCGCAGATCTGCAATGCGGTTCAAACCTTCTCGGAATAGGAAAGTGACGTTTCTTCGCTGAAAAAACATCAAATTTCCAAAAAAAATCCTCGAATCGGATGCATTTTCGGAAGTCTGAATCGCACTGCTCCTATTCCATATGTGAAACTAATTCACTGATTCTAGTGGACAAGCGAAATCGCAGTTTCTTAGTACTTGTATCTTCTTAAATTCATTTGTTAAAACACCTTCGCAACAGTTCTTTTAAGTATTTTCGCATCATATTTGCTAAGATCCTTGCATTTCCTAAACTCGTGCTGTAGTCCCAGTATACGTTGAAACAGTAGCCATACAAATACTAAGTATTCCCCGAGATGGCTATTCTTGTGAGCATTGCTTTCAGGGTTAAATAACTTAAGCGCGGGCTGTCCTTTACGATGTGCGAGTATTTTAAATGTTACAGTATATTTAGCTCATGGAGATAAATGATTTCTAGCGAGCCGCTGTCCAAGCCGAATATAAAGCATACTGACATTTTGTTTTGTAACTCTTTGTCACTTGTTTTGTATTATTTTTGAGTTATTTATCAATGGTGTGCTTAATCTATGCCTAACAATTATTTTACCTACAAACCTATCTACCTATAAAACACAGCAGGTACTTATAACCCATGATAGTAAGTTAACTGCATACTGGCTCTTTCTAGGCTATTTGGCTTTAGTTCATTGACCTAGCTGACGTATGGTGGCCCTGAATCGGGCCTTATATCCAACAGTGAAAGGAATAATTAATTCTATTTATGACGTTTAACTTCAGAACTTCACTATCTTTAACAACAATTGCAGCAATTTGCAACATTATTGGCACTACGGTAACCGCTTACCATCAGGTGGGCAGTATGTTTGTCTGATACCTTAGTAGTTCAAAAAATGGCTTTTGGCTGTCTTTCTTAAAATTGACTTGAATATTAGACGTATTGCATGCCATAAATCACACCTACTCTAATGGGTTTATTTCCAACTCTACAGATTTCCATTAAAGATCCCCAATTCAACAGATTCCGATCCTACAGATTCCCAGTTTCACAGATTCTCACCTCTACAGATTCCTAATTGTACGGATTCCCAACTCTCCATATTCCTAACTGTAAAGAAGTAGGCAGAGATTACGGATACCCATTTGCACTACATATTTTCATTTTGTCCATTTAAATGTAAATTTTGACCTTCGTACATCAGGTTTAATTTAATGCCGTAAAACATTTCTGCTATATTCTTTAAAATAATCTAATCAACATAACAGGATCACGTTTTTCGCTTTATTTTTCTTTCAAATAAAATCAATTCAAACATCACTGAATCGCGTTACTGTACAAGATGCTACTTAACTCTACTCACATGCATTTTTTACACGTGCACTCACAGTCCCACACAATCATGTCTACGAACCGTAAACATACAAACAAGTCTGCTATTACTGATTGTATGTGATTACTGAATTTGTTCGAGCCAACAGCGCGTGCTAGATTGCAGACTTGGAGATGCAAGCGGGCGTGGAGTATGGAGTAGTTGAGAAACTTTTTTAATCCTTTCCTTTTTAATTTACGAAGGTCTTCAGCTACCTACAATATACTCTTTAAAACCAACTGTTCTTGTTCAAGGTTGTTCTCAGTAATTCGATTGAAAGTTCGATCGTTTAAAAAAGAGTCTCTTACTTTTTTTATTATTATCGAACGAATTATAAATACTACCTATTTCATTTATTTTTTTAATAATTTTACGAACCGTGGTCCTACCGCCATATATATAAATCAATAAAATTACTCAGCTGTTACATCAGAGGTTATGCATTGAAGGATATTTACTATAACGTAAAGTATAATAGCTCCCGATTTCGCCTTTGATCGTGTAGCTCCAAAAACTAGACTGCCTAATATAGACCTAGCCAAAACCCTAGGTAGGGACCTAGGTTAAGTTTCATTCAAATTTGTTCCACTGAATCACAAAAACATCATCAAAAACATAATTACACACATTACATTTTTCACTTTAATTTACTATTAGCAGTTCATTATGATCACTCAATCACTAGTCTGTCTATACAGTAGATAGGTAATTCAAGTCAGGCACAAAGTACCACACACACACGATCACAAATCCTTTGAACACGAGAAACAGTGTCAAGTCATATTGTCTACAGCACCCAAACTCTACTGCAACGTGATTGCAAAAAAACGTACGCTTCACCCCACCTTAATAAGCCACCGAAATCGAAATACTAGTATTATAATTCGGACGAACTATGACGGTAAAGTCTCAAAACAATCTAATTAGAATAACCATGTAACGTTTTGCATTATGTCTGTATACTACAAACCTAGATGCATAATTTTGCGGCATGCTTTTAGTATCTTTTGTTATGAAACTTTTTAAAATATGTGTTTTTGAAACGACTTTAGCAATGCATCGCGGGTAAACCTTGTCCTGTTCGAAACACGACACGGTTCGTGGGCACGAACACGTGTTTCCCCAACCAATCGATTCTTTTGCGCATAATACTTTGCAATATTAGCGATGGTGATTTAACATATTGACTACTTTCGTTGATAGCAGTTTATGTATTAATTTTAAAATAAATTGTGATTAAAGACGTAAACATTAGGTAAACCTTGTCCTGTTCGAAACACGACACGGTTCGTGGGCACGAACACGTGTTTCCCCAACCAATCGATTCTTTTGCGCATAATACTTTGCAATATTAGCGATGGTGATTTAACATATTGACTACTTTCGTTGATAGCAGTTTATGTATTAATTTTAAAATAAATTGTGATTAAAGACGTAAACATTACGTTTTCTAACAGTTTGAAGATATGCATATCTACGTTTTTCATTAAATGTACTTAACTGTTTTTTTTTTTAACAGAACCATTATAGAGTAGCGTATTAAAGAGGTATATTCAAATAAAAATAATATATTCTTATAAAAAATAGGTATATTCAGCAGTGGGTGCAAGATTTATTTTAAAATTTTAATTTTCAGCGATTGAAGACCCTCACAAAGCAATAATAAATCAGAAGGAAATCAGTATTAGATAAGATAACTGAAGCGCTCGTGGCGTAGCTTGCTGAGACGTTCTTGATTGATCGTTGAAGTTAAGCAGCGTTATGCGCGGTCACAATTTGGATGGGTGATCGCAAGTGGCATTACGAGCTGAGCGCTTATGTGCTTCGGAGGGCACGTTAAATTATCGGTACCAGCTTTTAAGTCGTCAAGCTATGACGGAGGCCTTTCGGCGGCCTAAAAACTCCGTCACCAGAGTTGGCCACTGGTGAAGTTATGATGCATTGGACATCAATTGCTAAGACATCAACTACACATAAAGATAATTAAAAATAATAAAAGCTACAATTCTACTTGACTACTAGTTCGGAGCCTCTTCAAATTCTAATCACGCGACTTCAGTTGTTATCTAACTTTTTAATAAAAAAATGTAAAGCAGCCATGCAGAGACGAAGGCAATGGAAGCTTCTAACGAGAATTCCCTCATTAGTATTGCACAGTCTAACGGACAAGATGCACGCTACGAATATAAATCAAGTAAGGCACTAGAGGTCGAATAAGTACATCGACAAAAATAGCCATAAGATGATGCCATTGAGACAATCTGGTATTGACACGCTTCAATGATAGGTACTTATCGATTGGATCGTCATCTTGACTTGAGTTTCGCACGAAATGACGATACCTTGTACGAACACACAAGTCGGTTATATTGTATAGATATACAATATACATAAAAGTTGATCATGATTTAGTAATGAAAGTGGATTTAACCTTTCTTGTGAACTGTAGTAGTTAATAATATAATCACAGAGTTGATATAATAAGCGAACAAGTCAGTTTTTAGGGTTCCGTACCTTAAAAGGTAAAAAAAGGAACCCTTATAAGATCACTTTCTTGTCCGTCTGTCCGTCTGTCCGTCTGTCCGTCTGTCCGTCTGTCTGTCTGTCCGTCTGTCCGTCTGTCCGTCTGTCCGTCTGTCCGTGTGTCACCATCGATTATCTCAGGAACGGGTGGAGCTAGCAAGTTGAAATTTATACCATATACTGAGGTCTATAGTCCCTATTGTGAGTATAAAAATCAAGGTCCTGAGTCAACACTATAAAAAGATATTGGCAAAATTAGGTTTTCGTGAAAACTTGTAAGTACCAAAACTTACCTTAATTATCAACTTTTTTTATTTTTCGGAATTTTTCCTTTACTTGTGCTGTAAGACCTTGCTTGTAACCAAATTTGACAATTCTAGGTCAACCGGAAGTACCCTAGAGGTTTTGGGTTGAAAACCTAAATGGTAGTTCCCGTTGACCTAGAATCACGAAATTTGGCAAAAAGCAAGGTCTTATAGCACAAATAAAGGCAAAATTCCAAAAAATTAAAAAAGTTGAAAATTAAAGGGTGTTCCCATACATACATAGTTGACGCCAATTAAGATTGTCCTCTGAGTTGTATGGGCGCTCATACAAATAAGCGGGCTACAACATAATGGGTATAATGGGTAGGTACGGAACCCTCGGCGTACGAGTTCTACTCGCACTTGACCGGTTTTTTTTTTTTATCAAAGTTGCTGATCAAGACAGTCCATGAAATCATACAGCGCGCTAAAGTGACATCGATCTCAGAGACAACAGTACACCCTGTCAGAAAAGGGTTAGTTTGTTAGTTCAGAAAAGTCTAGATAAGTACCTTCTTTATATCGAAATCACAAAGGAAAGAGTTCTGCTATTTATATAATAAGGTTTACGCTCCAAATATTTCTAAAAATACACCATGCGACCTCAATCCTGACTTACGAACTCACCCATAGAATGGCTTCAAGCGGATGCGACCCGTCCCACAACGACAGAGCTACTACTCTGATATAAGTCCAGGTAATTCCTCTAGTTTTCAGCTTCAATGGTTAATAGGACAGAGTCGATCAAGCGGAACAAACGCAGAGTACTCTTAAATATTGAAACTATTAGAATTGGGGTTTATGACTGTCATTCATAGCTGAAATACGCATAAAGGAATCGTCTGTTAAGCTTTATGATTTACATCATTAAATACAAACTTCAACGAAACACAAGTTGCGCTATAAACTTTAGGTTCCTTTAAAACGTTCCATGTGATTTCAATTAATATAAAATAAGTTAATAATGCAAATATTTTTGGGATAGACAACTATACTTGCGTACTGAGACAATTTTTATAATGAATCAGCGGCTTGCCATGACTTAGCCCGGGTTGTACACAATATTTGGCTTATGCTCATTTAAAATATTAATGCTAAATTAAATTTTAATTTCAACAGTTGTAATTCCAGCAATAAACTTTTACAGGAATATACGTATTTATAAATCATATTGCAATCTAATGGCGCCGTGAAACATAGTAATAAATCAGTTGTTATGTTTTACAATATCAATAACAAGCATTAGTAATTTCATAGTAAACACGTCATAGATTTGTAAAATGGGGTCAGTCCTGCATGTTCCACGGGAGTTTCGTAACATACAACTCGTGCTGACTGGACCGCTGCCAAGCGACCACCATCATTCTCTTGATGTCCAAAAATGCAACTTTATGAAAGAAATTAAAGGAATCGGAACAATAATGAAAAACCAAAGCGGCAAAAACTGTTCTTGATTTAAAATTAAGTACTTAGTAAAAAGTGATTCGTTTTAAAATCATACTTTTTATCTTTGCTATCTCTGTTTTGGTAGGTAGGTACTTATACAAATATATTTTTTGTTTATTACTTTAAACTTAGATTTGACATTAGGCTTTTTAAATGAAATTTTTCTTCTCGCTCTCGATCGCTAGACTCATACAACCATGAAACATTCCTTGTCATAGTCTTCCGAACGGTTACGTATTTATGTCACGAAAAATACAAGCCAGATTTTTGAAATCCATAGGAACGTTTGACAGATTTTTGATTTCTTTTTTTTTATAATCCAGGAATTCGAATTCCATAAATTCTTAAGCCAGATTTTCATTTGTTTTTTTTTACAAGACAGAAATACAAAATACATCTAAACATTTTCCAGAAATTTGAACATCCAGATAATTCACTTTACCGCATGTTTGTTTTCCATATATTTTGTGATCCCGAAAAATCATGGTTCAGGAAAGACCTATTACAAAATTATGTATTCAATCTTTCTAAAGGCCTACTAGTAGCGCCATCTAGTAATAATTCAGAGCGTAATAAATACTAGGTACCATAAAATTAAATGACCGATGTTCATTATGTAGCTTGAAGTACTGTAGGTAGATATCTAATACATATGGTACCTAGTTACTTTTTTTTATTACCTTTAACATTTCCTAACTAATTTCGTGCTAGATGGTTAAGTAACCTCACCAAACACTTTTGGCAAATTATCAAAATTTAACCTAAATCTTTCATTTATTTCGAATTTGTGACGGCTCCGGCGCTTCGGGAAGTGCAGCCCCTCCGCCCTTGCGTAACAAAACGCGGCATCAGCACGAGCCTTTGCAGCTTCGGCTGTTTGGTCGCCACCTTCGGCGGCGACCAGCCTCAGCCGCTCCAGCTCGTGCTGGTGCCGCGTTTTGTTCCAGCGGGCGGGGGCTGCATCTCCCTTCGCGCCTCCGAGTTCATAAAAACACTCTAGGGTAGGACAGACAAGACTACGTGGAAGTCGGGGTGGGCAGATTCGGTTCTGAGACCGATAATAACCTAAAAACGTTTCGTTTTACGGTAAGACAAGACAGACGCAAAAAGAAAAGTAACACAAATTACGTAAATAATATTTATTATTGAGTAAGATGGAAAAGGTTTTATATGGCTGGAAATTTTCTGGTAAGCGTTACTTCTGTCTTTTAAAAATCGGTATAAGGATATTGTTGTCGAATGAAAAAAAAACGAACTGATAATCTGGCATTAGTGTTTCTGTCAAATGAGACTTCTGTGAAATGTTTTATCGGAATAACTAGTAGTTCGCCCCGAACTGAGATCTCGCGCACCGTAGATGGCCAACATTTGGACTTTCTTCTGACTACCCCTATAATTTCAAGTGCTACTACTGCCGGGTATGCCTATTGCGCTAGCTCTTCATGGTAAAAAATACTAGCATGCATGCAATACATAATGTCGTGTCTAATTTTTCATTTATTTCATATTTATGAATTCTCGTCGTATTTTTAAAAGTATACGTCCTAGAATAAAAATAATAACTATTTTAGAATGTACAAATAAAGACCTTTCATTTGACACCGCACTCAATATATTTGTTTACTTAACTTTTTTTACCCCAATTATTTTCATTTTTTATCAAAATTTTTTTTATCATGAAAATAAATCAAGTAGCATCTAAAATCATTGCAAACCAAACCGCAACGATGCCACTCTCTTTTTAAGACCGACCAGTCAATGAGCTACGAAGACATCGAAACTCTATGAAACGGGAGCTCTTGCAGCTCTGGTTTCGTAGTTTTTGGTCTTTGGTCGTATTTCAAAAACTATACATCCTAGATTAAAAATAAAAACCATTTTGGAATGTACAAAATAAGCCCTTTCGTATGACACCCCACTCAATATATTTGTGTAACTTTCATAATTTTTTACCCCCTTGGGAACCCAATATCTTCACAACCCCTTCATCGATTAAGCTCATATGCTCCACCGTAAATTTCCTTACCACAACCTATTGACCTACCAAGTTTCATGCAGATTGGATGAACGGTTCGACAGTTATGCTCGAACAACAATTCGTGAAACATACAAACATACAAACATACAAACATACAAACATACAAACATACAAAGCAAAATCGCCCAACTTACCACTAAGATCTTCGCTCGCTTCGCTCGCTCGATCGATAAAATTATGTAAAACATAGCATCTGGATTTCGAGTTTCTATCAAACGTTTTATGGATTTCAAAATTCGGTGTATCGTTTTTCGAAAGATTAATAGGTTACCCTTCCGAACATGCCTTAGACATGTAGGTAAGTATATAATTTGAGTGTGTACAGATTATAATCTCGTAGTTAAAGGCGTAGCTCCCGATACAGGAACGTCAAAGATTAAATCAGCGCGAGGACACATGCATATTAACATCCGGTGTCTGATTGACCCGTTCGTCTAGTGTCGACTAACATGGTACCAGTAAATGAACGTGTAAATAGCATTCCGGTGAAATAGTTACATTTCTATCTTCTATCTTCATTTTACTTACAAGACTGGAACAACGAAATGGAAAAAGCTCCACATAATTATTTCTTACATTAAAATAATTGGCAATTGACTAATTTCAAATTAATTACCACCCCTTCATTACTCGGTCGGTATGTTTATTGTCATTGACCGTCGATATGGGACGTATCCATAAAAAATGTCGGTCACATAAAATATTCATAAGTCAGTCACCACGATGACCGGAAAATGTCTATACGGGTAAACAATTAACTTTCTTTCTTGCTCGGTGGTTTAAAGCAGCTAACGATCGAGATTGATTATATAAATCACGTAACATGTTACAGATTGTAATGCATTCGGTACGCGAGCTGGATGAGAGCATGCGATGAAGAGGTTCCTTATACAATAGAGTTGTACCTAAACTTCTATCAGCTAGTCAAAGTCAAAATAATTCAGTAGAAGCATTAAGATCACAGTATAGAATCAGAACAGGAGTACCTCTTAAAGCTATGTGACTGACTCCTGTTTCTTCGGGACCAAATACCGAAAAGAACGATTTTGAAACTCAGCTTTCTTTTCGGTGACCCTCTTAAATTTAAATAGTCAAGCTCCAGTGGGAATCCAATCGAATAAGTGTGAATCGTAAATAAAGATCTAAACAAATAAAAATACAAGAGAAAATACTAACGATGATGAAGTTTTTAGGTCGGTCAAATGTCAATCATGGATTAAAAATTGTTTAGAAACAACTTAAATTGACCTCCAAGGTAAAGAAACTTTTTTTATTAGTACGTTATACTAAGCTAGATACTAGCCATCCATCAATTTTAATGAACTATAAGGACTAACATTAGTGTAGGTCATTATAGTTCAGGCATTTGAACCAATTGTCATATAACACTAAATAATAATACATTCAACACTCCACACTAAAAATTCTGTTTGTAAATAAAAATATAGCTTATATTTCAGAATGTAACCTGTGTCTTAGTCGGATGCTGTAGGTAGCGTAGAGCCTGGGATTGTTGAGATGGAGTAAGCTTGCTCAGACTATACCATGATGTCTTTATTCTTTTCTTTAGTTATTACTTCAAGTGATTTTAATCATAAAACTGGATCACAAAACATAGTTAAACTATATCCAAATTGTAAGTTCTTGCAGACATTTGTCTCGTTACTGGGTAATGATATGAAAAATATAGAAAAGCTCCTAGGCTCCAGTACCTACATTGGTCAAAGGTTTCCATTAGGCTATGAAATAAACATTAACTACGATAGGTTTACGATGATGCTTATGATTATGATAGATGTGGATATAACCTTTGAAATGTTACGCAATTCGAAGGTAAAGCATGAATTGTCTGTTCTAACGCCGGCGCTATGGCTATCAACTTTGGATTTGATAAAATCAAATATCTATAATCTTATCTACGATAAATAATAACTTTTGAGAAATTCAAGATTTTTTTGTCAAAAACATTTAAAACTATCTGTGCAATAATGTGGAACTACATACGTAATACTTTTAAAAGTGAAACCTTCTCGTAGCTGTATTTTTTTATTTAGGTATACTTACTAGGTTTTAGCTAAAAAAAATCTTCAGCGTAAAAACCGCATCAAGGAAAAATCTACCATTACGTTATTTTTTAGAAAAACCAATAACAACCAATAGGTACCTACTTAATTAATTTGAAGTAGCTGATGATATCATAGTGACATTCAAAAGTTCAAATCCTGGCAAATGTTTGCACAGTTTTTAGCACTAAGAAGCACTAAGTTACAAAACATGACATTGAATAAGATTCAATATGTAGGTATATTGTGGCGAACAGAGCCCAGTCGCCACGTCAATTCTCATCAAACTTTATCTTGAGTTTTGACGTGATCTTTGCGTAGCTGTGATAGTACTTTGATTGTCAAGCCAAGGTTTTTGAAGTAAGCAGTCAAAGGAAGTAAGGGAAACCGTATTTTAACGAGAACCAAGCCCAACCAATATCATTATAATATCTCACTTATATCTTATCTGTCTGTCTTTCATGAAGAAAAATATTTACTTACATACTTACTCACATTTCTTTTTAACTAATGTCACTCAGAAATTATCGAAATCTGTCGGGTAAATGTCATTGGCTGTCATAGGTATTATGCTGGGGCCACACTACGGGGATATGGCAAATTATTTGCCAAATTTCGTATAGCCACAATACAGAATACCGGCAAATAATTTGCCATATCCCCGTAGTGTGGCCCCAGCATTACTGCTACTATAATAAGTCCGGTGACTGCCTATTATCTTCATGCGAATGGGCAAAACACGGAGCAATTTATCCATCAAATAAGCGAAAACGTGACATCACAATTACCTAGATGTAGCGTTTATACTAAACAATGAATTATAGACGCTGTATCTTAAAATAAAGAGTACAAAATCCAATATACTGTAATGGTTTTACAATGTGACTGTGTAAAGTGATGTTGTGAGTAAAACATGAAGGTAGCAATTACTTTGCTTTCAAAGCAACGCTAATAAACAGATACTTTCTTCTATTGAATCTCACGACACCAAACCGTAAGTGGAGTTTGGATAGTTTTGCTACTGGAAACTATGAACTGTTACTTTTACGTTCACATTTTGTACTTTGTGTGTACTTAGTAGATAAAGCAAATATGGTATGGCAATAAAGGTATGCATTTGAAAACCAACACTGTGCTAAGATGCGCAAACCGTAAACCTAAGAATGCAAGCAGGTTTAGTCATACTTAAACTTATATATGAGAAGCTATACCTAACTCATACGCATTAAATACTGTGTTCTAGTCTAGTAGAATATATATAGGATCACTATCAATGTCAAGAATCTTAAAATTTTTGAACACATTTGTTTGTGTTTCAATCACGTCTCTCTCAGTGGATCGATTTGGATGAAACTTGGAATAAATATAAATCGTCGCCTGGAATAAAATAAAGCTTACTATAATGTTGGTGGTATGTGAACGTAGCCGTAGGCGGAAATTAGTATTTGAATAAATTCTCTGTGTGACAAGTGGTTTTGATTTGAGATCTGTTGATCAGTTAGTGATTATTTTAAACCTCTAGAAAAAAATAATAAGTATAAGTATATCCTCTATGAAACAAATAATAAGTATGGTTGATGACGTTTTACTTTAGAAAAATTATTCCAAACATTCTAATAGCACCCATTCAAACAACTTGCATATAAGGTTAAGTTTTCTATAAAAGAGGCTGTATAAACAGATGTGCATGTGGTGCACTTTGTTGAAAGGACCTCGAAATGGTACTTGGTTGGTCGAAATGGTTGGTTCAGACTTTTTGAAAGTCAAATTAGCGTGCTCGTCAATGAGCTAAAGAGTGGACCTCCCAAAGGATAGATAACGCATCTAAAATGAAAAAACTAAGCACATTACAGAGGTGTTTACATCAAAATCGAATTAATCGAATTAATCTTTAAGGCATACAGATTACCATCGCAAAATGTCAACAGTTATTTACAACCAACAGCTTGCCTCAGCAAAAAGTTGCGAAACAAAAGCCCTTCTAAAAAGTTGCTCTACAGCCCTGCGGTAAAAGTAGTCCGGACGATATCAATGTCCCATACAAAGACACAACAAAGTCATACAAAGAGTCGATATCACAATACACTGGAACCTGTTATACTGCAGTCACCTGTATACAACTATCTCTGACGAGCACACCACTTTGAATGAGGTTGCATTACAAAATGAAACTTATATTTCATCCACTAAAGACCTGATTAAGATGTCAACCTATTGTGTTGTAAGAAGATTTAAAATAATTCTTTAAATTTCAATGACTACAACTTGAATAATGATAAAACAGGTATTCATAATGGACTTAGAGCCTTCCTAGAGCTCAGATGGCTGCTAAATCTGTTGCCGTCTCTTTTCACTGACGTAAGAGTCCCTTGCCAAAATAACAGTTCAAATGAATAACGGGGTAAGTTTTATTCAGAGATAAAACTGAAATACTACTTTATCTTGGGTTTGATTGGTATCGGTATATTGGTATTTCAAGAATACAGTGAAATATAATGTCGCCAGAATTAAAATATATAAAGTAATAGTGTATCTGTTCTGTGACCGGTTTCTTGCGGCCACAAAACCACAAAAAGGTGCTCGTCACACTTTCAACGACTAGTAAATGGTATTCATTACCTTTTTGCATTTCGATTTATAAATTAAAATGTGTAATTGGATGGTGGTAGATAGTTCTGTAAAGTCACAATATAATAGCTTTGCAAGTATTATTAATTTTATTTTGGACTTCTCTGATGATAATGATTGTTATAAATGGAATTTTCTATTATTAAAAAACAAACAAATCTAAACATGATCACGACTGGTAGGTATCCCTAATCTATGACATCCCTGATGACTCGCTGATCACCAGATGTCTAAGGTGATAGTCACATGCAAGTCCAAACTATGAATTTCAAAAAAACCTTATTGTAAACTTTGAAATGTAACTAGAGGTAGGTATTTGATAAAACTACCGAGAGCTTTCCGTGCTTTGGAGGGCACGCAAAACGGTCGGTAGCAACTTTTAAACACTGTCGCTAAGCCATGAGAGAGGAGATGTCCTTAAGCCATGATAGAACACAGAACGAACAAACCAAAAAACCTTCCGAAAGAATAAAATATTGTTCAAAATATTGATCAAAACTCAACTCATCATTTGTGACTATCCTATGTGGACGAAGTCGCAAGAGCTCTCCATTAGTCTCACAGAACTGAAACTTTTAAAGTTTATCGTTGTTTCAACTTCGAGCTTCGATATTGGTATTTATATGCACCTGAATTCTAGACCGGACCGCACTGCGACAAAATATACGCTAATATGAAACAGATAGCAATGTTATTATTCTGGAAAATTCCTAAATTAATAAACTAATACTTAGGTCATACTCTACAAGTTTTTATTTTGCTGTAAAACAATACAGCTGGAAATAAATAAAGTTTAACAATATGAAATCTGCCCGGTCAAAACGTTAGGATAAATAATAAGGATAAAGTCCTGGGTAAATATGTATCCAAGCTAAAACTGGTTCAGTCCAGACATCACAGCGATTGAGTAACAACAAACATAAAAAACATACATTTATGTGTAACACATATCTGAAGTTATTTCTACAGTAGGTACAGAGGCCAACAAACTTATAAGATTACAAAATATCAAACCTAACCAGTTTGCTACACTATATACAGGGCTATTTGGCCTATCACTGCAATACAGGTCATTCAAATACAAAGTAGATACCTACCTATTCATAGACTTGCGTTGAACAGAGAATTCGGAGAATGAAGAGTTTAGATGTAAAACAAACAAGAGCAGATGCACGGAATAACATAACTATGTAAATAAAGTGGTTCTGAGACACTGAGACAAAAGTAAACAGAGTTTAGAAGAAAATGGACCAGAATGTTACTGAATTCATAAACAAAGTAATAACTTTACGAAATAATGAAGCTAATACCAGTACATACATTGACAAAACAACAATTTTCTTAAAAAATGATTGTCAATCAAGTAAATTAGGAGTTGAGGTTGGTCTATTAAAACAAGCTAGGTAAATAGACGGATAAATCAAAGTTGCAACAATGATAGGAATCATTGTATTGGATTTCAAATCTCAGCTCCAAAGCCTTACTAGGAAAAGTAAAATATAACCGGTACCCATTAAAACGGTAACCTTTTCTGTATTAAAGTCACATACTATGAGCAATTTAGAAAATATCTAGTTAGAAGAGAAAATGGCAGAGACATATCTGATAATACGTCATTGGATAACAGTAGAGCTGGAACTCTACTTTTTCAACACTTTAATCTCTCATGAAACGTTGACCGGTATATAACAGCTGTGATGTCAATAGTGTGAAACCCAGACTGTGACGTGTTTTCGGATTGATGGTTGATGATAGCTACATCACATTATGTAATTGGTAATTTAATTAACATTATGTAATCATAATCTAATTGGTTTTAAATTAAATTAATCGTTTTAAATTAAATAAATAATTATAAATAGTCCTTTAGATCCCCAGTACATCATAGTACGTTTCAAAGCTTTGTACGACCTTTTGCATTAAAATCTCTATCTTAGGGTAGACCGAGGCGAATCGGATCAATTTTTTTTTGAGTTCAAAAAAATCACACTACAGTATAATATATGAAACTTTTATTGCCAAAATAGTAATCAGTAACAATCTAGCTTCGCAATAAACATTTTAAAACCTTAATTTTTCATTAATCCTCCAAAATATTAACTAAAAACTTGAAAGACAGAAATATCCGAATCGCCCCAATTCTCGGGGCGAATAGGATCATATTTAACTTATATGACTGAATGAAATTTTCTTAACATTCAGCTTTGGAATCATTACTAACACTTAAATAATTAATAATAAGATCAATATTAATTACTAACACATAAATCTCATACTATTTTTTTCTTTTTTCCTCCCTTATCTGCACATTTTTCGTGGCACCATTCTTCGCATGCATGCCACTGAATACAATCCTCTGATGGTGGATGGATTTTTTTTTCTGAGCAGTAAATGCAATGCCATACTCTCTGTTTTGCAGATGAACCTTTAATGTATTCCAGGCGTTCTTTTATGCTTCTTCTTCTTCAAATTTTCTTTATGATCAGTCTTTTTCTCCTTTTCCACAGTTTTTTTGTTAGTCTTAAGCTTTTTTAAGGCTGGCTGTCCACCATGAGTTTAAATGACACCTCTGGAGAAGTTAACTCTTCTTATAGACTCTTGTTTGGTAATTCGTAATCTCAGCACCCCGACGTAAGGTTACCTCTTTGACAAAAAATTTTTTTGCAGCTTCTCTCATTTTTTCTTGGGACCATTCTCCCGCATTAGTATTTCTTATGAACGTGCAAACTATCTACAAGGAAATAAAAACGCATCATTAACCTCAAATATAAAATAAATCATTTTAAAAAAGTGATCCAATTCGCCCCCGATGACGTGATCCGAATAGCCCCATATTAAAGACTTTTGAAATAAATATTTTACACATTAACCTATAATATTTTAATTAAAAACTTAAATGTATTCTGAAATAGGCCCTATACCAATCATTATAAGACATATAATTCAGAGTTTTAACACAAATCCTTAGAATTACACAAAGAAATGCTAAGTACCTACATTAGTTGCGCACCAAAATTGTGACACACACAAATACCCGACGCACTGGAGCGCAGTTTTGACACTGATGTAAAAGTCGAATAGAAACACTGCCAACGGCAGAAGGTGCAGGGTGAAAGGGTGTCTTAAGGCACCAGTCGCTTATGTTCCGTGTCAACGCTTTTTTTAAAATATTTCCAAATTTCTTATTTTGATCCGATTCACCCACCGATCCGATTCGCCTCGGTCTACCCTATCTAATAAAACGAATGTTACTTTATACTTTCAAGAAGAATGAAAGCTTTGCGGAAATTCGAAACTATGAAATTAATCCGTACCTTCACTTGCTGTCATAACTCTTTATAAAGTGAAAACTTTCAATTCGTTATTACTGATCAACAAAGTCATCAAACAATAGGAAAAAATACAGCATCGCGATAGGCTATTATAAATTGTTCCTTCACAATAACAAATGATTACGCTAGTAATTACATAGTCACGTCACGTAGGCTTTTAAGCCATGAACTGTCAATCGAATTTGGGTCAGACAATATAGCCTCCCACTTAGATACTAAACAAATAGGTCCATAACCATTACGGATAACTGCCTTAGAAACTAGGTTACCTAAGCGTTTATATATTTTGTTAAGACACACTGGAAATAAACCTAGACATTTTATTGGATGTTTCGATCCATTGTTTGGTTTAACCGATTAGATGTTCACCGACGCCAACGTAGCGTTTAGCTGAGTGCTGTTAACCTTTCGCAGGCACGGAATTTTATACAAACATGTTTATGGGGTACAGGTACACCACAAACAATCTTAAGTGTCAAAAATCAACTAATTCACTTTAAATCACATAATAATATAAGAAGTATAAGATATGTAGGTACAATTTAGAAATACGCTAATTGAATTCTAAAAATAACATTGGCAGAATAAGAAGTAAAACTCAAAACTTAACTTAAATATGCCTAAGAAAATATAAAGCTTTAGTTCAAAAATCTTGGATTTTCTTTTTATTTCGTAAGCTATGATTAAACATTTCTATACACTCTAACATGATCTTATTAGTGATCCCAAAAAAACATAGAAATCCCAAACTTGGGGTACAAATCATCACCAACCGTTTATAGTTAAAATTAGCAAGCGGTTAGTTTGCGCTAAAGTTTCGCCTTTAGCGTCGGGGTCAACGCTTCTCGGCTCGTCAACAAATCCATCGACGAGAATAACCCGTTACACTGCATCGGCTTCCACCGTTTCACTCACCTAGATCATATAATGTCTCCATTTTTAAAAGCAAACAGGAAAACGATATAACACACCCGCCCTGAAAACTCTCCTGCTTTTTTTTTCCCTTGAATCTTTTATCTCAATCTTGAAGAACATTGCTTTACGCTCCAGTATTTGATGTGATGGGACATAATACGATAAGTAGTGAAAATTTCAAAGTATTGAGTAAATATTTAGTGCTTTGTGGATTCTAACGACTTCGTTTGTGCTCGAATTTGGTTTAAGGACATGTTTGTATCATTGCAATCCTCGTAGTCTCTTGTAGCTCACTACAATCGAGTTATCAAAACTGGTCAATTTGATCAATTGTACATCTACATACATATATGAGTGGTAGGTATCAAAAATTTTTAACAGAAAACAATAAAAAGTACCTACGGGATCTTTGTATCCTAAGCTAGTGTGATAAAAGTTATTGAAATCATCAGTCTTGCCTGAATCATTTGTTTATATTTCACGTTTGTGGCTATCTAAAATAATCATTTGATTGACTGTTAATGACCTACAAAGCCCGATTCTGAAGTTGTTTTCAGTGACTTTCGTTTTGAACACTTGTTAAGTGTAAATCTACACAACAAACAATGTTGTAGATTATAAAATAGGCCATCTCTCGAAATTGCAGCATTAATCTGCAACTGTGCTTGCCAAGCTCTATAAACCATTTGCAAGTATATCGTCCAATCTATTCCCAGCTTTCAATGCAACTGCAAAGGGTATAATAGTACCAAGAATAAATCCTTTTGTGCCAGGCGGGTTGCACGACACGAATTAAATCAATGCTAAGATATACCGCTACATTCATTGGAACTTTGAATACTTATTGATTTTATGCCGGTTTCTACGGTAAAACTAAATTTTATCCAAAAAAAAGTATTAGATTTCTGAGCTCGCGTGCAAAAGCTAGCTTTAGGTTACGTCGAACGGAACTAATATAAAACTGTGTAACATAATATCATGACTGTACAATTTCATGCTTTCCAATCGAGTTATCTCTTTCAATTAACGATTTTCGTCCAATTACTTTTTCGCCGGCTCCATACGTTGGGACCAACGTTGGTCCCAACGTTGGGGCCAAGATTTCGTGAACCATCCACACGTTGGCGATACACCAGTCTTGTTCCGTCAGAGCCAACGTGCAGACGTCCGATGTCTGCGCGTCCGATACAGAAATTGAAATTTCTCTAAGTGATTTTACATTACTGAATACCAATTTTATCACAATCACATCACATCATGTCACTATCACACTTCACACAACACACTATATTATAAATGCGAAAGTTTGGATGTTTGGATGTATGTTTGTTCCTCTCTAACACGATAACCACTTAATCGTTATGGGTGAAATTTAAAATATAGATAGATAATAACCGGAAATAAGACATAGGCTACTTTTTATCTCAAAAAATTGCACGGTTCCCGTAACATACAAAAAAATACTAGACTCCATCATCAGATCAGCTTGTTGTTACCATATTATTACATTGTAGTCAGAACTTGACAAATATGCCGAGTTTCAACTCAATCGGCCTATTTACTGAGGAGTTCTGTTGAACAGCTCTTGACTCCATCGTCAGATCAGCTTGTTAATACCATAATATTTAATTGTCACCGAGAATCTATAAGTGTGCAAAATTTCAGCCCGATAGTTCTACAAACACAATAAATAAGGAATACGATGACATTCTCGCTCGTCAGTCGACACGTGCGCTCACGATGCGCGTCGAAACGGGACTGAGCATAGCGCCAACGTGTGGACGGATCCCCAACGTTGGCGCGCCAACTTCCTTTGATAAAACCGACACGGCACGGCCAAGCCCCAACGTTGGCCCCAACGTTGGCGCCAAGTTATTTTGTCAGCTCCACACGTTGGTGAGAGGCATTGGCCCCAACGTTGGCCCCAACGTGTGGATGCGGGGTTTGCGTGTATTGCTCCGAAATATTTTGAAATTGATTTAAAAACCTGATCTATCTATTGTAAGTTCTGATAGTCTATTGAAAAAACAAGTCGCAATAAATCCTTTGGTTGTCGCTTACTAGTTTCGAAAAAAACTGCTTCCTCAACAACCATTCCATAAACATCAGCTGTTTGTTAGTCTGTAAAAGGGGCTTTTTATTTTATTACTAAGATATTTTATTAGAAGATGGTAGAGTGATGATAATTTTCATCAGTGCCATTGAAAAAATATAGGTACTTGCAGTGTTCCAATGCAGTGTCCCATAGATTTACTAGTTCGGACTTTGTTTGATCATGATCATCATCACCAGAACCTTCGTAATCTATGACATAAATGCTTGTTTGTTTCAATTACGGCCCATTACTTTGAATAATATTGTGTGGCCATCTGAGCGAATATTTTTAATTTCTGCTTTTCAGTAAGTATTACTTAGTTATATTAAAAAAAAACAAATTTGACTAGGGGGTACTTAGTCAAATTGGTTTTTTTACAAATACTTATATTTTTTACAAATTTGTTTTTTTTACACGTACAAGAAAGGTATTTGAAATTAATATACCCAGTCAAACATTTGACTAAATAGTTTATGTGCCACGTAACAGGCACAGGTGACTGACTGGCAAGTTACTTAGAAATTTTAAAAATATGAGCATAAATTTCTACATACTTAAAAAAGCTGATAAGAAATCCTCATCCCCTTATAACTAAAGTCTTGGTACGGTTCTGGTGTGCCATGTAGCCCATCGAGATTAGCATAGTTGCATGTAAACCTGCACTTAGTAGCTTTAGTAGATACTTTCTACTGTGGCCATTATTTTTGCGTCGACTGATAACCAGTATGATTTATGTAATGCTAACAATGTATTGGATAATAGATTTCTAATGAAGCGAGCCGATGCTTCTTTGGGCAATATAGAGTAAGAGTTTCGAAGAATTCTCTACAGTATATTGTTGTTTAACTTTTGAATTCGAAAGACAATACCTATGAGAATCTAGAAGGAATATCTTCAAAAACTAGTCACCTGCCTTGACTTCTCCTGGCTATATGGCCTATAAATATGTCCATCTGGAATTAGGAATTTACCAATTCAATTGTGGTTTTTTAATTGGAGGTTTGCAGATTACCTTCTACATATAAATTTACAAACTTTACCATGTAGAGACCTAGTGTCATGTGGTTGCTAGATTTTTTTCTACAGTAGCGATTGTAGAGCCTGGAGAAAAATCTCGAAAGTTTGACATTGAATTATAATTACTAGAGTTTGGAAAGTTTATAAAACCCGTAATCAGTGCTGATGATGATACATAGGTCCCTCGATGTTGACATTCTCAGAATCAAGACGAGTAATTATTATTGTTGTTTTTAACAGTATTGTCTGTTTTGCTTATAAGAACTCGGTGAATGCAGCCAAAACATGATAAAATCTAAAGTAAGAAAAAACACTACGATTTGTTTACTTTTAAAGCTACGCCTAGTAGAGTCAACTTGTTTAACCAGTTGTCGATAGCGGAGCTATAACCGAATGAAATGAAGGACTGTTAACATTCTTAATATTTGGGTTAAATTGCAGTAAGTTACTTACGAAGTGGGTAATATTTGTTATATCGTCGGAAGAGAGAGTAGATATCTGAAACTGACTTATGATAATGGTTACCGTTTTTTATCTCATGTCTGATAAAGGCTATGTTACGTTCGTCATGGACCTAAAACCCAATTATGACGAAAACCGGGACTTTATAGAAGATAGCACGCTTTTATTGTGTAAGAGTTAAGCAAGCAAAATGTACAAATTATGTCAAAATTTCGTTGCGGTAATTAATTTCACAGGTAACTACTTAATTTCTGCTGATGGTTAAGCACAAATTAAAAATACATTTGTAACTCAAATTGTGACACCAAACAAACTTGAAAGTATTCACGTGATGGGTTGCACTTTACGTTGTAATGTCTTCTAAGTTAACACTTCACATATAGCGTATTTTCATTTAGAAAATGCGGTATGCGGTATGCTTACAAAACCGGGAATCCATTGATTTTCGCGTTGCAAGACTTGTAAGTTTTGACGTCACAGTCGCGATAGAATGGCGGCGCGCGCCGGGCCGCGTCTCGGCGACGACTGAGCCACGAGAGGAAGTACCGGTTGCTATGCGGTCCTGTGCTCCCTGTACTGACCTTCCGTTCTTTCCGCATCGATTTGCTGAGCACAGCTGACTCCGATTGTCTGGACTAGACGTGCTTTGGAAGATTCACTGCGGCAACCAGTGCGCCGACCGCACTTACTTCGTATTTATTCTATTCATTATCTACAGATGTTTCTATCATAACTTTAGACAGAAATAAAAAATAAAATCCTATTCTAATATTTAATAATTAGTCATGATTGTTTAATTAGGACTTTGTTATTTACTATAATCAGAAATTACGAAAAATGCGACACATTTCCAGAATTAATAAAATTTCAAATTTTCCTTCTCAAAAATATCTTCTTAGCAATTACTTAGATATAAAATAATATTTTTTAAGAAGTACAAATATACAAATTGAAATTGCATTAAAATATTTCAGGTTTTATTTTCAAAAGGAGTCTACTTAGCTCCTATTAATTTAGTTATAGCAATACGCTAGTAAACAATGCAGATTGTAGGAATTACAAATCGTATTGCTCAGCGTGCGTTCACTGGAGGAGGTAACCAACTTTCAACGTTCTTTTATTTAGGTTAAAAGCAATTTTTCGTATTCACGTTTATTAGTTACGACTTAGTAACCTAGTTCCATATAAACACCTATTTGTAGCAAGCTTTCGAGTAGCCAAATCTAAACTCAAACTATTGTATATGCCTGAAGTCACTTCATTGAGCTCCTGCATAAAAACCAATAGCATCGCTACGTCTACATTGCTTTACTGATCAGATACTCGACGAGCACCTTCACTGCAAAAGTCAGCTCAATAGGGCTGGTAAACTTACAAATTATTCCTAATTCTGAGTAGTTTTTTAATAAATTAATTCAACAAAACAGATTTTAATTAGGCAAAAATTCAAGTCCATTTTGTTATTTTTTTCATGAATGGTAATGCTATTATTTTTTCCTTTACGAATTCGCTCCACGTTCTTCACTGAAACATGCTCTACGTAGAATACTAGGCGCTCTATCGTTTTTGTAGTTATTTGAGTGCATAAAGTACCTACCATAATGGTTAAAAATTCATCATAATATTCTGTTGTTACAAGCAGCGTAGGAGCATATTCAGCCATAATACTTATAATATCTTAATTTGGCAATACTTGTGTAACGAGTACTTAGGGACTTGTCCTATTTGTAACTAAGTAGGTACCTACCCGGGATTTTAGTTACACGAATACGGGTTATCCTTGGTTTGGTTAGATAAGATACCTTAGGTATTCTTAGGGTAGGTAGTTTTATGAAAGTTATTAAAAAATTATCTATCAGGATTTGAACTCTTAAAAATTTTTTTTTATGAAAAATAAATACTTATCAATTATTTTTGCCAAAACCTGAACTAAAATCCCTGTTAAGTATATTTAAATTCTCATCCACACAAACAAATTTAGCATTTACGTAGATACCTCATAATACTAAACAATGCTAAACGCTGTTTCGGTCAACATCATTATCCATGGCATAGTATTGGTAACCTTGGCGCACCTGCCACTATTGCGTTGTCAATGCGGAGGTAACACGTGATCTTTCCACGTCGATATTATTTCGTTTCCAAATGATTTGCAAGTTGTATAAATTTAACTAGAGATCTTTGATAAAATCTACACGATGAAATCCATGTTTGAAAAATAAAATAAATAAATAATGCTGGACATTTCACATAGCGTCATGTAGCCCCAAGCTAAGCAGCAGAGCTAAAATGGTCACTAATGCAGATTCACAATAATATGATTCACGGGTGATTTGTATTGATATTGCTAAAGCATTTCATCTTTAATTACCGTCAAATGTTAGCTGAATTGTACGCAATTCACGCAATTCAATTCACAGCAGAATCACATGCTAGGCCTTAAATTGCCACACGAAAAAAAATAACCCGGTTGGTTTTCATTTAATATTGCATCGTATTATTACTACTAATACTCTGTATAAATAAGTATTTGGTTTTTAAGTAAGTATTTAGTATGTTCTATTATCATTATTAAACATAAATAATATTTGATTGACACTTAGTGCAATTCCAATTCATAGGTGGCCATTTTATTTTACGATTCTCCACAAAACTGTCAAACAATAAGATGATATTGCCGGTACGGAATTGTCAACTTTGTGATTTCTAATACGAGAATCTCGACGCAAATCATTTGTGAATCTGCATTAGCGACCATTTTAGCTACGCAGAGCTTGTGATATTATGGGAACCACATGACTGATTTACTACTTAGTTAAGTACTTTTACAATGAATGAATCTATCTAAGCACCACGCACTTCTCGACATTCACATCCAGCGGACTTAAAAAGGTCGCTAAAACTGAATCACAATATGAAATGAACTATAATACCGTCACTTTTCACTCTCAGTCAATGAAATGAGATGGCAATAGTTCAATTCCTATATTGCGATATTTGCGATTCTGCAATAACGACCTTTATAGGCCCGCAGGTTTCCTCATTTTCATTTTTTTTTATAGGTATAGAAAATACCAAGATCTATGTTTGGCCACCAACTCGCCTGATGTTAAGCGACGGTGTGGCCGAGGATGGATCACATCGATCTATAAGAAATCATATCACTCTAGCCTTGAAGCCTTTATTTCACTTTTCCTGTTCCTGAGCTAGTCGAATTTACCTAATGCTTCGCCTTTACTATATTATCAGATTGGTGGTCTGATTGGTCTGACCCTTAGGTACCTACGTATCCACCACTTGGTCACTGCGTTTGTCCATCTATCTAATGACACTTGAATAGTTTAAAAAAAGAGCTATTCCGATGGAAAAACCATAGAGAAATAAACAATCATTTTTTTGCAATTGAGCAAAAAATATAAAATGGCATCAATACGTCAATGCATAATACGCATGTTATAGGGCACCTCTGGGTAAGTGACCTAGAAATAAAAGTGGAATTAACACCAGCAGTTACGTACCATTGCTAAACAGCGCTCAACAGACTCCGTCTTGCCTCATTTTGTATATTTAGAGGAAAATCTCAGTCGTTGAATGATTCGGCGTAGATTCAATGCTCGGCGTTACTCTTAGCAAGTTGCTATGACGTTGTTAGAATGTTAATGAAGATTTAGAATTCAAATGATATTTTAGCCGCTTTGAACCTTTGTGCTATCAATATTCGTGTTTTTGATGACACTAGTATTAAAAAGTGTCATATCACTTCTACTTAATTCAGTGGCGGCGTAGCATGGGCTGGCGCCCGGGGCGGTTTTTTATTGAGCACCCCCCCCCCCCCCCCCCCCCATAAACAGCACTCAGTGGTCTGACATTCATAGCCATCGCGAGGCTCCTGGTGACAGGCGCGGACCAAAACTTTTGGGGTACCTACACACGATATTATACTCAGGGAGCCCTCCCCCTTCCTTCAATATAGGTGCAAGGCACAGAGATAAATGTTTGGATGATAATATGCAAATTTTTGTAACACCGGCGCCGGCCGGCTTGAAACGTCAAATGCAACATAATCGCAAAATATTGAATCTAAGCCAGCTTCGAACCCCAAGCGAGCTCCCTACTCTTGCAAAATACGCAAGCTAAAATGCGAGCGAAGCAAGCCGAATTTTTTAAAGAAAAATCTAACATGTGCCACTTGATTTTGCTTACGGTGCTCAAAGAAAAGGCGGGCTGCTTTTCGGTTTCTATCCTGCGGCCAGACATAACTCGCTTTATTCGTAAAATACACATGAAGCTAAATTCCAGCGAAGGGTCAGCTAGTTATAAATATATTTTTCTAGTCGGCTTGCTGCGCGAGACCGGGTGATTGCCCTGTTCGCCACCCCCTAAGGCCGCCACTGCGTGACATTATACTCACTTTGGCCGCAAAATACTCAGTAAAGCTAATGTGCGAGCAAAGCGAGATTAAAACGAAGCGAGCATCCAACTCTTTGAGCCGATTTTTTTAAGAAAAATGCAACATGTGACAATATTTGACTTTGCTTACGGTGCTCAAAGAAAATGCTGGCTGCTTGTCGGTTATCAATCTGTGATTAAACATACCTAACTCATTTTGCTCGCAAAACAGTTATCTACTCATAAAGCTATATGCGAGATCCACGAGCAAAGAGAGCCGAATTTTCTTAAGACAAAATGCGTGATGATATTTTTTCTTTCAAACATTTTTACTCCATTTTTATCCCCTTAGAGGTAATACCAATTTGAACACCCTCTGGCACTCCCTTTAAAAGGTAGATTTTACAAAATTTTTGTAAGTACGGATTTTTTTTCACCGTGGTCCACGGTGACACCCCCCTGGAGCTTGGCGCCCGGGGCGGACCGCCCCGTCCGCCCCCCCTCTACGCCGCCACTGACTTAATTTTTCTGTTCTGTGATTTTCACAAGGCCTTCTTCGAGGTCACCATACTTAGTTCAGTAAAGGGTCATTATATACAAATCGATAATGCAAATGCAATCAATGACTGAATCTACGTGAATTACCTACCTATACACGCAAGTAAGATGTTGAATTGTTGATACCTTGTACTTTCTGTTTCCCACACGACATAGGGTTTCGTATTGGATCAGAACAATGTACTAAGGGCTTGTTCACCATCTTGGAATGCTCCTGCAAAATATGGGCACGTACCTAATATATGTTTGGACATACCTCTGACTACACCCTTAGACACCTTGGGCGCAGGCCAGACAGAAGAGACGTAAGACGAGGACGCGTCGCGGACAGGGCGCCAGCGAACAGCGTTGCGCCCGCGCTCCTTCTCTTCTGTATGTTTTGCGTCG
This sequence comes from Camptogramma bilineatum, assembly GCA_958496255.1. NCBI lineage: Eukaryota > Metazoa > Arthropoda > Insecta > Lepidoptera > Geometridae > Camptogramma > Camptogramma bilineatum. The sequence goes on along the minus strand of OY292463.1, from coordinate 3,677,760 downwards.
CGACGCTTCTATACATTTTGTATGAAAGGGACACGGAAGAGACAAATGTCCGCTCCCCGTCTGCATCTTACGTCTTTTCTGTGTGTCCAGCGCCTTGGAGATACAGTCGCGGTCATAAAATACATTTCATTTTTTTCATCGAGTGTTATTAGTAGGTACTCACTCAGTAAAGGGAAGCGGCTAGCAGCGTGTTTGGAGAGAGGAGTGCTGATGGCGCTGATGTCACTCTGCGACGAATGGAGGCTGCTCTTGCCGCTGCCGGTCGCCGAGCCCAACTCCATGCGCATGCGCATGTGACGACTGCAACACACATTACCATTGACTACTGGAATTTCATGGTACAGACGGACATTTTCACATTAGTTTTGGTCATAATAAACCCGTAATGACGAAACGAATGAAACTTGAAATACACAGTTCGTGTCCAAGCTGTTACAAAACTTTAGACGTACTTTATGGTTTTAGTTCAGATTCAGAGATGGGTTTTCTTTGTGCAAAGTAATAAAATTTTTCAATAAAGTAAATAGATCAGATACCTTACCTTTTAGGTTTAACGTTCGTGTTCGTGGACTTAGAACTCAGCATTCTACTGACGCTGCATGAGGTCTGCGATCGTTGCAACGAGAAAGAGCAGTCCACCTTGGATTTTATGTCTTTGTACGACTTGACTTTGTAATCGTTCTTCAGATCGAGAGAATTTTTCTTACTAAGAGTGTCTCGTCTATCGGTTTTTTTGGTAGCCTTTGGACTACTTTGCACACTGTCAGCATCAGTCTTCTTATTAGCCAGCATGCTCTTCAGCTTACTTGGCACATCACGTTTAGGCATTTTGTACTTTTTCAATGTAAAACTTCGTTTCTCATCCTTCTTTTCAGACGCCCTAGAATCCTTTTCACTATTCAAAGAATTTCTTTTGCTTGTATTTTTCGGCGTTTCATCTTCATCGACGAGAGGTGCGTTCAGCTTTTCATTTTCTAACGTATCTTCTAATGGAGAAAAGTAAGCGTTGATGTTGCCAGTGCTATTTTTCTGGCTACATTCTGAGCGAGTTGAAGGCGTAGAACCTTCTGGTGACATGTCGTCAATAACGTTTAGAAATACGGGAGATGCACGATGATTCTCAAAGTCAGTATACACACCACTAGACTCCATACAAGAATCATCATTCCTATTCACAATCAGGGGAGGATTTCCATTTCCGTTTTTGCCTCCGTATAAGGCACCATCGATAACTTGAGCCCTTCTATCACCTCTTTGCATTTGATCGTCCAAACCGTCTGCATCACTTTCAGTGAAAAAATCAGAATCTGTCATAGGGTCTGCTCTTCTTGTCACGGGAACATTCTGCCAATCCATCTCGATGGCATCTTCTTGGTTGCTAGAATGATCTGCTCCCCTGCTGACAGGCCTGGACATCTCTCCGTCGCCTTGATAACCATCCAAACTTGTAATGCTAGTAATACTTGTTATAAAACTATTAGAGACCTTTGACGTCTCCATGGATTTCGTGTAATCATTTTTACTATCAGAATAAGTTTGAGAATCGTGCAATGTTGATGCAGAGAATTGAGAATAAGTACTGATTTCACCGTGCATATCAGAACTATCAAGAGGTAAATCTTCTGGTGAAGGAGTTTGCTCTATCCTATTCGTTATCATAATGTTCTCATGTTTACAGTCTAGAGGTATCTCCATACTTGCAATATTTTCTGCAATCGAACTGATAGGTTCTAGTATGCTGCTATGGATAGAGGGCATAAATTCTTCCTCCAAGTTCGATATAATATATAATCAACGGAAGCTATTGTTCTTAAATTTGTAACGGTCGCGGTCCTATAAAAGCAGAGCGCGCGCCTGCCTCGGGCTCACTTTCGCTCGAGCCTTCGTACTGGTAACACCTCCAACTGTCGGTAAAGTGCTGTTACTCTGTCCATTTATTCATTAATTTGTATTGATTTGTATAATTATTAATCTGTTAGTAATTCTGTGATTTTTGAGGTTATATCATTTTGAAGTTATTAAATTGTTTTGTTGGAAGTTTATATTTTTTTTAAGTAAAATCTATTGAAACCGCTTATTTCAGAAGTGGGATTAGACTCCATAGTCTAATCCATGCTCTGGCCTAAAAGCTAAAATTGTATTACGTTGATTTCACCATGGCCGAAGGTTCTACATCTCGTGGCAGAGGTAGAACACGGCGTGAAACAAACGAAACTAATGAACTTCGTGAGACTTTAGGTACAATTCTGGCGCGCCTGAACGCGTTAGAACATGTCGGTCTACCCTCGACAAGCGCCACGTCGTCGCAACCGATGGCGCTGGACGAGCGCGCCATGGCGCTGCCCAGCGTTGTCGCCACGTGCTCGCCGCGCTCGCAGTCCACGGCGCTGTCCGCTGTGCCGACACCGGCGCCTGAGCACGTGCTGCCGCCATCAGTAGGTGAAGTCTCGGTGCCGGCATCCAATGCCAGCACCATTGGCGACTCCACGGCGAACGCTACGTCTCCACCTGACGTCACCGAACGTCTCATCGGAGCATTGAGTGCGCTAAGCAAGGTTAGATCCAACCATTATTATATCTCGAATTTCGACCCTAGTTTGCACGATATCGATTCTTGGTGCGAGGAAGTAGACAGAGCGCGTAGTACGAATTGTTGGGACGACAATGAGTGTCTATCCCGGATAGCTAGCTGCCTGAAGGGAGATGCTCGTAGTTGGCTCAACGATTGGGTGACTAACGACCGCACATGGTCAAATTTCAAAGTTGAATTCAAGCCTCTGTGCTCGCGAAGAATCGATATCGCTAATATACTATTCGAAGTTATGTGTACTGACTCCGACAGTTATTCTACGTACGCAGAATATGCCCGGCGTTCTGTTTTGCGCCTTAATATAGTGAAGGGCTTAAGCGAAGAGCTTACTGTTGCTATTGTGATACGTGGAATAACTGACGCGCAGGTACGTGCTGCTGCGACGAATGCCCATTTGTTGCCCAAAGATCTTGTCGAGTTTCTGTCTATTTATACTAAGCCTGTGAAATCTGAATCGACTGCTTCTACGAAATCATCCCAGGGTAAATCCGATCGTAAACGACCCTTTAATAATAAGAAGCCTGACATAAAATGCTTTTCTTGTGGTGAGCTTGGTCACCCAAAGCGATTGTGTTCCAAGAGATTGAAGACGGAGGAACAGTCTGAATCAGGTACTAGTCATAACTCTGACAGTAAAAATGCGGGTAGTGAGAAAAAGATACCGTGTTCTTTTTGTAAAAAACCGGGCCATGATGTCACTGTTTGTTTTGCGAAACAGCGATCTGAAAAGCGTAACAAAAGTAATGTGAATTTTTGTCGCGAGTTGAAAGGTGCATCAACAGATAGTGACGTCACAACCGCGGTTATACAGGGTATACCTACGGACGTATTAATTGACAGCGGGTCACGGATCTCGCTTATCTCTGAGCCTGTGTTGAAACACTTTAAGTGTTCTCAGCAGCCAGCCTACCAGGTTCTACGAGGAATTGGTGATCAAAACATCGTGAGTAAAGGTTATGTTACTTTAGTGATCGAATTCAGTGATATTTCACTCGAGGTCGATTTGTTCGTCGTACCTCAAAATTGCATGACCGTGCCGGTGCTCATAGGTACTGACGTCTTGAACCGTGACGGCGTAACCTACATTCGTGCGAACAACGAGCAACGAATTACGCGCCTCCCTCGTTCTAACGATCAACAGCAGGTAATGCATATCGATTCGAGCAGTGAACCGGAGATCAAGACCCCTTTGCAAGGTAAGGATCGTGATAAGCTGATGTCCATGTTAAACGAGTTTAAGGATTCGTTTATCGTAGGTACTGCTCATACCACGGTAACAACTGGTGAGATGCACATAAAGCTTACCAGCGATACGCCTGTTCATTATAGGCCTTACAGGCTGTCCTACGATGAAAAGCTGAAGGTGCGCGAGATATGCCGCGATTTGCTGGACAAAGGTATAATTCGAGAGTCAGAGTCACCATATGCGAGCCCGATCATCCTTGTAAAAAAGAAGGATGGTAGGGATCGCATGTGCGTCGACTATCGGGCACTCAACGCTATCACAGTGAAGGACCGGTTTCCATTGCCACTCATTGAAGACCATATAGACCGCCTGGGTAAAAGTAAGTATTTTACGTGTTTAGACATGGCAACCGGCTTCCATCAGATTCCTTTAGATAGCGAGTCTATCCCGAAGAGCGCATTTGTAACTCCAGAAGCACACTACGAATACCTAAAGGTAAGTTTTGGGCTTGCCAACGCTCCTGTGGTCTACCAGCGGATCATCACAAACACGCTGAGGTCTGCAATTGAGTCCGGTAAGGCCTTGGTGTATATAGACGATGTGTTGATCTTGGCCTCGACCATAGACGAAGCTATTGAAAACTTACGTGAGGTTTTACTGACACTAACAAGTGCCGGTTTTTCAATAAACTTGAAAAAGAGTACTTTCGTGGCCACCGAAGTTGAGTATCTAGGTCGCACAATATCGCAAGGTCAGGTCAGACCGAGCGAGTATAAAATCAAAGTTCTAACTGACTCTCCGGTGCCCACGAATGTCAAACAAGTCCGGCAATTGTTAGGTCTTGCAGGATATTTTCGTAGGTACATACCTGATTACGCGTCGAAGACCGCCCCTATAGCCAACCTAACGCGCAGTAATGTGGAGTTTCACTGGGGTGAGTCGCAAGAAAACGCACGTAAGTACCTCGTTAAATGCCTCACGAGTGAGCCAGTGCTCGCGATCTTTGATCCTCAGCTGCCCACGGAGCTGCACACGGACGCCAGCTCTATCGGGTATGGCGCGGTATTGATCCAAGTGCACGAGGGTAATAAGAGGCGAGTAGTAGCTTATTACAGCAAAACAACGCAAGGTGCGGAGCCGCGGTATCACTCTTACGAACTTGAGACGCTCGCTGTCGTCAGAGCCCTCGAGCACTTCCGTCACTACCTGTTAGGTATAACTTTCAAGATCGTGACTGACTGTAATGCGTTGCGGTTGACTAAAGGTAAAAAAGATCTTCTGCCACGTGTCGCGCGTTGGTGGATGTATCTGCAGGATTTCGACTTCAGCATAGATTACAGAAAGGGCGTAATGATGCAACATGCAGACTATCTAAGTCGAAATCCTGTAGATGTCCTCCAAATCACGAGGCCTAAAAACTGGGCGCAGATTGCTCAATCTGCGGACGAGGAAACTCGTACGTTGATTGACAAAGTCAATAACAACGAGCTAGACGCATCAAGGTACGTTGTCCGCAATGATTTGCTTTACTACAAGCATACCCCTACAGGTGAGGAGCCAAAATTCCTATGTTTCGTCCCTAAAGGACACCGTCTGAGCTTACTAAGGATCTTTCATGATCAACATGAGCATATCTGTGCTGACAAAACAATCGAGTTGATTTTGAGGCATTTCTGGTTCCCAGGTCTTAGTACCTTCGTTAAAAAATACATTGCCCATTGTTTGGTCTGCCTTTCGTCGAAGAAAGTCCCCAGGGCACCTCACCAGCCAATTTCATCTTGGCACAAGCCTGAAATTCCGTTTAGTACCATTCACATGGATGTACTTGGTCCATTGCCTGCTTCAAATGAACACAAGTATGTGTTGCTCATTGTAGATGCCTACTCGAAGTACTGTCTGTTTTATGCTATGAAAAAGCAAGACTCTGATGAACTAAAAACATTAGCGTGTAACGCTGTATCCTTATTTGGAGCCCCGCAACTTATTGTGTGTGATCGTGGACGCATGTTTGAGAGTGTGAGTTTTCAGAGCTGGGTTAGTGATATAGGTAGTCGAATTCACTTTATAACACCTCAGATGCACAATGAAAATGGACAGGTAGAGCGCTACTGCAGGACGTTACTCAACATGCTGCGGATTGAAGCAACTAAACCAGGTAACACTTGGTCAGAGTCCCTGTGGAGAATGCAGCTAGTGATCAACTGCACTAAACAAAGGACCACTCAAACTTCTCCGCTACAACTACTCATCGGCATTGAGGCGACAACACCGGTAATAAGGTCACTTGTTCGCGATGTAGCTATAGAAGGTTCTGGCGGAAATCGTGAGAGCGTAAGAGAAATGTGTCGTCAACGCACTAGCCGGTTGCTTGATCAACATAGACAGAAACAAGACGAGTATGTTAACCGTAATAGAAAAGTAGCTAAAACATTCTCACTTAACGATATGGTTTTTGTAATAAAAACTTCTCAAATTACAGGCAAGCTGGACTCGGGGATGCGAGGGCCCTATCGTGTAAAGAAAGTTCTGCCCCATGGTAGATACGAGCTGCAGTTAATTGGTGGTTCGTATGGAAAAACGACTAGTGCCGCTGCCGAGCACATGGTGGCTTGGCGAGGAGAGTGGACCCCCGAGTCGTGTGCCTCATTTTTTGACTGTAAGTACGTTGTATGTACTATGTCATGGCTTGGAGAAACATACGATCAACAGGTTCGAGTCCTGTTGTATCTGATGTTTGTGTATAGTTTCGTAGACATACACTGAAATCACACGCAAACTAGGTGCCTCTGTGATTGGTTCATGTATTCAGCATATATTATGATCAACGGGTTCGAGTCCTGTTGCATCTGATGTTGATGTATAGCTACGTAGACATACACTGCAATCTCACGCAAACTGGGTGCCTATGTGATTGGTTTAAATGTATGGTAGCATTGAGCCTCGCTCTGTTCAGACACGCAGCTTGGAGCCACTGTCTGGTATAAAATCGTAGCATTTTGCTTTGCTATGCTTTAGAGTTGGACATGCAGCTTGGAGCCACTGTCCGGTATATGATTGTAGCATTGAGCTTTAAGCTTTGCGATGCTTCAGACAAGCAACTTGGAGCCACTGTCTGGTTTGAGATTGTGCGTTGAGCCGAGCTCCGCTTAGACATGCAGCTGGGAGCCACTGTCTGATTTTGTAGATCTTTTGGATATACAGACTGGCTGTATATCTACGCCTAAGAGAAAATAATGCTAATACTGTGCTGTTTTGCGTTATTTTCAGTTGATGATGACACCCCAGCGGGTCCGTCCCAGCCTGTCCCGAGCACAGAAGGTGATGACGTCTCTGCGGGTTCGTCCCACGTTGTTCCGAGCGCACACGAAGACGACGTCCCTGCGGGTCCATCTCATCTTGCTCCGGTCACACCAGACGACAGCCTCCAGGGTCCACTCGACGGAGATCTCACCACTGCACCACGAGACATGCCCGAGCTCTCCCCGAGCCCACTTGCCAATCACGGTCACCATGAAGAAAGAAGTATGCCAGAACTGTAATGTGGTTATGGAAAACCACGAGTCAGGAGAAGCCGAATCAACGGAAGCTATTGTTCTTAAATTTGTAACGGTCGCGGTCCTATAAAAGCAGAGCGCGCGCCTGCCTCGGGCTCACTTTCGCTCGAGCCTTCGTACTGGTAACACCTCCAACTGTCGGTAAAGTGCTGTTACTCTGTCCATTTATTCATTAATTTGTATTGATTTGTATAATTATTAATCTGTTAGTAATTCTGTGATTTTTGAGGTTATATCATTTTGAAGTTATTAAATTGTTTTGTTGGAAGTTTATATTTTTTTTAAGTAAAATCTATTGAAACCGCTTATTATATTGATCTTTTTCGTTAATGTTATCTTTTGGAGGCGATTCTATAACTATAGAATGTTCTTGAGCGTGAACGGTATTGTTCTGTTTTGGCGCAGCTATATTAGTCAGAGGCAACTTTATTTCATCTTCAGTATCATCATCTTGTTTCATAATGGCGTCCATACTTACGATGGGAGCACGAGGTTTTTCAAAATCGCAGATCTTACTATTACTATTTTCAAATCCATCGTTTTGTATTGTCGATGCTGCAGAATTGCTTTCAGTCTTATCTGTCGATGGGGTATCGCCGTTATCAGGGGATATTTTACATTCATTATTATCACAGAAAATTGGTAGTCCCTCAACCGTTGGTGAAAATGCATTTTCCAAGTAACAAATATCATCCATTTGATCAGGAGTCAAAATGCCTAAACTATCATCTAACGAGTTTTCTTCGTTAGCTCTGCTCATCGAGTTATCGTTTGGACTTGTGTTTGATTCAAGCGCACGAGCAGCGTGAACGTGTGTGTGTGATTTTAGTTGTAAACAGAGATCAGATCTGGAATGTGTATTAAATATCTTTTTTACTGGAATGCTGAATTCGTTACCACACGAATACTCAAATTCCCTGAGCGGGAACCCTTTTTCATCGAAATTGATGACATTCGGTAGTCTTTCAGCACTCTTATTGATCAAACTTATAGGTCTTTTACAGTCTCCAGTAATCCCAAATTCAGTTTCCTCTACATTCAATTTACCCCAGACGTCCGTGTCCATGCTGTTACTCAGTGACGTAGAAGGATTAGATTGAAGATCGAATAAAAGACTATAGGGTCCGGATTCATCTTCATCTCTCTTATCGACTAGTTGGGTGATATCGTTGAAAAGAGCTTTAGTTTTCTTGTCCACATTGTGGTCCTTCTTCCTCGTGATTTCATTCAACTTTTCGCGCAGATCTAAGATTCTTGGATTTTTCTCTACAACCTTTTCCAGACTTAAGCTCATTTTAGGTATCAACGAAGCATAAGTTTTGCAAAATAATGATTCATTCTTCGTTTTTGTTTCAGATTGTGTTTTCTCAACAGCGTCACTTCGAGTACTCTCAGCACAACTTGCTGGGTCCGCTATGTTTTTCAGTTTTGTGTGACTGCTGGAGTAGATTCCACGCAGTTCGAGGGTCCTTAGCTTGCCATTCTTGTCAACCGGAATCTGAAAATAAAAGAAACTGTCATCAGTTAAGATCTCTGAGGGATTGAGTAGCACAAGGTTTTGTTATCTGCTACACTCGTTCAAAACTTGTTCAATTATAGGCCAAACTGCTCCCCGTTGTGAGTTTACCACGGTTCAGAGCGCGGTCACGGATGGTGCCTCTAATGCATACATCATACTATTGTTGTACCGCGTACAGCTGGGTGTTGCAAATGCTTTTGGAGTTCTACATGAACTAGCAACAAACGCTCAGATTAAAACAAACAGCCTACGCATTTGATCAACGGTCAGACTTAGACTATTGTTAACGATTATTATTTGTTTTCAAATGGATCAGATCACCAAATATAATCATGATTTAAAATAAAAACTGGTATTACTACGGAACACTATAAAAGTACCTATACACATCCTTGGCCGGCGTTCAATGATAAGGTCACGCTCATTATATCAATTTAATTTGATGCGTGCATTGTCTTTCTATATAATATGACACAGTGACCATTTAATCTAATGACCTAATCGTGTTCAATCATATTCTTTTAACTATCATAAATGTCTCAGAATTAAAACGATTTTATATGTTTAAATTAGGTATTATAATCATTCTTTAGGTAGACAATCGTGAGCCTGTTTGTTTTACAATTTATAACTTTAAAAAAACATCTAAACTTCTCAACCATTGTTACTATACCAAAACGATAACAAAGAAGAACGCTGTCCAAACTCACAGGAGGTTCAAATTGGGTTTTATTCGCACCATTCCGACTGAGATGGTTAGCGGTATCAGAGCAAAAAGTCACGAACGGGCACAGCTACCAAGAATGCTAGAAATCAAATGAATCATTCCCTGAATGAAGCCTGATTCCGAAGTATTCACAACGTTTTCGTTCCTCGTTGAAACATAGTTTTGAACAATAACATTTCTTCGAATGAGTTAACTATGTAGGTAGTGCAGGTATTGAGGTACGTATCATTAAATACAAGAGATAATTACCATTATATTATTGGTTGGCACATCTACATACACACCTACATACACATCTACATTTTAAAGAGGTAAGTAAAGTTTGTACGTTTGGATGTAGGAGATGAGATAATCTTTAAAACTATCGATCCGATTTCAAAAATGATTGCGTTTCTCTTTCTCTCGAAAAACGATAGTGTGTCTTTTGACCCACAGAACCCATGTAGAACCAAAAAGACACAAGCAGAAACTATCTAGAATTTTATAAAAGCGTTCCAGAAAACGTTATTTGTTTGCAAAAATTACAATAGGTAAATAACTAAATAACGAAACGAAATGTACTTGTATACCTACCTTATATACTCAAAATATAAAAATACTTACATAAATATGAACTCATAGAACATTTTCTTGTAGGAAGGATCCATTTCCTACTATTCCATTATATTTTCACTGCCCTTGTATGTTAGATATGGATAGCACAAAAACACGTTAACATTACATCAGCGCTATCGCTTAACTGAGTTTGGTTAACACAAACGCCCTCAAGATTAGATACTAAGGTTTTTACTAGGCAAACTGCTAATACATAAAGACAATATAGATAGACAAATACATATATACGTTTCTTCTACTAAAATATGTCCCTATAGCATCCACCTACATAAAATATTGACCCATATTTAAAGAGGTCAAACCAGTGGCCAATACGTCTCAGCAATGATAAAATATATAAATATATGTGTCGAAAATATCTTATCGGGACTATTTGTTGCATTTTTTTATTACAAAACAGTTAAGGTGTTATCGGTATAGGGACTATCTGACAATTAGTGATAATACGAGCATCGATGACTAAAACTATTAGTGACCACGATAACACCTATGAATTAGTTTACCCTGATTTGTTGTATAGAATAGTATGATTTGTCAAAGTCAAAAACATTAAAGGAAATACGACTAATAAATATAATACTATAATAAGTTAAATAAATATACTAATAAATATAGTACTATAAACATAGTATTATAATAAATATAACAAATGTATTTATGAAATAAATATGATATGATATGATATGATATGATACTAGCATCACTTTAAATTATCCTAAGATTAAGGTGATTCTAAACCATAGTGAATAAACACTCAAAGATTTTAATTTCTTATAAAAAATAATGTCTACAGGACAGATTTCATAGATTTCATGCATTTCATTTGATCAGATTGTGATTAAACTTAGGTAGGGTCTTCTGAGAACTAATCTTTCTGGCCCAAAAAATATATTCAAATAAAAAACATAAGGCGGTACGAAGTTCGCCGAGTTAGTAGTTCATATAGGTACCTAGACAACATAAAAAATTAACGCTTTTGGTCAGGCAGTACCTACTTAGTAAAATATACAAAGTCTTATCCCTAGATGGGATGAGACTCGTGCCAAAGGAAGGAGTTAATTTGCATGATTTGTGTAAGGGTCACAGATAATAAGAATAATGAATGACCTTACGCGATGATCTAATAACAGACTGCGTAATGGATCTAATTCAATCAACCAACTTGCGGTTAGATTGAGCTGTGTTAAATTGGTTATAAACGCGAGACTGGATCAAATTCTGCGCTGAAATGTTTTAAAATTGAATGTATGGTCACTTGATGGTTTCTAGGTAGGTACCATCAAATACACCAAATATCTGGAAGAAGTATGTACAATCCAGAGAATTCTTGCGATTACATTTCGAAAATAGAAAGGATAATCTCTTCGTGGAGGCGAATAGGTCTTCGGAGTGCTTTAAAAGCCACTTGCTCAAGGAATATAAAAATGTTGTGTCATTTTGTGTAACTTTCATAGCATGTCATGAAAGATATATAACTCTTTATGTATCACATTAATCACAATATGTCTTCAAAATTCGACACAGTACGGAAGCAAGCAATAAGGAAGGAAAAATAACCTGAAAAAGCTGAACACAAGACAATTTTATCTATAAAGCTTTCGCTTTCGTGCGAATATTCAATTTGCTATCATGTTCGGAAAAAAAACCTATTCATCTAGCCGTTAGATGACATACAAGATAGATTTTATCTAGAGTTTAAGATCGTGCGAAAAGTATTCCATGAAACAACAATAGGCTTTTGAGAGAAAAACTAGATGAATTCCTGCTACCGTTGAAATTAACTGATGCTAATCTAGTTAAATTTTTTTCTAAAAAAATTGTGATATGAGACTGACATTGTTATCATCCGTCGTAAACGTCTGAATAAAAAATCTTCGTGGAAATTTTAGAAAAGTATGTTGGCAAGAAATTCAGTGGATATTTTCACCAATTGGAAGCCATCAGTGGGGCACAAAAGACATAATAATCGTAGTTTCACCGGTATCCAGTCTCTGAACTGGATCCCAGGGTCTGTCCTTGGATGCATTTCTATAGTGTTATACAGGGTAGTCGCCGGTATTGTCTAAATCACAATAAGATCCAAACTGTCAAAAGGGCCTCTGTATGTTGATCTCGGCGCCTGCATGACAATCAAAGGTCCGAGACTCTATAGTTCCAATATATCTTTGACAACCAAATAATAAAACACTGTTTATGGCCTAGACTGCAATTTCATTTACTTACCAGAAATGATTGCTAGCTTATACGAACATAAACCCTTCTCACAAACATATCTCACAACTAAATACAAGGAATCATTGCACAGTGTCCAATGACTGATTTGACAGTAGGTACCTATAGTGCAATGACGGATCAGAAAATAGGTATTCTCTGATCCTATGCCAATTGAATCCAATTATCACACACGATAGGCATGTTCTTACAACATTTGCAGTATAATAAAATAAATATTTACTTACTGAGAGGCAAAGAAAATAGAAAGTTGTTAACTCATGCCTAGTTACGCCAAAACGTTACTTCATACAGGATGGTTTTCATTTGTATCGTATGATTCTAAATTGTCTAATCTAATAATCAAAAGTATTACTACTCTCATTCAAACATTTAGTTTAAGTTATTGAAATGCGTTTTTTAACTTTTAATAGTGATAAATAAAATATTGTATCATCAATCAATGTAATGAAACTACTTCATTTTCCATATCATGATTTTAAACAATATCAGTGAGGTTATCTTCGATTATTTCAAAAACATAAGAAGGTACCTAACTTATCTTTAAAAACAGGAGCTTTATTTTCCACTGGCTTCCACCCGTGGCTTCGCTCGCGTGATACCTACCCGGATAAAAAGTAGCGTGTTATTCCAGGTTATAAACTATGTGTATTCCAAGTTTCTTTAAAATCCGTTAATATTAGTAGGATTAGCGAGAAAACATTACCCTTCCTTTGCTTTGCGCAGTCGGGTAAAAAAAACAACCTCAGCCTAAAAGGCTGGAATGGCCGCGGCACCGTCACCTTGTTACCTATATTTTAGCCAGATTTATTTTTCACTAGCACAACTAAGAGTTTTATACAATAATCTTGATAGAAGAGTCCGGAAAGTATAGTACCTAATACAATTTAAGTAGGTAATAAACTTTCAGACGAACTAAATGCTATAGCTTGCTTCTACGCCTAACTAGGTCTTAGAAAACATCCTCTACACGAGTAAATAGAAGTGGTCTTGTCGTTAACATTATCGTGTCGATAATCGCTAGCTCATCAAACTTACATAACTTAGAAATTGTTTACTATCTCCGTCGCACATTCGTGAACTTTGTGCTTCGTTAGCCGAGATAGACATCTTGGAAGTTCCTCATTTCAATGAAGATTTGCATGGTACGGTAATGTAATTGAGTGCTACAAATTTCTATAGAGTCAGAGTCAGAGTACAGAATGGGAGTACCGTCCACGGGGCAGACCACCAGCCCGTTGATCAGACGACATCGTCAGCGTGGTCAGACGGGAAGCTAGCACGGGACCGTGAGGTCTTAGCATTTTCATTATTATCATCATCACCATACAACATCACCCCAAACCGTGTTTGTTGCCCTGGTTCTTCACGGTCTTGGTCGCGAAGGAACAGGACTAGAATCACCTACCTCTTAAGACGTTTCAAAGTGGTACACTATGTGATCCTATTGGATAAATGAATTTGACTTTTGACTACGCGGGTAATGCCGCGACTGTAGATTAATAAAGATGGAATATGTATGTTTTGGACAAGGTTCTTTTATAAAAAAACATCATCCCAGGCACTACGGACAGTAAGTATATAAGTTTCGCATAGAATGAAAGGAAAGAAATAATTACAACATACAACATTGTAAACCTCTTTGGTAAGTAATAATTTATCGGGTTCTGAAATCAAGTAAACCATACCTAATTGTCGCCATTTCTCAATTAACCCTTTTACAACACCGCTCTGAAGTTGAATAAACTTGTCTTGGAAGTAAATGTTACCATATAAGTCCAGCATTTTTCCCATTGAGCCTTGAAAGCGACACTTGATTTATAGGCAATGTGAAAACTGATTCTTATCTATAGGTACTAAGTTATCAAATAATTTAAGTTAAACGGCCAGCGAAAAGGGCAAATACTTTCGTCCAGATGTCTTTCGATATTTTAATGGGTGATAAATAAACATTAGATATATAAAATGCACGTAGTGACAACCTGCAAATAATGTGATTAATTTATCGATGACTATTACATTTTGCGTGTTTGATAATGGTATTTATGATATTGCTGTTTTGAAATTAAATTAAATTTGCTAAAATGTGTGAACTCACTGAATTCATCATAATTTAAATAATTGGGGAGGCAAAAATGCTACCATTTTCAAAAGGACACATAATTCAAAACCAAAACTGCTTACATTTTTTTTTTATTTTACAGTGAAGCGCAAGTGCAAACTAATCATGATATTGCACTATTCTTCTAAAATTATAATAAATCTGAAAGTTTCTTTGTATTTGTTTTAATCGCACCTTAAGTAGACCGATTTGGATGATAAAAATGTTGGTGCCATGCGAGCGAAACAGTGGACAGAAGCTAGTTACCTACCTATATTATAAAATTTTAGAGTGCTGAATTATAAATTTAACTATTCTGGCCTTAGCGGTAGGAAGTAGGTACTATGCACATAGTTACATTCATTGGTTTAATTTCATTGTTCTATTTCCGTGTTTTAATCTCTTCGCCCGTATTCAATAAAACTGCTAATAAATTGTTCAAATACGTTACAATTTAAGTTACTCGGGTGGCAAAAGTTTTCTTCCTATTAGAGACTGAAATCATTTATTTTATATTTTCTGGAGAACTGTAGAAAAAACTGCATGCATACGTTTTTAAATATCTAGGTAGATCCATCATCATCATCAGCCTATAGCAGTCGCACATAGGCCTCTCCTATTGAGCGCTATCGCGCCCTGTCTTCAGCTTGACGCATCCAACTTGTGCCGGCAGCCTTTCTTTTTTTTATTTCTAGGTGGATGTGACAGGCTAAAGACAGGGTGAAATAGCGCACATTGAGGGAGGCCATATCCAGGAGTGGACTGCTGCAGACTGATGATGATGACGAGTTTAGATCTTTTGCTACACAAAACTTTATTTTGGCCAGTACACGCTCCTCTCCTGCTGGGATTTTGTTTCACACGTAAAGTCGTTTACTCGAATTCGTTCCAACAAATTGATTTTTTTCGAACAGCATTGAAGTTATTTAGTGCAAAATTACTTTACATATTTTACACAACTAACATGTCTATCACTTTTTTCAACCATCTTCTACCATTTCAAAGTATTCATCGTAAAAAAACAATTTTTGCTGGAACGAGTCCGAGTTAGCGACTTTACGTGTGAAACAAAATATTCCAGCTGATGTGTAATGCGTCCTAATGTCTTTTTTAAATAATAAATGTTACTTAACGTATCTACCTCATTATATTTATTTTCTAGCTCAGCTATGTACCTACTATTGAAATAAACATTCGGATAATGAACTCAATAAAAATACCTTCCCCTCTGCCAACCGTTACCCAAATCAACTTCCGTATTCTTCATTCTTCATTTTGTTTTTTTTTAATAAAGGAGAATAAAAAATAAAATGGTATTAATGCAACTGGAAAACAAAAGGTCAATTCTGTTAGCTCAAGGATATTTTTATCAGATCTAGACTGGATTAAAAATAAAATTAACGCCATACAATTTCAATAAACACGCTTTGTTTTTACAAACCAACATGTTTTGCATTAGGTGGACAGTCAACATCAGAAAGTTTATCAACACCAGCAGTGCAGTTCAGACTTCAGAATATTCATCCAATTCGATGATTTTCTTCGGAATGTTTTTTCAGCGATAAAACGTCACTTTCTGAATAATAACATTTCTAGCCCCCGGTATACAGATAGAAATACATAAGTATGCCTAGTTTTATAATATTGTGAGTACTTATATAATTACAGTAAGATATTTACTCTAGGTTACGAATTTCTTTAGTATTAATTACCAATTTTTTTAATAATCTTGAAATCTAAGTAATTACTTCAACATGGACTTTGATGCATCTTAAATTACTTATCTAAGAGTGGCACTGGTAGAGAAAAGGTTTAATATTTTTGATGATAAATAAAAGACATGATAGGTAGGTTAATTAAAAAAATTGTTATTTCACTGAGTGGATGAACACTAGGTTCGAGTAAGTTATTTTTAAATTATTATTAACGGGACTTAATCGCGTAATGAAATTATTTTATCGTGACCACGGCGACTGTAATGTCGCCGAAACTTTGAGGTAAATAAAATAATTTCGTTACGCGCGTCCCGTTAATAATAATTTAAAAATGTGTTCAAGTAGCGAAAGTTTAAAATCTAGTAAGTTATTTTAAGCATTTATGATTGCAACTGTACTTAAGACTCGTGATGGTATCACGGTCAAAGAATAATCGATTAAGTATCGATTACGCAAAAACTACTAGATAATATAAATAATAAAACACAACCTTTAGACTAAGACCTTCATAATAAAAGCATGTTATTATTCTATACTCATATGCAATGGTTGTTTTTAACAATCTATCTACTTAATACAATATTCATAAAATGCAAGTCATGAAACTTAAAATAGAAATACTTACTCAGTTTTATTTACTAACTGTATTAATTTATGTATATTATTTAAACAATAATACAATAATAAGATGCAAGTGGAAGCCTACCCCTGTGAGAAAGAGGCGTGATTTTATGTAGGTATGTATTGTATGTATTTAAAGAAACTATAACCTAGTTATTTACCTTCCTCTAAGAAACTGTGGATTTTTTCTGTTATTTAATTTGAAAACAAAGAATTTGCAACTCAATTTCAATTTTCAAACTAAGGAATCGCATCTCCCATAATAAGTTACAGTTTACTTACAAATTAAACTTTCGCGACTTAAACACATTTAAAAAAATATTAAAATACCCGTAGTTAAATTATTCTATTTACAACTTTTCAGATGACATTACAGTCACCGTGGTAACGAGACTACATTAAATAAAAGTATGTATTTCAATATACTATTAATACATGACACTGACTGAATGCACACCGAGCAAAGCCAAATTAAAGAAAAAAAAAAGTAGGTACCTACCTACTAGAATAGTTATACATTCGGGTCACAAAATAAAGCCAGTAGTTCATTACACGGATAAATCACAGATTTCAGGCGAGATTAAAAGGAATTCAAGAAAGGGCAACGATTATTTGAAACCTAAAACAAGACCAGTTCAATGGCCTTTAAACTTTATAGAATGTCTTTATGAAATAAGGCTCAAAATAAATCTAGTTCTTAGGTACGTTGGGTTGGACCAACAGCGGGTCTAAAACAAAACATAAGATAAAGAAATCACAAACTGATTACCTAGTGAGAACATAACTAAAAAAGATTAGATAGAAAATAAGATAAGATAGAGTTATAGAATCAATTGAACAGTGTTATAAACAAAAAGATTTGTTTTCTTTCTAATTTAATTCTTCTAATTAGAAATTTAAAAAAATCTAATTTAATTTTTATTTCTAATTCTAATTACAAGCAATTAAATTAAACATTTAAAGAAAAACCCCCTATAATCGATATACCTATCCCTTTATCAACTAAAAAAGAGCTGATTGATGATCTTCAAACGCCTGAACAGATCTTAATAAATTTTAGCTAAGAACCATCTCGATCACGTCAGTTTTCAAAAAAAACCGCATCAAAATCGATTCATCCGTTCAGGAGCTAGGATGCCACAGACAGACACACTAGAAACTTATACTTAACAATCCTTTTTTTCGTTGGGGGTTAAAAATTCACCAAAAATACTTAGTAGCATTGATTGTTGACAGAATATTCCACAAAAAGTAAAAACGTGACAGTATGTACTAGGTAGGTATTTATAAAAAATCAATGTATGTTACAACTTGTTAAGTACTGTGCAATACGCAGACATGTGCTAAATGCTGTGCCTGAATGACTGAAGATCTTGGGGATTAGTTATTGTGTGTAACAACATACCTAAAATTAGATATAAGTACTTACATATAACTAACTTAGCAGAATTTAAACTAAAAAATAAAAATGATTATTTTTCTCTACTGCGCAAAGCACATCACTAGTTTTAACCCAAATAATACTCACATACGCAATTTTCTCTTCGCAAAAAATTCGTTGCGCGATCCGTGCAAAATACAAAATGAACGTTGGAACTCGCAAGACTTTCCCTAGTTATTTATTACTGGTAGGTTACTAGGTTCTAGTTAATCCATTATTGATGTTTAATGGTTGCCCACTAGCCTTGTGTAGTTCGCGAACGAAAGATAAAAATGAACTACCTCATCAGTTACTTTTCTCTCTCTCGTTCACACGCGTTTAAAGTGTATCAGTCGTTCATCGTTCATCTCCCTTGTCTATCTTGGTGTCTCATAGTCACTAATTTTATTCTGTGTCTTCTAGTTCACTTTTCTTTTTGTTCCACTACTTCGTTCGACCGAGATCGCTCATTGAAGTAACTGATGAAATGAATGAGGTGCAAACGATAGGCAATAATCGTCAGAAAAAGATGCTCGTTTGTTTTGCATCAATGTAATTGTGATCCTTAGGAGTAACAAAATAAAGGAAGTATAATTTGCTTTGAAGGAAATCTTGAGTGTTTATTTTATTTTTAGCAGACTTTTCTCTTTCATCAACTGAACTACAAGTGAAAAGTGAACTAGAAGAAAGATACATTTCTTTTGCTTCAAAAGAAAATTATCTCTTTTCTTTTCAGTGAACGACTTTGCGCAGCCCTATTGCCCACCGCCACGCAACGTTAAACATACGTGCAAGTGATACCGACGCTGCGAATACATATTGATTGATAGTTTCTACGCCAATGTACTGCATACGCAGGTAGAAGCAAATAGATTATTTTGTATCCCTTACTAGCTGCGCCCTAGCGGCGTTACCAGTTTAGTGATGATATACGGTGATGATATGATGAAAAATAGCCTATACTAGCCTATACCTTCCTCAAAAATTAAGATATCAAATGCAGAAATATTTTTTCAAATCCGACCGGAAGTTCCAGAGATTAACGCGTTCAAACAGACAAAAAAACAAACAAACTCTTGCGCTTTATTCAAATCCGACCTACCTTCAGGTACTTGAACCTATAATAATATACCTACTTCAAAGAAGTAAAGTGCAACTACATTGCGGATGCGCAGTAATATCGGTTTTATCTGTTTTTTATACAAAAGACATCAACGCGTTCAATTTTCAGCGCACCACAAAAACATCGAACGAAAATAAGCTAAAAAAATTTTCCCAAAACTCTGATTGAAACAGTCAGCTTTAAACCTTCAGGAAATTAAATTACAAAACATTTAAACGTACATTATTCCATATGCTTTTTATTGAGATTTTTAAAAAGGTTCCTGTTTTTTTTTTCAAGTGTATAGTGTATAGTTAGATAGAACATACTTAAAACAGTTCTATGACATTTTATTCATCCTTGAAATTTTATTTATAAGAAACAATTAGGTACCTAACCTACACAAGTAAAATTTGACTACACAATACAATTAGGTATAATAGCATTTTTATAGATTAAAAGTATGTTGCTACCTATTTATATAGATGTCGCCAGGCGCCAGACCAATCTCAATTAAATACCAGTTACACATTCTGGTTTTTGACTCGCATACTTTATCAAGGACTTTGCGACGCACATGCGTTGTCCGAACATGTTTTAAGAACATTTTTCCACCTTTGTTATTTTTACACAAAAAATACATTTCAGAGAAACTCTGATAACTGATGTTGCAATGAAATAAATAATAATTAATTTTAACATCCGATTCTCATGCGCATATTTAGATGAGTATCTCGTCTATCTTATGAGCAAAAGGTCATCAGACACAATTATTCACGCAGTTAAAAATCATGCGCAAATAAAAATATTGAAAATACAACACAGCTACAACAACAACGATTCTGTTACTTGAAAAAAGGTTTGATGATGAATTTTATAAATTCATTTTACAGGAGGAAAGCTTATTAGGAGGAAAGGCATAGTCGGTTTTTCTCACTCCTCTATATTCGAGCAGCCCAACTGGGGAAGCCTTACAGAATATCGCACGCAGCCAAATAACATCATTCTTCTCGAATGGTGTTGTGTTTCTGTGGTGAATACCTAAGGTTGCCAGAGCTCTGCGAGGTAGCGCTGCGGTGACAACTGGTGGACCATTCTTGTCCATTGGCGCAAGAGGGTCAGCAGCTCGAGTGTAGATCGACTACAAGACCTTGAGACCTTTACAGTAGGACCTACCACTCAACATGCCTCCTAAAGCACAAATACGAGGTAATCTGCTAATCATCGATCTCAATCTGACATCTAAATGGACTGTACATGTTTATACAAAAAATAGCACACCATAAAGAGAGCCCCATTTGCAGCATTAGATCATCATTGTAATCATCTCCGCACGTTTCGAAACGCACTGGACAAAAACCGTGAGCCCAATGTCAATAACCTCTGGGATCTCAACCTCATGACGTAAGTGCCAATATCATTCCCTGTATCTTTTCGTGCACAACAAGTACAAATTTTGTTACAGTTACAAATTTTGGCACCCTGGTTTTAATACTTTGAAGCGCTTCTAGCGTGGCTTGCTTGCGTTCTTGATAGATCGTTGAAGTTAAGCTTTCTGAACCCTCACATACGGATGGATGACCGCTAATGACATTAACAGCTGAGTGCTTCCGTGCCTCGGAGGGCATGTTAAGCCATGGCGAAAGCCTCCGCAACCAGAGACAGCCACTTAGCTCAATGTGGATGGATGAATAGAAGAATTATTTTCAGTGAAACAAACTGACATTATGTAGCAACTAGAAACAAGGTTTCACGTAGTTCCATGATCAATGATCAGATAGCAAATAAAAAGTGAACATGTAGCAAATGTTACATTCTGTATGGTCAAATTGGTCAAACGGTTACCATCAAAGCAGTCATGATACCATCCATCATCATAAATGTAATGATCGTTTCATTCTTCATAAACCCCATTCAATCACACTGTATCGCAATCGTTGAGATGATTTTGTTATTTGGGACAACGACCAAAATTAATAAAAACGTTTTGCTACGAATGCTAACGTTGCCGTTGGTTGTAACGTAAACAAAATGATTTTAAAAACATTATACGGTATTAATCCACTTTATTTAATCACAAATGAATAATCTGCAAAATGTATTTGGTAATTTGGAATTGAATTTTGGAAATCTGTATTTGGACACACTCTGACTAGTCTGGAGAGAATCTGAGAGGATGTCTACCACACGCCTTGGGGTTACAGTGATTATGTTTCGTTTTTTTTTATAAGTAGGTAGGTACCTAGACATTGTAATAATATACGACGCAATTCCCATACGTAAACAGGCATATAAGGATCTTTAGTTCCTGAATCCTGAAAAGCTGTACGAAAAAATGTAGACAATTGGATCTACAACCGCGAAAACAAAGTGATGACTTTTCATAAAGTAAATTGCTCGTTGTCTTCGTTAAAAGTCAGTGGTTTATCAATTTGCAAACAATTGAATTTAATTAACGTGTTAGTTCTGTGCTATGAAAGGCTAGTAAACCTTTGCTATGATAACGTCATGGACATTGTTTTCTAACATTTATGGGTGACTGACCGACAGTCAAAGTACTATCAGTACTTCCATAATCTGTAATCTATAGGCTAGTAATGTATAAAATGTATTATTCATCCCACGTTTTCGGCTAAAGAGCAAAGATTAATATTTTTCAAAATACAAAACATATTTTCATACTCCAAACTTAGTTTTTAGTAATGATACGTACAGATGCAAAAATTTATCTGATTTATTTAATGATGTAGTACAAAAACTCAAAAGGAATCTTCGAAATATGCTTCCTGATCAATCATATCAATTAACTACTACTGAACAACGAAGGTAAAAAATAAAACGATCATTTATCGAACACTGTCGACAATTTTTGATATCACGTTTTCTTAACGAGAGTACCTAGGAAAAACGATTTTTAAAAAACTTCAATTAAAGAAGGAGGTTTATGAAGATACAAGCTTCAAAAGCCTGAAAGAATAAGTATATTTTAACCAATATCTTAATACTTACGAAAGTCAAAGAGATCAGTCAGGAAACAGTGAAGAGTATGCCTATGCCTACCTCTGATGGATCGAAGACCAGTCAGGGAAAAGGCGCCAGAGTACACTTACTGGATCTCAACATCAATATATCAATGACACTGGGCACACACAGTTCCATATTCCAATATATGTGACCATAACCGAAGCTGCGACTCCTATCAAACGGAAAAAGATAAGAGACTTAGTATGCGAATCCTCTCTGACAGTACAGGTCAGCAACCCTTAAGAGCACTGAAAAGCCAAAAATGCAACTCCAAGCTCATTTACGAATGTCACCTTACCCTTGAGAGTATCGCCACAAAGAACAGCCTCTACGATGGATTAAGGGACATAGCGGATCACTGAATGACGCCGCAGATGAGTTAGCCAGAAGGGGGTCGGAAACACCAGTAGAAGGCCTCGTTCTTGCCTCGCCCTTCTCCCAGCTACGAACCTGGGCAATATTCCCAAAACCTTCACAACGATCGCTGAACACGGACGACGGACTGCAGACAGTCCACAGAGGCGATTCCAACTGCCATACCACGACTAACAGAATGCGTGGACGTAGTAGCCAATCCTCAGTAACCCGAGGTCTCTCATCGAAACTGTGTGTAAAGGCCTCAGTAAACTTCTATTCTTCTGGGAGGAGCTAGGCTGGCTACTTTCCTAATGAGCCAGGTCATCCCTACGCATAAAGGACCTCCTTCGAGTCCAAAAGCGGAAACGGGAGTCCAGTTACATACATCCGGGTTCCACGAAAGCAAAGATAGTTTTCTTACACGGTTTATATCGATCGATCTCAACAGTCTGTTATCATAAATATCTGGACCTTCCTGTTCCCGCACGGGTAGCCCCCTAAATTCAATTTTTCTTGCATATATTGCAATTTGCAGGACCATGTGAGGTATCTTGATCAAAATAATATGGTTCGCACCCACATTTTATGTATTTCCTTATTAATAAACATAAGAATCATCAATACTTTTCTCAATTCATTATCTTTATCTAAGTACCTAGGTAGATTACTTCAGTGTTCGTGTCGTCTATGTTTCTTCTGAGAAACATAGGTTTATATTGTGGCCATTCAATAGAACATGGATCATGTTGCAAAGAGCCTTGACTACAAAAACTAGCCGAATGGACAAATCCAATTACTGTTCAAGCCGATATTGTGAAAATACACATAATTAACGAAGCCGTTTAGGAAGCCTAGCCATTCGTAATACCCGTCCGATTAGTTCTTTCAATAATTCGGTAGGTAATTATTTACTTGTGTAACTGCTTGAAATCTATGCACTCTCTGCCTGTAATTTAAGGTAGTTTTGGGGTAAGTAAAGCAGAATTAATGGTTAAAAACCGTTTCACAAATGTAGCCAATAAAAACTAAGCAATTCAGTGTTTTCTATGACAAACTATGTGTGCAAAATTTCAGTCCGATAGCTTCAATGGAATGGAAGTCGGTGAAATATTGATTGCAAAATTCCAGGACATACAAAGATACTACAAAAGTCAAAAGTCAAAAGTCAAAAGTATTTATTGCATCATGTTATTAGTAGGTACATTTGAGATCTTATCAATTTTGTACTAGTGGCTAGAACATGAGTCCTGAAAGGACATTGCAAAATTTTTAATTAAGTAGGTACTTAACTAAGTTAGAAGGTACTTATTTTAAAATTAAAATTAGCTTTTTTATGTGGCTTAAAACTAAGAGATCAGATTTCTTACAGCTAATTTGCACTTAAAAACTCTTGCAGAGAGTAAAAGCAGTTTTTAAGTAGATATTTTTTTAAAAGGTTTTTAAATTTTTGTAAACTATCCTCATTTTTAATATTACTAGGTATTTTGTTATATATTTTAATTGACATGGCATATGGAGCAGAATGGAGTAATTGAAGTTTAGAGAAAGGGAGGTCTAATCTGCTGCGTTGACGTAAATTTTGGGGGCGAGTGTAAATTTTGAAAAGATTGAAATGTTTTTTTACAAAAACTCCTACTTCTAGGATGTATAAGCTATGAAGTGTTAAAATTTGTTTCTTTACAAAGTACGGTTTGCAACTTTGCATGGCGTCTAGATTATAAGTGATAGGTACGTATACATCTTTTTTGTAGAATAAATAATTTTTGAACATCTGAGCTATTTCCCCATAAAACAATTCCATAAAGGAGCCAAGAGTGTGCAAGTGAAGTTAACTAAAAGCTTATAAAAATGACAATGTCCAGTCTCTCTCTTGTGCTTTTCCTTTACTTCGTAAGCCTATATTTTCGTTTACCATGAAACAACATGTTATTTTGTAAAGTAGGATGCAGATGATGCTTTGATTGATTATCAAAGAGATGATGTTACGATGGCGATTCTAAAACCATTCAGAAGCGAAGTTATAATATAGGTTGTTATGTTATAAGTACGTTTCGAATTCGTTTCTTAATATTATGTCTCAAATATTACCAACTGTCCTAGCTATGAAAGGAAATAACGCAATCAGAACATGGATGTAATTTTGCGGTTGAAGCATTCAATTTCATAACAGACACGCGAAGTACCTACATTGTCAAAGCAAAATCGATAACCCCTACATCTTCACAAACAACAAAGCTTGGCCGACAGAGAGTACAATATCGTTGGTGTAATAATCATAGCCAGGTGAATCCCAGTAATATCACCACCAAGTTTTCACTAAAATCATACAAGCACTAGTAACGTCCTTGGCAATGATTTTCGCAACTACCTACAAACCTAGAACTGAACCACAAACCACTCACCTTCGACATGTCGCCTTCGATATTCACTTCAAAACTTCACTTTTACATCGCAGTTACTTCCGAAGAACGAGTATAATATCCTACGGGTGTTTAGTGGGGCAATACAGATAATTCGCGGATATTGTAATGTCGCATGTTTGAGACGCCGTACCGTGGCCGAGACGCGATCAATACTGTCGAGCTGTCGAGTGTCGGTCGGTGTGTCGCCGGCGGATAAGGTAAAAACAGTGGTCGTTTACGCGTGCGCGCGCATTCTGTTGTTGATAATATAGCGCATGTATGTCGGCCCCGTGGATGTATTCAATCGTTAGCGGAGACGCAGTAATGTTTAGTATTCTTTGGCGGAGGCTTGCATTGCATTGCATCGCATTATCTAGACGACTATGCAATTATTTATCTAGGTGTAGGTATATATTTAGAGCATTATTGTCCTACCTACCTACCTACCTACTTTCTTAAAGTCAAATCATTTCGTTGTTAGATAAAGTGAAAATAACAAACACTACAAAATGCTTGTTTGAACCATTGGCAAAATTGCACTGTATACCTACCTATATTATACCTATAAGTAGGTACCTACCTACTGTTTTATGAAATAAACTGAGATTTTCAAATTATTAGGCTTAGTCAGCAGCTCCTATCACCTTAAAAATAGCATTAGGTACCAGCTGGGATTCAAACCGGCACCCGGGCTATCAGGGCACAGAACTCTAATATCCTACATCAGGGCAACGGCCAATAGGTAAGCTATGCTGTTTTGCTCTATTTTTGGTTTGTTTGTGCATTTTTCAGTGTCAAGTAGGTAATAATTTATGTAAATGTATAGGTACCTAGGTTCCTACGAAATTATAGTTATTTCTTATGTAGGTTACACAGGTGCTTTACTGAAACATCTTACGGAGTTTTTGGGAGAACTCGGAACGCAACGCTACCTTACCATCCATTGTTTGATTTGCCCACACTTATGCACGTTCACGAACACTCAACAGAATAATCCACGGTTATTTTATTTACGTAGGTTCTCACTTGGAATAAACACAAAATTTGGCAAAATGAAAGCTTAGCTTCTCGAATTCCCGCCAAAAAGTTGCTTTCCTTCTGTCAAAAAGCTGCTTTTGGTCCAATGGAATAGTTTTCATTCAACATACGGTAACGCCATCTCGTGGTGAGTAGCTGAACATTATGAAAATCTCGGTATTGCCAGGACATTCTGAATTCCTTTCTATTTGGGTGCTGTTATCATAGACAAAGTTTTTTATTTTTTTGCTTTGTAATGTCACTGTTAAGCTAACTGCCAAAGTCAAACAAATATTTAAACGTCATTATCTGTCAAAAAAATAAATAAATCGATCGCGTTTGTTTTGATTGTGGTTTTAGGCTTGTTTCACTCTTCAGCGTGTCACCGGTCGCGTCCGACGCGGTCGGTCGAGTTGACCTTTCACAGTTCGGCGTGCGCCAACGTTGAGCTGGACGTGTACAATCATGTAAACAAATAATAAAAAAAAGTTATTCTTATTTCTGTGATAGCATTAAAACAAAAAACGCCGTGTCAGTCCAAAAGGAAAATTATTCATGCATCCTATAACTTCAGCCCATATAACGTAACGCTGTATTCGTATTCACAACTACGAGAAAATGCAAAAAAAAAATGTTTAATTAGGTACTTATGTAGGTACCTCTCTACTTCAGAATGAAGAAAAAGAAAATCTGTTTGCGTCCCTGTCAACATTTTCAAATAACTTTTTATTCATTTTTAATGTAGGTACCTACCTACCTACACACACATTATATTTTTATCACTATAGAGATAGAAAAACAGAGCAACGAATTCTGATATACCTACCTAGTTATACGACTTAAGGTGTAGGTAGGTACTATAACATTAACTAATTCCCTCCAACAACTCTGTTTTTATACAACAGGTTTTGTAAATCTCAAATAGCAGGCATTTTTTTACTTCTCCTAACAACAGTCGTCATGACTGTACGCAAAACGCACACGCGCACGTCCAACAGTGAAAGCTCACGTGGCAACACTGGCCCGCGCGCCAACCGGCATACGCGGGGCGCGCGGGCTCCGGTCAGCCTTTTGCTCCGGTCCGGCGTCTCGAAAAACGCGACCGACCGCGCGCGACAGAGTGAAAGCCGCCATTCACTCCCATGCTACTTGCGTCGGTCGCGCTCGCACGCGACCGACCGCACGCGACAGAGTGAAAGGGGCCTTACGTGATACTAGTACGAAATATGAAGATTTTCTTATAGGATTTCGAAAGGTGCATCCAATTTCGCTGTAATATCACTTCAAAATGGTTAATACTACTCTAACAATACAGGATATCTGGCCATATGGATCAAATAGGCCTCCGAAGAAAGTTGACTTTGATGCGATTCTGCCCTACATTCTATTACCTGTTTTAATTGCGATTGGCTCTATTTCTTCTGCAATAACACTGTCAGTAATGATATTCATTGCGATGGCTGCTCTCTATATACACTCTAGACCACGAGCGAAAAATCGGTATGTACCATACAAAATTTAGCAAATACCTACCTACAGGTGAATTTGAGTGTAAATCTACGTCATAAATAAAAGACTAGACAAAGGTCCAGCTGACAAAACCATACCCTCGATGTAGTAATTTAATAAATCACATTTCATAATTTAAAAGATAAATATAATTCAGATACCTAATGTTATTTACAAAATTGAGAATCAACAAGCTCATCTGTATCTAAAGGGATAGGCCTCCCCCAACTTCTTCCTTAGTCTTTTCCTATAGTTGTCGAAACCTCCACCTACTATAGTTTTTATTCATAGCCCTTCCTCTAAAAGTGGCTTGCCTCTTTTTTTTATTTCCAGTCAACCAGAACATTATTGTTCACCATTTTTCCTTTCCTCTGATTTAATGGATCATCTATTTATTTTCCAGATCGCCATTTTTCTTTTCATGGACTCTTGCCTCAGGGGTGACAATGTTTATTGTGTTTGAATTTGAAATCCTGCCACTCCTGGAGATAACTCAACTGGAGAACTTTGTGTTCCTACTGCTGCTGGCTTGCACTTGTTATTTCTTCTACAGAATGAAGGCTATTGCTGATTTTGAACTAGCGACTGGCACTTCAAAAGGCAAGGAATACAGGTAATACCAAGGTACATGCAACAGTCACATTTACATCTCGTATCAACCCCGGTATCCCTTCTATTGATGTAAGTAGGATAAAATCCTAGCTTTGCATCAATGATTTTTGGAAAATTTGCATTTCATAGAAACTCATAACAGTGTACACAACAGTAGTCAACTCCAAGCATATTAGCCATCTTTCCTGTGGATTAGGCAAATTCATGTGTAGTAATATCCCCATACCTACCCTTACCTACCATTCTTGTTACTCTGATGTCAACAAACTTAGGCCTTTACATCTTTACTGATGATTTATACAGTGTCAGGAGGCAATCTTTGCCTACACTTAATGGGACACTAGTGGCCTGGGACAATGTTGAGATGGAGTTGGCTTGCCCAGCACCTAAACCATCCTCTCAGCTTAACTGGGCACAGAAAAGACAGGGTCAGTACGTGTAGGGCTGAGTAAGCCATGGGTTTCCTTCACTGTTTAGAGCATGTGTTAATGCGCATAAAAATTATTTGCAATGATAAATTGATGTACCTACGTTCAGGAATCGAACCCACGACCTTCAGATCGAAAGTCGAGGTACTAATCCCCTCGGCCAATATGACTGGTGATGTCAATAAAAAGAGATTGCATATTCTGCAGCCATTTGAGCAATACCTATATAGAAGCCATTAATGTCACTGACCTTGTTTTAACAATGATATCCACTGAACCAAACTATAATATATCACATAGAAGTGGATTCCAGATTTCCAGCATATTTGTTAGGGCTATGAAATAAAATAAAAACTGTTACTTTTTTACAATTTGTATTATTTTCTTTTCAGTCCTGTATTGACAGCAGATTCACAATATTGCCAAATATGCCAAATAGAAGTAAATGACAAGTTCTTTCACTCAATATGGTATGTAAAATAGCATTATCAACTCCGCTAGGAGTAATAGTATTCTGTGATCTAGACTCTAGAGATTGAGTGGTGATAATACATAAAAAACATAGAAATAAATTATGTGAAGACATTTAAATGGTCAAAAGTTACATGTTTAGAATAGTTAGGTATTCATTTGTTATGTACCTACTGTGTGTTTTCCAAAAATATAAAAATAACACCATAGTTGTATTTTGTATCAAAGAATTATTGAAAACTAAAAAATAATAATAATGTAGGTAGGCACCTATGGTCTTTGAATTCAAAACCTTAAATATTGTGACTTATCCGAACATATTGCATTATTTACCTTATTTATTTACAACTCGATGTTTTAGGTGTGTTAGGTAGTTAATCAAGTTTGTTAAGTTTAAAAAAGTATCGTTTTTATTTACTGTAACTTTTATTTTATTCTCCAGGTGGGACTGTTGCATCTTAAGGCCAAATTACATGTACTACCTAGCTGGGCACGGCTTTGCACTGGCAACACTAGTTTTTGGGACCAATCTTGGCATGACTACACTTTGCCAACCAATGTTATTCCATGGTATCCTGCTGCCACAAAATTGCGATGATATCTACTATGATTTCAGGTACCTACTTACAATACCTTTACTATTGACTGACTGGCCTGTAGCTTGGTCGGTAGTAGCTCTGCCTTCTGCGCTGTAGGTCGTGGGTTCGATTGCCACCCAGGAAAAACATTTTGTTGATGCACATAGATGTTTGTTCTGTGTCTGGGTGTTATAAAGTATGTTAAGTATGCATTTACAAAAATTATAAAAGTATTCCATCAGTTATCTGTTTCCCATAGTACAAGTTTTAGTTTGGGGCTAGATGGCGCTGTGTGAAAAATGTCCACCTTTTCATCTATTTATCCAAGTTATAACATTGGTTTTGTTTATTCCAGTGGTGCGTTTTCCTTCGTGACGTGTGTTTATGGCATGGGATACGCATGCGTCGTATGCTTGATACTATTACATCAAGTACTCTGCAATTTGATACCGAGATACACTGCCAGGGGTAAGTTCAGTAAGTCCAAGAAAAACATGTTATTCTACTATAGAAACGCCGCAAATTTCTTTTCAGGCGGGGTTCACTAGTTTTCGCCCGCGGGCCCGCTTAGCTTTCGCCTGGTACCAACATTTCAGCCAGGATCTACACCTATTCTATGTTTCATCCAAATCAGCCTAATGGTAAGGCGTGATCACAGAACACTAATATCCTAACGGAGCCGGAGGCGTATTTGAAACGCGAACATAGGTACCTACTCACAAATTTCAGAATTTTATAGGTAGGTAAGTAAGTACCTAAGTAGTTTTTTTAAAGGTGATGTTTTGCTTTGCGACGAGCCTGTCAAGCACTTGCTAACGATTAACTGACACTCACGTGTTATTGCAATAACAAACGGCTCGTGTATAGCGCATAGTGCAATTGTTTCACTTTCAACTAGTGCGCCATAATACCTGTAAGCGCGAGTGAGCACGCAATAAGTCCTGCTCTGCTCAAACGCTTAATTAAAAGTTATTTTGCTTAGTTTGATTGTAATAGCATTGTTTTGTTCCAGAACCACCATGGAAGAATACAATGAATGTTTAACATGGAGAGAATTTGGACACGTCTTTGTTATATAATATTTATATTTTAAAAGGTATGTCTATTTCTCTATATAAAGAGCGGTCAAACACGGGCAGCTTAAAGCAGTCAGGATCGACTGCTTCAATCTGCGACTGCATAGTGAACTACTGTCTCCTATTAACATAGGTAGGAACGTAGGAACATACAATATACTGAATCGCTCGAGCAGTTCTGAAGGCCTAGCCAACCGGCATTTGCTATGAAGCGATTCGATTTCTATAATCGCTAACACTCGAATGTGACGTTTCATTGGTAGAACGTAAGGCCACGTGGTCTTCGTTTCATTTATCCACCAATGAAACATCGGCGATAGTAAGCGAAGCGAAATGTAGAAATAGAATCGATTGATGCCACTTGGCTAGAGGCCTAGAGCAGTGGCATCAATCGTATTTATTCTACAATTCGAGTTAGCGAAGTTAGAAATCGAATCGCTTCATAGCGAAGGCCGGTTGGCTAGGCCCTCTGGTCAGGCAATTGCCAGACAAACACTAACTTCTTGAGCCTATGCCCTTCTTCGTCCTACCGCGTTGCTGGTGATTAAATTGTGAGCCCTCTAATAAGCCAAGAGGGATAAATGATATAAAGTGGAGCGGGGCAAATCTGCCGGCCTAACATGTGCAACATCGAGAGAGATAATGATAATTATTATTACGGGATTTTATCGCGTACCTTTTATTTATTTTGTTTCCCGACGTTTCGAACACATTGCAGCGTTCGTGGTCACGGGATGACTGAAGTACCTACTGGAGCTATCGAGAGAGATATCTCGATCGGACGAACTGCTCTAACGCATACGTTAGAGCAGTTTACTTCACTACCAGAATTGCCCCACTCCGCCTATTAGGATTTAGGATCTTTGGTATTCGTATGTCAATTTCTTAAATATTTTAATCTCTGCAATAAACCAGTGTGAAATTTTATTTACTATTTTTTTTTTAATTGATAATTTAAAACTACGTCTATCATACACAATAGGATGTTACTAGGTTAATTTTTAGTTGCACGTATTGTTACTTATTTATAAAACAATTCATTCCATGTGATTTTATGATTAACTATGATGTAAAATAGAATAGATATTATTTTTATTCGATATTTGATCAATTTTTGTCCACTTGAGTGAGATTTACGGAGGTGACGGAGGCCTTAAGGTGGCCTAAAAACCCGTCACCAGAGTTGGCCAGCTCATACGAATTAACTTTACTTCACTTGAGATTTACCATTTTACATCCAATTTCATTTTTACGTTGGTTGCTTGGCGGGAAGATTAAGGGCCAGACTCCCCGAAATTGCGACATTTCATGCCCTATTGAGTCATGTCCAGATTTCTCCCTCATCTTAAGATATTTCGATGTGATAATCCACATAATTATTGCTAAAGTCTAATAAAATCACTGCCTAACTACGGGATACGGGACTATTCAAACGAACAACGGAATCTTTGTGAGATATCAAGACTATTAGATGTTAAAACTAGCATAATAAAATTAGTTTATACTTATCCGTATCATCTAACTACTACGATTCGATTATACTGTATTTCTGTAAACGTCTCATTCCATCCAAGATTCCAACTGGACATAATCAACTCAACTAATCTTTCGATTTTTTAAATAGGTAGGTATTGAAATAAAAGTAGTTGCATATCACATCAATATCATTTATTTACACACAAACAACATCAAGTGCGTATTCAACAATAAAAATCTTTTACACTACAATATTATTGTAAATTAAAAAAGTGTTGGTTACTCCTGTACATAAAGGTTAGGTAGGTACTACCTACATTTTATCTTATCTATAAATGTATTACTTACTTAAAAATATTCAAGTTTGATGGATTGAGGCCAAATAAGTAAATATTGATCCCCATATTAGGTAGGTTTTTTTTTCTGCAAACTTGTCATACCTGCCTTGTATGACAAGATTGCTAAAATCTTTAATTAAATGAATTAGGTGGGTAGATACTTTTGTTCTCTGAATTTTTAGAAATTAAGTAACTACCTACATATAACTTATATTAAGTATTTATAATATTTATGAACGCAATAATGAAATATCATTTTATAAATTTAAGTTATTGGGCGCTGTTTCTGTTGTTGACTAGCTAAATTATCGCTAAATCCGATAGCTCTTATTTCGTTCAAGTTAAAGATACCTACAGCATGACATTGTAAGTGACATTTCTAAAAAAAATGTGTTTTTCGTCTTTGCGGGTAGTTTAAGCCTACGAACGCACTCAGCGGCCACGTCGCGGTGGCCAGGCCTTTCTGCAGATGGTCGCTGGCCGCGTGTGTCGCGCTCGATCTAGCTGGCCGCTAGTTGCTTGTCTCTAAATGCGTGCGGTATTTAATATTATGAACAATAGCTAGATCTCATGGCCGCCGCGACCTGGCCGCCGAGTGCGTTCGTAGCCTTAGTCAAAATGAAATTGTTCTTGACTAATTCTACCCAACACTTCCAACGTTAATAAAATAGAGCCATTTTAGAAATGTCACTCAGGCTTTCATTTTGTTTAAATAAGAGCTTTCAGTTTTAGTGATAATTTTATTAGTCAGAGCACCTACAACAGAATCACCGCCATTGTTTACTTATTTACCTATTACGTTGAGTATTAAATGATTTATTTTCAAGTGAACTGCGTTTCATGTTACATCATTTTCGCATTACCTTTGCATTTGGAGCATAAATAGGAACAATTTTGGGGACATAAACATTATGAATTGGGTTTTCTCATTTTGGGGACATTTTAGATTTCACTTTATTACCTGTTTAACTTACAATCTATGTAAATGTCACAGCCAACTGGTTAAAATAGCCGTTTATTTGCACGGCTGTGTAGTTTAATTCTTAGTTGAATTATTATGGCGCTTAAAACGTTTTATATCAAGGCTGACTGAAAAGCCGCCGTAAGTTGTGTCAAATGTGTGGTTAAATGGTGTTGTTCAATCCAATGGTTAGCCGTGCATACAAACGGCTAATTTATTAACCAAGGTGCGACATAAATACGTTAATAAACAGACATTCTAATTAAATAGCCAACTACTCTTACATTATATAAGTTGACACCAATGTGTAGTGCACCTTAGGTAATCAAACATAGTGAACTAGGCTTCATAAAAAGGGAATAAAAATGGTTTAAATACAGTAACTCGTAAATAACTTTATAAACCAGTTGTTGACTTTTTGCTAGGCAAACACACGTTGGCCCAGGCTTGCACTGCCTCTCTATCGCTCTCGCCTTGCATCAATTCGCCTTCTCGCTCGCGCTCGCCTAGGCTGGCCCAACATGTGTTTGAGCCTGTACAGTTGTCACAATGTATCTAGGATTCTAGGCATTCGTGAAGATAGGCTTTTCGCTGCGCACTAGAAAATTGTATAAAAAAGTTGCACTGCGCATCGAAACGGCTAACTTCACGAATGTCAAGATTCGTTGGAAGAAGTGCTTAGAATCGCAAACTGCAAACTTTTATATCGGCTTATAGTTTGGTCAAGCTCAAGTGCGCACACTACAACGATTCAGTATCGGCCATGTATCCTTAGGTACTTTTTTTACAGCAGCCTTACCCGACCAAACTATCTGCCGCTAGAAAATTTACAGTCTGCGAGGGTAGGTACCGATAAATACCGATAGATCGATAGATCGTCGAACCTACATATTGTAAGCGTCGTTTTGGGCATTCACAAATTGGATGGGTGTGAACACAGAACACAGAATCGCTCGCTTACGCAAGTAGAAGCAGCATGTTGACTTATTACTAAGAGAACCAGTGTCGCCAAACTCACACACGTAAAATAAAACACACTTAGAAATAAAAGTTATGATTGGTCGAAAGAGAACCTTAAAAAGGACCTAAAACCATAAAACTAATTTTATTGATAATAAACCTTAGGCCTATCGGAACATGGTTCTAAACTTAATAAAATAAACAGTACTGCTACTTGTCAAAAGATGGCGCTTTGCGAAACATTTTCGTTCAGTATTTTTTTCCTTTTAGTCTCTAACACGTCGGAATAGGATTGATAATGCAATGGCTGTTACTTGAATGACAACAAAACAAGCTACTTGACGAGAGATGGCGCTATCAGTTAGTCTTTTATTATCAATCTTATATTTACCAGATATAAGATTGATAATAGAATGACTATACTTGCTACTCGATTAGTGATGTGCCAATGAGAATACAAGAGGTATCGAAATCGATTATTATTACCAACCTACTGATGTGTAAAGATCGGTTTCACGCTCAGTTTAATCTTCCTAGGTAGCACGTCAGGTTATATTTCTGGTGGTCGAAATAAAAAACTTTTCTTATCTTTCTTTCTTTATTTACACAATCAAAGGTTTACAACTCGTAAATTGTATCACTGTTTAAAATAATGGTTCGTTTTTCTTCTTGTGTTTTCTTTTTATGGTGTAGGTTCAGTTGCATCTATCCATATTTTTTTTATCTGGTGCCTTGGGAAAACTGAAACCAGAAGATTTTACGTTATTTCTTCAAAATATTTCTAATTTTCATCTTACCCAGCCACTGG
Organism: Camptogramma bilineatum; assembly: GCA_958496255.1. Lineage (NCBI taxonomy): Eukaryota > Metazoa > Arthropoda > Insecta > Lepidoptera > Geometridae > Camptogramma > Camptogramma bilineatum. Next base: position 3,642,361 of record OY292463.1, on the reverse strand, counting down.
GCGGGCACCATAAGTCTTAACCCTCTATTGCATGAATTATGAAGAGAAGCAGAAAAAAAATATTTTGTTGTTTTATGCTGTTATATTTGGGCTAATTAGGAAATACAAGGTGAAAAATAATTTATATTTTGATTATTATGGAAAATAATTTTCAAAGCCAAAAATGGCTTCGTATGCACTAACGACCATGAATACAATGCCATTTTTGGATTCCCATGCACAGAAAATACTTCATTATGACCTAATAAAAATCCTGAAAGCCGGATTTTAAACAGTTTTTCATGACCTGGCCTTTGTAATGTTAGCTGTCTTGTTGAAATTGGTCTGAATGTTCTTCAAATTTGACTAATCAGTTATGAAATCCATCAAATCATTGGTGATAAAATCATTTATAAAATTCAGCAGAAGTGTCTAAGATTTCTATGAAATCTGGCAAATCCTGGCTACCAGTGAACTTTCTTTTCTTCTCGTCGTATGAAGGTATTTTTTCTTGTAGGAATCTTTAATTTATTTGTTTTACTTTGTTTTTGTTTTCCTCGTATTTTGGTTTTGGTTCAATAATCATCTTCAGAAGGATCTGTATCAGATTTAAAGATAATAATAGGTGATTTGCGGAGGCTAGATGTTCATAAGGTGCATAGTCATCGAAGCACTGAAATCATCCCCAGAAATAACGTTGCTCTACTTAGATTTCCCTATAAAAGCGCAAAAAGATCCATTGTGAAAAGCCATTAGAATATTCGGTCAATGCATACGAAGCCATTTTTGGACGACATTTTTATACTGTAAATGCATACGAAGCCAAAATTGGCCTCCGCGAAAAAGTAAGGAAATGTTATAGAAAAGATAATATCGTAAAAAAAACTAAGATGGTTAAAGAAAAAGGAGCATTAGACCATTGCATTTCATATTTTTAATTTGAGATTTCTTACCTTATTGACCTATTTGTAGACCATCAATGTTTCTCGTAATTATACTAAGTGCAACAAACGGCGCACGCGTTGGTAAAAGTTAGATAAGTTGGTAAATATTGCACTTAAATAAGTCAATTAAACTACGTTTTGATGCACAACATAGTAACAAACAATGCTTGTAAAGTTTTATAAATTTTATAAAAACGGAGAGTAGAGAAAAAAAATGTTGAAGTTTAACAACCAATTTTGGCTTCCCATGCAATAGAGGGTTAAATATGAATAAGAAAAGAATAAGAATAAGAAAAGAATAAGAATAAGAAAAGAATAAGAATAGTAAATAAATCATACGAATCACACTAATATTATAAATGCGAAAGTTTGGATGTTTGTATGTTTGTTCCTCTATAACTCGACAATCACTGAACCGATTTGCTGAAATTTGAAACATAGATAGATAATGACCGGGAATAGGACATAGGCTACTTTTTATCCCGAAATAATGCACAGTTCCCGTGGGATAAACAAAAAAGTAGTCCACGCGGGTGAAGCCGCGGGCGTCAGCCAGTTCAGAATAAAATCATCACTATTGCAAAAAAAAATCAACGCCTTAATACTATTTACATGATCATAACCAATAAAGTATTCGATAACACATTCATCAGTATAATGGGGTAACATCCCTAATTGAGTAGCGAAAGTTGAGGTTTATGAGAAACGCGACCTTAACTAATAATGTTCACAGTCTATTTTTGTTTGACGGTTTTGAATTGTAAACAAACCAAACAAAACCGCTTTAAAACAATAAAATAATACTTACCGGTGATACGATATGCTCCCTTTTGTTACATTTTTGGTGCGGCTATCGTTTTTGCAGCTTATAATAGCACAATACGGCATTTTTCTATTTTTTTCTGATTTTTCCTACCTATGTTCCTTGTGAAAGACGTCAAACACGACTGAAGTATGCGGAGGTTGAAGTGCGCGCAATGCGCTTACTTGGTGCTACGCGGGCCCCGCCTACTTACTAGTTCTAGTCTTATTCTCAATTCTGTGGGTGTGAAGATGACCGCAAGTGGTAGTAACAACTGAGCGCTTACTTTGGAGGGCATGTTAAAAGTGGGTCCTAGCCGTTATCCGTGACGGAGGCCTTAAGGCGGCCTTAAACCCTTGTCACTCAAGATACCCTGCTTACTAATCCTCTGGAGGCGTGTAATCAGGCACTACTTGTAACACTTTGTCCCGCCACCTGGCTTTCCTCGCGTCTTGTTCTCGTTTCAACGCATTCAACGCTGGCAAAGTCCTCCAACACGTCACGGCTTTGTATAACAAGTTGCTGAAAGTAATGATCATCATAATTAAGTTTTTAACTAAGTATTGTTTTTTCTCGCGACACGGATATAAAAAAATAAAATCACTGCCCAGCATTTGAACAAATATTAATCAAGTGTCCGGGACTTTTATGGTACTTATCCGATAAATTTCGATTACCTCTGTCATTTTAATCGGAAATCGAAATCTATCTTGCCATTTTTCGTGCAAAGATGTTGTGTGTTGGTTTCAAGACCCGTACCTAGGACTACCATAAAAGATATTTTATTTGCGGATGCAGTATCAATGTGCTTAGTATAAAAATTGGATTTTTCGAATACCTACCTATTGTAGTAAGCAACAGCCCTCTTGAATTTCATCTCCTCTTCCGCTTTCAGAATCTCGATCCCCTCGCGAAACTTCCTAAACACAAGCTGGGTGACGTAAAGGTCGTAATAATCATCGGCGACTTGCTTCTTCTGGACGTATTGGTAACAGTTCTGGAATTCAAAATAGTAGTTTATTAATTATTCAAATGATGCACCTTCTTAATATTAGTCAAAGTCAATAGGCTTCATTCAATAAGAAACACTTTGAATAGTCTTGATAGCTAAGTGAGTCTACTTCTGTTCTTTCGATAATTCTGTTCCACACACACAGTGAAGAATCAGGGCAACAAACATTGGTTTGGTTGAGTCTGGCTTTCTCTTCCTTGAGCCATCGTCTAAGCTCAGGTGGAGTGTCAATAGAAGAAGTTTGAATCTTGGCTTTAGAAGTAGGTACTTATAGAAATCAATTAGTAGGTAAGTTACCAATTATTTTAATTTTTTCGGTGTCGTCACAATGGAACTTACCCTTTTAAATCCTTCAATACCCTTCATCAAAGATTTCCTCCTATAAAATTCGTCAGCTTGGAAATTCCTTTCAAACCACATATCTTCTGTGTACCACATCCAGTTTAAGAAGACATTATTCTTCAATTGAAACAAGTAATGTGCTTTAGCTTTCTCCATGTTATCGCGTCTAATAGCTAATAATATTTTAAATGGGGCTATGCCGTATTTGGCCTTAAGAGTCTTTTCGTAATGTAGATCCGCCATGACTATCAGTCCGCGTAGTCTTGCAGCGAATTGTTTCTTTCTGATGCTTTCTATTTTTTCTCGCTTCCTCTTTTCTCTCATTTCGTTCAGTTGCTGCATCTTCTCTTCCTTGTCCATTTCTGCTTTTGCAATTTCAGCCTGAAAAAATGTTAAAAACTGGAGTTTTTACAGCTTGAAGATTACCTATGGAAAATTGCGTCACGAAAGCACGTTCGTACGACTCATCATATTCAATTTTGCCAACATGGAAGTAAGTAGTTACCTACCTATATCGTTGATATTGTTATTCGTTTTGCCTACCTGTTGCTTCAACCTTATTCGCTCCTCTTCCATCTGCCTTCTCCTCTCTCGTATCATAGCGTGTTTCTCTTCGCGCTCTCGAGCTCGCTTTTCCATCCTCTTCAAAAATTGGGGCACTTTTAGACAGTGAAGTACTAGGGATGTTTCTGAAAACAGTAGATTCTACATAAGTAATTTTCCTTTTAGCCAGTTTCCTGTGTTCCTTGAATCTTTCGCTTTAGTTCAGTATTTAGTTTAAAAGACTGGAGCTCTGTGTTGGCCACATGGAATAGTGCCGTGACTTCATAGCTTGTATGTTTTTCATTTTAATTCGTTATATTTAGCTAGCTACATGGAAAATCACATTACCTTCTATATCATTCAATTTTAACTCATTTGTAAGGCATTTTATTTTGGGTCTCAACTGCCTGTCTAGTTCATGGTATGCTTTGCGCACCTCTTCTCTCATGTTGTCGACGGAGTCACGGGAAGCTGCTACTATTTTATTATATTTCAGCTCTTCTATCACACGGTTCTGTTCTTCTAGTTTCGCTCTTTGAAGTGCTATAATATGTTTTTGCCATTTGTACCTACAAAAAGTTAAATACTTATTGCAAAGTTAGGAGGAATATCATCACATTTTTGAGTATTTTAGTCTTTTCTAAATTCTTACTTTCGTTGGTATGAATTGTAATCTTGTGCGAGTAGTTTTACTTTTTTGTTCACTTCTTGAGTCTGTCCAATATTCATTTTTTTCTTGGTAAGTTTGTCAAAAAAACTATCGAGAGTAGCTTGCCTCTGATCATTTAAATCCTTTTTCTTACTATTTACGAATTCTTTCCACTTTTCGACATATTTCTTGAGTATTTCTTCTTGGTGGCGACTGATCTTTATTTTAATTGGATTTATACACAGAAAGTTTCCCATGCCCATAACATTCGTGTCTTCATAATTTCTGCTAATAGAAACCGCTGAAGTTTCTTTAACTGTTGTCGTGTTTTCAATTACTGGTTCTTCAATTTGATGTTGAATGTTTTCAGTCGATCTAAATGTTTCATTTATTTGACTATCATTGCTACGATGCGATTTAGGAGTTAATGCCATCATGATTAATAACGATTGCAGATCTCCTGCAACAGTTAGCTTATTATCTTGTGTACTCTTCTCAAATAATTTATTGGTGGTAACAACAGTGGTATTATCGTGGTTTTCGTTTACGATATCATCAAAGTTTGGAGATTCAATGGTATAGGAGTACTTGCATTCTACCCTTAGAATTTCATTACCTACTTCATCAGATTCTAGTGAATCTCTTTCAGAAGTTTGAAGGCTTTTAAAGTTTTGTGCGTTATGATATTTAATTATTTTACTTGGTTTATTGTTTAATTTAAAATCACTGTCACAGTTTATAACTAAATTGTCTAATTCGTTTGTGATTTCTTGTAGCAAATACTTTTTCTCGTCTTCTATATCCCGATGGTTTCCTTTTATCAGTGATTTCTCATTGTTTGATATAAGTCTTGGTTTTGCCGTATCAATATATTTCAACATAATCCTATTCTTGAGGTCGATGTTATGAAAGCTGTTTCGGATTTTAACTATTTCTTTGTTGAACTTACATGTGTCTTTTGGTCTTCGCAAGGACTTCCTGAAAATTTAAGAGTTTTTTCTTTAGATCTTACTGAACTTAAGCAGTATTCTTGACGATGCTTAGTAATGAATTAGATACTTAACCTACCTTTGCAATATATTGTTTTTTAGGACTCCGCCGCCGATGGTACCGTTGGTATGCGTGTCCTTAATCTGAAAAGAACATCTGGCATTTTTCCTAGGACCTATAAAATAGCCTGTCTGTGTAGGTACCTTTAAATCTACCTACAATAATGGTCTCTGTACTGTATCAGTAAGCTTGTGTGGTAGGTAGGTGTAAGGTGAAGTGCATTTGAAAAACAGCCATTTACTTTTTAGGGCAGGTAACTAGTGTTTACCTACTGCTTAGCTGTATAGACTTTAGGACCTTCTACTATCTGCTTTAAAAAAGGAATATAAATATTAAGCACCTACTAAGCACGTCCCTGTGAATTTACTTCACCTTGAGTCTTAAATTTCAGCCGTAACTCCAACTGTCACTAATATTTTCTCCTATTTATGATGTTGGTATACCTATCAAGTCGTAAAAACCAAAGCTTATCGGAATTACCTGGCATATTTTATCTTCCTTCTTGACAACGAATAAACTTAGGCCTTTAGGTACCTACCTACATCTTTTACTAGATGATTATACAGTGTCAGGAGGCAATCTTTCACCTTTCAAGCATGCACCATGCATGCACTCTTATTTTCAAACAGTTCAGACTCTGCGTTTTGACGCCCCCTTAGGTACCTACCTAAGAAAGATGTTTAAAGTTGAACACTGGTTAAACAACGTCCTGTCTCTATTCGTCACTATCCACAAATAAAGACAGGACGGTTTTTAACTAGTGTTCAACTTTAAACATCTTTCATAAGTAAGACCAAGGTTGTCTACCTACAGCCAGCAAGCAGCCAGTCTTTCTTGAGCTCTTGAGGCTTTTTTCTTTCTTCAACCTTTTGAGGGCTGGATCCGCGCCTGCCTACAGCTACACTCTACTTACACTGCTACCTATCTAACCACCCTAACATAACTAAAAGCGTGCTTGTTTGAAATTGGTTGAATGGATGAACTAGTAACTTACAGAGTTTCTTCTCATTTCCATCCTTAGTGGTATTGTTGGTACATAATCAGGATACAATTTGCTTAATTAGTTTTCGTCAAATATATTTTTATTCAGTAAATCTTCCATCACCATCACTTTGAAATAGAAAGGCCGTTGCTAAAGAAATGTTAGATCGATACCTTCGATCCAGTGTTCTCGAACGAAAATGAGTGAAATCGGTAGAGTTGCCCGCAAAAATCGGTATATTTGGATGATTTGGATCCAAAATCGGTAGATGAAAAAAAAATGTGTATTTTCTTCGATAAAACAGATTGTGCTTGTGAAAAATTACGTTTCTAAAGCGTCTTTCCCTGATCTAATGTTAGTATCCTTATTACAACTCTTACAATAGGCATAATTAGTACCTAGTACCTACTTTACCTACGGCTTGCAATGAAAATTTATTGCAGCCAGCTTGAATTTTTTTACCCAATCTTTTCTCAATTTTTACTCGGAGAAACTTTTTATTCGAAGTTATTAAAATCAATGAAAAAATTGAAACTTGTTTTTTATAGACATTGTTCAGAAATCCTATAAAACATCGAGTTGTACAGGTACTTACCCTTTTGTCTTACAATTCGATGTTTTGATGATGTCTACATCCGAAATATATCGATAAACATAATAATGAATGACTTTTGAGGGTTTCCCCGAGGGTTGCTAACTTAAAACTATACAAAAATCTGTAAATTCTGTAAAAAATAGGATACTTTTCAAGTATTCCTGGAAATCATGAGAAAATCATCACGTTTCGGTATTTCGGTAGAACGGACCCAATATCGGTAGAAATACCGAAAAATCGGTAGGTTCGAGACCACTGCTTCGATCTTATAACCGGCACATGCTCTGGTAAACGTGAAATGAAGCGTAAATTTGACTTTGACATTTCTTATAAAGATTTGTACTGTCACTGTCAAATCAAATTGTCAAAACACCATGTGTTTTTGTTTTGGTGATTTCTTTCAGAATTTTCAGATTTGATTTGGATGGATTTGGCTAATAAACAGTGAGCGAATTTCTTTGCAAAAGCCATCAAAAGTGTAAAACAAATAACCTTGCACTAATAGATAGTGTTGTTCGATGAAAACCAGCTATTCAGATGTATCTTCCCCTCCACAATGTGCCTGAAAGAAAATACTATTTCAAACTACCAGGAAAACTGTGTTTCTTCACAGTGGCAGCGCCGCTATACGCATTCATTTCTTGTGTGATGATCACCATGTACAAAGACTTCGAAAGTGCAAATAGAACTCACTGTGATGTTCCCAATACGTTCCCGTCAATTTCCGCGTCGATAGGGAACTACGAACCTCAAAGCACCATTTGGAAAACAGCAATTTATATGCATTCGCCTGTGAGATTCTTCATGGTTTTTCTGCGGTGGAAATATTACAGAAGAGTTATCAAAGAAGATTTTGATATAATAGTTAATGTAGCTGTATTTTTAAATGTTATAGAAAATCTAGCTCTATTAGGATTGACCTATTGGACATCATCAGCCAACTATTGTAAGTGTTTTTCATTTATAATCAGACTAGCGGAGCCAGTGGGCAGACGTCATTGTACCAGTCGAATTTAAAAAAAATCTGGATCTCGACAGAAAGCCACCTACCGGCCCCAATTATAGCTAAAAACCAGGTGGCTAGTAAGTAGATAGGTTAATAAATTAAGTAAGTTCGTTTGAGCAAGTGGCCAACTCTATAATAATTTCATCAAGAAGGTCAAGCCTAGGAGAAAATTACACACTACTAGAATTTTGTAAGTGAAGACACCCAAAAATAATCTTTTAAAATTCTAATTCTACTAGACCATACTGTCCCATTGTTGGACAAAGGCCTCCCCGCACTTTCGCCAGTCACCACGATCCAGTCCCTCTCATAGGCGTCCAGCTCGTCCCGCCATTGCATCTTTTTAAAAATAAATGTTTATTGTTTACAGCATATCATGAAAAGTGCTTCAAAACATTCATTGGCACTTCAGTATTCTACATGCTCTTCAGTTGCATACTACTTAATAAGTACAGACGGAGGCCTGTTATAACTAAGATGGAAAATTTCTCCCTAAAACTAAAGTGGAGATGTTTTGCAACAAATGTTATATCATTTGCATTCGCTGCATATTTCTTCTTGAGGCACAATTGGTGGTGTGAGCCTTACGGTGAGCTGACAGTTTTTTATACTACTTTTAAAGCTTGTTACATCTCCAAATGTTAATACCCAGTTAATAAAGGCTAGTTAATACCCAAATAATGTTACTTGGCTACTAAAATTACCCATTATCTGCTAAGAATAAGAATGACAGATTGTTCATTAGTAGTAGCCACCAGTCTAAGTAGCTTTCTTGGCAACTGTAAAAGTAGCATGCGCCCTTGCAGTCTGAAGACTTTCTATCAGCTGATAGTTTGATTGGGCTCTTTACCAGTAAGAAGATGTATGCAAGGCATGATACTATGATTCAGTATCGAATACATTTTCATACTGAATAAGATCCCAACCAAAGTATTGGCCGTTAGCTACCCCTAGCTATAGCTTACTTGGGATCTTACTCAGAGAAGTTAAAACTTATTCTAATAAATGTAGTGTTATTATAGTGCTTGTAAGCAACAACTATAATATCATGTTAGTTTTTATTTGTTTGTACTATTATTGAAGGAGAATGAACTTAATTGTAACTTTGTATATTTTTGTTCCAGTGTATTCTCTATTTGGTTTATCAGAATATGTGGTGGTCGTGAGCAACATCGCATTCCATTTGACTACAGTGTATGATCTCCAGATCAACTTCATCTATTTTACTAAACATGGATTAACAACAGAGTACTATTAAATTGTTGGTTGTAGAAAGAATCCAGTCTGCAACAGAGTGTGGACTGATAAGGAAATGTGTATCCTACTAATGTAAGATAAAGATCTTATGAATGATTGTATACATTTTAAGACCCTCTGTAGAGATCGCGTCATTTAAAAAGAACGCTGGAAGAAAGTGTGGGGGTGTGCTGTCTTGTTTGTGCATGGGTCACCCATTCACAAACATGAGACAAAAAACACACCCCCTACACTTTCTTCCAGCGTGCTTTTTACATGACGCGACCTCTACTTGCTAGGCTTAATGTTTATGAGACTGACATTTGTATAAGGGTCGTTTTCCACTAATCGAGAACAAAGCTCATTTAGAAAAATAAGAGTTCACCAAAGGTAAGTAGAGCGGAGATTTGGATATAGGTAAGTATAAGGATAAAAGTTCTAAGGGATTTAATAATAACTGGTTGTTTGCAAAACATCTGTCTGTGTCATTTTTTTGAGAGAATATTTACAATGAAATAACTTTCTAATGAGTGTTATCCTACTAATGTTCTGTTACATAAAATCACTATTGTTTTGTGTCAAAATGTATATTTTTACCATTAGATAATAAACCTTTGATATTATAACTATGCATAAACTATACAAAATAAAAAATGTTTTGACTATCTCTATTTAGCACCTTCATTGCTGTCAAGTAGGACACCTATGTGTATCTTGAACTAATAACCCATTCAACGCAACATTAAATAAATGCTATTGCATATTGTCTCATCTAGTTTTAACTAAAAATTCCTTGTTTTATATTCATGGTTACGAGTTTTCATTTTCTATACTTACTTAAACCTAAATTGTCCCACTGCTGGGCAAAGGTTACCCCCCCGCTATCTCCCAAGCCCTTAAGCCCGAAATATATGGAGTACCTCACGCTTGCGTCTTTCGAGGCCTGCCTGCCTTTTTATGCGACCCACTGTCTGCGAGACGATCTTAGCCCATCCATCTGTCTGCGCCTCGAGCACGAGTGTGCACAAGTTTACTATTCTACCCGTGACTGTAGTAAAGTATCTCAATTGTATGGCATTCAGTGCAGCGCCTCTAGCGGTAACTTGACTAAACTAAGGTCAGTCCATACAATTGTCCATACTTTACTATAGTCACGGATAGAATAGTAAACTTGTGCATACTCGTGCTCGAGGCACTGAACCGAGCCCATCAATATTGTCTTTTTTAAACTTTTGCGATCAGAACACATTATACTTATGTATCCGGGTATTTCACGGGTCTTCCCGTGACCACGGCTGGTGCAATCTAGTCGAAACGTCAGGCTAAACAAAAGGGTAATTTACGTGATAAATACTCGGATACATAAGTATTTATAACCCATCAATATTTTCTTACAATAGTATTTTATTAGTAAGTATACTTAACTTAATACACTGGGTACTGGGTACCTTAAGTAAGTTTAATATAAAAAGTTACTACTTTTTAATGACAATGCAGTAGGTAGGTAAGAGTAGGTAAAACCAAACTAAAAATAAATGCTTTAATAAATATAAATGTTTTACATGTTTTTTATATAAACAAATTCGAGTAGATAATAAAATAATGGAATAAAATATGGCTTAGAAACTAGAAACAAATAGGTATTATCAACAAATTCTGGGCTTAAAATGGAAGCAAAAACACGAACCACTTTGTGACTAGTTATAGGTACCTACCTACAGTACAACTCTGTGGTAAATTACTAGATTTATATTTACTTTCATTATTCTTACAGAATGGATAACTATGTACCTACTCACTAGAAATGGATAATATTGTTCTGTGCTAGAAATGCAACAAACAGTCTAACATCTATTTTATATCTCTTCCGGTCATTACGACTTAAAACTATAACCTGCTTATCTCTATGCTACCACGATATCCCGCCAGTCCCTAATAGTAGATTTATAAATCAATTGATTTAATTTAATAAGATTCATTTTTTAAGTGGCACATGATACATAATTTAATAAAATCTTTCAAATAATTGATCAGTAACTCGCACGATTTCTGCTTCGGATATGCGGCTCTTTCTAAGCCTACTGGCAGCGCCCTGATTACCTAAGACTTGCATTAGCAATGCGACAGCAACTACGCGACCGGTCGAAAAATATAAAAATCGTATTACGGTCGCAAAATGCACAATGCCAAAGTGCATTTTGCGACAGGCGAGCAATAGACGAACGTTTGGCTTCCTAAATTCGATTTATAGTGACATTTTTCGACCGGTCGCCTAGTGATTGCTGTAGTTGTGTGTCTTAACCCCTTACGTAATCAGGGCGCCGTTCTACGAAATCTCCGGCCAAAACATCTGTTGCATCATAGTTGAATGGCACCAAAACCCTACCTAATCAGACTTACAATTGAAAGTGGTCTTTCATTTTGTCCGCTATCATAATGGCGATAGCTAGTGATGAGGTCGCGCCGGGGGACGGTGCGTTTCTACAGTGGAGTACCCGGCTGCCGATAGCCCCTGCGCCTGGCTGAGAATCGAACACGAAGTCTTCGATCAGCGTTCCTGTAAAAGTATATTTTTACTAGCAGCGCCCTCGCGGCGTTGTCCCCGTAGTGATGTTTTATGGTGATGATGATGATGATAGCCTATAACCTTCCTCAAGAGTTTAGCTATCGAATGCAGCAAGAATTTTTCAAATCCGACTAGTGGTCCCTGAGATTAGCGCGTTCAAACAAACAAACTCTTCCACTTTATTATATTGGTAGGTATAGATTTATTCCTACAGATTTTTAAAATTTTCATTAGGATCAATTGAGTTTTCATTTCGAATGCGCATTAACACGAACTCTAAACGGTGAAGAAAAACATCATGAGGAAACCAGTTAGCTTTGTAATAGCGTCGATGGGCTTGCAACCTGTCATGTATAGAATGCTAACTCCTGCAAATTGTAGGCATGTACCAAATATGTATTTGGACATACCTACCTCTGACTGCCCCCTTTGACATCTTCAAAGGATTTAAAAATGTCTAAAAAAAGATCTGAGAGAACGTCTACCACGCCTGGGGATACAGTCGTGATCATATTATTTCATTATCATTTATTTAATTTTATTTTCATTAGGCCTGAACCGTGTGTAAGTGGCCTGGGTGGGTAGTAGGTATAGTGTCAGTGTAGGTAGTATACTGCCGTCATAATCAAAAAGGGCGCATCTTCCTTACTTACTTTATGGAATTCACGACCTACTTAGAATATAGAAAGGTCGTAATTTCCTTACATACTTTAAGGAAGATACGCCCCTTTTCCGTATGACGGCAGTATAGCCGAGCTTGTATGTAAGTATATTTACCATCTTTCGCCATAGCCTGCGCTCTGACCCCGGACGGGCCTCGCTCACAGTCACCAGTCGTTAGATTCTGGATATACTTCTGAACTTGTTTCACCTGAAGAGGCATTATCACAGATCGCACCATCTCTTTCATACCAAACGTGCCGTACTTGAGGGCCATCTTACGGAAACCGGAGAAAGCTAGTATCTCTCTCAGTTCTTTGTAGTTATAATCTGACCATCTGAAAGACAGACAATTTGAATTAAAGTACGTCCGTAAGGGTTCACTCGTGTGGTACAGACATTTTAAACAGCCTATAGGTAAGGTAATTATCAGAAAGTCAAACAAAGATTCTTCCGCCCGCGGCTTCGCTCGCGTGGTACCCGGGTAAAAAGTAGCCTATGTCCTATTCCCGGTCATTATCTATCTATATTTAAAATTTCAAGCCAATCGGTTCAGTGGTTGTCCATCCATCCAAACACAAACTTTCGCATTTATAAGTGAGTGTGATATTAGTGAGATAATGTTACAAACATAATGAGAATTGTAACTGTTGTATTTTATTGTGTCACCTTATCTTGATGATGAACTAAGTAGGTAACTACCTATCATAATAACTATTAATAAACACTATCTAAAACTAAACAAAGGCCTTTATTGCAACACCTTGACAGTTTTAAATAAACAATCATCAGGCCTTTAGAGATTTTTCTTCTTTTTACTTTATATCTCGACTTTTGGTCCAAACTGAGGTTAAAAAGTACCTCGATTATATCAGTTCTGCATTCAAGACACACAGGGAAATAATTATTATGCATAATTAATACTTACTTGTAACCCTCTTTGCACAACGCTAAAATAGCATTAGGCCCCACAATGATCCTTCCATCTATCCTCGGGGTTAAATGAACCCCCAGGAATGGAAACCGGGGATCAGGCACAGGATAAATATTAGCTTTTACCATATTACTCTTCTGGGGAACCAAGTACAAATATTCTCCTCGGAATGGTATGATTTTTGGTTCCTCCGGACATCCTGTTAACACCGCAACTGTATCAGAATGTAGCCCACAACAAGTCAGAACATACTTTGCCTGAATACTCCTGTTTTGTGCATCTGTTATTGTAACTGGGTAATCTGAATTTTCAGCCTCGGTAAACTTCTTAACTTCAAAATTAAGGTAAGTTTTCCCACCTAATTTTTCAAAGTCTTCAACATAGTGGTGGGTAACTTCTCCCCAACTCACAATACCTGTGTGCGGAGACCAGAGAGCCTGAACACCTTTGCAATAAGGTTCAATCTCCTTCATTTCCGCGATATCCAAAAGTTGAATATCTTTAACTCCATTCTTTATTCCCCGCTCGTATAAATCCAGAAGTCTTGGAACTTCTGATCTGTTGGATGCTACTATTAACTTGCCACATTTTGAGTACTTTATCTTTTTTTCATCCAAGTACTTGTAGGTTAAATTAAGTCCCTGAACGCAAAGCTTGGCTTTAAGAGATCCAGGTTTGTAGTAGATTCCGGCATGGATAACGCCACTGTTGTTTCCGCTTTGGTGCAAAGCTACGTCTGATTCTTTCTCTAATAGGGCTATTTTGAGGCCAGTATGTCGGGTTGCTAATTCTCGGGCAGAAGCTGATCCCACTATGCCTCCTCCTATTACCACTATGTCAAAGTTTTTTGGCCTCTGGGTGCTGTAGCTGAAAGTGATGAATGTTATTTAAAAGATGGTTGGTAATTTAGTAAAAATAAACAAATTAAAAGTGCAATTTCTTTTGTAACTGTAATTCTGCTGGGTTAACAATCATGCTTGTTTAGATGTGAGTTAAGAACTAAAAAATTGCACACACGCTACACAACTTCATAAACAAATATTTATTTTTGCACATTGTAGGTAGGTACCTATCATATTATAGGTACCTGCATAAGCTATTTGGATCGACTAAATAGGGGTAAAATTGATGAAATTATAGTGATTCATTTATTATATACCTACTAACAAGATTATAATTATTAACTCCTCTCAAAGTCGGAAAGGAAATTTCCGAACACATAGTTTTTTTTTAGATAAATATTTTATTTGACCCCAACAAGATGTACAACTGTTGGTAGTTATGCTTAGATTATACAGTAGGTATTAGGTAATAAACATAGGTACTTCGCTGTTTTAGGAATTATACATGTTATTTTAAACATGGTTAGAATAGAACATACTAACCATTTTAAATTATTGTAAATCAGTGAATTATGTGGTGATGTAGAGGCCCATGCCGCACAGCTTGAGATTTTATTTAGTTTACTAATAATTGACATTTTCCACAAGTTATATTAACTTTACAAAACTCACAGAGTACTTTTCTGAGAAAACTTTTAACACAGATCTTTAGTAGGTAATACACCTTCAAGCATACATTCTATAACAAAAGGGGTTGAATGATTTCTAAAAATTGAAATATACAAATCGTGTGTTTCTACATAATTTCAATTCAAAACAAATAAAACATTTTTTCTTGCTGTACCAATATCTGTCAGTGTTGCACTTTTAGGCTAAGTGGGAGTCTGTTTTCATTTCATCAATATAAAATACACGGTTCCGCACAAAGGCTTAGTTCACGTCATGTAATTAAAACTAAAAAGAAAAAAACAAGCCTGCAAAGAATAACTCACAGTCGGTACCCATTTATTTTATTACCAATCAAATCTTCATAATGTTATGGGTCCCGACTGTGAGTAATTCTTTGCAGGCTTGTTTTTTTCTTTTTAGTTTTAACTTTAACGCAGTCGGGTTTTTGTTTTTTTATATATTTTTTTATTTCAAACTTTTTAGTTATGATTTATTAGGTGATGATGATTTTTATGATTAACTAGCTGACGCCCGCGGCTTCGCCCGCGTGGGCTACTATTTTGTTTATCCCACGGGAACTATGCATTTTTTCGGAATAAAAAGTAGCCTATGTCCTATTCCCGGTCATTATCTATCTATATTTTAAATTTCAGCCAAATTGGTTTACGCGTTTGGCCTCTAGAGTGCCACATAGAAACATCTGTAGCGAGAGTGAATATTAATCAACTTTAAACCGTTATGTTTCCTAAACTATTGCTTAAAATGAAAAGTGGTAAAAGGAACCTAAAGTTGATTTTTAAATACCTATTCAACGATATCCCACTTGACATAATTCGTCAATTTTGATTATTTTAATTTTGACAATATGGCGTCTGGTTGTGGCACTGGTGAATTTTGATTACTGTCATGTCTTTAGTGACACTTCCAAGGTTGAGACGAATCGATTGACGTTAGAATCATCAAAATCGGTCCACGCGTTTGGCCTATATAGTGCCACATAGAAACATCCATACATACCCACATACAAACATAGACTGATAAACACATTACCCTTCCTTTGCTTTGCGCAGTCGGGTAAAAAGAACCCTGGAATAACGTGGAGGGGTGTGTTTTGTCTCATGTTTACGAATAGGTAGCCAATAATATTTTGTAATCCATTAGTGAATAATAAATTTGGTTTTGTAGACCAAATGAACCAGCAGCCGTAAGCCTGGTTACGTTTTTAAAAAATGTGGCCTGTTCATTTTGAACGAACGAACCCTAATTCTGTCACTTCGATCGCCAAGAACCCAAGAACTCAAGGTCACTAACGTCACAGAATGCTAACGTCAAACACCTTTTTTTTTATGCATCGATTGCCATGATCCTACCTATCATTCTACCAAAATAAAGTAGCATCAAACGCGTGCACTGAGCAATAGGAATTTTATATCAGATAATATTAAACTATGAGATATTCAATCTAGACTTCATAAACTTAATCTAGACTTCTAGATTTTTTCTACCGAAGAAGAGGAGAATCACATGATTGAACGTTAAGGCATCACAATATTTTTTTCAGCTGTGGTTTTTTTCTATTTTTCAATTTTTCATTCATTTCATTCCATCAATCAAACAGTTGGTAAAAAAAAAGTAAAAAAATCAAAATAAACATCGGATTTTGGTTTGGAGGCCTGCGCGCTTTTTTATTAAATAAAAATGAAAGCAATTCACTATTCTCTCAGTAGCAATGCGTACAAGACGAACATTTTTGCTGGATTCTCCCAGTTACAGAAGGTTTTGTTCACATTTCTTATATTTATATGTTGTTGTTTGGTGTTGTTTTGTAGGGCTGTTTCTAGTGCCTGGTAAACGTGACTTACTTATTTCTTCATGATCATCTCCCTGCCTAGTGCCTTATCCCACTAGGTGGGGTTGGCACAACGTTTCTATCATGCTAATTACATATTCGCATTCACACAGTCCATCCATCTTTTCCTACCCATGCCGTATCCATCCACATTCATATTCTTTGCTCGCCGTGTAACGTGACTCTCATTCCTCTTCATGACATGCCTATAGGGCTTGTACACAAAACTGCGATGCGACGTCGCATCGCAGAAATCTACAGTACATACAGATACAGCGTAGTACAGTTTTCTGGTGTTGCGAATTCCCATCGCGCCGATTCGCAGTTTTGTGTTCAAGCCCATACCACGCCAATCTTTAACTCCTCAACTTATCAGTCACTGCCGCTACTTTCAAACTTCCCCTGACATAGGTAGGTGCTAATTCTTTATCCTAGCTATTTTCATCCACACATTCATCTCAACATTCGCATCTCAGTATGTACGTGACTTAAGCTGGGTTGACACCATCCAAGTCAAGTAGGGCCAAACCCAACTTGGATGACTCTGTTTGGACACCGTCGGACTCACTTGACTCAGCTGGCAGCCTCCAATCAGAGTCATCCAAGTTGGACTCGGTCCAAATGTACCTACTTGGATCGTGTCAACCTGGCTTTACCTATGTTTTAAATTTCAGGAAGAAGAGTTTGTTGACCTAACATTAGCTGCTGATGGCCATTTAGTGCAAGTTCACAGAAATTTGATTGCATTAGCAAGTCCCTATCTTAGAGAAATTCTGAAATCAATGTCTCACCACTCTCCAGTTATATTTCTAAATGTAAGTAGGTACTCCAGAGCATAAGCTAAAATGTTTTTTGAAGTATTATTATAACTTGATCTTTGACACAGTGAGCGAGGGCCCACCTATAACACAGTAGGTTCAATTTCATTCCAGAGGCAAATGTTGATAATGATCTACATTTGTCTTGGGTGTGTGTGTTTATCTATGTATAATTCCTATGTATTTATTTACAAAAAAGTATATAGTAGTAAATTAGTGATGTAGTTCCCAGAACACAAGCTCTGCTTACTTTGGTTTGGGGCTATATGATGCTGTGTGAAATGTTGAGAATTATTTTAATATCAACACACATTGCCCATAATTTTAATAATAGATGACCTAATAAAGATAGATTATTTTTTATGAATTTTTCTTGCTAGAATTTATTTTTCAAACATTTCAGAATGTAAGCCATGAAATCCTCAGTTACTTGCTGAACTACATTTATTTGGGAGAGGTGAACATTCCAGTGCATTCTGTTGATGCATTCATAGAAGTCTCGAAATCTTTGCGAATTACTGGAATTGAAGATCTTGAACCACCACCAAAGGTAAAATAATACATAATAGTATTATACTCTTAACAAAACTTTCTCTATAACATTGTGGCTTGTTGAAATTACATATTTTTGAACAAAGAAGCACAGCTTATGTTTGGAGGCTAACAGAGCAGATTGAGTGAGGAAAGCAAGTGCTGGCTAGCAAGAGAGATTACATAATGATACAATATGGTCATAATAATTATGTTTTCAGATGAAGCCACCTCCAAAGTTGTCTGCAAATAGATGGAAACCTCCAGAAAGGAAAGCCAATGTTGCAATTAACACATTACATACTGAAACCATCAATGTCCAGCAACTACCAACTGATATTGAAAATAATGACAATTGTAAACTAGAAAGTAAAGAAAATAAAAAACAAACAGATATAATAAGCAATGCAAAATTTATTATACAGCAGGATCATAGTTATGAACAGAATCAATCATGTAATGTTTTACAAAATGTGTCATTAGTTCATATAAATAATGAAAATAATTTATTAGATACTGGAATAGACCACAATATTATACACACAGATATAACAGATCAGAATCAAACAAGTATGGAAACTATTCAAAGTATGCCCATTATTGAAATAACAAACATAGACCAAAATGTACAAGAAAATACAAACTACAAAATTGTAGTAAAAACAGGACCCAGTGACTCAAATGCAGAAGCATCAAACATGCCTGTGTTGGAAATACAACCTATTTTAGCAACACAGGAACTAAACATTCCCCAGAAAACTGTTCCATATGATATAACACCTCAAGCAAAAGATACCCTTCAAAAATATGCAGTACAAAATTTCAACTTGACAGAATCAGATACTAATAACCAGGAACATCCAGCTCATGAGGTTTTACAAACAGGAACAGGAACTATACAACCCCTGAATGAAAAAGGCAAACATATCAAAGTCCTTGATAAGGTTGTTATAAAACCTGTTGTGAACATGTTGGAAGCCAACTCCTTAGACGCCAATATATCTTCAAATTCCTGTATGGATTTATTGAGTAAGCATGAAAATATACCTTAATAATATTTATATATATTATATATTTATATATATATTCATATATCAATATTTCTATGTGAAACTGCTAGTTATTTTTAATATTAAAGAGATTGTGAGACACATTTACTTATAGTTAAGCGATTAAAAAAATAAAAAGTTGTAGCAGGCATACTCTTCAGTACAGCAACAATATATTGTAATTATTGCTGTTCAACTTCTATACTGGTGAATGCTCTGAATTAATTCAATGTACTCTATGGTTATCACCAACATATAAAGCTTAATGAACAACAAAAGCTTCATACTATCTGGGACAAAACATTATTACCCAGAGTCGGCGTTAGCACTGAAGTCCGATAGACGCAGCACTGCTATCGTAGAACTATAGGTTAGGTAAAAAAATACTAATTGTCCAAATAAGGCTTCAACAATAATATTTATGCAAGTTTGTATGTTCTTTAATTCTGAACGCACCAGAACAACTGAACGACCGTGACTAAAAGAGCATATTATAGTAAATAAAACAATTAGTTCCCGCTTTTGCCGTAGGACTTGAGTGCTGACGCCGACTCAAACTTATTTTTTTTTACAGAGAACATGGCACAGTTCTCTATAACAGAAAGAGGGGCAATAAACATGATATTGAATCGGTACATGTACTGTTGCCATCACTCGACGCGTAGCAAGAGCCGGTGGCGATGCGTAGAGTACCGGCGTAACGCTTGCAAAGCGTTTGTCGATACCATCGATGGAGTTATTGTAGCTAGGTATGTTTGTAAGAAAAGGACAGCGCTATAGAAACATTTGAATATAAGGGAGTGGCCACATTGCGTTTTTTGCAGCGCGTTTTTGAGCTGCGCGTCGTTTGTTTCCATACAAAAGCGAACCGGGAGGGGGGCAGCGCGTTCGCATCGCGTTTGTATCGATACAAACGCGCTGCAAAAAACGCAGTGTGTCCACTCCCTAAGACAGAGAGGTACCTATAGAAAGCTCACACAGTAAAATTGTAGAACATATTAAATTATCTTGAAGTTGTCTTCATCATAAAAATAAAAAGTGTGTGTTTTACATCCTCAAAACACTACCATGTTTCATAATAATCTTTTAGGTGTCCTATAGGATAAAAAAGGTACTAAAAAGCTGCTAAATCTGTCGCTATCTTTTTACATTCATGACATGATTCCTGTTTTATGAAATGTATGGCTATTTATATATTTATTATTAGGCCTTTTGGCGGCCTAAAAACTCCGTCACCAGAGTTGGCCACTAGCTCATACAAACTTACTTTTTTATGTTTTTTTTTTCAGAGATGGCCTGCATGCACATCCATTCCACGATAAAAAAATATACAAAAAGCACAACGAAGGTATAATTTTTCCGACACTAAAACTGGCTATGATTCAAAGGGATTTAGAACAAAATGGAGGGCTGAAAACATTGTCTTTTGAAGAAACTGATAATGACGAATCTGCCATGGACGTACAGTAATTCAAGATAAAGACTGGTTTTCGGAAAACATCGGAAACAATTGTATAAAATTACAAAAACGATTGACTTGTCATTCTGTTTTGTGGAATCATACACTGCTGTTGGACATATTCGGAAAACATGAAAATAACCGATGTCCATTCTAAAGCTTGAAATACTGATATTCCTGACTATTAGTATACTATTCTGCGCTATTAGCACCGAGTGCTATTAGTGTCAGTTGGTACTACGATAGATTGATAGACTAAAAATCTGGAATAATGTCGACCATGCCTTAAGGTTACGGTCGTCGTGATGCTGTTTCGTTTTGTATTACCTATGTGAATGTGGTGTTTATTACAGCTCACCAGCTCAGTGAACTAGCACAAAATAAATATTATTGAAGAATCATACAAGTGTAGTTTTTTTTCAGTCCCGTTGCCTTTTTTGGTAATTAATACGTATGAATTGCTGCAGAAGAAAACGAGAACTATCTAATAAGGTTTAACCTGACGGTGAAGAATTTCATTTTATATTTAAGTATGGGTTTATCGAGATTAGGTTGCAGTGCATTGCATGCTAAACAAATAGACTTATTACCCCACCAATAAACAATTCCTAAAAAGTCGAAAAACAAACTTGATGCAGAAGACTGGTAAAATTAGACCTATAAAGTTCGTATAGCGCCATCTCGTAATGAGTAGTGGTTGATGTTTCTAAAGTTTAACAGTGCCATCTATTGATGAGTAGTCGTAACGACAAACAATTTGGGGAAAAATATCAAATATGGTAGGCAAATGGTAGGCAATACATTTTTACCCGACTGGATGTAGGAGATATTAGTGTTCTGTGGACTGGATCTCTTGGAGTAATTGTGTGTTCTGTGGACTGGATTATCTCTACGACTCTACCTAATCTGTGGACTGGATCCTCCCTCACTCGGAATTTGTTTCGTTCGTCGCGTTGTTTTTCATAAACAAGAGGTTTCTTCTCGAAAATTATCCTTATTTCATTTTTCATGTTTCGTACAATAATTCCATCTGTTTGTTTTAGAATCTGTCAAAAAGCTGGGTGCATGGTAGAGAAAACGTACAAAAATGCCTCAATCTCAGTTTTCATTAGCTTGGGATTCCTTCAAATCTAACATCTGCAGCGGCTTTAGCACTCTACAACAGGTATGTGCTTTAAATTTTACTTTAAAAGAATGTATTAACACGTAAAATATTCATTAATACGCTGTAAAATTAAACATTCGAACGCCGCAAATTGGCGCCATAAATTCAGTTTTTATACCATGAAGGCCTAATATTACTGATACCGAGCCTAAATCTGGACCGACAATAAATCTTTCCTCCAAACCATGGAACAACAGTAGTGTCTGTTGCAGTTACAGTTACCTGATTCTTCACGGTGTTGGTCGCGAAAGAACAGGAGTAGAATGACGTTTCAAAGTGGTCATAGCAGTCCTACTGAGTAAATGATATATGAATTTTGAATTTTTACAGAATGGTGAGTTTGTCGATATGACTCTGGCTGCTGATGGACACTTGGTAAAGGTACACCAAGTCTTGGTAGCTTTGGCTAGCCCGTACCTGAAGGATATGATAGCTTCCGCACCCTGCCCACATCCAGTAATATATCTCAATGTAAGTATTGACCTAACAACACTTTATATCAATACTGGTACTGCAGTGTGATTCAGACTTCCGAAAATGCATCCGATTCGAAGATTTTCTTTGGAAAGTTGACGTTTTTTCAGCAAAGAAACTTCAATTTTAGAATCGGAATACATTCCGAGAAGGTCTGAATCGAGTCTCAATCTAAATATTTCTTATTCTGATTCTAATTCCATATTTTTACTAAATTAGTATGCCATTATTATAATAATCTAGTCGTCCAATGAAACTTCTGATATGAAAAAAAATGGTTTATTTATTTGGTTAATTTTTTGTCTTAAAAGTCTCAGCTGCCTTCTAATCACACCCTTTTGTACACCTCAATCAAAGGAGTGCTGATCATAATTTTGTATGAATGTTTTCAGAACATATCCCATAAAGTACTATGTTACCTGCTGGAATACATTTACACTGGTGAAGTGATTGTGCCTAGCAATTTCCTCACTAGCTTTGGAGAAGCTGCCAGGTCACTGCATATCAAAGGCTTGGAAAATATAGTAAGTTATAAAAACATAGTAGGCTTCACTACATCAATATTACTATCACTCACTACATAGTATAAAACAAAGTCGCTTCCCGCTATCTGTCCCTATGTATCCTTAGATCTTTAGAACTACTCAACGGATTTTGATTCGGTTTTTTTAATAGATAGAGTGGTTCAAGTGGTTTATATGTATAATACATGCATGATATAGCAGAGAAACACTGATAATTTTAGAGATTTCTAATGTGATGTGTAATATGACCCGTGCGGGTCGCTAGTTACTTATAAACTTGAACACTGGATAGATAATGCACAACTTGAAAGAAAATTCAAATAATTTAAATGTTTCGATGAAATTAAAATATTGGTACGAAGCTGTGGGCAGAAGCTAGTGTTAAATAAAAGCTGTTCTAAAATAGAGGTCACGAAACTTCATAAAGCGTCATTTTAAACTAACACAATCAATGTTGAACCATAATCATAGTATTTCACTTTCAAAACTTTCGTGAGTTGTACTAGACATTATTTAACACACGGGAATTACTCTACCACGTAAAAATATCGTCGAAACATTGTCGGTATCTAAAATTCTAAATCGACGATATTTTTACATGAGTAATTCCCGTGTGTTAAATAATGTCATAATCATAGTGGTGGTCACATCACAATAATAATTAATACACTTTATAATGGTCCACCGACAAGATGGACAGACGACCTTGTAAAAACTGCAGATCGGCGGTGGATGCAGGCCGCTTCCAACCGCAACACATGGAAATTTTTGAGGGAGGCCTGTGTTCAACAGTGGATGTCCAACGGCTTAGATGATGATGATAATGGTACTTCAATATTTCAGAATGGCACCAATGAATACATGGATATCCCAAAACCAGCAGCAACACCAAGGATTGTGCCTACAGTTGAAACCACAGCTGCCTACACACATTCCATCAAACGGAAAGCACCAGAGTCTTATGAACAGGTACTTTACTGCAGATCTCATCACCTTATCACACTAATCACACTAATAGTATAAATGCGAAAGTTTGGATGTTTGAATGTTTGGATGTATGTCTTGTAAATAATGACCGGTAATAGGACATAGGCTACTTTTTATCCCGAAAAATGCACG
This sequence comes from Camptogramma bilineatum, assembly GCA_958496255.1. Classification (NCBI taxonomy): domain Eukaryota; kingdom Metazoa; phylum Arthropoda; class Insecta; order Lepidoptera; family Geometridae; genus Camptogramma; species Camptogramma bilineatum. Next base: position 3,618,562 of record OY292463.1, on the reverse strand, counting down.
GTTCTCGTGGGATAAACAAAATAGTAGTCCACGCGGGCAAAGCCGCGGGCGTCAGCTAGTCTTTACTATATCTATACCAATATGTAAAGCGGAAGAGTTGGTTTGTTTGTTTGAACACGCTAATCTCAGGAACTACCAGTCAGATTTGAAAAATTCTTTCTGTATGTGCTAAACTCTTGAAAAAGGTTAAAGACTACTTTTCATCATCATTATCCCATCACTACGGGGGCACGCCGCGAGGGCGCTGCTAGGAATATAATAAAGCGGAAGAGTTTGTTTGTTTGAACTACTCTTAGACACTAATCTTAGGAAATACCGCTGATTTGAAAAATTCTTTCTTCATGTAATAGCTTAACTCTTGAGGAAGGTTATAGGCTACTTTTCATCATCATCATAATCTCCATATACCATCATGATTCTGTTTGAATTATTCAGCATTTTTGGGCAATTTTTTATTAAAAAAAAATTAAAATTTTGCATTTCAAAGAACATTATTCTAACTTTTAGCAGGTTGCCCTACCATCTGGAGCAAGGAAGATATTCATAAAAGCTGAGGGCCCTATGTAAGTATTCTTATATTCCTTTTGAAATTGCCTTTTACAGTATGCTACAGGGATTGAATGTACGTAAATATGTGTACTTAAATGTTTTGAATGTTGCAATTAGAAAAGACCAAACTGCTGGCACATTTATTTAGTTGTACATCCAAGGTATTTTTTCTGATTTATTTAAAAACAAACTTAACTTATTTGTAAATATTCAACAATTTACAATAAAAAGTTAGTACTTACCCCAATCTATCAAAAACTCCACAACCAGATTTAAACACTGGCCCATACTGGCTTGTTTACTAAAGGTGAACGCAGATATGGGCCGCACCGCAGTCGACGCAGTCCCCGCATTCGATTTCTTTATATGAAGTTTTATGCAACCTCGCACACCTACCCGCGCCGCAGTCGCCGCAGTACCTGAAGCGACCGAACTCCCCAAGCCGCAGCTGATGACGTCACCAACGCCGGACGCTGCGGCCGGCGCGGCGCGGGTGTCCATTCGCATCGCGGCCGAAGAAATCCAGTGCGGTGACTGCGGCCACTGCGGCGCGGATAGGTGTGCGAGGCCATTAACATAATACCCTGCCGCAACACAGTTCATAACTAGCGCGGAGGGTAATGGTAAGCGTCCACTTGTCGGTATTGTACGCTTCGGATCGTAGTATTATTTGTATAGAAACTCATATACCTAAGTGCGTCCACCTGTCCGCATCGTACGCATCGCATTACACAGATAATCCGCTTGATGCGATCCGTCCGCTGCGTGCGATGCGGGCCTGTGGACGCTTACCTTAAAGATCCATCACTACTTGTGAAGTTGTGAGTCTATTCTGTACAAAATTTTAATGTAAACTTTAAATTGTGCATCATGTAGACACTTTTTGGATTAATAAACGTTATCTTTTTTTTATTCAACCTATCTCGTCCCACTGCTGGGCAAAGGTCTCCCAAAGTTTTAAAGAAACGTTATCTTATCTTAAAAAAAAAGCGATAACTGCGGCGACTGCGGTGCGGCCAAGTCTGCGTTCACCATAAAGGAAAACTTGAGACAATTTATTGTTCATGTCCCACAGTTCAATGAAGCACATAGAATCGGCTGAGGACACGCATGACTACTCTGCTGCTTTGATTGACGACACAGCGAACGACTCCGATGACGGCTATAAGAATGAAGAAATAAATACCAGTATAGATATGGATAAGCTAAAATGTAAATATTAGACTTTCTTTTTGTTAAGTAGTAAGTTCGTATGAGTAAGTGGCCAACTCTGGTGACGGAGTTTTTAGGCCGCCTAAAGGCCTCCGTCATGGCTTAACGACTTAAATGCCGGGACCGACAATAACTTGCCCTCCGAAGCACGGAATTTCTTTTTGTTGAAGTGGCAATATAGCCATATAGCATGCAAAACAGATAGCCGATGGGGCCGAAAACTTGAACGGCTACCAATAAGATGGACAGACAACCTTATAAAAACTGCAGTTCAGCGGTGGATTGCAGGCCGCTTCCAAACGCAATACATGGAAATCTCTGAGGGAGGCCTATGTCCAACAGTGAAAGTCAGACTGCTGAGATGATGATGATGAGATTATCTTTAAGATCTTCAGGAACATAAGAATATTTGAAAAAAATCTAAGTTAGGTAGTTAGAGGCAAGTCCAAATACATTATTGGCATATGAATAAATATAATTAGTAAATATCCGTACCCATATTATAAATGTGAAAGTGTGTTTATTTGTTTGTTTATTTGTCCTGCTTTCACGTCAAAACAGAGCGACAAATTGACGTGATTTTTTGTGTGGAGATAGTTGGAGGGCTGGAGAGTAACATAGGCTACTTTTTATCTAGGTACCACGAGAGCGAAGCCGCGGGCAGCAGCTAGTATACTTATAAATAAAAAAAATATTTAAATATCTTAGAACTAGTTTATCACAATGTTTTCCCAATGAGTTAATGCATATAAATTTTCTGAACAACGATTCGAACTCGCAACAGTCGCTTCGAATGTCGAGCGTACATTCCACTAAACCAATATGACTCTTTTCTTAAGTGTAATCATGTTATTTTAGCGACTGCTTCTAACCTGCTCTTCACGGTCTCAATACGCGGCTCTCTCCAAGTGATCCTAAACCGGTACATCTACAATCTGAACTCGACTACATCTAAAGCTGGACTACGGAGGTGGCGCTGCGTTGACTACAGGAACAATAAGTGCACAGCATTCATCGTCACTAAAGGAAACGTTGTTGTGAACAGGTAAGGTATATAGGCCAGTCATCTTAGCCAAAAAAAGGTATCAACCTCGGAATGAGAGATAATAAGCTGAATTTTCGTATGCAGCTTCATTTAGGCGTCCTAAAAGTTGTCTCAAAAGTCTCATAAAATCTCGTGTCTGCGTCTTAAGTTATTCAAGGTCAAAGATAAAAAAAAATAGTTTTTCGCAAATATCTCGGTTTCTATTGGTCCAATGATGTTAACATCTATGATAAAGTTGTAGAGCATACAATTTGCGACAAATTTTGTTTAAAACATTATTTCATGCGCTCAATCGTTTTCGCGATAGAGGAGGGTGAGTGCGCAGCGCTCAGCCATACGCGTAGGTACTGTAACGCAAAGTCAAACGTGAACTTCTGTGAATACCTTGAATTTTGAATAATTTGTTTTTTTTTTATCGGGTGATTATCGACCGAGCGAGCAAAGCGAGCTAAGATCTTACGATTTTGCTTTGTATGTTTGTACGTGTAATTTTTATGTTCTCGCATAACTATCGAACCGATAATCCAAACTGCATGAAACTTGGTAAGTATCTAGGTTATGCTATGGAAATTTGCTGAGGAGCATATGAACGTAATCGATGGAGGGGTTGTAAAGATATTGGGATCTCAAGGGGGTAAAAAAGATAAAAGTTACACAGATATATTGAGTGGGGTGTCAAATGAAAGGACTTAATTTGTACATTCCAAAATAGTTTTTATTTTTGTTCTAGGAAGTATAGTTTTTGAAATACACATACTGAGCGCTGCGCGCTCTCCGTCCTGTATCGCAAAAACGGTTGAGCGCATGGAAAAAATTTTTGAATGAATTTGTCGCAAATTTTAAGCTCTACAACTTTATAGTAGATGTTAACATCATTGGACCAATGAAAACCGAGATATTCGCGAAAAACTATTTTTTTTTACCTTTGACCTTGAATAACTTAAGACGCAGACACGAGATTTTATGAGACTTTTGAGACAACTTTTAGGACGCCTAAATGAAGCTATATACGAAAATTCAGCTTATTATCTCTCATTCCGAGGTTAATTCCTAATTTGACTGGACTAATAGTTTTAAATTATCTTTGGTCATCTCACAAATCATAATATAAATAAATAAATATTTCTGGACATTTCACACAGCGCCATCTAGCCCCAAACTAAGCATAGCTTGTACTATGGGAACCAGAAAACTGATAGAATAGGTACTTTTATGCTTTTTTTTGTAAATACTTACATACATAGAACACTTTATGACACCTAGACCACGGAGAAATGAACTACAGAGAAACAGCGGTCTAACATCGACTTTTATAATAGCCTATTCTTGTAGGGCTGTCACATAAGGAAATAAACTAACTGCGCCGCGCGGTGTCACTCGCGTAGTGTTAAAATAATAAACGGACAGCTGGTACTGCTGACGGACGGATGGTATTTGCTAGAATAAATAGGTACGTTAACTTAATTTAGTTAATATAAACACGTAAGTAAAATCGTATTTTTAATTTATTAAAATTACAAATGGACTACTCCTGACTCCATCATCAAATCAGCTCCTTATTCTTACAGTGTAGTCGGGACTTGACAGACATGTCGAGTTTTAACTCCATCGGTTTATTTACTGAGGAGTTCTGTTAAACAGCTCCTGACTCTATCATCAGATCAGCTCGACAATACCGAATTATTGTAAGTTTATCCAAATTAGGTACATACAAATGCAAATTTTCAAATCGATACGACACTGGAAAGTAGATTAAAACCTACTTCAAATATTATTAATAAATACAGATTAATACTGGACTGGAATTGAAGGAAAAAATGACATTTTTCCTTCAATTTTTTATATGTTTTTAGTCTGTGTAATGAGCAATACGACTACGACTATTGAACTATATTTCTCTGTGTACCTTTTTCTGTTCTGTATCCTCTGTGTGTGTGCCAAATAAACGTTATCTTATCTTATCTTATCTTATACATACCTACATAATAGGTAGGTACTTACAGAAAATTTCTTAAAAAATATTTCAATAATATGGTAGTAGGTACATAAACTAACCTGTCACGTTCTTTTGAGTAGGTATGTGAAAAATGATAAGTTTTTATTTTTCTCTGTATGACTTTGCCTAGCTAGATGTAAGTACCTACTTACCTTACCTACTGACTGAATGAAAATGAACCAGAAAAAGATCGCGCCACAGATTCATTAATAGTTACTACGTAACCCGCGCGGCCGCCGCATACTCGTAGCATTCGCGGCCTCCGAGCGCCCCTTAGCGCATAGCCGCCGGTCGGCCGCCGGAGTTTGCCGAGACTAGCCGAGAGCTCACGAAGCGGCCGCCCGCCGCTCGTAAGTGAACCTGTCGGTGAACGCGCACGCACACAACGTTGCGCATGTAGTGAAGTACCTACTTTCGCGTGTTGTTTGAGTTTGTCTCTCTGGTTACTCTGTGCCTAGACACAGAACAAACGTCTATGTTCATCACACAAATGTTTGTCCTGAGTGAGAATCGAACCCACAGCGCAGAAGGCAGAGCTACTACCAACTGAGCTAAGAGGCCAGTCAAGTCCAGTCATATATCTGTATATAGATAGATAGATAGATAATTCTTTATTGTTACACCAACATTATTACGAACCTAAACTAAAGGACTTAGATACTAATACATATGGTGGCACAATGGGCGGCCTTATCGCTCAAAGCGATTTCTTCCAGGCAACCTTTGGATGGACTGGATTGAAAAGAACGTACTGTACCAATGAACTATAATTTATTCTCCTATTATTTCAGAGCAAATGTACACAGTCATCCCTTCCACGATAAGAAGATTCTCACAAAACTGGAAAAGAAATCTGTTTTCTCTGCCCTAGACGAAGTAGAGGCCTACAAAGAAAAGGAGAAAGAAATGGATCATTCAGCTCAAATTGATGCTACGGAAGAAATATTAGAAGAGTATAAAAACGATAAAAGTAACTGACGAATGTCAAAATGTATAGTTGGTAAATGTCGAAGGTCAGATTAGATAAAATCTATTGATGAATGTTAAAAAGTGATGGTCCTAACTCCTAAGTAAGTATAAAATTCTGCCTGAACCTAAAGAAAGCATAAAGTTTGCCATTCTGTGCTAAGGTAGTTGACTACAAAACAAAGGTTTTAAATTTAATATTTTGCTTGAAGAGTTTAAAATAACATAGTAACTAAAACAAGTATTAAAATCGGTCAATTAATAATGAGAAATGCACAAGTAATCACTATTTTCCCGTAAAAAAAAAACATAGAGAATTACGCAGTTTCTATGGCGTTAATGCGGAAAATTGTTCAGCTTATAACATTTTTAAACATTTTAATTTAGCCACTTCACACTTGTTTTTTAAATACCTATTTAATTAAATTCTTTAATCATGGTTGGTATATCTTCCTGCCCTCATCCCACATTATGTGGCGTCACCACAACAGTATTCTTCTTAAATTTTTTTTTATCAGCCGTCATCGTTTTTTTTTAATATTACTAAAAAATCACCCTATTAGGGACATTCACAAAATTATATCGAGATACAAGCAAAGAGTGTATGTACCTCGCGTGCCGAAAAGAAGGGCTGAGGACTTCTTTGCTCGCCTTGAAGTTCATTGCGGCTTTAATTTGAATCGCCAGACATGGCGAACATTGAAAACCAGTAATGTAATCCAAACTGTCAACTGCGTTCGTCAAAGTACCTACGCAAAATGTTACACGGTCGGATTCCATACAAACCAGCGAACTTTTTGCTTCTATCTCGATATAGTTCTGTGGGGACAGTGATAGGATTATCTTTAAGCAATGTTTTACTTTTGTAAATAAATACCTGAGTTGATAAAATGAATGATGAATGTTAAAGATACCAAAACAAGGTCGAAATGGATTGTATTGAAAGTTAACAAATTCTAATTTAAATTAAGTACCGAATGATAAAAGAGTCGATTGTCTATGTCAATGACATCCATTGTTGACGTGATGATGAAAAACTTAATTAAAGCATAAAGGTCGTAGCTGATTCACACGACTCCGCTCCAACACCGCTCCCGCACGACACAAATACCACGCGCTGCAAAAAGTCCGCGGGCTTACAGCTAGCAGACAACTCGGGCGTGAGGGAAGAAAGAGAGGGCACTGCGTTCTCCTTACTTCTACCCCTGAACCGCTTTCTTGGAGCCGCATACGTTAAGCGAGACGTCAACTATCGAGTGGCACGATTGCGGCAAGCTCTCTGGGGTCATCCATAGAGTACATCACACTATTTTCGTGATATTTTGACCCCTCCCCCTCCTTGTCACAGTTGGTCACATTTGTGAGACCCCCTTCTTCCCTAGTGTGACGTCATATCTTACAATTTTACATTTAGAGATTATAGTTTAAATTTGACATTTTAACACTGATGTAGGTATAAGATTTTAAATGTGACGTCACGAAACTTAGGACCCCTCGGGTTTTAAAAATTGTTTCTGCATTAGATAGCTAAACTCGTAAGGAATGTTATACGCTACTTTTCATCATCATAATACCATCACTATGACGGGGGCAACGCCGCGAGGGCGCTGCTAGTTTAATTAAAGTATATCTACAGAGCAGTGCGGTAGCGGTGTCGAATAGGTAAATGAGCTATGACCTTTACCTGTCTATGAATTAAAACAGTTTAAAATTTGTTTTGATAATTTAACTTGACCGTTACGCTAAGGTAGATAGGACTCGGTTTTTTATCACTGAATAAAGATAATATCGTTGATTATAGATTATATATGTTTATTTTATTACCTGGGCTAGAGCACGTTAATAAAGGGTCATTAATACATAAATTCCATTTTTAACTGTCTTCATAGAAGGAGTTTCTATGATAGACTTTTCTTATCTTTATGTGTGTTCGATATTTTCATCAAATGTAATATAAAAAGTAATAATTTATTTCATAAAAACATACTTGACATTGTATCATTTGTACACACATAGGATAAATAATTAGGCGCTAGCCAAGCATGTAATGAGGAGTCCGAGTGAATGTGAACAAGTTCTGATTTTTTTTTATTTGAAGGAGTAGAGTAATATTGTATTACTCTTTCAAACCAAAAAGTAATTCGAAACCACATTCCCCACCGGTCTTCTGCGGTGTTCCCGTACTAGAGCGCCGCATCATCACAAGAACGAAAACCAGTATTTGGTGCTGGCCGTTTTTAAGCCGCCTATACCATGTTTGTCGAGCCTAGACCAACGCGAGCGAAGGCCAACGTGTAGACAGCATATTTGCCATCGCCCGGTGTCGTTCGCCTGGCTGGTCCAGTGAATACAAGCCCATGGTTTGCATAGACATTCAAAACTTCTGGATGGAAGGTAGCATTTTCATCAATTTGCCTTTGCTCGCGTGGTCTTGGCATGTTGCCACAACCAACATTTTTCTGTTTAGCCTTCTGCTTTCGCCACCATAGTCTGGTGAATCTGCAGAGAGACTTTACCTACAGTATAAAAGTCCATCTGAAGAAAAGTTGTTGCGACAGTTTCATCATTCATTTTTTTTTATAGCTAGGTACTTATCGGTTCACGATTTAGGCGTGATTGAAACACAAACATACTCTCAGATTTAAACATGATGTTTCAGATACAATCGCATTCAATTGTACAATGTATGTAATGCACCTACATTTGAATTGTACCTACAATGTAGGTTACCTTGTATTTCAACCGTGATCAGTGTTTGCATTTTAAATTTTAATTATACCCAAAGTGCATCCCACTCGTACATGCCTGGTTAATTCGTTTACGTAATACCCTACCTAAGTATGAAGTTTTTGTAAAAAAATCAAGAATTCTTACTTTTAGGTAGGTAAGTATTTCAAAAGTTTTTGGTACTTACCTCTGTTTTGGTTGCATAAACTTAGGTAGGTACTGTACTACAAACCTCTTTGTTTGCGTGCACACTCGTGCACTTAAATTGGTGTTATGATAACATAAAACCTTCAATTTACTGAATCCATAACTCTCATTTTAAAAACTGGTGACAAGGCCAGAAAATATTGCTCAACAAAAAAACCCAAAGCGAAAGTAAAGGATATTGACCATTTTGGACCAAATGCTGCCCAGGCATGGGTATACCTTTATTTTTTTCCTTACATGAAGAGCTATTAAAATATAAGTATTTAAAAAAAAAACATCCACGGGTTCACACGGGTGAATTTTTGAGACGGGGTAGTAGGGCAGCTACCTTAACCGTTGTAGCTAGAGGAAAACGTTCTTAGAAGACTATCCGTAACTTTTGAAGATATTTTGACCTGCATCCTCTGATTTTGAAAAAAATGTACATAGTTCATAGTTATTTATTCCAAAAAACAAAGTACATTGCATGCGGAAATTGGTAAATAAAAATAAAAATAACAAACATAAAATTAATAAATATCAAATATCTAACGCACAAAGCTTAAACAACTAAAAACACTGCAGAAACAACAGGTCTTAATAAACAGATTTTGAAGTGATCAAGTCAAGGCATGTCAAAGGTCATCAAGCGAGTATAGACATTTATCTAGAAGGAATGATTTTAATTTACTTTTAAGTACCGTTCTTTTGTGGATTACAGACTTTATTTCTAGTGGCAGTTTATTAAATATTTCTACAGCTTGATATTTAGTGGTGTGTTTCATTATATTGAGAGTTGGGTGTATTCTATTCCTAAGGTTCTGTCTTCTACTATTAATACGCAGGTTATTTTCCTCCAACGTCTCATACTCATGTAAGTATTTGGATAGATGGCATACCAGAACAAGCACATACAAGCTTGGAGCGGTCAAAATTCCTAAATTTTTAAAATGTTCTCTGCATGACTCTGTCTGAGATATTCTAACTATGGTCCTTATGCTACGTTTTTGGATTATGAATGCCTTTGCCATATTATACTGGTAACTGTTTCCCCAAAATTGAATACTATATCTAATCTTTGATTCAACCAACGCGTAGTACACCATTTTTAATTGCTCTATGCCGATTTCATCACGCAGGGTTCTCAACACGTAACAAGCTGAGGAAATTGAGTTTTCAATGCCCTCTAACTCATTTTTCCAATTCAAGAGAGAGTCAATCTGTACACCCAGGAATTTTACCGCACTGACACTTTGTACTATGTGATCAAACACAGTACACAGCGAGCGAGAAATGTACAGTCAGCGAGAAAATGGGCAATTTACACAAAAACTTTTTTTGATGCCAATCGATCCTGTTTCATCTAAGAATTAAAAGGCTCTATCGAACCAACTGGGGTTAGAGTACTAGAAAAGTCAGAAAACGCTAAAATGTATTTCTGAGACAAGACCGTAAGGACTACCTTAACTGCTGTAGCTAGAAGAAAACGTTCTTAGGAGACTATCCTTAGTTTTGAAGGATATTTCTACCTGCATTCACAGCTTTTGAAAAAAATGTACAGTCAGCGAGAAAATGGGCAATTTACACAAAAACTTTTTTTGATGCCAATCGATCCTGTTTCATCTAAGGATTAAAAGACTCTACCGGACCAACTGAGGTAAGAGTACTAGAAAAGTCAGAAATTGCTAAAATGTATTTTTGAGACGGAGCAGTAAGGCCAGCTACCTTAACCGTTGTAGCTACAGGAAAACGTTTTTAGGAGACTACCCTTACTTTTGAAGATATTTCGACAAAACGATGAAAAATGATGGCAAATGACAAAATGATTTCGTACGAAATGTATAATCAACAGTCAGCGAGAAAATGGGCAATTCACACTAAACTTTTTTTGATGCCAATCGATCCTGTTTTATCTAAGGATTAAAAGACTCTATCGGACCAACTGAGGTAAGAGTACTAGAAAAGTCAGAAATTACTAAAATGTATTTTTGAGACGGAGCAGTAAGGCCAGCTACCTTAAACGTTGTAGCTACAGGAAAACGTTCTTAGAAAACTATCTTTAACTTTTGAAGATATTTAGACCTGCATCCTCTGATTTAAAAAAAAGTGTACAATCAGCGAGAAAATGGGCAATTGACACAAACACTTTTTTTGATGCCAATCGATCCTATTTCATCTAAGGATTAAAAGACTCTATTGGACCAACTGAGGCAAGAGTACTAAAATCAGAAAACGCAAAAAACTTTGATTATACATTTCGTACGAAATCATTTTGTCATTTGCCATCATTTTTCATCGCTTTGTCGAAATATCTTCAAAAGTAAGGATAGTCTCCTAAAAACGTTTTCCTGTAGCTACAACGGTTATGGTAGCTGGCCTTACTGCTCTGTCTCAAAAATACATTTTAGCGTTTTCTGGCTTTTCTAGTACTCTAATCTCAGTTGGTTCGATAGAGCCTTCTAATCTTTAGATGAAACAGGATCGATTGGCATCAAAAAAAGTTTTGTGTGAATTGCCCATTTTCTCGCTGACTGTACATTTTTTTCGAAATCTGTGAATATAAGTCGAAATATCTTCAAAAACTAAGGATAGTCTCCTAAGAACGTTTTCCTCTAGCTACAGCGGTTAAGGTAGCCCTTCCGGTCTTGTCTCAGAAATACATTTTAGCGTTTTATGACTTTTCTAGTACTCTAAATCCAGTTGGTTCGATAGAGCCTTCTAATCCTTAGATGAAACAGGATCGATTGGCATCAAAAAAAGTTTTGTGTAAATTGCCCATTTTCTCGCTGACTGTACATTTTTTTCTAAATCTGTGAATGCAGGTAGAAATATCTTCAAAAACTAAGGATAGTCTCCTAAGAACGTTTTCCTCTAGCTACAACGGTTAAGGTAGCTGCCCTTACTTTCCTTCTCAAAAATTGACCCTGTACTTATATATTTTTTTTCTCAATACTCCTCGGATAGATTCTGAAGCGCTTTGGGTTACAGACTAGTATTAGTCTAAGGAACATTATGCACTATGATTCAATGTTGGGCAGCACTTGGTCCAACGTCCATACAAAAATGGTCAATCTCCTTTCTCAAAAATAAGTAAACCTCATTTGATACGACTGAACGCTGTCGCCTTACTTTAAAACCACAACAAAATAAATTACGAATTTTAAGATCGCCCTTGAAATGTATGGTAATAAACGAAGTCGAGTGATGGCACTAGTATTCTAGTACTATGCTAACAGTACCTATTGAAATCTAGGGCTCATTTGTTTAGTTACTTACATTTTGATGTTCGTAAATTCAGCCGGTGTGGTGTTGTGGCATTGTAGTGTAATCAGCCTGGAAGAATACCTAGATCTACAATTTTAATAATAGGTAAGTTTAATTAGTAACGGGTAAGTTCTTTTATTATTATCTATCTATAATCTTTTATTATTTTTTTCAATTAGGTAAGTATGTCTAAACCTACTTACTTATTTTTTTTTAAACTTTCGTGCACCTACCTACTGGACACAATAAAAACATGGGAATTGCCGCAAGCAAGGCGGGCAAGATTGCGGGCAAGAGCCTGTCCTGCGCTGGGGACTTTATTTTTGGGTTTACATCAGGATAAAGTGGCCAGTTTTGATAAAACATCGATGTTTCATAAATGCTTCTTAATGCTACATAAAAATGCTTCATTTATGAAGCAAGTAAAAATAAACACACATTTGATTAACTTCCTGTGAATATCTTTTTTAGGGTTCCGTAGTCCTGACAAAGAACCCTTATGAAACACTTGATGTTTCATTATAATGCTTCATAATATGCTTCATAAATGCTTCATTTATGAAGCATATTTCAAAACACCTTTTTTGACAGTTCTCTATAGAATCCATTTCGCCCAATTCTGTCAAAAAAAGTGATTTAAAATATGTTGCATAATGAAGCATTTATGAAGCATAATAATATGATGATTGATGTTTCATAATATTATTATAAAACATCAATCATCATGTTTCATAAGAGTTTTTGTCAGGACTACGGAACCCTAATAAAAAAATATTTTAAAAAACAAAAACCCGACTGCGTCAAAACTAAAAAGAAAAAAACAAGCCTGCAAAGAATTACTCACAGTCGGTACCCATTCATTTTATTACCAATCAAATCTTCCCAATGTTATGGGTCCCGACTGTGAGTAATTCTTTGCAGGCTTGTTTTTTTCTTTTTAGTTTTGACGCAGTCGGGTTTTTGTTTTTTAAAATATTTTTTTATTTAACACTTTTTAGTTATGATAAAGTTGATTTTAAAATACCTATTCAACGATACCCCACTTGATATAGTGTGACGATTTTGATTCTTTTAATTTTGACAATATGGCGTCTGGTTGTAGCCCTGGTGAATTTTGATTACTGTCATATCTTTAGTGACACTCCCAAGGTTGAGACAAATCGATTGACGTAAGAATCATCAAAATCGGTCCACGCGTTTGGCCTCTAGAGTCCCACATAGAAACATCCATAGCGAGAATTATTATTAATCAACTTTAAACCGTTATTTTTCCTAAACTATTACTTAAAACTACCTATTTTTAACTTTTATGTTTGCATGATTTATATGTTTCTTTTAGTTACAAATAAACGATTTGAATTGAATTGAATTGAATAAAATGAAAAATGGTAAAAGAAACCTAAAGTTGATTTTGAAATACCTATTCAACGATACCCCACTTGATACAGTGTGACGATTTTGGTTTTTTTAATTTTGACAATATGGCGTCTGGTTGTGGCACTGGTGAATTTTGTTTACTGTCATGTCTTTAGTAGCACTCCTAAGGTTGAGACGAATCGATTGACGTAAGAATTATCAAAATCGGTCCACGCGTTTGGCCTCTAGAGTGCCACATAGAAACATCCAAACAAACATACATAGACTGATAAACACATTACCCTTCCTTTGCTTTGCGCAGTCGGGTAAAAAGGATATTCACAGGAAGTTAATCAAATGTGTGTTTATTTTTACTTGGCCTTATCGCTGTTCATTATTTAAACTCAATTTGAAAAATAATGAATTACTTAATCCAAATAAACCTTTTGGAAAGGCGCATCATAACGTTAAAATTTAAATTTCCAGAATTAATAAAAAAAATCAAGAAAACAAGCAAGAAAACTCGGGTAAGTATAAGTAGTAAGTTATAAAACTCATAATAGAAAAAACATTAAGTTATTATTATTCAACATCATATAATCTAAGAAGGTATAATGGTAATCTATTCCATCTATCATTTATAATCTAAATTAATTCGCCCTTGTTAGGTCTTAGACAGGTCAAGTTTGATCGGTACAACAGTTTTTTTAATTAGGTAATCCAATTCAAAAACTGTTGTGCAACCTACCTCACTAAAATAATAAATTATTATGCTAAAAGTAATTTATTTTATCGGATGACTTTAAAATCCTATTTAAAAATATTTAAATACTTAAACTAATTTATTTAATAGGTCAGTGTCAAGAAATATACAATGAACAGTCCAGTTTTGTTAAAATGAGTGCCAATTTTTTCAAAAGTTTTAATTTTTTCAGGGTTACTAGTTTTCTATGGGGGAAAAACTCAGTGCCATTATATTTCCAGGGTTAAGATGAGTACGAAAGGTATATTGTTTCTGTTGCTCACGTTGGTGGCAGTGGCAGTCATCGGAAGTCCGTTGAGGAGCTGTCCTGGAGAATACATGCTCGATCCGGCGGTCGACAGGTTCAGGAGATACGTTCAAATTGACACGAGCAAAGAACATAACATAGGTACGTGAATAAAACTTTAATTACTTACCTACACGTTTACTTACCATCCGTTCAAAATGTGCAAATCGATACGAGCGGACAATCGAAAAATCGTGGAAGCCCCCTAACAGCTAAAACTTTCTTCTGATTGGATACTGATATTTATGACTTGGTACAGTTGGTACCAACAGCATATGACATTCAGTCAGGGATATACAGGGTGTGGCAAATTTTTGGACACTTCAGGGTAGCTACCTTTTCTCTTGTAGTTAGAAAGTTACATACTGTAGCTTTCCACCTATGAAACAATTTTTGAAATCGGATGAGTAGTTTCGATTACCTAGCTCTCACGACAAAACTTTACTCCTTCAGAATATTAGTGAAGAATTAGTAAATTTATTGGGTACCATGTTATTTTTTCTTTCAGAAAGAGCAGTAGAGTTCTGGCGACTGCAAGCGTTGGAGCTAGGCCTGCCGTTCCACGTGTTCCGTCCTAAGGGTCTGCCTATTTGTGTGATAACACTGCTGGGCAGTGACCCCTCGCTGCGCTCTATTGTCTACAACTCGCATATGGACGTCGTGCCGGCTATAGAGGTAAAAGTAGACCTCATGTTTTTACCTACTTAGAAATTAGGTACAATGAAGTGCCTGGGCAGTTTTTATCTGACTACAGCAAAGCCAAAAGTAAGGATTGTTCCTAGCAGCCTTTTTGATGAGGAGCCAATCAATACGTTACTATGGTCCGTACAACAACGGCTACTATTTTTTCGTCCAAAAAAAACCGTTGGGTCTTAGTCAAATCTTGTTTCAAACCTTGATTGATGCCTAGTTTAAAAGTGCCTATGTAGTTGACACGATGCATTTGAAAGAGCTTTAATTTAACATGTAGAATGCCACCGACGTGATGCTGACGCTACATGTTGTATTTGAGCAGACTATGCTGCAGCCCCCTCTATCGATGGTTACCATAGCATGCCTGGTTGCCCCACGCATTCAAAACTTTGGTTTCGATCTTTTAAAGAGATTGATTGGTTTTGCAGGAGGAATGGAAATACCCACCGTTCTCAGCGCACATGGAGGAAAATGGTGACATCTACGGTCGCGGCACTCAGGATGACAAAGATGTCGCGATACAATACATCGAAGCGGTGCGTCGACTCAAACGGAACAATGTTCTGTTGAATAGGACTCTGCATATCACTTTGATGCCAGGTATATATATTTACTAGCAGCGTCCTCGCGGTGTTGACCCCGTAGTGATGGTATATGGTGTTGATGATGATGATGAAAAGTAGCCTATAACCTTCCTTAAGAGTTTAGCTATCAAATGCAGAAAGAAGTTTTCAAATCCGACTGTTAGTTCCTGAAATTAGCGCGTTCAAACAAAGAAACAAACAAACTCTTCTGCTTTATTAAAGGAGTATAGAGTATAGATAATAGTGATGTAAATTTAAAAAAATCAATTGGCAAAAAGTGTACCTACCTTAGTCTGTTTTGGTTCTATTGCCTGCCTCGAAGGACCACATGTGAAGGATGTCGGCGCCGGTAATAAAAATTGGTCGGTAATTTTGTTCTTGGTCGGTAATTGTTTAATGCGTATTATGCGTAAATGTAAAAGTACTTCTTTCTTCACATTAAACATAAGATAAAACTACTAAAACTCGAATAGGTAATTAAATTAGGAGATAAACTAAAAAACCTCAATTTGTTGTAATTGAACTGCCTCGTGTGTGTAAAAATTCGCCATCTTTTTTTTCCTACTTTTTTTTATAAGACTGTCAAAATTTTCCCGTTTTGGCGGGAACTGGGAACGAATACGTACAGATAATAAAACCTATTGGCGACAATGATAAAAACTTGCTAGTGTTTTGTAGACGAAGAAATCGGCGGCTTCAAAGGAATGAAGGCATTTGTAAAGTCTGATGCGTTCAGAGCTATGAATGTGGGCTTCGTTATGGATGAAGGGTTGCCATCACAGGATGACACTATTATGGCGGCCTATGAAGACAGAAGACCTTTGCGTGAGTATCTCTTAGAGTGGTTCGATTTTCATAGAAAATGCCACTGGACAATTGAACAGCGGCCCCCTCACTTATGAAAGATGTTTAAAGTTAAACATTGGGGGCCTTACTTATGAAAGATGTTTAAAGTGAAACACTGCTTAAACAACGTCCTGTCTTTATTTGTGGATAGTGACAAACAGAGACAGGACGTTGTTCAACCAGCGTTCAACTTTAAACATATTTCATAAGGGGGTGGTTAAACAACGTCCTGTCTCTGTTTGTCACTATCCACAAACAAAGACAGGACGTTGTTTAACCAGTGTTTAACTTTAAACATCTTTCATAAGTAAGGCCGCGGATGTGTAATATGAACTTGCTAGTGAGTAGTGAATTTACGCGTAGATTTCTTCGGCAAATCAACAAGCACACACTTTCATTCTTTGGGATGCGTAAAGTGTAAAAATCGGTAGGCGCACATGCTACTGGTTATCTTCTTGGCGTTGTAAAATGCTGCTATATTTTACATTCAACAGCACTTTTTTTCTATTCTTCGTAAAAAGAATGTTCTAATGTTACGGGGGCAGTCCCAACGCATGTTGAAACTATTTATTTTTAAGACTTTCAAACCTAACATGATGGAACAAACGCTTTGATTTTCAACAAAATTCTTGTAGAGCTAGATACATTTCAGTCATTTTCACAAAACAAAATTCGCTAAGAACCAGTTAATCCATCGTATAATTAATTGTTTAAAGATGTGTGTTGTAATAATTATAATTCGCAGAGTTGCAAGTCACGTTCACCGGTGAGGGCGGCCATGGCTTCAGCATGCCGGAAGGGAGTGCCATGGAAAAGGTATCAGACGAAACCGTGGAACAATATGATGAAATATTCATTATTTTGTTGTTTATAATTAATGAGCTCTTGTTTTGTTTCTTCCTTTTCAACCGACTTAAAAAATAGTAGGAGGTTCTCAATTCGTCGGAATCTTTTTATGTATGTTCACCGATTACTCGAAGACGCCTGGATTTGAAAATATTTTTTTGTTTAAAAGGGGGTGCCATAAAATTTGGTAAGGATCTGTCGAGGGTCTTCGGAGTTATGAAAAGGAATGCAACACGAGAGTGAAGTAAATTGCTTAGCTTATTCAACATTTAAGTCGGTGTTTAAAAAATAATAATTTAGCCACTTGTTACATTTTAATAACACACTCGAAGTACCTACCATCGATGCAGATTTAGTTTTTTCGACGACGACGTTTCGATTCATCCGGAGAATCTTTATCTCGATAAGAGGGAGAAACTCGCGGTACGATTAGTTAATGTCCATTAACTACCTAGATTGGTTTTTAGGGTTCCGTACCTTAAAAGGTAAAAAAAGGAACCCTTTCTGTCTGTCTGTCTGTCTGTCTGTCTGTCCGTCTGTCCGTGTGTCACCATCGATTTTCTCAGGAACGGGTAGAGCTAGCAAGTTGAAATTTATACCATATACTAAGGTCTATAGTCCCTATTGTGAGTATAAAAATCAAGGTCCTGAGTCAACACTATAAAAAGATATAGACAAATTTAGGTTTTCGTGAAAACTTGTGAGTACCAAAACTTACCTTAATTATCAACTTTTTTTATTTTTCGGAATTTTTCCTTTACTTGTGCTGTAAGACCGTGCTTGTAACCAAAATTGACAATTCTAGGTCAACCGGAAGTACCCTAGAGGTTTTGGGTCGAAAACCTAAATGGTAGTTCCCGTTAACCTAGAATCACGAAATTTGGCAAAAAGCAAGGTCTATAGCACAAATAAAGGAAAAATTCCAAAAAGTTAAAAAAGTTGAAAATTAAAGAGTGTTCCCATACATACATAGTTGACGCCAATTAAAATTTTCCTCCGAGTTGTATGGGCGCTCATACAATTAAGCGGACTAGCTTAATTGGCACCGTGGCTAGGTACGGAACCCTCGGCGTACGAGTTCGACTCGCACTTGACCGGTTTTATTTCACTATGTTTTCCTTTATCTCTGTGTTTGCCTGTGAGCATTACGAAGGTGTTCGCTCGTGAATTAGTTGGGTACCATACCAATCGAATAAATTGAAGTAAGTATTTTTGCAGGCGGCAAGATTCATAAACGCTGTGAACACATACCGGGATGAAATTCAGGCGTTGATGCTGACATCAGATCCGATGGATTTCGGCAGATATACCAGTATCAATATAAACACAATTAACGTGAGTTTTTGTATCCCTTAATTTTTTATTTGTTATAGTGTTAACCACACTTAGGTAAGTACTTATTTACATCTGAAAATGAAAATCTTATCAAAATTTTCAATTCCGACGGGACTCGAACCCGCAATGATACAAGCGATCCTCCTTTAGAATTGGTAAAGGCACTCCGGCTAAAGGAGGATCGCTTGTATCATTGCGGGTTCCAATCCCGTCGGAATTGAAAATTTTGATAAGATTTTTCATTTTGTATTCCTTGTTTGTTTTCTCTCACGTGTGTATTGTATAGTAATGAATGTGACGATAGTATAGCTTGGATGAATAAACACCGTCCAAGTAGTATAGTCACACATTAGATAAGTGTAGTGAGTATATCAGGACTCTACTCTTGGAACTAAGAATGACATATCCTGCTAATTTTCGTAATTAGTTTATGTTGGTGATAAGTTCAAAGTCGAGTTTCCACCAATAGAAGTGGAACCACGATAATTTTCCGATAGATTGATTGTCGATTTGTAAAGGCCATGTTCTGTTGACAGTAGTAAGTTCGTATAAGCTAGTGGCTAACTTTGTTGACGGAGTTTTTAGACCGCCTCAAGGCCTCCGACTTACAAGCAGGGACCGACAATTTGACGTGCCCTCCGAAACAAAGGAAACGGGTCACCCATCCCACGATCTATCTCTTCAAAGCGAGATCTATAGTTCGCGTCATATAAAAAGAACGCTGGCTGTCAAGCTGCGCAGTAAGCAATTAATAAAAATAAGGCAAATAGGCAATATGCGTCTGATTCAAAAGCGGGTTAAACGTATTTTTCTATGAACATTATGGCTTTAGAATTATGTGTGTATAATTATTTTTTAATATTATTTCATTTTCGCTTAGAAATTAATAATTAAAAAGTGCAAAAATATAGTGGGAATTTCATAAGACTTGAAACGCAACTCTATTTGTCACGTATGCTGTGACGTCACACTCCTTCAAACTCGACAGAAAGTTTTTTTTTTCTACCTACAAGCGCGTGTAATTTTGGTGACTTGTGACGTCACGTCCGTTTCAAGTGCATGAAAATGTTGATAAATTTTAAAAATTATTTTTGTTATAAAATTTTAGTTTTTCGGCGCTGGAATTTTTGTTACGGTTATTTGACGATATAACCTATCGTATAAAATCATAAAAAAAAATTGTGGGAGTTCCCTATTAAATACAATCGCGCACAAAAGTTTTTAATAACGAAATGGTTTTCCATAGAAAAAACAAACTAAAAAAAAACCGGTCAAGTGCGAGTCGAACTCGTACACCGAGGGTTCCGTACCTAGCCTTGGTGCCAATTAAGCTAGTCCTCTTAATTGTATGAGCGCCCATACAACTCGGAGGACAATTTTAATTGGCGTCAACTATGTATGTATGGGAACACCCTTTAATTTTCAACTTTTTTAACTTTTTGGAATTTTTCCTTTATTTGTGCTATAAGACCTTGCTTTTTGCCAAATTTCGTTATTCTAGGTCAACGGGAACTACCATTTAGGTTTTCGACCCAAAACCTCTAGGGTACTTCCGGTTGACCTAGAATTGTCAATTTTGGTTACAAGCAAGGTCTTCCAGCACAAGTAAAGGGAAAATTCCGAAAAATAAAAAAAGTTGATAATTAAGGTAAGTTTTGGTACTCACAAGTTATCACGAAAACCTAAATTTGCCTATATCTTTTTATAGTGTTGACTCAGGACCTTGATTTTTATACTCACAATAGGGACTATAGACCTTAGTATATGGTATAAATTTCAACTTGCTAGCTCTATCCGTTCCTGAGATAATCGATGGTGACACACGGACAGACAGATAGACGGACAGACAGACAGACAGACAGACGGACAAGAAAGTGATCTTATAAGGGTTCCTTTTTTTACCTTTTAAAGTACGGAACCCTAAAAATGGCATATGCTAATTTTCGTAGTTCAGCTTATGTTGGTGATAAGTTCAAAGTTCAGTTTCCACCAATAGAAGCGAAACCTCGATAATTTTCCGATATATTGATCGATTTGTAGAGTAAAATGTTCTGTTGACAGTAGTAAGTTCGTATGAGTTAGTGGCTAACTTTGTTGACGGAGGTTTTAGACCGCCTCAAGGCCTCCGACTTACAAGCAGAGACCGACAATTTGACGTGCCCTCCGAAACAAAGGAAACAAAGGTCACCCATCCCACGATCTATTTCTTCAAAGCGAGATCTATAGTTCGCTTCATATAAAAAGAACGCTGGCTGTCAAGCTGCGCAGTAAGCAATTAATAAAAATAAAGCAAATTAATACGATCGCGCACAAAAGTTTTTAATAACGAAATGGTTTTCCCTAGAAAAAAACAAACACTAAAAAAACAATAGGCCTAGTACCTAGGTACTTTCGTGTGCAAGTGTGCTCATGCGCAAACATACTCCCGCCCTACACTCTGCCGTCATACGTAAAAAAGCCTTTTCTTCCTTACTTACTTTTTGGAAGTCACGACCTATAATGAAGACCTATAGAAAATCAGTCATTTCGGGAAAAGTTCTTTTTGAAGTAAGTACGTTATGTAAATCAGTACATTTTGACATTCAGACCAAACCAACCGTAAGGCTATTTAGAATGTAGAAAGGTCGTAATTTCCTTACATACTTTGAGGAAGATACGCCCTTTTTACGTATGACGGCAGCACTGTCTTCCAGCGTTCTTTTTACGTGACGCGACTTTAAACCACGAGCGCTTCTGTAATGTATTCTAAATCTTTCAATGGTGGTTCGATAGATCGTCGAAGTTTTTTGCAAATAGGAACATTTAATTCTTAGTAGTTAAAAGTGGTTTTCTTTAATTGTGATGATTAGCATGTATCCGGAATCCCTAGGGCATGAATATGGCTCGCACTTGTCAGTTTTATTTCAGTTAAGTACCTACTTAATTTTGTGTTGACGAAAGATAAGGTTACTTTGGTTTGCAAATAATCATGATCCACCAACATCTTTTAATATCTTTTCTAGTATTTAGGTACATTTGATTGAAGCTATTTGATATTTAAAACCATAAACAAACATCATTTTTATGTTGCTGACTGACGTGATAAATTAAAAAAATGTTTTCTAAGTGATTAGATTACAGTCGAGTACATTATAGGAGCACAAGGAGTATTCATCATCATTATCCGCAGCCCGTTTCCCACTGCTGGGTATAGGCCTCCCTTTGTTCTTGCCATTTTTCAAGCTCCTGCGCTTGCCTGGTTTAGTGCCGGCCCGAAAGGCCAACAATATCGTCAACTCATCGTGCTGCTGTAGGCCACAAACTTACAATACATTCTTGCGTATTTAGTGAGCTCGGTCACTTGAGTGAATTCGAAGTGAGTCTATTACAGAATAACTCTGCAGTTCGACCGATCGAGATATCTCTCTCGATGTTGCACAATGTTAGGCCGGCTGGACGTCCGACGCTTCTTTTGCCAATCCTCGGCCATCTTTCCGTCACCGTTTTCCACCACCTGTCATCAAGGAGTAACTCCAAACTATTCGCCGATATAACGTTTCGTTTAGTGACCTCGTAGCTTCAAATCGCGAAAAAATACTTGCATTAGGAAACATAGATCTCTTGAATTTACCGCACGGTCAGACCAAACGTGGCAACCTCAAAGTTCCCATATTTAAATTTTGAGACCATCCATGTGGCCACCTAAAAAATCCCATATTTAAATTTTGAGTACCTAATCTTATTTTTACATTACATATCTACAGTCAGCGACAAAAACCGATGACACAACATTTTGGGTTTTTCAAGTAACTTTTTCTTCACGCTTTGTGGGAAATTGGTAACTTTTGTTTAAAATTAGTAATAGAGCAGGGCAAAGCATATTTTACTAGCTAAAATCTTGATTATAGCTCCACTGGTTCAGTAAATAAAAATGTAAAAATGTATCAACAACTAGAGTGACAAGGTTCCAATGTGTGATTTTTTTTAGCGGAAATTATTAGCGCGTTTGGTGCAAAAAATGCACGTCTTATCAAATGTCTTGCACCTTGGTCTTCCAACTTCCGACCCGCATTCACGTTCCCACATAATGGACAAATAGTGGTTGGCAATGAGATAAAATGAAACACCTAACTAATAATTACTCATATAATATGCATGAACAATGTAAAGCTGGTAAAGCCCAATCACACACACAGCAGATTTTATATTATGAAATATAAATCTTAACAGATCGCGCCCATACAAATTCTAAGGAGGACCACACACAGCGAATATAAATTATAAAGTAAGCATACGGTGCAATCTGTCAAGATTTATATTTCATAAAATATATATTATCTGTTGTGTGTGTGGTGCGCTTAAGGACTTTATTGTATATTTTTCAGGGTGGCTACAGAACGAATATTATTCCCTCGAAGATGGTCATGGTGGTCGATATAAGGCTAGCGTCATCTATGAATGTAACTGAGATGGATAGAATGGTAAATATCTCTTGTTTATCGTTTGAATTGTACGTTAGATTGTGCATTGGTTTATCTAGGTATACCTACTTCGACCTTCGAACGGAACCCACCATTGGGTTCGAATTCTGAACATCGCTTAGCCTTTTTTTGAGGATTACATACATACATAAAATCACGCCTCTTTCCCGTAGGGGTAGGCAGAGACCAAGGATTTCCACTTGCTACGATCCTGACACACTTCTTTTGAGGGTTAGGCAATATTATATTCTACTACTGCGGCGTTGCCCCCGTAGTGATGGTATAATGGTATATGGTAGTGATGATGATGACGATTAAAAGTAGCCTTCAAAAGTTAAGCTATCAAATGCAGAAATAATTTTTCAAATCCAACTGGTAGTTCCTGAGATTAGCGCGTTCAAGCAAACAAACAAACAAACAAACAAACCCTTTAGCTTTATACATTTATATTGGTAATATTTTGTATCAGATGGAGGAGGAAAATATGTTGTGCAACCCCCCTCATGAGAGGGCGCTGATGATGATGGAGTGAACTAATAGAGAAAGTCGTTAACTTTTATTTAACCACGTTTAAGTCACTTTCTTGTTTGTCTGTCTGTCTATCATACATACCTACATACGTAAACTTACGTTCTTTCGCTTTATTCACTTTCATCACATTCTTCATGCAAGCTCGTCGGTTTGGGTAGGTACTCTTGACCCTAACCTCTTCTATTGGACTTGCAACTCAAATTTCGAGCTATCCAGCTGAAACTTTCAGATTAGCTCACAACACGATGACAATGCACTCTAAAAAATATTTAATTTCATAAATTTCATAAAGATACAATCGTGGATGGCCCGTGCTGGTAATGGAACTAAATTGTCCTACATCAGACGCGATGAAGTCTCTATGAAGACCGTACTAGACAACTCCAATCCATACTGGGTGACAATGCGGGATGCACTCAATGACATGTGAGTTAAATAAATAAATATTGCTGGACATTTCCCACAGCGCCATCTAGCCCCAAACTAAGCAAAGCTTGTACTATGGGAACCAGATAACTGATAGAATACTTATATATTTTTTGTAAATACATACTTATTATACTTTAAAACACCCAGACACAGAACAAACATCTATGTTCATCAAACAAATGTTTGTCCTGGGTGGGAATCGAACCCACGACCTACAGCGCAGAAGGCAGAGCTACTACCAACTGAGCTAAGAGGCCAGTCAAAGTTAAAGTTATGGCTGATTTACACAGGGTCAGTAGACAAGTCAGTCGCAGGGGGGCGCCAACTGACTTTAAAATATTCGTGTCCGAATATTCAAGTCAGCGCTGACTTCAATCCACTGTACTGACTTCCAATCAGTTTACACGGGGTTTTTTTCGGGTCAGCACTGACTTGCCTCGAATTTGTAGTCAGTTACTGACCCTGTGTAAATCAGCTCTTACGACTACGACTTCACTTACTTTGTGACGTTTGTATGATTTCACTTGTTTCGGTGAAAGTCATTACGAGAAAGTAATTAACCGATTTCAAAAAAAGGAGGAGGTTCTTAGCTCGTCGGAATCTTCTTTTTGTAAGTTCCCCGATTACTCAGACGCCTGGACCTATTTGGAAAAATCTTTTTTTTTGTTTGAAAGAGTTCTTAACCACCCATGTGGTGCCATAAAAATTTGGTGAGGGTCTGTCTAAGATCTTTGGAGTTATGAATAGAAATGTACTTTGAGAGTACATTATAACATTGAAGCCGGTTTTTTATTTATATTTAATTTAGCTACCTACTTGTTTTTCTAATATTTTAGACAATAAACTTATCTGATCACAACACAATGTATGTTTTAGCACGGCTGTTTTTACCTCTAGACACCGTCGAGGTATTTTAAAACCGCTCTCAGTTCTTATTGTTATTTAGAAGTATTAACAGGATTTTGTATTTCAGGAATATAAGAGTAATTCCAGTGGTGTTGCCAGCTACCTCTGACATGTTGGTGGTCCGGAACCTTGGTATCCCAGCCGTGGGCTTCTCGCCCAAGTTCCGAACGCCCACAAGAGCACATAACAAGGACGAGTTTTTAAACGCTAAGACGTTTTTAAGAGGCATTGATGTGTACTATGAAATTTTTAAGAAGCTTGGAAATTTACCGAATTTTTGAGTAGGTAGGTAGATATTTAATACATTTTGATAAAATGATTGTCTCTTTATATGCGTTCCTAAACTTACCTATACCACAGATAATATATTTATTGAAACACATTTTTAGTTCGAGTCATAGAAAAAGAGAAACAGAAAATTCTGCAAAGACAAAAAGTGTTATCTAGCTAATATAAAAATTAATGTTTGTAAGTTTGTTCTCTATGAGTTCCTAAACCATTGACCAGTGTGATTAAACTTTGGTAGGGCCTTCTGAGGACGCCTTCGAAGGTTTCTTACTCAAAACTCAAAAAAATCTATTTCAATAAAATAAAATAAAGTTAAGTCGAAGTTCGTAATCTCACGATTCATCTAAATCAGTCTAGCATTTGAGACGTGATAAATACAAATCTCTATCAATAAAATCAATCACCGAAGTTACGAAAGATTATTTGAAAACGGATCGACAGATTTGACTGACTTGTGTTTGTAATTTTGTCAGGTAGACATTGAATACCAGACTATTTCTTAAAAAAAAATAAGACCTAGCTATCAAACTAGGAAACAGTTTGGAGAGCAGTAATCAATGTTCTTCAACATCGATTGATTTTAATCATACTACCATTATCTGCTTATCTATGATCAAAGATAGACAAACATGTGGAATAGAGGAAGGGAGGCGATAATGACCCTCTTTGATAAAACGTCTTAAAAATTAGTCATTTTAAATCTCTGTTGTTTTATTTATTTATTTTGTGTCACATCATATCGCAAGTTAAAAGTAATTCGCCGCAGATATTTCTAGGTGTGCAGATATTCCTGTTCAGCATGTTATCGAGTAGATATAACTAACCCTTTACAGTGGTTACTAACCTTTTCAACCTTGTTACCCATATGACATGTCAATGAAACAGATTTTACCCCCGTTTAACTTTCAACCCCCCCCCCCCCCCCTCTCCATCTCACCCGTCTAAATTTGACCTTAAATTGAAGATTTCCTCCTTTTGATTACGAATATTTCAACGATAGCAATGTTTTCGAGTGAAATCTAAAAAAAAAAGTTTTTTTTTCGAAAAAACGTTTTTGTTTTTTTTAAAGATCTCATTTTGTTCTATTACCCCCCCCAAAAAAGCTAATTTGTCCCTGGAGGGGTAATTACCCCCCGGAACCAATGCCTGAAGCACTTTCACCCCTGCTTCCTCTAAGGCTGGCCTTACACCAGATTATTCAGTAGGTACCATTCTTTCTTATACCTATAGGTACTTACTTAATATTCTGTGTAGGTACCTACGTCACTATGTTAGGTATATAAGTACTTGCTTCAATGTATGTTGCTGGAGGAAACATTTTCACACTCATCTGTGATTTGTTCGGAAGTAGACATCAATGTTGTCGATAGTATTGGGTCTTGTTGTGTTTGGTGGAGTTGTGACGTCAGAAGCTAAATGGATCGAAGTAGAGGACCCTGCAGTTACCAGATTTCGGGATTACATCAAGATAGATACGAGTAAAGACGATAATGTTGGTGAGTTAATTCAAATTTTATAATATTTAGATTAAAAGAAAAACTCAACAAATGCATTAAGTAAAAGATTCATAAACCATGAATTATTTTTCACGGTCAGTTGAATATCATTGCAATATCAAAAATGTGACTCATCAGAAATGTTTTAGATTTCAGGGTCTTCTGTCAGTAAAATATACCTAAGTACCTACTTATTGTGTTTTTTTAACCGGGACAATACGGGGAAATCCGATACCATAGAAGATACTGGGAAACTGTCTTAAGAACCACTAGGTCTTTTTTGTGAAAATTTAAATAGCCTAATACCTAAATGTTTTGGTCAAGCTCGAGTTGACCATAAAAATGAGTCATTTTGAAAAAAAAAAATGGGAAAAAACGGACGGACAGAGACGTAGGTACATAACGAAACTATAATGGTTCCTTGTCAGGACTACGGAACCCTAAAAACACACAAAGAGTTAAAATATACTTAGAGTACCCAGACCTAAAAAAAAATACCTACTTAATAGATCTGCAAACATTTGTACCGCTGCAAAAATCACATCTTATGCGTCTCAGCTATTTGCACTACACCGATGTTGCATTAAGCTGGTTTCTTTACAGAAATAGCTGTACAGTTCTGGAAGGCCCAGGCTTTAGAACTAGGCTTGCCTATAGAGGTACACAGACCTGATGGAAAGCCCGTAGTAGTTATCACCTGGAAAGGGCAGGATTCAAGCTTGCCCAGTATAATGCTCAACTCTCATATGGACGTTGTAAAGGCTGATGAGGTCAGTAGAGTATGAAAAGTTAAACGCTCATTACTATGCTGAATTTAGTTTGTTATAGTGCGCCGCAAACTTTATGGCGGCTGAAGTGTGCGGCAGATTCGACTTGGCGCAGGTACAGTGAAAGCAATAGAATAGAGTAAACTTTATCTACATAGCCCGCCTAGCCCCGCCCCTCACCGCCTTCACCTCACCGCCTTCACCTCCCCGCAATTGCGTTGACTGTACCTACCTGTGCAAAGTCGAATCTGCCGCACACTTCAGCCGCCATAAAGTTTGCGGCGCACTCTAAATGCTATTTCTTTCATGGCGCGTTCACATGCTCGCCTGCAAACAGACATTCAACGAGCACATTATCTTCTGTCGCGTTCGGTCTCCTTGAGATGAGAGTGACAGAGCTACTTCGTGCTCGCTCTCATCATATATATCTGTCGAGTTGAATGTCTGTTTACGTGGTATCAGAAATTAGCGCTCTGTCTCGCTCTTTGCCCTAAGAATTGCATCCTGTTACAGTGCTACCTGTTGCTAACTTCAGTCAGTTAGCATCGTCATCAATCTCGGACGAAGTAACCACGGGACGCGAATTGCCATATGTCCCACTTGCTGGGGGGGAAGGGAGCCAACTGTCACACATGACATATTTTTGACATAATGATGATATATTTCTGTCATACATGAAAACTTATAGTGATACCACTATCATAATTTTATGTTCCCCGATTTGAAAATATTTTGTTGAGACGTGTAGCACACTTTGTCTTTATGTACCTAATCAATAAATCTTAAAATTGTAACGATTTTATTTAGGTACAGAAAGTCTTCTTCTTTTTACAGAAAGTGATCTCCCCCCAATTCTACTAGATGACAACGCCAATCATTCCGCTGCGTTTTGGTTCGATCTCATAAATGTCAGCCATTTGGTGAATAGTAGAATAGCTTTTCAAAAATGTGTTCTGCCAAAGTCCAAACCTTAGCTAAAACCTCACCACAACTGAGTCGTTTGTCATTAGTAGAATAGGAAACAGTCGAAAATCTAAAGTTTAGTTGAGGTTTTGCTTGAGGTTGATAAAAAGTTTGGTACTAGAATTGACACCCTGCTAATTAGTTAAGTAAGTAGTTAACTTTACAAAGTTGGGACCTACATCACCTACATCTTTAGATTTCTCAAAATTGTTCTTACATTTATAGAAATATACCTACCTACCTAATATATTTTACTAGCAGCGTCCTCGCGGCGGCGCACGATGGTCCCGAATTTAGTGCTCCATACACATAGAAACCGAAACTCGATTTTTTAATTTTTTTTTATTGGGGATTGTTCTAGTACACTATTCTTATTCAAATATGTAGGTACAGTCACCATAGCAAGCTTCATGACGGAATAAAAAAATATTTAGTTTTTTTTTGTATGGAGGAGAACACATAAATTGGATTATCTCTCGACTCTTAGAAACTCAAGGGCTGCCGCTTATAGAGGGTGTACATCCACACGAGGCCGTCCTTATAAGCTACCAACCTTGCACGGCTGGGCACGGTTTTGGCGCCCAGAGCAAACTGAATATTCGAAAATTTGCCAACTTCACCAAAACTAGAATTTCGTAAATGTTTGCGTGGTAGATTGTTCTAATTCACTATTTTTATCTAACTATGTAGGTACAGTCACCATAGTAAGCTTTACGTAAGAAAAAAAAAATATTTAATCTTTTTTTGTGTATAGATGAAAACACTTAATTTGGATTTTCTCTCGACTCATAGAAACTCAAAGGCTGCCGCTTATACAGGGTGTACACACACATGAGGCTGTCCTCATAAGCTACCAATCTTGCACGTCTGGGCACGGTTTTGGCCAAAAAACGAATAATTCGAAAATTTTACAGCAATACCGAAACCAAGATTTCAAAAAAGTTTGCATGGGGGATTGCTCTGATACACGATTTTTATCTAAAAATGTAGGTACAGTCACCATAGCAAGCTTTATGACGGAATAAAAAAATATTTAGTTATTTTTGTATGGAGCAAAACACTTAAATTGGATTATCTCTCGACTCTTAGAAACTCAAGGGCTGCCGCTTATACAGGGTGTACACCCACATAAGGCCATCCTCATAAGCTACCAATCTTGCACGACTGGGCACGGTTTTGGCGCCCAGAGCAAACTGAATATTCGAAAATTTGTCAACTACACCATAACTAGAATTTCGTAAATGTTTGCATGGTAGATTGTTCTAATTCACTTTTTGTATCTAACTATGTAGGTACAGTCACCATAGTAAGCTTTGCGTAAGAAAAAAAAAATATTTTGTCATTTTTTGTGAATGGATGAAAACACTTAATTCGGATTTTCTCTCGACTCATAGAAACTCAAGGGCTGCCGCTTATACAGGGTATACACACACATGAGGTTGTCCTTATAAGTTACCAATCTTGCACGTCTGGGCACGGTTTTGGCACCCAGAGCCAAAATACAAATAATTAAAAAATTTTACAGCAATACCGAAACCAAGATTTTAAAAAAGTTTGTATAGGGGATTGCTCTAATACACGATTTTTATGTAAAAATGTAGGTACAGTCACCATAACAAGCTTCATGACAGAAAAAAAAACTATTTAGTTCTATTTTTGTGTGGAGGGTAACACTTAAATTGGATTATCTCTCGACTCTTAGAAACTCAAGAACTGCCGCTTTTACAGAGTGTACACCCACATGAGGCCGTCCTCACAAGCTACCAATCTCACACGGCTGGGCACGGTTTTGGCGCCTAGAGCCAAATGATTATTTGAAAATCTATAAACTACACCGAAAGAAAAATTCAAAGCTTGCTGTCGTGACTGTACCTACATATTTAGATAAGAATAGTGTATTAAAGCAATCTCCCATGCAATCCCCCATGCAAACATTTACGAAATTCTAGTTTTGGTGTAGTTGACAAATTTTCGAATATTCAGTTTGCTCTGGGCGCCAAAATCATGCCCAGCCATGCAAGATTGGTAGCTTATGAGGACGGCCTCATGTGGGTGTATACCCTGTATAAGCGGCAGCTCTTGAGTTTCTAAGAGTCGAGAGATAATGCAATTTAAGTGTTTTCCTCCATACAAAAAAAAACTAAATATTTTTTTATTCCGTCATGAAGCTTGCTATGGTGACTGTACCTACATTTTTAGATAAAAATCGTGTATCAGAGCAATCCCCCATGCAAACTTTTTTGAAATCTTGGTTTCGCTATTGCTGTAAAATTTTCGAATTATTAGTTTTTTGACCAAAACCGTGCCCAGACGTGCAAGATTGGTAGCTTATGAGAACAGCCTCATGTGTGTGTATACCCTGTATAAGCGGCAGCCCTTGAGTTTCTATGAGTCGAGAGAAAATCCGAATTAAGTGTTTTCATCCATTCACAAAAAATGGCAAAATATTTTTTTTTTCTTACGCAAAGCTTACTATGGTGACTGTACCTACATAGTTAGATACAAATAGTGAATTAGAACAATCTACCATGCAAACATTTACGAAATTCTAGTTTTGGTGTAGTTGACAAATTTTCGAATATTCAGTTTGCTCTGGGCGCCAAAACCGTGCCCAGCCGTGCAAGATTGGTAGCTTATGAGGATGGCCTTATGTGGGTGTACACCCTGTATAAGCGGCAGCCCTTGAGTTTCTAAGAGTCGAGAGATAATCCAATTTAAGTGTTTTGCTCCATACAAAAATAACTAAATATTTTTTTATTCCGTCATAAAGCTTGCTATGGTGACTGTACCTACATTTTTAGATAAAAATCGTGTATCAGAGCAATCCCCCATGCAAACTTTTTTGAAATCTTGGTTTCGGTATTGCTGTAAAATTTTCGAATTATTCGTTTTTTGGCCAAAACCGTGCCCAGACGTGCAAGATTGGTAGCTTATGAGGACAGCCTCATGTGTGTGTACACCCTGTATAAGCGGCAGCCCTTGAGTTTCTATGAGTCGAGAGAAAATCCAAATTAAGTGTTTTCATCTATACACAAAAAAAGATTAAATATTTTTTTTTTCTTACGTAAAGCTTACTATGGTGACTGTACCTACATAGTTAGATAAAAATAGTGAATTAGAACAATCTACCACGCAAACATTTACGAAATTCTAGTTTTGGTGTAGTTGGCAAATTTTCGAATATTCAGTTTGCTCTGGGCGCCAAAACCGTGCCCAGCCGTGCAAGGTTGGTAGCTTATGAGGACGGCCTCGTGTGGATGTACACCCTCTATAAGCGGCAGCCCTTGAGTTTCTAAGAGTCGAGAGATAATCCAATTTATGTGTTCTCCTCCATACAAAAAAAAACTAAATATTTTTTTTATTCCGTCATGAAGCTTGCTATGGTGACTGTACCTACATATTTGAATAAGAATAGTGTACTAGAACAATCCCCAATAAAAAAAAATTAAAAAATCGAGTTTCGGTTTCTATGTGTATGGAGCACTAAATTCGGGACCATCGTGCGGCGGCTTAGTTTTTGTGTGAGAAAAAGAGAAAAATGATGTTGCTTGTCACAATTTTTACATTAGGTATAAACTTTTAGTTAATCTTAAAATAAAGCTCTATCTACTTACTCTAAAAATCTGTACCTACCATAAATATTGCGAGAAAATATACTGGTATCACTACTACCAAATTTACTTTTGACATGACTTTCATAGGGATTGATAAATATCGATATTGGAGATGTCGATGTTTTTTACACTAACAGTAGAAAATGTGTAGGTACTTATATTAGGTTACAAGTTTTTTACCATTTCTATCCAAAAAATACTTGTAATAAAAGACTAGGTAAAATCCAGTTGATCTAATGTCTTGTAAAGCTTATAATTGTTGATTATAAAATTGAATAAAAAAAATATTGCTGAACATTTCACACAGCGCCATCTAGCCCCAAACTAAGCAAAGCTTGAACAATGGGAACCAGATAACTGATAGAATACTTATATACCTTTTGTAAATACATACCTACATAGAATACTTTATAACACCAAGACACAGAACAAACATCTATGTTCATCACACAAATGTTTGTCCTGAGTGGGAATCGAACCCACGACCTACAGCGCAGAAGGCAGAGCTACTACCAACTGAGCTAAGAGGCCGGTCAAATTGTACCTAATTGTAGGTACCTAGAGTCCGCGTCAGCACTAAGTGCTACGGCAAAAGCGGGAACTAATAGTTTTATTTACTTTAATAAGCTCTTTTAGTCACGGTCGTTCAGTTGTTCTGATGTGTAGAATTAACTAACGTACAAACTTGCATAATTATTATTGTTCAAGCCGCATTTGGACAGTTAGTAATTTTTAACCTAACCTAGTTCTGTGATAGCAGCGCCGCGTCTATCGGACTTCAGTGGGGGCGCGCACTCTACCTATTGTTATATGTTCAAACGGCTGAACCGATTTTGATTAAGCATGTCTATGAACCATTACTAATAAAAAACCTGCTTTCAAATAAATAAAAACCGCATTCAAATTGGTTCACCCTTTTAAGAACTACGGTGCACACATACAAACATAAACACACACAGCGGTCAAACTTAGACACCTCTTTTTGCGCCGAGGGGCGGGGTTAGAAATAAAAGTCAACAAAAAGTTTATAGGTACTTCATCATAATCATCCGCAGCACAACTCGACTTCCCCCATTGCAGGATATAGGCCTCTTTTTGGTCGTGCCACTGTGTTTGTTCTCGGCTTTGTGCTAGGCTCATCCACTGCGTGCACCAGCACGACATTGTCGGGCGCATTTTACTTACAATATAATTACAACAAATAAATTATAGAAAAAGTAGGTAGGCACACGAAAACGTTGAAAATCTTAATAAGATACTTAGGTGTGATTTAATACTATAAAAATTATAATTATGTTGTTATGTGCCAATTTGCACAACTACACAACTACCTAGGTACAATACAACATAATTTAGTATATTATGTAACTTCAAGAAACTTAATGTAAATGGTTTTATCGATATCGATAAGGAGTAATAATTGTACATTACCTCATCGTAATGCATAGACTCGCCACGTCAATTTTGTACCTTCGTAAACCTAAATTATTCAAAATTCGAACTATTGCTAATCGCAATAAGGCTAAACATAATTTTAAAAACCGCATTAGTATCGTGGTACTGTCTCTCAAGACAGTTGTCATTAGACAGTAGTGCATGAGTGATGTCCAAAATATAGTAAAATAAGCGGTTTCAATAGATTTTACTTAAAAAAAATATAAACTTCCAACAAAACAATTTAATAACTTCAAAATGATATAACCTCAAAAATCACAGAATTACTAACAGATTAATAATTATACAAATCAATACAAATTAATGAATAAATGGACAGAGTAACAGCACTTTACCGACAGTTGGAGGTGTTACCAGTACGAAGGCTCGAGCGAAAGTGAGCCCGAGGCAGGCGCGCGCTCTGCTTTTATAGGACCGCGACCGTTACAAATTTAAGAACAATAGCTTCCGTTGATTCGGCTTCTCCTGACTCGTGGTTTTCCATAACCACATTACAGTTCTGGCATACTTCTTTCTTCATGGTGACCGTGATTGGCAAGTGGGCTCGGGGAGAGCTCGGGCATGTCTCGTGGTGCAGTGGTGAGATCTCCGTCGAGTGGACCCTGGAGGCTGTCGTCTGGTGTGACCGGAGCAAGATGAGATGGACCCGCAGGGACGTCGTCTTCGTGTGCGCTCGGAACAACGTGGGACGAACCCGCAGAGACGTCATCACCTTCTGTGCTCGGGACAGGCTGGGACGGACCCGCTGGGGTGTCATCATCAACTGAAAATAACGCAAAACAGCACAGTATTAGCATTATTTTCTCTTAGGCGTAGATATACAGCCAGTCTGTATATCCAAAAGATCTACAAAATCAGACAGTGGCTCCCAGCTGCATGTCTAAGCGGAGCTCGGCTCAACGCACAATCTCAAACCAGACAGTGGCTCCAAGTTGCTTGTCTGAAGCATCGCAAAGCTTAAAGCTCAATGCTACAATCATATACCGGACAGTGGCTCCAAGCTGCATGTCCAACTCTAAAGCATAGCAAAGCAAAATGCTACGATTTTATACCAGACAGTGGCTCCAAGCTGCGTGTCTGAACAGAGCGAGGCTCAATGCTACCATACATTTAAACCAATCACATAGGCACCCAGTTTGCGTGAGATTGCAGTGTATGTCTACGTAGCTATACATCAACATCAGATGCAACAGGACTCGAACCCGTTGATCATAATATATGCTGAATACATGAACCAATCACAGAGGCACCTAGTTTGCGTGTGATTTCAGTGTATGTCTACGAAACTATACACAAACATCAGATACAACAGGACTCGAACCTGTTGATCGTATGTTTCTCCAAGCCATGACATAGTACATACAACGTACTTACAGTCAAAAAATGAGGCACACGACTCGGGGGTCCACTCTCCTCGCCAAGCCACCATGTGCTCGGCAGCGGCACTAGTCGTTTTTCCATACGAACCACCAATTAACTGCAGCTCGTATCTACCATGGGGCAGAACTTTCTTTACACGATAGGGCCCTCGCATCCCCGAGTCCAGCTTGCCTGTAATTTGAGAAGTTTTTATTACAAAAACCATATCGTTAAGTGAGAATGTTTTAGCTACTTTTCTATTACGGTTAACATACTCGTCTTGTTTCTGTCTATGTTGATCAAGCAACCGGCTAGTGCGTTGACGACACATTTCTCTTACGCTCTCACGATTTCCGCCAGAACCTTCTATAGCTACATCGCGAACAAGTGACCTTATTACCGGTGTTGTCGCCTCAATGCCGATGAGTAGTTGTAGCGGAGAAGTTTGAGTGGTCCTTTGTTTAGTGCAGTTGATCACTAGCTGCATTCTCCACAGGGACTCTGACCAAGTGTTACCTGGTTTAGTTGCTTCAATCCGCAGCATGTTGAGTAACGTCCTGCAGTAGCGCTCTACCTGTCCATTTTCATTGTGCATCTGAGGTGTTATAAAGTGAATTCGACTACCTATATCACTAACCCAGCTCTGAAAACTCACACTCTCAAACATGCGTCCACGATCACACACAATAAGTTGCGGGGCTCCAAATAAGGATACAGCGTTACACGCTAATGTTTTTAGTTCATCAGAGTCTTGCTTTTTCATAGCATAAAACAGACAGTACTTCGAGTAGGCATCTACAATGAGCAACACATACTTGTGTTCATTTGAAGCAGGCAATGGACCAAGTACATCCATGTGAATGGTACTAAACGGAATTTCAGGCTTGTGCCAAGATGAAATTGGCTGGTGAGGTGCCCTGGGGACTTTCTTCGACGAAAGGCAGACCAAACAATGGGCAATGTATTTTTTAACGAAGGTACTAAGACCTGGGAACCAGAAATGCCTCAAAATCAACTCGATTGTTTTGTCAGCACAGATATGCTCATGTTGATCATGAAAGATCCTTAGTAAGCTCAGACGGTGTCCTTTAGGGACGAAACATAGGAATTTTGGCTCCTCACCTGTAGGGGTATGCTTGTAGTAAAGCAAATCATTGCGGACAACGTACCTTGATGCGTCTAGCTCGTTGTTATTGACTTTGTCAATCAACGTACGAGTTTCCTCGTCCGCAGATTGAGCAATCTGCGCCCAGTTTTTAGGCCTCGTGATTTGGAGGACATCTACAGGATTTCGACTTAGATAGTCTGCATGTTGCATCATTACGCCCTTTCTGTAATCTATGCTGAAGTCGAAATCCTGCAGATACATCCACCAACGCGCGACACGTGGCAGAAGATCTTTTTTACCTTTAGTCAACCGCAACGCATTACAGTCAGTCACGATCTTGAAAGTTATACCTAACAGGTAGTGACGGAAGTGCTCGAGGGCTCTGACGACAGCGAGCGTCTCAAGTTCGTAAGAGTGATACCGCGGCTCCGCACCTTGCGTTGTTTTGCTGTAATAAGCTACTACTCGCCTCTTATTACCCTCGTGCACTTGGATCAATACCGCGCCATACCCGATAGAGCTGGCGTCCGTGTGCAGCTCCGTGGGCAGCTGAGGATCAAAGATCGCGAGCACTGGCTCACTCGTGAGGCATTTAACGAGGTACTTACGTGCGTTTTCTTGCGACTCACCCCAGTGAAACTCCACATTACTGCGCGTTAGGTTGGCTATAGGGGCGGTCTTCGACGCGTAATCAGGTATGTACCTACGAAAATATCCTGCAAGACCTAACAATTGCCGGACTTGTTTGACATTCGTGGGCACCGGAGAGTCAGTTAGAACTTTGATTTTATACTCGCTCGGTCTGACCTGACCTTGCGATATTGTGCGACCTAGATACTCAACTTCGGTGGCCACGAAAGTACTCTTTTTCAAGTTTATTGAAAAACCGGCACTTGTTAGTGTCAGTAAAACCTCACGTAAGTTTTCAATAGCTTCGTCTATGGTCGAGGCCAAGATCAACACATCGTCTATATACACCAAGGCCTTACCGGACTCAATTGCAGACCTCAGCGTGTTTGTGATGATCCGCTGGTAGACCACAGGAGCGTTGGCAAGCCCAAAACTTACCTTTAGGTATTCGTAGTGTGCTTCTGGAGTTACAAATGCGCTCTTCGGGATAGACTCGCTATCTAAAGGAATCTGATGGAAGCCGGTTGCCATGTCTAAACACGTAAAATACTTACTTTTACCCAGGCGGTCTATATGGTCTTCAATGAGTGGCAATGGAAACCGGTCCTTCACTGTGATAGCGTTGAGTGCCCGATAGTCGACGCACATGCGATCCCTACCATCCTTCTTTTTTACAAGGATGATCGGGCTCGCATATGGTGACTCTGACTCTCGAATTATACCTTTGTCCAGCAAATCGCGGCATATCTCGCGCACCTTCAGCTTTTCATCGTAGGACAGCCTGTAAGGCCTATAATGAACAGGCGTATCGCTGGTAAGCTTTATGTGCATCTCACCAGTTGTTACCGTGGTATGAGCAGTACCTACGATAAACGAATCCTTAAACTCGTTTAACATGGACATCAGCTTATCACGATCCTTACCTTGCAAAGGGGTCTTGATCTCCGGTTCACTGCTCGAATCGATATGCATTACCTGCTGTTGATCGTTAGAACGAGGGAGGCGCGTAATTCGTTGCTCGTTGTTCGCACGAATGTAGGTTACGCCGTCACGGTTCAAGACGTCAGTACCTATGAGCACCGGCACGGTCATGCAATTTTGAGGTACGACGAACAAATCGACCTCGAGTGAAATATCACTGAATTCGATCACTAAAGTAACATAACCTTTACTCACGATGTTTTGATCACCAATTCCTCGTAGAACCTGGTAGGCTGGCTGCTGAGAACACTTAAAGTGTTTCAACACAGGCTCAGAGATAAGCGAGATCCGTGACCCGCTGTCAATTAATACGTCCGTAGGTATACCCTGTATAACCGCGGTTGTGACGTCACTATCTGTTGATGCACCTTTCAACTCGCGACAAAAATTCACATTACTTTTGTTACGCTTTTCAGATCGCTGTTTCGCAAAACAAACAGTGACATCATGGCCCGGTTTTTTACAAAAAGAACACGGTATCTTTTTCTCACTACCCGCATTTTTACTGTCAGAGTTATGACTAGTACCTGATTCAGACTGTTCCTCCGTCTTCAATCTCTTGGAACACAATCGCTTTGGGTGACCAAGCTCACCACAAGAAAAGCATTTTATGTCAGGCTTCTTATTATTAAAGGGTCGTTTACGATCGGATTTACCCTGGGATGATTTCGTAGAAGCAGTCGATTCAGATTTCACAGGCTTAGTATAAATAGACAGAAACTCGACAAGATCTTTGGGCAACAAATGGGCATTCGTCGCAGCAGCACGTACCTGCGCGTCAGTTATTCCACGTATCACAATAGCAACAGTAAGCTCTTCGCTTAAGCCCTTCACTATATTAAGGCGCAAAACAGAACGCCGGGCATATTCTGCGTACGTAGAATAACTGTCGGAGTCAGTACACATAACTTCGAATAGTATATTAGCGATATCGATTCTTCGCGAGCACAGAGGCTTGAATTCAACTTTGAAATTTGACCATGTGCGGTCGTTAGTCACCCAATCGTTGAGCCAACTACGAGCATCTCCCTTCAGGCAGCTAGCTATCCGGGATAGACACTCATTGTCGTCCCAACAATTCGTACTACGCGCTCTGTCTACTTCCTCGCACCAAGAATCGATATCGTGCAAACTAGGGTCGAAATTCGAGATATAATAATGGTTGGATCTAACCTTGCTTAGCGCACTCAATGCTCCGATGAGACGTTCGGTGACGTCAGGTGGAGACGTAGCGTTCGCCGTGGAGTCGCCAATGGTGCTGGCATTGGATGCCGGCACCGAGACTTCACCTACTGATGGCGGCAGCACGTGCTCA
This sequence comes from Camptogramma bilineatum, assembly GCA_958496255.1. NCBI lineage: Eukaryota > Metazoa > Arthropoda > Insecta > Lepidoptera > Geometridae > Camptogramma > Camptogramma bilineatum. The sequence goes on along the minus strand of OY292463.1, from coordinate 3,579,606 downwards.
GGCGCCGGTGTCGGCACAGCGGACAGCGCCGTGGACTGCGAGCGCGGCGAGCACGTGGCGACAACGCTGGGCAGCGCCATGGCGCGCTCGTCCAGCGCCATCGGTTGCGACGACGTGGCGCTTGTCGAGGGTAGACCGACATGTTCTAACGCGTTCAGGCGCGCCAGAATTGTACCTAAAGTCTCACGAAGTTCATTAGTTTCGTTTGTTTCACGCCGTGTTCTACCTCTGCCACGAGATGTAGAACCTTCGGCCATGGTGAAATCAACGTAATACAATTTTAGCTTTTAGGCCAGAGCATGGATTAGACTATGGAGTCTAATCCCACTTCTGAAATAAGCGGTTTCAATAGATTTTACTTAAAAAAAATATAAACTTCCAACAAAACAATTTAATAACTTCAAAATGATATAACCTCAAAAATCACAGAATTACTAACAGATTAATAATTATACAAATCAATACAAATTAATGAATAAATGGACAGAGTAACAGCACTTTACCGACAGTTGGAGGTGTTACCAGTACGAAGGCTCGAGCGAAAGTGAGCCCGAGGCAGGCGCGCGCTCTGCTTTTATAGGACCGCGACCGTTACAAATTTAAGAACAATAGCTTCCGTTGATTGTAATTAATAGACATTGCTAGGCAATTATAGACCGTATCCACCGTATCCGTTACGATTGAAAATTAAACAGAGATTTGACGGCAGGCGATGCGATCTTTTTCATTTTAGTCGTATATTTTTTGAATCGATGTTTTAACCTCAGTTAAAATAAAATAATGTTTATTGAAGTAGAAAATCAGCTAAAACACAAAAAAACATTTACATAATGAAATGTTACACCTTATTTTAAAGTTTTGAGGTGTAGTGGATTTTTATTGCACTGGTATAGCACCATAAATTGGCATTTTCATGGAGCACCTTCCTCGGTGATAACGATACGGAGACTGATAAGAATCGATTATTAGGGTAGTTTTTATTGACGGTACCTGATTTTGATTTGTCAAAGTAATCCTAGCCGTTGGCACAGATTAGGTAGAGATACTACGTATCAGATGGAAATGTCGGGAACATTTTAGTGTGGACTTGTGTTCACAGATTATATAGATGTTACTTGCTCCTGATTGGCTATCAGAAAACGATGTATGACGTTTCTTTTTTTTTTTCTGCTACACCGGCACCGAGCAGAATTGTCATTCTACCAAACAAATTAATTTGGTAGGATTGCTTTTTTCATTCAATATTTCTAAGGCATTGATCTCAATGTGTACTATTGAGATCAATGCCATAGTAGAGGTCAGTGGCCTAAGGGAAAGAAGGTGTTGTTGATAGAAAACAACGAAACATAGTTAATCATTTATTATTATTTTTTTTAAAATTTCTTAACACTACATAGTAGGTATAGGTATTGTATAATAAACAAAGTTGCTTCCCGCTGTCTGTCCCTATGTAAAAAAAAACATCATCAAAATCCGTTGCGTAGTTTTAAAGATTTAAGCAATGCTTAGATCTTTAAAACTACGCAACAGATTTTGATGCGGTTTTTTTAATAGATAGAGTGATTCAACAGGAAGGTTTTTATGTATAATACATGCATAATATAGTACCTAGAGAAACACTGATAAATCTTAGGTTTCTGTGATGTGTGATGTGACCAGTGCGTCTCGTTCTCGTTCTCGAAATCTCGTTCAAACTCACGTTTCTCAACAAATCACTGCATAAACAATCGAGCCACTTTTTGAGTCTGATAACACTACACACTGGGAATATGGAATACAGCGGCCTTTCGCAGATTTGTACAACCTGGTACAACACAAGTTAACACAACACATAAAATACATCGTAGGTACTGAAGGTACAAACCGTTTGCAGCTAATAAGGAACAGAAATAGGCGGGGAAAATCAACAAACTAAATACACAATGATCGTTAGACATTAGACCGCAAAGCACAGACTACCCACATCCACAGAGATACCTACCCTCAAAGATCTCAATCATTCATTGACATTGACATTGTCATCAAAATAGCAACTCATTCGGAATCGGAAGAGTTGAGGAGCGGAGAACGAAATGTCATACATCGTTTTCCAATCAATTTCCAATCAAAGCACAGATTATATACAAGTCCAAGCTTCTGACTAGGAACATTTCTACCCGTGGCCGTTGGCTAGAGGGGTAAGATTGGTAGGATCATAAAGGCGCGTCCCGTTCTTTCGTCCGAGTCATCAATGTACGTCAAAAGCACTGAATGCGACCTTTTTTTAAAACAAAGGAACATCTATATACCATTACGCTTTTCCATGTCCATTTAAGGTCCTGATCGACGAGTGAGTAAAACCGCGGTCTTATGGGTCGTCGGCAAAGCTCGCCGGTGTTTCGTTACAATACCGCGGTTTTGTGAGTTGACGAGCCTGGCTCGCGGCTCGTCATGTTTGCTTCATTTTTTACTCAGCTCGATCAAATTCAAAATTCAAAACCTTAATTCGACTACGATACGACTGTTTCAATCGCTAGTCGATCAGCACCAACGAGCCGCGAGTAAAACCAACGTTCTTTAAAACCGCGGTATACGTCGATCACCCACTTTTCATATATTCGTTCTTGGTTAAAGATTTTAACCTGATCCACATGTCGGAGTTGGAGCTAGAAAAGGGAATGTTAATTGATTTGATACTTCGTTACGTACACATAAAATTGCATCATACCACCACCTCAAATCGCTCCGATTGTAAATAAAAACAAAAAAGAAAAATAAACGAGACATTTCTATGAATATATTTTCCAGAATGAGTGGAAATATCCGCCGTTCTCCGCGCACAAGGATGAGCACGGTGATATTTACGGCAGAGGAACCCAGGACACGAAGGACGTCGCGATACAATACTTGGAGGCTGTGCGGAGGCTAATCGCAGATCAGTTCACTCCAAAAAGAACTGTGCATATGACTTTGATGCCGGGTATGACACGCTTTGAATGAAAACTCTATTGTACACAACTTAAAATAACATTTAGAAAGGAATAACGAGATTGAAAGGTATGGCAGGGGATGTACAAATATTATAATTGTTAAATTCATGAAATATTTTTTTTTACAATCGGTTCGATGGTTTTGTGAAAATATAACCCAGAATATTCAATAACGGTTGAGTAGTTTTTAAGATTTGAACAACCGAATGAAGTTGCTTTACTAAACTTTACTTCATTATAATAAAGTATGTTTTGATTAATATGTAGGACATGAAGGTACCTAATTAAGTAATTTAAATAATTATGATGAAATGTCTCTCATAATAACTTATATAATACAACGTTTAAAATACGTTGTTTATGATGAAATGTCTAGCATCTCATTAAAATTAGTTGCCAACACTAATTTCGTTGCGTGGGAAATTGATAACAATTAAGTAGATACCTCCTTAAATTATAAATAAATAAATATCACTAATTTGGCACGTTTTCAGATGAAGAGACTGGCGGTTACAAAGGAATGAAAGCATTTATAAAAACAAAGGAATTTGATGCATTGAACATTGGTTTCGCCTTGGACGAAGGCTATTCTTCTAAAAACGATACGCTGTTGGTGTTTACGCGAGACAAGCGACCTTGGCGTGAGTTTCGAGGCTATCCACTTGAGGGCACAGAATAAATAGTTTGATAAGGGGCGGGAAATGATCTAGCACTCAATTTACTGATACTGTCTATTGGGTGAAATAAGATCATTCAAAAACTGAACCGAAACCAGAAACCGTTTATAAAAACTAGCATACTACTCTACCTGTCCCAAGCATTCCCACTTTCAATAGAAAAAAACTATAGGTACTCGTTGTCTACATTAGTAAGTAGGTATAGTTAAGTAGGATAGAGTACCTACCTACTCTCGTAGTAAAGCCGTGTTGGCCGAGGGTAGGTATAGACTCCTCGACTTTCAATTCGAAGGTTGTGGGTTCGAATCCTTGCTGTGCATCAATTGACTTTTCGTTTCGAAAAAATTATATGCGCATTAACAAGAGCTCTAAACGGTGAAGGGAAACATCGTGAGGAAACCCGAGGCTTAGTCAGCCCCACACGTATGTCACATCTCATGTCTTTCCTGTGGATATGGCCGGATGGTTTAGGTGCTGGGCAAACCTACTCCATCTCAAATAATGTCCCAGGCACAACAGTGTCCCGTTAAGTGTAGCCTAAAGATTGCCGCCTGTGACTATAAATCATCTAGTAAAGATGTAAAGGCCTAAGTTTTTAGTACTCTACTGTGATAAATTATGCTGTTAACTCAACCCGTGTACCCAGGCACAACTGTTTACTTGTTTTTCCTTCATTTTGATTTCATCGAACATTTTCTTTCAGAAATGGAGTTTACAATATATGGTGACGGGGGTCACGGCTCTACAATGCCTAGAAATAACGCTGCGGAAAAGGTGATTTAAATTGAAATTATAAAAAACTAAACTAGTTCTTCGACTCCACTGCTTAGATCGTAGATGTTAAACGTTCTTAGCGGTCACAATTTGGATGGGTGACATAATTGGCCAAGTGAAATCGTTCATCCAAACTCGGATGATTCGACTCGGGCATGTGTGCGCGATTCAAAACTTCGTAAATAAGTATAATACTTTAATAATAATTAAAGTGGATAATGTAGGGTAAACGACCCTAATTTTGGCCCCCCACCATTTATTGTCACTCCTTTGATTTTTCTTATTTATTAAGAAACAACCGAATCTCACAGTGCTTAAAATTATCGAAATCGATGAAAACAATCATTAGCTACAATATTGACAAACAAAATAACGAAAAATAAACATAGTGGCGTCGGTACAACAACATTAATAAAATGTCTCGATTTGAGCAGTGAGAAACTACGTTTTTGCTAAGGTTAGAGCTTTCTTAATTTTATCGAATCTAAGTTTATCAGGGGGTTTTACTTTGCTATAGTTTTTAAATCATTTCAACACATATTATTCGAGCTTCCTGAGCACTAATTTTTAAGAATTACATTGTTTTCGTTCTTTTATTGCAGTGCCAACATTTAGTACAGCAAAATTAGATTTTTCCATTTTATTGGCATTGATGACAATAATTGGTATTTCTGAGATTTCTATGAGTAGACCAATTATCGACACTAGGCCAATGTTTGAGCATAAGTCTGCTAATAATTGGTATAATCAGTGGTTCCCAAACTTTTTTTTCTCATGGACATCTTTCAAAATTTTACTGGTTTCGGTGGACCCCCTGCTGCTACATTTCTACCATATTCCCAAAATTTCTCGCCAACGTGGACCCCTTTCGAGTCTCCCGTGGACCCCTGGGGGTCCACCTGGACCACTTTGGGAATCACTGGTCTAACTAATAAATCAAACAAGAAAAAGAGGAATTTCAACAATATCAGCCAAACAACATAAGTTAGGAAGGAAACAACAAAAGAGTAAACAAGTGTAACAAAACTTGTGTTACCTAAAAAGTTAGATACTGTGGAAACAACCTTAACTCACAAAAAGAAGACTGTAAACCGGATGAAAAACAAGACGAAAAGAAGAAAATGATAGTGACTATGTTAATGTTATAATAACAGACAATTAATGAAACTAAAGCAAATTAAATTAATAAATAAATGAAGCAAAATAAAATACTGAATCTCAGCTGCACTATAAAAAAAAATAGCTAAAATAGAGAATTTTTAGACTGAGTTTGATGACAAGAATGAAGAAAAATAATAAATAAGTCTTTACGAATGTATTTTAAGCTCTCTTTAAGCGATTTCTTTCAATTTACTTAACAGTTAGAAGGGCCAATAAATTGGTCCAAAGTATGCCCATAATTGGTAAAATCATGTTTTTAAATAAACCGCAAAAAAATAAATACAAAACTATGTTTAAGTACGTTTCTCATGTATTAAAAACATCAATTAACTTTCATTCTATCATTTTGACAACTTTTTTTTGTTCGCTACACATAAGAAAGTCAGTTATCATGATTTAAGTAAATCAAGATCCTTAAAGGGCCAATAATTGGGGGTTTTACCCTACTTATAGTTTATTATAATAATAATGCATGCATATTACTCACGGTACAGTCCTTAACTGCGGTCGTTTCCCGATAGATTTTCCGGATGAATAGAAACACGGTATTTAAATAAACGACATTTTTACGTGGGTAATGTCCATGTGTCATTATTATAATGTCTAGTACAACTCACAAAGGTTTTAATTGGAATAGTTTATTTTAATTAAAGATTCTTTATTGAATGGATTGCTACTGTTATCACCATAAGGCAAGTCATAAAAGTTTCTCCATTTTCACACCGGGAAGACAAATGAGGATCTAAAGACAATGCATTTCATAGTGAAAAGAAAGCCAATGGAAGTTTAATATCATTGAAACGCCGAGAGATTAGCAGAAGGCCTGACTGAATGCTGGAGCGAGTATAAAAAGTCTTTGTGGCAGCTAAATTAACTTTGGATTACATTATACTCGGCGAGAAATTCGTTACCTAAGTGAAGAATTCATTGTTTCTTACTTAAGAATACCTACCTATACAGCATCAAATTCAAAATGTTTATTTTCATGCTTTTCTAATGCTTAAAAGTTTACCCTATGCTCCTCATAATCTATATTTACAATATTCAATTACAGCATGGTAAAAAAAATACTGCAGGTTTTCCAGGCGTACCTAAGTTTTTCTTAGAAATATTAGTTATACAGTAAAAAATATGAAAGGTATCATTTAAGTAATGTACGTACATGGTACATTCGCTTGCCACGTAATTCACTGCATGTAATAAAATATTGTCGTGAAAAAGAAATAATTATGAAAAGCTAATAGGGTAAACGACCCTAACTTTGGCCCCCCACCATTTATTATCACCCCTTTGATTTATCCTATTTATTAAGAAACAACCGAATCTCACAGTGCTTCAACTTATTGAAATCGATGAAAACAATCGTTAGCTACAATATTGACAAACAAAATAACGAAAAATAAACATAGTGGCGTCGGTACAACAATATTAATAAAATGTCTCGATTTGAGCAGTGAGAAACTATGTTTTTGCTAAGGTAAGAACTTTCTTAATTTTATCGAATCTAAGTTTATCAGGGGGTTTTACTTTGCTATAGTTTTTAAATCATTTCAACACATATTATTTGAGCTTCCTGAGCACTAATTTTTAAGAATTACATTGTTTTCGTTCTTTTATTGCAGTGCCAACATTTGGTACAGCAAAATTAGTTTTTTTCCATTTTATTGGCATTGATGACAATAATTGGTATTTCTGAGATTTCTATGAGTAGACCAATTATCGATACTAGGCCAATGTTTGAGCATAAGTCTGCTAATGATTGGTATAACTAATGAATCGAACAAGAAAAAGAGGAATTTTAACAATATCAGCCAAACAACAGAAATTAGGAAGGAAACAACAAAAGAGTAAACAAGTGTAACGAAACTTCATCATCATCATCATCAGCCCACAGCAGTCCACTGCTGGACATAGGCCTCCCCTAATGAGCGCCATCGCGCCCTGTCTTCAGCTTGACGCATCCAACTTGTGCCGGCAGCCTTTCGCAGATCGTCACTCCACCTGGCAGGCGGGCGTCCTACACTACGTTTGCCGAGACGTGGTCTCCACTCGAGAACACGTTTACCCCAGCGGTTGTCAGTTCTTCCTCAGATATGGCCGGCCCACTGCCACTTCAGCTTGCTAATTCTCTGAGCTAACGAAACTTGTGTTACCTAAAAAGTTAGATACTGTGGAAATAACCTTAACTCACAAAAAGAAGACTGTAATCCTAATGAAAAACAAGACGAAGAGAAGAAAATGATAGTGACTATGTTAATGTTATAACAGACAATTAATGAAACCAAGCAAAACAAAATACTGCATCTCAGCTGCACTATAGCTAAAATAGAGAATTTTTAGACTGAGTTTGATGACAAGAATGAAGAAAAATAATAAATAAGTCTTTACGAATGTATTTTAAGCTCTCTTTAAGCGATTTCTTTCAATTTACTTAACAGTTAAAAGGGCCAATGTATTGGTCCAACTTATGCCAGTAATTAGTCAAAGTATGCCCATAATTGGTAAAATCATGTTTTAAAAAAAACCGCAAAAAAATAAATACAAAACTATGTTTAAGTACGTTTCCCATGTATTATAAACATCAATTAACTTTCATTCTATCATTTTGACAACTTTTTTTTGTTCGCCACACATAACAAAGACAGTTATCATGATTTAAGTAAATCAAGATCCTTAAAGGGCCAATAATTGGGCGTTTTACCCTATTATTATTAAAGTAGGTATTAGTACCTACCTATATATGATGATGAAATAATGTTAAAAATTGTTTCCTTGTTAAAAGTACAATATTTCATTCTAAACCATGTGTTTTTAACAAAGTAGAGATATAAGGTGCAGCGGGGCAATTCTGGCCGAAAATTTTTAGTCAAAATTTAAAACTTCAATACTCTCGTTCCTTGTTGAGTTACGCTAATTCTGACAAATTGGTGTTATGTAACCTTTATCTGCCTTTATCTTTATTGTATTTTTGTTAAAGAAAAAGCATATTTAAATGGTGAAATAACACAATTTTTACTAAAAACTGGAAAATGCCAGAATAGCCCCTCAGCGGGGTAATTCCGTCAGGTGGTGATATTATTCGAACCAATGATGCTATGATACTAAATCCAGAAGCTTTACAAACTAGACAACACAATACACGCGAATTTTAACATTCTAATCTCCTACGATGGTCCAGTTTCTATAAAAAACCTGTTAAAATTTTTGTGGGGTAATTCTGGCATCACTCTTTAGTCGCCCATACATGCTAGTGTTGGGACGCTGACTATCGATAAACGGAGTAAGTATACGCAAAAATCTCGCGCAAAAATGATGTTGTATGAGAAGTAGTTCGCCCTGAACTGAGATCTCGCGAACCATAGATGGCTTACATTTGGAATTTCTTCCGACTTCCCCTACATGTTCAAGTGCTACTACTGCCAAGTATGTCTATTGCGCTGCGCTAGGTCGTCATGGTAAATAATAGGTACTGGCATGCATGCAATACATAATGTTGTATCTAATTTTTCATGAATTATCGTCGTATTTTAAAAAGTATACATCCTAGAATAAAAATAATAACTATTTTGGAATGTACAAATAAAGACTTTCATAAATGACACCCCACTCAATAAATTCGTTAGTTTTTTTAACCCCTTGGGAACCCAATATTTTGACAACCCTTTTATCGATTAAGCTCATATGCTCCACCATACATTTCCATAGCACAACCTATTGACCTACCAAGTTTTGTGCAGATTGGATGAACGGTTCGACAATTATGCGAGAACAAGAATTCGTGAAACATACAAAGTAAAATCGCCATATTTGCTACTAATTTTCGATCGAGCGAGCGAAGCGAACGAAGATAGTTCGCTTCGCTCGCTCGATCGAAAATTTTAATGCGTGTTAACTATGGTTTAATTAAGCTCAAACAAGGCCACAAACAAATACTTATACAAAGCAAAATCGCATTATTTAACCCTGAGATCTTCACTCGCTCGATTAGTTAAGTATTATTTTTATCGACGTTTACTTCAATGCTGTGGACATCACTGGTTTTTGGCAACTTCATACAAAATCGGTGGGGCAATTATGGCAACCGATTTTGATAAAATTACATAAAATCAACACTTTGTGGGGTAATTATAGCGGATGCAATAACACAGAAGAAACAATGAGTAGAAACGAACTAGTACGATTAAAATAATCTCCGGTCTAAAATACACCTCCTTAACTTGTTCAATTTTCAATTAAACCACGAAAACCACTTAATTATTACAAAAACTCGAGGAGCTAATATTTTTACACCCTCCGAAAAATAGGTGACTGTCAAAATGATGCTGTAAATCAGTCAGTTTTTGCGCTAGAAATGCCACCTATCGTTTATGAATGAACAAAACATTTCTCTACGCTTACATAGATGTCTCTTCGAGGTATCAGTTATAGAACGAGAGATATAGCCATGTGTCATAATTACCCCGCTGCCAGAATTGCCCCGCTGCACCTTAAGTAGAGGTTTTTATAATCATTTTAGGAATCAAAAAATATTTTTACTTTAAAACATAATAGCAAACTTTTTTTGATGTGTGTATGTAGATAGACATACAAATGTCAAAATTTAATTAATTAAATTTAATTTTAGGCCAACAGGTTTATAAGTCGTGTCTTGGAATTCAGACGAAAAAACTTCGAAATTCAGAGTTCTCACGATGCCTACGATTTTGGAAAGTACACGAGTGTCAATGTGAACGCAATAAATGTAAGTAACGTGTGATTGTGACCTATGCGTATTGAAACACAAGCAATTAAATAAAATAAATAATAAAAAAAACCAACATCTCTGCATCAACTAGAAAAGAGCTGATGTTCTTCAAACGCCTGAACAGAAAATATAGTTAAGAACCATATCGATCACGTCAGTTTTCAAACAAAAAACCGCATCAAAATCGGTTCTTCCATTCAGGAGCTGTGATGCTAATAGATAGACACACACTACAAACTTTAACATCCCTCCTTCGTCGGGGCTTAATAAAATAAACTACCCATTCCCAAAAAACAGTCGGGGTTTTTTTTTGCAATTTTAGCTAATCTGCAGTGCGATTCAGACCTCGGAATGTATTCCGAATTCGGAAAGTGACTTTTCTTCGCTGAAAAAAAAACGTTAACTTTCCGATTAGAAATTATCGAATCAGATGCATTTTCAGAAGTATGAATCGCACTGCTCTATCTGATTAGAAACTAAAAAAATGTTATGACAATTTAGTAAATACTTTCTCAACTTCTCTAGGCTATTTTCATATTTTTTGGAAACGAAAAATCGGCCAACCTGCTCTGTTTTGTTCAATCAGGGTGGTTCCGCCGTGAATGTGATTCCCAGCAACTACACAGTGAAAGTGGACATGCGGCTGACTCCAGACAGTGACATCAATGAAATTTACGATATGGTGAGCACACAACCACTTATATAATTTACTAGCAGCCGCCCGCGGCTTCGCTCGCGTGGTACCAGGATAAAAAGTAGCCTGTGTCCTATTCCCGTTTCAGCCAAATCGTTTCAGTGGTTGTCGAGTTATAGAGGAACAAACATACATCCAAACATCCAAACTTTTGCATTGAAATAAGTAGTGTGAAGTGTGATAGTGTGATTTAATCATATCACCATCACCAAAATTCATAAATATCAGAAACATACATTGTTCCTATTCCTGGTGCTATATTGACTCGTTCAGTATAGGAATAAATTACTTTCAGACACTAGAAAGGAACGAAAATGTGCGACGCAGAAAACGTAGACATTCTCTCAGATTTTTAGTGCCTAAAGCACACTATGCCGAAGATAAGCGACCGAACTTCGGCATCATTACGCCTGCAATGCTAGTTCAATTAAGTACCTACTGTAGCATCACATTTGCTGAAATTACGTCATGTTTTGGCATACAACCGAATTTCGGTCGGGCGTAAGTTCGGCAGCAATTTCTCATAGCAATAGGGCCAACTTTGCAGACGGAGTTTTTTCGGCCGCCTAAAGGCCTCCGTCATGGCTTAACGACTTAAAAGCCGGGACCGACAATTTAACGTGCCCCCCTTGCTCTTAAGCGCTCAGCTCGTGATGCCAGTTGCCGTCACCCATCCAAATTATGACCGCGCACAACGCTGCTTAACTTCAACGATCAATCAAGAACTTCTCATATTTACCAGATAAAGTCGTGGATGGATGAAGTCGGCAACGATACTGAGATATCGTTCTTCCGTCGCGAAGATGTGTCCGAGAAAACTGAGCTCGAATCTAACCAGTACTGGACGGCGATGAAATCTGCTTTCGATGATTTGTAAGTATTAAATGCCACCAAATTCCAGTTTTGTTGTGTTGGTTGTAATAAAAAACTTAGGCCTTTACATCTTTACTAGATGATCGATCGAGCGAGCGAAGCGAGCGAAGATCTTAGTGGTAAGTTGGGCGATTTTGCTTTGTATGTTTGTATGTTTGTATGTTTGTATGTTTCACGAATTGTTGTTCGAGCATAACTGTCGAACCGTTCATCCAATCTGCATGAAACTTGGTAGGTCAATAGGTTGTGGTAAGGAAATTTACGGTGGAGCATATGAGCTTAATCGATGAAGGGGTTGTGAAGATATTGGGTTCCCAAGGGGGTAAAAAATTATGAAAGTTACACAAATATATTGAGTGGGGTGTCATACGAAAGGGCTTATTTTGTACATTCCAAAATGGTTTTTATTTTTAATCTAGGATGTATAGTTTTTGAAATACGACCAAAGACCAAAAACTACGAAACCAGAGCTGCAAGAGCTCCCGTTTCATAGAGTTTCGATGTCTTCGTAGCTCATTGACTGGTCGGTCTTAAAAAGAGAGTGGCATCGTTGCGGTTTGGTTTGCAATGATTTTAGATGCTACTTGATTTATTTTCATGATAAAAAAATTTTTGATAAAAAATGAAAATACTTAATTGGGGTAAAAAAAGTTAAGTAAACAAATATATTGAGTGCGGTGTCAAATGAAAGGTCTTTATTTGTACATTCTAAAATAGTTATTATTTTTATTCTAGGACGTATACTTTTAAAAATACGACGAGAATTCATAAATATGAAATAAATGAAAAATTAGACACGACATTATGTATTGCATGCATGCTAGTATTTTTTACCATGAAGAGCTAGCGCAATAGGCATACCCGGCAGTAGTAGCACTTGAAATTATAGGGGTAGTCAGAAGAAAGTCCAAATGTTGGCCATCTACGGTGCGCGAGATCTCAGTTCGGGGCGAACTACTAGTTTATACAGAGTAAGGAGGCAATCTTTGCCTACACTTAACGGGACACTGTAGTGCCTATAGTCGTATTTCTAATTATACGCACTAAAATTGACGATCAAAATGTAATTTTTCATATATTTTTAGTTCGTACAATGAGCAATTCGACTATAGGACATTGTTTGAGATGGAGTGTGCTTGCCCAGCACCTAAACTGTCCTCTCAGCTTAACCGGCCATTTCCACAGGAAAGACATGGTCAATACGTTTTCCTTCACCGTTTAGAGCGCATATAAATTTTTCGAAACAAAAAATTAATTGATGCACGGCCGGGTTCGAACCCACGACCTTCGGATCGAAAGTCGAGACACTCGGCCAACACGGCTCTTATTCTTATTGCGTCAATAGATGCGACTGGCACTGAATCGTGGTGGATGGCACAAACTTACGGAGGCCTAATCCAGCAGTAGGTAAAATTTGGCTGTGGATTATGATGATGATGATTATTTTCTGTTCTAGGAACTACGATGTAGTGGAACTGGTGTGTCCAGCGACAACTGATATTATGAATTTGCGAAATATGGGCATCCCATCCGTTGGTTTTGCACCAAAAATATTCACCACATCGAGAATACACGGCAAAGACGAGTACCTGAACGAAGAGATATTTCTAAATGGAATTGATATTTACTATGAAATTATAAAACGCTTAGCAAGCGTACCTGATTTTGATGCTAACAAATATTTAGCGTAGATTTGTATTAACTAAATTAATTTTAAGTTCTCTCCTCTAAGTACCTAGTTATTAATATAGTGTTAATTTAGACATTATTTAACACACGGGAATTACTCACGTAAAATTATCGTCGATTTAGATACCGACAATGTTTCGATTCATCCGGAGAATCTTCATCTGGGTAAGGAGGGAGTTGCGGCAAGGTTACTCCTCGCGGTCGCGTCTCACACTGCGAGCAATGTAACGCTCGGCGCGGGACGAGGGTCGCGGAGGGAGTAGTGGGGGGCGCGCTGTTGTAGTTGCCGGTGTCGTAAGGAGAGTCGGTGCTGGGTCTTCATCCTCACTATTCAAGTCTTCTGTGTCGTGGATATTGACACACACAGTACTGACGGTATCTCTACCAGGCTCCAATGCTCAAATACTATTATTCTTAGTTCCGTGGAGACAAGGTTTCCAGGCTGGTGCCAAGGCCCAACCTCCGTCTCGGTTGAAATGAGGAACCCGGCTTATTTCTATTGCTTCACGAATCTTACGCGGAACAAAGAACTTTTCTCGTGACAATACCTGAGCCTTATCAAAACGAATATAGTGTGCCGAGCCCAAGGTCAAAGCGTGTTCCGCAATAGCTGACTTCTCCGTGTCAGCATTCTTCATTGCTCGAATATGTTCAGTAAGCCTGGTAGAGATATTTCTCTTAGTTTCACCTACGTATGAACTGCCACAATCACACGGAATTTTATAAACGCCTGGCACACCTAGATGGTCTCTATCCTTAGGAGAGCGTATAAAATGTCTAAGTTGAGTGAGGGGTCGGAATATTGTCTTGATGCTATATTTTCTACGTAACAAGTGTCCAATTTTATCCGTCACCCCTCTCACAAAAGGTAAATACGCTGAGGCTCTCTCCACTGAATATGGACGTTTCCTTGCGGATGTATTCGCGATACGAAAACTTTGTTTCCACTGATATCCATTCCTCTCTAGCACACTTCTGACATGTCCTCCACGGAACTAAGAATAATAGTAATGCATTGGAGCCTGGTAGAGATACCGTCAGTACTGTGTGTGTCAATATCCACGACACAGAAGACTTGAATAGTGAGGATGAAGACCCAGCACCGACTCTCCTTACGACACCGGCAACTACAACAGCGCGCCCCCCACTACTCCCTCCGCGACCCTCGTCCCGCGCCGAGCGTTACATTGCTCGCAGTGTGAGACGCGACCGCGAGGAGTAACCTTGCCGCAACTCCCTCCTTACCCAGATGAAGATTCTCCGGATGAATCGAAACATTGTCGGTATCTAAATCGACGATAATTTTACGTGAGTAATTCCCGTGTGTTAAATAATGTCTAGTACAACTCACGATAGTTTTGAAAGTGAAATAGTGTTAATTTACTATTAGAAATAAATATTTAAATATGGAATTTATAAATTTCGTTTTATTTATTAAATTCCACAGACAGACGTAGATAAAAATACAATTATTCGATGAATAATTCGATGCAATCAGTGCATTATTCATATTCATTTAAATCATCCTCATCCAGCCGATACGCTGCCAGATAACTGCCCGTGGTAAATTACGATATAGATTATCGTATTTTCCTTTTAAATTGTAAATTGGAAAATTATTGTTGTCTAAAGTTTAATCGTTTTATCGGTCAAATCGAACTTTGTTGATGCGATCTGATCGATAAATTATTTAGGTAACTGACACGATTTGGGTCTGCTGCACCTGCACTTAGAAGGTACTTATTACTAAAATGTAAACACATTAATGCTAATGAACAAATAACAATAACAAAACAAAATACTATCAGCACCAAATGTTTTTTCAACTCCTAAAATGTTATCCTCTAACCCTGTTATGCAAGTGTAGCAAAATGTAGCAGTTATTAGTTTATTTTTAATTAAGATTTAAAACTGACTTCAATGTCGTAAGCTAACGGATACCAAAAGTATAAGTAAAAGGTCTACATTTGTTGCTGCCGGACTTGTTTACCTTATTGGTTTATGTGGCGTAAGTTACGTTTTAGACTGGTAATTGTGACCGGTTACAATTTGAGCTGGGTGATCACAAGTGGCATTATGAGCTGAGCGCTTCCGTGCTTCAGAGGGCGCGGTAAATTGTCGGTCCCGGCTTTTAAGTCGTTAAGCCATGACGTAGGTCTTCGGGGGACTAAAAACTCCAACACCAGAGATAGCTCATACGTATGTTATATAAGGTAGGTACTTCGTCTCCTTCTCCTACACACGTAACACTTCAATGATAACTGATGTTTACCTTCTCTCTGTTTACATAGGTACCTAGGTAGGTATATATTTTTCTCTATCATGATGAGTAACGAAAACATGTTAAAAGTACCTCTACCTATCTAAACATTTACAAAGTTACGTCTTTTTTATTATAGGTAGGTACTCGTATTGTATTGCATCAAATGTTTCAGTATAGATAACTGAAAAGATAGAGTGCGCCGCAAACTTAATGGCGGCTGAAGTGCGCGGCAGATTCGACTTTGCGCAGGTACAGTCAACGCAATTGCGGGGAAGTGAAGGTGGTGAGGGGCGGGGCTAGGCGGGCTATGTAGATAAAGTTTACTGTATTCTATTCCGTTGACTGTACCTGCGCTAAGTCGAATTTTCCGCGCACTTCAGCCGCCATTAAGTTTGCTGCGCACTCTACTAGGTAAGTATTAGATAAATTTTATGAAAAAGTCAAGAGTAAGAAAGGTGAGTGTAGAGATTTAAAATGATAGCACGGCGAAGATAAGCACTGCACCGTTCGGTGTTGCATTTGGGAAAGACCTTGACTTGTGATCTGCCCCCATACCATGAGCTTTAAATGCGATTCAGCTTAGGTCCTAAACTGAACTGCTTCGCTAATTTGTCACATGACGCATGCTATGACGCTGACGAAATATCAGAACCTAACTAAACCAAGGATTTCATATACTACGTAACTGGATAGTTCACTGAAACAGAAAACGCGGTCCGTCACTGAAACAGAAAACCTAAACTGAACTGAATTGTTTACTAAGACGTCATGGTACGGCTACAGGGTTCGAATTCCGACCGTGCATCAAAAATATTTCTCGTTTCGAAAAGTTTATACTTATGCGCAACAGTGGAGTTGGTTTACGATTCAAGGTGTGGAAACAAGTGCAAATTCTTCATCACTTTGTAGGAAGTAGGTATAACAATTAACCTATTTATGTACAAATTGAATAACCTCGGTGAGGACAATCCACCCTGTCTCACACCACACTTCAACCTGTAGGTACTCATCTGAGTACGAGCTCGACCATCTCACAGTGTTCTTTTGATATTATATACCAATATTTAACATGTATGAACTCTTTTGGTACACTATTGGTGTCAGTTAATAGCTTATGCCACAGAACAGCATGAGATCAAGTCAAAAGCCTTTGATAGGTCCAAGAAACAGGCATAGATGGCGTTTTCCTGCTTGTGTAATATTGGACAGCATGCTTGAAACATACGATAGCGGCGGCATTATGTACCTAGGTAGGTATACTTACAGTTTGGGCTGAACTGAATCCAAAACTGAGTCTCGTGAATATCAATGTGTTTACTCAATTGCTTTTCAAAGATGCCACTATGCTATGTCTACTGTGCTGTTAGTGCTCAATACAAATTGATCGTCCATACAATGCAGAGATAAGGTAAAAAAAAATACTTCACAAACCAGACAGATAAGATCGATGATAAGTTTTTCTTTGGAGATGTTATCTTTTTTTTTATCTTGGGAAGTACCTACCTACCTAAAGTACTTACCTATAGAATATCTATTTGTTAACTTTATTGTTGTAAAGTAAGTGTATCAAGTATGTCCAAGTAAACAATTCGAAGAATAATTTGGTAAGTGTTTTTGGCGTCTTTTGCCTTTTAAATGCCTTCTAGAAAATGGAGATCCTCTAAGAAATGTCTAAACATTAGTACAAGATGAGATAGACGTGATAGTTATCAACTAAATATTTACAGTATTTAATAATAATGCGTAATGCAGGCAGAGCTTATTTTTTATATTACGTGTAAAATGTTATCTTTCTCTATAAGAATGAAAACTCATCTAGTTTTTCGTTTCTTTTAAAAACAGTCTTTTCTGTGATAGGTAGGTACAAGGTAACGTTCGCCAATGCATTTTTTGGTGAGATTAAATTTTAATTGTGAATTTTTCAAAATAACCGCATTACAAAGATGATGTTTGGTTTTGGTGAGATTGGAAAATCTTGAATATTTTTTTGCTCATTGCGGATTATTTTTTATGTCACCAAATTTTCACTTGGTTATAAGTTACAGTTGTTTTTCTCGATAGATCTTGAATCTCACTAAGTTTTTTAATGCACCAACTATAGTAAAGTAACGTCATTTGTAAATTATATACATTTTCTCATGATAACTGTGATACTTACTTACTTTCATAAAAATTTAAAAACATTGTCACTTTCAGAATTTTCAAAAATATTGTAATTTTCTGATTTCTCAACTGTCGCTCTCCTTATTTTCTCATAATTTTCACTTTCAGTCTCCCAACAGTGGCAAGCTGGTCTGTCAAGTACCAATCAATGTGGTGAAGCAGACTCCCTAAAACAAAACAAATTATTAGATTAGATATCAATCAATAAACTGATCAAATGATTTTATTTTATCGTTATAGGTAGCTAATTATACTTTGCAAAAGTGTCTAGACTATTTCTATCCCTGTCCTTTTCTAGTAGAATGCAGTAAAAGGGATCGCAAATATTTTCGTATTTAAAGTATTTTTTGTCACTCTTTGATAGATTGGGTTAAAGACAGCCGCCCGGCTGGCGCGTTCTGCCATATTTTAATAATAGCCTCCGGTTTGTGTTGTACTATAGATACAATTTGTTCATATCATTTATCTGCAATTAAAGCTAATAAAGTTGTTGATTTAACCAAACATGCCAATAAAGCTGTAAAATTGCAATAAATTGCGTTGATAGCCGGAGGCAGTGCCAAGTAATCTTCCAGTGAGTGTTATCGTCTCTATACTTTGAGTTTATTTCTAGAGCAGCGCTTAAAAAATTTGTCATAGTTTCAGTTACTTAGGTCACCAATTACAATAATGAATCTTAGAGAAAAGTGGTGTATTTATGCCATGGTAACATTAACCAACGAAGAATTTATCTGGTCCAATTTTCAAAGCAACGTCTTCCGTTAAACCTGTACAGATTTTTTCTTATTTGAGCTATCTCTGATCCACAACGATTTCCACTGCAATTGATCAAGATAGACCGAATATTGAAAATCTTAATGTACCTAGGTTTTCCAGAATATGTTGCATGCTTTTTATGTCAGTGACAAAGTAGATTACCTACCCCACTGTTGTGAAATACGCGAAAGGTAATTTTAGTTCTTAAAACGCTTTTTGACTAGCGAGAACTATTCGGTTTGTAAAGTTGTTACCAACGGTTTTTATTACCTGTTGGTTTTGTGTTATGTGTATCATGGTTTTTGTTTTAGTGATAAGTATTTATGACATTGCCGTAGCCGTACCATGAACTCAGAGCAATGTTAAAACAAGCTTGAAACATGACAACGAATGTCATTTCTAAAGCAGTAGGACGAGTTCATGGTATGGCCTCTGGCCTGTGGTTTGGACTATCTATGTTGAAACGAATTTCATAAAAAGACATTAGATATCAAATCTTTTAAATTGTAATGAAATGTAACATCTGAAAAATTGGGACATTTTACGTTTATATAACAGTTGTTGGTATAATATTTACTTTTTGTATTTTAGATAACAATCATGGGCGGCGTTACAATATTGATCATCACTCTATTAGCAGTGAATTTAGCCGGTACTTCCGTGTCAAATGCGGGACCGATCTCGCTCTTTCGGGAGTACCTTCGGATCAACACCACTACGTACAACGATCTCAGTAAGTACATAGAGAGGCGACATTAGTCTTTTATTCTTTAAAAATTGAAAAGAGACGTACCTAATACCCACTACTTTTATTGTAGCACCCGCTATTGAATTCTGGAAAAGATTGGCCGCGCAAGTAGAAGTACCTATCAACGTGTACTACATGACTGAAGGGTTTCCCATAATAGTGTTGAAATGGGCCGGCACCAACTCTTCGGCGACCAGTATTATGCTCAACTCACATATGGACGTGGTCCCCGCTGACGAAAATGTAAGAATTCTCGATATCATCTATTTTTACCCGGCTGACTGTCAAGTCACAGGGTTATGTAGATCGCGCGTTTCTATGTGGGTTCGTTCGTATGTAAGTAATATTCTTTATTACCACGTTTCTCCTAAACGGCTGGATGGATTTTGATTAATGAGGTATCGTTAGAATCGTCTCTATCTCGATTGTGCTCTAGGATACTTTTTATTTCGATAAATCTAATAGTGCGGCTAGAAAATGCAACAATGTGTCAATTTAGAAAATGAAAATCACGCCATCATATCAAAATCCATGTCAAAATCAAGAGGTTGGTGGACTGATATCAAATATTTTTTTTTGAAAAATCTAACATGACATCTTCGAAGACTAAATCGACTTCCAAAATTTTTGAAAATTTATTTTTCGCCCTAAATGTTATTGCTAAACAAAACGCATACTAAAACTTTCTATTTAGTCACAGGCAACGTTTAGAACAAACTGCATCGAAATTGGTTCAGCCATTTAGGAGATATCTCATATTTAAGAAATAACTTACGGGTTTAATTTACCTACACACAGAGCCATCTGTGTGTCAACTGTGACAACAAAGTTTAGGATAAAGCGCACGGCATCGAACCCTAGATACAGTACGGCCAACGGATCTCGGCGTTCGTGAAGTTAGCCGTTTCGATGCGCAGTGCAACTTTTTCATACAAAATTTTCTACTGCGCAGCGAAAAGCCTAACTTCACGAACGCCGAGATCCGTCGGCCCAACTGTACCTACATAAGTACATAGTAATAAAATTGTAATTTAATTTTGTGATTGTTATGATAATGCTGTTTCCAACTTTTCAGTTCAGCCGGGGTTTTTTATTTTTGAATGAATTGCTTGTTTACTCACTCTTTCAAAAGGTCAACTTTGTTTCTTTCACCCCACCCAACTGCTCTATTTACAGCCTACGACATTGTCCAGGTATCTGCCTGGTTATGCTGCCGGACTTATGTTTTTGATTTGTTTACGGTTTTACGGTGTCTAAGCTGTCTATAGTGTAGTTTTATGGTAGTTACTGAAGTTGCAGGATTTTTTTTTTACAAATTAAAATGCAAATTCAACAAAAAATGTCCCTAACGCGCCATATCTGAGCTTTTGATTCAAAATTCAGTCCACAGAACTTCGATCACATTGTATTATCCTTCGATAGCTTTTGTTTTTGCTAATAGCATCAAAACAAACCGTTCTCATCTAGATTCTATCAGCTACATTTAGCAATCATCGCCCTTTGTAACCGGAATAAAGACGTTAAGCTTATCGAACGCGGAGGTTAATAAACTAAACTGTTGTCAGCTACGACACAGATAAAATACAATAACCGATGTTATGATGACGTCATATACCGATGTAAACGATTAGTAATTTCGTGGTAGATTAGGTACTGACATGGGCAGTTGGGCAGCCCGCATGTAAAGCCCCGAATTTTCTTTACTTGATAGTAGGTATATATATAGCAACGCAATTGCGAGGCAAGGTGGCAAGTGGAGTAAAGTCATAATGAATGACTGAAGACAAAGGATTCAGAAATGTTGGTCGTCTGGCAGCAAGATGGGCAGATGACATTGATATAGTCGCGGGCAAATGATGGGCCCGACTGGCGCAGGAGAAGATTAAGGCACAAATTAAGGGAGGCCCAGCAGTGGGTGGATGATGATGATAATAGCAATGCGGATCTAATATGCTATCAAGGCAAATTCCTTTTTTCTTCTATCATTTAATTTAGGTACCTACACATCACATAGTTACTTGATATTTTTTATTGAAGTTGTAAACGAGTGGTAAAATGATAACAGCGATCTGAATGTCAATCAATAATAGGTAATGCAATAAAACAAGATCAAGGTGTAATTGTTACTGTTGTTACAAAGAATTGTTATTACAATCAAAATTCGCTGGTAATGTGTTAGAATAACCGACAAAATTTGCTTTATGTGCTTGGGGACAAAAAATTGTTATCATATCAGTGCAAAAGCTCTGTCACTTAAGGCCTGATTTTCAATCAGAATTACTTTTATTTGAGGGGTTATAAATTGCAATTTATTAAAAGCTATTTATTTTTAAATTTGAATTATGTAGATATTTGACGATAGAAATATAGACGCTTCGTCGAATAGACTGATTTTAAAACATACATACCAGGCAACAGTCTACTCCATCATTCTCTCTACGCATTGTCGCAAGTACTACAACCCTTTAGAACTTAGAAACGTACCTACCTGTAATTTTTTTTAGATTATAAAACCTTACTTACGTCTTTTAGTTTTTCTTATATCTGCCGTTTAGGTAGGTGGTGGTATGAAAATTATTACCTACGTAAGAATGCTTATTAACCGACTTCAAAAAAAGAGGAGGTTCTCAAGTCCTCTGTGTGTTTTTTAACCTATTATTACCTATTGTTAGCCATCAATACCCCACTGCTGGACAAAGACATTCTCCCACTGGCTCCATTCATCCCTCATATTACATCTACTGAATGTACTTATATTTTTAAGGATGGCTGGACCTACCCACCATTCGCAGCTAATCTCACGGACGACGGCTTTATCTATGGACGTGGTACTCAAGACATGAAGTGTGTCTCCATACAATACTTCGAGGCGCTACGAAGACTCAAGGAAAAAGGCGTTGTCTTTGAAAGAGATGTGTACATGACTCTTATGCCTGGTACGTATGGTTCACTTGATTCAATGTCCTATTCTAAAAAAATGTATAACTTTATAACTGAATGCGTAGGTACTCAAAATTTG
Source organism: Camptogramma bilineatum (assembly GCA_958496255.1). NCBI lineage: Eukaryota > Metazoa > Arthropoda > Insecta > Lepidoptera > Geometridae > Camptogramma > Camptogramma bilineatum. Next base: position 3,557,076 of record OY292463.1, on the reverse strand, counting down.
CATGAATTTGTCTAAGACAACCCAAACTAAGATCGACCTACAGAACCACAAATTGAATAAATTGCTAATGCGTTATGTTAACGTAACGTAAGATCCGCGTATACATTATGTGTACCTACATCTAAGTATAAACTTTAAACGTGCTAAGAAAAATTACAATTGTTGAAATATGACCATAAAATTTTTACAATGTTCGGTGTTCTTTTAGATGAGGAAGTTGGGGCTGATAACGGAATGATTCCATTCCTGCAGAGCAAGGAGTTTAAAGCTATGAATGTCGGCTTCTCGATGGATGAGGGCACGCCTTACCCTATACCATTGGTAGCTCTGTTCTACCAAGACAAAGTCGTGTGGCGTAAGTTATACGTATTTGTTCATTTTGTTCTATTCCATTGAAAATTAAAACTTTCAATTTTGAATCCCGTCGGAATTGAAAATTTTGATCGGACTTTTCATTTTCAATATAATATAAGGTGAAATTAAAATTTTTGTTCTATAGTTTTATACGTAGTAGAAAATGTGATTTCGAGAGCTTACTGCTTTTTTATTACAGAAATACAAGTGGATTGTCATGGGGAGGCGACTCATGGATCTACATTCTCAGAAACGAACACGACTGCCACCGGCAAGGTATTGAATTTTTCTGCTTCAACCTGTGTGGCAAACATGATTTTATCCCTGTATCTCAAGGAGGATAGTAGACATCCTTTCAGCTCTTATCTGGAGTTAATTAGACGTACCTAAATTCAGATAATAAGTTAGGCATGAGGCTTTTACCCGTAAGGGAGCGGCCTCCATTAGTTACTTATTTTGGCGATTTTTCAACCTCCCTCTCCCTTGGTGTGATTTGGCCCGACCTCCCACACCCGCTAATCTCACGTGAGTGAGATTGAAAATTGAACAGGTAGTTACTCAAATTCGTAAATTCATTCTATATGTTCACGGTCTACACTTTTCCACCTATTAGAGCGTTTGTCCACCGCCGCCGTCACCGTCACGTCAACGAGAACGAGATGACGGCGCCGATGTAGCGACCATACATTTACTATAGCCGCTTGTCCACCAGAAGACCGTCACGTCATCTTGATCTCAAACAGAAATAATCTCGTTGACGGTGACGGTTCGGTGACGGCGGCGGTGGACAAACGCTCTTATACCTAAGAGAAAATATCGTTCCTTTTTTGTCAGTGCCGCAACGTCATCGACATCTTGTTCGAGTTCCGCGACGAACAGTATAACATATCGCTGACGGCGACAATGCAGGACGCCGGGGTTTACACCTCGGTGAATCTCAACAAGATGAACGTAAGTCGCTTTGTATAGGTGTATGTGTTCTAATTAGGCAATGAGTATAAAAAAGTAACATTTCAGTTGAAGCGCTCTTAAGGTATGATCAGCGGGTCTAAAAACGCCACCGCTTTAGCTGAATTTATGCCGTCTTTTTTCATAGACATGAGAGTGACAAGAAAAAAACATAAGTACTTAATACAAATCATATTATTATGATTCTTAAAAGGAATTGCGCAAGCGGCCATTATCCTCCCTGTGTCATAAATGTGCAATGTCAGGGGTGCAGGAACAAAGTGCACAACAAAGGAAATGATTAGACCACATACTTCTAGGAGCATCTTAGACCAGACCAGACTTGGACAAAGTTAAGAGTTGATGTTTTATAGTATTACTCTGTGGTATTACTGTGAGCTGGAAAAAAATATTTTTTGAAGGGCGCAGAAGCTCGCACCGTGAGCAATACTAAGTTACGGCACTCCGCGCATTAGGTTAGTCGTCCTTGATAGATCAGTTATACAGCGTTAGACGTTGTAAATTGGCCTTCAAGTGACCTGTGTAGTGCGATTCAGACCTCGAAATGTTTTCAGAATTCAGAAAGTGACGTTTCCGAAGAAAATAATCGAATTGGATACGTTTTCGGAAACCTGAATCGCACTTCTGAAAACTCCGTCACCACAGATGGTTAACAGCTTATATTATGAACTTACTATTCCATATCACGCCCTTTATCAATTCCAAATCGATCTAGAGTACCTACCTAGATTGTAACGTTACAGCGGGATTTCGTGTCCTGGAATAGCATTACGGCACTTTAATCTAGGCACTACGTAACTACACATGCAACCCAAACATGGGAAATCAAAAAGAAGTAACATTTTCTATAATAAGTACATAATACTCAAAATACGAGTAGGTATATAATAATATACCTACCTACATAATAATATACCTATAGTAGGTACTAAATCTTGGCATGATTGACATCCGATTAGCAGTGCGATTCACACTTCACAGAATACATCCGATTCGAAGTGTTTCATCGGAGAGTTGACGTTTTTTTAGCGAAGAAACGTTACTTTCCGAATTCGGACTACATTCCGAGAATAGTTGAATCGCGTTTCAGATCTTCATGTAAGTACCTATCTAACTTATGGGTATACTTAGGTACAGTCAGCGTCATCAATCGGTATCCCCCTATTGATTTTAACAAGGACCCTTTTCATTTCAACTTTGGATTTCAGTCGGATTTGCTAGTATAGGAACTCGAGCGAAATTAGATATCCATAAGTATACTAGCAAATCCGACTGAAATCCAAAGTTGAAATGAAAAGGGTCCTTGTTAAAATCAATAGGGGGATACCGATTGATGACGCTGACTGTACCTACCCTAAGAATGTGATGAGAGTGGATGAAGCGAAAGAAGTGTGTCAGGATCTTAGCAAGTGGCGATCTGTGGCTCTGCCTACCCCTATGATGGGATACAGGCGTGAGTTTGTGTATGTATGTATGTATACCCCAAGAAGTTTTTCTTAAAATTAAGAGAGGGCTATGTTACATAATTATGTTATTTTTAGGCTGGCACTGCAAACAACATCGTGCCGCAGAAGGTGTCCCTTGTGTTTGACATTCGACTATCGACCAGCGTCAACGAGGTCCAGTTCGAAGCACAGGTTCGCCATTACCTTTTATCTTAGACGTTGACTGTAGGAGATGTTATTGGGAGGTACCTATACGCTTTCTTGAATGATAATAATGATAATGGAAGGATAATGGAACTCAAGTGGAGTTGGGCGGGACACAGTGCAAGGCGTGGTGATGACAAGTGGAGCAAAGCCACGACTGAATGGTGGCCGAGAATGGGACAAAGGAGTGTCGGGCGACCGGTGGCGAGGTGGGTCGACGACATAGTTTACGTCGCAAGGCGTCAGTGGATGCGACTAGCACAGGATAGTGGTGGATGGCACAAACTTAGGGAGGCCTATACCCAGCAGTGGGTCAAATCGGGCTGTGGATGATGATGATGACCTATACACTTGTAGGTAGAGAAGTAGAGATAGAATTTTTAGAAATACATGAACACATGATTTATCTGTAATTACCTTGCTTACCTACATCCCGGCGTTTTATCTACGTTAGAACAGCCAGTGTATTTCTAAGAATTGTGATCGCGATAACGTGAGGCAACCTTTATAAAACAACTTTACTGATCGGGATAAAACCTGGTTTTGGTAGTAAAGTCCTCATGCATCTGTAGCGCTGTCCCTCTCAGTCATAAAAAAAAAAATTACCATCCTGCTCTGATTCTCTTTGACAGAAGCAGCGTCTTGTGCCTAGCGCTCAACAACTGCGTCAAACGTCAAACCCAAGAAGATTCTAAACTACGTAACTGGAGTGCTAACTGACATTTAATGTACAAAGGATTTTGAACCTTATCACGACTGAACAACGATCTATTATCATTTAATCTTGGTTATAAGGATTGTTGGTCTTGTTGAGAGGCTTTCTTGGGTGCTTTGTCTCTTTCACACAGTTGCAAAAAGAAAGAGACACACCGCCCAAGTTTTATTTCTCAAGCGGACCTTGTTTTCTGTCTCAGTCAGCGTTCCAGGTACGTAGTATAGAAATTCCTTGGTCAAACCTCAAATTGGTCTCAAACTGTCAAAACGATCGCGTAGGCGCGTAGGTGTCTTTTGTCGCGTTGAGATAAGAGTGACAGAGCTACTTGCGTGGTCACTGAGCTGTCATATTTGACAGTCTAAGACCGATTTTGGTCGCTATAAAACTTAGGCCTTTACATCTTTACTAGATGATTTATACAGTGTCAGGAGGCATTCTTTGCCTACATTTATCGGGACACTGTAATACCCCAGGTATTACAGTGTCCCGATAAATGTAGGCAATGTTGAGATGGAGTAGGCTTGCCCAGCACCTACACCATCCTCTCAGCTCAACCAGAAATATTCACAGGAAAGACATGGTCAATACGTGTGGGGCTGACTAAGCCGCTATAAAAGATAGACAATCAGCCCCCTGGTTTAGCTGAGCTCCATAAATGCTTACATTTTTTTCATGAATGTTTTCTGTGTCAGTTGTGGAAGTGGATAGCTGAAGCCGGCAGCGACATAGACCTGACGTTCATTAGTAAGAACCAGCAGTCGCCAGCCACGCTTGTCTCCAATGATAATCCTTACTTCGTCGCCATTCAGAACGCAACTAGCGAAGTGTAAGTATCCTCCTGTCCTTTCAGAATAATACTCTACGGACATAAAATGTCCAAATCCATGTATGAATTATATTACAGTAGGTATGAATTATATTACAGTATGAATGAATTATATTACAGTATGAATATATGAATTATATGAATGTATATATGAATTACAGTAGGTGAATTATTTACATGTATGAATTATATTAATCCCATGTAGGTGCAATTTTAAAGGTGTTTTTTTAAAATCTTAAAAACAAACACAAATAATAAGTCTCAAAATATGCGCACAGTTTTAGATGTCGTCATCTCAAAAGCACTGTTCATTTTTCATGTTTCACCTAATACCAATCTGCGGGCTTAAAAAGGTCGCTATTGCAGAATCGCAATAGAAGCCATCTCTTATCATTGACTGAGAGTGAAAAGAGACGGCATTGTAATTCATTTCATATTGTGATTCTGCTTTTGCGACCTTTTTAAGGCCGCTGTTCTGTGCTAATACCCAGAATACTAGTACTACGTACTAATACTGTATTAACATTTCAGTGGCCTCCAAATTCTCCCACTGGTCCCGCCTGGTTCTACCGACGCCCGTCACGTCAGAAACGCGGGAATCCCAGCGTTCGGGTTTTCCCCCATGCCCAATACTCCCATGCTTCTTCACGCAGTAAACGAGCACATCAGTACTGAAGTGTTCACACAAGGAATAGTGGTCTACGAGCATGTTATAGAGAGACTTGCGAACATACCGTCTGATCAAACATACGAACCCAGCGCGTATCTTATCAAAACGACCATAGATAACGAAATCTCAGTAGCTTAGAGAAAATCAATTATAAATAATTCCTTTAATAAGGATAAGTTTATTTCCCGAATCGAACGATTTTGCAGCGATCCGTAGATGCGGTTCAAATGTATTTTGTAAATATATGTAAATATGTAGTAGATTTCTTTCTAGTTAAATCGAATTGATATTATTGTTATGTCAGAATAATTAAGAATATTATGTTATAAGACCATTCCTAGAATCTGAAACAGTGCAACTAAAATAAAATCGCTTTATTCCAAAATAGGTAAGTCAAGTTTTTGACTCTTGTTGTTTCTGCCTGCCATAAAAAAACTTCAATTTATGAAATTATTTCGAACAGTAAGTTTGGTTTGGATTCTTATTTCAGTTTCCTGGGAGTGGTCTCATTACAGACTGTAATTGGTAATATAAAATGTAATAAAGTCATTCAAAATACGTTTTTAGCGTAATCGTAATTTTCTTCCTTTAATAAATTATTTATTATGCATTTTTAAGGAAGCCTTTGTATATGTATTGTATATACCTAATTTTTTATTTATAGGTAGGTACTGTAAAAGGTAATTCTATTGCCTAATTTTACATTTTATTTTACGTACCGTTTCAAGCAGTCTTCTTGGGAAGAGAAATTAAGTATAGGATCAGGTAAATCTAAATTGCTGGAATATTATAGACGTACTTATAATGAAAAAATAATAATCCTATCACGTATTATTTGGCTAGGATTTCTTTGCGTAAACATTAATCGCCACGTGGCCCACGGACGGCTAATGTTGTTAGATCGCGAACGACCAATTAGGTACAAAGGCGTACATGGATCAGAGACTGCTGGAAATGACAGTGTTAAGATATCCTTACAGAACAACTTTCTTAAATCCCAATGATTTACGAAAGATCTTATGAAATTGGAATTTAAGAAAGTACCTAGGGTACTTAAAATACCAATGATGTTTTGTAAGGAATATAAATATAGAAATACAAGAATAAATAGAGAATATAAGGAGTATTTAAGGAGTATAGATACCTATAAATGAAAAATGATGAGGAATTATTAAAATATGTAATTATTAGCGTGATGTCTTCCGACGAAGCTCTCCTTCGTCGTAGTATCGCTTGCAGATGAACCCATATGCGTTAGTGTAACTATTATATTAGTAGGTCCGCAAGCGAAGTTGTAGACGGAAGCTGTGCAAAGTATTAAAATTCCGTCTCTTTATCGCATTAAGGCTTGCTGGAAGAGAACTCTTCTATGGGTTAAGCTCGCCTTTGCCATAATAGTCGCTTCCACAAGCACCAACATCCTCCATTTCCATCAGACACGGCGTTCCTCGTCTCGTTTGTTGCTAAATCTTTAAACCAACAATCGCCACTTGGCAGTAATGGGTGCCTTCCCACCCGTACGTGCCGCAACATTTTTAAAAGGACTTTTTCGCAGAACGCCGCTCAATGTTTGCGCTTGGCGACGGATTGAGGGTAGTCACGCTTTTACCGAACAAATGAATTCTTCCGAATGATTGGGATCCGCTGAGTAAACCGTTTAGTGCTCGATTGATAGGAAAAATGTTTGTGATATTTTAGGGAAGCGGAAACGGAGTTTTGTTTTTCTTTGTTTTTTTTTGAGATCGTAGCGCTTTTATACATTTTCAAAATAAAGTAATCTAAGCTTGATAAAATATTGATATCAGGCTTATCAGGCTATATTCATGTTTCTTCGCGTATTTTCGACTCAAGAAAGGATACCTAATGACTTTTCTTGATCATTGTGAATTTTTTTATAAGATGAGCTTGGCTAAGCGAGGTTCTTGTTACGGAATGTATATTTAAAATACTGAACTGTGAACGATTAAAATTTATTAGCTTTAATAGTTGTAATTCATGAAAGACTCTTACAAGATAAGATAGGTAGGTACTCACTTACCCAAAAAATAATGTAAAAAGTATTATTCTAATTAGTCTTCTCCAAACTTTAAAACTACGTACCTACTTAATATCATGACCTAAATACTGAAATATAAATGAAAATCCACGGATCCAGAGTGCGAGTGGTCGCTGGAGGCGTGGTAGCGTTAATTGAAATAAATTGTCACCGCTGAACGTGGCCCGGGCATAAATCAGCGCGCCGCGGGCGAAACAGCTAAGTGCCTGCGACGCTCCCGGCAGACCTGCGACGAAGTAGACACGGCAAGAAAAGTAGAGTACATAGTAAAAATAAGTAAATTGTCTAAATTAGTACAATGAGCATTATCACAGAGAAAAAAAAAAACAGCTAAGTACCATCTTCAGACCATCAGGCTGGTATCTATACATATAATAAGAATGAAGTCTAAGCTCAAACTTATAAGTATTCAATTAAGTGAAGTCAGTTTTTGATCTATATAACCCTCGAGCAGCAAAACACTTCGTTAGCGCGTTTTAGAATGACCTTGAACGCAAACACTTCATAGTAACTGTTGGTAATCTGTGACTTTGATATTTTCGTTTCTGTGTGTTTGACCACTAAGATCTCTGAAACTACTGAACTGATTTGGATGCAGTTTTCATTGTTGTATTACGGTAAGCCGGGATTAAAAGATAGGGGTTGTTTTATCAAAATCCGTTCACAAATAAAAAAGATATGTACATTTAAAGAATTCAATCTAAATTTCTAAACACTTGCTTTTCTAAAGAAAAGATTACGATAAAATTTGGCATGGATATAGATTACATCCCAGGAAAGGACGTAGGCTACTTTTTTTCAAATGTTATCATGGTTGAGATAAAAAAATAAGGGTTGCAAGTTTGTATGGGGAACCAAATGTTAGGTGACTCCGCCTCTTTTTGCACTCATGAAAATTTTTACACATTTTTTTATTACGAATGATTAACGATTTCAAAATTAATGATAATGATGTAATGTAAACCTATTCTAATAAACGAGCAATATTTGTCTTATATTTATGTGGGAAAATACGTTTTCTCTTGCAATGTGGTTCGTAATTGAACCACTAGAGCCATCTAGTGGCAAGAGGCAACCAACGAACGCCAGTTCGTTGGTTGCCTCTTAGCTTAGGCCAAGATGTTTAAAAAATAGATAAAATTGTCAGTCATGTCACACTAGATGGCGTTCGTTTAACGATTATTTTTTCTCTATTTTTACACGAGCAGAGCTCGGTCGCCCAATATGTAGGTATTGAAATAGGTACCATTCAATACATCCAAAATTCATTATGTAGGTAGGTATTTTTAATCTTTTATCTTACAACGACACAAATAATTGGTTGTAGAGTACGCGCCACCACTGAAGTCCGATAGAAGCGGCGGCGCTGCTATCTAATCGCAGAAAAAAAAATTAAAGAAATGAACAAGCAATTCATTCAAAAATTAAAAAACCCGGCTGAACTGAAAAGTTGGAAACAGCATTATCTCAATCACAAAATTAAATTACAATTTTATTATTAGGTAGGTAGGTATCTAGGGTTCGATGCCGTGCGCTTTTTCCTAAACTTTGTTGTCACAGTTGACACACAGATGGCTCTGTCTGTTCTAAACGTTGCGTGTGACTAAATAGAAAGTTTTAGTATGCGTTTTGTTTAGCAATAACATTAGGGGCGAAAAATAGATTTTCAAAAATTTTGGAAGTCGATTTAGTTTTTGAAGATGTCATGTTAGATTTTTCAAAAAATTATATTTGATATCAATCCACCAACCTCTTGATTTTGACATGGATTTTGATATGATGGCATGATTTTTATTTTCTAAATTCACACATTGTTGCATTTTCTAGGCGCACTATTTGATTTATCGAAATAAAAAGTATCCTAGAGCACAATCGACATAGAGACGATTCTAACGATACCTCATTCATCAAAATCCATTGAGCCGTTTAGGAGAAACGTGGTAATAAAGAATATTACTTACTTAACCACCCACCCACATACATAGAAACGCGCGATCTACATAACCCTGTGACTTGACAGTCAGCCGGGTAATTAGGCACGTAAATTACGTGATACCGGGTACTGTGTGAAGTGTTCACTTCACACAGAAATAATCTTTAGGTACGTGACGCAAAGTAAAAAAGTGATCTAGGTTTTAGAGATCTTTTGGACCAAATACCTAGGTAGGTACCTACCATCGCGGGCGTTTTCAGAAGATCAGCACCACAGTTTCATCACAATCTGGTCAATGGTTTAGGAACGCATAGCGGACAAACATACTCAGGTAGGTACCTACATTTTTATTTAGATATGTACCTACCTACCTACCTACATAAGCATTGTCCCATTAATTTCTTCACCTGAAACGTCATGCATGACCATCCAATTCTAAAACGTAATACTTACTTAGTACCTACTAGGTAGGTACGTTAATAAGGAATACCTTCCTACAACCAATTTGTGTCATTGCAAGTAAAAAGATCAAAATACCTAAGTAGGTAAGTACTTTTATGAATTTCGGATGTATTGAAAAGTAGGTAGGTAGGTACTTACCTATTTCAAAAAAGTGATAAGAGTATTATGAGTAAGTAGGTACCTATGTAGATATGTATTTACAAAAAATATAGGTACCTACCTATGTAGACACCTAAAAGTATTCTATCAGTTAGGTAGCTGGTTCCATTGTACAAGCTTTGCTTAGTTTGGATATATTCTATTCTATGGTTTGGGGCTAGATGGAGCTGTGTGAAAAATGTCCACCAATATTTATTTGTTTATTTAACCTATTCTAATAAACGAGCAATAATTGTTTGATGTTTTAAGTTTGAAGTTTGTTTGTATGTAGGTACCAATTGAGGTTCTCGAAAACGGCTTTAACAATTTCGATCACCACCAATTACATTATAAGAACGCATAGCGGCCAAACATACCTACCTACATACATTTTTATACCTATATAATAGACAACCAATTTGTGTCGTTGGAATTATAAAGATCAAAATAGGTAAGTACCTACTTATTTAAGTACCTACCTGTATGAATTTCAGATGTAAGTACCTACTTACCTACCTATTGAAAAGTAGGTAGGTAGGTACCTATTTCAATAAAGTGTTATCCTATCCTATTCTATTAAACGAGCAATATTTGTTTGTCTGTACCTACTAACGTTCTCGAAAACGGCTCTACCTAATGATTTCGATAAAATTTGCGGTACATAAAATTTGCGGTACAGGGGTTTAAGGGGACGAAAAATCGATCTAGCTAGGCTAGGTCTCATATCTGGGAAAATTCGTTTTCTCGACATTTTCACGCAAAAAGGTTTACCAGTGCAATGTGGTTCGTAATTTCACAATTTCTGTTGAGACTAAAGTGGCCAAGTGAAATAGGTGTCCGCCTCTCAACCGAAGGCTTCGAGTTCGAATCTCAGCCAGTAAAAGTTTACTTTTTGTAAGTTTTATTTCTTTTTCTTTTTTAATTTTTATCTATTTGCACCCGAGCATAGTTCGGTCGCCCAGATATTAAAGTATTAAGTACCTACCTAAAGTTTTTACAAAAAAATATAGAAGTAGGTACCTATTCTATCAGTTATCTGGTTCCCATAGTACAAGCTATGCTTAGCTATGCGATTTTGATGAAATTTGCGGTAGGTACGGGGGCTTACGGAGGCGAAAAACCGATCTAGCTAGGTCTTTTATCTGGGAAAATTCGTTTTCTCGGCATTTTCATGCAAAAAGATTTACCAGTGCAATACCTAATGAGTTTTAAGCCTATGTGCTATTTCAGGTCATAATCTATGTAATATATTCCAAGTTTCAATAAAATCCGTTTAGTAGTTTTGGCGTGAAAGAGTAACAAACATCCATCGATACATCCATCCTCACAAACTTTCACATTTCTCATATTAGTAGAATTAGCATACGCGAACGAAGTCGCGGGCACAGCTAGTATAGAATATAACAATAGATAAAGTCTCAAGCAAAATGGGCGGCCTTATTTCTGCCAGGCAATATTTGGATGCAAAGAGTTAATGGAATAAGTAATGGATGGCAGTTTCAATTAAAACAACGATGTGAGACTCAAAATTGAATTAATACCACACAAAAATACCACAGCATTGGTATTTAAACGAGAAAAGTCACTGAAAACATCACCGAAGAAAAGGCAAATTCTTTCCGAAAAGCCTTTTAAGAGGCATTAGACAAAATTTTCTGATTTACGTGATGTTTTGGGGCAGGATTTTTCAATGAAAACACTGTATTTATAAAAAAATTATGGCACAGCATGAAATATCATTTCAATTTTGTACTATTAAATGAGCTACTTTTGTATTTTTATTATTTCTTTTTGATTAATCGACCTCAAACCGGCGACTGTTTTGTGAATTTTTGCTGTAAGAGGTTTAGAAATCACCATATTTACGAATCATTTTGACGTCCAAATGGTATAAAAAAATTACGATGTTTTGCTGTGATAGTCAACCAAACTATTAAATGGATCACTTTTTACTACCTTTATTTAGTTTTTGAGTAAAAAAATCTTTAACTTAGTCCAAATTTCGAGAAAACGGCCAAAGAATTGCTTTTGATTTTGGCTACTTAGAACTGACTTAGAACTCTTGTTCGTAAAATTAACAAAACAGAAATAAACTTGAGTTCAAAATCAATCCTTTTCTGAAAAAAAAAATGCAAAAAGATTAAAAAATTGGCAATGAAAAATCTTTTAAAACAACCTAAAACGCGTCGTATCTACTACCCTATCTACTCGACGCAAGCAGACCGCGCCGAGCGCTTCTAGGGGGTGGACGTATCGCTTTGCATCCCGGAGCTCGCACTGAGTCGACTCGCAAAGCACGTCGCCGGCTACGAAGAATATAGCGAAATAGGAGCGTTTGATACATTGGTTGCTAAGTTATTAATTACCTATTTTTAAATATTTTCTGCGGGGCTAAAAAGGCCGTTAAAGCAGAATAATGATCTGAATTGTTGTGTAACTAATAATGTAATAATAGGGTGACAGCGAGCTGATCTGATGATGGAGTCAGGACCTGTTCCATGGAATTTTATGATGATATGGGTATCAAATGAAAGGGCTTGATGAGCGCAACACAATGCTGATCTGATGATGGAGTCAGGACCTGTTCCCTGGAACTTTTTAATGATATGGGTATCAAATGACAGAGCTTGATGAGCGCAACACAATGCTGATCTGATGATGGAGTCAGGACCTGTTCCCTGGAACTTTTTAATGATATGGGTATCAAATGAAAGAGCTTGATGAGCGCAACACAATGCTGATCTGATGATGGAGTCAGGACCTGTTCCATGGAACTTTTTAATGATATGGGTATCAAATGAAAGGGCTTGATGACCGAAACACAATGCTGATCTGATGATGGAGTCAGGACCTGTTCCATCGAACTTTATAATGATATGGGTATCAAATGAAAGGGTTTGATGAGCGAAACACAATGCTGATCTGATGATGGAGTCAGGACCTGCTCCATGGAACATTTTAATAATATGGGTATCAAATGAAAGGGTTTGATGAGCGAAACACAATTCTGATCTGATGATGGAGTCAGGACCTGCTCCATGGAACTTTTTAATAATATGGGTATCAAATGAAAGGGTTTGATGAGCGCAACACAATGCTGATCTGATGATGGAGTCAGGACCTGTTCCATGGAACTCTTTAATGATATGGGTATCAAATGAAAGGGTTTGATGAGCGAAACACAATGCTGATCTGATGATGGAGTCAGGACCTGCTCCATGGAACTTTTTAATAATATGGGTATCAAATGAAAGGGCTTGATGAGCGCAACACAATGCTGATCTGATGATGGAGTCAGGACCTGTTCCATGGAACTTTTTAATGATATGGGTATCAAATGAAAGGGTTTGATGAGCGAAACACAATGCTGATCTGATGATGGAGTCAGGACCTGCTCCATGGAACTTTTTAATAATATGGGTATCAAATGAAAGGGCTTGATGAGCGCAACACAATGCTGATCTGATGATGGAGTCAGGACCTGTTCCATGGAACTTTTTAATGATATGGGTATCAAATTAAAGGGCTTGACGAGCGCAACACAATGCTGATCTGATGATGGAGTCAGGACCTGTTCCCTAGAACTTTTTAATGATATGGGTATCAAATGAAAGGGCTTGATGACCGAAACACAATGCTGATCTGATGATGGAGTCAGGACCTGTTCCATCGAACTTTATAATGATATGGGTATCAAATGAAAGAGCTTGATGAACGCAACACAATGCTGATCTGATGATGGAGTCAGGACCTGTTCCATGGAACTTTTTAATGATATGGGTATCAAATGAAAGGGTTTGATGAGCGAAACACAATGCTGATCTGATGATGGAGTCAGGACCTGCTCCATGGAACTTTTTAATAATATGGGTATCAAATGAAAGGGCTTGATGAGCGCAACACAATGCTGATCTGATGATGGAGTCAGGACCTGTTCCATGGAACTTTTTAATGATATGGGTATCAAATGAAAGGGTTTGATGAGCGAAACACAATTCTGATCTGATGATGGAGTCAGGACCTGCTCCATGGAACTTTTTAATAATATGGGTATCAAATGAAAGGGCTTGATGAGCGCAACACAATGCTGATCTGATGATGGAGTCAGGACCTGTTCCATGGAACTTTTTAATGATATGGGTATCAAATTAAAGGGCTTGATGAGCGCAACACAATGCTGATCTGATGATGGAGTCAGGACCTGTTCCCTAGAACTTTTTAATGATATGGGTATCAAATGAAAGGGCTTGATGACCGAAACACAATGCTGATCTGATGATGGAGTCAGGACCTGTTCCATCGAACTTTATAATGATATGGGTATCAAATGAAAGAGCTTGATGAGCGCAACACAATGCTGATCTGATGATGGAGTCAGGACCTGTTCCATGGAACTCTTTAATGATATGGGTATTAAATGAAAGGGTTTGATGAGCGAAACACAATGCTGATCTGATGATGGAGTCAGGACCTGGTTCATGGAACTTTTTAATCATATGGGTATCAAATGAAAGGGCTTGATGAGCAAAACATAATGCTGATCTGATGATGGAGTTATGACCTGTTCCATGGAACTTTTAATGATAATATGGGCATCAAATGAAAGGGCTTGATGAACAAAACACAATGCTGATCTGATGATGGAGTCAGGACCTGTTCCCTGGAACTTTACAATGATATGGGTATCAAATGAAAGGGCTTGATGAGCGAAACACAAAGCTGGGTCGGGGTTTACTTTGACTTTGTTTCTTGATTTTGACTTTCACTTTGATTCTTGATTCTTGATTTTCAATTTTAGTTTCTCTATTCTCGGATCTCGGATTCTTGATTTTCGATTTTCGAGTCTCAATTCTTGATTATCGGATCTTGGATATCGGGTTCTTGATTCTTGATTTTGATTCTTGATTTTAAATTTTCTATTATCGATTCTCGGATCTTGTATCTCGGATTCTTAATTCTTGATTTTCAATTTTTTAATTTTTGATTTGTGATTCTTGATTCTTGTTTCTCATTTCTCGATTCTCGGATCTCGGATTTTTATTTTGATTTTTATTTCTTGATTTTGATTTTAAAATTAAAATCAAGATTAAAAATGAAAAATCAAACATCAAAAATCGAAGTCAAAAGTAAATCCTAACCCAGCTTTGTGTTTCGCGCATAAAACCCTTTCATTTGATACCCATATCATTATAAAGTTCCATGGAACAGGTCCTGATTCCATCATCAGATCAGCATTGTGTTTTGCTCATTAAACCCTTTCATTTGATACCCATATCATTATAAAGTTCGATGGAACAGGTCCTGACTCCATCATCAGATCAGCATTGTGTTGCGCTCATCAAGCTCTTTCATTTGATACCCATATCATTAAAAAGTTCCAGGGAACAGGTCCTGACTCCATCATCAGATCAGCATTGTGTTGCGCTCATCAAGCTCTGTCATTTGATACCCATATCATTAAAAAGTTCCAGGGAACAGGTCCTGACTCCATCATCAGATCAGCATTGTGTTGCGCTCATCAAGCCCTTTCATTTGATACCCATATCATTAAAAAGTTCCATGGAACAGGTCCTGACTCCATCATCAGATCAGCATTGTGTTGCGCTCATCAAGCTCTTTCATTTGATACCCATATTATTATAAAGTTCGATGGAGCAGGTCCTGACTCCATCATCAGATCAGAATTGTGTTTCGCTCATCAAACCCTTTCATTTGATACCCATATCATTAAAAAGTTCCATGGAACAGGTCCTGACTCCATCATCAGATCAGCATTGTGTTGCGTTCATCAAGCTCTTTCATTTGATACCCATATCATTATAAAGTTCGATGGAACAGGTCCTGACTCCATCATCAGATCAGCATTGTGTTTCGGTCATCAAGCCCTTTCATTTGATACCCATATCATTAAAAAGTTCTAGGGAACAGGTCCTGACTCCATCATCAGATCAGCATTGTGTTGCGCTCGTCAAGCCCTTTAATTTGATACCCATATCATTAAAAAGTTCCATGGAACAGGTCCTGACTCCATCATCAGATCAGCATTGTGTTGCGCTCATCAAGCCCTTTCATTTGATACCCATATTATTAAAAAGTTCCATGGAGCAGGTCCTGACTCCATCATCAGATCAGCATTGTGTTTCGCTCATCAAACCCTTTCATTTGATACCCATATCATTAAAAAGTTCCATGGAACAGGTCCTGACTCCATCATCAGATCAGCATTGTGTTGCGCTCATCAAGCTCTTTCATTTGATACCCATATCATTAAAAAGTTCCAGGGAACAGGTCCTGACTCCATCATCAGATCAGCATTGTGTTGCGCTCATCAAGCTCTGTCATTTGATACCCATATCATTAAAAAGTTCCAGGGAACAGGTCCTGACTCCATCATCAGATCAGCATTGTGTTGCGCTCATCAAGCCCTTTCATTTGATACCCATATCATTAAAAAGTTCCATGGAACAGGTCCTGACTCCATCATCAGATCAGCATTGTGTTGCGCTCATCAAGCTCTTTCATTTGATACCCATATCATTATAAAGTTCGATGGAGCAGGTCCTGACTCCATCATCAGATCAGAATTGTGTTTCGCTCATCAAACCCTTTCATTTGATACCCATATCATTAAAAAGTTCCATGGAACAGGTCCTGACTCCATCATCAGATCAGCATTGTGTTGCGTTCATCAAGCTCTTTCATTTGATACCCATATCATTATAAAGTTCGATGGAACAGGTCCTGACTCCATCATCAGATCAGCATTGTGTTTCGGTCATCAAGCCCTTTCATTTGATACCCATATCATTAAAAAGTTCTAGGGAACAGGTCCTGACTCCATCATCAGATCAGCATTGTGTTGCGCTCATCAAGCCCTTTCATTTGATACCCATATCATTAAAAAGTTCCATGGAGCAGGTCCTGGCTCCATCATCAGATCAGCATTGTGTTGCGCTCATCAAGCCCTGTCATTTGATACCCATATCATTAAAAAGTTCCATGGAACAGGTCCTGACTCCATCATCAGATGAGCTAGCTGTCACCATATTATTTCATTGTAGTCGGAACTTGACTGACATGCTGAGATCCAAGTTTCAACTCAATCGGACTATTTACTGAAGAGTTCTGTTGAAAAGCTCCTGACTCCATCAGATCAGCACAATATGGTTTATGGGACAAAAAAACAAACATTTATTTTTTTGTAATTATTTGTATTCAAAGTGTAACTAACCCGACTTTGTTTTGTGTTATACCTATAGGTACCTACCTAAGTACCTACCCAAAAAGTATTTTTACTATCTCAAATAAATCAATCACATGAAAATTACCAAAACCGTTTAGTCTAAGAAACGGAGCGCTGTTCATTGGGTGTTAGAATTTAGCAACTTTTGTCCCTCCGAGCGCTGATTTTGTCGAGTGCGAAATTGTATAATGGCTCATTATTATAAGATTTTATTGTTATTAGCAAGTCTTTGGTTATTAGTTTATTTATTTAAAGGAGGAGTGAAGGAGAAGTTGCTGTCATGTCGTATAAGAAGACCAAGGAGGCTGCCCTGAGAGAAATAAATGCAAAAGGATGCATCTGTTGTACTTTTTCTGGCTTGTTGATCCGAAAGTAAATTTTACTTTGTGGTTCTTTAGTGCGACTATATGCATAGACTGATCATGCAGTGCAATACGGACCTTCTCGGAATATATTCCGAATTCGAAAAGTGACGTTTCTTTGCTGAAAAAACGTCAACTTTCCGAACAAAATCATCGAATCGGATGCATTTTCGAAAGTCTGGATCGCATTGAAACAAATATATTATCATGATCTATGAACCACTTCTAAAACTTCAGCATCAGTCTATCCAAGTAACTTCATATCTGTACTGTTCTGAACTCTGCGTCTCAGTATGATGCTTCCAAGAGACATCGTGGAACGAATTAATTCGCCAAGTGAAGCGCAGATTTTTGCCTCTAGTGCTCATTTGTCACCGACCTACCTACCCTACCTACCCTACCTACACACAACGCACAGGTGCGGATCATCGCACCGCTAAAAGCCCACAAGAAACAAATATTATTCGGATATGGCATTGTAAAGTTTCAGGATTTTCTCCCAGAGTTTTAAACTGTATTTTCCGTTTCTTGACAGTGAAACATGAACTAGCTGCTGCCAACGGCTTCGTTCATGTAGTACCTGGATAAAACGTAGCTTGTAGCACGAAAGGATAATGTAGATAGCTTTCTAGTAGGGAAATATGGCCACACAAAGTGGCCACTTTAGCTCCGCAGAAGTTCCACATAAGTATAAATAAAACAAAATACTTAACACATTTTACCTCTTTGTAAAATTATTTTAAGTAAGTAAGTATATAGATGGTACCTATTTATAAGTGTAGTTAGCATTTAAATTAAAATTGAAAAGGAAAGATATAAAAAAGTCCAAAAAGTTGGTAACAACATAAAATGCAACGTAAACAAAGAAAAAAGTGATATTTAATTTACGTATCTATCACAAACCTTATACAAATTATATATTTATAGAAATGAGAGGATTTTTTTATGTCGGATGAAAATGAACGAGCAATAATGGCGGAAATAGCTCTACTTCTGCTGAGCCTTATTAAAACAACATCGCGTGTCAGTGCTCCGGTCACGAACTGTGGATTGTTATGAAGGTGAAAATAAAATAATCTCTACCTCTGCAGTATGAAAATAGGCTATTATAATACTAAAAATATCAATTTGGTTGCTTATTTGACCAAGTGGACAAGCCAAAATGTAATTAAAACAAAAAATCCGACTGCGTATGAAAGATTAAAACAGCTGTACAAAGAAATAGACGTACCTACATAGAACATAACCTTCCTTTCTACGAGTAGTCGGGTAAAAATTGGGATGTCATTTTGAACCATCCTATCATCTTCAAATTGTGTGGAAATAGTTGTAGGTCGTTCTTGAAAGCATTTTCATCTTTTTAGGTTCTGCTTATTGGGCGTTTTTCCACTAGCCGGCACGGCACCGGCACCGGTGGTGGGGATGCCAAAATGTATGAAAATCTGCCGGTGCCGTGCCGGGCTAGTGGAAAAACGCCCATTAGGTACATATTTTTTTCTCTAGTTACACCACAATCTTTATGATGTTTAATGATAGTGAACTAGGTTACCTAGGTCAGAGTATATTTGCTTCACAATTAAGTTTATGTATCAACTTAAAATTTCTTTACCTTTTCACTTTCATGGTGAAATTAATTCCATGATTTCAATGCCTACTTTATAAGGGCACAGATATAAGGGTGAGACATTTTTATTGTGTTTTTCAGTCGCTTTTCTTGTTCCATAATAATTGTTTTAAATACAAACTTAAAAATTATGTAAATTACTTTAAAAAAAAAAGTTATAGGAACAATACATAACAATTGTTTCTATACAAACTATAAAATTATGTAAATTAGGTACCTACCTAGTTAAAAATAAGTTAAAAGTGGAACAATATCTGCTGTGCTTGTGTTATTTTGTTTTTTTTTTTTATGCATAGAGTGATTTTTTCTCGCAAATTCGAATATCCCCTTGTTTATATTCCTTGTTCCCTTAATGATGTATCCTGTTGGATAAGTTGTCTCATGATATCGAATGAGATGTCGTTTCACATCGTAAGCAGCATCATAATGGCAGGGGAGTATTTGAAGTTGTTTATTGTATGCTTATATTCGGTATCTGCGACAAAAGTATATTAGAGTAACACTGTCTCTGCAGAATATAGAGAAAAGTTCTAAAGGTTCTCTAACTCACTAAGAAAAAGTCGTTGATGACGGACGCACAGACAGAGGGACAGACGGACAAGAAAGTGATCTTATAAGGATTCCTTTTTTAGGGTTCCGTACCTTAAAAGGTAAAAAAAGGAACCCTTATAAGATCACTTTCTTGTCCGTCTGTCTGTCTGTCTGTCCGTCTGTCTGTCCGTCTGTCCGTCTGTCCGTCTGTCCGTGTGTCACCATCGATTATCTCAGAAACGGGTAGAGCTAGCAAGTTGAAATTTATACCATACTAGCTGACGCCCACGGCTTCGCCCGCGTGGACTACTATTTTGTTTATCCCACGGGAACCGTGCATTTTTTCGGGATAAAAAGTAGCCTATGTCCTATTCCCGGTCATTATCTATCTATGTTTCAAATTTCAGCCAAATCGGTTTAGTGGTTGTCGAGTTATAGAGGAACAAACATACATCCAAACATCCATCCAAACATCCAAACATCCAAACTTTCGCATTTATAATATTAGTGTGATTAGTGTGATTAGTGTGATGATAGTGTGATACTAAGGTCTATAGTCTCTATTGTGAGTATAAAAATCAAGGTCCTGAGTCAACACTACAAAAAGATATAGGCATAGGTTTTCGTGAAAACTTGTGAGTACCAAAACTTTCGGAATTTTTCCTTTACTTGTGTTGGAAGACCTTGCTTGTAACCAAAATTGACAATTCTAGGTCAACCGAAAGTACCCTAGAGGTTTTGGGTCGAAAACCTAAATGGTAGTTCCCGTTGACCTAGAATAACGAAATTTGGCAAAAAGCAAGGTCTTATAGCACAAATAAAGGAAAAATTCCAAAAAGTTAAAAAAGTTGAAAATTAAAGGGTGTTCCCATACATACATAGATGACGCCAATTAAAATTGTCCTCCGAGTTGTATGGGCGCTCATACAATTAAGCGGACTAGCTTAATTGGCACCATGGCTAGGTACGGAACCCTCGGCGTACGAGTTCGACTCGCACTTGACCGGATTTTTACCTTTTGTCCTTTGTCTCTTACTTTGTTGTCCGTATGTCTTCCCATTAGTGCATTTGGTAGGTTTATTAGTGCTTTCGATAACCTCACAGCCAAATCAGTGCCTTTTTGAAGTGCGATTCAGACTTCCGAAAATGCATCCGATTTGATGATTTTCTTCGGAAAGTTGACGTTTTTTCAGCGAAGAAACGCCTAGGCGGGTCCACACAGAGCGAGCAGCCTCGCGAGGCATTTGCCGCGCGAAGCAGCTCGGTTAGTGTGGACGTGTGGCTCGTGCGCTCGGACGCTCGCCCGCGGTAGCGCGCGCCCGAGCCACACGTCCACACTAACCGAGCTGCTTCGCGCGGCAAATGCCTTGCGAGGCTGCTCGCTCTGTGTGGATCCACCTCACTTCCCTCCAGAATGTATTCCGAATTCGGATATATTCCGAGAAGGTCTGAATCGTACTGCTGAAGGGAAAGATAGAAAATATTTGTAAGGACTTTTGAAATTTTTTAGTAAAAAACTTTTTTCTAAATTGATTTTGATGCTTGACTCTTTTTAAAATGAATAGATAGTGAAATCAGAGTCGTATCGTATCCATTTTTTTGGAATACCGGAATTATGTGACTGTCTCTGATATTATAATCAAACTTGACGTAGGTACTACAACAACCCTATAGCTACATGTTATTTTATACCAATCTCAATTGTTCAGATATTTTAACTGGCTAATATAAATGAGGCAAAGCAAAATCTGTAACTAGGTCTCTATACCTTTATTGTACACCTTTATGGCCAGGGGCACCTAATGAGGACTTATAAAACAGCAATAATATTATTTATGTTGTAGAGATAATTATGTCTTTTCCTATAGTCACAGCCCTAGTTTATCCTTCTTCACATTTACTTAACATTAGATGATGCCTTGAATCGAATTTCATTTCATTTAATTTCATTTCAAATGGGCGCTACCCTTCCACGTGCCGCTCTTTATCACATTTTAAACTTTCTTTGTTCACAAGTGCTTTTTTTAAATGACCAAAAAGTGTCACCCCTTCCGTTTAAATTATTGTGCATATGTTTTTCTACAATTGTGGTACCAATTGTAAGCTTTGATGAAAGTGTTTTCTTTAAATTTAAAGTGGTTTTTATTTAAATTATCATTGGATTTGTTTTTTGATTGTTTCGTGAGAATTTCCCACGGTTCGTGTGAAGGTTGTGCGAATTTAAGTAAAAGTTTTTTATTCATTTCAAAGTGATACCAACATATAAAGTACCTACCCACCTAGGTATAGTTAATTTTCATTAATCTGATTGATTTAATTTCGGTGTTGTGGTATGTACTAGGTATAATGGTATACCTATTCGTACTTTCTGATACCAACGACAAAAAGAATTATAGAGTTAAATCAGGACAATGTAGGTAGGTATGTATATGTAGGTAAAAGTTCTGAGCTATGTCTATTGAAGATAGGTTATTATGTTGCGGTTTGAAACAAAACATACTTAAATGTATTTATAGACAGTTCAAATTCTCAACTCGAAATTAAATTGGTATTTTGTCAAATTGAATAGTAAGACAAAATCCGACCGAAATCCCTGCATAATCTTCACAAATAGTACCCAAATCGGCACATGCAGGTCACGTGTCAAATCCTACCACTTAAACGATACTCCCCAATTAAAAACCATTCTCAGTCCTGCGCGATAGTGACTATACACACACTGTGTCTTGCACGATAACCTACATGATTTCGAAGGGTGTAGTAACTATTGCGAAAGCTGTGGCATAACAAAAATGATCCGTGCTATGCATACTTACTAATGCACACTCTGTGATCTATTCTAAACAAACTACTCCATACACTGTGACCCATGCATAGGTATTGTTACTCAATGGTCTTCTTATACTATACAAAATAGATCAATCGCACACACGCAAAGAGTGATAAGAGTAAAATATTATTTTCCTTGATAAGCAAATTTCAAAAAGCCCTAGATTAGCCTACATACTATGACATAGGCTGTGGCCTGTTCTCTGCTAACTATGACCGAAGCTGTGGCCGATGCAGTGGACGAGATTACGACCCCGCTGCGCTGAAACAACATGCTTGCGATTATCGCACGGATTATACGCGGTAGAGATTTGCACAATAGATATTTTGACAACTCCCTAATAGGCGCCTAGGGATGTGTAGTGATGTTATTGGATTTTTGAACAATTTACCCATAGTCTTATCGACACGGGTACACTACAATAATATTTTGAGAATACAATTTTCGAGTATTGTTCACTTGATCCTAATCCTATCCTTGGTTATGGATCCCAGATAAATTCGAGTAATTTTAGACAAAATTAAAATTAGTTTAAAATAATGGTAGAAATCATGGACAACTGAGCCCTAGATTTCCATTTAGTTGAGACCTATAAGGTTAAAGATGCTAACAAAGCCTATTAAACTAGGTACATTTAAACGTATCTACTACTTAATAAAATTAGTATAGGTGATTGCTCAAAGTTCTCTTCTACTTTTATCTTCATCATCACAAACCATTCATTTAAAAGCCAAAATGCTACGCCGTAGCTACGTAGGCTTTGCTACAGCGCGCTACGCCATCTCGCAACTCCGTCTACAACCTTACAGCTGACTTCGCTTCATAGCTCGGTTTCAATAAAAAGCTACGCGCCGCCCCCTAGCCGCAAGCCGCGCTCCTATTGGCCAGACGACGCCCCGGCAATTAGCTCCCTTTCTCACACTCACTTGACATGTTAATGTTTGTACTGACAGGTATGCACGAGCATTTTTATCTTTTTTATCTTCGAGACAAAAAAATCTTGAATGGTTAATTGAAATCATAAAAAAGGTTCTAAAAACCATAAGCGATACCTTAACCTAAGTTAGAGCTTACATTTTTAGCTTTAATAGCCAAATCATTTACAAAAGACACAAAGGTTTAATTTGTAAGTCTTGAATTCAAAATAAGAGTAGTTTTGGAATCTAAAATTTAAAACTGTGGGATTGTGTCAACCTAGCGTAAACGATGCCTTATCTAGCACCTACTATATTTGCACGTAACTTGGTCAGATACCGTCGGAGCCCTGACAATGTAGCCTGTAGACTGGGATACAAGATGGGATCACTTCTGTCTCCCTCGCACTTATAATAGATGGCTATTTCCATCCCTCTCAGGGGGTGGGTCTCGATGTAATCAGGGGATGATGTGACTCGCGATCTCCGCAGCTTCAAAGATCACAAATTATCGGGGCAGTCTGTCGAAAGTCGCGAATGGGTGTACAAGTCACCATTAAAAGTCATCAAAACTTTCGGATCAATCAATTCTGTCACATCTTTTGACAGAAAATTACTGTTCAGTACAGACAACGGGAAATATCAACTAAATGTTAATAATTGTTTCTTTTTATAATTTGTTTCTTGAAAAGACTAAAATGATTATAAGTAAGTGATAGTGACATTTTGGTGGGTTTTGGAATGACATCGGTGGAACTGTCTCCGTTTTGGGAGAAGCAACGGGCGCCGGCGGTACCCGTTAGAAGAATGGGGACAGGTGGGGAACCTTTCCTTAGTTTAGTTAAATAAATAAATAGTAAATAATGCAGGAAATTTTACACAGCATCATCTAACCGCAAAGTTAGCAGAGCTAGTGTTATTTTATTTTTTATTTCCTACGAAAATAGTCTTAAAAACTAGTATTAATCATGTTCTTACGGCTATGGACTATTTAAGTAGGTACCTACATTGATGATTTATGGGAACCACATGACTGAAATTCTACTGATATAAGTACTTTTTCTAGTAAATAAATAGATATATAATATACATAGAAAACACCAGTTGGTTAAATGTACCTATATTTAATCAAATAGAATTATATTAATATTAGATTTTTCATATCTAATGATTCATTGAATACAAAATAATCAAGTTTTTTATAATAAATAAATAAAATATCACCTGTACCTACCTACTTTAAAAAAATTATGCTAAAAAACTTTATTTGAGTTATTTGAAATTCACTTACCTACTCATTGTAAATTAGGTGCTATTCAATATTTTATTGACTAGACAAAATATAATTTCTATAGAATGAGAAAAGTTTTAGATTTTTCTATTATAGGTAATTATGGACAATTATATGTAGGTACTTATATTATATTACGGTTCTACGACCCAGAATTTCGGAAAACTAGATTAGATATTTCATATTTTCCTCTTACCGTTATAAAGAGAGTTTTAGCTCTACCTTTCGGTTTTATCAAATCTGTATCAATGCTGGTCTAAAGAGCTTGGAGAACGTCTACTACACCTTGGGGATACAGTCGTTATGATGTTTCGCTTATCCAAAAAAAAAAACAAGAAAACTGAAGGCTAATTTCAGTATGTACACTAGCCTAATCATACACACCTATATGCATAGCTAAGCTATATTATACATCTTCTAAGTAGCCTATTGTCCATAGCAAACAAGATCATGCGAGCAGCGAGACGAAACAAAGGGACCGCCTTAAGTCTTTACAGCGTAACTTAGGGACGGACCCTAAACTTGGTTTGTCCCTGCCCAAGCCTGATTCTTGAATAACTTAATCGCTTACTATAAACTGAATAATCAGCTTTCGGAGGTTTGGGCGTTCTTGTGTGAATTTAGTGTAGAAAAAGTACATAATAGTGTTATCCAAAAGGGCTTATCTCACCATCTTAGAGTAAAAAATAAATGAATAAAAATTCATTAAAATATACGTTTTAATAACGTTTTTTAAGAGCTACCTACCACATCATCGTCATCATATTGCTACCCTTTTCGTTTTACATTAAGTATCTTCAATTCTCCTCTATTAGATACTAATCATCTCTGCAGTGACACATTTCTTAACATTCACACAAGCTTGTCATGTCCATCCCAACCTCTGTTACCATCCTCATACCTAAAATCTTCTAGTTATATGTCATCATCATCAGCCCATATCTTCCCACTGCTGGGCATAGGCCTCTCATCCCTTTTACCATTCGCCTCTATCCTGCGCCAAACTTACCCATGTACCGTAGGTCGTACATGGGTAAGTTCCCATTTTACTATGTCGTCGATCCATCTTGTCACTTGTATGGACTATTTAAAACTTGGACAATGGGCGAAATTATCAGAAGTGATTATTTTCCAAACAACTTTTCGTTTCATAAGGAACTTATTGTTCTCTATCTATGTAGTCCAGGGTACATTGAGTATCGCTATGCGTCCTCTCACCCTAACTTATTAAAGCATTACAATTTGACATCGATGAGCAGGATCAACAGTATTAATTTGAGGTGTGTCGGGTGTGGAGTTCTCACGCTGATGTTGCACTCGGAGGGCGCGGGTCACACATGGCTGCACACGGGTAGAGCCCTAGTGATGACACTTATATAAAACTAGCTGCTGCCCGCGGCTTCGCTCGCGTGGTACCCGGATAAAAAATAGCCTATGTTACTCTCCAGCCCTCCAATTATCTCCATACAAAAAAACACGTCAATCAGTCGCTCTGTTTTGACGTGAAAACAGGACAAATTAACAAACAAATAAACACACTTTCACATTTATGGTATGGGTACGGATACCAGAACCGCCCTCGCGGCGTTACCCCCGTCGTGATGGTATATGGTGATGATGATGATTATGAAAAGTAGCCTATAACCTTTCTCAAGAGTTAAGCTATCACATGCAGAAATAATTTTTCAAATCCGACTGGAAGTTTCTGAGATTAGCGCGTTAAAACAAACAAACTCTTCCGTTTTATTATATTAAGTAGTATTGATTAATCATAATAATAGTGCAGTACGATAATATCAGTGACCATACATGGTCATATTATGACCATGCATCGCTAGGAACAATTTAAAGAATACTTCGGAAAGTACGTAAACCATTTGATGGTTAAGCAACCAATGGTCTATCTAGCTAGTCAATTGCGTTTTATAACAATTAGCAGGAACGGATTATTAACTACTCGTAAATTAGCTCTAAGCTTTAAAAGTGCTTATTTGTGTATCTCTAATTTAACGAGTCAATAAATAAATAAATAATAAACAAGTCCTCGCTCTATCGCTGATTAGCAATAACCAGCTGTCATTTGTAGAAGTTTCTGGTTACTTTTAGCCAAGTAACGTTAGATAATAACTATTGAACACTTAACTTGGAGATGGTAAAACAAAGCCCTGAGAACCTCTGAAGAGCTCAATCCGATTGAATCTAGCAAGTGCAGGCAGAGCCACCCGTTATTTCATCAATATCATGAACCTTTAGCATTGCTGGACATAGATTTTCACTCTTCTATTTGTATTTGGATAAGACAAACAGAAACTTCTGCGACGTCAATGATATGATACAGACTGTTCACCGTAAGATGTCCCCTGCGTTGAAGTACCTTCAACAAAATCTCTCTTGCACTGCAGGGGACATCTTATGGTGAACGGTCTGTAGGTATTTTGACGCAGCACCTTTCAAACTCAAATAAACTAAGCACTTTTTGTCTTTGTCATAAATACTTTTCAATTCAGCAAAAGCACTATTTTGATCAACAACAGATCAAAGCATATGTCATATCTAGGTTTATCTAGGTTTATGGTCATATCTAGGTTTTAGTAAAGTATAATTTAACTGCATTGAAAAGGGATAATTACGACACTTTGCGGCTTTCTCCAGAGCCCCAAAGACGAGCGCAAAGTCGTCTAAGGCCGTTTCAGCGAAAAAATAAAAGATCTTCTCTTCAAAAGGATTCAAGGCATTAACGTAACCACAGTTACACTGTACGTTCTCAAAGTCTATAAGTATTTTTGCTTTTGGGTTAATTTTCAATGAAATTACAGTTTAACGCATTTTTGTTATAAGTACGCAGTTTTGTAAAGATTCCACTTCATTAATTGAAAAGGCGCATATAATTTTCAAATGATTTCAATACAAGAATATCAAACAGCCATTTTAACACTTTGTATTTTTATGATTTGTGTTTACGGAAATGAAACATTTAAATGATGCAAATTGTGTGGCTCTATACCATTTCAGTGTTTCATGTTGAATCTTGTAATTTGTAAGCTACTCGTTACCTAGAAACTTAAAGAAATTTGGTGTGACTAAGGTCTTTAAGCGCTGAAGAAAGGGGCGAAGGGGAAGGCTTCAGTAAATGGAATAAAAACACCAACGTTATTAGCGAGATTGGTGTAATCTGACTAATCTATTTTGCGAAAGGGGCGCCTTGCGAAGCTTAGAGGTGTCAATTGATAAATAAACATAATGCAGATAAAGACTGATTCTCCAAGAATAAAGTTGCAACTACATCATATCAAGGACGAATTTATGTTGAAAAAGATGCAACCACAAACATACCTAAATAAAAAAAGAAAAATTATAGAGGGCACCAAATGAATAATCTATTTATGGAATTAAATGCAAAGAATAGTTAACAACAAAGTTTGAGATCATATTTTGACTTGTTCAATTTCAACAACTTAATAAGATAATTTTTGGTAATGATATCGTAATGCTCAGATTTTGCAGTGTTGAACAAATTTATTCAAAACTAAATTATGGACTTTAAAGAGACATACAAGATGATTTGTTTTTTTTTAGGTGATCGACTACTAGACATACCGTGCAATGTCTGCGGAGACAGGAGTTCTGGGAAACACTACGGCATCTACAGCTGTGATGGTGAGTCAAATAATCTATTTGCAATCCCAATAACGATAAAAGTGTTGTTTGAGATATGAAAACATATCTTACTTTAATGATAACTTCAAAATTTTCGTTTTATGAACCAATATAACTATTTCGACTACCTCGCCTTTGCAATATATTTTTCATTTCTCATACACGGAAAGTACGCTTGAAGTTACCTGAACAGAGGGATGAAAGTAGTACTTTTCCGCCCTGGGAAGCAATTTTCCCTGCTGTCAAATTAAAAAAAAATCATTCTATTTTGACATTTCTATTGAGTCATGTTGAAACTTTTTACACATCAAAAGTAATATTTGACATTTCTATTTTACCTTTTTATTGAGAATTGCTGTAAAAAATATATTCAACAATTTATTAAGTACATGAGTATTGTTATTAATAATTACTTTTCACTAAATTATTATTATTTAAACAAGATTTTGAGCTTGAAATATTTACCATCTTCAATGACAAAAAATACTGGCTGAAAAAAAAGGTAGGTGCCTTTTTTGTTTTTTTTTTCAGTGGCAAGCTACCAGCCAGTATTTTTTTTAAAGCACCAATTCGATTTTTATCTGTTTTGTCGATCGAGAGCAGAGATTTTTATAAAATGAGCTAATCAGGTTTTTATTTACTTTCCTAATATTCGAAATGAAAAGCAGAGTGTTTACCTCGGGTGAAATACCTATTACGGCACTCGAACTATTAGCGCCCTCGCTACGCTCAGGCGCCAAACCCTCTCGTGCCGCAATAGGTTACTTTCAACCCTCGTGCAACAATCTACTATCTCATCTTCATGTGAAATTAATTATAGCTTTTTTTGTTAAAAATTACATGCAACTACATTTATAAGGGTTTATACCGATTATTACGAGACCGATATTCAGAAGGATTATACAAAATCAGTCATCATCAGTGGAAGCTGACGAGGGTGACACCGATTCCTAAAGGAGCTAACAAAGCATCAGTTGAGGAATACAGACCTATTGCAATATTATCATCACCAGCAAAAGTTTTTGAACGCATACTCCACAAGAAAATTTATAGGCAGGTGGAACAGAATCTATGCAATGAACAGCACGGTTTTAGATCTAGGAGGTCTGTTAACACCAATCTTCTAACAGTGGTAAACTTTATTTCGGCTAGTTTAGACCGGAAAGGTCAAGTTGACGTTTTATACTTTGACTTCCGTAAAGCCTTTGACAGAGTCAATAATGACATACTGCTGATGAAACTGGTTGGCCTAGGGTTTGCACCAGGACTGCTTGCCTTGATCGCGGATTACCTTCGGGATCGGCAGCAATATGTGAGACTGGGTGTGTACGAATCGCAACCGTATCACACTCGATCCGGGGTTAGCCAGGGTTCGATACTTGGACCTCTTCTTTTTAATCTGATGATCAATGACATACCATCTGTCACTAAGCACAGTAAATGTATTCTATACGCCGATGACTTGAAATTGATCTCAGAAATAAAGTCCATGGACGACTGCCTGAACCTTCAACGAGACGTCGACGCGATTTTTGACTGGAGCGTAGCAAATGGGATGGAGTTCAATGCAGCTAAGTGTTATGTCATGACGTTTGGTCGAATGTGGCACCCAATTAAATTTCCATACAACTTAAATGGTCAGCCCATCACCAGATCCACAGCTGTTAAAGACCTGGGTGTCACATTTGACTCTAAACTAACATTCAATGTTCATATCACGTCCGTAGCTAAGGAATCCTTCCGTAGATTGGGCTTTGTGTTGAGGAACGTCCGCGACTTTAGAAGCAGTCATGTTATAAAGCTTTTATACTGCGCGCTCGTGCGAAGTAAGCTGGAGGCTAGCTCATGTGTGTGGCATCCACATGAAAGTACCTATACCCTTTTGTTGGAAAAGGTGCAAAAGGCTTTTCTTCGTTTTCTTTACAAGCACTTGTTTGGATACTATCCGTACATGTACCCGACAAAGTTCCTTATGGGCTGCTTAGGCTATAACAGCTTGGAAGTTCGAAGAGCGAACGACCAGTTAATTACCATGTGCAAGGTTCTCCGTGGTAAGATCGATGCTCCTGATCTCCATGACGATTTGGCAAGGCTCTACGTCCCCGACAACTATTACCGTAACAGAAGGCACCGGCTGTTCCAGGAACCTTCCTGTCGCACGGTCGCGCATGCCCAGTCTCCCATTCCTCGTACTCTTTCTGCGCTCAATGACCTCTTGAATGAGAACCCTGAATGCGATGTGTTTGTGGATGGATGGAAGGAAATTCTGTCTGCATGTCTGAAGTTCTGTGAGAAGTCTGTGTAAATGTTCGTTTGTCCTTTTGACTATACCTATGTACCTATTATAATATTGACATTTCTTTGAATAGTTTATTTTTTTATTGTTATAATTTTTACTTTGTGGACATAATATCTTTTTAGCATTTTTTTAAATTTGACTTGTATTCTGTAGTTATTGTTCTTTTTAATTAGTGTAATTGACATGTTCGTGCTAGTTAAACAAATAAATAAATAAATAAATAAATAAATCATTGGATGAAAAAGAAAAGTAATTCGGGGCTCCTTCAGTCCCAGGGAGGCTAAAATGGCCGTTAGCGCAGTTCCTTTCATGATTTGTTATACTTTTGTTTTTTTCTTATCAATCTCATGTCAACGAAAAGAGACGGAATAAAATTCTTATTATGATTCAGCTAAAGCGGCCGTTTTAGACCCTCTCTGTAATGATTAACAAATAAATCTTTTTCAAAATTGCTAAAAATCCCCTCATACACTGAAATATTGTAACTTTGTACTAACTTTTGGATACTAAATTTATTACTTGACTTAACGACAGGTAGGTAAATATTGCTTTCCCTACAAATAAAATTTACGTGACCATAAAATATGAAAACCGTTTAGTAGTTTAGTGAATAACATTCGAAGAGTAAATTCGATTCTTGTTAAGTCCAACTTTTGACTTCTTAATACTTGACACCAACTTTATCTTCAGGCTGTTCCGGGTTCTTCAAGCGCTCCATCCACAGGAACCGGGTGTACACGTGCAAGGCAGGCGGCGAGATGAAGGGCCGCTGCCCGGTGGACAAGACGCACAGGAACCAGTGCCGGGCTTGCAGGCTCGCCAAGTGCTTCCAGGCGAACATGAACAAGGATGGTGAGTCACCTCACTTACCTATTTATTTTACTGGTGGAGTACCTACAACGCGCAATGGAGTAACATAGCATCTTCAGGCAAGAATGAATGAATGAAAATACTTTATGTACACAATTACAAAAGAAACTTATGAACTATTAAACCTTAGCAATAAATTGCACAATGGGGGGTCTTATCGCTAAGAAACGATCTTTTCCAGACAACCTTTGGATGGAATTTCACGGAGATAGTAGAGTTTCATACGGAACTATTTCATTCGCTGTACATTTTCTTATTAGGGCGCAATTATGAATTGTTTGGTCTTTATTATCGTAGAGGCAGTTAATTAAATAAAGGTAAGATATAGATAAAGCTATTAGTAAGTAAATAAATCTCTAACAAACGTTGCTTTATAAGCTATTTAAGGCATCGAATATGTTACCTACAGTATATTCAAATGAAACTGAAAAAGAATCTGTGTTTAGAGCCCGTTCTAAACCCATGTTTTTTCTCCTAAAGCTCTTCTCTTCAAAACGAAAAATGATCATTGTAACTTAGTTCAGAGCATTGTCACGGTAATCATTTTAACTTTCGATATAACTACCTATCTCAAGCAAAGTTTCGTAACATTTCCATCAAACTGCCAAAACAACGTTCGTGAAAACTATCATAGTCCTGACTGTACCAACAAATACAGAATTCTGAAAATAGTTCCGCCAGATACAATAGACACTTTATGACAATAGCGAACTTATGGCTGTCTATCTATATCTATAGTAGCATTCATCAGGCTCGCAGCAGGTTGCTTTGTCCAGCCGCTCAAATATTGAGTGAAATATAGCGCTGCCATTCCCATTTGCTACGTAGTCCCGATCCTATTGTCATTACGTCACCGGTGTGCTTCGAAGCCTGTATCGATTTATTATTGCTGTCTACGAGTTCGAAAACATATTGAGCTAGGTTTTCTGTGCTGGAAATTTTCCTACATAGAAATTTATTTTGGCCAGTCAAAAAAATGAATCTTAGCAAATCTGTGACATTTTCTCCAAATCAATCATCATATTAAAAGTTTGGATCTCTGGTTGCTCGTCAAGAAAATAATGAGATATGTAAGTATTCTAAATCCGTTAATACATGTTGGCCCAATAAGACAGCATATTTGCCTTGCTTTGCCATCGCTCGGTATCGCTCGCCTAGTTGGCCGAGTGAATAAAAGCTCATTGGTTTGGAAATACTTGCCAAGCGTCTAGCTACACGGTAGGACTTTCCTTGCATTAATTTGCCATCGTTCGCGTTGGCCTAGGCTCGGCAAACATCTACAAGCGGCTTTACTTTTCAAAGTAAGGCATGAAGTAGTAACGTTAAAATCAAAATATAGAATCTACATTCGATCCCTCCAAGTCCGCATAATGTATGAATCAGTTTAATCAAATCTCTCCGTAAAATCTTGTGAATTTGAATATTCATCAAGTCCCATGTCGGCCGCAAGTCGGTTCCAACTCGTCTGACGAAGCCTTTAGGCTTTAAGTACGACAGTAACTAGCTATAGATGTGCGCATTAATCTATAGTAGGGCTGTCACTGCTTTTACAAAATATGGCATAGTTTCAAAATTTATTTCAAACTAAGTACACATTTCATAAATAAAACTATTCGCGAAAGTTTAAAAAGACAATTAAATACTGCCTTTAAATAAGGTTAAAAATTAAGGGATTGAAATAATGTCATTGGTTCACAGTAGTACCTAGAACCGTATCTATAACTATTTGCTCCGGTATTCAGTAGAAATGCTATGGTAAAGTAAATTTTACGCTAAAAATATGTACTTTTGCGACGTCGCAATAGCCCACTCTAATGATTTATTTTATCAATCAGTCTGTATCTAAGCAATTCCGTCTAATAAAGAGCACTTTAGTATAATTTCACATACAAACATAGGTACTAACTTTACACACAGATGCAAAGGGAACAAAGCCGTGAGTGGAATAAGTCTGATATAAAATGTTGGGTCAGCAGCCCTAGGCGCGGGCGTCAGCAAAGCGCGAACAGCGGTCGCGGCGCAGGTGCTCTGTCGCTAATTTATTCACGAGCATCACTTTGTGCCGCCACGACCCGGATTACCTTTATATGTTTACCCGCTCGCGTAATTATACCCTCCTGGAACTTACCCGCGCTGTTTGCCGAATACCCAGCGCAAATATCGTCAAGATTTGACATCGAAAGCACATGATGGTAAAGAATCAACTTTTAGGGCATGCCATCGTCTAGCTAGATTATTTCATTCACACATCTGCCTGTAACCTGAAATTATGAATTTACATTATCATGAAATAGTACCTAATACATTTAGTCAAAAATGCCATAAAAGTTCGTACGAGTATCATTGTGAGTTTTGATGAGTACAGTTACAGGTACAAAGGCAGGTAAAGCTTGCTTGCGTATTTTTATGTTAAGCCGGCCGCAGTCGTTCGATTTCCTGATTCGATTTCTGAATCGTTTTCTTCTGAAATTGTTCTACATGCCGCACACGTTCGATTCGTTTTCGTTAAGTACCTACTTTTCGTTCGGAAAAAAAACCCTGACGTTTGTTTCGAAAACAAACTGTGCGTCCGGGTCAGACGAACGAAAATGGAACGTCTCACGGGATTCCGAATCAGGAACATGAATTCGGAAATCGAATCAGGAAACCGAGCGCGTGCGGTTAGCTTTAATAGCTGAAATTTCGATTATCGCAGGTTTGTGAGTATTTATTATTTAATTTTGTTTCAGCTCCCAAACATACTTCCAATGTTGGTACAAAACCGTTTGTTGAAACTCTCATTACGTTCTATATTATCTAGTCATTTCAACAAATTGAAAAACAAATACATAGTACACCTAGTCAAATACTTTTCATTTCTCATACACGGAAAGTACGCTTGAAGTTACCTGAACAGAGGGATGAAAGTAGTACTTTTCCGCCCTGGGAAGCAATTTTCCCTGCTGTCAAATTAAAAAAAAAACATTCTATTTTGACATTTCTATTGAGTCATGTTGAAACTTTTTACACAGCAAAAGTAATATTTGACATTTCTATTTTACCTTTTTATTGAGAATTGCTGTAAAAAATATTTTCAACAATTTATTACATGAGTATTGTTATTAATAATTACTTTTCACTAAATTATTATTATTTAAATAAGATTTTGAGCTCGAAATATTTACCATCTTCAATGACAAAAAATACTGGCTGAAAAAAAAAGGTAGGCGCCTTTTTTGTTTTTTTTTTTTCAGTGGCAAGCTACCAGCCAGTATTTTTTTTAAAGCACCAATTCGATTTTTATCTGTTTTGTCGATCGAGAGCAGAGATTTTTATAAAATGAGCTAATCAGGTTTTTATTTACTTTCCTAATATTCGAAATGAAAAGCAGAGTGTTTACCTCGGGTGAAATACCTATTACGGCACTCGAACTATTAGCGCCCTCGCTACGCTCAGGCGCCAAACCATCTCGTGCCACAATAGGTTACTTTCAACCCTCGTGCAACAATCTACTATTCAATTTCAAATACCAATTGGATGATCTCCCTGAGTGCAATCTTAAAACAGCTTTTAATTTCGACTTTAAAACGGTAGTCGCCGGCATTAAACATTCACGCGTACTCAACTCGACTGTGTCGCTTGCCGGCCGCAACCGCCCCGCGGTTGCATTTATCAGTCATGAGCCTCTTTTATCTTTCAATGGAGATACATTATTAATGTAATGAACAGCTTTTCACTTTACAGCTTATAGAACATCGTAAAAAACGTAAACTAGCTCATAAGACCTGTTCGACTCGAAGACCTTATGAATAAACTTGAATATGATTTTGATCCATGAAAAATGTTTGGGGAGTGCAATAGATACAGTACGGCCAACGGATCTCGGCGTGCGTGAAGTTAGCCGTTTCGATGCGCAGTGCAACTTTTTCATACAAAATTTTCTACTGCGCAGCGCAGAGCCTGACTTCACGTACGCCTAGATCCGGCGGCCCAACTGTAATTATGGACATGTGTTGGACCCCAATTTTTTAAATGTCCCGTGCATATATTTTACCTATGGGTAATTACTTGTATTGTGTAACTTGTAGTACGAGCACTATATTGGTAAGACATTCCAAAGAAGTTTTAGCTACCTGTGAGTACCTACAGTTAAAGCGTAGGTGATGTTTAAGTAATAAACAGTTTTATTTAATCGATCGAGCGAGCGAAGCGAGCGAAGATCTTAGTGGTAAGTTGGGCGATTTTGCTTTGTATGTTTGTATGTTTGTATGTTTGTATGTTTGTATGTTTCACGAATTGTTGTTCGAGCATAACTGTCGAACCGTTCATCCAATCTGCATGAAACTTGGTAGGTCAATAGGTTGTGGTAAGGAAATTTACGGTGGAGCATATGAGCTTAATCGATGAAGGGGTTGTGAAGATATTGGGTTCCCAAGGGGGTAAAAAATTATGAAAGTTACACAAATATATTGAGTGGGGTGTCATACGAAAGGGCTTATTTTGTACATTCCAAAATGGTTTTTATTTTTAATCTAGGATGTATAGTTTTTGAAATACGACCAAAGACCAAAAACTACGAAACCAGAGCTGCAAGAGCTCCCGTTTCATAGAGTTTCGATGTCTTCGTAGCTCATTGACTGGTCGGTCTTAAAAAGAGAGTGGCATCGTTGCGGTTTGGTTTGCAATGATTTTAGATGCTACTTGATTTATTTTCATGATAAAAAAAATTTTGATAAAAAATGAAAATAATTGGGGTAAAAAAAGTTAAGTAAACAAATATATTGAGTGCGGTGTCAAATGAAAGGTCTTTATTTGTACATTCTAAAATAGTTATTATTTTTATTCTAGGACGTATACTTTTGAAAATACGACGAGAATTCATAAATATGAAATAAATGAAAAATTAGACACGACATTATGTATTGCATGCATGCTAGTATTTTTTACTATGAAGAGCTAGCGCAATAGGCATACCCGGCAGTAGTAGCACTTGAAATTATAGGGGTAGTCAGAAGAAAGTCCAAATGTTGGCCATCTACGGTGCGCGAGATCTCAGTTCGGGGCGAACTACTAGTTTACTTTTGATTTCTATCTATTCATTTACTTATCTTTTTGGTCTTCGTGACTGTTTATATTTCTACACTTAAAACAAACATAAGGCATGCTCTCCAAAATCAGTGTATTATTTTACCTTTTTTACCTACATTTTTATTTTGGAGTGTCACAACGTAATATATGAGTAACACAACATTACTGATAAGAAATGGAATGTATTTCGACCTTTTATAAATAAAATTGAAAAATAATTTTTATTATCAATCAAAACCGTAAACCAGTTCGCTTTTGTATCAAAACAGATGAACGTAAATTAAAATTGAGCGTCGCATGCCAAAACGGCAACCAATTTCAAAGGGATCATTAAGTTTGTCAAGTCCAACAGACAGGGAGCCAATCAGCTAAATCCAATATCGTTCTTCAAACAAAGCGAATTGATGTTGGTCGATGCGTCAACACGGACCCGGCAAACTTGCCACCCTGACTACAATCTACCTATAGCCTTAGGCACAAACAACTCAGTACAAGAGTATCCAATATTTTTGCACGGAATGAAAACATACCTACACAGTCTGGTAAGAAATCTAAACGATCGAAACGAACGCCGCTGGCTCAATTATGCTACCTGAAAATTTCTCCTTTCATCACAAAAGAACTTCAAAAAGGTAGCTCAATCAAATCAAAACCTCGCACGGGAACCGTTAAATTAAAAATAAATATTTCACCGACGTCAAAATGTTACGGGTGGGGGAAAAAATCGAATGGAGCAGCGTCTGCTAGGGTGGCTGGGTGGGGGTGAACTGAAGGTGAATCTTTTTGTGAAGTGTAGAGAATTAATTTAACCCGCTGCAGGGTTACACGACATCGAGGTAATTGAAAAGTTTGCCCCTTGACGGCGCGCGGCCGGCGGCGGCGGCGACACTTCTCGAGACGTTCCGATTCAAAACTGGTTTTGATACTAATGCTTGAATTCATTTCACATCTGATGATACATGAATGTGCAAAATCTAAGTGCAGTGATACAGTAGACACGAGTCAAGAATTCAGAAAACAATAAAATAAGATCGATATTATGTTACTTTCACCGATATTGACAAAAAAACTGGTTACGGAAGTTACTTTGAAATTACTTTTCTCTGAAGTTACTTTTCTCAGCATGATATACTTACAATGTGTATCATGCTGAGAAAAGAAAAAAAAAAACGTTTCAAAGTTTTAAACGCGCCAACATAGCCTACGAAATACATAACAAGATTTAAATTACAAGCTGAAATACAAGCATGTATAATATACATGCTTGTATTTCAGTAATTTAAATCTTGTTATGTATTTCGTAGGCTATGTTGGCGCGTTTAAAACTTTGAAACGTTTTTTTTTTCTTTTACATAACAAGATTTAAATTACTGAAATACAAGCATGTATATTATACATGCTTGTATTTCAGCTTGTAATTTAAATCTTGTTATGTATTTCGTAGGCTATGTTGGCGCGTTTAAATCTTTCCGACGGCTACGAAGGCGCTACGCCGTAGACACAACTTGTAGCATTTTATGAGTGGTTTATCAAAACATACAACAGTAGCCGTATTGGCCGAGGGGTATAGTACCTACCTCGAATTGGGATCCGAAGATGAAATCCTGATTGTGCAACATTAACGTTTCGAAAAATGTATATGCGCATGCATGAGCTCTGAACGGTGAAGGAAAAAATCGTGAGGAAACCCGCGGCTTAGTCAGCCCCACATGTATTGACCGTGTATTTCCTGTGGATATGGCCGGTTAAGCTGAGAGGATGGTTTAGGTGCTGGTTACGTTTTAATTTAGTAAAGATTTAAAGGCCTAATTTTTTTCTAAATTTTTTTTTTATCAAAACAGATAAGGATGGAGGTGATTTATTTTAGTTCAAAATTATCTGAATACTAGCTCTCTTGTTTCAGTGCTAAAACAATGTAAACTCAAGGTTTATAGAACTTTTTTCTTAAACAAACACAATGGTTCACTTATAATGAGATACAAAGAAATACATAATTATCTGAGTTTACAAATAATTCTTAACTAGTCTCTGGGACCCAGTATTAAGTAGGTAAATAAAGGAATAATGCGTATTTTAAAATAAAAGAAAATATCTTAGAACTAGTGTTCGCTGTTTCAATATGATTATCATCATCACAAACGGGGTAAAGAATTCCCAGAAAGCAATCTCTTACCTTTTCCAACGAAACTTGAAGAAGTTTACGTCTGGCTTGCTCGCACTTGATCGATTTTAAATTAATTTTATGAAGTTAAATTGGGGATTATGTTTATTTGATCGCTCGAAAAGGATTTTCCTTTTTTAAGTGCTTGGAGATTTTATGTTTGCCTTTTTGTAGAGTTGGTAAAACTGGTAATATCATTATTACGTTTTAAACTATTCAGTTTTACTGAAATTTAACAGAGGTCAACCTCTGAGTTTTTTTGAACTTCACAACAATTAATTTTAAAAATTCTTTGAAAATAACTTTAAATTATATTTCTTTTATCACGAGCTCTTAAAAGCAGCGCAAGAAAACATCGTGAGGAAACTGTCTTTTAGTATTGTAAGACAAAATGTGGGCATGTTTCTTAGCACTTACCTCCGACTACATCCGGTAAATTTTCAAAGGATCTTGAACACGTGAA
Organism: Camptogramma bilineatum; assembly: GCA_958496255.1. Lineage (NCBI taxonomy): Eukaryota > Metazoa > Arthropoda > Insecta > Lepidoptera > Geometridae > Camptogramma > Camptogramma bilineatum. Next base: position 3,517,992 of record OY292463.1, on the reverse strand, counting down.
TTGATAGCGTTCATGAGTAATCACTTTTACTTTATATTTCAAACAAATAAAAATTTTTTAAATAGATTTTTATTCTTTATTGTAAACAAAAGAAACACAAAACAATAACCTTTTTTTATTTTCATCATTCTAATAAGTAATCAAAAACTCGTTCATAATTGTATCGGGATACTGGTAAATTGTGTAATTACTTAAGTAGATCTAATAAAACAAACGAAATCATTCATCTAAAAAAACATTTTAATATACCCATTGGGTATATTAAAAGTAATGAAGATAGCGATTTGTTATTTTATAATTATGTTACTCGGTCTAATAAGGATCTAATTGAATTTCATTCAACCCGCATTTTCTGTACCTACGTAGGTACTAAGTATTCTTAAGTAAAAATAACTTGAAAGTTACTTATATAAAAAACACACTTAAACAAATGCACTCTCCTTAGAAATAACTAGACATCTTTGCTATATATTCCGTAGGCGTCATTATTAAAATGGAATCTATTACGAAAAAAATTACATTGGAGTTGAATTTACGTTGTGTTTAGTTCTTGTACTCTGTGTATAACAGAATCCATACCTCCATACCCATATTATAAATGTGAAAGTGTGTTTGTTTGTTTGTTTGTCCTGTTTTCACGTCAAAACAGAGAGACGGATTGACTTGTTTTTTTGTGTGGAGATAGTTGGAGGCCTGGAGAGTACCATAGGCTACTTTGTATCCCGAAAAAATGCATGTTTCCCGTGGAACAATAAAGCAGTAGTTCACGCGGGCGAAGCCGCGGGCGTCCGCTTGTATTGGATATTTTTTATTAGAAGTTGGTGATTTCTGAATGTTCTGTTTCAGTTTACCGGATTAGTCTTTTTACACCCTGTAGTCCAAAGTAGAAGTAGCCAAAGATTCATGTATTTATACAGCTTCTGTACTAATGAAACTACCGATATTCAAATTAAAGGTGCGATCCCTTAAACTAATTTATTTATATGTAAGTGCACCCCCTTGCGTGAGAAGCGCATCGACTGCGTATCCAATTGAATAGATCGCTCTCAGGTTGAGGGTCCCAAACTCGTGGTCAGAGGTCTGGGTTTAATAGCTTCGTCACGCAGATCCGTTAGCTTACCTATGGAGATTATTCCTTGAAGTCCGAATAAGGTTAGAGATAAATTGGAATAATTGCATCGAAAAACGTTAAAAACGTATTTTTCTTTTTCACATCCAAACTGACTGCTTCGGACAGTACAATGTCTATCGGGTCAAGTGGCCATCGATTAGTTATATATGTTGACTAGCGAACGCCCGCGGCTTCGCTCGCGTGGACTACTATTTTAATCCCAGGGGAACCATAAATTTTCCGGGATACAAATTAGCATATGCATTACACATCCAGAATCTAATCTATCTACATTCCAAATCTCATCAAAATCGGTTTAGTAGTTGTGGGCATACGAGGTAACAAACACTCACATATACATATTGATTCAAAATAATGATATTTATTAGTCTGCTAACTTTTCTTTGAATTATCATTTTTCTGAAATTGACAACTATTGTTTGCTGAGTATGTCTAAATCCGCCTTGATTATTATTATTCAGATTGAAGTTATGTGACGATTTGGCCCTTGGTCAAATAAAAACTTACTAAATTCCAAATGAAAGCTTATAAAAAAATGGAGTGGATATTATGTTTAATCTCAAGTAGTTCGTATTGTATAAACTCTCCCCTATGATCTGTAACACGTGTTCAACACCTCATGTGCACAGTAAAATGGCAAAAATTCAGTATCTCAGCTTACAATTTTAGTTCACAGCATTATTTTTTCATAGTTGTTTGGTTTGTACGAAAAAAAAATTGTTTAAAATTTAGCGGAATAATTACCTACTGTTTTAATTTCTTAAACTTATTTTGGGTTTAATAAACTTTTAAAGTTTCTATTTTCAATGAAACGAAATGGATCACGACAGAAATTCCAGAGCATGAGAAAAAATCCCCAAATATTTCAATCATTTAAGATCTCTTTAAAGAAATCTGTAGAAATAGTCAAGGTCATGTCATATACATTGTGGCACTTGCCCACATTTTGCAGAAGTAAATCATTCTGACAGGTTGCAAAGCCCACCGTTGCTTATTAGAATATTAAGTATAATATATACTGGTTCGAATAGTATAGTGTGGCCCCGACTAGTTCATTTACAAGGGGAGTTCCCCACAATTGCACTATAATGGCGAATTTAGTAACGCTTGTGATTATTTGTTACATTTAATTATCACATGCGGTTGGGGAACTAGGGCTAATTGTTAAAAGGGTAGGTATACTCATTTAAATTGAAATAAAATTATGTATTTAAGTGTAAGCAGTAATTGGTGTGTGGGTGTTGTGTCATTTGATTTTCTAACCTTGACAAAACGTTCTAGTTAAAAAACAACACACATGAACTTTTCTTACTTTACGTTTAGTTGTAGGTAATGTAAGATAGTCTTAGATACTTACATTCTAATGTAAAGTGGCAAGGGCTAACTCGCTTCCTTACTTTTTTAACTATGTATCTTATAACTAAAAAGTATTGACAGACATTTTTAATTAATTATTTTATGTTTTCTCTCTCACTGTTATAAGATTATGGGATCACCACCGCCGCCGTCTTTAAGTCACTGTACACATGTTCACAGATCTTTAATTAATGAAATTTAGTGTATTTATTGAAACACAAGATAATTTAGCTTTAGTTTTCAATCACGCCAAACTTAATTTCACAACAAAAACAAATCACCAATGAACCGCAACTAATCCACTCGTGATAATGCAATTAGCCCACCCACTACAGCGCGAAAATTAATTAATTATAATAACTATAATATAGGTAACCATAATAACTATAAAAAATAACCCTAAACTAAACCAGATGCAGCGATTATCCCATTAAACAATTTTTATTCAATGACAGTGCAATAATTTGCTCACGCACAACATTCAAATGAAATTAGATGAATCGGAGGGATTCACCCCAAATGCAGGCCTACTCACATGTCATAATAAATCTGATTTCAATTTAAAGTGAGCTTTATCACGATGGTTTAGAATTCTAAATGTATAAGTAGCTAATCCTGATTCTCAAGATCAGACAAATCTACGTAAATAAATTAATTACCGATTCAAAGATTTTCTTCAGAAAGTTGACTTTTTTTATCAGCGAAGGAACTTCACTTTCCGAAAAGCAGTAAATCACTTTGATGAACACAAGTTTGTACAACCTTGCACTGTCAAACTGTAATTAAATCTTCTGTCCTATCGAATCCTGTCGAATTAAAATTTGTAGGATATTTGTATTAATAATAATAATAATATAAGCCCTTATTCAGAGTTTGCAGTTTTTCTTAATTCTAGCTTATTCTAACACTGGTTTTTCTGTTCCTCCGTTTGCCCTAGTTTGGCATAGGCCTCTCATAACTTCTTCCATTCGTTTCTATCTCTGGCAGTCCTTGACTATAGCTTCCCAGCTATAGCTCGGAAGTCGTCTTCCCATCTCATAAATGGTCTTCCGCATTTCCTCTTCCCAATTCTAGGTTGCCAGTTTGTAATAATTTTGCTCCACCTCTCTGATCCTCTTAAAGTATGTCCTGTCCATTTCCATTTGTTCTTTCTTATCGCTAGGGTTACATTCTCTATCTTGGTTGTTTCTCTTATCTTTGTGTTTCTCACTCTGTCTGATTTTTTAATGCTAAGCATGCTTCTCTCCATAGACCTCTGGCAGACCTCTGGCAGGATATTTGTATTTTTCAATTTCAATTTAAATTATTTATTCAGATAACAAGGATCCACACACAATGTCAATACACACGTATTAATCACGTTTTAACCACTGGAAATTTTTTGTTAAAGTCACAACTTTTTATTGCTGGATATTTTATACCGCGGAATATAGTTATCCCATACTAAGTATTAAACGAGCAATATTTGTATACTTGTATAAATATTTATATTCGCGTTCTCGAAAACGGCTCTAACGATTTCGATGAATTATGCATTTTCGGGTCCTTCATACTAGTGTGGTGGTTAGTAAAATTATTTCCTAACCGTAACACCAGTGTGACCGAGCAGTGTGAATGTTAGTCGGGCGCGGTTTTTACGGGGGCGAAACCGATCTAGCTAGGTCTCTTATCTAAGAAAGTTCGTTTTCTTCGTATTTTTCCACTAAAAGGTTTCCACTAAAAGGAAACATATTGTGCGGGGCAATATGTTTCGTAATTTCGTCGCAATCACTATCGTTTAAATAGCGCAGCGGTAGAAGCCTTGGATACATTACATAGGTTCGCCGGAAGCTGCGAGTTTCAACTCCCGGTGTAGATAGGTTTTTCTTTATTTTTTCTTTTGGTGTTATGAATTGAATATGTCTTATTTCTGGGAAAATTCGTGTTCTCTATACTATAACCCGAGCAGAACTCGTTCGTCCAGACATTTTATCTAAAGTCATGTAAAGTTGAAATAAATAAAAAGCCTCACGATTATATTTCTTGTCAACATATCTAGTAAATATAATCATAAATATTTCTCAAAAATCAATAAATAATAGAACGGAATAAATAAAAAAATACTTATAAAAACAATGCTAATGCTAAACAATGCTGTTGAAAATGTTCATCATAAAATATGTTACAAAATTAATGCTCATTTCAAACCAGAAGCAACTGCGGCACTTCGTAGCTCGCTCCGAAGTTTCCCACATAAACTTTGTGGTTTGAAGAACAAAGTTATTTATAGTTGTGAAATAAGCGATGCTTGCGGCGATACGGAACTTTGGCACGGGACGGGCTCGCTAAAAACCCTACTAACTTTGCGATAACTTTATACAGCCTCGGAATTTTGCGGTAGGTAGTCATTTTATTTATACGTACCTAAACAAGATACAGTTATTATAAGGACATTCCTGGCCTTTGCAAGATTTTTACTAAGAAGATAAATAGTTCAAAAGTTTAGGAATCTATGTGTATCCTAACTTAAAGTTAAAATGAAAGGTTAAAAAATTCAAGTACCTACCTAAGTAAGTATGTATTTTGATCATATATTTATAAGATCCCTTAGTCAATCATAATAACACAAGCAACTCTACTTTCTATTGTAATTGAAAAACACCTTCAACACATTCACCCTGAAATAAACAACCGATTCAAAGGACCGTATTGACAGTCCTCAAAATAAAAATAAATGCGATACGGGGAAGCTTGTGGGAAAACTCGTTGTCATCTCGACATTGTTGGACATGTATTATACACGATGTTTGTCCGGGCCCGCGACCCCCGGGAGGTGAGTAAAAACCTGGATATTTCTCATATTTATATCGGTGCACTCGAAAATATTCCCTCGGGTCTCCGCTCCGGCTTTAGAGAGATAAGTTCTCTAAAGGTGGTTGCGGTAAGGGGCAATATCGCGCGCAGGTGGTCGCGAGCGTGGGACGGCGCCACCTGACGCGCCCCCTCTGCCTCTTCGCTGCCCTCCGCCCTCTCTGGCTCGTTAATGATGATGTGCTCAGCCAGCAGACTATTTCACTTCTGAATACATCTTTCTCACTTTTAGTGTTCCGTCTCAGTCGCTCGCGTGTGTTTCCTCGCCCCGTCCCGCTCGCTTGCCGCTCGCCTGGTCGCATCCACCTAGTCAATTCGGCAAACGCGTATCTACTTTGTGTCGGAAATGTAATGGAACAAATGCGGCTGGAATTAACGTCAGAACGAATGTCGAGACACGGGGTCGTTCTCCGGATATTTTCCACGCGATGATTTTGATGCGCATCTATGGAGCCGTAATATCGTTTGTGGCATTAATGTTTGAATACTCGGTTATGTAGCACTTCTATTCATTTATTTGTGCAAATCACTGTTGGTAGTATTTGAATAAATAAAATGAATAGGATTACGACAAGCCTTTCAAATTCTCCGCTACAGTCGAAAAGTTCATTCACGTGTTATAATTCTGAACTAAATTTTAGATATAGTTTTTTATAGAGACAAAGAGACTTGCTTTGGTTTGACTCTCAGTTCTGAAGTCTTGAAACAAACTAAAAATGTAACATTGTATTGCCAATTTTCAAAGCTTTTTAACTTCATTTTGCCACAATAAAGTTGGTGAACCAAAAAATAGGTTATTTAACATCTTGATCGCAAAGGGAGCTCAGCATCAATGCCGAGTCATGTTTCTTGGAAATCCACCCTCAGTAAAACTCTATTAAGAACTCTCATATCAATTCTAATCGTATTAGCTGTGCCGAAATAACCTTAACGCGATTACTTACTCTTATAAAAGATTCACTTCAACTCTATTCAATTGATGTTTTAATATATTTTTAAATACCTCTAAAAAATCTCATAATCACAGTAAAATTCGGGTTACATACAGACATGTTCCTAATTGGAAAATCATGATTATCCATTACAGGCTCTACGCGTACTACGCCGTAGCATTACCGTAGCCGTTCTACGGTGTCTACGCGACACTTTATAGATTTGATAGATTCACAGAGAATTCGAACTTTTTTCACAAAAAACTTCAAGAAATAATTCTAGTTGTTAGTTCATAATAGCCTAAAGTTGAAGACAAGCAACTTAGAAATTGCGGCTCTGTCCGAGTCAGTAAACCTTTTGACCGCTCACCATTCAGCTTCGTGGAGGCTTCGGGGGCGGCGGGATTATTGGGTCATTAATCAAACCTCACCACTGTGACCTCCTTACTTGGGCGGGGGCGCTTCCAAAGCTTGGGTTGTCGATGAGTACTTTAAAATCTTTTACCTGAGCGAATTATTTAGGCCTGAGGGTATTTTCTTTAGACCTTTTGCTACCTACTAAAAGTAATCAATTGTTAAATGTAGTCACTGATTCTTCAATCGTCAGGGTATCCTTTACGTAGGTAACTCACAAAATAAATTACTGAAATGAAGGTTTCTGACGGTAGAAAAATATTTGTCTATGAACTTAGGTACGTTTAATACATTCCCAATTTTTTTTGCTCTTATGTAACTAACTCTGTTGAGAAGATTCGAGCAATATAGGTACCTGTAAAAACACATCTAGATATAGTTACGAATAAGAAAATATTAGCTCTTATTACAAATGTCGACAAAAAGGCGAACATTACGGTATCGACCGCAGCCATTCGCCGGGGTAATATCATACGTGTAGTCATCCACCCCCACCTCCAAGACAGACTGGTAGGGGTTAGTGTTACTGATTTTATGTAGGAACAGGAGCTATTTATGTATCTGAACAGCAGTGCAAGTACCGTTCTTATAGATCGGTAAATTTGACATTTAGAATCTAGTCCAGTCAGCTTAGCATAAAAATGGTCTACACCTCGGAATGACAGATAATAAGCTGAATTTTCGTATGTAGCTTCATTTAGGCGTCCTTAAAGTTGTCTCAAAAGTCTCATAAAATCTCGTGTCTGCGTCTTAAGTTATTCAAGGTCAAAGGTAAAAAAAATAGTTTTTCGCGAATATCTCGGTTGCTATTGGTCCAATGATGTTAACATCTATTATAAAGTTGTAGAGCATACAATTTGCGACAAATTTTGTTTAAAACATTTTTTCATGCGCTCAACCGTTTTCGCGATAGAGGAGGGTGAGTGAGCAGCGCTCAACCATACGCGTAGGTACTGTAACGCAAAGTCAAACGTGAATATCTGTGAATACCTTGAATTTTGAATAATTTGTTTTATTTATCAGTTAATTATCGACCAAGCGAGCAAATCAAACTAAGATCTTACGATTTTGCTTTGTATGTATGTATGTGTAATTTTTATGTTATCGCATAACTATCGAACCGTTAATCCAATCTGCATGAAACTTGGTAGATACCTAGGTTGTGCTATGGAAATTTGATATATGACATATGAGCGTAATCGATGGAGGGGTTGTAAAGATATTGGGATCTAAAGGGGGTGAAAAAGATAAAAGTTACACAGATATATTGAGTGGGGTGTCATATGAAAGGACTTAATTTGTACATTCCGAAATAGTTTTTATTTTTGTTCTAGGAAGTATAGTTTTTGAAATACACATACTGAACGCTTTGCGCTCACGGCCCTGTATCGCAAAAACGGTTGAGCGCATGGAATTTTTTTTTCAATGAATTGGTCGCAAATTTTAAGCTCTACAACTTCATAATAGATGTTAACATCACTGGACCAATAGCAACCGAGATATTCGCGAAAAACTATTTTTTTTTACCTTTGACCTTGAATAACTTAAGACGCAGACACGAGATTTTATGAGACTTTTGAGACAACTTTTAGGGCGCCTAAATGAAGGTATATACGAAAATTCAGCTTGTTATCTCTCATTCCGAGGTTAATTCCTAATTTGACTGGGCTAATCGACAAAATTCGATCAAACTGGATTTATCAATGAAAAATTCAATTTTATCGAATTTTGTCGATTTTAAATGTCAAGCGATCAATAAGAACGGTACTTGTACTGCAGTTACATTATAGCAGTCATTTTAGGTATTGTTGAAGATCGTCGAAGAGACGTTTTTTTTTTGTCAATTCCAAATTCCAAGTTCATAGACAGGAATGAAAAAAAAATATTTCGGTATTGAACACGAGGCTTTAATCTCGTGCTTTTAGGCCCTATTTACAGCTGGGACTGATAATTTTACGTGCCTGAAGCATGGAATGTTCAGTTGTTGCTATATATTTTGTTACTGCCAAAAAAAAATCAATGATCCTGTCGAGAAAGCATGTGGCAGTCCAAAAATATACCAAGTGGCTAAATTAAAATTAAAAAAAAACCGACTTAAATATTATAAACAGCAATTTTCTGCACTCACGAGGTGCATTTGTGTTCATAACTCTGAAGATCCTCAACAGATCCTCACAAAATGTTTGTGGCACCAATCGGAAAATATACCCTTTCAAACAAAATAATTTTCCAAATCAGTCTAGGCGTCTTCGAGTAATCGGTGAAAAAACACGTTACTTTCAGTAACGATTTTATGAAATACAAGTATAAATCGTTCAATTGTATGATAACACACAAGATAGGTATAGTACGAATTTTCCATACATTGTGTGTAGAGCAAACAAAGTAATGATAAAATTGAATAAAATACAATGTTTTGTTTCCATTAGTAGTCAATTTAAATAGCAGCAGGTATAACATAGGTACGTAAATTTTAATTACATCCGACCACAAGTTGATGCCTGGCGGGCAAAAAAGTAAACAAATATGTAGTTTTTAGAGGTGCCTTTTTGAAAAACACGGCATTGTTTGCTTTCAATTCGCTGGCGCGAGGGGCTTTTTGCTGATAGATGTTTGAAGCTAAATCTCCCTTTTAAACGCTTCAAATGTGATTCAGAGAACGCCTTTTTGAAGGAGCTTAGAGCCGACTTAAGTGTATCAATGGGTTTTATTTGGCGACTTTGATATTCTGCACTTGTCTTGATGTCTTTTTAAAATAGATGAGTCCTTGCATTACAACAGGATAAATAACACATTTGTTTTATGAACTTAATGTATTTAATTGTAATCTTAAACAATTGTTACAATAATACTTTAATTAATTAGAATTTATTGTCATTTAAAAGCGCATCCTTTCGAGAGATTATTCTTTAACAAAGTTCACCTTTATTTAATTAAAATTTCGCTTATCCGCGTCATACTGGAAACTAAGCCCTTTGGCTTGATCAACCCTAAACTGCAATAACCTTTGGGATTTCCACCTTATTGTTTATCAGTTAGGGTACGTTTTTGTTTGGAACTATTCCACGAGGGTTACGATGACGTCGAGAAAAAAAGCACGTGTTCTATTTGGGATTACACGCGCCCCATAAACAAAAGGTTAACAGCATTGCATCAGTTGCGATCGCTGTTTTGAGCACGTGATATGATTTGTAGCTTTCCATAATAGTAGAGCATTAGGTAGATATATCGATATATCATAGACATGATGTATCCTTTTTACAAATTTAATGTGTTTGATGCTAAAGTGATTTTCATTTTAATTGATACTTTTATTAATTAACCAAGACAACATCGGCACAGATTAACAATCTTCTTGCGTAATTAATTTAAAAATCTTGATACAGAATTAAACAATACCATTGCATTGAAGATATCAAATAAGTACAGTAGGTTCATTGTGACCTAATCTGGTGACGGAGTTTTTATGCCATATAAAAGGCTTTTGTCTCTCCCGATCTTAGCTTACGTCGATCTAAGAAGATCTTCATTCATGGCTACTGTGCCATCCCCTCCAGATCTTGACTATTTGAAAGACTATTCAAGTTGTAGGTATGAAGACTTACCCCCGTACATAAGAAAGATGTTTAAAGTTGAACACTGGTTAAACAACGTCCCGTCTCTGTTTGTCACTATCCACAAATAAAGACAGGACGTTGTTTAATCAGTATAAGGCCCTTATTTCATAAATCAGTGAAATGAGTCCATACATCTCCCTGCTGGAATGAATCCTGACTACGTGCCTGCGGGGAACGTATGCAGTCGCCATGTGCGGGCACAATAGCCGCATTCCCATGGACTCAGCCGCGGTAAGCTGATTGCGTGACGTCACAGGGCCGCTGCATCCAGAATTCAATTATAAAACAATATTATGCCCACTATTGTTCAGTTTTTAAATGTGCCAGTATTTTCCTGAGATCTGTTTTGTACAAAACTCGAAAAATAAGGTATAACGAGTGTGTATGTTAGTACGAAATATGTAAAATACCAACATTAAAATGTTTGGCAGCAATGAATAAAATTATCATGATCATTATTATAAGCAATATCTAGTAAAAAAACCTATCAGTCTATTTGTAATTGCGTGATTTATGAAAATTTAAGATAGTCTATTCGGATAAGGCTTGCGGCCTCATAGAATAGGTTCGAGAGAATTTGAAGCGAAGAGAGTGAGTCCGAGATACTTACCTAATAATGTATCTTCCGCGCGACCAAGCCGTGAAGAATTAGTCACAACACTTACCTACTACCTACATTCCTACATATTTCATATTGTAGAGATACCTAGGTACTTAGAAACTTCCTAGAGCTCAGACAGCTGCTAAATCTGCCGTCTCCTTTCATTGAAATAAGAGTGAAAAGAAAAAACATTCTCTAAAGCCTTGCTAAATAGTCAATTTTTCACGAATGGGGTAAGTTCACAAGCTTCTAATTTTTAATAGGTACCTAGCACTTCCAGTCAAATAAGTCCCTCAAATAGGTCCCTTATTATCGGTATTTGTGTAGGCTCCGTTCAACCCTCGGCCTGCACTCTACACATCGCCGGTAATGCGACTCGATCCCGGCTTACCGAGGGATCGTCCGCGAATAATCGGTTCATGGCTCTATAATCCCTCGTGTAGAACAACGCTGAAGTTACATTTCACAGTCAAAAACTTTTTATGCGGGTCACTTGTTTTGCATGCCACGTAAGAGTTTACCCTGTCTTGTTTAGTTTTTAAACTTAGCTATAGCTACAGGTACCTACCTACTTACTTGTCTACATTTAGGCTTTTTGAAAGTTTTGTCGTAAATTCATTACCTACAGGGATGCGTCCGTTCCACCTAGTTACATTGTAGTTACATTGATGTAACTAGCTGGACATTTTTACTCCAAGAAGTTACATTTTTTAAAAATGTAACTTTAACGTAACTAATGAGACTTTTTTGTTCCACCTAGTTACATCGTAGATAGGTACCATCGTAGGTTCAAAAGATATATTAGTTAGCTCTCGTGAGTCATGTACTCCTAGTACTTTCATGCTCATGGCAACCAACTTGTCAACTTGAAAAATTTAATTCAATCACTCAACCAAAACGGAGAAAAGTAGACAGAGAGAAGGATAACTTTATATTAAAATCGCGTTTGCAATTATTGTCAGGAGATATAACAGTAAATCATTTTCTCGACAAAATCTTGGCTTTTTTAAGTTCTTAATAATAATTGGTATATCTCCTGATCATAGGTTCAACGCAAAGCAATTACAATGCCATCTTCCCTTTCCTTTAGTATTTTATCGATCGAGCGAGCGAAGCGAGCGAAGATCTTAGTGGCAAGTTAGGCGATTTTGCTTTGTATGTTTGTATGTTTGTATGTTTCATTTTTATGTTCTCGCATAACTATCGAACCGCTTATCCAATCTGTATGAAACTTGATAGGTCAATAGGTTGTGCTATGGAAATTTGCTGTGGAGCGTATGAGCGTAATCGATGAAGGGGTTGTAAAGATATGGGGTTCCCAAGGGGGTAAATTTTTTTCAAAGTTACCCAAATATATTGAGTGGGGTGTCATATGAAAGTACTCAACTTATACATTCCAAAATGGTTTTTAGTTTTCTTCTAGGTTCTATAGTTTTTGAAATACAGTCAAAAAGAAAAATAATGAAAACCAATTAACGGAAGTATGGAGAGAGCTCCCGTTTCATAGAGTTTCGATGTATTCGTAGGTCTGGTTAACAGACAAGGAGTGTGGCATCGTTGTGGTTTGGTTTGCAATGATTTTAGTTGCTACTTGATATTTTTTCTTGAGATTGAAAATAAAAGCCGTGTTGGCCGATTGGAAGAGTGCTCGACTTTCGATTCATAGGTCGTAAGTTCGAACCCTGGCCGTGCTCATCAATGGATTTTTCGATTAGAAAAATTTTAATGCGCATTAACACGAGCTCTAAACGGTGAAAGAAAACATCGTGAGGAAACCAGTTAACGTTCTAATAGCGGCGATGGGCTTGCAACCTGTCACGTATGCAAATGCTAACTCCTGCAAATAGTGGGCTGGGCATGTACCAAAATTATAGAGGGAGGGGGAGGGTAGGGGGGAGGGGCGGGGAGGGGAGGGGAGGGGGAGGGGTAGAGGAGGGGTGGGGAGGGGGAGGGGAGGGGGGGGGGGAGGGGAAGGGAGGGGATGGGGATGGGGATGGGAGGGAGAGGGGAGAGGAGAGAGGGGAGAGGGGAGAGGGGAGAGGGGAGAGGGGAGAGGGGAGAGGGGGGAGGGGGAGGGGAGGGGAGGGGGAGGGGAGGGAATTGATTTTCTCATACATTTCGTATTGCACTGCTATTTTAATAATTTCTCAAACTAAGAGGCCTTCCCTGGTATAGGGGTAGTCAGAAACAAGTCCAAATCTAGGCTATCAATACAACGGTGCGCGAGATCTCAGTTCGGGGCGAACTACTAGTTATATTATCGTTCGTTAAAAACTGTGTTTTCATTAAGTAAGTTCATTAAGACGTTGGTTGCCATGAGAATGAAAGTACTAGGAGTACATGACTCACGAGAGCTAACTAATATATCTTTTGAACCTACGATGGTACCTATCTACGATGTAACTAGGTGGATCAAAAAAGTCTCATTAGTTACGTTAAAGTTACATTTTTAAATAATGTAACTACTTGGAATAAAAATGTCCAGCTAGTTACATCAATGTAACTACAATGTAACTAGGTGGAACGGACGCAGGGATGTGCAAATTGTGCAAAACAGAAAACTTATTTTGTAATATCACCTTATCTTTGATCTTTCTTCTCTCATACTAAACGCTGATATTTTTACTTTTTTTTAAAACGAGCTTTAGTATCTCAGTAAAATAAACACGAAGAGTGCACATATTTTACGGACTACCTAGTGCAGTTATTGATTTTATAAAAAGTCAGGAATGCCTAATATTTTACGAATGTTTGCTACCTTAGTATTAGAAAGTCATTCTGGGAAAGTTCACAGGTATTTCAACGACATATTGTCAACATAGGTAAATACAGGCAGTTTTTATTTCCCTAAATCCTAGTCTAGCTAAAAATTTACGAATTTCTACCTACCTGTGATTCGAACGTCAGTTCTGGAAAAGTTGACAGGTTTTCCTGAACCCTAATTGCGAGACGAGAAAGAGGCCAAGGACCGAGAACAATGAAGGGAGGGAAAAGAGATCTTTAGCAGTGGGAAACATTAGGTTCATAAATATTAAATAAATAAAACCCTATTAGCCTAACAAGCATTCTGAAATCCTTTCGGGAGTAATTTCTGGAAAAGTAGACGGCTATTTTAACTTTAAACTGTGTTACCATACAGCAGTCCAGCACGAGCGAGGCCCGCGCAAGCCGAAGCTGCACGCCGGCTCCCTGCTGGCGCTGCAGCCGCCGCCGCCGCACGCCCACAAACCGCACCCGCTGAAGATGTCTCCACCGTCTCCCTATACCTCGCTACAACCACCTTTTAGTTTCCAGGTGAGAGTTACTGGAAGCAGATGCAGATTCGTGCTAGCTTCATTAAGTGTATTAGGTATAGCTCCTACATCTATGTGTGTCGTCATCCTTGGGCTACTGAACCTGGCGCTGCTGCGGGCTTTTCGCGTAAACGAGTCACCGGTATGGCTGCCAGAGTAAATTAAAGGGTAGATCAGATACTTATTGTGTTATATTATAATGCAACATGATTCAGTACAGCAAAATCCTACCGGCAGTAGATACCTACCATTGGCATAGCGTGTCGAAACTTTTAAAAGCTTTTTTGCCTCATATAGCAGCTAGCTTATAAATATATCTCTCTACCACTTGAGCCTTAGGGAGTGTACACATTGCGTTTTTTGCAGCGCGTTTGTATCGATACAAACGCGATTCGAACGCGATGCGAACGCGCAGCCCCCCTCCCGGTTCGCTTTTGTATGGAAAAAAACGCGTTGCGAACGCGCGTTTGTATCGATACAAACGCGCAGCTCAAAAACGCGCTGCAGAAAACGCAATGTGTACACTCCCTTAGGTTTTTTGAGTGCGGCTAACAAACAATAGTCATGTCTCGATAAAGCGGGTGTTACTAGTCGTACTCTCATCGTAGCCTCTTTGAGTGCAGCTAGCTCATAACAGTCACACCTATGTGTTCAGCGCCAACGGCAATACGACGGAAAGCGCATCACTGTGTCCACTGTGGTCTTGACAAGCGGAGCGGCAATATTAGCCGAACAAACGTAGTGCAGCTAGCTCATAACAGTCATATGTGGACAGTTCAGCATCAGCGGCAGCATGACGGAGAGCGCACCACTAAGCACGGCGTCATCGGCTGGTTCAAGTGGAGCGGGCGCGGGCGCGACCAGTCCGCTGCCACTCGTGCCCGAACCCTTCTTCACGCCGCCGCCGCCGCATCTGCTCCATATGCTCATGTCCAGCGATAAATGTCAGGTGGGAATACACTCAAAGAACGACTGCTATTCCTATCCTAAGAGCGTTAGATAGAAGGAAGATCAAAGATCAGATGATTGTACTTAGATAACGGTAGATATTGCAATTTAAGAAACTATTCAGATGACTCGCTTTTTACAAAAATGGGCATAGCTAGATTATTTAAGTTAAATTACCTCTTATAAATAACGATGAAGAGACATTTGCTTAGTATCACATTATGAATTTCTTGTTATGTTTAGGAATTGATGTGGAGCGCAAAACAGCTGCAACTTCAAGGAGATCCAACACTTTTGCGACCTCCTCCTAGCGCGTTCGGAGCCCCACTAGCTCCTACTTGGGAGTTATTGCAGGTAACCAAGAACCTTCAGGTAACATAAACCACAACAGTGATTTTCAAAATGCTACAAAGGTGCTACAATTGCTACGAAGTGCTACAGAGTGCTACGTCATTGCGCACGCAGTAGCGTAGCACGATGAGATTTTTTTAGGTACTACGTTTCAAAAATCAAGCATGCATGATAAAACATTATTCACAAACACAAGTAGGTACCTAATAGGTATCTATTACGAGTCACGACACGATTTATCAATGGAGACTATTCCTTATGTAAATGAGAGTTACCGATACAATCGAAAGTTTAATGTCTTTGAAATCACAATGCCCAATGCTTAGATAACTAATCAACTGAGGAAGAAAGGGGTTGTACATGGCTTTTCGAGTGTAGGGGCGGGCACGGCCTCGGATTGGGCGACCGCGGGTGACTTCTCGGCAACTTGACTTCCCCGCCCACCGGCGACGCGAATCGCGAGCCGCGGAAGTCAGGCTTCTACTATATGACTTGGGGACACAATGCCTACACAGTTATTGCGCATGCCTTGTAAATAGATAGCAGATACTTGTGGCTGATAAACATAACTATAGGTAGGTACCTATATATTCAGTTTACAATAGCTTTTATGTGGGTCCCTATACCTACTCATGCCAAGATAGTTGTTTTTGCCAATAACATCTAGCTAGTTTCATATTTTTAACAAACGTGTTGTGTTAACACTTTTACTGCCTCGGCGCTACGGTGCTCTTCCAAGGAGTGCGTAATAGACACTGAACTCGTTCAACCATACCAAAACCATACCTATACTTAAGACGCTACTTAGATTACCTAAAGGATATAGGTTCCTAATACCTACTCTGCTAATCATTGAAATGACGAATTTTCAATAATTTATATTTCAGTGTTAAACCACACTTAGGTAGGTAGGTATTATTTCATTGGAAATGAAATCTTATCAAAATAAGCAATTCCGATTTGCAATTGCGAGTTCGAATCCCATCGAAATTTCAAATTTTGATAAGACTTTTCGTTTTCAACGAAAGAGGGATTTTCACTTATGTAGGATCTAAGTATTTAGGACATTTATAGGTACCTTCCTACTCAGGTAACACAGCTAAAATTTAATTTAATTTACAGGAAACCAGCGCCCGGCTACTATTCATGGCTGTGCGCTGGGTTCGCTGCCTAGCCCCGTTCCAGGCGCTCTCGTCAGCCGACCAGTTGGTCCTGCTGCGAGCGGCGTGGAAGGACCTGTTCCTACTCCACCTGGCGCAGTGGTCCGCGCCCTGGGACCTCGCCCCGATGCTGGCGGCGCCCGCTGCACGCAGTCGACTGCCTCCAGATCCATTGGCGGATTTAGAACTCAATACCTTACAGGTTAATTTTCTATTTGATTTAGCCTGACCTAGAATACTATAACGGTGGGGCTAAAATTTTCACTGTGTAGGCAATTTTTTTGGGAGGGATTCTTAATATGATTCATGAGAGCTGGGAAGGCTTTCCAGGTAGGTAGTAGATTTCTTATTAATTTTGTATCTGTGTACTCTAAAGCCTTTCAAAATGTAAGAATCTTGGCTATTATTAATCGAGACAAAATGGTTTAATTGCGAAGCATGTCCAGTTTATTATTGTTAAAAACTGAGGGTCAGGCTGCGCATAGATAATATTGTGTTTTAAAACTAGAGCAAGTCACAAACATAAAGTTTGTTGCTTCAGCGTTACAAAAAAAAAATTGAGCCAATTAATTTTCTTCGAGTTTAGCTCTTCGACAGTAGGTAGGTACCTAATCTTATTACCTACCTAGGTGTATCCTGTTATGTTGCAACTTTTGTTCCAGGAAATCTTGTGCCGGTTTCGCCAGATAGCGCCAGATGGCAGTGAGTGTGGGTGCATGAAAGCGATTGTTCTGTTTTCTCCAGGTAAGTTTAACTGCTCTACACATTTTTTTTTATGAAGTAGGTAGGTACCTAGTTAAAAAGTTAAAAAGCACAATTCACATTTCACTTTGTTTGCAGACACACCTGGTTTGAGTGAGACGCAGCCAGTCGAAATGCTTCAAGACCAGGCACAATGTATTCTAGCTGATTACGTGCGCACTCGGTACACACGACAACCAACAAGGTAGGTACAATATTTTCATCTAAGTAGGTACATTTATTTGAAATTGTGTTACTTTCACCTACTCAATGGCTTAGAGTTTATAAAGAATTTATAAATTAAATTTTATTTTCTTTACCAAGATAAAGAAAGCTAATTTGTTTCAACACAACAATTTGCTAACTTGTAATATTTGTTATTTCCTCCTTCAATTGTATCTTCTTTGTAGGTCTTTGTACGGCCTGAGATGGCATAGATAAGATAGTCATTTTTCAATAGGTAACTACCTACCTAGCTAATATTATTTTCCATCAACGGTTAAAATTGTGGTTACTTACCAATACTTCTTTATTTCCAGATTTGGGCGTCTACTTTTACTTCTGCCATCTCTGAGAGCAATGCGAGCGCGTTCCATAGAACTACTTCTATTCAGGGACACCGTAGGCGATGTATCGGTAGCCACTCTACTCCACGATATGTATCGTATGCAGCCGGCGCCTACTCCAGCCTTCCAGCCACCACCCTCGTTCACAGAGCCAAACTCTTCGCCTTAAATCGACAACTGCAATACAAACCTTCTTAAAAGATTTTACGACCCCTCGTTGGGCGCCAATTTGTGTACAGTAATGTCGGGGTGCACCACGTTGGGCGCCAATTTATCAATAAAATGAATAATAGTACCATATCACATCTACACATTATTAATATTGTTGTATGTATTCATGGTGTAACTAGTGGTTAAACCAGTTAACCTGTTGTATATAGATTGGAAAATACTCAAAATATTATTTACTTTCTAGTCAGATCTAGTCAAACTCATTTCATGATGTTTAAAATGAATTTAAAGATTCTATGTGTTAGTAAATAATGATATTAAAATCTCACATATCTTTAATAACTAGAATAAATTGTAAATATGTTTGAATTTAAATTATTTTAGCTTTGTTGGATAAAGAAATAAGTGTAAGTATCTAGTCATTGTAACCGAACAAAATAAAATGCATAAATTCCAGAAAAGTACATTTTAATGCAGTCTTTAAACAAAAAAACAATATGCGGTCATCTAGTCTTTTTACCAAATCTGATTGAATGCTATTTTAAGAAAACTGAAATAATCCTAATTTCATCACATTTCAACTAAAAGTTCAGTAGGTAATTATTCTACCAAAATTTAAGTTATGCTACAAACAAGACTTTGTAAAAAGCCATAAATTAAGAACACAAGACTCAAGACAAAAGACAAGAACAAAAAAGCAACAAAGATTATGGGTTTACAGTTTAGTGATTAGAATATTAATTGTAAAAAAAATAAATTATTTATTCCATTCATTATGAAATATCTACATTTATTATGCCCTTTTACCTAAGTTTGACAAAATAATAATCCCCAACGGCAGTTTAGTTACAAGATTTACTCTTCAGTCACGCGTCTACATAATATCCACAACGAGAGAATTCTAGCAAAAACGATAATCTTGTACATTATCGTAGTTTATTAATTAATTAATTTATTATTGCACATTTAAAAGAAGAATTTTATGAAGTTTTTACCGATACTTATATCTTTAATTTAAATTTATGCTATATGAAATCCTGCGAAGACTTGGGTAAGAACTGTAGACACGTTAGTGTGTTGTTAAAAAAACAACTTCTTATAAGAAACTCCGAGTTATTATGATAACGTGTCGTTACGCTCCAGTGGATCGCGTGTCCTAATACTACTTCTTATTTCAGTACCTACCTTATGAGAGAAAACGCAGGTAGAAATTAGTTAATTACTGGGGGACCACAACAATTTTAGTTATAAAAATATGTGTTAAGGGTGGCACCCGGCGTCCACTATAATGTGGATGTATGTAGACATTGTGCATTTTCAACCTATCAGATAATACTTATATCATGTAATTTCATTCAGCAGTCATATTAACTTTTCCCATTGATTGTATGGCTTCAACGGTTGACAAGTCTACTGAATCATCCTCATCTAGGTTTTCCTCTACCGGTTTAGGTGGTTCAGGGTCGGGAACTGTTCGAGGAAAGTCCAGTTTAGCCCAAGCACCTGGTTCTGCCTTTTTCATTTTTATTTCTACCTTGGTAGGCAACATTGATGCTGTGCAGCTTTCAACTTTCACTACCTGAAATAATAAAGTATGATTTGTTAAACTATCGCGATTTTTTAAAAGGTACGTGATAAAATCCCGTAATAAAAATTATCATTTTATAAAAAGTATGAACTGAATGTGGTGGCACTATTTCAAACAAGCTCACAGGCACTTGTTCAGGTTCTAAATATTTTTTTAAGTGGGTAGTGTCCCATGTTTCTGATATCTGCACACTGATTGACTAACTTATCTTAAACCTCAAATTGGTCTCAAAATGTCAAAACGATCGCGTAGGTATCTTTTGTCGCGTTCGGTCTCATTGAGATGAGAGTGTCAGAGCTACTTGCATGGTCATTGAACTGTCAAATTTGACACACCCACAACGAGACAAGTAGACAGCAGAGCTGAGAGTTTTCATGTCAGCCTAAGGCACTTGTTTATAGCTAAGCTAGTAGCTAGTAATAAAAGCTTTTAAAATGAAATTAGCCATTTCTTTTCTTTTAAAATTAGCCGGTTTTTATCTAGGTAATTATTCAGTTTTTTTAAATTCTTGTACCTATGTAGGCTTGTTCCAGATTCCAGTATTAAATACCAGGGTTCGCCGATATATATCTTGATATATATATCAGCGGATATATATCTTGATATATATCACGATATATATCAATTGATTTTTATCTTGATATATATCAATGGATTTTTTCCTGTCTTCTGAACAAAAAAATTTGGAGATTAATGTTAACCTGGCAACACGTAGCGAAAAACTACAATTCCGAATAATTTAGATTGTTTTTTTAGAAGTTTTTTTTAAGTGTTCATTAAAAAATTATTTTGAAAAGGAAAAATCTTATGAAAATTTTCAATTCCGACGGGATCCGAACCCGCAATGATACATAAATGTAAATATCTAAGTGTGGTTTAACACTATAACAAATAAAAAATTATAAAAAATTCTTTCTCAAATAAACACTAATTCTTGTGATACCTTTATTAAGTTTTTTAAATAAAAAATGTGGTAATTTGACACTTATTATTATTTTACAAATTACTTTTACATTTAAAAGTGTTTAATCCCCTTAGAGAATTAAATTCGCTTCTTTTCTTAGCCTGGATATATATCCGATATAATTATATCGGATAAATATCAAAAAATCGGATTTTTGATATTTATTATAAAAATCGGATTTTTTCGAACCCTGTTAAATAGACGCGTTTTACCTACCAATAAAACGCATATTATTACTTACCTTATTCGAACCTTATTAATTTGAGATAGGCACTTCCGTTTCCCGCCTTGCATTTCCTTTTTCTAATGAATTTACCATTGACTTCCGGCTGCTTCCGGTACATACGTCACTTCCACCAAGCAGGGTGGCGCGCGATTTTATCGACGACATCTTTATTCCTCATTGCGAGTCGAAAATCACCAGGCAGAGATTAAAGTATAAGGTTCGAATAAGGTAAGTAATAATATGCGTTTTATTGGTAGGTAAAACGCGTCTATTATTGACTTGACCGTTATTCGAACCTTATTAATTTGAGACCTGTTTGTTATCGCCTGGTGGTGGAAGTGACGCCAATGTGAGAGGCATAATAACATGTAATAAAGAATATTGAATTTTAACTCAAAAGTAGAGAACCTGAACTTTAGTTCGTAGTTTAGGTAGTATATGTATACCTACCAGAAGCCTCAAAATAAAAGCTGAGCCAGAAGCAAAGTACTTTACAGCAAGGATATCAAAAGAAATTATTGTTACTTAATAAAAAATATTGAACTTTCTACAATCAATATAGGTAGATGTAAATCAAATCGTTTAACATACTTAATTACCAAAATATTACTAGAACTTGCAGCTAGAACTGATTGCTTTACAAAAAGTATTAATTTTCCTTTAAAAGTATTTTTGGAAATTTCTAGGAAAAAAAAAAAGTAGCTTCTGTTTTCCACCCGTACGGGGACGAAGCGTGAATTTATGTAAGTACTAATACCTAATTATAATAGGGAACTCCCACAATTTTTTTTTATGATTTTATACGACAGGTTATATCGTCAAATAACCGTCATAAAAATTCCAGCGCCGAAATACTAAAATTTTATAACAAAAATAATTTTTGAAATTTACCAACATTTTCACGCATCTGAAACACGATTATTATTGTTGTCACAGATTACTGTTGTAGTAACAATTTGTGAACTTTGACGTGTGACGTCAAATTGATACTAAGTACAACAGTAATCTGTGACAACAATAAGTTCGGAGTATAGGAATTGTGAAAATTAAAAAAAAAACTTATCTATGGATCGTCATATCTGACTCGTCCTTGACTTTTCTTATGAACTCGTGTCGTCACATCCTTTCACATCCTTTTCAAGTATTTTGAAACTCCTACTATTTTTTGCAATTTTTAAAATTTATTTTCTAATCGAAAATGGTTTAATATTAAAAAATAATTACACACACATACCTCTAAAGCAACAATGTTCAAAATAAAATACATTTAACCCGCTTTTGAATCAGACGCATATTGCCTATTGTGTGGAAGCATTTTCACATTTCTAAGGAAAATCTCTAACCAATAACTGTTATAGTTCAAAGTAGCGATATACTTTCGTTTCTATCGCTTTTATATACTTAACTCTTATTTCACCTATTCTGCAGAAAAACGAGTAAACTATGACTTTTGAGCAGATATTCTGTAGTCGCAGAACAAAAGATGAAGCAAACAAAAATATTGGACCCAATTCTGTATGTTTGAAACAGTGTCGAGCCCGATTGTACAAACTATCTTTGACCCGTAGGCAGGCCTGAGGGTGATCCGAATTTTACAATTTTACCTATATAATGCTCAGCATTCGTTTAACTTTCGACCAGAAAGCACAAGGAACAAGGTCACAAAACGGTAGGTATACCTAGGTATATCTATTTGCACTTGAACTCTAAATGAATAATTCTTAAATTGTAACGCAATGCCTATACGAGGGCATTGAACAAATTATTTATTATTGAAAATAGTAGGTAGTTTCTTAATAAATATCTCGTAGATCTTATCGCGGCTTTACATAGGGCCAAAGGCTTCATGTTGGAGCAAACAGATTTAAAACCAAATGTTTTGTTTGAGCTCATTTGACACGATGAATGAATGAATAATACATTAAGAAGCTAGACTTATATCTATACTTGCTTTGTTTTAATAGATCTAAATATTTGGATTGAAGAATTGGTTTTGTAGGTACACCAAAACATGGACTTATTCTTTCAGTAATATCTTGCATTTGCAGATTCATGCAAGAAAATAATTTGCACTTAAAGACAAATCGTGAACCAAAGGAAAATTTCAAAATAATGTAACCACCTTGTTACCTTTCAGATAAAGTGGATCAATATGATATTTTAAGATCAAATGAGCCATATAAGGAGCAGAGAAGAACGTCATTCTTACGGTAGATTCACCTGGCTGCCATTTCAGTACTTTAACTCATTTGTTCAGTTACACATTTGCGCAATCTGACGGAGACATAGACTGCACTTTTTCGAAGCAGCACGGCAGCTTCGTCAATAAGTCTAACTTAGCATAAACGTTGCAAGAAATCGGACAAAAATAATGAATTTAGAGAAATTGACGGATTGAAATTGACGAATTGAAAAGCAGCTGCTAGTAGTCGGTTGAGGTCAGCTCACCAATAAACACCATGCATAACTTTACTTACATTATTAGAAAGGATGGAGGGTACCCACATGTGAGAGGGGGCCACATTCGACCAAACGTGTCGCGAATAAATGCTCAGTAATAGTTTACACTGCAACGTAAACATTATTACTACTTATCTACTTACATACAGGCAAACAGTATTGATACCTACTTCATCTAGTAAATTCTTTGTGCATTTGGTCAACACGTGCCGATCTGAATGAATGAATCGAAACCTCGGCAGAGAACCGGCTAAGCTATGGGTCTGGTGCCTAACAATAAACTTGGATGCTACGTATGTATAGGGCCGAAAAACTTTACATTTCTGTGGACTACACACAACTAACTTATAATGTTACTCTATTTCCGGACGGATTTCAAGAATGCATTAAGTAAGCAGAGAACTAGAGACTATGCCACACAACGGAACAGTGAATTTTACAAGGTTTAGGAGTCCGACAAGGCTTTGGAATCCCTTTTGATAAATATTCGCTCGTAGGATGTGTGAAAACATGTGTAAAGACCAACCTGCACACTCAGCACAAAAGGCATTGTGCATACCAAGTAGATACCTACTTTTAATTAATAATAAATTTAGTTCTAAACTTACTTCGGCAACAGCAGTCTTATTATTATCATTTCCCAGTCTAATCACATAGCAATTATCATGGTATATTATATGTAATGATCTACAATCTACCCTTACGTGAGTAAAGGAATTCTATAAGTTACACTGAACTTAAAATATCAACACAGAATTTAAAATCTCCTAACACTTTGATAATAAAGTTGATCATCGTAATAAAAATAGTAAGCTACTGATAGTAACGCTTAGGTACAGTTGCATGCACCAAGAAACAAGATACATTCAAGGCATGAAGGTACACTCAAAAAATTTTAAAACCTCGTTGTAGGAACCAATTAAAATATTTTAGATCTTCGACGGTTAATAGGTACTAATGATAATGAAATTAGTGGATGGTTAGATATTTGTTGTGTAGGTACTTGAATACTTTCGTCTAAGTTTTTTAAAAAAGAATATGGAATAAATAAATCTTAGTGGCAGGTGACTGTACCTGAGACTAGACTGCAAGGTCATAGTCCCTCAGTTAAAGAAGGGATCAGAGCAATATTCACTGAAATTTACGGTCATCATTACGCAACTGGGTTCCGCAAAATTTAAAAACCACTACCATTTAACAAGGTAGATTCTCTTCTCTTAACCAGCAAATTGAACGCCAGGAAACTTGGGAGCTGAGCGTACCATTGGATAACATCATTGTCGAACGTTAATTTCGAAGCATTTGGAAACTCTTTCTGTCGTTACTTTAAGAGTAAGATTCCTGCAGGGTATGCGATACCCACATAAGGTCTTGAGTAGATATAAGACCCGGTGCTTGGGCGCAAAGCAGGCCTGTTCGAAATGTCATGTCAATACTTTCTTACTATCGATCGATGAGCGGTTAGGTCACATGCCTCAATCACAGCCCCTCTTTGGGTTGATTTTGTGAGTCGAGCTTGTCGACCGAGCGACGTAAGGAGTGCCACATGAGGGCACAGTCGCGACAGATCAGCTTAACACCAGCCATTTAATTTATCAGCATTACAACACAAGAACCTATGTCGAAAACCCTGCGAGGGTTTCTTTTAATTTGCGTGCTCCTGCGCATAGACGCGAGGACACACTCGCTACGACTAGTTTTGCAACAGTCATCTGATTCAAAGAGGCTATGTCTAAAACCCTGGGGTTTCTTTTAATTTAAGTACTCTTGCGAGTAGACGCGCGGGCACAGCCGCTATAGACTAGTTTTGCAACAGTCATGTGCTTCAAAGAGGCTATGTCGAAAACCTTGCGGTTTCTTTTAGTTTAAGTAGGTACTCTTGCGAGTAGACGCGCGGGCACAGCCGCTATAGACTAGTTTTGCAACAGTCATGCGTCTGTTAATTGACATGCTCCTGCGAGGAGACGCTCGTTTTTTAATAGTCTTAACCTGCGAGGAAGAGGTTAGCGGCCACACGTTTGAGGCCGCACGCTTTCGGCTTCTTCCCAATGAAAAGCCAGCTCGTGCAAAAAGGTACCTGTGTTGTGAGTGTCGCCCTGACAAGTGAATCTATGGGATGTTTTATCTCGCATAACGTTACCGTGCTCAAACTCATTCAAAATTAATTTTATCACAAAGGTGACAACCTTACTTCTTTGAATTTTTGCTCAGGACCACACCCACAATAAAAGAATATTATTAAGAATCTGAAATAGCATTGTACAAAGAACTTCAACTTGGTCGACTTTTTCAGAGCCAGGAACTTCTAATGCCCAGAGGCAACTCCTTTTACAAAAAAAATGTTACGACCAGTCGAGTCATTTATCCAGCCTCATGTTCAACGAAATTTTTTGTTCGCTGAAGTCACATCAATATCATGCACAATTTACTCCCATCATAATAGGTTAAGACTAATGATGATAGAAACATTTATAGGTTAGGTACTCACGTGATCCTTTTCGACATTTCAAACTTTATGGGACAGATAACAAAATATAAATAATTATACGTTAGCGGTGTTTATATTTGCCCCCCCCCTTGTTTTACTCGCTGACCGCGTCGTTATAGAGAGCATATGGGAGAACTGTCCCTGTCACTGCACTATACATTATAATATAACTCACATGCAGAAATTACCGCTTTATAATACTGGAAAGCTAAGAGCTTATACTAAGATCTTACGAAAATAAGATTATTTTTAAATAATCAAATTTAAAATCGAACGGTAAACCGTTAAATATCTAAAAATCATAAAAAAGCAAAAAGCCATTAAATCGTTTCATAATTGCATTATTGGAAATACAGGGTATATTTATAACCTTATGTATATCCAGACACTGCCCTTACAATAAATTAAACTGCCACGGTCAGATAATCTCGGTACAATACCGACTGGCCCGTGGCAGAAAAACATAATAGGCAAATATAGCAATTAATTATTATGATTTGAGATTATATTGTGGGTACTTGACATCCTACACATTGAAAGGTATTCGCAAATCCAGATAGTCTCGGTTCTATACCGACTGGCTCAAGCGAAAAACAATTCAACGAAGTAAGTATAACAAAATTACCCACAATTTTTTAAGAAGTGTTCACACAATCGGATAGTCTCGGAACAATTCCGACCGAATCATGCTAACAAATCTTTATAATAAACTCAAAACATAGCTATGATTTACGAATAGTTTTCTGCTTTTTTGAACAGAAATATTAATTTCTAAAAGAAAAGAAAATAATTACTTACAGTTTGGAACAAACTCACTCTTAACACTAGAAATATGCAATCTGTCTGCAATTTCCATAAAACGCAATATTAATTTTTTAAATTATTCAAAATTCAAAAGAAAAAAAAAAATAACTTCTTCAAGACGTGGTTGCACCTAGCAAGACACGTCCGCACTCGGCGGGGAATAAAACGCCAATGAGGAATAAAGATGTCGTCGATAAAATCGCGCGCCACCCTGCTTGGTGGAAGTGACGTATGTACCGGAAGCAGCCGGAAGTCAATGGTAAATTCATTAGAAAAAGGAAATGCAAGGCGGGAAACGGAAGTGCCTATCTCAAATTAATAAGGTTCGAATAACGGTCAAGTCAATAATACATAATTTATTGTGTTTATGCCTTTCGTATTTTACTCAGTCTTAGTAAAATATATAAAATAAAACTCACTCCTCTCAATTCAAGGTCCAATTCAAAAGCAGCATCACCTTCTTCCCGGAAAACCAACTTTGTGTTTAGCCTGATAGGGTTTAGTTTGACAAAACTTAGTGTTGGATCATACTTCTTGGCATAAACACTGACAATTACATTGTCGGGTGTCTGATGCCAGTCCCATCGGCATTTTACAGTACCAGCAGGTGAGCCCTAGAATAAAAATTATCAATTATTATGAAAACACCTAATATTTGGGTGACCCAGCTCTGCTCGGGTGCAAATAGAGAAAAATTAAAAAAGAACAAAAAACTTACAAACAATAAACTTTCATGGGCTGAGATTGGAACTCGCAGCCACTCAGCCACTTTAATCTCAAAAAACTACGTGAAATTACGGACCACATTGCATTGGTAAATCTTTTTTTTGGCGTGAAAATGCCGAGAAAAAGAGTTTTTCAGATATCGATACCTCAGGGCAGATATCGATACATTTGAGCCCCGAAGTATCGATATGAGACCTAGCTAGATCGATTTTTCGCCCCCATAAACCCACGCACTTATCTGGCATCATTTAGGAAGCCAGAGTATAGCTGTAGTTAGGACTTCATAAGTTACCTCTTTGGTCCACTTATGACTGCCAGTGGTGCAGCCAGGCTGACTGAGGAAGACATTGAAGTCTGTAGTTCTCTTCTGGCAGCAAGACCAAAACTTCAAGCCTTCATGAAAGATCGGGACACCAGGGTGGTGAGTACATAAGGATCCATTGCTCTGTGGACCTTCATAGGAGGTATTGCAACCTCCATTTTTGCAAACAGTGCCAATCGATACTTCTCTGTAATTTATTCAAATTTCAATAATACATAGAAAAGTAATATCACCATTACATGGTAATAATATTACAAATAAGCATTTAAAAGATATAAGAAATCTGTCAGTTGTTAAAATTAAAGTCAACAAAGTACAAGAGGAACATAGAATAACATACCCCTTATCAACAGTAGCAGACTTCCTTGCATAAGTCTTGGCAAGTTCCTTCAACGAATCAGCAACATGTGCCTCCACATTCACCAGTGGAGTGTCAAAAGGAGGTCTAACCAACTGAGGTCCCACTATTGGAGCTCGGACTTCTATAATTTCCTCCTTTTCCAAGTCTTTGTCTAATGCCTTTTTCTCGGGTTCTGGAGGTTTCTGATAAATGAAAATGATATTTAATATGGATAACTTTTTCGCCAATTTTATTTGTGCAATGATACTTACAACATTAGAATGTTTAGATAGAGTACACCCTTTGATGTTGAGAAACTCTGTGAAATCTACACTTTTTTTATTGCAACAGGACCAACCCTTGTACGCATCGTGGAAGACGGGGGATCCAGGGTGGTGACAGCATTCATCTATAAGTCACAATGTATTATAAAACTTACTTTTTCAAATAAATCTAGTTGGGGTTATGGAATCGTCTAGAAAGGAAAAACGTCAATAGTCACGGCTACCTTTGTTGTTATCATTCGGATCAAAATCTTTCCCACAGCCTCGATTGTAGCAAGACAATAACTTCTTATTTTCTGGCATTGTATTACAAAGTTTTAGCACAAAATCAAATTAAATCGAAAAATACACAACACAACACTAGGGATGTTCGATACGATACGATATTTTCGTGTATCGATACAATGGCATAC
Organism: Camptogramma bilineatum; assembly: GCA_958496255.1. Taxonomy (NCBI): domain Eukaryota; kingdom Metazoa; phylum Arthropoda; class Insecta; order Lepidoptera; family Geometridae; genus Camptogramma; species Camptogramma bilineatum. The sequence goes on along the minus strand of OY292463.1, from coordinate 3,489,245 downwards.
GATACACCCGATATTTGTATCGATTCAATGGCATACGATACGGCGGATCGATACAACACATGCAAGGTGTATCGGATTGAATGTATCGTATCAAATTATTTTGATAACGAATTGTTTTGACTTGCAAGTTACCCGGTTAAAAGGTGGCATGGGTCCTATTTCCGGTCATTATCTATCTATGTTTAAATTTCAGGCAAATCGGTTCAGTGGTTGTCGAGTTTTAGAGGAACAAACATAGGTACATCCAAACTTTCGCATTTTTTAGTATTAGTTTGATATCACAAAACACCATTTTTGACAGTTAACTACGCACATTTTCGTAACCCCGCATCCACACGTTGGGGCCAACGTTGGTCCCAATGCCTCTCACCAACGTGTGGTGCTGACAAAATAGCTTGGCGCCAACGTTGGGGCCAACGTTGGGGCTTGGCCGTGCCGTGTCGGTTTTATCAAAGGAAGTTGGCGCGCCAACGTTGGGGATCCGTCCACACGTTGGCGCTATGCTCAGTCCCGTTTCGACGCGCATCGTGAGCGCACGTGTCGACTGACGCGCGAGAATGTCATCGTATTCCTTATTTATTGTGTTTGTAGGACTATCGGGCTGAAATTTTGCACACTTATAGATTCTCGGTGACAATGAAATATTATGGTATCAACAAGCTGATCTGATGATGGAGTCAAGAGCTGTTCAACAGAACTCCTCAGTAAATAAGCCGATTGAGTTGAAACTCGGCATATTTGTCAAGTTCTGACTACAATGTAATAATATGGTGACAGCGAGCTGATCTGATGATGGAGTCTACTATTTTTTTTTTATGTTACGGGAACCGTGCAATTTTTTGGGATAAAAAGTAGCCTATGTCCTATTTCCGGTTATTATCTATCTATATTTTAAATATCACTCATATCGGTTAAGTGGTTGTCGTGTTAGAGAGGAACAAACATACATCCAAACATCCAAACTTTCGCTTTTATAATATAGTGTGTTGTGTGAAGTGTGATAGTGACATGATGTGATGTGATTGTGATAAAATTGGTATTCAGTAATGTAAAATCACTTAGAGAAATTTCAATTTCTGTATCGGACGCGCAGACATCGGACGTCTGCACGTTGGCTCTGACGGAACAAGACTGGTGTATCGCCAACGTGTGGATGGTACACGAAATCTTGGTCCCAACGTTGGGACCAACGTTGGCCCCAACGTATGGAGCCGGCGTAATAGTGCTCCCATAGGGCCTTACTTATGAAAGATGTTTAACGTGAATCACTGGTTAAACAACGTCCTGTCTTTATTTGTGGATAGTGACAAACAGAGACAGGACGTTGTTCAACCAGTGTTCAACTTTAAACATCTTTCATAAGTAAGGGGGAGTATCTCTACCTAATCTGTGGCTTCGTTGGTGTTGTGTAGGGATGTTCGATATTTCGGATTGTATCGATATTTCGTATCGCAATATATCGTAACGCATTGTATCGATACGCGTATCGATACAGGGCATTTGATACGATATATCGTATCGATACAGTATCGAATCAAGACAAAGTATGCAGGTACTTTAATAATTTAAAAAAATATTTTATTTTAATAATGTACACTATCCCCCTTACTTATGAAAGATGTTTAAAGTTGAACACTGGTTGAACAACGTCCTGTCTCTGTTTGTCACTATCCACAAATAAAGACAGGACGTTGTTTAACCAGTGATTCACGTTAAACATCTTTCATAAGTAAGGCCCACTATGGTAGGTATAACCACAGAATACTAGTACTACGTACAGAAGGGTCACTTCGCGAGTAAATTTGTTTAAATAGAGACTCTCGCGGCGAAGCTATAAAGTGCAATTCAACTCGCCTATGGGCCTATTACCTATCGAGATATTTGCCTAAACATTCCCATCCTGCTCTAATGCGTAACTGTGTCACTGTCTGGCGCGGTGTGACGCGACTCGTAGGGTTGTCGAATTTTCGCTTGCGACAACCGACAACACAAATAAATTAATTTATTTTATCTGTCACAAAAACAGTACCTACTTAAGTTCTAAAATAAGTAGGCCTAAATATAATTTAATCTACCGTTACCACAGAATAAATAGTAGTAAGTAGGTACCTACTACGTATTGTACGTAGGTAGGTGAAGTAGGTAGATACATTATTATCTCGTTCGTTTTGTAAACAATTGCATTTCAAAATATCTATACCTTCATACCTACCTAGACATCGATCAGACACACACAATCATCATCATCACACAACTAGACCGGGAGCCGTTATCCGATAATCACCCTTTTAATGTTAGGTTTGCAATCACATTTGCAATTTAATGCACGGCCAGGACTCGAACCCACGACCTTCGTCTCGAAAGTTGAGGTACTAATCACTTCGACCAACATGGCTCTATGAATGTAATGTAACTTCTAAACACTTAATTAAGTAGGTTAGGTACCTACTTAATGGATAAGTGGTATAACCACAGAATACTAGTACTACGTACAGAAGGGTCACTTCGCGAGTAAATTTGTTTAAATAGAGACTCTCGCGGCGAAGCTATAAAGTGCAATTTAACTCGCCTATGGGCCTATTACCTATCGAGATATTTGCCTAAACATTCCCATCCTGCTCTAATGCGTAACTGTGTCACTGTCTGGCGCGGTGTGACGCGACTCGTAAGGGTTGTCGAATTTTCGCTTGCGACAACACAAATAAATTAATTAATTTTATCTGTCACAAAAACAGTACCTACTTAAGTTCTAAAATAAGTAGGCCTAAATATAATTTAATCTACCGTTACCACAGAATAAATAGTAGTAAGTAGGTACTACGTATTGTACGTAGGTAGGTGAAGTAGGTACATACATTATTATCTCGTTCGTTTTGTAAACAATTGCATTTCAAAATATCTATACCTTCATACCTACCTAGACATCGATCAGACACACACAATCATCATCATCACACAACTAGACCGGGAGCCGTTATCCGATAATCACCCTTTTAATGTTAGGTTTGCAATCACATTTGCAATTTAATGCACGGCCAGGACTCGAACCCACGACTTTCGTCTCGAAAGTTGAGGTACTAATCACTTCGACCAACATGGCTCTATGAATGTAATGTAACTTCTAAACACTTACAATTATTATATTAAGTAGGTTAGGTACCTACTTAATGGATAAGTTACTTTTAGGTACATATGTAAATAAACAAAACTGTAGGTACCTACCTACCTACAGTTTTGTAGGTAGGTAGTTTTGTAGGTGTATTATGTTTGTTAATTTGTAAACAGGTACCTATTCAATCAAAAAGGAATCGAATAGGTACCCATAAAATCTCGTTTTCATTTTGCACCTACAGTTACAGAGTAAAAGTAAGTACCTACCTAGGTATTTATTGATGATTTATTTAAATAGGTACTTACAACAAATTATAGAAAAGCTTAGAAGGTACCTACCAACCTTTCAATATCTTCCGGAATTTTGTGGAATGTTAATGTCCATTCATTGCTTTTCCTTTTGTTTAGACACCCGTAGACACAGCAGTATCTTGTAAACGGATTAGATCGTTTAGTTATCGTGCAAAAATCACAAGAAACGATGTATACGAGATCACGATAATTACGAACAATGCGTCTAGTCCGCAAGCCGAGCGAGCGGCAAGTGGCAACCTATGTCGCGCGCCCCCCGAGGCGGCGCGCGTTCGATAAATACCTAAAGTGAGAAGTGAGACAGGCCTGGTATAACGAAGCAAGACAAAATTTCTTTTCTTCTGAATTGACATTGACTGACACATGACACTTACAGTGACAACAGTAGTTACACTTGATTTCAATTAGATTTTGATTAACATTTGAACTGACGTTGACATTTAATTGAATTGTTGTTTCATGCTAGGATGCCACGCTCTGTAGTAGTGCTGCCAACATAGCGACTTTGTCGCTAGAAATAGCAACTTTTACTTATTAGTGACTTAAAATCAGTTGTGTGTGGCGACAAAATAATAGTTACGAATAGGACGATGAATAAACTTGGTTACTTACTATATTTTATTTATTTATTCTAAGAATGTTAGGGGATGCAGTTTCGGATCTGGTTAGGGATACTAGGAATATTTATTCTGGTTTCGGATACTTTCGGTTAGAGATAGTAAATTATTTCGGACTACCCGTTAGTTTCGGATAGTTTAATTTACGGATATAAAATTTTTAGGGAATTGTAAATATAAAACTCAAACTGGTAGGTAGGTCAATGTTTTGTCTATTATCGCGTAAAATCATCATCCGTAAGCCGACTTTACAGACAGACAAGTTTTTTAGTATCAAATAATTACAGTTATTTTTACACAATATTTCTCCTTCCCCCTGCTTAAAAACAGTTTTTTGCGAATTTCTGGCGACTTTTCAGGTTAAATCTAGCGACTCGGATTTATTGGAGTAGGCAGCACTGCTCTGCAGTGACAGTGACATTTACAAAATAACATCTGTGGTGGTAGGTTTGGTTGGTTTTTTTTTATTTGGTTTTCAGAATTTCGTTTCGCGGAGTGAGTGGGCGTACGATTTTTCTTTGGAAATAATGAAATAATTAATTTTGCTAGAAAAAACACTAAATCGATCCAGTACTCTTGTGCGTTATTATTTACTGTGAACTAACTATGTAGTTCGTAAGATAAACGTATTTTGTATGGACTATTTTGTTTGTGAAACAAGAAATCAATGTTTGTAAATGATTTTTTTTATTTTGAAATGTTTATTCGTAATAGAAATCTAGGACTTTATTTGTTTTCTTCTTTTGTTGGTGATTCGAAAGAATAAGCTATGAATTATGCGTAAGAATAACTGAGGATTCACAATGAATCTGATGCGCAAATTGCGTGGGGCGACGTCTTCCGCGTCTGCGGACAGTGCTGAGGCCGCAGGATCCTCCTCTCACATCCAGCTAGGGCTCATGCATCTGAAGAAACTCTTCGCGGAGTACACACATCCGCCGCAGCCCCTAACAGACGCTGAGAAAGATGATAAACTCTACAACATGCTACCTCTGTTCTGCAAGGTAACAATGTTTATCAATGTAAAATATCTTATAGATTACACTACTAGGGCAAAATACAAAGTTTAATTTGTTACATACTTCCTCTTCTTCTTCATGTCGATGGTATAGACACAGTATGCACGGTGAATCTCATTTGTGAAGTTAGCTGTTTTGATGCACAGTAGTAAATTTAGTATGAAAATACTCCACTGTGCTTCAGAACGGCTAACTTCATGAATACCTAGATCCATCGTGCATACTGTACATATAATACCATCAACTTGAAGAAGAAGAAGAGGAAGTATGTTCCGAATTAAACTTTGTATTTGGCCATGTGTTATTTTACCTAAAGTAAAAATAATCAGTTAAATCAGAATTTAAGGAATTTGCAATTCTCTATTCAATAAAAATTTTGTGTTTGTATTCAGCAATTTTTATCTATTTTTTTGCCTGTTTCACAAACGATAAATATTTTTTATACAATTAGGTATTTGGTACCAGTCCATCAAGTGAAATGAATGAAAAGTTCTGGGATATACTGTCATTCTGTCAGCAAGTCTCCAAGCTCATGGTATCAGAGATCCGCAAGAGAGCTAGCAACCAAAGCACCGAGGCAGCTAGTTGTGCTATCGCCAAGTTCTTGGAGATTGAAAACTCGGAAGAGTCTAGCAATGGGTGGATGTTGCTGTCAACTCTCAACCTTTTGGCAGCTGGTGATCAGTCCTTGATACAGGTATACTTGAAAAAATTCATGACATTTCCCGAACAAATACAGTTTAGTTGGATATGAAAATTATGGCATGTTTAGTTGTACCTAACAAACATTTGTCCTACTTTGATAGTGTGCTATGCTAAAAGTAATAATATTATTTGTACAAGTTTAAGCTGAATATACAAGAGTGCGTTAGTTCATACTCATTGCCACCCAAACTTTGTTTGTTGGCCTAATTCTTTACTAATAGAACAGGAGTAAAATCAATTTGATAATAGGACAGTACAAAAAAATAAAAGTGTACCTACTTTTATTTTTTTGTATTAACTAAATTCTATTAAAACTTTAGAAATGAATACCTCATAACAACTTAATAGCTAATGTAGATCAAGGTCTTGCTAAAGTAGGTCTGCATTTTTTGTTTGTAGGTCATGACCACTGCATCGATACCTTCAACTCTAGTCAAATGTCTGTACCTTTTCTTTGATCTACCGGAGATACCTGACTCGGAGGCAGATGTTCAGGATACCAACAGTGACTTCACTCCTAGGGAGAGAAGAATACTGTTACAGAAGATTTTTGTTCAGGTAACATTAGGTTTACTCAATATATTGAAATAAATGAAATCGATTAAGTTTATAACTTTTAGAAACAAGTTTACTACTATTAAAAAAAAAATACTTATTTCAATATCCAGTTAGTAATTTGTTTGTGGTGTGAACACAAAACAAATGTGCAAACAAAGAACAACGAACATTTTGGCATACTTACTCTTCCGCCATCATTTTGAAAAAACCTCGATCTTGCAGCAGGTGATGAAACATGTGTCAATCGATAGGGGAAGTGATTACAAACAAAATATATTCAGTAGTAAAATCTCGTAATCTTTATACTTTCCGAGATATTTGAGTTTGAAAATGTAAAAATTAAAACTTGAAAATGCTAATTATGCTGCCAATAATAACCGGTAGGTATTTGAATATGTCTACTGTGACTAGGGATAAAATCGTGAACCAATTTCGTTCAATTTTTAGGTAAAAAAAATTTTTTTCACATTATACAGGGTGAATTTTTGGGACGGGGCAGTAAGGGCAGCTACCTTAACCGTTGTAGCCACAGGAAAACGTTCTTATGAGACTATCCTTAACTTTTGAAGATATTTCGACCTGCATTCACAGATTAAAAAAAAAAAGCACAGTCAGCGAGAAAATGGCCAGTTTACACAAACACTTTTTTTGATGCCAATCGATCCTATTTCACATAAGGATTAAAAGGCTCTAGTGGACCAACTGAGATTAGAGTACTAGAAAAGTCAGAAAACGCTAAAATGTAGTTTTGGGACGGGGTAGTAAGGGCTACCTTAACCGTTGTAGTTACAGGAAAACGTTCTCAAGAGACTATCCTTAACTTTTGAAGATATTTTGACTTGCATTCACAGATTTTGGAAAAAATGTACAGTCACCGAAAAAAATGGGTAATCTACACAAAAAACTTTTTTTGATGCCAAACGATCCTGTTAAAAATAAGGATTGAAAGACTCTACGTGACCAACTGAGGTTAGAGTACTAGAAAAGTCAGAAATTGCTAAAATGCATTTTTGAGAAGGAACAGTAAGCCCTTACTGTTCCTTTTGAAAGAACGTTTTCCTGTAGCTACAACGGTTAAGGTAGCTGCCCAGCTACCTTAACCGTTGTAGCTACAGGAAAACGTTCTTACGAGACTATCCTTAACTTTTGAAGATATTTCGACAATAGATGAAAAATGATGACAAATGACAAAATGATTTTTACGAAATGTTAAGTCAAAGTTTTTTTTTGCAATTTCTGTGTTTTCTAGTACTCTAACCTTAGTTGTTCCGATAGAGCCTTTTAATCCTTATATGAAACAGGATCGATTGGCATCAAAAAAAAAATTGTGTAAATTACTAATTTTTTTCGGTGACTGTACATTTATTCCAAAATCTGTGAATGCAAGTCGAAATATCTTCAAAAGTTAAGGATAATCTTCTAAGAACGTTTTCCTGTAGCTACAACGGATAAGGTAGGTGCCCTTACTTCCCCGTCTCAAAAATTCACCTTGTATTTTTTGAACACAGTTTATTTCATCATTCATTTTCTACCTAGGTACTATTTAGCACAAAATGATGAAATAAACTGTGTTCAAAAAATTTAATTTTAAATAAAAAAATAATAAAAAAAAATTACCTAAAAAATAAATGAAATTGGCTCACGATTTTATCCCCAGTCACAGTAGACATATTCAAATACCTACCGGTTATTATTGGCAGCATAATTGGCATTTTCAAGTTTTAATTTTTACATTTTCAAACTCAAATATCTGGGAAAGTATAAAGATTACGAGATTTTATTACTGAATATATTTTGTTTGTAATCACTTCCCCTATCGATTGACACATGTTTCATTACTGGCAGCAAAATCGAGGTTTTTTCAAAATGGCCGACAGTAGGTATGCCAGGCTCCATACAAAAATGTTCGTACCCTTTTGGATGAAACTCGAAACGGATTAGACCTATATTTGATGATCTGAAATAGCATTATGCTACTTTTTTAACCCTCTATTGCATGAATTATGAAGAGAAGCAGAAAAAAAATATTTTGTGGTTTTATGCTGTTATATTTGGGCTAATTAGGAAATACAAGGTGAAAAATAATTTATATTTTAATTAGTATGGAAAATAATTTTCAAAGCCAAAAATGGCTTCGTATGCACCAACGACTATGAATACAATGCCATTTTTGGCTTCCCATGCACAGAAAATACTTCATTATGACCTAAGGGAAATCCTGAAAGCCTGTTTTTGAACAGTTTTTTTTATGACCTGGCCTTTGTAATGTTAGCTGTCTTGTTTATATTGATCTGAATGGTCTTCAAATTTGACTGATCAGTTATAAAATCCATGAAATCATTGGTGATAAAATCATTTATAAAATTCAGCAGAAGTGTCTAATATTTCTATGAAATCTGGCAAATCCTGGCTACCAGTGATTTTTCTTTTCTTCTAGTCGTATGAAGGTATTTTTTCTTGTAGGTATCTTTAATTTCTTTCTTTTACTTTGTTTTTGTTTTCCGCGTGTTTTGGTTTTGGTTCAATAATCATCTTCAGAAGGATCTGTATCAGTTTTAGGGATAATAATAGGTGATTTGCGGAGGCTAAATATGCGTAAGGTGCAGAGTCATCGAAGTACTGAAATCATCCCCAGAAATAACATTACTGTACTTAGATTTCCATATAAAAGCGAAAAAATATCCATTCTGAAAAGCCGTTAGAATATTCGGTCAATGCATACGAAACCATTTCTGGACGACATTTTTATACTGTAAATGCATACGAAGCCAAAATTGGCCTTCGCGGAAAAGTAAGGAAATGTTATAGAAAAGATAATATCGTAAAAAAAACTAAGATGGTTAAAGAAAAAGGAGCATTAGACCTTTACATTTCATATTTTTAATTTTAGATTTCTTACCTTATTGACCTATTTGTAGACCAACAATGTTTCTCGTAATTATACTAAGGGCAACAAACGGCGCGCGCGTTGTTAAAAGTTAGATAAGTTGGTAAATATTACACTTAAATAAGTCAATTAAACTACGTTTTGATGCACAACATAGTAATAAACAATGCTTGTAAAGTTTTATCAATTTTGTATAAACGGAGAGTAGAGAAAAAAAATGTCGAAATTTAACAACCAATTTTGGCTTCCCATGCAATAGAGGGTTAAAACTAACTAAACTCAATAAACAACTAAATTCAAACCAAAATGTAGTAAAGAAAAAATAGTAAGATAAAAACCATTGTTCAAGAGGTATGTAATGGTTTATGCCAGATCTGTAAATATAAGTCCAGGGAAATCCCCTAGCAAATAGAATAAAATAAGTGTTTTATTTGAAAATTAAAATAAGCTAATTAAGTGTGAGGAAGGAAAATGAAAACTAAATTAGTCTGCGGGTATGTCTTCAAATATGGTAAATCATGAGCTAGTCTAATTCTTTAAAGACAGATTTACTAAAGTTAGATATTGTTTTATATTTCTCAGTTTTATTACATGTTTATTGGCCCTTTGACGTAGCTACGAGAAAAATTGGCAACAAGCAACATTTTTATTTGCAGGTTCTTGTCAGACTATGCAGTCATCCATTCCCATGCGAGGAGTTAGCGCGGAAAGACGATCTCAGTTTATTGTTCGCCGCAATAACATCGTGGTGCGCGCCACATAACATCATGTGGAGGAAATCTGCTGCTGAAGTTCTTATGACGTTGTCGAGGCATGGACTTACACCATCTGTGGTTCAGTATATTCACAGTAAGTATTTGCTTGTGGTAAAATATATTTAATTAAAGATTAACAGAAATTGACGAATAAAGTACAAGGCTAATGTAAATGTAACCCAAGTACAAGACAAAGGGGAAAACCTTGAGGACATACTGAATGAAATCGGAGTCATTTTGTCAATAGATCAGCGGGATTAAAAAGGCCGTTATAGCAGAATCACAGAAATTGCAATATATCCTGTTATTGTCACTCTCATTCCATGAAAAGAGACGGCGTATAGTTCAATTCCTATTGTGATATTGCTTTAGCAGCCTTTTTAAGAGGCCAGGTATAAATAGACTATAAATCATGAGCATGTTTTAGAGATGATGAATGTGATGAGCTGAAATAAGTGTGTCAGGATTGTGCCAAGTAGAAATTCGGAAAAAAACTCCCTTTCTATTCAGTCAGAAGTTAATTGAATTAAATAGTTGCTTAGGTTTCACTAATTAAAAAGTTACTTTGGCAACAGTACAACATGAACATGAATTTAGCGTTAATTACGCTAATCCAGTTTACACTTCTTCCAATGGATAGTTTTCAAAATTCTTTCAGGGCATCTTATCGAAGCGACGCGTGATCCCAAGTCTGGCACTTTTTTGGCTCAACATATCAGCATTGCCATTCAGCGCGGTAATGCTGCCAGTGTCTTGGGCACGCTTCCGTCTGGCAGTGGCTTGGATCAGTTGAGCTACCTATAGATCGCTTCCAACGATCCTTAGGTGGCTCAACTGGTTCTTTTTGTATTTTATACTTTTATGTAAATATGTAGTAGTTTAGTTTCTGTAAATAAATGTATTACACATGGATCTTGGCATTCGTGAAGTTACCCGTTTCGATGCGCAGTGCAACTTTTTCATTCAAAATGTTCTACTGCGCAGCGAAAAGCCTAACTTCACGAATGCCTAGATCCATTGTGACAACTATACTGATCGACAAAGTACATAAATGGATTCATCTAAAAGGCTTTCAAAACCTATTTTGAATGTCATTGTCAAAAAGTGTTGTTGGAAAATGGCTTAAAAAATAGTTATCTGGGTGACATAGTTGCAAGTTGACTGAGTCTAGCCTTACATTATGTCATATCCATTAGCGTAGTGTTGATAATGCATATGCATAATCAATGATGGTCTACTTTATGCATGCCGAGGCATCTTAAAATAATTGGAAAAACAAGATTTAAGTTCTAGGAATGTGAACATGGTATGATTTTCCCTTTATGTGTCCTAAATTAAGAAATAGATTATTTACAACAGTCCTTTCATCCAATGTATCTCAAGTCGAAAGCATACATTCCACGTAAGCTTAAGCACAGAATAAATAGGTACAGAAGGCGCACTCCGCACTTTAAGTACGAAGCTACAACCCTACAAGTAAATGGCGGGCCCGCCCGGGCGGGCCTTGGCAGGTAGGGTTCCCACTTGCCGCTAGGCTCGCACGCTAGCCGCGTTGCGCGTAATACCTATCACGCGACAACTCGACAACCCTTCCGCGTCACTCCGTGACAGAGTTATCTATGCGTTAGAAAGAGAGAATTTGTGTAGGCACATATAGGTGAATATTGCACTAGGCAAAGAGCGCTTACGCGAGCTCAATTGAACTTTGTTGCGTCGCAACAAGAGTCGCTATTTAAATGAACGTTTTTCGCGTAGTCAGGCTTCTGTGCCTATTCTGTGGCTTAAGTCACTGGCAGCATTGTGACATTTTAGTAAATTAAACAACGATTTCGTTTTATTCCATTTCAGATAAAGGATGTGTGGGGCTGTGCATTGAAAACATGCAAAAAATACCTGAGCTTACTCCTCTTGAGGTATGTTTACTAAATGCAACTTATGTGTAAACCACTCACATCCGTTCTATAAAAATGATCAAGATTATACAGTGGTTGTTTCTCTATTGAGCACTATCATTTGTAGTGTTTGTTTCACATTGTTTTTTTTAAGGGTACCTACAAAAGTCAAAAGTCAAAAGTCAAAAGTATTTATTGCATCATGTTATAAGTAGGTACATTTGAGATCTTATCAATTTTGTACTAGTGGCTAGAACATGAGTCCTGAAAGGACATTGCAAAATTTTTAATTAAGTAGGTACTTAACTAAGTTAAAAGGTACTTATTTTAAAATTAAAATTAGCTTTTTTATGTGGCTTAAAACTAAGAGATCAGATTTCTTACAGCTAATTTGCACTTAAAAACTCTTGCAGAGAGTAAAAGCAGTTTTTAAGTAGATATTTTTTTAAAAGGTTTTTAAATTTTTGTAAACTATCCTCATTTTTAATATTACTAGGTATTTTGTTATATATTTTAATTGACATGGCATAAGGAGCAGAATGGAGTAATTGAAGTTTAGAGAAAGGGAGGTCTAATCTGCTGCGTTGACGTAAATTTTGGGGGCGAGTGTAAATTTTGAAAAGATTGAAATGTTTTTTTACAAAAACTCCTACTTCTAGGATGTATAAGCTATGAAGTGTTAAAATTTGTTTCTTTACAAAGTACGGTTTGCAACTTTGCATGGCGTCTAGATTATAAGTGATACGTATACATCTTTTTTGTAGACTACTCTGAGATAATGTCTAAAAATTATATTTGTTACATGCCTACATTTCGCACATGTTAATAAGTCAGACAGGTTGCAAGCCCATTCCGCTATTAATTATTTTCTCACGATATTTACTTTCACCGTTTAGAGCTCGTGTCAATGCGCAAATAAACGATTTTTTCAAAACGTACAATTCTTTGATGTACGGCTGGGATTCGAACCCACGACCTTTTTTTTATGGAAATTCATTAGGTACATAGCTTAGTAGAATCCACTAGATAGTCTTTATCTTGATCTCTTTCTTTATAGGTTGTAGAAATGTTCGTCGCAGCATTCTGCTTCCTCAAAGATTCGAGCGAAGTTAGTCAATTACTACTGGATGATTTCCGACAATGTCACGGATACGTGTTCCTATCCGAATTCCTACTCAAGTAAGTAAGATTTTGACCAAAGCAATGCACATGCTTCTAGTATTTTAAAGCATGGATTTTTGTTTTTATTTATTTTATGTTTTGTTTATCACAGACATGAGAAACAAGATGTACCTGATTATTTGACATCAGGGTAAGCACATTTTTTTTACCTACCTAATTTTAGTAGTCACATTAGTTTTTTAGATAAATTGTTACTAAATTAGTTTGCTAATTTACATTTTTACTACATTTTTCTTTTGTATCATTATAGAGTACTAATTGACAAAACTGTCAAAGCTTTGTCAAATCGCCCTATTTATTCTTACTAGCTTCCGTCCGCGCCTTCGCTCGCGTGGTACCCGGATAAAAAGTAGCCTATGTGTTATTACAAGTCATAAATTATATACAACGTAGGGACCGAATGGCGGATTTTTTTTTTCAAAGTTTCCACGCTGTATATTCCAAGTTTCATTAAAATCCGTTCAGTAGTTTTTGCGTAAGTGTAACAAACATCCATACATTCAGGCATCCGTACGTCCTCACAAACTTTCGCATTTATAATATTAGTAGGACAGTAGGATGATCAAAAATCAGGTCCAATGAAACTTTTATCAACAACACCTTTTGCAATAGGTTAGAAGAAGAACGAGTAAGCGGGACAGAGGCTAGAGCGGCGCTCCGTAACTTAGTACTGATGATATCGTCGCTATGTGCGTGTGGTTTCTCTGAATTGCGGGCAACGCGCGCTAACACCGAGATATTCCAGCTTCAGGGCTTCGTGCTACCCCAGCCCACTACACCTGGCCAGGCGGTGCGGAATGTACAAGCCTTTCAGGTAATCTATACATTCTCTACATACATCATACTACATTCATACATCTATTTATTTGTAGGAAAACCAACAGCAGAAGATTACTTAAAGATTAGCTAAATAGCAACAGAAAGCTAATTAAAGGTTTTCACGAATATATTTATATAGAGAAATAGTGAAGTGCGAAATAGTGATAAGTGGCATAAACTGAAAGTTTGTGTTACGTCACTAGTGGACTGATTGGGATTATGAATGAATGAGAGTAGGCTAAGGCCTGGGATGGAATTGATTAAAATGTTAGTACTTACACAGAATAGGTAAAGAAGGTGCACTCCGCACTTTAGGTGCAAAGCTACAAGTACATCGGCGGGCCCGCCCGGCTGGGTCTTAGCAGGTAGGGTTCACACTTGCCGCTCGGCTCGCAGGCTAGCCACGTCGCGCGTAATACCTATCACGCGACAACGCGACAACCCTTTATGCGCTAGAAAGAGAGGATTTGTGTAGCTGAATATTGAACTAGGGAATGAGCGCTTGCGCGAGCTGAATCGCACTTTGTTGCGTCGCAGCAAGGGTCGCTATTTAAATAAACGTTTTCGCGAAGTTCGGCTTCTGTACCTATTTTTTATGTGATACTTATCACGTAAAATTATTTAAACCTTTCTGTATTTGTTCTGCTCAATTTCGGACGGTACAATTTGAAAGCTGAATTTCTTTTCAGGTGCTACAATCAGTATTCATGAAGTCAAACTCCCCTGCGCTCTGCTGCACGATACTAGACGCGATATCGAGCGTGTACCATGCGGACAACGCCAATTACTTCATACTGGAAAACCAGAACACGCTCAGTCAATTCTCAGAGTGGATTTATACGAAAAACGCAGAAATTCAAGAGAAATTCTTCGAGCTGTTAGAGTTTATTGTGTTCCAGTTGAATTTTGTGCCGTGTAAGGAGCTGATCTCGTTGTCTCTGCTCTTAAAGGCTAATAGGTCGAGGAGTTGCAGTGTATTGTGTATGAAGACGCTTTTGAACATTCTGAAGTGAGTATTAAAATATTTTATATGGATACAAGAGATAATAATAATGGAGGGAATAATGTATCCTGGAGACAACCAGTCGCTAATTTACTGGAGCTATACATTCTCTTATATGCCTTAGTACACTAATCAATCAATAAAATACATTGAAATTTTAAATTCTCATATCGAATTTTTCGATTCCGACAGGATTTAAACCCGCATTGATACAAGCGATCCTCCTAAAGCCGGAATGCCTTAACACGACCACGAAACCCATAGGACGTCAGGTCGAAAATCTTGATAAGATCTCATACTAAATTGTTTTTGAAAAAAAAACATTGTTACAGTAACTTCAATATTTATCTAAGTGGCTCGTTCTTTCTCTAACCACTTTTAACCATTTTCACAGACACAACGTAATATTCAAGGACGTTTACCGAGAGGTCGGCATGTTAGAAGTCTTTGTGACATGCCTGTCTCGCTACGCCGTCTACTTAAAAGACAAGCAATTACTCGCCGAAGATAAACTAAAGGAATCTGAAACATCACCAACTGACTCTCCCAAAGCACCCGATAGAAAGAAAAGACTATCCAGAAACGATTCGTTACTCGTCAAAGACCCTAAAGTGGAAGCTGAGGAGGAAGAATTAGGTTCTTTGTTAATGGAAGGTCTTACAGTATTGCTCAATGGGAACACGAATAATTGCAACGTGTTTAGAGATTGTGGAGGCGCGAAGTGTGTTCATGGAATGGTGGTGCACGAAGCGTGTCGAACTATGGCTTTAGGTATGTAAAAGATCGACAACATTTGTACCGGTTTTAGCGTTGTCAATAAAAACTGCGTAGCTTACAAATCTCTGTAAGAAAAATGGAAAACAACGATACCGCCACAATTTTTTGTAATAACTGTTCAAAAATAAAATACAAAGAGTCGATGTGTTATGAAAGTATCAGTGGATCTACACAGCGTCTGACACTCTGACACTGCGTTGGTCAAAACTATAATCAAAGCGTACAGCAGTTCCAAAATTATTCGAATTTATAAACTTTGAACTGTTCAACAACTTTGCTCTCTAACCGTAACCACAACACAGACTGAGCGCAGACCTTAGTCACGACAGTCTTAAGATAGACTTGTTTCTCTCTCTCTCTCTCTCTCTCTCTCTCTTATGTGCAGTTCCTGTAGGTATTAGACAATATTGTGAGACGTTTTGTTTGAAGTCTGCGCGTCTTCATACTTTTTGTACAGCAACAGTCTGTCTTAAAACTGTCGTGACTCAGGTCTGCGGTAAGCCTTAGATCACGAATATTTTCCTTTATGGCATAAAACAAAATGTTGAGATTTACACCAGTGTACCTTAATTTTCATATTGCTTGCAGGTGTAATAAGAGAGCTCATAGTGAGCGGGTCTGGTGAAGAAGACATGTCCGCATTGCTTTGTGGAATGCACGCGGCTCCCAATGATGCGTTGCGACTGAAACTGCACATACTAAAGGCTCTTTTGGCCTGTCTGAGGGATTCGCATCGCACTAGAACTATATTCAGAAAGGTAAGTTTGAAACTCTTTAACTCCTTTTTTAACAATTTAAACGAGTGGATGAGGTGCAAATGTATTAGCATAGACTTAGTATAATAGACTACTAGTTAGCGGGCCGCCGAAAGGCGCTTCGTCTCTTTTTTTACAAGAGTTTTGTATAAATCCTTTTTTGTTTTGTGTGTGATCGGTACCTATTCTGTGCTAGCGGCTACTTGACTACGTGATTAAAGATGCCACTAGTTTTTCATCGAAATTGAAAAATTGTCATCATAATTTTCGATTCCGACGGGATTTAAAGGCATTGATTCAAATGACCTAATGCTCGGCATTTCACACAGCATCATGTAGCCCCAAAGTAAGCAGAGCTTGTGTTATGGGAACCACAAAACTGAATATACTACTTACATACTTTATTTTTATACATACATACAAAACACTCTAGTTTACCACTTGGTTAGCCACCTCATCACCATCATAAAGACTACCATTATCATTTATTCGGCATTCTTCTTCAGGTCAGCGGCTTCGTTTACGTGACGAGCGTGCTGGTATCGTTGGAAGGGAAGCTGAAAGGAGACGAACCAATGGACCGGGACATGCTACAGTTGATACACATTGTGTTCTACACTATCAGTACCGCGATGAGGTTCGAGCCAGCAAATGCCAAGTTTTTTCACCATGAGGTAAGAAAAAAAAAACCGGTATCCTAAGGCCTGGAACGCACTAGCGGCTAACCGCGCGGCCTGCCGCTTTTCCCATTTTAATATGCAAGCGCTTGTGATTGTATTGTAACTGATAACCGCCACTTCAAGAAGACAACCGCACGGTTAGACCGCCCCCGCGGTTAACCGCTAGTGCGTTTAGTCCCTAAGGCAGGAAAGTCATCTTCAATCTAAGGGGGTAGTCACTGGTGTGTTTTCATACATATGCCTACACTTCGCAGTAGAAAGCTTTCACATGTGGATTTTGGAAAGCTTATCAATGTTACATAATATTTTTTACCAGTAGGAATAATTTGAGCGCATATATTTTTTTACCTGGAGGGTTACTCACAAAAATAAAAACTCAATTTCGTACCAATTTTCGTAGTTCAGTTTATGTTGGTCAAATGTTCCTATACGCCATATTGAATCAGTGCCAATCATAATATTTAATCTCAGTTTTCTGTGATTGGTCTATTCCTGCTCTCAGCTGATTGATCTGTCAGTGCAGTGTTAGTAAACATTGTAAACATCCAAAATGACTCGAGTATAATTCAGTTTCCTCCTACATTAAAAATTACAAACAATTCTTGTTTGTTTGTTTGTTTTAAGCCTACACTGTCCCACTGCTAGGCAAAGGCCTCCCCTCGAGTTTTCCAGGTAGTTCGGTCCAACGCTATTGCCTGCCACTGATAGTCACACAAAAAATTGAGTTTATCATAATATATTTCAGCTGTGCATGACTACATTGTGCAATACGATACGACTGCTGGGCTGTTTCGTGGAAGACACAGAGTTACAGAACGACACTGAGGCTGGAGATCCTGAATTGTACGAAATATTCCATGAAATATTCACCGGGAACATTATGGAAATGACGTAAGTAGTATGTGTTATATGTATACCGACTCTTAATTTCAGCCACAAAGCCACGAATGATAGCAATAAAATGCCACTTTCTACATCTATTCAATTACTGCCCTTGACAAAAAAAAACTTCATAACAACTATTAAATATTCTGTAATGATCATCAACTCTACTCTCTTTACGCATGTGGTATACAAACGGTATCATGCGATTATACAAGTACTAGTGAACGCTCGCGGCTTCGCCCGCGTGGACTACTTTTTTTTTCCCACGGGAACCATACATTTTTCCGGAATAAAAAGTAGCCTATTTGTTATTCCAGAACCTAAACTATCTACATTCCAAATTTCATCAAAATCGGTTCAGTAGTTATGGAGATACGTGGTAACAAACATTCACACACACACACACACACACACACACACACACACACACACACACACACACACGGACTTTCGCCTTTATAATATTAGTAGGATAAAAGTAATTCATTAGTTCCATAGAAAGACTTTTGTATGGTTCAGCTACTGTGGTAAAATCTAATTTATTACAAACTAGCTGTGCCCGCGACTTCGTTCGCGTATGCTAATTCTACTAATTTGCGAAATGTGAAAGTTTGTGAGGATGGATGTATCGATGGATGTTTGTTACTCTTTCACACCAAAACTACTAAACGGATTTTATTGAAACTTGGAATAATTACTTACTTACATAGATTATGACCTGGAATAACACATAGGCTAGGTTCTTTTTATTCAAATTTTTTAAAACTCATTAGGTAGGTATTGCACTGGTAAATCTTTTTGCATGAAAATGTTGAGAAAACGAATTTTCCCAGATAAAAGACCTAGCTAGATCGGCTTTTCGCCTCCGTAAGCCCACGTACCTACCGCAAATTTCATCAAAATCGCATAGCTTGTACTATGGGAACCAGATAACTGATAGAATAGGTACTTACCTACTTCTATATTTTTTTGTAAATACTTTAGGTAGGTAGGGACTTAATACTTGAATATCTGGGCGACCGAACTATGCTCGGGTGCAAATAGATAAAAATTAAAAAAGAAAAAGAAATAAAACTTACGAAAAGTAAACTTTTACTGGCTGAGATTCGAACTCGAAGCCATCGGTTGAGTTGAGAGGCGGACACCTATTTCACTTGGCCACTTTAGTTTCAACAGAAATTGTAAAATTACGAACCACATTGCACTGGTAGGTAAACCTTTTTGCGTAAAAATGTCGAGAAAACGAATTTTCCCAGATATGAGACCTAGCCTAGGTAGATCGATTTTTCGTCCCCTTTAACCCCCGTACCGCAAATTTCATGGTCGTATGGTATGGTGCCGGCGTATACGTTGGGACCAACGTTGGTCCCAACGTTGGGGCCAAGATTTCGTGAACCATCCACACGTTGGCGATTACACCAGTCTTGTTCCGTGACGGAACTTCCGTCAGAGCCAACGCAACGTGAGGACGTCTGATGTCTGCGCGTCCGATACAGAAATTGAAATTTTTGTATCGGATGTATATGAAATAGATTTTTGAAGACTTCTATGTTCAAATTACGATTTAAATACTTGGCTATAATTTACTTTAGCGCTGCGCTGAATTGGGGAATTTGTTTTCTAAAATATTGAATTCATTTAAAGCTCTGATTTTTATATTTTCGAAAATTTAAGGAAGATTAATATTCAATTGAGGTTTTAATTATATAACATTTACAGATTTAAGTCTATTGCGCTGAAACAACATACGGTTTTGAAACGCAAAAATTTGTATATTCCTGCTTGTTTTCTAATAGCAAATCGCAAGAAGCTATTTCTGTTTCGTAAAAATAGCTTAGGCGTGCTATCTAGTTACCTATTTTTCCTATTTACAACTATCTACTTGGGGTTTGGGTGTTTTAATTTCTAATCTATCGTGATAAATACTTTTTAAATAAATACATAGGTATTTAACATAATAAATACACGGATAGAAAATTTGAATAAGTACTTGGAAATAATTTACTTTGGCGCTGCGCTGATTTGGGGAATTTGTTTTCTAAAATATTGAATTCATTTAAAGCTCTGATTTTTATATTTTCGACAATTTAAGGAAGATTAATATTCAATTGAGGTTTTAATTATATAACATTTACAGATTTGAGTCTATTGCGCTGAAACAACATACGGTTTTGAAACGCTAAAATTTGTATATTCCTGCGTGTTTTCTAATAGCAAATCGCAAGAAGCTATCTCTGTTTCGTAAAAATAGCTTGGGCGTGCTATCTAGTTACCTATTTTTCCTATTTACAACTATCTACTTGGGGTTTGGGTGTTTTAATTTCTAATCTATCGTGATAAATACTTTTTAAATAAATACATAGGTATTTAACATAATAAATACACGGATAGAAAATTTGAATACTTGGAAATAATTTACTTTGGCGCTGCGCTGATTTGGGGAATTTGTTTTCTAAAATATTGAATTCATTTAAAGCTCTGATTTTTATATTTTCAACAATTTAAGGAAGATTAATATTCAATTGAGGTTTTAATTATATAACATTTACAGATTTGAGTCTATTGCGCTGAAACAACAAACGGTTTTGAAACGCTAAAATTTGTATATTCCTGCGTGTTTTCTAATAGCAAATCGCAAGAAGCTATCTCTGTTCCGTAGAAATAGCTTAGGCGTGCTTTCTACTTACCCACTTTACCTACAACTACTACTTCATGGTCATCACCTACCTAAAACCAATTTAAGTGATGTAATTTTGAAATTCGTAGGTAATAAAAAAATGTTTAAAAATTTCCATGAGTGCAAAAAGAGGAGGTCAGACGGTCACCCATCCCAACATTTTGTTCCCCATACAAACTTTCAACCCTTATTTTTTTATCTCAACCATGATAACATATGAAAAAAAGTAGCCTACGTCCTTTCCTGGGATATAATCTATATCCATGCCAAATTTTATCGTAATCTTTTCTTTAGAAAACAAAGTGTTTAGAAATTTAGATTGAATTCTTTAAATGTACATATCTTTTTTATTTGTGAACGGATTTTGATAAAAAAACTTCTATTTTTTAATCCCAACTTACCATAATACAACAGTCAAAACTACATCCAATTCAGTAGAGCCGTTTTTGAGATTAGCAGCAATAAACACACAGAGAAACTAAAGTCACAGTAGAATTCTTTAAATAGATATATCTTTTTTATTTGTGAACGGATTTTGATAAAACAACCCCTATCTTTTAATTCCGGCTTACCATAATACAACAATGAAAACTGCAACCAAATCAGTTCAGTAGTTTCAGAGATCTTAGTGCTCAAACACACAGAGAAACGAAAATTTCAAAGTCACAGATTACCAACAGTTACTATGAAGTGTTTGCGTTCAAGGTCAACGTAGATCGCGCTTATGACATTTTTGGACGTGAAAAGGTTATATGGATCAAAAACTGACATCACTTAATTGAATACTTATAAGTTTGTTCTTAGACTTCATTCTTATTATATGTATAGATAACTATAGATACCTACTTGCTAAAATTAACAGTTTTATAACACAATTAATCTTCCAGGTTTCCCGAAAAAGTGCCAGTGGTGTTCGTAAACGCGTGCATAGTGCTGCGTTTGTTGTACGACGTTGCGCTGGATTCGTTCGACAAGCCGACTTTCTGCGGCTCGCTTCACGCGCAATCGCCAAGTCTGTCCAGACAGAGCTCTGCTATCAACGAGGTACTTTTTCTGTTGAGAATCTTTAGGCGTTCCAGGGGTTTGACGGGATATCCTTCAAAGTGTAAATTTTTAATTAACAAAATTGCTATATTGGTTTTTTCAGTTTTAAAAATAAACTATTTTTTGTTTTTTTTTCTTGGTTGATCTACATGAGTTACTTATCCTATTAAAGATAATTCTGATAATGTAGGACGTCATCTGTAAAGTCATTGTAAGAAAAAATCGTTCTAGTTTCAATAAACGATGTGGTGATAGGGTAGGTAAAGGATGCTATAAAAGTCGGCTGCTTTTACTGTCTTTTTTGCAAATGTAAACCATGAGTTTTTTTTTCTCTAACTTTACCTGCCTTTAGACTTATTTTACCTACCCTATGACCATGCCTCTGGCAAAATAAATATTTAATTTCATTTCTTTAAAAATCTATAATTTAGGCCACCATTTTGAATTTCTTTCTCAGTCTAAACCAGCCGGCCGAACCGCGCCTCTCAACCTCTCATCAGGAGGCGGGAATGGCGGTGAGGCGTGGGTGGTCCATTCGGGTGTGGTCATAGTGCTGGCGAAACTGCTACCTGCCTTGCCCCGCCCGCCGGAACACGAGGATTACGCGAGGGCGATTAGAGACTATTTGGCACATGTGCTCAAGAGTCTCGTTAGAAAGTAAGTCCTATTTCTTCTACAGAAGGTAAATGAAATAACTCATCACGTTTCTGAAACTACAAAGGTGTAGCCTTCATCTAATTAAAATCTGATTTACATAGGGGTTAATGATTGAAGTAAGCTTTCACCAACGCGTGATGCAATTTGCTTGAAACTTGATTTTGATAATTTGATTTTGAAATGTGGTGTCAAAGTATGGGAAAATTTAAACGCTTGAAACTTGGTTTGGATAATGAAAATACGAAATAATTAATTTGAATTACATCACGTGTACTAGTTACTTATGCTGTAAATAGGTAGTGAACTGCCTTTTGATTGTCTGACTTTGACAGCAACCAAAATTGATCTCAAACTCTCAAATATGACAGTTCAGTAACCACGCAAGTAGCTCTGTCACTCTCATCTCGACGAGATCGAACGCGAAATTGGTAATTTGAGACCAATTTTAGTTGCTATCAATGATAATCAACCCGCAGAAACCGAGCATGTGTAATGCGACGTACACACTCAAGTGCAAACAGACATTCAACAAGACAGATATATGATTAGATTAGAGCGAAGTAGCTCTGTCACTCTCGTCTCAAGGAGACCGAACGCGACAGAAGATAATGAGCTCGTTG
Source organism: Camptogramma bilineatum (assembly GCA_958496255.1). Lineage (NCBI taxonomy): Eukaryota > Metazoa > Arthropoda > Insecta > Lepidoptera > Geometridae > Camptogramma > Camptogramma bilineatum. The sequence goes on along the minus strand of OY292463.1, from coordinate 3,466,290 downwards.
AATATCTGTTTGCACGCGAGCGACTAACTAAACCCACCATAACGTTTAATCTCAAAACTTTCTCTAGATTGTTCTAAACCATGATATATTTTAGTTTTTTGATTCAGGTGTGACTTTGCGAAGTCCTTCTAATTTTTTGAAAATTCCAATATATCCAGTCAAAACTATTTTGGTATTGATTGGCGGAAGAGTACCTACTAGATATTTTGGTATTTTCAAAAAAATACTATAGACTAGCGGACGCCCGCGGCCTGGCCCGCGTGGACTCCTACTTTTTTATCCCACGGGAAACATGCATTTTTCGGGATAAAAAGTAGCCTATGTCACTCTCCACCCCTTCAACTATCTCCACACAAAAAATCACGTCAATCCGTCTCTCTGTTTTGACGTGAAAGTAGGACAAACAAACACACTTTCACATTTATAATATGGGTACATATATTTTGTGCAGTGAACGCAACCAGCAAGTGATGTGTGTATGCGGTCTCGCCGGCGTCCTTCTATCAGTATGTGGCGCCGCGTTGCGCTGCGAGAAACATCCGCTACACGCGCCTTCTATGTACATGCTGGAACGACTGGCGGCACATGCTTTGAGGCCGAGTGAACTGAGGTAAGTCTAAAGTCAAATTCATTTTATTCAATAAGATCACTTCGTGTATCACTTTGAATCGTCTTAAGAGCTAGGTGATTCTGTTCCTTCGCGACCAACACCGTGAAGAACCAGGCAACAATATAAATAAAATAAACAAAATATAAAATAAACGTTATCTTATCTTATCAACAAACACGGTTTAGGGCCTAACATTCTTTTCGGTGACACACTTTTTGTATCAATCTTTTTTTTTAATGTAAGTACATAATAATTATTATAAATGTTATCTAATTTTTACAAGTAATATAAGGGTAAGTTAGTAAGATCGTATGAGCAAGTGGCCAACTCTGGTGACGGAGTTTTAAGGCCGCCTAAAGGCCTCCGTCATGGCTTAGCGACATAACGTCCGGGACCGACGATTTACTTGCTTATGGCACCCCTACTTGCTTATGGCTTCATATTTTTACTAATGACAACCTCTGTGGCAGTGGGTGAAGCCTGAGATTGCATGAGCTGAGAGGCACCACTGGTATTACCTGTTATTTTCTATGTATTCTCTGTGTCAAATAATCTTATCTTTATGTCAAGAAAAGAGACGGATTAAAGTGCAATTCAGATTATGATTCTGCTATAACGGCCTTTTAACCCCCGTTGTTTTTCACCAGAGAGTTCCTGCGAATGGGTAATCCACTGAACTGCATAGCGCCGGAGCCGGGTCAGATGAGCAAACCGGGCGGGCCGGTGCCTCTCACTAGAATCAAGACACTGGTCTCTATGACCACGCCTAGAGATTACAGGTAAGCCTTTGAGATCAATCTTTTATCATTAGCCCCTCTACTTATAAAATTCTGTTAAAATTGAACACCGTTGCAATTGCCATCCTTTTTGTTAGATAGTGTCAAACAGTGAAAGGGCGAATATTGTGCATTATTTAACCAGTGTTCAAGTTTATAAGTAAGGCCTTATAGTCGAATTGCTCATTGTACGAACTAAAAATATATGAAAAATGACATTTTGATCGTCAATTTTAGTGCGTATAATGAGCAATCCGACTTATAGATGTTGCTCTCACTTAACTGGTTGAATGTTTATTTGCTCGGAAGCCTGTAAACGCACCATAAAACTAAACCTATTTTGCTTTTAGATCACAAAACTCATGCACGTTGCCGCCATTTGTTGAGTTTGATATGTCGGCGGAAGGTTTCGGATGCCTCTACCTACCGAGTATAGCGCCGCAGTCGGCCAATCTGAACGCGTTGGGAACTCAAGATAATGCCACGCTTGGAGGAATTGGGTCAGGTAAGCCAATTGTTATTAGATGATTTGTGTGGAGTTAAGAGTTTTGTTTCTATGCTCGCTTATTTACATTTTAATAACAGAATTAGTCAAACTTTTATCATCAAACAGAGTAGCTGTGGTGTTAGCTCTAAGGGTGAGCAAAAAGAATCCACAAGCATTGCTTATTAGAGAAACTTGAAAAAATACCCAAGCAAGTAAATTCGCAGCCCCACCGAAGGCTAATAAATTAAGCTACGGAGCAATCCAGTTCACAGTGAAAGAACGTTTGCAGTTCTCACCGTACAAAATATCTATCTATTTTACTTTCTAGGTGAAGCGCGCGTGGCGTAGCTTGCTTAGTTGAAGTTAAGCAGCGTTGTGCGCTGTCGCAATTTGGACGGGTGACCGCAAATGGTATTACGAGTTGAGCGCTTCCGTGCTTAAATTATCGGTCACGGTTTTTAAGTCGTTAAAATAAAACAGGTTTTTATTGACACAATCAAGTGATACAGGTTTTATTGAATCCATACGGGAGCGGGAGAACTAGTTGAAAACTGTGTTTTAGGAGCCAGTGGCTTCTCCTTATTTAAGTTAAGCCATGACGGAAGCCTTTAGGCGGCCTAAAAACTCCGTCACCAGAGTTGGCCACTTGCTCATATGAACTTACTTACCTACTTTATTTTCTAGGTGATCGAGTATTCCCTCCACAAACCGGCCTTACCTATTCCACATGGATTTGCGTGGAAAAGTACTCAGATCCACGTTCGGACCCCCACTGCGTTCGATTGCTCACACTAGTGCGAAATATCAACAACAGTAGAGATGAACATCTGGTCTGTCTGACTGTTGTGCTGTCTGCGAGGGATAAAGCTATTATTGTGTCGACGCAAGAGACGCTGGTGCCGCAAAGTACGTATACTGATAAACTATAGAAACTCTTTGGTCGAATAAGCCTAGATCAGTTTAAGAAAACCCACACTGCATTGTGGATTTCTGATCAATGTGAACTTCACAGATGTCGGTTCCTGGGAGCCGGATGGATGCGGCGAGTGCGGGGCGCGGGTTTGGTGCCCGGACCTGCAGCACGAAGGTCAATGGCACCATCTCGTGCTAGTGCTGAATAGAGCGGTGCTTAAGAACTCTTCCTTCTCGCTCTATCTTGATGGTAAGTTTCACTTACTTCTATATTTCGACTAGCATTCTGCTATTTAATTTGATCTTCCTCAAGAAATGAGCTATCAAATGCAGAAAGATTTTTTCAAGTAGTCCAGTTTGTGAGGACGGATGGATATATTACTCTTGCACGCAAAAACTACTGAACGGATTTTGAGGCAATTTCGAATATTCATAGTTTATGACCAGGAATAGCACATAGGCTACTGTTTATCCGGGTACCACGCGAGCGAAGCCGCTGGCGGAAGCTAGTCTATTCTATACGAATATCTCAATACTATTATTTTGAGGTTATGTCATGTTTTGCACAGGTCATGAATGAGGCGAAAGAAGTTTGTCAGGATCGTAGCAAGTAGAAATCCGTGGTATCTGCCTACCCTTGTGGGAAAGAGGCGTGATTTTTATGTATGTATGTATGCACAGGTCAACACATGCATTCTGGTAAACTACACTACGTTAGTGCGAATCCTGGAGGCGGCGCGGCGACGCTTTCTGGAGCTTCTAGCGTCTACTGCGTGTTGGGCACTCCGCCGCAATGGAGGCGGTATTCACGGCTTGTATGGCGACAGGGACCCGCGTTACTGCTCGAAGACGTAAGTGTTGTAGCAATAAAGTAAGTAAGTTCGTATGAGCAAGTAGCCAACTCTGGTGACGGAGTTTTTAGGCCGTCCGTCATGGCTGGACGACTTAAAAGCCGGGACCGACAATATAACGCGCCCTCCGAAGTATGGAAGCCCTACTACTTGATGATGTAAGTGACATAAAAAAATGTAATAAAACGCCATGTCAACTTCAGCAAAATTTGGGTACTTATAGTCGTATTGCTCATTATACGGACTAAAATTGAAGGAAAAAATGTCATTTTTCCTTCAATTTTGATTAGTTTTGATACGATTTATGTCAAAATTGAAGGAAAAATGACATTTTTTCCTTCACTTTTAGTCCGTATAATGAGCAATACGACTATAGGTACCAAATTTGCATTTGGACATACCTCTGACTACCCTATTTGACATCTGCAAGGCTCTTAAAATGCCTAAAAAGATCTGAGATGTCTACCGCGCCTTGGGGATACCGCCGTGAAAATCACATCACACTAATATTATTAATGTGAAAGTTTGGATATTTGGATGTACGTTTGTTCTTCTATAACGCGACAACCATTGAACCGAATAGGACTTAAGCTACTTTTTATCCAGGTACCACGCGAGCGAAACCGCGGGCGTTCGCTAGTATTTCACATTTATTACTAGCTGCTGTCCGCGGCTTCGCTCGCGTGGTACCCGGATAAAAAGTAGCCTAATGTCCTATTCCTGGTTATCATCTGTTTATATTTTAAATTTCAGCCGAATCAGTTCAGTGGTTGTCGAGTTATAGAGGAACAAACTTATATCCAAAGTTTGGATGTATGTTTGTTCCTCTATAACTTTTGATTCCTTGAACTTTGGATTCCAAACATCCAAACTTTCGCATTTATAATTTAGTGTGATAGTGTGATTTACCGTGCAAATCTTTTCTAGGTGCTACCAGCTCAAACAGTATCAGTGATCTACCAACTGGGTCCACACTACGTCGGAACTCTCCAAGCGCCGCTACCACCCGGACAGAACCAGGAACCTTTGACGCCGCTCGTCGCTGAAGAGAAGGTGGTCTTCGGCATCAACGCGAGGGCCATGTCGCAGCTCACCCTGGCTAAAATACGGAAGGTTTATAGCAAGAATGACAACAAGGCTATCGCGAAACAGCTGGGTAAGCGGCATTTGTATTGAGAAGTTTAGTTCATAGTAGATTTGAATGAAGTTCTGCGTAGCTGCATAATTTATGAGTGAGCTAGTGGCGTTGATAACTAAGCTCTTCAGTGTTTTGAAGGCATTAATGTTAAGCGTTATACGCTATAAGCCTACTCCATCTCAAACAATGCCCCAGGCACTACAGTGTCCTGTTAAGTGTAGGCAAAGACTGCCTCCTGACAACGTATAAATCATCTGGTAAAGATGTAAAGACCCAAGTATACGCTACACATTAATGCCATTTCTAGCTCTTTATTTAACCCATTCCCTGCCCCGTGCTCTCCGAAAGAGAGCGCCTCAGGAACATATTGCACCTAGAGCACATGTGCGTCAATGGACAATCTAATCAGATTTCAATCGTGATTCAAAATACAAGGCAATTTGGATGTCTACTCCTCTCTTTCGCAATCAATTAGGTTGCGAACAATTAGGTTATAAGATTATCTACCTGCCGCTGTTTTTCCCAGTGACTACAGTATGGGGTCAAAAAGGGCGACTTGAAATTTTTTGCGCGAGTGTGTTTCCTCTGGTGTCGCAGGCGTCCATAGGCTACGGTAACCACTTACCATCAGGTGGGCGGTATGCTTGTCTGCTACCTTAGTAGTGTAAAAAAATACAATAAGGACCAGTCAACGTGAGTCTTTAATCAACCTCCATTCTCTTAATATCGCAGGTATGTCTTCCCACGAGAATGCGACGCCTATCCGAATACTGCACAACTCTGCCGGTCACCTTATGGGGCCGGCGCGCTGTTTAGGAGGAACAGTTGTCGGATATCTCGGTGTTCGGGTATTCTGTTCCAAACCTGCCGCTATTATGGTAAGTTCTAGCACAGAATAATAGTACTACGTACAGAAGGCTCATTTCGCGAAAAAATTATATAAATAGCGACTTTTGCTGCGACGCAGCAAAGTGCAATTCTGCTCGCATAAGCGTTCAATGCCAAACGAGTTAATCACCTAAACATTGCCAAAATTGCAAAAAGTTATTGTTGAGAATATATAAATATATTCTCAACAATAACTGACATTGAAAATATTTTCATTAAAAAAGTTGTCATGTTACGCAATTTGCCCCTGTTAGGCTATACGCCGTGTTTGTTGCCTAATTCATCACAACAGTTTACTCACAATGAACAAGAATATACCATTTTGAGAAGAATCTGAAATCTGATCTACAAAATTGTTTTCCTAGATTGACACAGTAGGCGGCTGCTCCGTCCTACTAGGTCTGATTGCTATGGCTCAAGACGTAGAATGCCTCTACGCCGGCGTGAAAGCTCTAGTATGCGTCGTACGCTCAAACAAAGCAGCACAAGCAGAGATGGACCGGCGGAAAGGATACCAAACCCTCGCTATGCTACTGAAGAGGAAGAAACAACTACTGAACTCGCATATACTACATCTGATATTCGGATTGGTGGGGACCGTTGATAGTCAGAAGGAAACCTCTTCGATTCCAAACTTGACGGCATTTCAAGTAAGTTTAGAACATTTTGTCATTTATCCCTGACTTTCTACCGACATTGGACAGTTCAGTTTGGGTTGTTGATATTTTTGATGAAATTTAGCAGTGCATGATTGTAACATTGGTATCAACTGTAAAAGAGATATGAATGCAACCCCAAACCTGTCTAAACTATCGTTCGGTAGAGAGTGTAGCTTAAAGGGGTTATATCAGGTACTGGGCTTTTAGTAATTTCTTTTTTCTTTAAAATTTTCTGTACTTTTATTTTGTTTAATTTGTTTATCTTATTTTGCTTAGTCTCGTGAGCTAAACACATTGCAAATCTTGCTTGAGTAGTGCTATGTTTTCTGATTATTCTTATCTTTTCAGTGCTTATTTCCATTACAGGACCTAATATGTGAACTGGAGGTATGGCTCGGCGCTCCAGGCGGGCTCATCAAATCCCTTCTGGAACATCTGTTAGAACTAGCCACGGAAACAGCGCACAGAACGCACAACCTTCGCACAATGAGAGAACTTCAACTAGTCTCTAAACTACTCTACATTATAAACGATGTCAAAGTAGTCAGCACAAAGAATGTACTGATACAACTGCTATCTGCTTTGTTAGGCGGACAGCCCAGACCGAGCGACTTGCTATGCCTAGGACAATTCATGGCTTACACTCTACCTCTACCATCTCATACAGAAAAAGGTGTCAATCTTAAAGAGAGCGACTGTGAGAAAGAATGCGAAGGCGAACAGATAATACTGCGGAACAAATGCTTCAATGTATTGCATACGTTACTTTTTACTCAAAGGAACTTGGTCAACACAATTGTCTGTGAGGAAATATCGCGAGTGTTGGGAATGGATTGGCTGCTGAGTTTTATGCAAGAGAATGTTCATCATACAACTGTTCTCTGGGCTTTGAGGATACTGGTTATTCTTTGTTCGGGTCAGGGACAGCAGAACGCTATAATGCAAAGGTAAGAAATCTCTAAATATACATTTTGATGGTAACTTATGGTTAGTGAGAAACCCTGTAGATTAGACTACGCATCAGGGTATTTTTCTTCAGATAAATTCACCATTAATTTATGATAGAACCACACAATCTCATTAAATGCATTTGTAATATCAAGGAATATATATTTGTTCCATTATAATTTAGTTTACACTGAATCCTCAAAAATATACGGAAAAATTTAATTATTCTATCCTTTTTTACGCATTTTTTTATTTCAATATGCTATTAGGTCCCGATATTATTTAAAAACCTACTTATATCCTTTTGTTGAAATTATACCTAACCCTCGGGAACTCTATTAAACTTTTGAATTGAATTACTGCTTAAAACTTGAAACAGACTAAAACTTAAATGATTTTGATCAACAGCAATTTCCATCTCTGTTGAATTTGTATTTTATTTACCTTTTTGTATGTAGGTTTCGCGAAGGTTCCGGCAATGGCGGCTGGCTCCGTCACACAGAAATGATCGCGTCGCCACAACAAGCCGGCGTGGTGCTCACCGCGACTGTACACTCGCATTCACATCTACACATGACTGTACTACATACATCCGGCTTCACTTTACTTGCGTGGTAAGATAACCAGCCAACTATAGTCGTATTACTCATTATACGGACTAAAATTGAAGGAAAAAATGTCATTATTCCTTCAATTTTGACATAAAACATATCAAAAATAATCAAAATTGAAGGAAAAATGACATTTTTTCCTTCAGTTTTAGTCCGTATAATGAGCAATACGACTATATTATACTCATGAACCAGCCAAAAGTGAACCTCCCAACTATACTATTGATCCCCAACATCATGGTAATAACTATGCTCAAGTGCCAGTAGATACAAGTAGCTACAACACTCAAGAACCAATATGAGGCTCATGACTATGAAAATTATGGTCTATCTCTCTGATATTTGAGATTATTTAAAGGCGTCAGTGGGTAGTCAGTAGCAAGTCAGATAATCGCGTCGCCGCAGCAAGCCGGTCTGGTTCTCACCGCGAGTGTACACTCGCATTCACATCTACACTTGACTGGTCTAGGTAGTAACCTACAGTCTGGCTTCAGTTTACTTACGTTGTAAGTTTTTGTACGATTTTGGGGTCTATCCGCTTAGGCATTTAAAGTTATTGCGAACCATTTGGCATATGCCTTCATTTTGTAAGAGGTCATTTATCACTTTACACAGATTGAAAGTTCAGTTAAAGCAATCTTCATTCATCAGCTATTTAATATTAAAATAAAGCTATTAACTCAACACTTATGTACTTAACTCTTTTCTGCCACAATCCGTCATGTTTATTTCTTAGTCCTAATTGAAAAGTGAACGGGTAAAATAGCGACCTAACTTGTCAATTTCTTCCAGGCTCGTTTTGACGCACCTACAAATACCAGAGCTATACTACCTCCTATTCGGTCTGACCCTGGGCCAGCCGATGCGGCACGTGGGTTCTGACCGCGCCGTATCGGTGGAGCGCGTGTGGGCGGCCGCGTGGGGTCCTTCGGCGCCGTCTCGGCAACCCTCGGCCGCTGTTGCCGCGAGAATCACGCTGTGTCCCGAGGCTGTTGTTATACTGTTGGGCACTGTGAGGGCGCTTATACACACCGAGCAAGGAACGCTGCCCGAGTGGCTGGTGGAGCATCCGCTGGGCATTGTACAGGTGATAAAACTTTTTAAACTATCATGGTTGTAAGCATTGTAAACACTATGTACGTATGTATGCTATGTATATATACACCGTTTATTTTTGGTCAGTTTAAAGCCGGCGCCTACGTAATCTATATCGATAACCTTACTCAAAAATAATGATAAATATGAGATCTATTTTTTTGCAATTAATAATATCACAAAACATAGGCAGGATATATCACGGAGATACGTGCTCTGTGCTCAGCTGTTGCTACGGCGTAGAGTCTACGCTACGTCGTAGTCATACATACATACCTAGGTCATTAGCTCTGCGCGCCTACGACACCTTACCAAGTGTTTTCCTCACTCTTGTTAATCTTTTCAACTATTTAGTTTCGTATGAAATACTTATCAAATTCAAAAACTCAACCAACGACACGAATACGATTAAGCAATACAAGCAGTGGGTGCTGGCTTTAAACTGACCCAGAATTAACGGTGTATACTATGTATGTAGGTACGGATGTTCGGCGTAGTAAAAGACTGAAAAAGAGGGTAGACCGTTTCGTCTGCCAGTGATTACCCACAAACTCGCTAAAAACTTTAGTTAACCGTGATCATGGCGCATGCAACTGTGCCGACATATCGGGAAACAGAAAAATCCAAAAACCATGGTAAATATCCCGTAGTGTTTACAATTGTACAGGTGAGTTACTTCACTAGACGGTAAGCAATGATGTTTTCAAAAGGGGAAGATAAGTGACGCACTAACATCGCATGCAAAAACTTGGGCTCTGTGCACACTACAAACACGAAACTACATCAATGCTCATTTTATAGATTGCCAATTGTTAAGGATGGAGAGAGCAACTTAAGCAGTCGTGCGAGCGAGACAGCAATGGCTAGCGGCCGGGTTCTATCGACTCCGGCAGAATGGAGTTGATACGATAGAGCCCAGCCGCTAGGCAATGCTGTCTCGGTTGCGCGACTGCTTTAGTTCTCTCAATACTTGTCTATTGGCAACTTCAAGGTGCGTTCGAGACGAAAGTCCGGCAGGTTTGTCCACTGGACTCAGTTGAGTAGGACCAGGCGTTTTGGTAAGTCACCTATCTCCCCCTTTTGAAAACATTATCGACGGGAAGTAAGTTCGAATGACCAAGTGGCCAATTGGTCTTTTTGGCGGGAATTTGAGAAGTCATGTTTCGTTTTTGTTTTATTTTCCCAAACTTGTGTTTCTTCGAATGTTAATGTGTAATAATGGTGGATTATATAACTTATTTATCTATAAACTTGAAATTTATTAATTATTTGACACTGGCTGAATGCACAAGACGTGCGAAGCCAAAATAAAGAAAAAAAAAAAAAAGTGGCCAATTCGAATGATCTAGTGACGGAGTTTTTAGGCGGATACAGCAGAGGTAGGTGTATAAAAAAATACTGCTGGGCACTTGAGGGCGCTCATACCCGAGCAAGACACGCATATCATAATTATCAAATCTAGTAAAACTCGCGAAAGTTTTGAAAGTTCGTATTGGCTAGCCTAGACGGACTTTTAGCATAGGTTTTTTTGTTGCAGGTTCTGTTTTCCCTGTACAATACTCTGCCAGACTTCGTCCCTATAACGATGACGGCTGAAGTCTTGACCGCTCTGGCGTCTACTCTGTTCCCGCCGAACTCATCTGATGACATCAATATGCGTGAGTACTACATCTTTGCCTAACAATAATAACAGAATCACATCACACTAATCATCACACTAATATTATAAATGCGAAAGTTTGGATGTTTGGATGGATGGATGTATGTTTGTTCCTCTATAACTCGACAACCACTGAACCGATTTGGCTGAAATTGAAAATATTGATAGATAATGAACGGAAATAGGACAAAGGCTACTTCTTATCCGGGTACCACGCGAGCGAAGCCGCGGGCGGAAGCTAGTGTACCATATACAGTAACCATTGAACCTAAAATAAGTTATCTATACCACAGATAATATAATACTATCCATACTAATATTATAAAGAGGAAAGATTTGATTGTTTGTTTGCATTGAATAAGCTCCGAAACTACTGAACCGGTTTGAAAAATTCTATCACCATTATCCGTGATTAATAATCACGGATAATGTAGGATTCTAATGGCGCAAACTTTACCTCCCTATGCTAATCATGATTAGCATAGGGAGGTAAAGTTTGCGCCCCGACTTCCCACGGGTATAATTTATAAATTAAACCCACGCGAAGCTGGGGCGAACCGCTAGTCGTAGTATAAGTTTGACAAAGGCCTCTGTCATGATACCAAAAATGAGAACGACATCTTCAGCTTAATAGAAACTACAGCATCGATTTTTTTATTTTTTTTATGGTTGGTTAATGTTTATCTTAGCATTCATGACTATTGTCAATGTTCTTCGCGGGCAAAAGATGGATCGGACTGGCGCAGGATAGTGACGGATGACACAAACTAAGAATGGCCTATCTATACCCAGCGCTGGGTGAAATCGGACTGGATTTTTTGTTTTGTTTTGTTCAATCAATTGTTCGGTCAATGTTTTTGTTTTCATTTTCTCTAATTCTCTAAGGGAGTTTGGCGAAAATAAAAAGGCAAATACTTTCGTTTATATTGTTAACCTTTTATTACAAAATTATGAGGGTACACTATCAGATTCTCCCTAAGGCTGATCATACACCTATCCGTGCCGAATTCTCGAAGTAATGCCAGATTCAGTCGAATCGGACGATTGGACCGCGGGCAGGTGTGCAAGGTTTTATACGATTTCATATAAAGAATTCTAAAATTCGATTCGTTCGCGGATAGGTGTGCGGCCACCTTTGGTGTAACACTCGAACTTGGTACAATTTCCAGGAGGTCATTGCCTTAGTTGTTTTCTTGTTCCTTTACTAAATCTTCTTTTTTATCAGACACATACTCTTCTATAGAATATTTATTACTATAGCGTGCAAAGCAGTACATTTTAAGTTCTTTAGATGGAAAACTGTATAATTTTCTACATATCACATCTAACTCCACTTGAGCCGCGTTCTGAAAAGAGTACAAATTCGGCAAGGCTTTAAGTACACACATATAAACATGTACATCTTTACAAATGAGCATACCATCTAACAACTTTAGTAAGTTATTTTTATCGAATCGAAACATTACCGTAACCTGCGCCATTGCGTCAGCAAATAACAAATAAATAGAAGGGAAAAATTGTTCAATGTCATCTTTAAGATACTCTATACATACTTTTGAATATTCATTGACTGATACATTACGAACGTTTTCCCAGCTACGTTCTCCAAGGTTTTCAACCACTATTTCATCTAAAACTTTTATGTAGGCAACAAATAATTTCCATTGTGTTGTAACACCGTATAGCTCATTCTTAAATATAAATTCTAATGTATTTTTAATGCTAGTCAGAATTTTTAGTGGCATAACCATATTCATCTCAAAAACATATTTTTTCAAATCCCGTGCGATTGATGTTAAAAAACTTTGAAAACCATTCAATATACCTGAATCGAACTTATCATTCTTCCACTTCGTCTCTAATATGCTGAACAGGGGTTCAAACAAGTTTTTGAATTTCCGCAGTTGCGTGGCTTCATCCTTAGAACACAGAAGGTAAACTGACAAAATTGGTAGTAATTTCCTGTTTTGTTGCGCAAATATGTCATAAACAGATATTAAAATAGTATTTTCAACAAAACTACAATCTAAGTATTGTATATAATACTCAGCATCACTTAAAATAAATTCAAACATATATTTGAGGTCGTTGGAGTTTTTTTCATGCAGATGTTTTAATAAAAGATAGCTCTTCCGATAATATTCTCCAACAACGCTAGTAGGTACACTTGATACGCAGTACAAAGTACGATAAATTTGTACATTTTCCCTATAATTCAAATCATCAATCATGAAACTGAGAAGTTTCCAAGTTTCTGTCGTGAATTTTCCATCTTCTTTACGTAATAACTCCGACACCAGTTGAAATAGCATGTTTCTAATCGATGCGTCTGTTGAGGATTTCCAAATAGTAAACAAAACATCGAGTAGCTCTTCGTGTTTCATCCTAGCACAAGCTAGACTTATACCTTGTTTTTGAAGCGGCACGGAAGCGGTCAACAATGCCTCAATATGTCTATGAAATTCTCTTGATTTTGTGTTGTAATAAATGGAGTAGACAGAACACAGTGCGTGCTGCAAACAATTCCCTCTAGCGTAGGAAAGTACCACTTCGACTGGTAGCTGAGGTCTTGCCAGATGCATGCTTTTTGCTATGAATTTCTGCAGACTTGTGTCGATCTCGTCAGTTTGACTCAGTGGGTAATTTTTAATAAAGTCAAGAAGTGGGCCTTGTGAAGAAAGTAAAAATACTCCTCTAACTAAAGCTTCGTTGCCATTTCCGTTTCCTAGAAAATTTATGAATTCATTTCTCCATTCGCTGGCGAATGACTCCCGCCAATATATTCTCAACTTACTATAAAAAGTTTTGAGCGACCCTCTGTAGTTGCGATATAGTGCCTTCACTTCGACTTTGTTTTGCACGAGCAGGCCTGGATCATACTTCAGGACTTTTATGCACACTTCCTCACAAGGATATAAAAGCAATACATCTCCATATATTTGATTACAGTAATGTTTTACCACGCTAGTCAAGAACTTCATGTCTATATCCCATGATAATTGCCTATTCAAATGGCCTATTTGAATGATGCTTTCAATAAGGAATTGATGGTGTGTGTTTTCTTTTTGCCAATCTTTTAAGAGCTTCCAGATGTTAGCTATTAACGCGACGGCTTGTTTCATTTCTGACTCTGTATCTATATCCTGAGAACGCAGTTTTCTTGCTAAATAATTATGCAAATAATTAAAAAGCTTTTCCTGTTCGTTTTTATGTAACTTATTTTTCATATGCACTAATGTCTTGAAATAAAACCTCCGCTCAACAATTTCATGAACAGGCACATCATTCAAAACGCTGCGTATGATTATTGTAACTAAACACTGTTGCACTTTATTTTTTGACTGAATGTACACTTCTAAACTGTGGAAAATTTTATTTAAAATAAGCCATGTTGCCTCATCAAATCTAAAAGTATCATGCTGTGCTAATACACTATTCACAAATTCGATTTTATTTATATACGGTTCATTAATATGTTTATCGTGGTAGTACTGTAAAACTGTTCTGACATGATCCATGTTTTCTCTCGCATTAGTCAGCAGTACTATGAGCATAGAATGCCTCTCTTTAGGTGAGGACTCAGCGTAAATGAATTTCTGTAAATCTTTAAAAGCTATGTCATGGGGTGCAAATTCATACCATCGGTAAACCGAGCTAAATTGCCACCTCGATGTTTCAATTGCACAAAAGAGTTCTTGAACTTCTGTGCGTCCGTTACCTATCTCATCATTAGTTTGCTGAATTCCATTCTTTTTTCTTAGAAGATCTAATATTCTGTCTTGGGGCACGTGGTCCAAAAATGGCTTTAAATCATAAAAAGTTTCCAGAGATTCGGATAATATGAAAGATTCAATACCATTATCATGTCTCTTTAAATATGATATAAATGTTGGTATGTCGATCCGGTTACTGTAAATCTGAAAGTTGTCAACGATTCGTTTGTAGCAATGTTTCATAAGAAATTGCGTAGCTTTCTTGTTGAACTTGGGGCGAATGAACGCCCAGTCACTTAGAGCATCAGTTATGTCTAGAAACTTTTCAGTTTCACTTTTTAGTAAAAACATTACGGCCTCCAGTGATACCATGTTTGGGTAACTACTGAAGTTTCCAGCAACGTACATTTCTAAAATACTTGTAGAATATTTTTTACAAAGTCTTTTTAGCAATTCGGATGAGATGACTGTGGCATAGTTTGTTACAGTTTCTTTTAAAAAGGGGAAAGAACAGTGTTCCAACCATTTTATTGCCATTTTAGGATTGCTCTTTACGACATATTTAAAAAAATCTTCCACTCGTTTTTCATCCCTTAAATGTAGTCTTATATGTAACATTAGTTTCGCGATTCCCTTGGTTGTCATTTCCGGAAACAGATTTAAACCTAAATTGTCTGGATTGATCAAGTGAGCGTATTCGGGCTCTGTGAGCCATAAGCTTTTTTTGATGGCTCTGGTTACATAAAGCATATCATCACATCTGAGAACATCCATAATGTAGTCAACATTCTTTTGATTGCTAGCAATGTCTATGTTTATCATGTTATCTATATCGTCTGCATCGTAGTTGATTTTTTGTAGATTCGCATTCCCTTGAGCTATTATTTCCTTTAATAGTATATTGTAACTTCTATGTTTTTCTCCTAAAGTGTTTCCTTTTAATGGTGCCATGTTGAATTCTGAAGAGAACAAACAGATTAACGCTCAAATTCATACAAAAAATAAATTGAACCCGGTTTTCATCGCAAAAATCACGACTAAGTTTGAGTGAAACAAAATTACATAATATTTTAAGTCTCATCGCTACTGATTACTAACTAATACTTAAGAGCTAGTTCTTGTGTGCACATAAATTGTATGAAACGAAAATCCATTGATACAAGTTAAGGGACTCACGACTTTTGCTCTGAAAGTTAAGGGTCATCCCACGTTTAGGAAAAACGGCTTTTAACTGCCTAGTATGAGGTGGTTAAAACAGAAATATAGTGATAAGCCTGCGTTACGTAATGTGAATAATAATTTGTACTCACCAATTTTGTATGTATCGAAATACCGCTGTTGTCTCTGCAGCAATGTTAAATGCACTTCTGTGAATTCGACTTTCACATTTTTCTAAGCACCTTTTCTTAACGACCGACGATGACAATTTAACTGAAACGATGAAATGGTAATTTAGATACCCACGCATTGCAGTAAGTTTGTTTATGTTTACGTTTATTATTACATATATTTATGTTTAAGTACTCATATTTAATGTGCTTATGGATGTGAACTGTTTGTCACTGAAAACACTACTAAATCTGCCGCCATCTTTTTTTATTGACATAAGAATTCAAGAAAACTTTTTTTAGGGAATATCTCTAACATTCTCTCAACCCTTGCTAAATTAACAGTTAAAATATGAATAACTAGCTTCTGCCCGCGGCTTCGCTCTCGTGGTACCCGGATAAAAGTAGTCTATCTGTCTATATTATCATCGGTCATAATCTATCTTTATTTTAAATTTCAGGCATATCGGTTCAGTGGTTGTGGAGTTATAGAGGAACAAACATACATCCATCCATACAAACTTTCTCATTTATAATATTAGTGTGATACAGGGTAGGGTAAATTTTTGGGCACTTAAGAATTATTAGATTTTTGAAAAAAAGTATAGTTAGCCTAAGAAATGTTGTGTTCCTAAAATGATGGTTATTACCACGTTACGTCAAAGCAGTAATGTACTGCAAGTGCCTATCAAATTGATGTCAACTGAGTTAAGGAATAGGGGACCTGGAACACTTCCAAAGAAACTTACCAAATGAAATCGTTAGTTTTTGCAATAACTTCAAAAAACACATCCCTTACATTTTCTATGAAATTAGGAGTTGTAAACATTACAGTACCACCTATTCGACGGTTCTTAATTGCTTCAGTGAGCTGGGAGGCTATTGTAAAGCCTTATGCGCCTCAGACTGAGAGAATTTGCCCCACCCTTTATACAGAGTAAATAAACACCTTATATTGTTATCCACTTTGCACGACATTAAATTGTTTGAAAGCTAGCAGGCTCCTAAACAATAAAACAAAAACATACATATTTCAATGATTTATTTAACTTTATCCTAGTTAAACATTCAACTAGTCTATTCATTTAAAAATAATTTACTTATTTGAATATTTTATTCAAGTGTTCCTATTCAAGTATTAGGATTATTATTTATTACACAATTAAATGCCATTATAAATTCAGTTTTTACGAAAGTTCTTTACATTATTTTTCTTCTACAGTAAATTACACCAACGCGTATCTGTAACATCTTCCACATCGCTCAAGTCTTTTTCAGAAGAACTTTTACTAATATCAGAATGACTTTCTGAAGCAATTTTTGAATTATCATTATCTTCACTATCATTATCTTCACTATCATTATCTTTACTATCATTATCTTCACTATCATTATCTTCACAATCATCATATTTTTGTCTATACCGAGAATTGAAGTGTAATCTGAGTTCATCAGATGAAAAACTGTATAGTTTTTTTTTAATGACATGCTCCATGTACCTTGTGTCATCAAAACCAAAGTCCTTACATTGCAACAGTTTCAGAACAAGCATATAAACCTGTAGGTTTTTGTAAATAAGCATATTATCATATAAATGAATCAAGGTTACTCTATGTATTTTAAAATCATCACAAACTCGATTCAATTCATCAGCGAATAAAATGTAAATCGATGGAAAGTAACATTCAATATCTTCTTTTAAATACTTGATACATATCTCGGCATATTTTTCATCTGAACTATTACTCATTTCTTCCCAATTTTTTAAATTATCAGATTCCATCATTTTATCATTCAGAAGTTGTACATATGCGATCGACAATTTCCAACGTGTGATGACTCTGTAGTGTTCTTCTTTACATAGTTCTGATTCCAATATGCTTAAAATGAGCCTCAACACTTTTACTGGCATAATAAAATTTAGCTCAAGTATAAATCGTTGCAAATAATTTGCAGTATAAGTTAAAAACACATTAAAACTATTTATAACGCTTGATTCAAACACTTTAGTCTTCCATTTAGGCACACAAATCTTAAACAGAGGTTCAAATACGTTTTTATATTTTTGCATTTGAGTAACTTCATCTTTTGAACAAAGTAAATAAGCAGACAAAATATTTAAGTACTCATGGTTTTCTTGTGAAAATATGTCGTAAACAGAAACTAATAAGATATTTTCAACAAATACAGAATCTAAATACTGTATTATTTCTGTAGCGTACCTTACAATGTCATTAAAATCAAATTCGAAACAAAACCTTTCAGGCAAATCTTTAAAAAACATAAAACTTTTCTTATAATATTCACCTACAATGCTGAGGGGTACATCTTTAATATTTCCTAAAGTCAAATATATTACTTTATTTTCTTGATAATTCAAGTTATCAATCATGAATCCAAGAACTTTCCAACTATCACTAACAAAGGCGGCTTCTGCATCACATAAAATCTTGAACGTTGATGTAAAAAGGTGTGCTCTTATTGAAGTATTTCTAGTAGATTTCCAGATTGAAGGAAAAGTTTCAAGGAGTTCGTCAGTTTTCATTCTCTTTGATGCTAGTCGAATACCGTGTTTTTTTAATGATACTGGTGAGCTAAGTAACAATTTGATATGATTGTCAATGTCTTTGGATCTCAAATTGCAATATATTGAATTAAGAGAATGTTGGGTGAATTGCAAGTAGTCTCCTGTAGCATACCAAAGCACAACTTCGACCGGCAACTGAGGTCTTGCTAGATGCATCCATTTAGCAATATGTTTGCGCAGATTTACATCAATTAAGATGGCTTCACTCCATTCTATTTTATTATCACTTGGAGCATACTCTTTTATAAAGTCTAGTAGTAACTGCTGTGACGAAAGAACGAAAATATTTCGAACTAAAGCTTTATGTCCTGAAAACCCTTTGAGATGATTCATTAATGCAAATCTCCATTCGCTTGCCAGCGATTCTTGATAATAAATTCTCAACTTGCTAAGCAATGTATTAAGCGACACGCTGTCATTACAATACAATGCAGTTACTTCAGTCTGGTACCTCTCTAGTAGAGCAGGGTCATGCTTTAAAGCATTTATGCACATGCTCTCGCAAGGATACAAAAGAAGTGAATTTTCGAAAAGTTGCTTGTGGTAAGGTTTCACCGAACAGTACAGATACTTCATATTATCTCCTGATAATTGCTTATTCAGATTATTTATTTGAATCATGTTATCAATGACGAACTTGTGATGTGTTTCTTCTTTTTTCCAGTCTTTGATTAAAGTCCATATGTTAACTAATAGCGCCGTTGCCTTTTTCATTCCTGTTTCTGTGTTTATCTCCTGATTATGCAGTTTTCCGACTAATTGGTTATACAAGTAATTAAAAAGCTTTTCTTTTTCGATGTTATTCAGTTTCTTTTTAACATCCTTAAGAGTATTAAATGTGAACTTTTGCTCTACAATTTGATGGACAGGGAGCCCAAGCAAAACACTGCGTATGATAATTGTCATTAAACAGTGTTGTACTTTATTTGTAGATTGAATGTAAACATCGCATCTTTGGAAGATATTATTCAAAATGTCCCAAGTAGCATCATCAAATCTAAATGCATCGTGCTGTGACAATACACTGTTTACAAACCGAATCCTATGTGTGTGTGGTTCATTAATATGTTTATCAAGATAGTACTTCAGAACTTTTCTGACAAGTTCCATGTTTTTTCTCGCATTTTTCAGTAAAAATATTAGGAAGAAATGACGCTCTTCAGCTGAAGACTCTGCGTTAATAAATTTCGATAAATCTTCAAATGCTATATCGAAAGGTGTAAATTCGTACCATCGATACACTTGACTAAATGCGCTGTAGTTTGGTTCAATTGTAAAAAATAATTTCTCGACCTCAGTACGGTCATCATCCGAACTATTATTTGTTTCAGTATCTGAACTGTCACTAGTGTCATTATCATCTTCTGTTTCCGAACATTCAGTATCGTAACTACCATCGGAATCATCACTGTAATTTATTATTCCATACAGTTTTCTCAAAAGCTCTACATTGCCTTCTTTATCTAGTTCGATCAAAAATGGCTTTAAAGTATCAAAATTAAACCAGCATTTATTACATCGTGTTAATAAAAAGGTTTTGATATCGGAATTATTTTTTTTAAGATATTTTACAAATGTGGGCAGGTCAATACGATCTCGGTAATGAGTAAAATTGTTGACAATTCTCTGAAAACTATGTTTCATTAGAATTTGTGTCTGTTTATCGTTGAAACTCGGTTTTGGAAAATAACAAGGAAGACATTCTGTAATATTGAGAAATTCTTCTGTATTACTCTTCAACAAAAACATAACTTTTTCAAACGTTATACAACATCTGCTAGAAACATTATTAGTATAGATTTGTAAAAAAATTACTGATTTTTTGCAAAGTCTTCTCAGAATGTCGGCAGAGATACTATCAGCATATCTTGCCACAATCTCTTCTGTGAATAGCAAAGAACAATTTTCTAACCATTTTAATGCCATAATAGGTTTCTTTTTCTCAACGTAATTAAAAAAATGTTCTGTTCGTTTTTCATCTTTCAAGTACCGCCTTATGTGTAGCATAAGTTTTGTTACGGCCTTAGTTGTCATCTCCGGAAACACATTTGAATCTAAATAATCTGGATTAATCAAATGAGCATATTCTGGCTCAGTTATGAGCCAAACGCTGTGTTTGATAGCTCTGGTCACATAAAGCATATCATCACATTTGTAAACTTCCATTATGTAGTCTATATTCCTATCACTGCAAGCAATGTCTATTTTCATCATGTTATCGATATCGTCTTCATTGTAATTGATTTTCGTTAGTTCTGCGGGCCCTTCAGCTATTAATTCTTTCAGAATTGTGTTGTAGGTTCGATGTTTTTCTCCCAAAGTGTTTCCTTTTAATGGTGCCATGATAAATTCTGAAAAGACAGAAGATATGTTCTCTTTATAATAGAGACAAAACCCTTAATACGACTACGAATATATCAGAATAATTGAAAACTGATAATTTCCGGGCTTACCTTACCTACACCTATGTACTTACATACAAATATTTACATACAGTACAACCCTCCGTCTTTCCAATCGTATCCACAAAAACATTTCAACTTTATCAGACATCGAAAATGAGATAGAAGTTATTTTTAGGAAGTTATCCCACCGTAGTTGGCATACAGCTTGTGAAAAGGTTACTCACTCCCAGACATTAATTCCAAGGTCACCATGTGAGTCAAATCGAATTGCCAGACCTTGAACATAATTTCTCTGATAGCGCTTGATGCGTTGTTTACTTATCTACCACGACCGGCTATTTTTTTTATTTTATACTTTGAAACCAGAGAGAAATCCGATAAAGTACAAAAATACCTACCTCACAATATCCAATGCTTCGGGCAGACTTAATTTGACACAATATGGAACGGTTATTACAACGATAACGTCTATTTAGTTAGACATAAAAAAAGTAAAATAAATAAAACTTACCTACAAAAATAGTATTGTACTTTTCTTATCGCTCGATGGCAAAACTAGCTTTTGAAGACGTATTGTTAAAATGTAAATCACTGCATGAGCATCAACGCGGGTTAAATATTTGATCACATAAAATGATACTTACCGATCTGAGACTATCTGCAGGGATTATCATCACCAACGCTAGGTTACACTATTATTCTGTATCATTCAAAGTATACACAGAATGAACACAATCTTGTCTAAGCAAAAGTCACCCTCCTCGCGTGGCGACTTTACTTCAACTGAATGAAATGAAACCACTCACTCGCTACTTTGGGACTGGGCCGGGACAAAAATCGCAATATGATCTCATTCCCAGCGCGTACGTAAAAACCTAACTTTGTTTTCGTTCGGATAGCAGTGGTTGATTACTATGTTTAGTTTATTGCACAATGTTATGTGACATTAGGCTGGACTTACACTAGTAAGTTTTTACGTAAGTTTTACTTACGTGTTACTTACGTGTCACTTTAGCTGCTAACACCGGTATTCACAAACAATACTATATTGCATTGCATAAAAACTTACTAGTGTAATTCCAGCCTTAGGTATTAACCGTTCTTATCGATCGAGCGAGCGAAGCGAGCGAAGATCTTAGTGGTAAGTTGGGCGATTTTGCTTTGTATGTTTGTATGTTTGTATGTATGTTTCACGAATTGTTGTTCGCGCATAACTGTCGAACCGTTCATCCAATCTGCATGAAACTTGGTAGGTCAATAGGTTGTAGTAAGGAAATTTACGGTGGAGCATATGAGCTTAATCGATGGAGGGGTTGTGAAGATATTAGGTTCCCAAGGGGGTAATTTTTTTTTAAAGTTACACAAATATATTGAGTGGGGTGTCAAACGAAAGAGCTTGTTTTGTACATTCCAAAATGGTTTTTATTTTTAATCTAGGATATATAGTTTTTGAAATACGACCAAAGAACAAAAACTACGAAACCAGAGCTGCAAGAGCTCCCGTTTCATAGAGTTTCGATGTCTTCGTAGCTCATTGACTGGTCGGTCTTAAAAAGAGAGTGGCATCATTGCGGTTTGGTTTGCAATGATTTTAGATGCTACTTGATTTATTTTCGTGATAAAAAAAAAATTTGATAAAGAATGAAAATAATTGGGGTAAAAAAAGTTAAGTAAACAAATATATTGAGTGGGGTGTCAAATGAAAGGTCTTTATTTGTACATTCCAAAATAGTTATTATTTTTATTCTAGGACGTATACTTTTAGAAATACGACGAGAATTCATAAAAAATATGAAATAAATGAAAAATTAGACACAACATTATGTATTGCATGCATGCAAGTATTTTTTACCATGAAGAGCTAGCGCAATAGGCATACTCGGCAGTAGTAGCACTTGAAATTATAGGGGTAGTCAGAAGAAAGTCCAAATGTAAGCCATCTACGGTGCGCGAGATCTCAGTTCGGGGCGAACTACTAGTTTTAATTAGAGTTCAATAGGTGACTGGACAACAGTATGTTTTCATAGTATAGGCATTTAGCTAATGAATTGGTAGGTACGTAAAATATGCTTTTAGGTATTGCAACATGATAGTTTTGGGTTTACCGACTTAGGTATTTTGTGAACTGTGTTTTGCTGATACGCTGGAATATTTAATAACTATTATGACAAATCGCGAAAACTTAAATGAAAGCTTTCTTAGTTTAAATTTTGATAGCAGTTGAGAGGAGTTTATAAGTAGAGCGGTTAATTTGCTAAGAACGCATTAATCTAATGTTACCTAAAATTTTGTCCACAGCAATATGTGAAAGTGGCGATAGTTCGGGAGCGTCCACTCCTGGCTCCGAGAAAGACGTAGTGCTTCCTCCCACCAGCTCATCCGCCGGTCTGACGCAGCATCCCGCGAGGCAGGCCGTTATGGACTTCTTACGAGTCGTGGTCCTGGACTCACTTCCTTTGAACGTGTCGGGGAAAACTGCTCCTGTGAGTTACATAGGCTGGTACAAACTGATCTCAATTCCGGCATGTGTGAAAGTTTTCATAACCCTTTTTTCCATTCAGTGCCAGTTTGATAATCTCAGAGTACTCGGAGTTGAAATTGGTTTATAATTACCAGCCCTTAGTCGTAATGTATGACGAATAGAATAGTGACTGATCATGAATTCGAAGTTCGGTTGGTAGTATTCTAAAACTTAGATATTTTGAACTGCACATGATTTAACGTCTTAAATGGTTTGAAATTGTAACAGCCAATGTAAATCAATAAATTCACTGAAACGGTAAATAGTCCTGACAAATTTTTGCAGATTTAACTTAAATATGTTTAGTTATTTGCTTGACATGACTGTTGCATGTCTGTGTTTTTGTCTGATGTAGTGAAGACAACGCTAGAGTTATTGTTAAGTCGTCGCCGAAGTTGATAAACTCCGAAATGAATGTCTAAAAAACATTGCACATACAAAAAGCTTTTCTTATAAACGCCTCCCAACTTAAACACTGGTTAAACAATGCTCAAGATTCGCCCTGTCACTATTTGTTACTACCTAACAAAAAAGGATGGCAATAATTTAAACGGTGTTTCAATTTTGACAGAAGTTGAGAGGCGTTTATAAGTTTTTACAAGGAACTTGACAATCGAATTTGAGCTGTAGGAAGCCTCTACAAATAACAGGGTAGATGTTTAGTTTTTCACTAACAAACTGACAAGCAGCTTGCTTTCTAGAGTATGGACACGGCGGACTCTGTGCCCTCGTCAATGTTTTGTACGCCTTGTAGCCCGTGCGGCCAGCCAAGATCCTACTTTTATTGCGTAAATATGGCGATTTTTTTTATTTCTAATAACTAACCAGTACTAACATTTCCTATGACGCCGCTAACAATGATCTTAAATGTAATAAAAATCAAGAATAAATCGAATACATAAAATCTAAATAATAATCAAATTAATAAGGTGTGTTTCCACCGGAGATTTGCGAGGAAACTGCGGTACGCGAGAAAAATATCCATCAGTAAACTTCAATTTCGTGGTCTTGCTTAGCTCAGCTCTAAAATTGATTTCTTTTTTATTGTACTCTTCTCAGTATCCTCACACATCTCTGTTGGAAACGAGCAGAATTTAAAATTTCGAAACGAACATACCCATTACCCAATAGGCTAGGAATCGTATTATTGTATCCTTATAAGTTCTGTGTAAACTAAGTTCCGAGAAATGAGACAACACTACACCGCTTTTTACAATCTTTGCATACGTTGGACATATTAGTTTAGAAACTTACGCTTGTGCATTACCACTATACACGCTTCGAACACAATAATAGTCGTGACAGATTACCATCGAAATTCTGAGAATGCCTGAAAGTTTAACTAAAACTAGATAGAACCATTCAAACCATTAATCCCTCGTCTGTCGGGATTCCAGACACAATAGAAAATCAATTGTGTCTCGAGCGGATCCGTCATAAAGCAGACGAGCGGTTAATTCCAACGCCCAAACTAAGCGTAACCAAACTTTATACCTAAGTACTTATGTCAGTTTGATAAGCATATTATTTTCTTCACTCAAACTATACCTAAAAAGTTGTAATCGCGAAAGTCAAAAGACCAAAGATGATATTGTATTAGGTACCTACTCATAATGTTTTTTATTTCACATAATTATCATACATCTTGTCTTGTTCATATGAATGCCTTATTTGTTAAGTTATAATTATACTTAGTTACAGTATTTCAATTCGAATATCATCTGTTTCAGGTAATCGATTTAGTCTTAGACGCGTCACCACCAAACTCCACAAGCCAACAGCAAATCGAGTATCAAACAGAAGTGCTGACGACTTTGATGGAAAACCTCCTGAGCACTGAACTGTTTGGTACAGAGTCTAACATATCCAATGTGTGCTATCTGGCCGCGAGACTGGTTGATAAGCTTTGGCAGGGACAGCTTTCTAGGGATCCGCATGAGGTATGTTTATTGTTTTTTTGTAAGAATAACCATAATTTCTTGTTTCTTGTTACCGTAATGTTTGTTGCCACCAATTAATTTCATTAAAAATTTCATCATCATCATACTTCTGTGTTTAAAGTCCATCAAGTTTTTGATTTCGCGCTGGTGCTGCTTCCGGATTTTCCCTGACTAGCCTGGCATAGTAAGGCTAGGCTGTGGAAAGTAAATGGTTGGGTGGCTTTAGCGTGAATATCCTGAAGAAACTTTTTTGGTATAGATTGGCGATTTCTGATTGAACTCGAGATATCCTAATTAGCCCTTACTGCATTTGCTTAAAAAAAAAACAATTAAAACATGCTTTTATTTTCAATATGTAACTTGTATTAATATTGCAGGTGTTCGATTTTATAGTAAAGCTGGTGACACAAGCGAAAAAGAAATCTTCAGTGATATCGCTAGAGGGATTGCATCATTGCCTGAACAGGACCATTTTGTTTCTACTCTCGCGGTCTACCGACTCTATTGCCGACCAAATGTCGGTTTTGGAGGCATTGCATAAACTAACTACTAATAGGTAAATCAGTCATATATTTTTTTAATTTTATTTAAAGACGAAGTGTGAAAAATTCTTCGTCATTATAATTTTGGCATTTACAGGTCATTTGTTATTTAGGCTAAAATCGCAGCTATGTAATTCCTTTTAAATCAAATTGTAGAAAAAAATATTTAGTTGTGATATTGGCGATTCAAAATATTTTATACTTTTGTAGTAATTTCTTAGTAAGTAACCATTTTGATCCCACTGTTAAATACCTTCCAATGATTACTATACTCGTACTTGTCATATCATAATTGAAATTTTAATACTTACTTTCATTGATGTGTTTGTTTTACCGAAAAATTGTCCTATTAATTGTCTTTTTATATTCATTATAGGCTTTTAATATTCGGCGCGGGTAACCACGAGTTGGAATTTATCGGATGTCTGATGTATTGCCTCCTTCAACTAAGCTCTAACATGAAGATAGCGTTGGAATCTCACATGCGCACCACGTGGCACGTCAATCCAAGCGGCGACCTCGAGTCTAGAGACGACCGACTGACGACGCATCAGGGTAAATTCACTCTAATGTATATCACATTCAAGTTCAAAATGTCTTATCCCACCGGCACCGTTGGGTTTAGGGCTCTCTAAATTTGTGCGAACCTCCCTGTACTGTATCTTGCGCTTTGGAAGTCAAAGTAAATAAAAAACAGTTGTGATCACATAGAAAAGTCTTAAAAACTAAGTGACAGGTGATTCTACTCCTGTCCCTCGCGACCAATAAATTGAAGAACTGGGACAGCAAAGACGGTTTCGGGCTTAGCTTTCTGTTCGGTGATCCATTCATATAAATCAAAATAAATAGTCAGTCAACAGTCAAGGGCAGGGAATGGGTTTTATGAGGAAATACACCTTTGGCCCTAAAGCGGGCATGATCAAATTATTATTTAAAAAAACTGATTTAGGAGAAATAGGAGTAACATGAAAACGAGCAACTAAAATTAGATATTTCTTTATTTCCATGAATAATATAATTAAAACACATCTAACATTTGTGACCTCAACTTCCTCTGCCTTCCATTTATAATGTAACTAGCAGCGCCCTCGCGGCGTTGCTCCCTTAGTGATGGTGTATGGTTCTTCAAGAGTTTAGCTATCACATACAGAAATAATTTTTCAAATAGGATTGGTAGTTCCTGAGATTAGGGTGTTAAAACAAAAAATATCTTCCGCTTTATTATATTAGTATAGATTTCTCTAGCTCTACCATAAAATTGTATATTCGTATCCTAGGTCGCAACCTAATGGCGGGCGCGGCTCGGCGCGTTTGGGAGGAGTTGTATGCGTGCAAGAAGCCGGCTATAGAGGAAGTTTTCAAGATAACGCTATTGCTGCCGGTTGGAAATGCGCGTGCGCCTGATCTTACAGCTGTAAGGGAACAGCTTAGCGAAGCCGCTCATAAACTCTGGCTCAACTATATCGATACTGAGAGGAAGGTGAGGGTTAACAATAAATATATTAAGATGGGAAAGCTAAGACCTAGAATAATCATAGAAATTAGGAAATAGAAAAAACATTTCGGGGTTTCACTTTCGCCTCAACGTTTTAGGAGGCGGCCTCCACCCAGTAATATTATGATGCTTTTCGAAGTTTCATTCTGCATTGTTTCTGTTGGGGAGCTTTTAATTTTTGCATTCAAACAAAATTTAAAAACTCACATATACTCCGTTGTTCGACGGATGTATGTAGTGACTCGCTATTTATGCAAAAATTGAAAGCTCAACAGAAAAAATGCATAATGAAACTTAGCGACAGATGATGTTTGAGAATCTAAATCTATCTATCGATTTACAGTGGTCGAAAGCAGAAAAGAAGACCAAGTCACTATTATCCCATCAAAAACATAACATGTACAAAAATGCACAAGTCTCGCAACGCAGTTCTTCTGCCGTAAAAAGTTGTGAAATCGAATGTAAACCAAGTCTGTATAGAGTAACTTGAAAAACACACACAGCAAGCTCGTAAACGTTTTATGTAGATTATTTTGCTGTGTGTGTTTGCCAAGTTACTCTATACAGACTTGGTTTACATTCGATTTCACAACTTTTTACGGCAGAAGAACTGCGTTGCGAGACTTGTGCATTTTTGTACATGTTATGTTTTTGATGGGATCTCACTTCTTTTTGTAGGTAGTCCTCCTTTTTTTCTTTTACCTATTATATCTTGTGCCTTATCTGTGGGCTTTCTCATAGCCCACTCCCTGTCTTCGTGGGCTTTTCTCAGAGGCTTTTATGTATTGATTTTTGACAAGTCTGGACGGTAAATGCATCTAGTCTATTATATTCAGAGCAGACTCCTGCGCTTTAATACAACCAAAGTTGACATTGATTAGATGTAAACCGCCTAGACTTGTCACTCTTGAAAGTGCCACATACGCTTGACCGCATGTAAATACTGACGAACCAATATCCATCAATGATTTGATTGATGGATGAAGAAATGATTTCAGTTCATTTCATTTCAATGCACAACGACTTGAGCGCCCAGGCAAATACAGAGGCATGTTGCCCGGACAGTTGAGCACCCCGTGCAACTAGAGTTACCTACATATTTTTTTCATTTCTCATACACAGAGAGTACGCTTGAAGTTATCTGAACAGAGGGATGAAAGTAGTACTTTTCGTCCTTAGAGAGAATTTCTTCCCGTAGAAATTCTATGTCAGGTATATTTGACATTTCTATTTACCATAAGATGAAGATCAGGATTACAGGATTAGGATCACAGAATCAGGATCACAGGATCAGGATTACGCAGGATCACAGGATCAGCATCACGGAATTAGGATCACGTAGGATCAGGATCACAGGATAAGGATCAGGATTAAGGATCACGGAATTAGGATCAGGATCACAGGATCAGGATCACAGCATCAGGATCACGGAATTAGGATCACGTAGGATCAGGATCACAGGATAAGGATCAGGATTATGCAGGATCACGGAATTAGGATCACATAGGATCAGGATCACAGGATCAGGATCACAGGATCAGGATCACGGGATTAGGATCATGTAGGATCAGGATCACGGGATTAGGATTACGCAGGATCACTGGATCAGGATCATAGGATCACAGACCAGGATCACGGAATCAGGATTACGGGAAACATAAATGAAGAGATCCCAACCCATGTACAACTTGTTTTCAATGAACAAATGATTATTTTTTTTTAAATAAAATATCAATACCTACAATCCGAAATATCGAACATCCCTACACTGCGGAACATCATACGTGATCATACTCAATTCAACACTAGCTGCCATACGAAACGAAACGTCACGCGCTCCGCGCAGCACAGAAATGGCGGCGCGGCCCCTTGCACAAGCAAATTATAACCTAAAGTTACATAAATTAAAATCGGGACTAATAATTCGGAATGTCAGAGTTTTTCCTTGCTATACACACTAAACTATACATGTGTGCCAAATTTGGAGTTTGTGGGTCTGCTAGAAGTAGGCTTTTAATTTTGATGATCGGTGAGTCAGTGAGTCAGTGAGTCACTTACAAAACTAGGAATTTTGACTTGCAATAATTCATAAACTACTGGTTCAAATTTAATGTAATTTGGAAATATATCTAGCTATGTAATGCCCTCTTGGTCACTGAAAGTTTAGGCTTCTAGTCTTTTCCACAACGAAGTTACGAGGGGTCGAAAATGGCCCGAATGGCTTCGAGAAAAGGATGGTACGGCCTTGCTTCGAGACTTGGCGGGGCACTGCCGTGCCCCCAGATACCTGAAATTTTACATTATTTAAAATATATTTACTACTTCAGGCTATATACAGAGTACCATGGGAGCTACACAATCAGATTCAATCGAAGATACAGAAAGTAACAGGCGGTCTGACAAGGCTCGCGTCAAGAACTAAAGTAAAAAAGGATGACTCGGCGAAGCAACGACCGAACCCACCGCGGGACCACGCCATGGCTTATATGCAGGACCATGTGCAACTTGTGAGGTGAGACTTTAGTTAGATATCTGACTCACTTTTGGAACTCATTAAAATAAGAGGAAGAAATACTAGCAAACAAAATCATACACGACTAAACGAATAGTGAAAAAGTATGATAGTAAAAGGTCGTCAAAAACTTTAAGACTGCGCCAAGAAACCAGAAGTAGGTAAAAATATGGCGCAGATTGTCATGTACAAATCTTTTTGGTTATTACACAATAGTTTGTGTAGGTACTTAATTCTGTAACGGAATCTTGAGTTTCAGTTACAGTACGCACAATGTATCTAGGCATTCGTGAAGTTAGCCGTTTTGATGCGCAGTGTAGCTTTTTCATACAAAATTTTCTACTGCGCGGCGAAACGGCTAACTTCACGAATGCCTAAATCCATTATGCATACTGTACATTTATTCTGTTGTCTGAGAGATTTTGAATAAGTAAGTAAGTAAGTTCGTATGAGCAAGTGGCCAACTCTGGTGACGGAGTTTTTAAGCCGCCTAAAGGCCTCCGTCAGGGCTTAACGACTAAAAAGCCGGGACCGACAATTAACGTGTCCTCCGAAGCACGGAAGCGCTCAGCTCGTAATACCACTTGCGGTCACCCATCCTAAAAGTGACCGCGCACAACGCTGCTTAACTTCAACGATCAATCAAGATTTTGAATGAATTCTTGACAGACAATCATGGTGCGCCGCTCTAGCCGGCAGCGCTAACACAAGTGCCCACACCACCCGCTACGTTCAAGCAGAATGGGCCGGCGCTTGGCGCGAGCTAACAAGAGAACGCGCGCTATGGGGACCCCCCACACCCTCGCCTTTGGATAAATGGGCGTTAGATAGTACTGAGGGACCGTGTCGGATGAGGAAAATGCTGAGGAGGAACTATCTGTTCTATCTGCATTATCCGTTCAGGCCGGAGTTGGAGAATCCTGATAATGTAAGTGGATATTTCTATGATTATACCAACGGATGTAAAGTGGAAGGTATACAGACATTAGGTCAGTAAATTAGTCAAATAAATCATTTCAGAAAAAAAATATGATACTTAACAACAACGCCACCTACCGTGTCCAACTATAGCTAAGAACCATCCAGGCGATTCCATTTTAAACAAAACAAAAAAACATCAAAATCGGTCAAACTGTTTATGAAAAGAAAAAATACAACAATGAAATTCAAATTCAAAATTCAAAAATATTTATTTGGAACAAAAAAACAAAGGTACTCGTAAAGCTGCGTCCAGATGCGATATCTGGACGCACCTTTATACAAACATTGGGAACGTTGACATAGACATAGACATAGACATAGACACATCATTTATTTGCTACTAAACACACAAAATACACAGTGAAACGTAATAAGACAAAAAGTTACAGAAAGGTACAAAAACTAATCAACTACAATACAAAAAGTTGACAGCTGCAAAAGTTAAAACCGTGAATCGGACACCGTAATTGTGTTAAAGATTCATCTTTTACATTTTTAATCAATGTTTATTTACTGATAACGACAACGTAAAACCCACTTAGCGGGTTCGATCCCCGCCGCGGGACAAATGTTTGTATGATCTGCAAATATTTGTCTCGGGTCTGGGTGTTTTATATGTATATTATGTATGTATTTACGAAAAAAAAATGTATATAAGTAGTATATCAGTCATGTGGTTGCCATAACACAAGCTCTGCTTAGCTTGGGACTACATGATGCTGTGTGAAATGTCCAGCAATATTTATTTATTTTATTTATTTACTTAATTAGCCGGGTATTTTTTATCCAAACTTTGATTGCAGAAACAACTAAAATACAAAGTAGCACAAAGTTTGGACAGTAAGGAATATTACCGCGTGTACCAACAATGGCGGACGGCGGGCAATGACCTCGGCGAGGCTGATGGAGTAGAATGTTCCGATCTACAGACTTATGAAGAGGAGATTACAAAGTAAGCAACTTACTTATTTTACTGTAAGGCTGGTTTTACTGTCACGCGTACCGTCGGCGCTGATAGACGAGTGATCTTTATTACAATGAAATAAGGATACTAAGGAAACGGCGAAATGCGAGTAGGCAGCTACTATTTGTATATGTAAACTGTGTCGCTACAAAATTATGTTGATTAATATCTAAAGTAAAAATATTTGTTACAGTAATAGAGACACGTCGTCAATAGAAGTGACGAACGAAGACGGATCTCCATCGGACCTAGTGAGCAGTGGAGTCGTCAGTCGGGGGAATAATCAAAGCTCTGGCGAAGGTAAAACCCCTTTTAAACGACTTAAAAAAAAAAAAGAGGTTCTTCAAGTCGGAATCTTTTTTGTGCTTTTTTATGTATTTTCACCGATTACTCGAAGACAGCTTCCGATTGGTGCCATAAAAATTTGGTACGGATCTGTCGTGGAATAACAAACCTAAACGTAGAGATGATTCATTCTTATTGCACCATAAAAATATTGGGTGATGTTTTGTAAGGTAGGCATAAATCATCTTAGTCACCTGAAGATCCGAGATGGAATCACTAATTTTTGATATGTAGCCTATACCTGCACTAATACTTTTAGTAAAGTTGAGGTAAAGTTTGTAAGCTTATATCTAGGTGTTCTCTGAAACCACTCATCCGATTTCACATTGCTTTGCACCTTATAAAAGGTATATTTCAGATGGACATAGCTATGTTAACTCGGGAAAAGATAGGGCGGGTATCTAGTCCATTCATAATGAATTTAAACGCATTGTTCTTGTTTTTAGCGAATGAAGATGGTCCAGATAATGAGGATGAAGACGAGCAGCAAACGCCGCCTCCTGACAATCAAACTTTGTTAAGATTACTAGAACATCATGAAAAGGTAAAACTTTGCATTTTTTCATAATTATGATTTCAATATGTTTTCACTTACTCTTGCGCTTTTACGCCTTTATTTCCTGTCCATTGTGCGTCTCATCCAATGATTTCCGATCCATGGATGGATTATTATCATACTTTTTACTAATATCAAAAGGTCATTTTGTTTTTTTTAGGAAAGAAAACTGATGGTTACTTCCCAATTGAAACTATCATAGAGAGGTGTCCTAATATACCGCGTAGCTATTAGCACAGAGATACTCATACTTTTATTTATGCTATAAATATAATGCAATATATACTATTTTGTCTTAAAAAGATATGCTGACTGTACAAAGCCGTATTACTTCGCAAACTCTTTGCTTCTTTACTTAAAAGTACAAATACAAATTAAATAAACATACTTTAAAAGTAATCTTTACTTTCATTTACACTTCTCTCAATAGATCTAGGCATCAAGTTCGCAGTGCAGCTTGTTCGCACAAAATTTTCTACTGCGCAGCGAAACGAATGCCTAGATCCATTGTGAAAAGTGTACGCACAAGTAAATTTCACTATCTCATCAGATCTCCCACATGTTCCGGTGCGCTAGAATACAAGGCCTCGACACGACAGAAGGGTTGCTTCTCTTCGGGCGCGAACATTGTTACGTCATCGACGGATTTACCCTCCTCAAGAACAGAGAGATCAGGGATTTGGACAGCTGTCCCGATGACTACGAACCTATACTGCCGAGCCAGGGTATACAGAGGAGCAATCAGAGGCAGTGCTCCAAGTTTCTGTATGAAGATATTCGGTAAGAACACAAACATACAGCCATACACACTTTTTTTGTTTTTAATGAGTTATTTAGCGTTGAAAGCAACCGTAGTATAGAGAACCATCTGGTTTAATTTATTATTTAATTTTTATTTATAGCCTGACGTTTCCCACTGCTGGACAAAAGCCTCCCTTCCCTCCCTCCACCGATCCCTATCCTGTGCCTGCTCCAGTCCTCGCTATAGGAGTCAAGTTATTCAATAAGTCTTAATATTTTGGTTGGTTGCGAAGTTTTAACCTGAATCAAGACTATCTGTGTAGCTGGCTTATCATGGTTTTAACAAAGTTTTTGGTTTACAGGGAGGTTCATAAAAGAAGATATTTGCTGCAGCCGATCGCGTTGGAAGTGTTCTCAAGTGACGGCAGGAATTACTTGCTCGCTTTTCCAAGAAAAGTTCGAAATAAGGTACATTCGATAAACATTTCCTGATTAGACTTTTAGTATGTTAGGCGAACTGTTTTACCTAATGAACTAAGTTTAAATTATTTTACGAAAATTGAGATCAAGATGCGATATGAATGATGAGGAGAAAATAAATGAAACGACTAGTTTATTACACGCAAGATTTTAATGAAAATAATTACACTAATCACAAGAAAAAAACAGAAATTAATAAACGATAAAGAATACAAGCAAACAAGTAAGGCGCGACGCAAAGCTAGTAGAAGCCGGTATGTTGTGTCCCCTCGCCGCCACGCGCAAGTAGTAAGCGAGCTCATTTGTGTTATCCAGCGCAGGTAGCGGAAGCGTTTTAAAGAGCATTTTTAAAGTAGGTCCGCTACATGTTTTGTAAAGTGGGGAATTCACTAGACGGACATGATCCTGGGCAAGTCTGTAAAAGTCGATAATGCCCGCCGGATCTCGCTACTATAGGTCTGTGCAATGTTCGTTAGTGTGAGACCGTCGAAGTAAGTCTGCCAGACAGACTGCGACGGTAGTAAACATTGCACAGACCTTTATTAGCGAGGTCCGGCAGGCATATCTGCAGCCTTGCCCGCGGGCATGTCCGTCTACAGTCGTATTGCTCATTATACGGACTAAAAATATATGAAAAATGACATTTGTTCCTTCAATTTTAGTCCGATTTTAGTCCGTATAATGAGCAATACGACTATAGTGAATTCCCCGGTTAATACTTGTTTGTTTATCAGGTGTACAGTCGGTTCACTGCGCTAGCGACCGGCATGGCGGACAGCGCGGCGGGCTCGGTGGCGGGCCAGAAGCGCGGCGTCGCCGTCGAGCAGCCCGCCGGCCTGCTCGCTTCGCTCATAGGAGATACATCCGTCACGCAGCGCTGGCTGGTAACTATACTATACATCAGGTGTACAGTCGGTTCACTGCGCTAGCGACCGGCATGGCGGACAGCGCGGCGGGCTCGGTGGCGGGCCAGAAGCGCGGCGTCGCCGTCGAGCAGCCCGCCGGCCTGCTCGCTTCGCTCATAGGAGATACATCCGTCACGCAGCGCTGGCTGGTAACTATACTATACATCAGGTGTACAGTCGGTTCACTGCGCTAGCGACCGGCATGGCGGACAGCGCGGCGGGCTCGGTGGCGGGCCAGAAGCGCGGCGTCGCCGTCGAGCAGCCCGCCGGCCTGCTCGCTTCGCTCATAGGAGATACATCCGTCACGCAGCGCTGGCTGGTAACTATACTATACATCAGGTGTACAGTCGGTTCACTGCGCTAGCGACCGGCATGGCGGACAGCGCGGCGGGCTCGGTGGCGGGCCAGAAGCGCGGCGTCGCCGTCGAGCAGCCCGCCGGCCTGCTCGCTTCGCTCATAGGAGATACATCCGTCACGCAGCGCTGGCTGGTAACTATACTATACATCAGGTGTACAGTCGGTTCACTGCGCTAGCGACCGGCATGGCGGACAGCGCGGCGGGCTCGGTGGCGGGCCAGAAGCGCGGCGTCGCCGTCGAGCAGCCCGCCGGCCTGCTCGCTTCGCTCATAGGAGATACATCCGTCACGCAGCGCTGGCTGGTAACTATACTATACATCAGGTGTACAGTCGGTTCACTGCGCTAGCGACCGGCATGGCGGACAGCGCGGCGGGCTCGGTGGCGGGCCAGAAGCGCGGCGTCGCCGTCGAGCAGCCCGCCGGCCTGCTCGCTTCGCTCATAGGAGATACATCCGTCACGCAGCGCTGGCTGGTAACTATACTATACATCAGGTGTACAGTCGGTTCACTGCGCTAGCGACCGGCATGGCGGACAGCGCGGCGGGCTCGGTGGCGGGCCAGAAGCGCGGCGTCGCCGTCGAGCAGCCCGCCGGCCTGCTCGCTTCGCTCATAGGAGATACATCCGTCACGCAGCGCTGGCTGGTAACTATACTATACATCAGGTGTACAGTCGGTTCACTGCGCTAGCGACCGGCATGGCGGACAGCGCGGCGGGCTCGGTGGCGGGCCAGAAGCGCGGCGTCGCCGTCGAGCAGCCCGCCGGCCTGCTCGCTTCGCTCATAGGAGATACATCCGTCACGCAGCGCTGGCTGGTAACTATACTATACATTTTAAGAACCTATAATTGAACTAGCCCCGGAAAGCATATGGCAAAAACGAGTCTGCTTTAGACCACACTACTGAAATAAAACTTAGTTAAAATATACAAATAGAGACTCTTGCTGCGACGCAACAAAGTGCAGCTCGCATAAGCGCTTACTGCCTAGCGCTATATTCACCTGAACATTGCCTCTCTTTCTAATGCATAGCTCTGTCGCTGACGGGCGCGGAGTGACGCGGAAGGGTTGTCAACTTGTTTAAATAGGTAATCGATGCGGGCGGCTAGCATGCGAGCCGAGTGGAAAGTGGGAACCCACAGCCATACGCCTGCCCGAAGAGGCGTGTGGCCCAACGTACCTTAACTGCGAAGTGAGACCCCGCTGGTACTGACAAGTCTTTTTTCTTCCAGAGAGGCGAAATATCCAACTTCCAATACCTAATGCATCTGAACACTCTCGCCGGGCGTTCATACAACGATCTCATGCAGTACCCCGTGTTCCCCTGGATTCTGGCCGACTACGACTCTTTAGAGCTCGATCTCAATGACCCGGCCACTTTCAGAGATCTCACTAAACCGATGGGCGCTCAAAGTACTGATCGATTGGAACAGTTTAGAAAACGATATAAGGTAAGAAACTAGGGTCTACCTAAAGGTAAAATTTTATTCTAAAATAAATAGAAAAAAACCAGGGTAATTATAGACTAAACCACCCATCTTACTTCCTTTCTCTCACACACACATACGACGCACACTTGCTTACTTGTAATTATTTATTTCCACTACAATATAACTGGTTATTTCTTAATTTTCAATCATTATCATTTGCGGTATCTTACCTTAGTTTTCTTCAGTGTGGCAATCAAAGCAAAATTCTCTAGTGACTGAAATTTTGATAAGAATTTTCATTTACCGTCTGAAAGAAGACAGCGTTATTGCCTCATGTAGGTATATAGTTAAAAACATTATTCTATGTCAATTGATATGATTGTGTTGCGTACAGGAATGGGACGACCCGCACGGCGAAACCCCCCCATACCACTACGGCACGCATTACTCGTCCGCTATGATCGTGTGCTCTTACCTGGTGCGGATGGAACCGTTCACACAACACTTCCTGAGGCTGCAGGGAGGACACTTTGATTTGGCTGACAGGTATAGAAAACAAGAAAATTATGAATCAATCAAAATTTTATTGCATAGAATACATGTTTTACAGGGTTTTATAACTATCTATCAATCAATGTATTCTGCCGTGTCGGGCGTGCAAAGTTTTTAGTCTTTAGTATGATTCAGAGAGTAGTAAGTTTGATCGAGTGAAGGAAACACGTTAGCGCGGTTGTGAAATTTTCCTTTTAAGCCAAACTTTTGTGACAGAGCTAACGAATGCCCTTTCCCGCTGCTCAGTTTTTTTCTAGACTTGAACAGACCTGGGCCTGTATTCTACTAGATGACAACCGCTTTGGTTTGGTTCGATCTCTTAAATGTCAGCCATTTGGTGAAATAGTAGAATAGCTTTTCAAAAATTTGTTCTGCCAAAGTTCAAAACCTCACCACAACTGAGTCGTTTGTTATTAGTAGTCATGGAAACAGTCGCTTTAGTTGAAGTTTTGGTTGAGGTTGATAAAAAGTTCGGTACGAGAATCGACGCCCTGACTGATACTTAAATGTGAATTCTACGATTCTTACACCCGAATACTGAAACGCTACTTAGTTTAAGTGGTGCTTATTGATCTTTATACTTGTGAAACTGATCTAAATTGTACCAATAAATTGGGATGATTTAGATTAGCGTTGTTTTAGACTTAGTTTGTTTGATGTCCCAAAAAGTAGAACTTGGCTCGACTGGACTTTCTTTTTCGATTTTCGATTATCCCCTGCGGGAACTTAAGACGCAAAATAAAGATTAGAGAGATAAGATAATGACTTTAGACATTAAATTTGTCTCTTTTAGGGTTTATGTATGACTTTGACTAATTTTCAGACAAATACAAAAATTAAATGACTTGTGTTATTTTTAGGATGTTCCATTCGATAAAAGAAGGCTGGAACTCGGCGTCTCGACACAATATGGCTGACGTGAAAGAGCTTATACCGGAGTTCTTTTACTTGCCTGAGTTCTTGGTCAACTCCAATAACTTTGATTTAGGTAAGTCTTTTCTTTTTATGTTAGAATTATGTGGTTAGAATTCTATAGATTACGGCGCGGCGGGGTTAAAAAGGCCGTTAAAGCAGAATCATAATAATGATTCGAATTATGTTTTTATTCTTGTCACTCTCATTTCTATGAAAAGAGACGGCATATTATAGTACAATTCAAATAACGATTCTGCTATAACGGCCTTTTAGCTCCGCGGTTCTAAAGATTATGAAGAAACGGACATGCGTTTCTTTTAGCGGAAGATGTTTATAGTAAGTAGTTCTAAAATCATGAATAATTTCTCAAATAACTTGTACATTTACCACAGATCTGTTTCATTAAGCATATTTAAGAAAACTCATTCTTTATTTCACGTTTTCTCTAATAACCCACACGTTCTCACACAATATTAATTAGATATTGTATCCTTATCTCCCTAGGTCACAAACAATCGGGAGTAGCACTAGGCAACATAGTTCTCCCTCCGTGGGCCAAAGGCGACCCTCGCGAGTTCATCCGTCTCCATCGCGCGGCGCTCGAGTCCGACTTCGTATCACATCGGCTACATCACTGGATAGACCTGGTGTTCGGCTACAAGCAACAAGGACAGGCCGCTGTGGACGCTTGCAATGTGTTCCATCATCTCTTCTATGAAGGAAACGTCGATATTTACAAGTAAGACCAGTTTAACAACTTTGTGAGAATACGCATCGGCTACATCACTGGATAGACCTGGTGTTCGGCTACAAACAACAAGGACAGGCCGCTGTGGACTCTTGCAATGTGTTCCATCATCTCTTCTATGAAGGAAACGTCGATATTTACAAGTAAGACCAGTTCAACAACTTAGTGATATGATAACACGTATTTTATAGACTGAAAATACTCCTTTTTTGAACAGTTAAGGCCCATCACACACACAGCTGATAATATATCTTATGAAATATAAATCTTGAGATTGCGCCCATACAAATTCTATGGAGGACCACACACAGCGAATATAAATTACAAAATATATTTGGTGCTAGCTGTCAAGATTTATATTTCATAAGATATGCTGTGTGGGGTACATATGAAAAGTCCGAAAACCGAAATGCCGATCCTTGAAATGCCGATGCTTAAAATAGCGAAATTCGATATGTAGAACGGTTGAAATGCAGAAAGCTTGAAAGATAGAAGTTTGTAAGGTCGAAAGCTAAAAGTCAGAATGCTCGAAATGCCGAAAGTTTCAATTGCCGAACGTTTACAAAGTAGAATGCTTAATAAGTATAAGTTCCAAATGCCGAATGACTAAAACATCGAAAATGATCGAAATAAGTACTTACATAAATTATTGTATTTTTTTGTACTTTATTTCGTGGTAGTTTTTACGGGTGCGAAAGTAGTTTAGGTGTAAAGTAGCTAGATGGAAACGTGATAGTGAAACGACTTAAATACTTACAAAATTATTGTATTCTTAACCGAACTTAAAAAAATAAGGAGGAGGTTCTCAATTCGTCGGATTTTTTTTTTGTGTTTTTTGTGTACGTTCACCGGTTACTCGAAGACGCCTCGACCGATTTCAAAGATTCTTTTGTTTGAAAGGGTACACTTTTCCAATGTTCCTTTTGATCATCAGGTCAGGATCTGATGATGGGATCTTGGAGAAATCGAGGTAACTCTTCATATTTTAAAGGCATACGCGATTCAGGAATTTTTTAAGAACTTGATAGGATATCAGTGACAATGCAATATGATGGTAACATTAAGCTGACCTGATGATGGAGTCAGAAGCTGTTCAACAGAACTCCTCAGTAAATAAGCCGATTTAGTTAAAACTCGGCATATCTGTCAAGTTCCGACTACAATGT
Source organism: Camptogramma bilineatum (assembly GCA_958496255.1). Classification (NCBI taxonomy): domain Eukaryota; kingdom Metazoa; phylum Arthropoda; class Insecta; order Lepidoptera; family Geometridae; genus Camptogramma; species Camptogramma bilineatum. The sequence continues at coordinate 3,426,476 of OY292463.1, read as the reverse complement.
AATAATATGGTCATAACAAGCTGATCTGAGGATGACATCAGGAGCTGTTCAACAGAACTCTTCAGTAAATAGTCCGATCGAGTTGAAACTTGGAACTCAGCGTATCGGTGAAGTTCCGACTACAATGTAATAATATGGTGACAGCTGCTGATCTGATGGAGTCAGGACCTATTGTGTCAGAACTTCTCAGTGAATAACAGTGGAAGATCCATGTTTGGGTCTCCCTCCCCCTCCCCTCTCCCTCCCCCTCCCTCTCTCCCTCCCCCTCTCCCTCCCCCTCTCCCTCCCCCTCTCCCTCTCCCTCTCCCTTCCCCTCTCCCTCTCCCTACCCCTCTCCCTCCCCCTCTCCCTCCCCCTCTCCCTCCCCCTCCCCCTCCCGTCTCCCCCCCTCCTCCCCCTCCCCCTCTCCTTCCTCCTCTCCCTCCCCCTCACTCTCCCTCCCTCTCCCTCCCTCTCCCTCCCTCCCTCTCCCTCCCTCCCTCTCCCTCCCTCCCTCTCCCTCCCTCCCTCTCCCTCCCTCCCTCTCCCTCCCTCCCTCTCCCTCCCTCCCTCTCCCTCCCTCTCCCTCCCTCTCTCCCCCTTCACCTCCCCCTCTCCCTCCCCCTCTCCCTCCCCCTCTCCCTCCCCCTCCCGCTCTCCCTCTCCCTCCCCCTCTCCCTCCCCCTCCCCCCTCCCCCTCTCCCTCCCCCTCCCCTCATTCTATATAGATATACAGGTGAAAGAATTTTTTAAATCAGATGAGTAGTTTTTGAGATAACCTCCTACATACGAGTACAATACAAACACACTTTACCTCTTAATAATAATAATAAGCATAGACAAAAAAATTCTTACATCTACATAATTATTTCGAGCATTACTGGTTTCAAGCTTTTATATTTCAAGCATTCTAAATTTTGAGCGTCGACATTTTAAGCTTCTATGTTTTGAGCTTCGGTATTTTGGCTTTCGGCATTTCGAGCATTCTGATTTTTAAGCATTCTACATTTAAAGCTTCTACATTTTAAGCATTCTTCTTTACGAGCATTCGCTATTTCAAGCATCGGCATTTCAAGGATCGGCATTTCGGTTTTCGGACTTTTCATATGTACCCGCTGTGTGTGTGGTGCGTTTAATTGTTCACTTGACATCTTCCCTTCGTATAAACATTGAATCATCCGACTTTGCTTTTTTTTGATGATTGTGTTGTTGGCTCTCCTATAGTAGAAATGTCGCCTTTTTGAATTTCAAAATTTAAATTCACTTTATGTTTACATATTCAAAGTGGTAAAATCTCTCACGAGATCACGAATCACAGTTGATCTGCTAAATAGTGACTAGTTGAAATAGTAATGACTACTTACTATCTTGTAAGTTGTAAATTACAATACTATCTCACTTTCAGTATCGATGATCCCCTAAAGAAGAACGCGACAATCGGCTTTATAAACAACTTCGGCCAGATACCGAAGCAGTTGTTCAAAAAGGCACATCCCAGCAAGAAGATGTCGCAGCGCAGTTCAACGATACTGGACCCCAATAATATAATACCGTCGCAAGGCATCACGCCCCCTGAGAAACTGTTCTTCCATAACTTGGAGAATTTGAGGCCTTCTTTACAACCTGTTAAAGGTGAGCACAAAATAGGAGTAGAAAGAAGTTAGATTTTTGACCTATAATGTCGCTGAATAAAACACCAAGACTTCAGGCTTCTAAGCTCTTCAGAAATACCAGATCCCTTTGTTAGTAATAAGAGCTCGTCATTTAACAATTTTCTAGTAGTATTTTGCCAATACTGAATCAATCTTGACTGGCCTCTTAGCTTAGTTGGTAGTAACTCTGTAACTCTGTAACGGCCTTCTGCGCTGTAGGTCGTGGGTTCGATTCCCATCCAGGACAAACATTTGTGTGACGAACATAGATGTTTGTTCTGTGTCTGGATGTTATAAAATATTATAAGTATGTATTTACAAAAAAAAAAAGGATTCTATCAGTTATCTGGTTCCCAAAGTACAAGCTTTGCTTAGTTTGGGGCTAGATGGCGCTGTGTTAAATGTCCAGCAATATTTATTTATTTATCTTCTTTTCCAGAGGTAAAAGGCCCCGTGGGTCAAATCCTGTACACCGATAAGGCGATCCTAGCTGTAGAACAAAACAAGGTCCTAATGCCTCCCTCATACAACAAATATGTGGCTTGGGGCTTCGCAGACCACTCGCTACGGATCGGCAACTACGATAACGACAAGGCTGTGTTTGTTTGTGAGACAGTTGCGCAGGCTTGTGGGGAGATTGTCACGTGTGTGTGCCCCTCGGCCAAGACTATCGTCACTGCTGGGACTAGCACGGTGAGTCACATCATCGTTACTTAACATTTTTGACATGTATTCAGCAGTGCGATTCAGATCTTCTCGGAATGTATTCCGAATTTGGAAAGTGACGTTTTTTCAGCGAATAAACTTCAACTTTCCAGAGAGAAAATCATCGAATCGGATGCATTTTTGGAAGTCTGAATAGCACTGCAGATGAGATTTTAATCGGCAACCTTGTGTGGATGCAATTTTTGGAATGCATATTAAAAACACACTAAGACTTTTGAATGTACATCTTAAATATTGCACCCTGGCACAGTGTATCAAAAGCCCATATTTTTTAGATAAATTCCCAGAGTGACTTTTTTGGAATGTTTTTGCATACTTAGGTACAATAGGGTCAAAGAAACCCATTTTAGAAGTTTGGGCCAATTTGCCCACCGGGGGGGCAAGTTGGCCCCCCCCTGGGGGCAAGATGAGATTTTATATCCCAAAAACTATATTAGGCTGCAGAGGTCTTATGGAACAAGTATGGGTCAAATCGGTTGAAAATAGCCTGAGATATGGCCGTTCAAACTTCCAAAATATCGGAAAAAGGGTGAAAAATGGCCATATTTGACCCCATATTGCTCAGAAGAGCACAACTATGCGCAAAATCTTTTTACACTCCTAGATTCAGCATAACGTGGGATTACTAGATCAATCAAAACCCCGATGGGTTTTTCCTAGAACCCGAGATATAGGACTTTGAAAATTTTCAAAAAAAACCCTAAAATCGAACCCATCTAAAGTGTTTTACATATGACAAAAATAATCAAATAGCTTCGGGAACACGTTATTTTCAAAATTTTCAAAAAAAACCCTAAAATCGAACCCATCCTAGAGGGTTTTGCCTTTGCTGGGGGACTCCATCTTCAAAAGGGGGGTAGTGTTAGATAAATAATGTGATTGTTAGACAAAATTTTCAAAAAAAAACCCTAAAATCGAACCCGATTTTAGGGTTTTTTTTGAAAATTTTCAAAGTCTTATATCTCGGGTTCTAGGCAAAACCCATCGGGGTTTTGATTGATCTAGTAATCCCACGTTATGCTGAATCTAGGAGTGTAAAAAGATTTTGCGCATAGTTGTGCTCTTCTGAGCAATATGGGGTCAAATATGGCCATTTTTCACCCTTTTTCCGATATTTTGGAAGTTTGAACGGCCATATCTCAGGCTATTTTCAACCGATTTGACCCAAACTTGTTCCATAAGACCTCTGCAGCCTAATATAATTTTTGGCACATAAAATTTCATCTTGCCCCCAGTGGGGGGCCAACTTGCCCCCCCGGTGGGCAAATTGGCCCAAACTTCTAAAATGAGTTTCTTTGATCCTACTGTACCTAAGTATGCAAAAACATTCCAAAAAAGTCACTCTGGGAATTTATCTAAAAAATATGGGCTTTTGATACACTGTGCCTGGGTGCAATTTATAAGATATATATTAGAAATCTTTGAAATTCCAAAAAAAGTGCGACACTGTATATAGTTTTGTAGACATAATCATAACCTCACAACCTTCACTGTGAAGGCTTCACATAATCTTTCCTGGGTAGTTCGTACAATTCCTAATTTGTACAATAGTTCTAACAATAGTTCCTGATTCACACAATTTTTGTCAAATAACACCTCTGGGATTACATTGAAACATCTTAAGAGTTAGGTGATTCTGCTATTCTTTCGCGGCCAACACCACGAAGAACTAGGGCAACAAACATTGTTTGGGGCCTAGCTTCTTTTCGGTGATCCATCCTCTTAAATCTGAATAGTACCAATCAATCATCGTCAAAGCACGGACGAATCTTAATTCTTCCGTGGTCAACATATAAAACTTATAAAATTCTGTTAAAATTGAAACACCGACCGACCGTTTAATTTAAACAATTCCTATCCTTTTTTGTTAGATACTGACAAATAGAGACAGGGCGAATCTTGAGCATTACCCAGTGTTCAAGTTTAAAAGTAAAACCCAAAGTAAGTAGTGAGGGTCGTAAGCCGTTTACTGTTCTTACAGGTGGTAACAGTATGGCAATACTGGGCGCGTCGTCGCCGACTAGCCGTGAAGGTTTGCCTCTACGGGCACGAAGAGGCAGTAACTTGCCTCGCCGCCAGTCCTGCCTACAACCTGGTAGTTAGCGGCAGTCGGGACGGACAGCTCATAGTGTGGGACGTGGAACGAGGCGCCTTCGTGAGGCAACTGGTGCCGCCTCGCCTCGCCTCGCCCCAGCCGCCTGTATCGGCGCTCGCGATCGATGATCTCACTGTGAGTAACCTTGTAGTAGTGTATGGTTTGCCTTTATGAAAAGCAGGTGACGTGTTTCGCCGCTAGTCCACCTTTTAGGGATTGTGTATCTGGAACTGAATTAAAATTCTATCCTGTTGCTATGCAGATTGCTTCTCAAAATATTTAAACAAGCAGCAGTTTACTCTCGAGTAAAAACTTAATCCAGTTTGGTCAAATCCAGCCTGTCCTTTAACAGGGTTAATGTTTAAATGAATTGTGGTTATTTTCTACATTTTTATTAGTACCTACCAACCTATTCCATCCAGGGCGACATAGCGACATGTAGCGGCAGCTGGCTTTACGCGTGGTCCATCAACGGCACATTACTCGGCGCCGTGGACACCGCGGGCGCTAGGGGCCGCTCGCAGCAAGTGCTCTGCGTCGCCTTCAGTCAGACGCGCGAGTGGGACCCGCTTAACGTCATCATGACCGGCTCAACCGACGGCGTCGTCAGAGTAAATATACCTTCTAGCTTGTAACTAGCATCGCGGGCGCTAGAGGGCGCTCGCAGCAAGTGCTCTGCGTCGCCTTCAGTCAGACGCGCGAGTGGGACCCGCTTAACGTTCTTATGACTGGCTCAACCGATGGCGTAGTCAGGGTAAATATACCTTCTAACTAGCCTATAACTATAGTCGTATTGCTCATTATACGGACTAAAATCGGACTAAAATAGAAGGAACAAATGTCATTTTTCATATATTTTCAGTCCGTATAATGAGCAATATGACTATACTCTGTATATCAACAGTTTTTTTTTATTCAAATTCGTTTATTTACCTCTCACAAAAACTGTTTGATGAATGATTGGAAGGACCATGAGGCAGAAGGGATAACGCGTTCAGTGACCATGACGCACATGTGCTCCGCGGAGCCGGGAAATATAGATGAAACCCCCGATAACTCAAAATGTGCCCAAATGGAGTTAGTTGCGTTTTCGAATTCCTAAACTGAATACTTGTACGGTGATACAAATGAGTTGTGAGCATGCTTGAAAAAATGTTACCTTCATGAATTTATATTACATATTTCATAGTCTGTCATAGATTTCTACCGGGATTTTCATCTAGAGGTGCGATATATTATTGCCAAGATAAAAAAACTAATGTGAAACACGAAAGTGTGTTGGTCGCGAAAGAACAAGAGTAGATTCACCTAGCTCTTAAGACGATTCAAAGTGATCCTAGTGGTCCTACTGAGTAAATAATATTTGAATTTGTAGGACTGTCTTAAAGTGTATGGCATTGACCAGCCATCACTGACTAACACGGTACCGCTCCGGCATAGGATATGGAAAGAAGTCGACTCATTTTAAAATCAGCGGTGTGTTTTATAGAGCTTGAAGTAAAGTGCACTTTTTATTGGCAACAATGAGTTGTGCTGCATAAAGTCTTCACTTTCTATTGCTATTAAAACGTAAATTTTACATTTCACAGATGTGGTCCATAGATTATGTAGCAGAAAACCCAGACGAACAGCCAGAAAGCATGGAAACCAGCGTCGACCCGGTCTCATCCATCGACGTTGAAAAGGAACCACAAGTCGAGGAATTGAAGTCTGAAGATGTACCGGAGAGTGAGACAAAGACTGAGGAAATAGACGTGTGCAACAGAGAGGCAGCTATTAAAAGAGTAGAGGAACTTGTTAAGCAGATGAGCTTGTCACAAGAACAGGAGAATACAGGTATGTTCATTAAAAATCCTACTAAAATTTGAAATCTTATTGTAACTTGAAATTGGTTTGGCTATTTATGAAAAATTAATTGAGTAAATTAAAATAGAGTTTAAACTACGTAATACTATTTGGTTCACAATTCTCAGGAAAGAAGTCCTTATTTGTATTAAGCTGTAAAGAATCAGCTTGCAAATACGTTTTAATTTATTTTTGAAGTCCATATTTAAAAGCTTTTTAATCTTGAATGAGTTGTATTTGTATGTATGATATTTTTATGATGTGTGTTTGTATGTATGTATTTGTATGATAACATACGTTATTTACAGGAAGCCTCACAAAATCAGGCTCAGAGAGCTCTCTATCCGAAGCCTGCGAAACTTCCGCCAAAGAATCCGCGCAAAGACACGACGAGAAAGACACCTGCAGTGATAACGAATCTCAATACCCACGCAATGACGTCACGGAGCCAAGAAACGACATAGAACAAGATGACGTCATAGAGTCCTGTGACGACGCTAAGACTGAATGCGATAATGATAAAGATTTGGACACGGAGAAAGAAGATCATACGCATAGTAAGCTGCAGAAGCAAGGGAATGTTGTGCTTAGGCGGAAGTCGAAGACAAACCCGCTTTATAGGAAAAGTAAGTTATTTTGTCGCTGTAATCAAAATCAAAAATAGGTTTCTAAAATATCCTTTTCAACACCTTGTCGAGTAACGCTTTCACTGCTTCTGCCCTCGATCACTTTTAAAGTTGGAATCTGTCACTGTCAGACCCTCCTGTATTTGTTATTGTACGCGTACAAATATTATATTACCCTTTTATAATAATCCTGTACCATATACTATTAAACAACAAAATTTAAACGGCTCTAACGATTTCGATGAAATTTACTAGATCAGGTTTTTTGTGTGTTTTTGAAGTAAGTATGTATAAAAATGTCTCTTTTCTGAGAAAAAAAAAAGCGTTTTCTCTATTTTTAGCAGAGCTCGGTCGCCCATATTCTTCATTAAACAAACAATAACTTTCATAGGTGGAGGCAGCATAGGCGATTCCACAGAGTCTGGCTCGCTGGAAATGCCCCACGTGTCCATAGAGACGTCGGAAGGCGGCCTGCGGACCAGCAAGTCTGATACCAGTCTCACTGAATCCTTCGTCGTTGTCTCTGCGCCTGTTTCTCCTGCGCATATCGTCAAGCCTAAACCCCCCATCACTACTGTGGATACAGGTATCAAAATACATCTTCTATCTATACAATATGTAAAGGAAACCCAGTCCGGTCCTAAAAGGACATGTAGGAATCCGAAGGCAGTTTCACTGAATACTTCGCCGTGGTCTCTGCGCCTGTTTCTCCTGCGCATATCGTCAAGCCTAAACCCCCCATCACTACTGTGGATACAGGTTCATAATAATTTACAGTGGAGACTCGATTATCCGGCCCTGAGTTATACGGATACGCGATTATCCGGACTACCAACCGCGATTAAATAACTATAATCCATGCAAGCACGGGCGTGTTGGAACTGGCATTACCCGCCCGTGCCCCGCGCGATCTTTTTTTTTTGTTTACGCTGTTCGTTTTTTGAACCACCTGGAAACTGTTTCCAGGGCCTGAATTGTATCATGAGTACAAAATGTAAGTACAAAAACTGCTTTTCTTCATACATTCGATTATCGGAATGCCTAACAACAACAATTAGTCCGGTTAATCGAGTTTTCCCTGTATCTACAATCTATACAACGTGTCCGATCCGAAGAAGACATGTGGGAATCCGGACTCGGACTGCGGAGTTTTTGGTTGTTTATTACATAAAATCCATGAAGATGAACGTCACGGCTAAATAAAAAGGACAAATTAATATTTATACAGTATACTGGCTGATTGGCGTAAGAGGATGCCTATACCCAGCAGTAGGTGCAAACAGGTTGAGATAATGATACTATCTGTTATCGGGTCCCATAGTACATGCTTTGTTATCTGTCCTCCAATATTTGATATTGTTGCAGAGTGTAACATCAAGTGGCAGCGTCGTTTAGTACTGCGAGGCAAGCTAACAATGCATACAGCGTATGAGCGGCGCGACAACGCTTGTCCCGCCTCAGTAACCGCGCTGTGCGCCGCTAGAGTCGGCCGCGGGCTCGCCGTGGGAGACGCGAGGGGACGGGTAACTTGAATCCTATATATTTTTCATATAAATAATCATAATCAGAATCATTTATTTCTCTCACAAAGATTTACATTAGGACTTAAAATATTGTAAGTCCTAATGCCTTTGTGAGAGATTTTTAGTATATTTAGAGATATTTAGTATTTATAGTGAAGACATAGGATGTCTAACCCAAAAAAACAATAGGTTGAAAAAATAGTAGTGGTGGCATGACTATTTTGTAACTTGTCTACCAATTTGTAGGCTTGCACCTCAGTTTAATCGACCTTCTCCACAGGAAAGACCAGCAGGCACTAACCTAGCACTTCGCAACGCAACATCGAGAGAGATGTCTCTATCGGTCGAACTGCTCTAACCGATCGATATAATTATCTCGTTTCTTGGAGTATATAGGCTACGTTTTATCCAAGTACCACAAGAGCGAAGCTGCGAGCAGAGGCTAGTAATGTACACTTTCAGATATTCCGGTGGTCAGCCCCCGATATGACGAGCGCGGCCGGCGCTAAGGGCGGCCCGGCCGACCACTGGATACGAGACGACACCGCTCCCACTTGCACGCAGTGTCAGGTAATACACATTAGAGTGCGTTTCTACTGAGGCGGAGCTGAGCGGAGCGGAGCAAAGCGGCGCATGAATTGACCAATCACATGTCAAACGACAAAATCGAAACGCGGCAAAATGCACCCTGATTGGTCAATTCATGCGCCGCTATGCTCCGCTCCGCGTCAATGAAAACGCAGCCTTAGGCCCTATGTGTGACAACACTTAACTTTGCTTACGGTGCTCAAAGAAAAGGCTCCTTGTCGGTTTCCATTCTGTGGTCAGACAAAACTCATTTTGCTCGCAAAATCTACTCATGAAGCTAAATGCGAGATTCACGAGTAAAGAGAGCCGAATTTTGATACATAGTGATACTTTTTTCATTCAAACATTTTTACCCACTTTTATCCCCTTAGGGGTAATATCAGTTGGAACACCCAAAGTTTTTCTAAAATCATTCACTGGCACTGGCTAGGTAAACCGCGCGATGCGCCTCGTGCGACCTACTTAGCCGAAATTGCTTGCTAAGGTGTTCGATGGATCGAACAACGTTCAATTCCTATGGTGATTCTGCTATAACGGCCTTTTTATCCCACAGCTAGATCATAACCATAATATTGCAGGTCCGCTTCACGGCGCTAGAGCGTCGCCACCACTGCAGGGAATGCGGCGCGGTGTTCTGCGGGCGCTGCACGCGTTACGAGGCGCCCGTGCGCCGTCTGCGCGCCTTGCGACCAGTGCGCGTCTGTCAGCGCTGCCACGATAATATACAGGCACGGAAAGAGTAATAACAATAATATTGTATAGCTATAATATAGATGATAATGTCACAACATATTGGACCGGACTTTACTTAAGCCAATGCTGCTACGACAAGATACAGGCACGGAAGAAGTAACAACAGTCTGTCAGTCAACAATAAATAAAAGTCTTCAGACTCAGACTTTACGATATTGTAGGGATAATATAGATGCTAGTGCCAGAACATATTGGACCGAACTTTGCGACATTGTAGGATAAGCCAATGCTGCTACAGCAATATATAGGCACGGAAGGAGTAACAACAGTCTTCAGACTTTACGATATTGTAGGGATAATATAGATGCTAGTGCCACAACATATTGGACCGGATTTTACGACATTGTAGGATAAGCCAATGCTGCTACGAGATACAGGCACGGAAGGAGTAACAACAGTCTTCGGGCTTATAGGTGTTGTAGGGATAATATAGACGCTAGTGCCACAACATATTGGACAAGACTTTGCGACATTGTAGGATAAGCCAATGCTGTTAATAAAATATCTACACTCGGGTCAGCGCTGTTATGATAATATACAGGCAAGAAAGGAGCAACAGTCTTCACACTTTACGATTAGGGATACGATTGATGACCACAACATATTGGACAAGGAAGAGTAAGACCATACTTTCTTGGAGTAAGACTTATCGAGTAGTGGACATCTCCACAATAAACAACTAAACAACTTTATAGGCCTAATCTGACTGTACAACAAAATTATGAGGACATTAGAAGATGTAGACATGAAACCACCTACTCTTTGCAGCCCTTATTTGGCTTTACAACATTGTAGGAATAAGATTACCTGGGTAGATGTCTACATCTTAACATTTGGTACACATTAGTGTAGAAATAAATGTCGTAACTCACTGCAAGTACACAACTTATTGCAAGCTTGACCATGAAAAGGATATTTAAAGTAGGTACACTTTTCAGTAATAAAAGAATAGCTTACAGCGCGCGGTAAGAACACTCACTGCTTACTAATTTTAAGATCTAGTGAGCTTGACTTAAAGTTCCATTGACCAGCAATAAGCCATGTCGAGTAAGTAAGCTACATACGACCGTAAAAACCTTACCACATTATGCGTTTTACAGGCCTTACCAAACCTTACCATATTGAAGACAAGGTTTTTGTAGCCTCACAAAAAATATTAAAATGTATAGTGTACCAAATGATAAAAGATATAGGTACCTCTTACCAGCCCCTTGATATTAGGGCAGGAAAAAGATTTTACCAATTTGAGTTGGAAAAAAAAATGATTAGGTCTATGTAATAAGAAGTCGTATCGACCTCATTATATACCAACAAGCAAAAGCAGTGAGCTTTATAGCGGTAACACTACTGCAGTGACTAGACACCGTTAAAGAACAGGTACGGAATAATGTAGAGTGTAATTAAAATGATAAGCTTTAACTACGTGAATGTGTTATACAAGCCAAACCGCAATACAACAACAAAATGTAAAATACCAGAAAAGAGTGAGCCTTGTCAAGACCACAGGAACTAAGGGACAAGAGAGCTTTACCGTTAGAACGGAGATAAGAGATATTTAATGTAGAGCGTGCGAAATGACATTGACTTTATAGAGAGCCTTATTACATCAATTGTACAGAATAGGTTCTACAGAATCATATTAATGTAGAAAATGTAGTGGAAAAAATTGTCAATGAAATTAAACTTTATTATGGGACAGAATAGTGAACATTATCAAATGCAAGTGGCACCATTCACATTGTGAGAATGATACATGTATGAGGGCTCGTCCGCGAAGTGACCGTGACCATGCCACGAGTCCTAAAATCTAGATAAAGATACTTCAGATAAATGAAAACGTTGGTAACTCAATCGACGATATCGTGAGTAAATCCCGTGTTTTCAAAAATGCCTTACAAATATATGAAAATGATTAAATAAATATATGATGTAGTAGGAAAGAAAATAAGATGAAATGTATGTAGTATGAATCGTAATCTCAATAAAAGTATTAATATTTCTTGTGGTCCTTATGGCAACTAAACTAATTACGTTGAACTTTACGCAAGCTAAAAAAAAATACAATAAAGAATTGTATGTAAGATTACTTCAGTATTGAAAATCTAGAAACACCTCAATATTCGTTATGAAACTCCCCAAAGAATCAACCTTGTTTAAATAAAATTAGATGCAGAAAAATTCCATTATTACAATTTCGGCTTGCACGATACAAAAAAAAATACTTATGTCATCTATTTAAAGAAAACAGGAATAAATCCCCAGGTATTTTGCCATGAAAATAAAGCTAAATCTAAGGATAAACTCCCTCCAATGAAACTTATTCTGAAAAATAAAAAAAGTATTAAGAGTACAAATGGACTGCCGTCTATTATTGTTTGAATGCCCGAAAACCCGTTGCAACCCCGTCTCAACCAGTAGTGCAAAGGATTTCTACGGCACTACCGGTACCTAGTATAGATGTGAACATACTTTTGTAGATTTTTAAGATCTATCATCTTTGCGTTGTAATTGTTGTAAAATATCCCCTATTGTAGGTTCAGTAGAAATACTAAGACGCGTTGAACAAACCTTACTGATAGATTGTATCAGTAACTTAAGGTGAGCGCATACCTATCCGCGCCGAATGAATCGACTGAAACATAGACATAGACAGACGTTTATTCACCACTTGGCACATAATAAAAATGTCAAAAAATGTAATACAAAGAAAAAACAGAAGCAGATGAGAGAGAGAGAGAGTTTTATTGTGCGTCACAGCAGCAAAAAGGCGTCGACTCAGCATTATGCCGTGCCACTGAGTAGTGGTAAGGCGCTGGTATTCTGCCGAAACCTCCATAGTCACTAGACCCTGTGAGACTACATCAGGTGTGTTAGATACTGCATAGGTACATAATATGTGTGTTTGCATTGCATTGATACTATTATTTTAAACGCATACTTATTAGTGAGATATATAAATAATACTTTTTGAAAAAATAAATGAATATGAATATTTGGACGAAACGAACTTTAGAATTCCATAAATGAAATCGTAGCCGCGTCGAATCGTCCGATTCGAATCTGACATTACCCCGAGAATTTGGCGCGGATAGGTATGCGCTCATCATTATGCACACTTGCTAAACAATTTTTATTGTCAGTAGCTTATGTTGTAACTAGGTTATACTAGAAGATACTAAACCAAATAATGTTGTCTTTCCAATGAAATTATGACTTCTTGTCCCTATTTATTTCTAACTTTGATTCATTATTGTGATTGTAATGTATTAAATCAACTCTAGTTTTGGTTTGTTGAAACTGGGTCTTGATTAGTGTTTTAGGCCTTGTTTTCAATTAACTTACTTTTAACTGTGGAATTATTTTTGCTAATTTTTTTTTCATAAGATATTGTGGCGCTAAAATTTGGCCCCCATTTAACTGGGTCTTGATTAGAAATTTAAATGTTTTAGGCCTTATTTTCAATTAACTTACTTTTAACTGTGGAATTATTTTTGCTATTTTTTTTTCATAAGTATTGTGACGCTTGAATTTGGCCCTCACAAGTTTTTTTTTTATTGGATTGTTTTTGTATAAAATGCATACCCCAATGATTAATGATGTAAAATATTGTGTATTGATTATCCTACGCCAAAAAGTAATGCTCGGATCATTTCAAACCCCTCATCATTTAATTTAAATTCACATAAATAAAATAAAAAGCATGTAATATAATTAAGCAAAAATTAAATCAAAAATATTAAAAATCCACGTTCAGATATATTTTATTTCGATATTTTGTAAGGTGCTGCGTATTTTTCCTATATACTTACATAAAACAGTATTAATACGTCGATTAAGGTTACCTATCTTTATGAATGTTTATTGGTTTTTAATATTATTTTCGTAGATCTCGAAACAAAATATTTATGTAGTAATAATTATGTTTTAATTATTTTGCTAATTTGAATTTATTGATATTGGTCTGATTTTAATGTTAAAAGATATTATTTGGAATTGATTAATATATTTTCTATTTTATTGTGATAATCAATTAGTAGGCAATTTTTATGCATAAAAATTCATTCTAAAATTGATATGGATTTTTTTGAAAATGTGTGAATATAAAGTAGTGCTAGTCATATTTTTATATTTATAGTAATTATTATGTATGGTATGAGAATTATTTTACAATGCTTACCCTTAACTCACGTAATTATTTGTTATATTAGAATGACTTATAACATTAATATATTGCATTTGTAGATAACATTCCTAGTCGCAAGACAAGCGCATCTGTCGTATCTAATGATTAGTAAAATAAATATTATTCAGATAATATGAATAGTTTACAAAATAGGCATTGTTTAAAATGTTCTTGATGTTCAATTACTTACATGTTTAATGTTATTTAAGTATAATAGCTTTCAAGAATAAACTTGAGTGTGGTTTAGTTATCTATGTAAAATTAAAATTAGACTCAATTACACTACACAGTTACTCCATGCAAAAGTAGCTCATAATTGTTCTCATTATGAAGAATCCTTTTTGACTGAACCTTTTTACTTAATTATTCATTTCGGACTTGTTTCTGTCTCATTTAAATTTTTATATATTCTGCATAGACTGTTATCTGTTAACAGTAATTAATTAAACATGATTAAAAACTTATTGCGTTTACTTATTCTTTATTACTTGTATTATTATATTAATATTACCTTTGTAGTGAACTTATCAGCTACTTTTGCATGAAAATGAGTCTGTGTTGTGAGCTATCTAGTTTAATGTTTTCATGTTAAATGTTCATGCACGTTACCCAAAACAATTAATCATGTTATCGCAATGGTAATGCTCAATCATGACCATCCCTAAAGCTCCCGTTTGTAATAGGTTTCGTGTTCACAGATAATACTGATGTGCATTGTATGTTTCGAGAGGCAGAAATATATCAAAATACCTACCATCTTTCGGGTCAAAGCTTTTTAAATATATTATCATCTTATTATTATTATGTTCTATGTTATCATTATCACAGAGAGTTCTAAATATTTTGCCCTGAGAAAATACTCGACATTTAATTTTAACGATATCGAATTGGATTTAAAAAGTATTATGGTGAACACTAAACTTATTATAGAAGGAATATGACGTGTCAAGTTAACTTTTCTATATTTGTAAAATGAAAATAAGCCTTTCGAGTTGTACCTACCCAACACAGTATTAAATATATGAGAATTTATTGGCTTTCAAAATTATTATTGTATGTAGATTAATTGAGTCGCGGTCGAAACTCAGAATTGTCAACTTAACTTAATGGTCTGTGAAGTAGTTTAAATTAATTTGGAGCACAAACAGCTGTTAAAGTTAGTTGAGGAATCTTTGTGCGACCGAAATCTCTGTAGAATGACATTATATGCGCTTGCACATCTAGGCTAAACGATTAAATTGCCGAATGAAACAATGCAATTCTATTATTTCGCTCTTGTATTGTTGATTGCATAAAAAGTATTCGTATTGAATCTTTTTCGTCGTCCAATATGCCTAGATGCGCAAGCGCTATCCCCCTTACTTATGAAAGATGTTTAAAGTTGAACACTGGTTGAACAACGTCGTCTGTCACTATCCACAAATAAAGACAGGACGTTGTTTAACCAGTGTTTCACGTTAAACATCTTTCATAAGTAAGGCCCTATAAGTCTAGTAAATGTCTCTTAGTCACCTGACCCTGAACTGTATAGAAAAAGTTACGGACAATATATTTATGTTGTTTAGGTAGTTTGTAGGCACTGAAGTTTATGCAGTTTATGGTATGTATTCGTGTACCTATTGAATAAAGCGATGCAGAGAATGACATTGTTTTAATTATTAACACTCGTTAAAGTCGAAAATAATAGGAACGAACAAAATAATAAACACTTTTCAACTAAATATAATTTATTATTTTTTATAATATTTGAACTCTTGTTACCTAAATAAATATCTACACAAATATGCTGATATTTACATGCTTTTAGACAATAATAATCACTGTATAATTTACACAAATAACACCCAACAAATAATCCGTAAACATTAAGTACAATTTTGTCAATAAGTGTTTTTGAAAGCACACGAAAAATATATTTTCTGTATGACATCGTCATTCATAAGTACAGTTTACTAAAATATTGTTATAACAATTAGAAATTACGATTTAACTGGGTGCGTTATCATCAGTGATCGGAATGAGGCGGGCTAAAATACCTAAAGTTCGAAAAATAACAGAGACAAATGGAGACGCCTTAGGACTAAATATTTTTCGACCCAATTATTTCAGTTTCCGGGACATTAATAAAGAACATCTAACATTAAGGTGAATCAATTTTTTACCTGAGTTAATAACAAAAACTAAAATGTAAATTATAAGGATAAAAAACTTTTTTCCGTCGGGTTCCGTCGGTCAAATAGAAAAATTATTTGAATTAGTTCACAACATTAATTTTAAATGTACTTACTCACTGTGAAAATTGTGCCAACTTTCAATAAAATTCTTACTTACTACAAGAATAAAATTCTTGTAGTAAGGAAGTCTCCCCTTTTTTGCCTCTGTTCTTTGAACTTTAGGTAGTTTAGCCCGCCTAATTCCGATCACTGGTTATCATAACAACGGTTACTCACTACATAACAGCTCCAAGATATTCACATTTCAATTTGCCGATACGAAACTTAGCAGACTGTGCAAAAGATATCAAAGGTGCTCTAACGCAGTAGTTTGACGTTTAATACTAAACGAGTACCTATATAATTTGTATTCCAAATTATACCTACATAATAACAATATATTCTGAGCAGAGCACCTCTAGGAACTGACTGCCTAAATTATCGGCAATAAAGTACACACTAAAGTACCTCGGTACAGACAAGTTTTCTCTATGAGAGAAAGATGGTCGTTACCAAAGAGTACATTATTTAGGGCCGTGGCATATCTTTAGTTTTAAGTATGAAGACATCATCCATTCTTTTAAGTTTATCGTAAATGAGAAACTAAAGCTCGTTCGTAAAGGCGCAAATACACGCTGGCCCAGGCTCGCCAAATTAACGCGTTGCGTCTCTCTCGCTTTCGCCTTGCATCGATTCGCCTTTTCGCTCGCACTCGCATAGGCTCGCCTAGGCTGGCCCAGCGTGTGTTTGAGCCATTACAATCGAACTAACAAACTTCTCAAAAAACTTCATTGTCTATTGGCCGGGTCACACCAGATGCGTGGCGTGCGCGTGACGTGCACAGCACCAAAATGAAGATAAGATGCGTGACGCGTCACGCATATGGTTTGGCATCTTACAATTTTTCACACTTTTCATACTTTAAAACTTACACGTCACGCACACGCCACGCATCGGGTGTGACCAGCGCTTTGGAGTATAGTTGTCAACTGTTTTTTATATAAAAAAATGGGATTATGTTACATAGTGCTAGCCGTAACGTAGTGCAAATAATAAACATTTATTCAGAAGATGTGGTAAATAGAATTTACTACAACATATTTTTTACATTATCACATTTATAATTATTTTGCTCATGTCAATATTATATATTTAAATACAGTTTGCTTTATGCAGTCCTTAGTATTATAAGATATAGAGTGAGAGGGTACATAACATGAAGACAGTTTTTTTTTGACAATTGAACTCACCTTTACATTACAACATTTAGATTGAACAAGGAAAATATCAAACGTATTTTACTAAAAGCTTATTTATTCGTTTGAATAAACGATAAAAGTACATAAATATATTTTGTAAAATGTGACTACAAAGTTATATAAACCCCAGCTATATCATATTTTGCTTAAAGTGCAGTTTACGTTCGTACAGCACATTTCTAGCAAATATTTTATTTTTTGTCTTATATATTTTACCTTTTTTTTATTAAAAATCGTACATACAAGTGCATATATTTTACGCAAGGCTAGTGATATGCATTTTATTTCGTTTATAGTATTAGATTAGGAATAGGTGAAATCATTCTGGAATGTTGAAATACGATTACAATTATGTTTTAGTCCCGGTACGTTGTTTTTCATTATACATATATCACCTATCTACAACTTGAATGAACAACATCAAGTCACAGCATATAGTGAAAAATGTTAGTAAAAGTTCAACATCGTTATGTATATGAAAATATAATAGTGCGGGGACTATACACATGCAATCGTTTTACCTTTGTACTATTGACCTAATTATAAAAATTACCGTTTAGTGCAGTGTTCCGCAAACTTTTTGTGTTCAAGGTACACCGTACACCATAAATGAAAGAATAACTTTTTCATGCGAAACATTAGCTTGTTTAGTTGAGCATGTGTAGCTTAACTGACAGGTAACCTTATTATTCCGAGGTACACCAACTAATGACCACGGTACACCAATGTGCCGCGGCACACCCTTTGCGGAACATTGGTTTAGTGCACCCAGTTCTAAAGCTGATTAAAATATTTCCAAATCAACAATCAAAGACAAAATCTCCAATAAGTCAGGATCTCCCTTACCAAGGATTAAGTAAATATAAACAAAAAATAATGGTAATAAAAACAAAAGTATTTATATAACTAAACATAAGTACGCGAATTATGATTTGACTAAAAATATTTGATCACGGCGTGAAGTTGCCATTGATAAAAAAGTATAAAAAAACAGATCCACAAAATGTAAAAGTCCGATATCCTACAAATTTACAGCTATATACAAAAAAAAAAAATGAAAAATACGTCCAAAAAAACCTTTACAACATGAATTTATATAACAATAAAATACTGTATTGTTTGTTCATAGACAAGACATCGTTACAAACTTCCTGCCCTACACGTGGACGAAGTTACACGATGGAATTACGTATTACAAGTACATGATTTAAGTCTTAGCGTGCGTTGCAGAAGCACAGTGCGTTTAAGTACAATGTTTATTATTAAGCTATTTAATACTAATTTCGCTTGCACTCCAGGCCAATCGGTTTTGAACAAGCCAGATTTAAATCTCTTGCTTTATTCTTACCCTGTCGTAAAGGATTTAGAGGCTTTCTATAGCTTAAAGGTTGCTAAATCTGTGGCTATATTTTCATTCGCGAAAACCTCCGACAATTCCCCTTATCAACTAGAAAAGAGCTGATCATCTTCAAACGCCTGAACAGATCTTCATAAATTTTAGCTAAGAATCACCTCGATCACGTCAGTTTTCTAACAAAAAAAAAAAAGCAACAAAATCGGTGCATCCATCCATTCAGGAGCTATGATGCCACAAAGACACACCTTGTTAAATAAACAAGTGAATATAAATAAATAGACGCTTAAGATTTTCAGGCAGTGTTTCCCGATTGGCCTTAAAATGCAAAAGCCGATATAGATTTCCCAACATCAAGTTAAACTTTTCTGGCACCGTTATCAATGTTCAAAACTCATCCACCAATATTCATACTAATTATAACATTTCCTAAAAGTTTTACTCCAAAAATAATTACTAAATAAATAACAAGTACTGAAAATTACATTTCAAATGAATGTCCGTTGTTGTAAGCACTACACAATTAACTTGCTTGAATCACCCGACATATTAGGATAACACCTTTTTATAACTTGTTAAACTTTCGCGATTTGTTAACATAATGATAATTATTATTACGGGATTTTATCGCGTACCTTTTATTTATTTTGTTTCCCGACGTTTCGAACACGTTACAGCGTTCGTGGTCACGGGATGACTGAAGTACTGGAGCTACCGCCGTGAATTGAGAGATCCACGACTACCCCCAATTAATCCCGTGACCACGAACGCTGTAACGTGTTCGAAACGTCGGGAAACAAAATAAATAAAAGGTACGCGATAAAATCCCGTAATAATAATTATCAACACCTTTTTAATTAAAAATATAAGATTTTTTCTAATGTCTTATAAGAAATTCAGTCCCATTGATTGTTTTATATAAAAAAAACATCTTGTAATATGTATAGTAGGATATCTTGCAAGACATTAAAATTTCTCATACGACACAAGAATTTTTTTTATAATGTGCAAAAGGCCTTAGTAGGTCAAAACATACTAATTATTCAACAAAAATCAAACCAGTTGTTCGAGCTCTTGTTACTTTCCCCAACAAAGCTCAGTGACGCCGTGACGATCACTAATTTAATTCAGACGCTCTAACTTTCACTCAGATGACTATGTTTGTACTCACTTGCTATATACATGTTTGGCGAGCTTAGGCCAACGCGAGCGAAGGCAAATTGATGCAAGGCAAGTGCTCCATCTAACGTTTGGCAAGTCTATACCAACTAACGCGCTTGTATTCACTCGGCCAGCTAGGCGAGCGACACCAAGCGATGGCAAAGCGAGGCAATTATGCTGTCTAAACGTTGACATTGGCGTCCACTCTGCGAGGCTGGGTCAACATTTCTTTATAGTCTTTCTTTCTGAGAATATAGTTTCGGGTTGATTTTTGCCATCAATTTCATATTCGCTTGATCAGTTGGGCCCATTCAGGATTCTAGCAGGTTGAAATCTGTGATAGCGTACCCCGACGAGAATGAGATGCTATTTTATGTATCTAGGGCCCGCGAGCACATCTCCGTTTCAATAAGGTCAAGTATTCCGTACCACGTTCAGTCACCGCTCGGATAGTAAATTCGAGTTCAACGAATTTGTTGTTCGTCATTTCTTAGCTGTTCAATGACGCCATTTCATACTTCGTGAGTAAAGTTTGAAGGCTAGAACTCCTTTGTTTACATACTTCAATTTCGCCGTTTCATCTGTACCGCTCATATTGAGTTTTTTGTTAAACTGTGGAACTAGCAGTCGGATTTCAAAAAATATTTCTGCATATAGCTTATTTCTTGAGGCAGGCTACTTTTCATCATACACAATCACTACGCGGGTAACGCCGAGGGCGCAGCTAGTGTTGCATATTGAAAGCATATATTGATTGCTCGTTTACAAGTTTGCGAGTGGTTCTGGCGCGGGTGTTAGGAAGGGGTTGGTGTTAAGCGCGCGACCGGCGAACGTGGACGAGCGACCAGTCGCCGCTAGGGACGGCGCACGGGCGACCCGGCCGAGCCATGCGTCCGGGTGAGGGAGGGCCTGGAAAAAAAAAAAAAAAGATAAATATTATAAAGGCGAAAGTCCGTGTGTGTGTGAATGTTTGTTGCCACGTATCTCCATAGCTAAACCCTAGACCGACGAGCTTGCATGAAGAATGTGATGAGAGTGAATGAAGCGAAAGAAGTGTGTCAGGATCGTAGCAAATGGCGATCTGTGGTCTCTGCCTACCCCTATGATGGGATACAGGCGTGAGTTTATGTATGTATGTATGTATCTCCATTACTGCTAAACCGATTTTAATGAAATTTGGAATGTAGATGGATAATAACCGGGAATAGGACATAGGTTTTTTATACCGAAAAATTGCAGGGTTCCCGTGGGATAAGAAAAATAGTAGTCCACGCGGGCGAAGCCGCGGGCGTCCGCTAGTAAATGATAAAATAAAGATTATTTGCACAAATAAATGAGTTTGTACATTTTTTAGGACTTACAATGCTATAATGCAAGTACATGCATCTGCATAAGTGAGTATGTATAGGTATATGCCAGAAAAGTAACTACGTGCGAATAAAAATGTATCAATGTTATCTACCCTCTGCACTAGTTAATAGTGATGCGGCAGGTTCACCGAATCACATTTACCACATTAATAACATAGAATAGTCAGAAAGAGTTTAAAGCGCTATTTAGTGTCACGGCCATGCTGTTTAAGCCCGAATACATCACAGCCCGATTACGAATAGCCGTTTCAGAAAACGTCTCCGTTTCGTAATTCATGTAGCGTAAAAGATAGGAAGCTAGGAATGAAGTGAGTGACGAGCATGTTAGCTAATGTGACCACGTAGTAAACATAATAGAGTGCAGCTTTTTCATAAATTATACTGCGCATCGAAACGGCTAACTTCACGAATGCCTAGATTCATCGTGCATCTGTACTTTCATCTGTAAGGGATGGGTAGAGTAGAGTTAAAACCGTATAAGGCCCGGCGCCCATTGACGGCAAGGTATTATTAGGCGACGAATAAAAATATAACCTAATCATATAAAATAAAGTTGAAACTGCCGACGCGTCATGTCTAAGCATGCCGCGATATTTTGTTTTTGTACTTACGACCGGTAACATTGAAATTTCAACTTTATTTCCATACAATCCGTACCCATATTATAAATATGAAAATGTGTTTATTTGTTTGTTTATTTGTCCTGCTTTCACGTCAAAACAGAGCGACGGATTGAAGTGATTTTTTGTGTGGAGATAGTTGAAGGGCTGGAGAGTAACATAGGCTACTTTTTATCTGGGTACCACGCGAGCGAAGCCAGCGCAGCTAGTTAGGTTATATTTCTATTCGTCGCCTAAAAATACCTAGCCATGCCGTGCCGAAGGGAATTAGTAAATTACCTGCTCCGTGTGTACCGGTTGTACCGGCTCGACGGCTTCCTCTGTGAGCGCGCGTAGACCGAGCGACAGTTGCTGGCACATCGCCGACACTGGGTCAGAGTTCTCGCGGTCCTGATCAAAAGAACATTATGTACTACTTTAAAGTACTAGCACCACAAAGCTAACATTGGTTATAAAGTTATTTGTTTTAAAAAAAAATTAACTTTACAGGTACTCGGACGAAGTAACCACAGGACGCGAATTGCCATATGTCCCACTTGCTGGGGGGGAAGGGAGCCAACTGTCACACATGACATATTTTTGACATAATGATGATATATTTCTGTCATACATGAAAACTTATAGTGATACCACTATCATAATTTTATGTTCCCCGATTTGAAAATATTTTGTTGAGACACTTTGTCTTTAGGTAGGTAATCAATAAATCTTAAAATTGTAACGATTTTATTTACAGAAAGTGATCTCCCCCCAATTCTACTAGATGACAACGCCAATCATTCCGCTGCGTTTTGGTTCGATCTCATAAATGTCAGCCATTTGGTGAATAGTAGAATAGCTTTTCAAAAATGTGTTCTGCCAAAGTCCAAACCTTAGCTAAAACCTCACCACAACTGAGTCGTTTGTCATTAGTAGAATAGGAAACAGTCGAAAATCTAAAGTTTAGTTGAGGTTTTGCTTGAGGTTGATAAAAAGTTTGGTACTAGAATTGACACCCTGCTAATTAGTTAAGTAAGTAGTTAACTTTACAAAGTAGGGACCTACATCACCTAGGTACATCTTTAGATTTCTCAACATGTTCTTACATTTATAGAAATATACCTACCTACCTAATATATTTTACTAGCAGCGTCCTCGCGGCGGCTTAGTTTTTGTGTGAGAAAAAGAGAAAAATGATGTTGCTTGTCACAATTTTTACATTATAAACTTTTAGTTAATCTTAAAATAAAGCTCTATCTACTTACTCTAAAAATCTGTACCTACCATAAAATATTGCGAGAAAATATACTGGTATCACTACTACCAAATTTACTTTTGACATGACTTTCATAGGGATTGATAAATATCGATATTGGAGATGTCGATGTTTTTTACACTAACAGTAGAAAATGTGTAGGTACCTATATTAGGTTACAAGTTTTTTACCATTTCTATCCAAAAAAATACTTGTAATAAAAGAATAGGTAAAATCCAGTTGATCTAATGTCTTGTAAAGCTTATAATTGTTGATTATTGATGATTATTGATAATATTGACTTATAATTGTTGATGATAAAATTAAATAAAAAAAATATTGCTGAACATTTCACACAGCGCCATCTAGCCCCAAACTAAGCAAAGCTTGTACAATGGGAACCAGATAACTGATAGAATACTTATATATCTTTTGTAAATACATACCTACATAGAATACTTTATAACACCCAGACACAGAACAAACATCTATGTTCATCACACAAATGTTTGTCCTGAGTGGGAATCGAACCCACGACCTACAGCGCAGAAGGCAGAGCTACTACCAACTGAGCTAAGAGGCCAGTCAAATTGTACCTAATTGTACCTAGAGTCCGCGTCAGCACTAAGTGCTACGGCAAAAGCGGGAACTAATAGTTTTATTTACTTTAATAAGCTCTTTTAGTCACGGTCGTTCAGTTGTTCTGATGTGTAGAATTAACTAACGTACAAACTTGCATAATTATGATTGTTCAAGCCGCATTTGGACAGTTAGTAATTTTTAACATAACCTAGCTCTGTGATAGCAGCGCCGCGTCTATCGGACTTCAGTGGGGGCGCGCACTCTACCTATTGTTATAATGTTCAAACGGCTGAACCGATTTTGATTAAGCATGTCTATGAACCATTACTAATAAAAAACCTGCTTTCAAATAAATAAAAACCGCATTCAAATTGGTTCACCCTTTTAAGAACTACGGTGCACACATACAAACATAAACACACACAGCGGTCAAACTTAGACACCTCTTTTTGCGCCGAGGGGCGGGGGGAGGGGGGGGGGGGGTTAGAAATAAGTCAACAAAAAGTTTATAGGTACTTCATCATAATCATCCGCAGCACAACTCGACTTCCCCCATTGCAGGATATAGGCCTCTTTTTGGTCGTGCCACTGTGTTTGTTCTCGGCTTTGTGCTAGGCTCATCCACTGCGTGCACCAGCACGACATTGTCGGGCGCATTTTACTTACAATATAATTACAACAAATAAATTATAGAAAAAGTAGGTAGGCACACGAAAACGTTGAAAATCTTAATAAGATACTTAGGTGTGATTTAATACTATAAAAATTATAATTATGTTGTTATGTGCCAATTTGCACAACTACACAACTACCTAGGTACAATACAACATAATTTAGTATATTATGTAACTTCAAGAAACTTAATGTAAATGGTTTTATCGATATCGATAAGGAGTAATAATTGTACATTACCTCATCGTAATGCATAGACTCGCCACGTCAATTTTGTACCTTCGTAAACCTAAATTATTCAAAATTCGAACTATTGCTAATCGCAATAAGGCTAAACATAATTTTAAAAACCGCATTAGTATCGTGGTACTGTCTCTCAAGACAGTTGTCATTAGACAGTAGTGCATGAGTGATGTCCAAAATATAGTAATTAATAGACATTGCTAGGCAATTATAGACCGTATCCACCGTATCCGTTACGATTGAAAATTAAACAGAGATGTGACGGCAGGCGATGCGATCTTTTTCATTTTAGTCGTATATTTTTTGAATCGATGTTTTAACCTCAGTTAAAATAAAATAATGTTTATTGAAGTAGAAAATCAGCTAAAACACAAAAAAACATTTACATAATGAAATGTTACACCATATTTTAAAGATTTGAGGTGTAGTGGATTTTTATTGCACTGGTATAGCACCATAAATTGGCATTTTCCTGGAGCACCTTCCTCGGTGATAACGATACGGAGACTGATAAGAATCGATTATTAGGGTAGTTTTTATTGACGGTACCTGATTTTGATTTGTCAAAGTAATCCTAGCCGTTGGCTAGAGGGGTAAGATTTGTAGGATCATAAAGGCGCGTCCCGTTCTTTCGTCCGAGTACAGGTACCTACACATTACAACTTCACATCTAGTAGGAACTAGGAACATAGGTTTTAACACTTTACACAAGTGTGCAAGAGATAGCGGCCCTTTTCTTGATACATTGAATAGCCCAGAGAAACGTAGTAAAATTGGTTTTAGAGAGGAATTTAGCCCCCCCCCCCCCCCCGCCCTCCCTCGCCATCGTCTACGGTCCCTGGAGCGGTCTATATTATAGTCGTATTGCTCATTATACGGACTAAAAGTGAAGGAAAAAATGTCATTTTTCCTTCAATTTTGATTAGTTTTGATGCGTTTTATGTCAAAATTGAAGGAAAAATGACATTTTTTCCTTCACTTTAGTCCGTATAATGAGCAATACGACTATAGGTCGACTTCGAGAACAGACTATAAGTTGGACGGCAGTTCACAGTTTTCGGATAGATGGCGCTGTTATGTCGTTACCTATTAGACTTAGTATAGACTAGACTACTAGTTAGCGTGCCGCCGAAAGGGACAACAAATTAAGCAAATCCGTTGTTTCGTAGAGAACTTATAAGTTCCGACCGAAGAAAAAGGCGGCACGCGGTAAGGGACATAAATATTGTGCTTCGTCTCTATTTCTTCGTGGAGGTTGGACGGCAGCTCATAGTTGACAGTTTGCGGATACATGTCGCTGCTATGTTGTTATTAGTCCGGCAAAAACGGGTAGACACGGCAACTAAAATTTCAGTACTTTGGAAACCCTTTCTCTACTAATCTATGGTAAAGTACAGGTTTCTTGTCTATGGTACAGGTGCCGAAGACGTCAGTCAGAAGTAATAATTTGCTTCTAAAAGAAAATGTATCTATTTCGCGTATTTAGCTTGCACAGTGGCGCCCCCATTTATTTCTATTATTTTGTGTCGGACTATACCTCTACGGGCGTGAAGTGTTGTGTGGCGGGCGGGTCGCGCGGCGGCGAGCCGAGCCCGGCGCGCTGTCGCTCCAGGTTGGACGGCAGCTCGCTGATGCGAAGCGACATCTGACGCTTGAACGGAGAACTGCACAAGAAAAATGATTTATTAACCCCCGATGAAAGAGGAGTGCTTTAAGTTTTTAAGGCCTTAGGCTACGTTTAGATGATAAGCGTTCAACGCGCGTTTCGATAACGCGCGTTTACAACTACATACTTTTTATTCAGGCCGTACACATGCTAGCGCGCGTTTTAATAAAGCGCGCGTTGACGCTGCGCTAGCGCTCGACTGTTGTCAGCGCGCGTCAACGCGCGCTTTGAGATCATTGGTTTTCTATGTTTCCGTTCAGTTGAGCGCGCGCTTTCGACGCGGATATACACATTTTAGGGATCAGTTCGTTCAGAAATCGTCCGAAATGGAAACCGAAGCGATTAATACGGAGTTGTTTATAATAATAAAACTGTTTCTACGTCCATCTCCGGCAAATGTAGAACTCTACTGAAGTCTGAAATCTATGGCGGCCGCGACAACGCGCGTTCAACGCCTGACAAGCGCGTGTCATGTGAACACTATACAAAAATTTAGCGCGCGTTCAGCGCGCGTTGAACGCTTGTCATCTGAACGTAGCCTTACTTATAAACTTGAACACTGGTTAAACAATGCTCAAGATTCGCCCTGTCACTATTTGTCACTATTTAACAAGAAAGGATGGCAATAGTTTAAACTGTTTTCAATTTTAACGATTCAGAAGTGAAGGGATATGTCGAGGGCTTTTCATTTAATTTTTAATTTAATTGTTATTAGTATTACTAGCGGACCCGGTGAGTGTTTTTTTTAAATCTGCAAGGCAATGACCCAGTGGTGACCACGCAAGGTTCAACCACCGGCCTGATGATACGATGATATCGTAAAGGCGGGAAGCATTGGATTTGACCTGTTACCTCTGACTACCCTTAGACATCTTCAAATTATCTAAAACGCCTAGAGGTCTGAAAGAAAATAGTTAGTGATACAGTTGTGTTTCTATTCTTTTTCTTTCTCACCTGTTATTGAGATGCGCGAAGCCCCTAAAGGAGCCCTGTCGTTCCAACAGATGCGGGGCAGCGTGGGGGCGCTCCACAGCGAAGGGGTTGTGCGGCGAAGGCGCCGCCCTCACCGCAGACACCACTGTGTTGTTTACGGTGGTGATGTTGTTCACGTTTGTAATGTTAGTTGGCAGCGCGGGCACAGATGGCGCTGGCGGCAATGGCGGCGGGTTCGACGCGTCCGCTTCTGAAGCGCGGCGGTTGATTATACCTGCAAATATTTGTTTTACTTTTAGTCCAAAAGCTCCTTAATGCCAATACTATCACAACATTATAGGCGTAGACGGAGAAACCTATAGAGTGCTAGCTAGCGTGGTGTAGAAAGGGACAGAAAGTACAACAACTGGTTCAGTGCCCGTGACGCAAGTGTGTTCCGGGATCAGGCTATTCTGTGGCACTTTTTCTTCGTTATGAATAAATGAAAAGGAAAACATGTAAGTACAGCAGTCTATTGTATTCTCTGTCTACGATTATAGGTCTTATGTACTTAGTCTTGAAATAAGTGTGTCACGAGCTCATTAAAAGAAATTAAAAATGAACTAGGTTTAAATAAAATAATTATAAGGCGACATACGCCTATAATAGGTTTCTATGAGCCATAGACATCTTGTAATTTTTCTTGATTTAAAGTTATTATTAGGTATTTAATTCCATAATATTTGTATCGATTCAGTAGTGAGGATCTACGGGCAGATTAAAAATACGGAGCTGAGCATTGAAAATCAATGCTCAAGCAATTCCCAAGCAATGCTCAAGCATTGATTTTCTGACAGTTCTTTTCTTTGTTTGTTCTTTTTTGAGCCTTTAGTAGTGGGAACAGACATTCATTCTCCATTCTTGTTTTTGTTTTGACATGAATGAGGTTAATTAGTGGATAAACTTCTAAAATAAGGAGCATAATAGTATCCATTAATTAAAAAACAAACACATTTTTCCATGAAAGAGAAAGTGGTACATTGACACTAATTTGCTTACTGTTACACAATTTAGGATGTTTAAATTGATCCATCCTAATTAAAACGATGGCATACTTAAATAAAACCATTCAAATGCCAATTACGGAGCATTATTAACGTTGCAACCTTATCAAGAAAATATTAATATTTTCCTCAACATTTATTGTTTATCGAATTCCGAGATCGAATTGAGCAAATTTATTTTCCTTGACACTCATTATCCTACTAATATTATTAAGGCGAAAGTCTATGTGTGTGTGTGTGTGTGTGTGAATGTTTGTTACCACGTATCTTCATAACCACTAAACCGATTTTGATGAAATTTGGAATGTAGATAGTTTAGGATCTGGAATAACACAGGCGACTTTTTATCTTGGAAAAATGTATGGTTACCGTGGGATAAAAAAAAAGTAGTCCACGCGGGCGAAGCCGCGGGCGTTCACTAGTTTAACATAATTTGAGCAAATTTGTCCAAAACCACAACGCGTCATTGCATCTAAGTAATTGCATTGAGGTAAAATTCATGAATTCGATTGCAGCCGCCAAGTTTCACGAACAGATAAGTCACGTGCATGACTCACAAAATCGCGTCAGGCCCACGTGTGACAAACACGGAAAGTACAGTTTGTTATTTAATCGGCGGACCAGACGTGAATTATCCCACGCTTTTTATCGCTTGGTCGAATTTAGATTGTGGAAGTTCATACTTAGAAAGTTTGGGGTTAAAAGAATGGTATCATAAAATGTTGGCTAATAGATAGCCTACATTTTATGATACCATCATCACGACTCTCTGTAAAAAAGTGGAGACATGCTTTGCCCATATTTCCATTACTTTTTCTCTTTTGTACAATATGGAACGAATGTACTTTGTCTGGCCTATTAAGCACAGTCAAGATTATGGGACCCAAAATTTTACTTCAATCGAGACGGCACATTCCTTGTCCCGTCAGGCGCGGATCCACCCATATGGACACGGTGGTCATGCCCACAACCCTAATTGAGTTTATTGAGGTCGATAAGCTGAAGACATTTGGAAAATTATAAAAAAAGAGGCGTGAACCGGAACGCAGCGGAGAGATCGTTTTTTAGAGATCTTCTCTGTTGTTTTGCTTCTTCTTTCAAATAGTGCAATTCATACTATGATTCTGTTATAAACGCCTTTTTAGCCCCGCGGACCGGAAGGTCATTAATTTATTTTGTTTAGATACGTACTTGTTTGTAGAAATGCATTAAAGGTATTGAATCGTAAAATCTACCGGCTGCGCCAATAACAAACTGACCTGACTTGCGGAATGATCCTTGGTGTATAAAAGTGCAGCTTAGACACGTCTACGCTCAAACAGACGCCTTGTCGTGGCGTTTTTTGCTCTGAATGCAACCTGCCGATAACAAAGCTACTGACCTGACTTGCGGAAAGATCCCTGGCGTGTAAAAGCATGGCTGGCCGCGTCTATGCTCATAGAGACAGCGCATTCCTTGTCGCGTCTTTGTTTGCGCTCGAGGCAGGCGGCGAAGGCGCAGCCGACAGCGTGAGAGAGTCGCTCGCCGCTGTCGCGAGAAGCTAGGAACCCGTGACACATCCAACGACGAGTTGTGCCGTCACGGCAGATGTAACTGTGGAATGAATGAATGAATGAAAATTCTTTATTGCACACCTTAGAATAAGCAAGAAACAACAATGACAAAACGAAGTAACAATGTACAATGGGCGGCCTTATCGCTAAAAAGCGATCTCGACCAGGCAACCTTTGGATGAGAAGAATCTGATAATAATGTGGATAACAATAATAACATTTATGCAAAAGGTTCGGCAATCTTTTTCATAGACAGGTTTAACACAATAATATTTATACCACCATCTGCATAAATAAAAAAAATATTCGTACGAGAACTGTTCGACAACGTAAGGAAAACAGTTATCTTTCTAATTGTGTATAAGCTTGCAACGTATCTGTGACTACACCTTCAAATGTTCATCAATAAGACATCTTCAAATGTTCTAGAATCCTGTAAGATCTGAGAGAACGCCTTGTGTTTTGGGAGTTATCATCACTTGAGAACGGTTTGACAGATTTGGCTTTTTTATATTCGTAATTAACAGGAAAGCTTAGCATGTAAGAAAGTTATGGGAAAATCCATAATATTTTTCATCTTTTTTACCCGGGCCACGTTTGATT
The DNA here is from genome assembly GCA_958496255.1 of Camptogramma bilineatum. NCBI lineage: Eukaryota > Metazoa > Arthropoda > Insecta > Lepidoptera > Geometridae > Camptogramma > Camptogramma bilineatum. The sequence goes on along the minus strand of OY292463.1, from coordinate 3,396,000 downwards.
TTTTTTATGACGATGACGACATAACACTTTGTACCTTACCTGCTTATTGGAAATAGAGTTGAATTTACTTTAAAGTTTAAAAAAAATGACGCTTTACTTCGACTCTGTCAGTGTGAGTTGAGCCTGAGGGTCGTTTTTAATTTTTTTAAAGTATCATATTTACTTTCGTATTATTCTCATATTTGTTTTAGCTCCAAGGACCCGAACAAATATTCACAGACGCTGTATGCTTCAGAGAAATATAATAAAATACGCCTATGAAAACAAGACCTACAATAAATTTAAACACGTTCAACAAATTAATAATCCCTCAGGGATTGCTGTAAACTGTTGTCGCAATAAAGAGACCCGCCTCCCCACTGAGAGATTTTAATAAACCTGTATAGGATAAAGCAATATCAACGTGATAAATCTTAAAGCTGGTGTACCTGTACCGATACTCCAAGGAAATGAGACCAAATTCTTAGACCGTTAAAAACGAGGACTCTTTCTAGCGATAAAATTCGACTATTGAAGACTAAAATACATCGCGATTTTGACTGGATTATGCCATATTCAAACACGCTATTTTTAAAAGCCGTCTCTTTTCGTAGACTGAGATTGACAAGAACGGTATATATTGTGATTCTGCTTTTGGCCTTTTTAGCTTCGCAGATTACCTACAGCTATTTCACTTCCAGATTTTGACTTTAGCAAATGACATGCAAAAAAACAGTTCCGCAGCTCCGCAGCGTTACTAAACATCTTATTAAACGATAGTGGGCAAACTTCACCCAGCTCCGCCAGCAATGTAACTAATATGACTCGAAAGACCTTACAAAATTAGGCATTTTTTATTATCGACGCATTAAAATCTATCCCAGGGGTCACTAGATAAATCCATGTTTGTACCTAACCTGAGTAGTACTAGTACTAGATTTTATGACAAGGGAGCAATTAGTAAATTGTTACAAGTTGGTTGAAAGTAACCTATTCAGGCATGAGATGGTTTGGCGCACGAGCGTAGCGAGGGCACCAATATTTCGAGTGCATAAATATGTTTCACCCGAAGTAAACACTGCTTTTCATTTCGAATATGAGGAAAGTAATTCGCCGGCCAAGTGGCCAAACAGTTCGTATTGAAATGTATGGCAGATAACTCACTTGGGTACGGTCAGGATCCCGATCCCTTAATCCAGATTTCGTGATCCTGATTCCGTAATCCTAATCCCATGATCCTGATTCCGTGATTCAGATCCCGTGATCCTGCGTCATCTTGATCCCGTGATCCTAATCCCGTGAACCTGATCCAGTGGTCCTGTGTAATCCTGATCCCGTGATCCTGATCCTGTGATTCTGATCCAGTGATCCTGCGTAATCCTGATCCCATAAACATAATTACGAATCATTATTATGATTCATAAAAGGAATTGCGGTAACGGCCATTTTAGCACCTCTGTAAGTTGAACCTATTCGACTTAAAATAAATAGAGAACCCTCGGACAGAATTTGATGCGCATTGGCACAGATAAACATGGCAGTGATACCTTTTAAACAAAAGTATTCTAAGCTGTGGCGGCCGTGGTGGGTCCATACATTTATGACCAAAAATGTGGTAACGGCAATTTTAGCCTATCTGTAAGTTAAACCTATTCGACTTAAAATAAATAGAGAACCCTGGGACAGAATTTGATGCGCATTGGCACAGAGATACATGGATGTGATACCTTCTAAACAAAAGTAGTCTGAGCTGTGGCGGCCGTGGGTGAAGTGCCCATACATTTTTGCCCACACTCCTTTGTTGAAGATTACCTGAATCCCCGCTCATGATTTCTGTCGGGCGCGCAGAAGGAGACCTTCTCAATGGTCTGGTCGACGATAAGACCCTTGGTCTCCTCTTCCACAACTCTGAGTCCGTCTCCGCCGACGTGCAGCACCGCGCGGACGGGGCGACGACGCGAGTTCTGAAACCAACACCCACACGTTATACATCGGTTCTGATTGGTTAAGGTTTTTGATACGCTTTGTCGTAACAAAGTAAATTAAAAAAAAAAACCAACTTCAATCTCTTCAAATTATATAAAGCGTAAAAGTTTGTTTGAACGCGCTAATCTCAGGAACTACCAGTCGAATTTGAAAAATTCTTTCTGAATTTGGTAGCCAAACTCTTGAGGGAGGATATAGGTTACTTTTCATCATCATCTTCACCATATACCATCACTACGGGGGTAACGCCGCGAGGGCGCTGCTAGTTTTATATAAGCTGAGCAATTTTATGCACTTTCGAGTTGCATTTCTGTTCATAACTCCGAAGATCCTAGACAGATCCTCACCAAATGTTTATGGCAGCAATCGGAAAGTATAATCTTTTAAACAAAAAAAGAATTTTACAAATCGGTCTAGGCGTCTTCGAGTAATCGGTGACTACCTATACATAAATAAAAAAAGTACAAACAAAAGATTCCAACGAATTGAGATCCTCCTCCTTTTTTTGAAGGTTTGTTTGAATGAAATGACCCTTGTCGAAATGAATTAAGTTTAAGATTTCGTAATTTCGCAAAATCACACCAATGAAGCCTCGTTTTCATGTGTTTAGGTCAAAAATTGTGCCTGTTCGATTGACAGTAAGCTGTATTAGTCATTTAAATGCATCCAATTAAATATTTCTATTACTAACAAATAGCCGCAATAATACCACCTTTGTTTTGAAGATTTATAACCTGCTCCATAAAAAGCTATCTACGAATGTGTGTCACGTTCATTGTCTAATCAGACCCAACTAAGAATATCGTGCGTATAAATATACCTATATAACAATAATGTTTGTTGTTATGAGCAAATACTCAATACAAGAAGCACGAGCGTAATTATCTGTGGCATACTGATAGACTTGAGACAATACAAGCACAGTCCGTGACTTGAAACTCGTTACCAGTTGCATGATTAATCAAGTGACTTCTAGACTTCTAGGAGGGACTAGCTAGAGGGACTTGTATTTTTTTACAAACATCAAACTTCCACTACAACACACTAGGGAATGAATTTCTAGAATTCAGGCGTGCAGATTAAAATGAACAAACCTCTAAATCTCAAATTTCTACAACTATCGCTAGTGCGAGACATCTTTCCTTTTTGTCTGATATTATAACATTGATTTACTTTTTCAGAAATTAAACTCAGTATTTCACGAACTGGGCCCCTAAAGCTTTTAACACTACTAACTAGAAAAGAGCTGTAAGCTTAGAAAGCACTCTAGTAGTAGAATGGGAAAAAGAAAAATGTGGTGTTTGCGTTATTCCGCGCAGTTTTTCCAATTGAACCTTCCTCGGAAGGAAAAAAATTAGCTGAATTGTAGTACATACCAGCCGTTCTCGAATTTTGCGCTTAGCTACAAATTAAGCCATTCATTTTGTCTGTCTCATAAAAACCTGCCACTTTAGCAAGGCGAAAATGCTTTTTTCTTCTCACTCTTCTGTCAATACATGAGATGGCAACAGATTTCACAACTTCACGATTTTAAATCATTGTGCATAAACGCAAGTTCTAGAATCAAAAGACAAACGAAACGTGTAAAGTACAGCATTTATTTTATCATCTGCAGTTGCGTGCTTCTGTTAATTATGGCTAACAGTAGTTGCATTGACGATAAATGCTAGACCATTTAACGAATATTTAGACGATCATTGTGGGATATAGAGGGTGCAAATAAACACAAATCAGTAATAGTTTGAAAGGTCCTACATAAAGACGTCCCTTTCTCAAATTGTTAAACGGAAGATTCCACTGGCATTTTGGTGACGTCGGCGTCGGGCTAAATAAAAAGGTAATTCAAGTGATAAATACCCGGATACTTATGTAATTATAATGTGTTCTGATCGCGAAAGTTTAAAAAGATAATTTAGCGACTGTTCAATGTTCAAGGAACAGTCTGATCACACAAACAAAATTATATAAACAACAAATATAAAGACATTTCCATCATTATACAAACAACAAGAGCTACGTTAATATTCATATTGAATTTGTCCCAGTAGGTATGTCTCAATAAAGGTGTAAGCCCGGAGGCTAAGGAAAATAAGAAAACTCGAGATATTTTTGTGAAATTTTCCTTTCGGAAAAACACCCAAGCTCTTTTAGTAAGCCTCAGAATATAAATGCGTAAAGCTTTTAAACATCTTCAATAATGTTACATGGGCAAACGCTGTAGTATCTAATATCTTGAGAGCTTAAAGGTCAGGAAAACCATCCAAGAAAACTGTGAAAGGACGATTTCGTAACCTTTGATATAGGATAGTGAGAAATCTCGAAGGATAGAGTTGCTAGAAGTTGACGACCTTTGCCCAATAGTAGGGCAATATAGGTTAAAACCCTCAACACCCTGTGTAGAAGCTCGTAGATAATGCATAAGAATCGCGCATTATCCCTCAGCGAACCGATGACCTTGCAAACGTGACTTTCTTACGCCTCGAGCCGACAAAATGTGAAGGTCTCTGCAAGGATGCCGGTACGAATTCATTTGTCATTCGGGATGATATTTTTACATTTCCCACGTGAGTTTAGTGACCTACTAACCCGACAAAACGCGACACAACGCCAATCAGCAGAGTCATTCTGTAAACTCACTTCGAATTTATTCAAGTGACTGAGCTAAATAGGTACGAAAGAATATATTGTGAGATTGACGTATTCGGAATTTGAATCTCACAATAAATTCTTCATACATTTTACAATCTCACACACACTGCGGATTCAGCTCTTCGACGTTCGAAGTGAGTTTATAGAATTACTCTGCAGGTTAGAAATATCATCGTAATGACTCAATAAACATGAATAAAGTTGCCTATAACTTCGTTTAATCACTTTGGTATTTGCAGCGATGAGGAACATAACATAGTAGTGATACTAGTGAAAGCTAGACTAGACCGCGCATTCACCATAAGCACCACTCTCACAAACTAACATGCTCATACACAGCCAATCTACAGGTATTTAGTCGAATTTGCGAGATCCGGCTCGAAAGACCACTTCAAATGGGCTTTAGCAAGTCACCGGCTTCTTGCGGCTTTGTGATTGCAACGTTTTGTGAGAGATTTACGTTACTACTCTAACTACACTCACCCTCAGCACCTTGAGCGCTTCCTCGCAGACTTGCATGCCCCGTGACTCGAACACCTCGACACAGCCGAGGTACTTCACCGGGAAGGTGCATGTCCCGGCCCTTACGGCCGCTTCGTCCGCGTGCCATTGATGAGGCCGGGCCGATTCGGGCGGTGAGCCTCCCTTGCGGCGGCGAAAGGACTCGCGAAAGGACCGCCGCAGGCGCTCCATGCCGGCGCGCGGCGGCGACAGAGCGGCGCCCGCGCGCGCACGACGCAACGAGCTCCGCACCGACGACTTCTGAAATAAGTATTTAGATAGAGATAACTTGTCAGTAAACACTACAAAGTCTGAGTGAAAGGTAAAGCCTTTCACTGTTGCGACGTACTGTGAGTGATGAACGCGTTTTACGAGATGACTAAACATTCTAAACAACTCGATTAGGCACATTTACACTTCTTAGTTTATATTGTACTACCAGAGAAATTTTTTAAATTTATTGGTAGAAAGCCCATAACTTGATTAGCAAGGCGATTACATTGAGCATTTAAACTAGGTGATCGGATACCAACACATAAAACTCAAAGGAATACATATATTCTGGTATGTCGTTGTGCAAGGTGCGTATAGCTCGGATAGCGGTATCGTATCTATCAGAATGTGGTCCCTACAATCAAATTACACAAGTATCTACGTATAAATAATATAGGTATAGCTGAAATAGGTTAGTGAGCGAATAGTCAATACGGGTGATGTCAATGACCCCGAGGTTCGAACTCAGAACGATCTACGAGTGTTTGCAATCCGGCTATTCACGCAGACGCGTTGCGATGCTACAAGTGAAGGCGATATGACGTCAGCAAAAGCTCTGCGAGAGCTCCTTTTGAAGGGGTTTATTAACAACGCACCAGAATTGTATTCAACCTTCATAATCCTTAAAATAAAAAAAGCAAATACAGCGATAAAACTTTACATTTACAGTCCCAAAAGAGTAAATTTCACCCACATTGCCAGCAGAACAAATAGGTAGTCAGACAGGGAAAACTGAATCGGTTCCGAGCTCGTTACATTGCTAACTAATTCAGATTGTGTCGCAGGCATTGCTGGAGTTGGGAATAATAAAATGATAGAATTATGCGCGGAGGACTTCAGGTTCATATGAGTTCCCAGTTTCATTACATTTTAATTCGTTCAAGGGCTAAATTATATAATATTCCACGAGACACATTTCCCCAACGTTTCTACATCAGAGAAAATGATCGTTTTTACCCTCTTCGTGGAATCCTAAACTGACAGGAACCTAATCCTTCGTTATATACTAATCCTTTCTTTATAAAAGGGAATGCGCGTTGAAAATTGGGATCCAGTTTGTAATTTGTAACGCAGTTTGTAACTTATTTATATTAAATAAAATACTTTATATGTTTGATGTTTTATAAAATGTATAATTTTAACAGAACTATTTCTTTTTATACTAGAAATGTATTTTCCTAAAAGTTTAGAGGCTGTTTTCCAGCCTCGTGGGAATCTAACACATGATAAAACAACGATCGGGTTTTAGATATTTTGAAATGGCCTTATTCTACATATTAGTTTATAAAGTCTCAGAGAATATCACAAGCTATTTTTAGGGATATCGAGCGAGTTGCCTCCTGGGGATAAGTGGCTTGCTGATTAAAGAGATTGCGAATGGCCTATGAATTGATAAGGTACTGGCGCCTCTAACTACGTCAATCGACGTAACGAGATGATTGGATTCTAGTAGGCTCTTTCGCCATCCATTCGCTCTAAGCTTAAATAAATAAATCACAAAGCTTACAAGTATTTCTAGCAAAATCAACCAGAATTGTTTGTGGAGGATGTGATAAATGAACTAGATAGACTAATATGGTTTTATTGGGCTATTTTTAACACTTTTCGCTTTTCTGACTCATTCTCGGTTAATTGGTATCCTAACCCAGTAGGCTTCAATTGATATTTCGCTAACCTTTCCCATTATAGATATCGTTTTGGCATCCCATCCCAAGAGAGTATCGGCAACTTATTGCATTCAACATTTTTATGTGAGCTAGAGTTTTACTTTTATCCGCTTTTGTGCTACAAGTTCTAACGTAAATTATATTATTATCCCACGCAGCTCAATTCAGAATTCAAGAGACGTAGGTGCCTAATTTATATTCACATGCCTAGCTAGGAACCTGCCTAACACGACGTGACTTTTAACATCTACCTACCTGTCTAAGTTTAAGCATAATATAACGATCATCTCAATCGGACCGATGCTGCACGTGCTACGATTCTAACCTCTGTGGATGCATGTTTACTACTACTACTCTGATTGTCTATCTTTGAAAGCGACCAAAATCTGTCTCAAACTGCCAAATCTGTCAGTTCAGTAATGACGCAAGTAGCTCTGACACTCTCATCTCAACGAGACCGAAGGCGACAAAATATAACTATTTTAGGCGACCGTTTTGACAGTTTGAGATCTATTTGAGGTTTGAGACAAGTTAGACAATCAGCCTGTTGGTCTTTCAATTTTATTTAGTCAAATATTCATTTTCTTTGGGCATTATAATCAAACTTCAAATGGTTGGTTGATGGTTGCTGGTGACGCGTTTTGTTTTGCAAACTAAGTAATCTAACAGTCCACTTTCAATTTTATAAATCTTGTATTTATTTAACTTTTAAGAAATACAATGGCTTGCCCTGAGTAGGCGATATTTAGTCAAGAACTAGTAAAATTCAATCTAGACAAAATCTTTCAATGTTTACATCTCAATCTAGACAAATAGGTATAAGACTTTATGTAACAAACCCCAGAAACATGATTAAAACAGATAATAGCAGGACCATCCTTGAAAACAATGAATGCAATCTTCTAAAAGTATCTATAAACAGATAGTAATTACTGAGATACGTAGGCGGTAGGATGCAAACAGAAAATAGAAATCTTACGAAACGATGTCGTAGAAAACTCTTGACAGAGTTTAACTATGACACCTACGCAGCCACTTCCACACTGTATGTTTGTGAAGCAAAGCAATAAAATGACCGACAGTAACTGAGATTAGACGACACACATCATTTTTAAAACAATAAGAGTACAGTAACCTGGCATTGTTGTCTATTAGAATAATGAGTATCTAAGTAACAAGAACTTTCACATTTTCAGTAATTCTAAACGTTGGATACTTTTACAATTACTTTTGGATAATTTTCTGGTCCATATATTTAATCTCTGGAGCATAACATTACGCCAATGAGTAAGTGCTTACGTGCCACTTAGGTAAGTACCTGCTTTGGCAACCATTAAGTAAGCACTTTTCTACGGAACAAAACAAACTAGTTTGAACTGATATTGCTTCGTCTATACTTTTAAACTAATAATATAAAGAGGTAAAAGTTTGCTTGTTATTAATTATTTAAATAACGTGAACTACCTATCTGACTTGAAAAACTGGTTTTATCAATAAATTATTGTATTTACCTATCTATTGTATTGTATTGTTTGTATGTGGGAGGTAATCTTCGAAACTACTCATCCGATTTCAAAAATTCTTTCACCAGTATTTAAAATTCACTTTCAGGATGAATATAGGCTATATGCTACCTCACGGCATAGAATAGATAATAATACTACGTAGGCAACGCCGCGGGCGGAAGCTAGTTACAAATAAAGTACCAATAATATTGCGACCATGACGACAGACGGCTGTCTTCATAATCTAAGTAGAATAAAACATTTACGTGCACAACCAACTATCACCCATTAGGTATCTCTAAAAGGGAACTAACTTCCGGGCCAAAAGAGATGTCAAGATTTCAAGAGCTTTTTATACATTTTACCAAATTTTAGAGGACCGACTCAATACGGTTGATTTCGGATGGGTTACCAGATAGATAGATAATAAAGATAAATTCACTGAACCGCTAATTGGCGAGTTTCAGTAATATAATGATAGGTAACATTCAGGGATAAGTTACTAACAAAGTTGGTCATTATTAGATGGCGATGAACTGAACCTGATTATAAAGCTAACGATGAAATTTTGTTATTAGAGGATTAGAAAAAAACATTTCCTTAATAGAACCAGATTGAAGGACGAACATCTTATTAAGAAAGGAAATGGACTACAAGATAAGATTAATAATATAATAACTTTACATTTTGTGCTGGTTTTCTGTGATCAAAGCTCTAGAATATTTTTGTCTTGGTCGACCTTGCCTCTAGGACTAGACAGAATCATTTAGTTGACAGTTTTAATTGGATCTGAAGCGTTCCATGTGATTTCATAGTACATATCAAAAAAATCGACACGTTTCACCATTACCAGTTACTACCTACATACTCTCCATAGATACTATATTTACTTGACCGGTGGGTACAAAAACAAGTCTAACCGACACAGAAGAATGTAGGTATCCATATTATTACTTTTAACTTGATCGACAAGATTCAAATGAAACAAGTGGCTTGTAGCTTCAAGCGGGAAGGCCTTGAGTTGAAGTGGCAGACACTAGGTTTTATCTACATTACGTCAACGTAACTAAGCCTAAATACATCCTGATTGAATCGAATAAAAAACCAGTAGAATGAGTTTGAGGCATGCCAAATGTTCATATTATCATAGTCCTGGTCAATCGTGACAATGCTCAGTTAGAAATGCCTGCACTGTTAGTTTTGATGCTGAGAGCATACTCAACCATACGGCCCAAATTGGTTGGCTTCCCAGCTCGAGTGTGAATGAAATGTTTTGGGGGTTTGATGATACAAAAGAAAACGCGAGCAAAATGTCCCCTCCGCATAATTGGCAATGCTTCCAGCTCCATATTTTAGGAAAAAATATTTTGAGCTTGGATTTGGTTCAAAAAGGGTCAACATTTGTGAATGTTTCTTTACATAGGTCGGACTATTCAAATATAAAGGACACACATTAAAGTCTAACCTTTGTTCAATGTGTAACTTAATGTTTCACAGGAATACGAAATGTAAGGTAACTGCTCTCTAAATGTCTAGCGGTTTAATAATTAATTATCGTGTTAGTCATTCCATTTAAATTGTTCCTTGTACCTATGGTGTAGGTGTAGCTCAAATAATTTGGACGTATATGAGTACCTAGTCATATATAGCGAGGCTCTCTAATCAAGAGACATGAAACCAATTTTCAGCCAAAAATATATAAGGAAGTAAGTACTAATTTACCTAAGTATCAGAAGTATTAAATTTTTGTCATTACATCAACGCAAAACATCCTATTGTTCGATAATGCGAAGACGAACACACACGCACGCAGGTAGCAATAGCAATGCCATGCAATTCATTTATGGATGCACAAAGGTGCGTTGAACAGTCGTTAACAATAAAGCGACCATTGAGCGGGTATTGGGTACGACTACTTATAGTTAGGTAGGTAATATAATAAGCCACATGAATTCTAGCAGGTCTCTGATAGATACGAGTATAATTAATAGGTGACTCAATACAAATCATGAATTGTAAATTAATCTGGCATTTAATATTCAAATGATATACCATTTTAAGGTCAGCTGCCTGCGAAGCCGCCTGAGCTCTATCCAACGGCTCGTGAGGCGATGATCCTTGGTTCCCCATAGTGTCCTAATTTGCGCACTTTATATAACCACAAAACTTCACTATAAGCTCAGATCCACTTATTATCACTGAAATCCTGCATTATTTGAATGTCCTCACTATTTCACAACGGCTTGAACAACTTCATGTGCACATCGGACACATCACGTTGATTTACATAAAATGACTGTCCTCTTTTGATAAAAACATTCTATCCGTAGCACACCAAGATAATAATTTCGACGGAGTTGAAACTCTGCAAACATGGCAAAGCCCCGAATAAATAGTTTGGTTCTGGGAAATGTTTCAACCTTGGCAATTCGCACTAAACACAAAAAAATACTGGTGCCTCAGTAATCGTTTTTGAGTTCTTAATAAAACAACAGTAGAGATAGGAATTAGGTAGCATTTGATACAATCAAGGAGCCAAACTCTTCACGATAAAAAATCTAGGATGAGGCAGTGCCTGTTTTCAAATCGTGTGAATTCGTTAACAATATAATTTTAAAAACGGGGGTCAACTTTTCCCACAAACGATGAATAAACGCAGAGCGGCGCATTGAACCCGGCAGCCGGCTCGCGGGGGGAGAGAGGTTAGGTAGGTAGCTGGGAACGACTGCCGAAGCCAGCTGAACGTTATTTTTTCCCACAGCATTGTTCTTTGGACCGTAGCGAGTGTCGATCAAACAACTAATCCACTTTTTCACAATTTGCACAGACACTGTTTTATTTTCACGGTTTCGGTAGAAAACTTTATTATGACTAGAAGAGTTTTGAGGAATGTTGAAGGAATATTGGGCCGGGCAGAAGCGCGCGCGCCGCACATTGAGCGGCCAACTGTCGCGCTGACTACAGACTGTGGGCCGTGCGGTACGCCGTGCGTCGTGAATCGCACGAAACCCTGCAGCGGAGTCCCCGTCCCGTCTCACACCTCGCCCCGCAACCGACCGGTCCCTTGCATTGTCAAGATTGACGACCGCTGAGATCATCAACGGACACTCAGTTTAATCGAAATCCGATGAGCACAAGCCGTATTTTAATTTTCAAGGCTGAGATCAGAGAACGATAAAAAATGTAATAACAATAATGAAGAAATATCAACAGATTCCAAATTTTGAGTGAAATTAAAAATGTTAACCAGATATGAGACCCTTGCCCATGGACAGGAACAATATGATTTTGAAGTCAAATATCACAAAAATGGATTAGTAGAGTCTAGAGCAGATGGTAGATGAGCTAGTAGCACGTGCGAGTGGGACGGACGCAGGTGCAAATACCAGAGAGCTTGTTATTGGCGCTTCAACATGCGGCCTTCTCAGCATTAAAGATTTTGAGCGAGTTAAAAACGATGCTGCCGACGTCACTGAGGCTACCTGCATTGTGTAGATTTCAATAAGAAGTTTAAAACAAAAAGATGACCTTTGTTTTGGAGGTTGTCATGAATCATATACAAAAAAAGCTGAATGAGACTTTAGATCTTTAATACATTTATGTACTTACAAATGAAATGATGCACAATATGCTTGTCATTGTCAAGGCACTCTTATTTTACACCCAATGATGTTCCTGGAGAGTTAGGTCAGTGAACCACGGACATAAAAAGAGGAAGAAAAGGATTGGAATTCCGAAATGTTATACGTCTTTGACTCATAATCTGCTTCTGATTCATCACAGGTATGCATACCGAACCGATGATCGATCGAGCGAGCGAAGCGAGCGAAGATCTTAGTGGTAAGTTGGGCGATTTTGCTTTGTATGTTTGTATGTTTGTATGTTTGTATGTTTGTATGTTTGTATGTTTCACGAATTGTTGTTCGAGCATAACTGTCGAACCGTTCATCCAATCTGCATGAAACTTGGTAGGTCAATAGGTTGTGGTAAGGAAATTTACGGGGGAGCATATGAGCTTAATCGATGAAGGGGTTGTGAAGATATTGGGTTCCCAAGGGGGTAAAAAATTATGAAAGTTACACAAATAAATTGAGTGGGGTGTCATACGAAAGGGCTTATTTTGTACATTCCAAAATGGTTTTTATTTTTAATCTAGGATGTATAGTTTTTGAAATACGACCAAAGACCAAAAACTACGAAACCAGAGCTGCAAGAGCTCCCGTTGCATAGAGTTTCGATGACTTCGTAGCTCATTGACTGGTCGGTCTTAAAAAGAGAGTGGCATCGTTGCGGTTTGGTTTGTAATGATTTTAGATGCTACTTGATTTATTTTCATGATAAAAAAAATTTTGATAAAGAATGAAAATAATTGGGGTAAAAAAAGTTAAGTAAACAAATATATTGAGTGGGCTGTCAAATGAAAGGTCTTTATTTGTACATTCCAAAATAGTTATTATTTTTATTCTAGGACGTATACTTTTAGAAATACGACGAGAATTCATAAATATGAAATACCTAAATGAAAAATTAGACGCGACATTATGTATTGCATGCATGCCAGTATTTTTTACCATGAAGAGCTAGCGCAATAGGCATACTCGGCAGTATCAGTAGTAGCACTTGAAATTATAGGGGTAGTCAGAAGAAAGTCCAAATGTAAGCCATCTACGGTGCGCGAGATCTCAGTTCGGGGCGAACTACTAGTTATGTTGGTTCCGATATTTTGTAACTTATTGAGGTAAGCAATAATATTGAAGTTTTTATTTAAAAATTATAATACACTGTTACGATACATTAGGTTCAGTCAGTGGTACGCCACAATATTGACGGTAAAATTATTCGGCATATTCAAAAACTTTCAAAGGCCTAATTGCTTAATGTTTTAAAAAGCTAATAAAAGCTTTCTCTTCATCAGCCTGTTACAAAACAAGTCTTACTTGTAATTATAGAGAAATCGTGACATAAATGTTTGTCACAAAATTACTGATTATTCTTCGTCGAACCACTTTGCCCATTCGGATTTTTTTTTTTGTATTCCGGACACGATATACAATCGATTACCACTAAAAGATAAAGCTCGAGCTTGGTCCTCTCAGTAATTGTAGGAACCGTAAACAATTCATAATTTCCTTTGCCTTATGGGCAACACAAGATCGGATAAGCTTTGTGATCGCCTTTATACAGAAGAAGTACTGAAATACCTTCGTAATATATCTAATAAAATGAACGAAACTATAAAGAAACCTATAAAAAATACTGGTGATGTTAATGGTAGCCAATACAAGGGAATAACGTTAGACTCGCACAGAAAGGATCAGACGGCTCCTAAACGACCATGTTTCACTAAAAGTTAACCAATATGTATTGTTCATCATAGTTATATGAATCTTCTAAAACAAATTACTATAGCTAAGAGTGTCGAAAAACTAATTGTATAACACTTCTAGGTAAATAAATGCACCCTTTAGAAAACATGAAAATGTAACTCGGCAAAGTCTTTTGTCCAAAAGGGATAAGTGACATATCGCACTGCATGACTACTATTGAGCAGAAGTTATAGCTAGTTTATTCTGTGAGAAATGTATGCACAGCGACCTAATCATAATGTTTAACGACAGTGCAATTCCGCAGGAGCAACAAGGGCAGTGACATGGTTCCAGACCTAGCCACTGTGAAATTACCTACGCCATTGTCTATTCAGCATATTTCCGTCAATGCCTCATCCTATACAAATAAAAAACCGTTAGTTGACACGGATGTGTAGTGTAGTCGGAATCATTAACTTGTTTAAAATCAAAATGAATAGCAGTGGAAATAATACACGAGATTAGAATTATTTTCATAGATAAAATTATTTGGTGTATTTTTGTTACGTTTATAATAACTTTGAAAAATTTCGTTTCCTTAGGCTAACTAGTAGTTCGCCCCGAACTGAGATCTCGCGCACCGTAGATGGCTTACATTTGGACTTTCTTCTGACTACCCCTATAATTTCAAGTGCTACTACTGCCGAGTATGCCTATTGCGCTAGCTCTTCATGGTAAAAAATACTAGCATGCATGCAATACATAATGTCGTGTCTAATTTTTTATTTATTTCATATTTATGAATTCTCGTCGTATTTCTAAAGTATACGTCCTAGAATGAAAATAATAACTATTTTGGAATGTACAAATTAAAACCTTTCATTTGACACCCCACTCAATATATTTGTTTATTTAACTTTTTTTACCCCAATTATTTTCATTCTTTATCAAAAATTTTTTTATCATGAAAATAAATCAAGTAGCATCTAAAATCATTGCAAACCAAACCGCAACGATGCCATTCTCTTTTTAAGACCGACCAGTCAATGAGCTACGAAGACATCGAAACTCTATGAAACGGGAGCTCTTGCAGCTCTGGTTTCGTAGTTTTTGTTCTTTGGTCGTATTTCAAAAACTATACATCCTAGATTAAAAATAAAAACCATTTTGGAATGTACAAAATAAGCCCTTTCGTATGACACCCCACTCAATATATTTGGGTAACTTTGAAAAAAATTTACCCCCTTGGGAACCCCATATCTTTACAACCCCTTCATCGATTACGCTCATACGCTCCACAGCAAATTTCCATAGCACTACCTATTGACCTATCAAGTTTCATACAGATTGGATTAGCGGTTCGATAGTTATGCGAGAACATAAAAATGAAACATACAAACATACAAACATACAAACATACAAACATACAAACATACAAACATACAAACATACAAAGCAAAATCGCCTAACTTGCCACTAAGATCTTCGCTCGCTTCGCTCGCTCGATCGATTAGAACAATATAGTTTAGAAATAAATATAAATAAAACATAGGTAACCTACTCATTCAAACGTCAATTATTTTGTTAGGCGTAAATTATTTTTTCTATTGTTATAACAGTCTTCTATTATTCTGTTGCCAAATTCGTTTGTATTGTTTAAAGTCAACGGTGATCCTCCTTATGGAGATGTATTTCGCCGTGCAGTTTAATATTTCTAACGGACAAATCGTATAGTGTATGACCAAGGTTGTCAGCGGAGTGTACGACCATGCATACAAAGTCATGCATCTTGGTCTACTTGTGATGTACTGGATGTATGATTGTGAGCACGTTTATAGCAACGGATGTTATACGCATGTGACCAGATTGCGAATGTAGCCTCCTGGGGCCTTAGCGACACCAGTCGTCGCACACCACTCCGATTGTACGGATTCACGATCGGGGACGGAGCAAAAAAATCATTTCCATAAATAATACGTTAGAGCAGGTAAAAACAAGTGCCTAGTTAAAAGTAACAAGCGTGATCGTGTATAACCTCGAGATATTTAAGAAGCCCCAATGGAAACGGGTTTGCTGGAAAGTGTTTGAGAATGGCGCAGTATGGAGATCAGCCGATGACTGCATGGACCATGTTTAGTTGGAGAAGACTGTATAGCGGTAACGGGAAGAGTGGGATGGAGGACTCACAGGTAGAATTGCCGGCGGACACTAGGCAACTAGTCTACAATGTGTACATGTACTTCTCGAGAAGACCCGGGAGAAGTGCGAAGGTTGCATTATCAAAAACTGCAAGCGCTACGATGCTGCCTAGAGAAATTGTTGCTGATATTATAAGAGATAAGTACAGAGAATGATGCATAAACTATAAAATCATCTGCAGCGACTGAAGTACCTGGCGAAGCATTACTAAACGAAGAAACAAGAGCGTGAAACACGTTGACAAATATGTGAAAAAAATAGTGGCTAAGGAACAATAATGATAAGAAATTGCTTTTTATTTTGTTTACCAGTTGAACTTACAACACTAACTATGCGTTTAGGTTGGTAACGAAAATCAGATTTGAAAAATTCAAGTACAAAAATTAGACATCTTGTGACAAAGATGACTACCGTGAAGGTTTTTATATTATGAACGGAAAACATAATTTTATATACAAAAGCTTTTTGTTGTCTGAGTTAATTTTATTTTTAGATGCTTATTATGTTAAATTCTAAAGGGCAAAACTAAAGCCACCACAGAGTGGACGCCTTAACGACCACGCGGCAGACCACGGCGAAGATGGAAGGACGAAATTGATGCCTATGCCTAATTGCCTACCTAGAGGACTGGTCCACGGTTGCCCAGGATAGAGACGGGTGGAGAAAAGGAAGGCATTTGCCCTGCAGTGGGACACCACAGGCTCTTAATAATAATTAAAATGTTAAATTAGATACAACAGAGCCTTTAGCAGGAGTATGCACAAGTTTACTATTCGATCCGTGACTGTAGTATTGTCTCTCAAATGTATGGGATTCCGGTGCAGCGCCTCCAGTGGTAACTTGACTGAACTAAAATCCCAATACATTTGAGAGACTATACTACAGTCACGGATCGAATAGTAGACTTTGTGCATACTCGTGCTCGAGGCCCAGAATACTTAGGTACAGTAATACTGATTTTATTAAACTAGCTAAGGTCGTTACATTTGGAACAAACAAAAACATAATCTGCAAGCAAATCTATACAAAACAGAAGAGTTTGTTTGTTTGATTGAACGCGCTAATCCCCCGTCGAATTTCAAAAATTATTTCTTCATTTTGATAGCTTAACTTTTGAGGAATGTTATAGGCTACTTTTCATCATCATTATCACCATCACTACGGGGGCAACGCAGCGGGGGCGCTGCTAGTTATTTATAAGATGTATAAAATGAAATATAAAATCCTTAGTATTTAGTATCCACCCACCCAGGGGTAAGGAAGGGAAATGTACAGTAATAAAAATCCCTAGATACGATCTCTTTTCTTAGTTTTAAATTCTATATTATCTTAGATAAATCATTACAAATGATGAGGAAATAAACTTTCGTTTTACTAAAACCTGTCTACAAACAAACCTATCAAAAAATAAAACAAATTATTAGGTAAGTAATTATGTTTCCGCATTGACTCGTTATTCGAAATAAATTTTGCTCTTTCATTAGTTTGTTGTTATTTAAAAAGAGCTAAGTTCTTGTCGGTGCAACGATGCAATTCTTTACATCTATATCTTGCGATTTATTTTGTTTCTTTACGACATGACAACGTCCTTCTTTTTAATCTGACTCATGTAATTAATTTTTGGTCTTCCCCTTCTTCGTCTTGTCTACTTTTCCTTCTATGATGTTCCTGGCGCTGTCATGTCGTATAAGATTTCCAATCATTTCATCATCATCAAAGCCTTTTCCCCTCAACTCTTTTCAGTACCTCCTCGTTGGTAACCTTCTACGTCCAGCTAATAGTAGTTTGTATAGTCTATTTTTATAGTTTGTATTAGTCGTAAAATCTAGGTCGTCAGAACAGTATCAGCTACTTTGTTGTTGTTAATGTCAGTCAGTCTCACGGCAATGTAGCAATGTGCTTAGCCTTATCTAATACCCAGTTCACTGATTCTATTCTATTCAAAGTTACTCCTTGCGTAAGACCTTCTGTAGTGTAGGATTATAATCTCGAAACAAACGAGTAAG
Organism: Camptogramma bilineatum; assembly: GCA_958496255.1. Lineage (NCBI taxonomy): Eukaryota > Metazoa > Arthropoda > Insecta > Lepidoptera > Geometridae > Camptogramma > Camptogramma bilineatum. The sequence continues at coordinate 3,377,929 of OY292463.1, read as the reverse complement.
GCCGAAATAAATGTGCCAAAATACACATTTGGCAATTCATTTGTACACAAACGCAATCGCCCTGTAATAAGTATTTCATTGTTCAGTAATCATGTATCAGCACATAGAGATAAAACAAACGATACTCACACTGAGAAAACTTTTCCAAAAGGCTGGGTTAACTAATTTCAGGAATAGCAACACTGTCGTAACACCAACACGAGATTGTTTACAAAAACACAAGTGGTAGAGATATTAAAAGCACGGCACTAAAGGCGCACGCAACGCGCGTATATTCAACAGATTTCTGAAGGTTTGTAACAGTTCCTCTTCACTGAAAACACCCAGATACACGATATTACGAACACCTAAAATAAATGAAGGTATGTGCCAAGTTCGGAGATGTAGCAGCGGTGTATAGGGCAGTGGTTATGCGCCGGTACTATTTCAGGCGCCGCAAGTGAACCACCACCGCACTCTGATTCACAATCGAGACGGCGCGAACTTTCAACACAGAACTGCTGAAGGTCGATACACGTTATAATAACAATGCTGGTTTACTCAGAAGAAATGTGTCGGGTATTATACTAGGTAGTATATTTTAAAGCGTTTGTATGGAAGTCTACTTTTCGCATTTGTACAAACAGAATTTAACAGCACTATATCGAGTCACGTACTCTTATGGCCTTGATCTAGTTATCAAAGATATCGTTACATTGATATCAATGATTGCATTGCGATGCGATGTTCATTCAATTGATGTAGGCCCAACAAAAATATTTTGAATATTCTGCAATTTAAAATAGGTTACTTGTGTCAATTGTTTACAATCAATTTCTAAATATACCAAAAAATCTAATTTTGGGAAGAGATTGTAGTTTTTTAGTAGAAATTGTAATAAGAACACACGCCTTGGTTCGATAAGCAATAAATACGTTAGGTATCTGTCGGTAAGTAAAACACAGTGATAACATAATTGACAAACACGTAAACTAAACATTGGTTATTAATAAATTGGTAGGTTATGTTACTAATGAACACGATATTATAAGCTAGTTCGTTTTTCCTTGTTATATTGTTCTATTGTTCGTCTGGTGTTATAAAATGAAGAATTCATGGAAAGAGGAAACGTTAGTCTTCTTCCGTGTTCATCGGGTACCGACATCAAAGTATTCACGCTTAACATTTTGACGAGCTTCACTTTATTTGATAGGCTCCCCACTGGAGCTTAGATTTAAGCGGATGGATCACCGAAAAGAAAGTTAGTCGCGAAAAAACAGGAGTAGAATCACCTAGCTCTTAAGACGATTCAAAGTGATCCTAGTGGTCCTACTGAGTAAATTAAATTTGAATTTTGAATTTAAACTTCTGTGATATCTAATGGATTAATTCTTCTAATACCAATTAATAAAGCGGAAGTGTATGTTTATTTGTAATTTGTATGCCCTAATCTCTTGAACTACCAGTTGGATTTGATAGCTCATTTCTTGAGGATGGCTATTTTTTGGGGTGAAACCACCGGGCACAGCACAGCTAGTAATATTATTATAGGCATATGAGATCATAGCTCCCGGATTGCTTCCAGATGATAGATCAATTTCACCACGTTCCTAAGACATACATAATACATCTCCAATGATTGCTATTCTGTTTTGAGCTGCTGTTTCCGGCAGTAACGATCATAGTCGTATTAAATATAGATGCGAAAGCTTGGGAATGGGTTGTTTGTGAATCAATCACGCTTTGCAATACCAAACTACCAAATGAAATGTATTGGATGCCCCACTGGGATTAGGAAACATGCAGCATGTTATAATATAAATGTAGCATTATAAATGTAATTTTAAGAATATCAAAAACAGGGGAACTACATAAAAATATCGTTGATTTATCAAAAATGTTTTGCCATTCGGAAAATTTTCATATGGGTTTTTCATTGAATGAGACATAATATGTACTAACACTACTTTTAGTGTGAGATGGACCTGTAGTCTCATTCTGTAAACTCACTTCGAACGTCGAAGAGCTGAATCCGCTGTGAGATTTCAAATTTCGTATTCGAAATTTGAATCTTATTACAAACACCTACAATATATTCTTGCGTATTTAGTGAGCTCGGTCACTTGAGTGAATTCGAAGTGAGTCTAGTACAGAATGCCTCTGCTGTTATTCCAATCAATGTCTAGTATTAAAATTTTTTAAGTGAAATCTTTAAGATTTTACAACAGGGTGCTCAGTCGTATGATATCTCACAATTATTATATTTGCCTAAAATCACTTATAATTTAAATTCCTCATTCAAACCATGTCCTCGAAAATCCCTTCACTTTAATGTAGGCAGAATCAAAGACTTATGAAACTGAATTGCCTCATTACGTGGTAAGAAAACGCTACTCATCCACCTATGCAAAAAACATTGCCGCAACTATCGCCAACTAGTTAACTAACCCGTTTTTACCTACCTACGTAGGTACAAAATACACAATCGCAGCATCGATTTAACTCAAAGTCATTATTTCAGACTTTTTCGTAAAGTGAACACGATTGAGAAGAAAATTTCATTTTTGATGATATTTTTGCTACGTATGGTTAATATCTTTGGTTTCTTTGCTAGTGTCATATCGATAGCTATTTCTTTCAGTTCGAAACCCCAATTTTTTTTTGATAGAATAGAACGTTCGATCATCGTGTCGTGGCGTGGTTCCTTCTTGACCGCGCTTCATTGCATCAGTGACAAGGTTGAATAGTTAAAGACAAAAATAAATTCAGTCTTTTTTTCTACAAATATTTCTATTCTACAACGCAAGAGTAAAACTAGGTAAGTTATAAATCGGTTCTAATTACTCTATCTAAAATTAAGAATCTTAAATATTTTTGCATGAAATAAGATTTAACCAAAGCGCTATCTACAACTTAAAAGAAATCTAGAGAAAACGAGACGAGCAGTATAAAATATATGCGAGTTCAAAACTCGACTTGGTTTTTGCCCAAAACCGTGAAGATTAACGAGCACCGTCATTAGGAAGTTTGTTGGTACACTTGACCTTTCTACGTCTCCTCGACTAATAGGAAGTAGAGTGGTTACTTCGTGAAACTTTATCCTTCATTATATATTTCAAATACCTATAAGGAATTGTTTTATTTAGAAAATTGTAGGGCTACCGGGTAATCAGTAGGTATCAGTTCACTTTATGCTGCAATGCAAAGTATATGTCCTATTACCATAACAAAAGTGGAGAGAGTCGTCTGTCTGGAACACACAATGGGAGATCGCACAATCACACAAGTCATGAGTGGGTTCCTTAGTGGGTTTAGCACAACAGGTACTCATCCTACACCATTGATCATCTCAGTAGTCACTTCTTAGTAATCATGATCATCTTCCTCACAAACTGTTTTATTTTCATTGACTTTGTTTATCCTGTTAACCACTACTTTAAATGCATAGCAAAAAAATTAAGGTCCTACCATATTACAAACACTTCGTATCGAATTCCTTTCTATCATCCCACCCTCTGCTGAGCGCTTCCGTGCTTCGGAGGGCAAGTTAAATTGTCGGTCCCGGCTTTTAAGTCGTTAAGCCACGACTGACGGCGGCCTTTAGGCAGCGTAAAAACTCCGTCATCAGAGTTGGCCACTAGCTCTCATACGAATTTACTTTTTTTTATCACTCCCTCTTACCCAGATGAAGATTCTCCGCATGAATCGAAACATAGTCGGTATCTAAATCGACGATATTTTTACGTGAGTAATTCCCGTGTGTTATTATGTCAAGTACAACTTACGAAAGTTTTGAAAGTGAACTAGGTACTAGGTCTAAGATTCCAAAGACATAATGTCCTCATATCAGTAACTTGGTATGAAATATGAGTTTATCATCGAAACGCTCGTGTAGCTTGCTCAATTCTTTATAGATCGTGGAAGTTCTGGATGGATGGCTAGTGACATTAACAGCTGAATGCTTCCGTGCGAAGAGCACGTTAAATAGTCGGTCGCGGTTATATAAAGTCTTATAGTAGAAACCTTCAGACGGTCTAACTAAAGACTCCGTCGCCAAAATAAGTTCGTATGAGTAAGTGGCCAACTCTGGTGACGGAGATTTTAGGCCGCCAAAAGTTGAACCTCCATCATGAAAGTTGAGTTGGTCACTAGCTCATACGAACATAGGTACCTACTACTTTAAACGGAGTAATAAAATAGGTAGAACAAAAACTCTGGATTATAAATCCATTGTCAGCAGATTCATATTTTATTATAGGGATGGGAGAGACCGCAAAAGTTAATTAAAAACAAATTATATTCCAATCTAACCAAGTAGAATAATTTATGCTCTGCAGAGAACCTCTTCTGAAAAAATAGGTATAAAAGCAAACAGTTTATTCACTTTTAGAAATAAATTGCTTTGCCATTTTAAGCCTTGATTTGGTATTAGGTCAGAGAACAGCTGATAATCCTACTAATTAATTCTAAGTAATATTTATATTAATCACTTAAATGAGAGACATCTGAATGACCTTCTGGGCATTTTAATGTGGGGCACAGATTAGGTAGAGATACTAATGTGGGGTAGTGTGGTGACTTTCGATTCGAATATCGCGAATTCATGCGTCGATGATTTTTTCGGTTGAAAAATATGCGTTTATTGTAATAAGTGGGTACCTAAATATTTTATTTACTCAAAATTTTGAAGGATTTGACTTCTTGATGAAACCTAGTAAGACAGCTTCACTCTGTTATTTTACCGTATATTTTGCATATCATCGACTACCGCCTACAAACAATGATGGACAATGATAATGTTTAGATAAGTACTATCTAAATATTACTCTAACTAAAGCATCTCATAAATGGAGGCATCACATCACTCATGCATGACACGGCATCTCCCAGAGAGGCTTGTCGACAGAAAAATCTTCAGAGTTCAACTTTCGTTGTCAAGCACAGACTTACTAGGAGCCAATGATTTACTATAACATTTTTCTTTCTCGTTATATTAATCTCGTTGCTAGGAGCAATGAGCCGTGCGGTGCGGGCACAGCACTTTATGAGTGACTCTGAATCTGAAGCTACATAATCGGGATTTGGCAAACTATTCGCGTAGTGTGACAAGTACAGCCATATTCCTCATCATAGACAGACAGAGATACAAAACTCGAACCTTCGTCGGGAACTACATGAATGTTTTGGTAAACTAGGTGCTGTTTTAGAGAATATGGACTTAAGTGTGCGCTATCCAGGTACCTAAATGTAATAATCATCTGTAATAACATAGCATATCTTTCTCAAACACTGATATTTTAAAGTATGTACGAGGGGCGGCTGATAAGTTCGCGGCCTAAGGTACTTAAAAATAGCCTACCGTCTTATTACTGATACCACTTATTGCGAGGTTCAATGGTATAGGAAACTAGTCTCTTTTTATTTTTTAAAGTCATAACTCAATATTTTGTGGAACATTGAACAACATCATGTCAGCTGAAACTACGAATTCTCGCAATTAGGAACACCATGCAGTAATAAGATCCCTTGTAAAATCGGGAAAAACGTCGAAAGACATTTTTGAATACATGTCATCTGTTCTTCAGGATTCTGGGCTTTCATATACGATGGTTATAAAATGGGTACGTTTATTTCAACAAGGATAAGAAATCTGCGAAAATGTCCCCACGCGGGACCTCGAATAACGGTAGTGACCGAAGAAAATGTAAAAAAGTCTAAATATTGGTACTGGCTTATCGAAGAATTAAATTGTGGCAGATATCAGAAGAGTTGCAGATCAGCAAAAAAAGGGTTGGAGAAATTTTACACTAACATTTGAATATAAAAAAAAATTGTGCGCGTCCGGTGCCAAAAAGCTCTTTTTGCAGGACAAGGCGCCCATTCCTTGGCGCGCATTGTGAGGCAGGCCCTACGAGACACCTGCTTTTCTGAAATTGACTATCCTTCCTATAGCCTAGTCCTAGCTTCTAGCGACTTTTTCCTTTTTTTCAAATTGAAAAAGGACTTACGGGGCCAAAGATTTTCAGATGACAATGAAATGATAGCCACCGTAAATGCACATTTGAAGACAAAGACAAGGAAATTTTTTTTGGTTGTTTAAAGGCATTATAAGCCAGATGTGAGAAGTGCATATTCCTTGAGGAAGATTATATTGAGAAATAAAAAATATAAAACGTAACTTTTCGTTTTTTAAGTACCTAAGGCCGCGGACTTATCAGCCGCCCCTCGTAACTACACTATCATTTTTTTAAGATAAACTAAATGATAAAAAGGCTCAATTTATACTGCAATGCATATGATTTGGAGATGCAAACATTAGCTTTAATAAGAGTCAAGAGAGCTAGATTAAGTCATCAACTACTTTAAGATATGGCCATAATAAATTGAAGATTTTAATTTACCACTGAAATTGAATACAAAATGTGTGCTGGATAGTGCACAGATAACTCCAGAGAGATGGCGGCGGTATAATGGGTAGGTACGGAACCCTCGGCGCACGAGTTCGACTCGCACTTGACCGGTTTTTCAGACACAAGGCAATGTTTGGTACCTATCTAGATGGTATAGGTATTTACCGAATTTTAATCGACATAATACCTATTTATATTTTCATAACAATAAAGTAAGTAAATAAAGATTACATGCTTTTGAATTGATGTAAAGTTAATTGCAACATTGATAGTCTAGGCTTACGGTAATTAAAATGAAATAAAAGTGTTAATATTATAGCCAAAACCAGAAGAAGCCAAGAAGAAAAAATAATTTGGCATTTTGTCTTGTAGGTTTGTCTTGAAAGTATTTTTTAAATTAATTTGGTAAAGTAGGTACCTACTAAAATATTCTTTATCAATTAAGTTTCCATTATTTGATCAATAACTGTTAGGCACTTTTACTTCATGGCTTTAATCTAATGGCAGGCAGCAGGCACCCACAATCAATTCTATCGTCCTTCTGATTGAATCCAATCCATCATATCCAATCGGCAGCTCACCACACATGTTCAATTCAAACTGTTCATTCGGCAGTTCATGCTGATCCACCTACACACCGTCCATTCGGCTTGATCAAACTGGCAGTATCCAATCGATTGGACAATAGAATTGATTGTGGGTCCACACCATAAAAGGAACATACACACATCAAAAATGTTTGCGGTCAGTTTGAAAGCATCACCTATTATTTAAATGTTGAAACATCATGAAAAAAATCTGGGCGACCTAACTCTGCTCAGGTGCAAAAACAGAATAAATAAAATTTACTTGAAAAAAGAACAAAAAAAGACCATCAATGGCTGAGATTCGAACTCGCAGCATTGGGCGTTTAAGGCGGATCCCCTAAGAATTATTTATCTATATCAGTGGTTCCCAAACTTTTTTTTCTCATGGACCCCTTTCAAAATTTTACTGGTTTCGGTGGACCCCCTGCTGCTACATTTCTACCATATTCCCAAAAAACTTGTGCACCCCCATTTTTTTTTCTCGCTAACGTGGACCCCTTTCGAGTCTCCCGTGGACCCCTGGGGGTCCACCTGGACCACTTTGGGAATCACTGATCTATATAGAGTAATCCTATTTAAGCCTGTGAAGACTAAGTAAGGTTTGTGATGTTTCGTTAAATATAGTTAATGTTATAACAGGCTGAATTCCTGTTCTTAACTTTCTAACAAGACTGGTAAGGTAAGTAGGTACTGGATCAGCTGAAAATATCGAGAATCTACACAAATAAATTGGAAAACTATAATATCATTTGTTATTAGTATAAAATCTAATCTGATACCTAAATTGAAACAATGATAACCATTAATGTTATCTAGTATCTGTAAAGTACGTAGGGGTACCTAATGATTTATTGAGTTATTGACTTACCTCATACAAATGTAGCTGAAGGTAGAAAACGTTTACTGAAGCATTTTTAACAATCCTATTGCACTATAAGAACTTTCTACGGTCAAATTAGTTTTGTTAGAGATACAGTTTCCGGATGCAGCTTCTGGGAGCTTTCAGATTTGAGAAATCACTGATGGTCTTGTACAGTTCTTCACTTCAGTTACAAAGAGATTTCATAACATAATCTTAGATCAAATGAATTATATTAAGAGCTCATTATATTATAATTTTGTCCAGCAAAGTTAGAAATTATTTAACGTGTATTGTATTCGTTTATCCGTGAGCCGATCCGGATTTTCTGGGATTTTAGAGATTTTCTTTCAAGGATTTTCAATCGACATTCAACAAACGTCAAACTCTGTCAAAGAAAATTTCAAACTTGTCAAAGTCAGCTTGAGCTTTTTTTTCTTCTTTATTTTGGCTTCGCACGGCTTGTGCATTCACCTTGATTAATGAATTACTTGACCAGTGTCAAGTAAATCGGTTCAATCCGAGGCTAGGAGTATTATTATTCTGTGAATCTGAGTCCGAGTGAACCTTCATTTTCATGTTCAGACGGTTCATTTTACTTTCATTTGGAGTGTGCATTCATTTTCCTTTCATTCCGGATTAAACAGATCCGATAGTGTTGGATTGTTTCATTTCATTAGTGAACTTACTTTTCATTTTTCTTTCATTTCAAGTTCAGACACTTCTTCATTCCTAGTGAAAGATGCCGAATGAAAGGCAGATATGGACGAAAATGTAGCGTCTGATATTGGCCTAAGAATGCTGGACATTTCACACAGCATCATGTAGCCTCAAGCTAGGCAGTGCTTGTGGTAGGGGAACCACATTTCTTTATCATTCCGTATTATACGTGTGGTGTGAATTGTGATCATGGAATAAAAGGAAATTGAATCAATCACTCGAGTGACCTTTCATCCGAGTGAACCGTCTGCAAGGAATTTCTATACTACGTACCCGGAACGCTGACTGAGACAGAAAACAAGGTCCGCTTGAAATAAAACTTGGGCGGTGTGTCTCTTTCTTTTTGCAACTGTGTGAAAGAGACAAAGCACCCAAGAAAGCCTCTCAACAAGACCAACAATCCTTATAACCAAGATTAAATGATAATAGATCGTTGGACAGTTGTGATAAGGTTCAAAATCCTTTGTACATTAAATGTCAGTCAGCATTCTAGTATGTATGGAATTTCTTTGACCGTCTGAGCTCGGCTTTACCAAAATGTTTCTGTCGTGTCGAATCATGTGTTACTGTCACTCAGTCGAGCAGGCCAGGCACACTGTCACTGTCACTGTCAGATGTCAGTGGGCTTGCCAATCAATCTTGCTTATGTCATTGCCATGCCAGCCACAGATTAGGTAGAGATACTACGTATCAGATGGAAATGTCGGGAACATTTTAGTGTGGACTTGTGTTCACAGATTATATAGATGTTACTCGCTCCTGATTGGCTATCAGAAAACGATGTATGACGTTTCTTTTTTTTTTCTGCTACACCGGCACCGAGCAGAATTGTCATTCTACCAAACAAATTAATTTGGTAGGATTGCTTTTTTCATTCAATATTTCTAAGGCATTGATCTCAATGTGTACTATTGAGATCAATGCCATAGTAGAGGTCAGTGGCCTAAGGGAAAGAAGGTGTTGTTGATAGAAAACAACGAAACTTAGTTAATCATTTATTATTATTTTTTAAATTTTTTCTTAACACTACATAGTAGGTATAGGTATTGTATAATAAACAAAGTTGCTTCCCGCTGTCTGTCCCTATGTAAAAAAAAAACATCATCAAAATCCGTTGCGTAGTTTTAAAGATTTAAGCAATGCTTAGATCTTTAAAACTACGCAACAGATTTTGATGCGGTTATTTTAATAGATAGAGTGATTCAACAGGAAGGTTTCTAAGTATAATACGTGCATAATATAGTACCTAGAGAAACACTGATAAATCTTAGGTTTCTGTGATGTGTGATGTGACCAGTGCGTCTCGTTCTCGTTCTCGAAATCTCGTTCAAACTCACGTTTCTCAACAAATCACTGCATAAACAATCGAGCCACTTTTTGAGTCTGATTACACTACACACTGGGAATATGGAATACAGCGGCCTTTCGCAAATTTGTACAACCTGGTACAACACAAGTTAACACAACACATAAAATACATCGTAGGTACTGAAGGTACAAACCGTTTGCAGCTATTATGGAACAGAAATAGGCGGGGAAAATCAACAAACTAAATACACAATGATCGTTAGACATTAGACCGCAGAGCACAGACTACCCACATCCACAGAGATACCAAAGAAATTCCATACAGAGATACCTACCCTCAAAGATCTCAATCATTCATTGACATTGACATTGTCATCAAAATAGCAACTCATTCGGAATCGGAAGAGTTGAGGAGCGGAGAACGAAATGTCATACATCGTTTTCCAATCAATTTCCAATCAAAGCACAGATTATATACAAGTCCAAGCTTCTGACTAGGAACATTTCTACCCGTGATGCCAGCCAGCCAGCCAGCAGCGACGAGCGCGGTCGCTTTTATTTTAATTTTGAGATTTTTGTGTTCATTTTAGCCAAGAATTAGGTATTTTATCAGATACTGAAACACCCTAGGTAGGTTCACTAAAAATGGATACAGTCGTTAAAAGTATGCTAGATGAGGAAGAAGAAGAACCAAAGGTAAATTCTACTATGTTATGTAAACAGAAGATTTCGTTGATTGTTTTCTATAAATTAAACAGCTTACATAGGTACTATTGTTTTTGTACAATCTGCATTAGTGTTACACAACCTATCCTCCATGTTTACGGGTTTATTGATAAATCTAGTCGATTCTCATATTGTTTGTTCCATTGCAGGGTTTGATGCTATTTGGAAGAGATCTGTCGAAGATACCATGTTTCCGTGAAAGTTTCATGTATGGCATCGCAACAGGAGTTGGCGGAGGTCTGGTCGCGTTTCTAAGGACATCCAAACCTATGTTAGCACAACACATCGGTGTAGGAACTTTCACAATAAGCACCATGGTCTACTGGTCTTATTGTAGGATGCAATGGTCAAAGCAAAGGTTTGACGCTGAGTTGTTGCAAGACGCATTAAAAGATAAAATTATGTATGAAGGTACTGCTATTGAGAAGGAATTGGAACAGAAAGGTGTTCTGAAGTCAGCATAGTAAGTAGTTTTTGTTTTGTAGTTAGAACAGCTATAGGTAAATATTCATTTTACAAATATTCATTCAGTGAATGTATTGTACAAACAAATACCATAGAATAGGCCATAGAAGTGACACATTAACCATGGCAATTACCATAGTACAGCTTAATTTGTTGGTAACTTCACATGAATAGGTATAAACTAAACCACAATAATTTATGGCAATTATTGTGGTTCAATTTACCATGGCATATAATATACTTTAATTTGATACCTACTATAATCACAACAAAAGTTATGTGTTTCCAATTGTGGGCTACAATTTATTGAATTATTAAATTATAAGTTATTTCTCCATCCTAAAACATCATCGACAGAGTTTAATTACAGAGACACATAGACTGAATGTTGTACTTCCTATTGACTTGTTTTTTTTAATCTTACAAAATAATTAAGAAACAATAAAAACAACAAAATAAATAAGTAAACAGTAGTCTCTCATAGAAATGTCAATCAATAATACTTTGATTCATCTGAATGATAGCCTTATTAGACCGGCTTGTCTTAACTGGTTTCACTGAGAAGGAATGACGCCGTAAATAGTATTTATTTGTAAACTTAATAATAATCTATATTTACCTGCCTTATGTTTTGCATTTATGTTGTATTTTACCAATCTTAGTTTTTTATTTTTCATTTATCAAAAACTAATATTTCCTATCGATTTGACCATAAGTTTACGAAAAAAGGCATCCTACATTCAAAGGTAAAGATTATTATGAATCAATTCAATCATCAACCTTAACAAACTATAAGGACCTGCAATGTATTTAGTAGTAACCATTTTGTATGTAAGATAAACACATGTATATAAAATAAATTGTTATTGTTAATGGGTTTGTATACTTTATCTACTAAAATTAATTAATTTAGTTAAAAAGTCATTTTGACATGTAGACAATTCATTGTAGAAAAGTGATAAAACGATTTTTTTTGAAGTAAAAACTGTGTTTCGAGTATTTTATAGAAGAAAAAGTGTGTGTGGATTTTATAAACTTTTATAAAAATAATAGGTAAGTACATTTTTCTTGCAAATAAACAGATAATTTCCCACTCGAAAAATAGTAGTAGAAAATAGTAGCTAGTAATTTTTCAACTAACTTCAAAAATGGGAGAGGAGGAGGTTCTATTATGTTCTACCGTTTGTAGGTTTTTTTATATTTGTGGACCGATTTCTCTGTCAAGTGTGGACTGATTCTAATTTTTTTTTATGTTTGAGAGGCTACTCTCAAGCTACTCTTAAGGGCCCAAACATTTGCCCCGTATTGTACAGATGGTCCCAGAATTGTCAAATATCAAGGAAGTGTAAGTAATTTTTTTATCAAAACACATCGTGTTTAATCTACAAAAAAGTTGTCTCTTAGCCTTTATTCAATATTAGGTATGAAGATCGAATTAATAAGCAGACTGGATTCACACTATGTTACTTGATACTGCGATGCGAAATCTCTGCCGACTAGTCTAGGGATGTAACATGATAAGTTACAAAACAAAACCCACAACACAACCTAGATCCGTTACATTGCCGCAAAATAAACGGCAGGCGTAGCAGAATTTTGCAGAAAACCCTTCTAAATCTGTTGTAAGAAATAAGATTTATTTCTCTTTTGTCTTTGAGAACTTAAAAAAATCTGTTCTTTAGTTTCTGAATTTTAAATTTTAAATTTAGAACACAGTTTTAAAAACGAGCCATAAAAAAGTGCAGTGTGAGTGAGACAAGAACATACTTTTATTTATTCTGAGGTTCCTGTCTGAGATGAGAGAGATCAGTCACAGTCAGTGATTGGAGGGCAGTACTCCAAGTCGGTCGCGATAAGTATCTTTTCTATTTTATTTACATACTCTTGAAGCCGGCTTAGCGGCTTTTGATTTTTAAATAAATATATAATCATGGTATCAGTGGAGTGTTTGATACCAAAACACGCGAAGACAACGCTGGTGTTTTTCGTCAATGGGAAAAAGGTAAGCGAAGTTGAATGAATATGTTTAGTGTCTAATGCTACTATTTTACTTTATTCTATTGATTTAATTACCGCGAGTTCGAGTTTTACTGATTGACTACAAATAAATAAAAATGTCTAAATTACCTTAGTTAAAACTTATGTAAGTACCTAAACTAGGTCGTTTTATTAACTTTAAAAGAACAATGTAATCCTTGCACTTGTGTTGATTATACATTTGTTGCATAATAATTAATAAACTACATTCCAAATAACATTTTAATAGCGGTAATCTATAATTGCATAGCTTTATTAATAGATCGGTTAATTTCCGTGCCGTGTTCGTCTAGTCATCTACTCTCAACTTTTAATCCGAAGGCTGTGTGTTTGAATCCCGGCAGTGTGTTTATGGATTTTGTTTTTTGGAAAATGTAGGAGTTATTATACAGAATACGAGCTCTTATAGTTAAAGCAAAACAACATAGAAAACTAGATAAGTAAGTAAATTATTAGAATTCTAAAAAGCGATGATGGGCACAACTTTTCACGTGTATGAACTGCTATGGTAGGTACAACAACGAGGGCATGCCAAACGTCTGTTTTGATTTGGCTACCCCTTATTTTTGGCCAAGTGGGTTAGTTAGTACCTCGACTTTCGATCCGAAGGTCGTGGGTTCGAATCCTGGCCATGCATCAGTGGATTTTCTGTTTCGAAAATTTATAAGTACCTACCTATGCGCATTGACACGAGCTCTAAACGGTGAAGGAAAACATTGTTAGGAAACCTGCGGCTTAGTCAGCCCCACACGTATTGACCATGGCTTTCCTGTGGATATGGCCGGTTAAGCTGAGAGGATGGTGTAGTGTAGGTGTTGGGCAAGCCTACTCCAGGAAAGTCGAGGTACTATATCCTTCTGCCAACACGGCTCTAACGGCGGGAGGGTCAAATGATACGAATTTAAGTAGATTCCCAAGTGCAATCGAGTAGAGTTTTATGAATGAGCCCTCTGGTCTAATCTTTCAGTCTTTATAATTTGCTGACTCCGCTTCCAGGTCACAGAATCTCAGCCAGACCCAGAATGCACGCTGCTCTGGTACCTACGGAACAAGCTGCATCTCACGGGCGCTAAGTATGGCTGCGGGGAAGGCGGCTGCGGCGCCTGCACCGTCATGCTGTCAAAATACATCAGAAATGAAGAGCGCGTCAAGTATCCTTTACCAAAGAGAATGATAGGTAAACCTCCGTTTTGGATGTTAAGACAACGCAGTCCAAATTTGAACACATCCCTACTAAGCCTCTCGGTGATAGCATGCTCAGTGCAGTAATCCGACGTAGCATGCTCAGTGCAGACCGCGTTAAAGAGCTTTTTATGTAGGTAAGACTTAAGTCAATAAAGTCAATAATAGCCATATTGTTATTTCAATGTCACTTGGGGCGCGTCCCGATTAGGCGAATGTTTAAGGATGATACTTTTTCTTCGAGGCGAATAGTGAGCGGCTGACTGTCAGCTTAGTGCCAAGTACGAGTTTGTTTCGCTATTCGGTATCAACGTTGTAAACGTGGATTTGTATAGGATCAGAACAGCGCAAACTAGTGTATAGTAATGTACAGATACCGAATAGTGAAATAAACTCGTACTTGGCTTGGCACCCTGACGTCTCTCAGCGGCGTATTAGCGGCGTATCGGTCGCTAACTCAATGTCAAATGAAATTCAAAATTAGAAAAAAGAAATGCGAAACAGCCGCTCACTGAATGAGTCAGCAAGCTAAACGCCGCAAACTGCGTACCTACAGTACGCGCTGTATGGACAGAGTGTCCATTGAAGAAACTTTTCAAACAAACAAAAAATAATTAAAATCGGTTCATCCGTTCAGGAGCTATAATGCCACAGACAGACACACTTAAAATCCACCTACTGATACAAGAGTTCTAGTCTAATTGATATATTCAACCACAGAACACTGTTCTGTGCATTCAACGGTTCTGTTAGATCTTGACCCTAGTTCGATACCTAAACATGAACTTATCAGTTGACATTCTCATTATAATTGTAACAAAGTACTTAGTTATGTTGATAAGTTACTCATGAAAAGAAAAATTTCGTACTTACAATAATAAACTAATACCCGGGTAGATAAATTAAATTTATCATGTTAAAATATTAATCTGTGAAGACTAAAGCACAGATTAATGATAACTAGTCTCATTCTCATAACATAGGCATAACCGATTTGATTGTTGAGACTAAATTCTTAACAGATTTGACGTGATTGATCCACAAACGGTCGTATTTATAACACTTGTTCGGTTTCTGTTGTCAAATTGAGGGTAGTTTGGTAAGTCACCGCTGATCCTGCCAATCAACGGAAGCCAACGGTACAGACAGAATTTCGTGACGCGTCGAGCTGTTTGGACGTTCCATGTGCTCTCATTAAACGTGCTACATTTCTCATATCCTTATATACCAAGTGTCTGTGGTCACTACCGTGTGGTGCTAGTGGGACTCAAAACTCTTTGTTCTGTTCTTCGTACTTTATGTGGACTTGTCTCCTGAGAGCTGTGCATCATCATCTTCAGCCAGCGAAAGTTGAGAAAGGTCAGTGGTGCTCAATTGCCTTCTTGGAGACGACAGAATAGACATCCACCTACATACACTTTTCATTCATTACCAAAATCTCAAAACCTGCCAGCAATACTTTTTTTAAAGATCGTGAATAAACTGCACAATCTAAATGGTCCTCCGATAGCCCGCCGCCCTATCACGTATCTTGCAATAGCAAAGCAAAAGCAAAAATCCAGCAATTTTTGCTTTAAATTTGCTAATTCGTATTACCTAACCACGATAGCAAAGCCATCGCAATCTGTCGACAGTGCTGCCTCTACAGGACAATCGGTAACTCAAATGTGCATTGTTCTCTACAAAGCTGTAGTGTTTTCGTATTACGTACGCTTTTGACAGCAATAATAAAGCAATTAGCAAGCAATTTCAACTGTCAAATTGCGAGGACCTCTGTATCGATTGTTGTACGATTGCTTTGCAATTGCCAAGAAATTATTTACTTTATTTGTGTCTCATCCTCCTATTATTTGATTACAAATGATGGTTATTTCATAAAAACCTATACCACCGATGTTTTATCACTTATCTAAGCAAATAAACATATTTTATCAATATTATTGTACGACTGCGGAGTGTAATTAAATACCTTACCTAGTACCTATTAGCTAAAAATAGATTGTGTTTGACTGACCGTTCGACATGGCTTGTGTAATGTTCATCTGGCATCTTGTTGGAAGCAGAGGAGAGAAGAAATGAAATCCTCCACACAGTACCTACACCTACCCAAGGCTGCGAGGACGTAGTCTTCGAGATCAAGCCAATGCTTTAGATCTGTAGGAATCTTCGTCACTACCAGCCTGCCTGTGATAAAGTCTGTTTGAACACGGTCAATCACAACACAAAAAGTTCACTCAGTTTATTTCTTGGTAAATATTCCACTCTTGCGTGCCTGACCGATCGATAGCTGACAAAGACTGGCCCAGGCCTGGCTCTACTTAAAACTGCTAACACTGCAAACACTTATTCATACTTAGGTAGGTACAGTGTGCCTAATATTTCCGACGCTGCTCATTCGACACTCTTGTTTTGATTAACAATTTCAAGGACAAACGAACGAACGAATTATGCAAACGAAATTTAACACAAAAGTTATTTTGTCCAACTGACTTCATCCATGGTTCACTTCAGAGCACTTCACAGTCAAATTATCTAATGCATTTAAACATTTGGTGGTAGGAATACCATGCCACGATATTTTTTTGTAGAATTTGAATAGCTTTTTGATTGTAAACAAAATCACAGCTGTTTCATTCGCATTACGCTTTAATTCCAGCGATTGCTACTCGATCGCGATGGCGCTAGTATCTTCGCAATAAGTGCATTCCAACAATCAACGAGCGATCAGCAATCGGTCTCGCACGTAATACCATTTTTTTTGACGTCTAGCGATCGATTGCACGATAGCTGCGCGATAATTGTGCGATGATTGCTGATCGCAAATTTTAGCTAATAGCCCTACCGGATAGGTTTTGTGATTTATAGAAATCGTATTTCTTTCTAGCCGTGCTAGAACTTTCATTCTAATTCGTAATTAGAGTGATTCTACAGACGTTCTGTAGGTACTCATATTGAGTCTGACCGTGTCAGGCAAGTGAGTAGGTACATATTTCTCTTATAGCTTGAAACTTGTAATCAAGCTATTGTCAATTTAAAGACGTTCTTTATTTGACCTACTTATTTGTAAATTTTGTAAAATAATTGTCATACAAAACTACAAGTTTTCCATCGTAATTAAGCCGCGTTATTTGCTGGCAGGTTCATATTTACGTATCTATATATACATATTACACATAATATTCATAATCGTATATAATTTCAGTGTATTTGTGATTAATTTGCATAGAAATATTGACTAACTTCGATAATTTTAAACATTTCTTTGTTCTCGCTAACTGCGTAGTTAGTATAACAAAATGGCGCTCTCCGGCAAACCGCCACCTTCAAAAAAAGGGCAGTCATCTAATGTTGAATCATTTAGTCAAGAATTAACCGTGTTAATTCAACGAAAGCAACGAATGTTTTCCAAACTGCAAGTTGTATATGATTTGAGTAACGATATTTCGGATTCTGAATCGAAAGATATATTTTTGATGCACATGTTTGAAATTGATGAGCTACGTAGTCAATTCGAAAATTTGATGTTTGAAATTTTGGAAAAAGAGCTTGAAGATGATCCAAAAGCCTCTCTCCGTAGTCATGAATTAAAAAGTTTTGATGAATTGTATTTTCGCGTCAAACTTCGTGCATCAAAATGCGAGCCTGTAGCTACCGCTGATAAGGTTGAAAGTCCCTCGCGCCCTTTAGAATCTCGACCAAGACTTCCGAAATTGGAACTTTTTGCATTTGATGGAAATATTGAAAATTTCAATACATTTTTCGAGACATTCTGTTCTCTCGTTCATAATCAGACGAGCATTCCGAAGATAGATAAATTTCACTATTTATTGTCATGCACAAAGGGTGCTGCACTTAATATCGTAAAAAGCGTACCTATTTCTGCAAATAACTACGAACTCGTTTGGCAAAGTCTTCTTGAAAAATATCAAGATAACAGAATGTTAGTCGGCAGGTATTTAGATAAAATGCTTAGCTTTTCACCGTTGCAAAAGGAATCAGCTGATCACTTGAACTCGTTTATCGAAAACTTTGATCACTCTTACAAGGCTATAGAAGCGATGAATATTGAGAATTTAAGTAGTTACATTCTGTGTCACATTGCTTTAAAGGCATTAGATCCTGCTACACGTAAAAACTTTGAACAAAAATTGGATCAAAAGTCGATTCCGACTTTCGCTGAATTGATAGTTTTTGTGCAAAATCAAATCAAAATTCTCAATCATTCGGCTTCGTCAGTGACTAGTTCTAGTGCACAGCAAACTAGTGTTCAACGTAAACAAGCGGTGTCCAAGCTAGGTAAAAATAATTACACTCATGTAGCTTCTTCAAAAACAAAATTATTGTGTTTACATTGTGGAGAAAATCACATGATATTCCGTTGTGATAAGTTTCGCAATCTAAGCAATGTTCAACGAATCAACCGAGCGAATGAATTAAAATTGTGTCATAATTGCCTTAAAATGAATCACACTTCTCAAACTTGTAAAAGTGAATTCAAATGTTACGTTTGTAAACAAGCGCATCACATTTTATTGCACCAAGAAGCTAGTAACGACAGTATTGCAAAACCGGTTTCTTATTCTGTGCCCACTTCAATCGAGACTTCGCCGTGCGAGGCTCAGGCGCACGCTGCTCGTAGCAGCTACGTAGCATCTACACATAACTATGCAGTTATACTAGGCACAGCTGTTGTTCATGTTTTAGATTCGTTTGACAAATACCAACCGTGTCGTGTTCTAATTGACTCTGGCGCACAATCGAATTTTATTACAAATGATTGCTTTCAACGATTAGGATTATCCGCAAAAAAATGCCCATACAATATTTATGGCCTGAGTGGCGAAAATGTCAAAAACAATGGAATGGTTTCCGTATCTATAAAACCGCGCCACTGTACAGCGCCTACCTTTAATTTAGAAGCAGTGATTTTATCTCGCCTGACCGCCGACTTACCTACCGTGCAGATTCCAAATAATGTAATAAATAATTTTAGAAACCTGCAATTAGCTGATCCATGCTTTTATCAACCGTCTCCAATTGATATGATTTTAGCTGGTGACATTTTTCCGGAAATTTACGATGGAATGAAAATTACTTTTAACCCTAACCAACCCGTCGCGTTAAGTAGCGTATTTGGTTATGTTGTAACGGGAAGACTAGAGATGCAATCCTCTAGCAACTGCCATGTTGTAGCGTCTACAACATCGCTGGTGTCGTACACCACCGAAGAAAGTTCTTTGAATGAGACTCTCAAACGTTTTTGGGAAATAGAATCTTTGCCGTGCGAAGTTCCTATAGATCCGTTAGAAGAACTAGCAGAAAAAATGTATGTTGAAAAACATTATCGTGATGAAATCGGCCGGTATGTTTCCCCGATTTTATTGAACCCTGATCATGAACCACTTGGTGATTCGTATGACAACGCACTCAAGCGTCTCGTTCAGGTTGAGCGACGTCTCGCTCAGTCTCCAGACCTTCGTAAGGCCTATGTCGACTTTATGGACGAATACGAATCTCTCGGTCACATGGAACCGTATCAGGCTCCCGAGCCTTCAGGCTATTTTATCCCACATCACTGTGTGTTACGCCCGTCGAGTACTACGACCCCCTTGCGCGTAGTATATGATGGTTCCGCCAAAACTAGTTCTGGTACATCTCTCAACGATGCACTTTTGACAGGAAAAAAGCTACATCAGGATATTCTTAAAATAATAATGAATTTTCGACTTTACGATGTTTGCTTTACGGCTGATGTATCTAAAATGTACAGAGCTGTATTAATTGATCCTGCAGATAGGAAGTACCTACACATTCTTTGGCGAAACCACCCCTCGGAAAAGGTTCGGATATTTGAGCTAACTCGGAACACATATGGTCTCCGTAGCGCACCATTCGTCGCGGTACGAACGTTGCATCAGTTGGCGGCGGATGAATTGGCGCTCAATAAGTCGCCAGAAAGTATCTGCCATCAGCGGCCGAGAACCAAGGCGGCAGAAGTTCTTAAAAAGGGATTCTATGTTGACGATCTTTTATGGTCGTGCCAAACTAAAATCGAAGCTTGCACGTTGCAAGACGATCTAACCTCCCTACTTAAAAGTGGTGGTTTTGATTTAAGAAAATGGGCTAGTAATTGTCCTGAATTGCTAACTAGAATGCAATCTGATCAAGTTTCTGCAATCAACTTTCAAGATGATACTTTATTATCTTCTCTCAAAGTGTTAGGTTTGACTTGGCTACCCTCTTGCGACTCATTCTCTTTTAATTATAATTTGACTGATGCAAAACAAACAAAACGATCTGTTCTAAAATTACTCGCGAGTATATACGACCCTGTAGGTTTTATCTCGCCATGTACTTTCGTCGCGAAGTGCATAATGCAAGATCTTTGGAAACTCGGGCTGGGTTGGAATGATCAGTTACCGACTGAGTTGGCCTCTCGTTGGAATAGATTTATTTCCGAGTTATCAGAGTTAGGTAATTTACGAATTGAGCGTCATGTTTTAATAGCGAATTTTAACAGAGTTCAGTTAATTGCATTCTGCGATGCGTCATCGCGTGGCTATGCAGCGTGTGTATACCTACGTAGCGTAGATGAGAATGATCACGTAAAGGTCAGGTTGTTGACGAGTAAATCGAAAGTCGCACCTCTAAATCCAATTTTGTCAATACCTAGGCTTGAACTTGAAGCAGCTTTGCTCCTATCTAAGCTTGTAAATTTTGTCGTACAAAATTTAAATGATTTTGAAATTTCAGTCACTGCCTTGGGTGATTCGAATAATTTTTTAGCGTGGCTTCAAACACCACCTTATAAGTTAAAAACTTTTGTGGCTAACCGTGTTAGTCAAGTGACCGCTGTAGTCCCGTCTAATTGTTGGTTCCATGTGAGCAGCGAAAATAACGCTGCCGACATATGCTCGCGCGGTGCGATGCCAGCTAGCTTTGTGGAAGGCGCCGTGGAGTGGGTTCAAGGTCCAGCGTGGCTTTATGATGACCAACAAAAATGGCCTATTAAATCATTTTATGTAAAGGATAATTCTAAAATTCCTGAACTAAAATCGAATTGTGATACATTTGTTTTAAGCTCGTGTGACGATAAAAATATTTTAAAAAACGACTTAGAATCGAACTTTAATAGATTTTCATCTTTTAATAAATTGCAACGCGTTATGGCTTGGTGCCATCGATTTATAGATAATTTAAAAACTAAAACTATGCGTTCAGTTGGCCCTCTTAAGTCCTCTGAACTAAAGAAATCTCATGATTCCATCATTCGAGTGATACAATTAAATCATTTTCATGATGAAATCAAAATGTTGCAACAAAATAGATACGTAGCTTCACTGCGTAAACTTTCACCCTTCGTAGATTCTCATGAATTTCTCAGGGTGGGGGGTAGGCTCGTGCAAGCCGACCTTCCTTACAATTCAAAACACCCGGTGCTTTTACCTAAATGTCACACAATTCATTTAATTATTGAATACTTTCACAAATTATATTTACATGTCGGACCTCGTACGTTACAAGGCATCCTATGTAAAAGTTATTGGATTGTAAATGCTCGTAGCATTATCCGATCGGTATTATCTAAGTGCAAGATTTGTTTTCGATGCCGACCAAACTCAATTCAGCCGGCTATGGGTACGTTACCTGCGCCTAGGCTAAAACCTGATAAGGTCTTCAACCACGTTGGTTGTGATTTGGGCGGACCTTTTTTTGTAAAGGAAAGTTTGAGACGTAATGCAAAGGTTTACAAGTCGTACTTGTGCCTGTTTGTCTGCTTCTCGACAAAAGCTGTGCACTTAGAATTATTAACTGATTTAAGTTCTGAATGTTTTTTGGCTGCATTTGATCGCTTTACCGCACGCCGCGGACTTTGCAGTTGCCTATATTCTGATTGCGGCACGAATTTCATGGCTGCAGCTAAACATTTAAAAGAAGTCGTCAACTTCTTAAATAGTAAGGATAATCAAGATAAGATTATCAATGGTCTGACGTCACGTAAAGTTGAGTGGCGCAATAATCCGCCTAATGCACCTAGTATGGGTGGACTCTGGGAGGCAGGCATTAAATCTACTAAATATCACCTCTACCGGGTAGTGGGTGATCGCTCATTAACCTTTGAAGAGCTAAGCACTGTCTTCTGTAGAATTGAAGCCGTATTAAATTCGCGCCCCTTGTGTTCACTATCAGACAATCCAAACGAGTTTGATGTGTTAACTCCTGGTCATTTTCTTATAGGCCAAAGTTTATTAGCTGTCCCGGAATATGACTTTTCAGATATGCCTCTAAATAGATTATCACGTTGGCAATCTATTCAGAAGACATCACAGTCCTTTTGGAGGCTTTGGTCAAATGACTACCTTCACACTCTCCAGCAGAGAGCGAAGTGGTTTTCTTCACCTCCCAATCTTAAAGTGGGAGATTTAGTTCTGATTAAGTCTAATTTGACTAAACCCCTTCAATGGAACTTAGCACGGGTTGAGCAAGTACACAGTGGCGTCGACAAAGTTAATCGTGTTTTAACTTTACGTAGTAAAAATGGATTAATTCAGAGGCCTACTAATAAAGTCTCGCCATTGCCCTATGTAAATTAATCACTTCTACAAATATAAAACTTCTTTAGTATGTTTATATTTTTATATTCTACTATACAATGTCCACTTTACATTTCGATACACTTTCCAATTATTGTATTTTACTTATATTGTACCTTATAAATAAATATATTTAACCCTTTTATGTTATGTATATTTTTATGTTTATTTACATACTCCACATGCAATTTAGGGAAATCAATCATATTGATTTCGGTAGGGGGTATGTTCGGTTTCTGTTGTCAAATTGAGGGTACTTTGGTAAGTCACCGCTGATCCTGCCAATCAACGGAAGCCAACGGTACAGACAGAATTTCGTGACGCGTCGAGCTGTTTGGACGTTCCATGTGCTCTCATTAAACGTGCTACATTTCTCATATCCTTATATACCAAGTGTCTGTGGTCACTACCGTGTGGTGCTAGTGGGACTCAAAACTCTTTGTTCTGTTCTTCGTACTTCACGTGGACTTGTCTCCTGAGAGCTGTGCATCATCATCTTCAGCCAGCGAAAGTTGAGAAAGGTCAGTGGTGCTCAATTGCCTTCTTGGAGACGACAGAATAGACATCCACCTACATACACTTTTCATTCATTACCAAAATCTCAAAACCTGCCAGCAATACTTTTTTTAAAGATCGTGAATAAACTGCACAACACTAGTAGTAGTTTAAATATGAAAACATAATCCTTGTGACTTGACAGTCAGCAGGCTAAAAAAAACAGGACGTTGTTAAAACCTAATATGACAATCAATATCCTTGACCGCTTTTATACAGGCACACAGCAGTGAACGCGTGCCTTACACCTCTATGTGCCATGCATGGGTTAGCTGTCACCACAGTCGAAGGTATCGGCTCCACAGAAACCAAACTCCACCCGGTCCAAGAAAGAATTGCAAAAGCCCACGGATCACAATGCGGTTTCTGCACACCAGGAATTGTAATGTCCATGTACTCGTTGCTCCGAGACAAAAATAAAATAGACTATGACGATATAGAGACGACGTTGCAAGGTAACCTTTGCAGATGCACAGGCTATAGACCGATCATGGAAGGCTTCAAAACGTTCATGGAAGGTTGGCAGAAAAATTACACAAGCAGTAACTCCCCTTGTACGATGGGTAGCGAATGCTGTCGTAACAAGAAAGAAACTGAAAATCAGTTGTTCACAAAATCGGCTTTTAGACCGTACGATCCGACTCAGGAACCAATTTTCCCACCAGAGCTCAGGCTAATACACATGTACGATGAAGATTATTTAGTTTTCAAAAATAAAAACGTAGCATGGATTAGACCGAACAATTTACAAGAGTTGCTCTTGATCAAATCTACGGTACCTTCTAGTAAGATTGTGGTAGGGAATACTGAGGTTGGTGTTGAAATGAAGTTCAAGAATAAAACCTACCCAGTTCTCATATCTCCATCAGTCATACCTAATATGAATTTCTGTAAAGTAACCGATGAAGGGCTTGTTGTGGGAGGTACTACGACACTTACTAATTTACTAAGATTTCTAACGGTAGAAATTACAAAAGATTTGGTTAATGCTGAAATTTTTGAAGCAATAAGAGATATGCTGCATTGGTTTGCTGGCACGCAAGTCCGTAACGTTGCATCTTTAATTGGAAACATCGTAACTGCAAGTCCAATATCTGATCTAAATCCAATTCTCTTGGCTTCTTCAGCTGTTCTCAACGCCTGCAGCTTAGAACGAGGAAACAGAAGGATCACAATAAATGAAGACTTCTTCAAAGGTTACAGAAGCACAGTAGTGGAAGATGATGAAGTGATTGTATCTGTGATTATACCATTTACAGTAAACAATCAATTCGTGAAAGCTTATAAGCAGGCGAGACGGCGTGATGATGACATTTCAATCGTAACAGCCGCGTTTAATATCATTTTCGATGTGAATTATACAGTAACTTACGCGAAATTATGTTTCGGCGGGATGGGACCGACGACCAAATGTGCTACACTAGCATCTAATCAGCTGGTTGGACAGAAATGGAACCAGACGATGTTGAAGGCAACTTTCGATTGCCTGACGGAAGAATTAGATTTAGATATTTCTGTACCCGGTGGTATGGCTGTTTACCGGAAATCTCTATGCTTGAGTCTTTTCTTCCGATTTTATTTACATGTTCTCTCAAAAATACCAACGATAAACGGGATCAAAAAGAGTGATGCAATTTCAAGTGGAGCTGAAGAAATACCTTTGAATGAATCCTCAGGTTCTCAATACTTTGAGATCGTGAATAAGGACAGGGCTATAACAGATGCGGTAGGAATACCTATACACCACGCGTCAGCATTGAAACAAGCGACGGGAGAAGCTGTTTTTTGTGATGATATTCCTCAAATGGCAGATGAACTGTATCTTACTTTAGTTTTCAGTTCAGAACCGCACGCTGAAATCAAATCTATAGACCCTACCAAAGCTTTAGAAGTTCCAGGAGTAGTGTCTTTCTTATCTGCAGCTGATTTAGACGATGAGTATAACAAAATGGGCCCGATCTTCAAAGATGAAGATATATTTGCGAAGAAATTTGTTACAAGTCGGGCTTGCGTTATCGGAGCTGTGGTTGCTACCTCAGAAAAAACAGCTAGAGAAGCAAAACATCTCATAATTGTAGATTATGAAAAGATTTCACCGGTCATAGTAAGTTTGGAGGATGCGATAGCTCACAAGTCTTATTTCGACGGGTATCCTAGGAAGCTTAAAAAGGGTAATGTGGACGAAGCTTTTGGAAACTCGAGCCATGTCGTAAAAGGGAAAGTTAGGAGTGGAGCTCAAGAACATTTTTACTTAGAGACGATATCGGCTTACGCTGTGAGGAAAGAAGATGAATTGGAGATTGTATCGACTTCACAAAACCCTTCTGAAATTGCTGTGAGTATATTTTTTTAAGAAAGAGTGTTGTAGCTTTCAGTTTATTTTTGTAGACCAATTTTAAGTCTTCTTACTTAAGAAATAAGCGTATTTAACTATTGGCAAACTGGGATAAATCTGCCTATTGTAAGGGTTGGAAAAATATGAGAAAAACACTTTTCTTAATAGTCGAATCAATTAAATCAAAACTAAAAAAATAGACAGTAGTCCAATAGGTTTAAACACTTCTGGTAAAACAGTTTTGAAAGTTTTTTGAGTGACATTAGTTTCTCATATTTCAGCTACTAACAGCAGAAGCGCTTCGTATACCAAATCATAAAGTAGTAGCGAAAGTTAAAAGGATTGGAGGCGGTTTTGGAGGCAAGGAAACAAGAGCCGCGCTCCTAGCGGTGCCCGTAGCTATAGCCGCATATAAACTGAAGAAACCCGTGAGAGCAGTGCTAGACAGAGATGAAGATATGCAGGTGACAGGGTATAGGCATCCCTGTCTGATCGAATATGAAGCGGCGTTTAATAGTGATGGAAAAATCACAGGCGCCAAGTTCCAATTGTATAGCAATGCCGGGAATTCTATGGATATTTCTTGTTCGGTAAGTGAAACTAGATTAATCAGTACCTTGGCTGTTAAAACGCGGAAACCCGAAAATAGTTACTGCATCATGTAGTAATGATGCGTGTTTTTTATAACGTCATTTGATAATAGATATACTTGGGAATTTATACTACGGTTTAGTAAGTTCGTATGAGAACGACATAAAAGGCAGGACTGACAATTTATAGTGTCCTCTGAATTACCAAACTGCTCAGATATTGTCAATACGACGATTACTCATCTAATCTGTTACCGCGCAGAAAGTCGCTTAAGCCGAGTTGACACGATCCAAGTCAGCTTGGATCAAGTGCAACTTGGATGACTCTGATTGGACGCCGTCGTCCAAGTGCACTCACTCGGACGACGGCGTCCAATCATAGTTGTCTGGGACCGTGTTCTACTCATCCAAGTTTCACTTGGTCCAAGCTTACTTGGATCGTGTCATCGCGGCTTTAACTTAGATGATCTATCAAAAACTACTAAATAAGCTACACCATGAAAATTTTCAAATTGGTAGTCACATCATAAAATAATCGGGCATCGGACTGACCGAACTTTCAAACTTACATGAACTTTCATCTCATCTAAGCAAATAAATACTAATAAATCCATTTTACAGATGATGGAGCGAGCCATTGCGCATGTAGACAACTGTTACTTCATACCCAACATAGAAATCAATGGATACGTCTGCAAAACCAACATGCCTTCAAACACAGCATTCCGTGGTTTCGGGGCTCCTAAAGCGATGCTCGCTGCCGAAGCTATGATAAGAGACATTGCGGATACATTAGGAAGGCCTTATGAAGAGATTGCACTGATAAATCTGTATACTGAAGGGTCATTGACTCATTACAATCAGCAGTTGACGTATTGCACTTTAAAGAGGTGTTGGAATGAGTGTATAGAAGCATCGAGTTATTGGGAAAGGAAGAGAACTGTTGAAGAGTTTAATAGGTAAGTTTCTGGCTTATAAGTTGAATAATGTTTTTAAGAATGCTCGCGAGAGAACAGGAGTAAAATCACCGATCATAGCGGTCCTGCTGAATAAATATTTTTCAATTTAGAATTTTTTGAATTTTGAGACTGCTGCGTTTCGCGTTAAAATCCGTTCAGCCAAAACTCACAAAAAACAAACAAAAAATCCGTACCCATATTATAAATGTGAAAGTGTGTTTATTTGCTTGTTTATTTGTTCCTGCTTTCACGTCAAAACAGAGCGACGGATTGACGTGGAGATAGTTGGAGGGCTGGAGAGTAACATAGGCTACTTTTTATCCGGGTACCACGCGAGCGAAGCCGCGGGCAGCAGCTAGTACATACAATATAAATCTTGTTCACAGACAGAACCGATATAAGAAGAAAGGCATCGCCATAGTACCCACGAAATACGGCATATCATTTCAAGTGGATATCCTGATGCAAGCTGGGGCTCTATTGCTAGTCTACAACGATGGCTCTGTGTTGCTATCTATAGGAGGCATTGAAATGGGCCAGGGATTGTTTACGAAGATGATACAGGTGGCTTCCAGAGCGCTGGAAGTTGATTACGAGAAGATACATATTAGTGAGATGGCGACGGATAAGGTAAGTTTGATTTGCATCTGTAACCTGTTCTAGACTTAGGTACTTTTCCGAGCACGGCCTTATACCAACCGTTTCTCGAAGCCATTCGGGCCATTTTCACCCATCTGTAACTATGTTGTGGAAAAGACTAGAAGCCTAAATTTTCAGTGACCAAAAGGGCATTACATAGCTACATAGATTTCCAAATTACGTTAAATTTGAACCAGTAGTGCAGAGAAAAACTCTAACATTCCGAATTTTTAAAATTTAAGTTTCTATACAATCTGAAAGGGCCGCGCGGGGCGCGTGTTTTTTCGCATCGACTGGGGCGCAAGGGGGAGTCGAGATTGATGTTTCCTACAAAAAGAAATGAGATCCCATCAAAAACATAACCATATACAAAAATGCACAAGTTTCGCAACGCTATTCTTCTGCCGTAAAAAGATGTGAAATAGAATGTAAAGCAAGTAGATTTAGAATGACTTGGTTTACACACAAAATACCATAAGTAATCAACTGTTTTATTGAGTAAATTAATAAGACAAAACTTCACAGGTACCAAACAGCTCGCCCACAGCCGGCAGCATAAGTTCAGACCTCTA
The DNA here is from genome assembly GCA_958496255.1 of Camptogramma bilineatum. NCBI lineage: Eukaryota > Metazoa > Arthropoda > Insecta > Lepidoptera > Geometridae > Camptogramma > Camptogramma bilineatum. Next base: position 3,349,412 of record OY292463.1, on the reverse strand, counting down.
CGGAATGGCCGTAATAAACGCTTGCAACAAACTTAAACAACGCCTAATTCTCTACAAGCACAAAAACCCTACTGGCAAATGGGAGGACTGGATATCTTCAGCGTATGCTGATCGAATCTCCCTTTTCGAAACTGGTTTCTACTCCGCGCCTAAAATAACGTACAACCCTGAAACAAATACAGGGAATCTGTTCGAGTATTTCACGTATGGAGTCGCGTGTTCCGAGGTTTTAGTGGACTGTCTGACCGGTGATCATCAAGTGCAGAGGACTGATATTGTGATGGATGTCGGCTCGAGTCTGAACCCGGCTATAGATATCGGACAAATTGAAGGTAATTCTACTCTTATATTAGTCGTATTTCCGACGTTTGACTTAGTTTTAATGCATTTGATCCTTTAAAGAAATGTAAGGAGTAGTCTAAAGATTTTTCGTTTCGAAAAATTTATATGCGCATTAACACGAGCTCTAAACCGTGAAGGAAAACATCGTGAGGAAACCCGCGGCTTAATCAGCCTCACACGTATAGGCTATGTCTTTCCTGTGGATACGGTTAAGCTGAGAGGATGGTGTATATACTAGGCAATCCTACTTCATCTCAACATTGTCCCAGGCACTACAGTGTCCCGATAAGTGTAAGCAAAGATTGCCTCCTGGCACTGTATAAATATATTTGACTTTGACGAGACTCACATTGTTCGACTGGCTCCACACTGGAGCTTGAATATTTAGATTTTAAGCGGATGGATCACCGAGAAGAAAGCTAGGCCCCATACCGTGTTTGTTGCCCTGATTCTTCACGGTGTTGGTCGCGAAAGAACAGGAGTAGAATCACCTAGCTCTTAAGACGTTTCAAAGTGGTCATAACGGTCCTACTGAATAAATGATATTTGATTTTGATTTTTTTGATTTATTATCTACAGTAATTTGCTTGTTTTTTGTAGGTGCATTCATGCAAGGTTACGGGTTCTACACTATGGAAGAGATGGTGTTTTCTGGCCAAGGCGAGGCGTTGTCGAGAGGTCCCGGCTCTTACAAAATACCGACCTTCTCTGATATACCGAAGGTCTTCAACGTTTCTTTGCTCAAAGGTGCTCCGAATCCACGCGCGGTTTACTCATCTAAGGTAAGTTAAAGCTGTCACTCACTAATTCCCGTATACTGAAAGCTACTTAAATATTTGAGACGTACCTACCTACTTATCTATTTAATAAAAATAATAATAAATATTGCTGGACATTTCACACAGCACCATCTAGCCCCAAACTAAGCAAAGCATGTACTATGGGAACCAGATAACTGATATACTTATAATACTTTATAACACCCAGACACAGAACCAACATCTATGTTCATCACACAAATGTTTGTCCTGGGTGGGGAACCCACGACCTATAGTGCAGAAGGCAGAGCTACTACCAACTGAGCTAAGGCCAGTCATATTTGAATCGTTCTTACTCTTTAGAATCGTATACAAAAATGAAAATGATGAGCACCACTTAAACTAATTACCGTTTCAGTATTCGGGTGAAAGTTTGTGAAGCTCTCATGGCGTAGCTTGCTTAGACATTCTTGATTGATCGTTGAAGTTAACCAGCGTTGTGCGCGGTCACAATTTGGATGGATGACCGCAAATGGCATTAAGAGCTGAGCTTCCGTGCTTCGGAGGGCACGTTAAATTGTCGGTCCTTTCTTTTTATTCGTTAAGCCATGACGGGGGCCTTTAGGCGGCCTAAAAACTCCGTCACCAGAGTTGTATGTTTGTTCCTGTGTAACTTGACAACCACTGTACCGATCTGACTGATATTTAAAATATAGATAGATAATGACCAGGATTAGGACATAGGCTACTTTATATCTGGGTACCACGCGAGCGAAGCCGCGGGAAGCAGCTAGTAGGTAATATTATAAATGCGAAAGTTTGGATGTTTTGTTTGTTCTTCTATAACTCGAAAACCACTGAACCGATTTGGCTGAAATTTAAAATATAGATAGATAATGACCAGGAATAGAACATAGGCTCTTTTATCCAGGTACAACGCGAGCTAGTAATACATAAGTGTGGTTTAACACAAAATAAAAAATTGTTTCCACCTTTAGGCAGTGGGTGAGCCTCCGTTATTCCTCGCGTCATCTGTATTCTTCGCTATAAAGGAAGCCATCAGATCAGCTAGGCGTGACAGCGGCGCGACAGAATCCTTCCAACTGGACGTACCAGCTACCTGCGAGAGAATCCGGATGGAGTGTGAAGATGATATCACTAGACAGGTAAATAAATATAAATAAATATTGCTAGACATTTCACACAGCGCCATCTAGCCCCAAACTAAGCAAAGCTTGTACTATGGGAACCAGATAACTGATAGAATACTTATATATTTGTAAATACATACTCTTAGAAACAGGAGTGAATTAAAGATAAAAAAATATAATCGAGAAACCTAACTTTAATCAAAGTCACAAAATTACTTTTACAAAAACAACCCAAAATAGAACAAACTAATGTCCGATTTAACAACTCACAAAATACGCACAAATCACAAGAAAAATGGCTCACGCGACCATAAAAACTACGAAACCAAGTTTCCTCTGATGTTAACACGTCGAACGCCAACGAGCAAGTGCGGCCGCTCCCGACCGGCACCCGTATTTATACCAGCGCCATCTGCTATTTCGCCATCGCTTATGGATACGGCTAACAATACATATAATACTTTATAACACCCAGACACAGAACAAACAACATCTGTTCATCACACAAATGTTTGTCCTGGATGGGAATTGAACCCACGACCTACAGCGCAGAAGGCAGAGCTCCTATTTTTTTTATTTTTTTATTTTATTCTATCCTATTTTCTATATCCTATAAGAGCCGTGTTGGCCGAGGGGTATAGAACCTCGACTTTCGATCCGAAGGTCGTGGGTTCGAATCTTGGCCGTGCATCAGTGGATTTTTCGTATCGAAAAATTTATATGCGCACTAACACGACCTCTAAACGATGAAGGAAAGCATCGTGAGGAAACCCGCGGCTTAGTCAGCCCCGTACGTATTGACCATGTCTTTTCTGTGGATATGGCCGGTTAAGCTGAGAGGATGGTTTAGGTGCTGGGCAAGCCTTCTCAATCTCAAACAATTTCCCAGGTACTACAGTGTCCTGTTAAGTGTAGGCAAAGTTTGCCTCCTGACACTGTATAAATCATCTAGTAGAGATGTAAAGGCCTAAGTTTTTTTTAATCGTACAATGGGCGGTCTTATCGCTTAGAAGCGATCTCCTCCAGACAACCTTTGGATGGAAAGAGATATCGAGATTGAAAGGTATGGCAGGGGGCTAGGCATGATGACAGTAATCAAGTATCGCCAAAATATTTATCTGATCTAATGAAATAGGATTCAAAGATTTTGAAAAATGTATTTATTCTCTTATTAATGTCGAGATTACTAATTTATTTGCTAAAATAAATCTACAAAATACAACAATCCGCCATGATAGCCAAAACGCTCGCCGGTGTCATGGCGTCTGTCATTGCGTCTCGTCTCGGTAAACATCCGTTTGTTTCTATAGTAACTATGTAGGCATCACTGGTTGATGTACCGATTCGTGACGTAAAAACAGACGCCATGACACCGGCGAGCGTTTTGGCGTGAATTTGAAAATTTATATTTAAATGTACTTTTATTGCACAAAAACCTTAATTTTCTATAGAAATATGATATATTTTAGACATAATAGATCCTTCTGAATATCATAGAAGAGATTTTGAAAATTAGGATTCATGCCTATTGTCAAGAGATTCTAAACTACTTACAGAAATACGAACTATTAAATGTTAAATCTAGGCACTATAAAACTTAATACATAATAGATAGGTAGGTACATGCCATAAATATATAATATACTTACTCATATTTAGTTGCCGGTTCCGAGGTCGTCAGCCTCCATTCTATTGCTTCATCGATACTTGGTGATCGGTGTAATTCTAACTTCTGCAAAATGTAGGCATAGGCATGTACCAAATATGAATTGGACATGCCTGGGTAGTTAGACATTCTCCAAGGTTCTTGAATGTTTAGATCTGAATGAACGTCTAACGCGCCTTGAGAGCCGTGATCAGATTTCGTTCCGTTTCTGAACTAAGGATTTGATTCGCTTCACCGAGCTCGTATCAGAACTACTTAATCTCAGGATCTACAGTCGGATTTGAAAGATTCTTTCTGCATTTGATAGCTAAACTCTTGAGGAAGGTTAGGCTACTTTTAATCATCATCATCGTTACCAAATATCATTACTACGGGGCCAATGCCGCAAGAGCGCTGAGTCTTTTATATTTTCAAACAAGGTGCCAAATGATTTTGAGCCTATTAGTAATGTAAGAGTTTTATTTATCACTATATAGTATAAAACAACGTCGCTTCCCGCTGTGTGTCTGTCCTGCATAAGTACTTACCTAAATCTTAAAAACTTGATGATGTTGATGCGGTTATTTTTAATAAGTAGATAGAGTGATTCAAGAGGAAGGTTTATATGTATAATACATGCATAATATAGTAGAGAAACACTAATAATTTTAGAGGTTTCTAATGTGATGTCGTAAATAAACACATTTTTTGCGCTTACATTGCAAACGCTAGCTAAACCCTACGAGATAGATCAAAAGAATGGCACCCATGTGAAGCCGGGGCGGGTCGCTAGTTAAGAAAATAAATACATAGACATTTTTGTTTCAGGTGAAGCCATCGATCAGTTGCAAAGGACCGCCATGGAACGTGATAGCGTAAGGCTTTTGTAAAACTTCTTACAACAAATAGTAAGTTTTTTTGTAACGCGCAAAGTAATTATAACTCCTTGTAAACATTAAGCTTATAACGTTGTCATAAGTTTTTTTTCATAATTGTATAGTCTGCCACCGATTTATTGACGAATCATCGAAAGACGCCATTCGGAGAAATGGCGGGCATTCTAGCAATTTATATTTATTGAAAATAAATTATGTTACTTATATTTACCAAAACTATATGTTCTACTGTTATAAAATAAATGTTTTGATTGAGTACGTGTAGGTACCTCAAAATACAAAGTATTTATTTTTCCTAACGAGTTGTACGCATCTAAGTTAAAACTATAGTTACCTACCTATACATTTGAATAAGATTAGTTAATACTTAGTTATTTTCCCAACTTAATATGTTAAATTGATAAGGAACCTCATTTAAAAGCATTGCATAACATTGTTTATTGATCAATGATAAGAGGACACGTTAACAGCTCCTCAAATTGTTATAGTCGGTCGAAATTATTGGAATCATTAACTTGTTAGCTGATAATAGCTTTAAAACCATAATATTGCTTATAAATGTGTGTGGTGTTCATGTTTTCAAATGGCAAATCTAAAACAATAGATCATAAATTTACAAATTTATGCTTAATAGACGTCTAACAAACAAATGCTAATTCACTATCACTACATAGTATAAAACAAAGTCGCTTCCCGCTGTGTCTGTCCATAACTACTAATAAATAAACAATTTTTTTTGCGCTTACATTGCAAATGCAGGCTGAACCCTGCGAGTCTTAGGGATAACCCATAATAGATAGATAGATAGATAGATAGAAACTCTTTATTGTACACGTCTTAAAAAAAACATACGAATGAGTAAACCTAATGAATAATTGCAGGGACGTATATAAGGGGGGGGGTTTAGGGGGTCCGGACCCCCCCCTTAGCCCATTAAGTTCGGAGGAAACCTAGTCAATTTTTGTATTTTGGAACCCTTGGACCCCCCCCTTAACAAAGATCTTTGTATATTGGAACCTTTGGACCCCCCCTTAACAAAGCTATATATACGCCCCTGAATAATTGTAATGAGTACCTACCTAATAATAATAATGAGTAGTAATAATATTTTTTTATCCTTTACTTTTTACGAGAATAATCTAGTATTCTAACAAAACACATTGGGTAATAAAATCCGCTAAGATCTTATCAGACTCATGATAACTAAATGGCACACTAGCTATTTTAGTTCTTGTTGACAGTCCATTCCAAGTGAAGATAGAATGTGCGCGGGCGCATCGATTGAACTGTCAGCGAGATCAGTCTGAATTTGAATTCGGTGTGAGACGGACGTGTTTCAACAAAATAAATTTCCGAAAACATGGGACTGTTAAATGCTGATGAGGAGCTCGGTGAAATTGGTACGGAGCTGGTTTTCTTCGTGAACGGAAAGAAGGTAAATATTTTATTTGTTTTTATTAGATATCTACCTACTTGTAGTTGTAGATACTAACATGTGCAAAGAGATAATTTGTGATGAGTTTGTTTTGTGTTTTATGACTCTTGTTTTGTAAGGAGGTATCATATTATTAGGTATGGTTTTACTATGGGTAATAAGTATCAAAAATACAACGTGATTCGATTAGTTTATCAATACCAATATTTTACAACTAGGGTACCTATATTATACAAAACTTGTTATGTAGATAACTTTCGAAATGTACCATTAATTTCGTAAATCTTTCAAGCTTCATACAAAAGCGAGGAATCCCCTTCGTTTTTATCTTGATCTTTTTGGTTCGGTGGGTATGAAGTTATTTACGTGTTTGATTGCCTCACAAAGAGAAGGTCAAGACTATTTGTGACCCGAAGATTATGTGAGTCGATTTCAATCAAACTGGGCAAGTGAAGATACGTTGTTTTAAATTTAGGTAAATTATTTTATATACTTTACGGCGCTATAAAAAACTGTGTTTGATTCTCAATGGAAATTGAACATTATTCTCTAGTGTGAATCTAAAATATGATTGATGAAACTTAGATCATAGTAATTGTGCGCGATAAAAATGAAAGTTAAATTTTTTAGTCTTAGATACTTCTTAATTAGTTCGTCATAGGGGAATTATGATGACTATAAAAGATTACTCCTCAGAAAATGTTTATTGCAAATGGGCTATGATTCTCTCTCAACTCTTCAACATTTCACTAGTAAAAACATTGCATCTCATCATCGATCGATTAAAATGTCTCCATTTAGATCAGTCTTTAGAACATTTACCATCATTATCATCCAGAACAATTTATTACAATACCTAGCAGAAATTGCTTGGAACAGTAGGTACAGCAGATATTGCTACCTATCTTTCTTACTTCTTAATTAATATTATAAAATGATAGGTTCCTACTACCCTATGTTTGGATGGATGTTTGTTACTCAATCACGCCAGCACGGGTAAAGGGATATAGATGATGCCGCAGAGATAGATTATATCTAGTCTGGAATAGAACATTGGCTACATTTATCCCGGAAAATGCACAGTTCCCGTGTGATCAAAAATAGTCCACGAGGCCGACGTCGCGGGCGTTCGCTAGTCACACTAATATTATAAATGCGAAAGTTTGGATGTTTGGATGGATGGATGTATGTTTGTTCCTATAACTCGACAACCGCTGAACCGATTTGGCTAAAATTTAAAATATATATAGTTTTAGGAATCAAACGCAAAACCAATTTTTTAAAAAGTAATTCCAAGATGACCTATTTATTATTAGATTTACAAAATGTACAAATTACACACAAAAGTTCTTTAAACAAATAATTGAACAGAAATACGTCCGCCAAGCACCAAATCCAGCAAAGAAGTGACCGCGCGCCGCTCGTGCCTCGCCTTATATCGCTGCCCGTCGTATTTTTTTGTTATTGCCATTTAGTGTTTCCAACACGGCCTCTCCTGACATCCTGGCGTCCTCGACAGGCTTATCACATGTGAGAGGGTCGAGTACAGAAAGGGACCTGTATGGAGGTAGGGTAGACTGGGTACGGTTGTGCCAATTTTCATTTGATCGCCCATAATTTCGTAAATGTTCCAGTCAGATGGAAGCAAAGTGTGTTTTATAGTGATTTGGACATTTGTCTACGTATAAATATTTCAATTTTGTCCATAAGTGCAACGGTTAACTTATAGGAGCCATTTGAAAAAAAAAAGAAAAAATGTCACAATCGTCCCCACCCCCAGGACAGTTGTGACAGTGCCTGGGGTCAAAAGTGACAGGTTCAAAAATAAACATAAATTGTCCTTAATCAACTTTATTGCACGTAATAAATGTCATACAATCATTTTGTAGTGAATACGTCGGTAAAAAAGAAACATTTGCATCTTTTATCAATACCAGCATATATGAAGCGGAAGTTTGTTTGTTTGTTTGTTTGAACGCGCTAATCTCAGGAACTACCAGTCGGATTTGTAAAATTCTTTCTGCATTTGATATGTAAACTCTTGAGGAAAGTTATAGGCAACTTTTCATCATCATCATCATCATCACCATATACCATCACTACAGGGGCAACTTTCTAGAGGGCGCTGCTAGTAACTAATAAGGCTCTGTAGCATCTTTAATCATTAAAAGTCTTCATATTAATCAGCAAATAGGTTATTAACTTGTAAACAGCTGCATAATGTCATCATCAGATTAAAATACACATAAATGGTCTATGGCACGTAATAAATGTCATTTTGTGGTAAAACACAGGAAATATAGTAACATTTGTATCACTTAAAACATTTGTTTTCTGCTTACAGGTCACACTGACCTCTTTCCGTCTTTTTTACATGTTGTCGGGGCATCTATAAGCAAAAAACAGTTGATTACTTATGTCACAACTGTACCCAAAAAATATGGCACAACTGTACCCATTGCATACATTCTCAAAAAAAAAATTGCTATGACTATACCAGATAACCTACGTTCAAAGTAATCACTGCTATTTAACCACTAATGTTTAAGCTTTTACGAGAAAAAACACTTATCACTCTATCTGTACACATAAAACAACAATCACACAAAGAAATCGAACAAAAAAACGTTCATTTCATCGAAAAATAGTAATGTGGTACTCTGCAAGCCCCTACTTTGAGCGCTGGCTAATGCAATAGTGTGACACACGTTCGGACAGGCATGTTGCTCCTTTCTTCCCTTGCACCCACCCCCGTATTCCTTATAGTTTCGGAAATATGACGACTGTCACTACCGTACCCTGGCACAATCGTACCCAGTCTCCCCTACTGGTTCGTAGATCTCATCACGCCTTGAAGATGACCCGGGCTAACCTGCTTCTCATCTTGGTGGTTGAATGTCAAGGATGGACATCATCATCATTATCTGGACAATCCGAATCATCAAAATGTATCTGCAATATTTTCCAACCGTTTAACAAAGAAAATCAAATAGTTAGAATGATCCAAAATAATTAGTCATGTTAGGTTTAGTTAGTGTTAGGTTTAAGTTAAGATTTACAATAAAAGTCACCCAACACTGCATACAACAAGTATTAATTTATGATCCTTTGAGTGAACCACAAATCAATAGGCCAATAAGTTAAATAGAGTAGACCCAAAAAGCATGCACGTAAGTACTACAAAAAACAACAAACACTGAGCACTTGCACGGCACGGCAGTTCACTTGCCACTCAACGACTTTTCGGCATAGGCTCGTCACTATAAAGCGACAGGTTGTATACCGAAAAGCTTTCCATGCAAATTAATAACGTGCAAATAAATAACGCGACGCGGAGAGGTGTCTATAGAACGCTTTGTGGTGCAGGGTCGATTTGAGGGCAGATGGACCGACCAAATCAAGACTGCATTAGACGGTCCACTACATAAATGCACCAGAAAGGCTGCGATACACGATGAATGGTGTAGGATTGTCTAAATCGCCACAACCCCCTCCGACATGACTACTCTGTCAAGAGTATAACGAAAGAGAAGAAGAAATAACCAACACTGCACTCAGCCACTCGGTTAGGCTCACCATAACGCAGTAGGTTGCATAGTGAAAAGCTTTCACACCGTACTATAGGTATGCGCATACCTATAGTACTGTAGCTACGGATAGCGGCGAGTAAAGATTGCCACTGCATAGGCTTCACACAGACACACATTAAGGTTGCTACGGGTAGTGGCGGTACCAGTAATGCTACCGCGTAAACTTCACAGATACTCATCAAGGTTGCTACGGGTAGCGGCGAGACCAGGAATGCTACCGCGTAGACTTTACAGATACACATCAAGGTTGCTACGGGTAGCGGCGAGACCAGGAATGCTACCGCGTAGACTTCACAGATACACATCAAGGTTGCTACGGGTGGCGGCGAGACCAGAGATGCCACCGCGTAGACTTCACAGTTACTCATCAAGGTTGCTACGGGTAGCGGCGAGACCAGAGATGCCACCGCGTAGACTTCACAGATACACATCAAGGTTGCTACGGGTGGCGGCGAGACCAGAGATGCCACCGCGTAGACTTCACAGTTACTCATCAAGGTTGCTACGGGTAGCGGCGAGACCAGAGATGCCACCGCGTAGACTTCATAGATACTCATCAAGGTTGCTACGGGTAGCGGCGAGACCAGAGATGCCACCGCGTAGACTTCACAGATACACATCAAGGTTGCTACGGGTGGCGGCGAGACCAGAGATGCCACCGCGTAGACTTCACAGTTACTCATCAAGGTTGCTACGGGTAGCGGCGAGACCAGAGATGCCACCGCGTAGACTTCACACATAGGTACACACATTAAGGTTGCTACGGGTAGCGGCGAGACCAGAGATGCTACCGCGTAGACTTCACACATAGGTACACACGTTAAGGTTGCTACGGGTAGCGGCGAGATAAGGAATGCTACCGCGTAGACTTCAGGCTCGCCTTCAAAAACATAAGGCAGCACATGTCTCAGGGTTCCACTCTCCCTGGAACAAACAAAGGAGCCGCAAAGGCTCATTAACAGTTGCATCGCTCTCGATTAATACAGCCAGCCGTTCGGCCGTCCTTTATCTCAGCATTTCTTATTTTGGAATCATGATTAAGAAGCATCATGGTTCATTGCGACAACTCTTACTAAGACGTGTGTAGCATTTTTGTGACCGATCAATAAATTTAAAGCATAGGTTCAGGTGGTTACTTGCTTTGTCAAGTTATTTTCCCGATACAACTAACCAACAACAGGATGACTATTAGCTAAGTATTAAGACTATTACTTAAACACATGCCGAGGTTCATCAACATCCTGAGGACTTATAGGCACCAATAAACAGTATTTAGTAAATGCATGACATAGGTATTTATAGCCTTTTGATGCTGGAAGAGATCCCAGCACATCATCATCATCATCATCTACACAAGATATTATTGGCTGTAAAAGTGCATGTTAAATAATGATCTGTGTATTTTACAACAAAGGCTTTAAGGACATCAGAGGACCGTGTAGCTTGCTTAGACGTTCTTGATTGATCGTTTAAGTTAAGCAGCGTTGGGCGCGGCCACTCTTAGGATGGGTGACCGCAAGTGGTATTACGGGCTGAGCGCTTCCGTGCTTCGGAGGGCACGTTAAATGGTCGGTCCCAGCTTTTAAATCGTTAAGCCATGACGGAGGCCTTTAGGCGGTCCAAAAACTCCGTCACCAGAGCCGGCCACTTACTCATACGAACCTACTTTACTTACTTAGGGGACCGATTCTACTAACAAACCCCTTCTTATCAACCAAAGCAAAACGTGAACTCCAGATTTCGTTTTGTTTTCCAATCCACTAACGATTCCTTTATGGTGATGCCTTCAAACAAATTATTGTCATTTCGGAGAACCGAACAAAACGCAGCGGTAATAATAACGGAATGGTTGACGTAATAAAATTAGTAGAATTGAGGCCCAGTGCTATGAATTTGTATGAAATGAACGGAGGTGTCAATAAATACCTTGAGCTTTGTTGCTACTGTCGCGGTTAGGTAGGTACCTATTGGAGTAGGGTAACTCCACCATACGAGTACCCGCGACTACGTCTACTTCAGGTTTCGAAAACAAAAAGTAATTAATAAATAATTAGGAACTAAATTAACGTAGCTCGGTAACACAATAGCAGTATTGAGCTCACCTTTTTCTATGCGCAAGCGCAGCAGTGAACTGCGAGCATAAATGTCATTCTAATTCTAATTCATACTACGGCTTAGATAAGTACGGAAGTTGTTCGAATCGGTTGACATTACTACAAACAAAATGTTAGCAGTAGGTATCGATTTTCTTTAAACACACAAACATTTTTAAAGTTACTCCATGCAGTGTTGTCAACCACAATTTTTGAAAATTGGTAGATGAGGGGCCAAAAATCGGTAGAAGTTGGTAGAATGTAAAATGAAAAATAGGTAGATCTACCTACAAGTTGGTAGATATGGCAACGCTGACTCCATGAGCGATCACTGGTGACCCACTCATCTAGCCACGATTTGAAGTCACCTTTCAAACAACTTCGACAAACATACTAAGTACTAACTATTTGTCTACATCGTACCTAAATGTTGAAGTTAAAGTTAGAAACATCGTAACTACAACTACTACTTACTGATTTTAGCGATTGAATCGCCTAAACAATTTACTCAGTGCAGCTACCAAGAATGGGCCCGATTGAGTTTCTAAGAGAACAGAAACAAGATAGTATGCCAAGACTCACGACTGTGTTAATCGCTACCTAGGCTTCGGTTTCGATGACTGTCGTGCGTGACCACTACGGTCGCAGCTGCGGCTGCGGTACGGTTTTCACAATCACTGTCACTAGGGCTACAGCTACGATACCGTGTTTCTTGTTGCGGCGTATAACCTCGCGACAAGCTGGACTCTCCATCACAGCTTGGGCTGGACCTTAGTGCCCTGCACCAAGAAGTTTACCCTCGCAACTAACTGCGAGAACGCTGACCACGCGAACGCCTGCTGCGTGAACGAGAACGTCGTGGACGTCGCGAGCGGTGCTCACGCGACCTGGATCAAGGTGATCTATCCATTTCGCGTAACACAATCTGAGAACACGCACACTCGAAAAACGAAGACAAAGAAAATCACAAAAAGAGGGTATTTCAACACTTACTTGGCGGACGGACGTAAAATAAAGCAAAAATAAAACTCAATTTTTGAGAAAATTAAGGCTAAAAATAAGAGATTTAGTTGTGGGGTGAATCTTTTATCCCACGCCTGATTTTAGGAATCAAACGCAAAACCAATTTTTTAAAAAGTAATTCCAAGATGACCTATTTATTATTAGATTTACAAAATGTACAAATTACACACAAAAGTTCTTTAAACAAATAATTGAACAGAAATACGTCCGCCAAGCACCAAATCCAGCAAAGAAGTGACCGCGCGCCGCTCGTGCCTCGCCTTATATCGCTGCCCGTCGTATTTTTTTGTTATTGCCATTTAGTGTTTCCAACAATAGATAATGATCGGGAATAGGACATAGGCTATTTATCCGGGTACCACGCGAGCGAAGCCGCGGGCGGAAGCTAGTAGTGTATAAACCATTCCCTGTCCCAGCTCTGCGGTGTTCTCCGAAGGAGAGGGCCTCAGTACAGCCTGCAGCTACTGTGCGCCATGGGCACTAACGCGTTAAATATTGAGAATATCTGAGGCGCAATATTGTAGCTCCTTACTGCGTCAATCCCCAACGTTACAATCCGATTTCATCTTAAATTGCGTCATGCAGCGCAAAAATGTTTTGTTTCTATGTAAGTTCTAGGTTCACTCTGGCCCCTCATTGGCTCTGATAATACTGACCCCTGGCCCGCAGACAATAATAACAATAACTTATTTGAGCAATAAGTATAATACTGATTGGTTTCTCTCGGTCGTATTTTTATGATATTAACACTATCCAGGTATAATGGTAGAAGTGTGAAAAGAATGTGTCTTGCTGAACTTTTATGAGAAAGTGGCGATAGTTGATGTCACTAGCCGTACTTAAGTTAACTGGATATTGATATTTTTAATCCCCAACGCCAAAAGAGGGGTGTTATAAGTTTGACTGCTATGTGTGTCTGTCTGTGTGTCTGTGGAATCGTAGCTCTTAAACGGGTGGACCGATTCGAATGTAGTTTCTTTTATTTTAAAGCTAATTTTCTAGCGATGGTTGGTTAGGTAATTAATGTTTATCAAAATTGGTTCAGCCGTTTGAAGATCATCAACTTTTTTCTAGTTTATGAAGGGATATGTCGAAGGTTTTAATGTAAAACAGATACCTAATCACTTTTTGGTTTCCGAAAGTATTTATCTACTGGGGGTTAATTGATTTTTAATTTTCCTTTCCACAGCGGAAAAGTTGTCTAAATTGATTAACATTTTAAGTAAGTAAGTACCTTTTTTCCTAATAATAAAGTCTCTTCACCGCTTCATGATAGATTAAGCTACAAACAACTAAGATTCCAGAATTGCAAAATATTTATCAGTTGAGGTATCTATACCTAGGTTGATTGATTTATCTTTGTAATAACTCAAACTAATAATCTCTATGGTAAATAGGTACCTACCTAAGTGTTCAAATACAATGTTACAATGTAGTTAGTTAAAGATGTTATTTTACACATTACTAGCTTCTTTCGTCAAACATGCTACGATATACGACCAAATCCTTCTTTAGGATAAATCGTTCTTGCAGTAGTGCAGTGGTTCTTAACCTTTTAGTGATGAGGGACCATTTGATAAACTTTCTGACTTGCCGCGGACCACCAACAGTAAGTTTTCTCTTTCAACTTTGATCCTTTGTCGCTTGTTTAATTTTTTTGGATAGCTTCGCGGACCACTTCAAGTGGTTCCAGGGACCACCAGTGGTCCGCGGACCATAGGTTAAGAACCACTGCAGTAGTGGGTCAGCAATGAAACGTGCATTTCTTTAGTTACATTTTTCCTAGTATCTATAAAGGTTGCTAAAGTTTTTGTAAAACGATAATTTACAGGTAGTGGAGCCAAATCCGGACCCAGAATGTACACTGATGCACTACCTTCGGAAGAAACTCCGACTGACTGGCACCAAGCTAGGCTGCGCAGAAGGCGGCTGCGGAGCTTGCACCGTCATGGTCTCAAAGTACAATAGGAAGGAAAAGAAAGTCGTGTATCCTTTTTAACCAACTTCAAAAAAAGGAGGTTCTCAAGTCGTCGGAATTTTTGTTAGCAACTCGAAGATGTTCACCGATTATTCGAAGACGCCTGGACCGATTTGGAAAATTATTTTTTGTTTGAAAGGGTACTTTCTGATTGGTGCCACAAAAATTTGGTGAGGATCTGTCGAGGATCTTCAGAGTTATGTGCAAAAAATTGCTTAGCTAATAACATTGAAGTCGGTTTTTAAAATTTTTATTTATCCACTTGTAAACTGATTAAAATCTTTGTCAAAAGTAGGTACCTACCTTACTTGGCGAGCTTGTATTCACAATGTAATGGCGATATCTGAAGCACGACATTCTGCTTAACAGACTAATAAAAAAGACGTTATGTTTGTCCATGATGAATCGGAACAGCTCAGAACCAATGCTGAGATGCATACAAAGATTTCATACATACCTACATAAAACGCCTTTGTAACTACAAAGTCACAGTTGTGATATCAAAAGAAGTGAATTGAAATTCACGCGTTTTTTCCGTAGCGGTAAGATAAGCACCACAGATTCCACTTGCTTCAATGCCGATTGCTGACACACATTTTGTCCTAATCCACAGGCATACATTTATGTACCTAGGTATGTTTGGGGAACATGGTGGAATCGTTCCCCAAAGGCAGAGTAAGTGGTCCTCTGCAACGGGCCGGCCCATGTGGCCCACTTGCCCGTGGTCTTTCGATCAACAGATGTGTCGGATAGTCCTACTTATGTCTAAATCCGTTGGAAACTTTGCTTGCGAGTTCTAGACATGTTGATGTTGTGTGGCGCCATCTGTAGTGCGTAGCATGTTTCTATAGTTCATCTAGCGACAGGTAGATGTCGCTGCAGTATGTATTAAATCTTCGTAGGCATCTCAGCATTGGTTCTACGCTGTTCCGATTTGTCAAGGACAATCATAACGTCTTTTTAGCAGAATGTCGTGCTTCAGATATCGCCATATGCGGTTCCGCTGCACTATTTGCTGAATCATCACGATGGCCTTCCAGTTAAACTAGTCAACCGTAAGAGCCAGATAGAATTTACGTTCAGTTTAGAACTTCTATAGCATAGCCCGATTGCATTCCTTATAGTTCTTAGCTTAGACGTAAAAATAGAAAGGGATTTTAGAAATGCTATCCCTAAGGGTGTGAAAAAGCACTCATTAAAGTTGCAGAATATTTATTCTGCCAAATCCATATTTGTTTTAGTCATTATAATTGTTTTGTTCGTTATATTTACATTTGCTTTGATAAAAGCATCGTATTTACTGAGCAAATAATCAAGGTTCTTATCCTTTCTGATAAATTGTCAACACAACAACGACTATGATGATAAAAGTCCTTGACTCCGCTTTCAGTCATCTAGCAGTGAACGCATGTCTAGCCCCAGTATGTGCTATGCATGGCCTAGCCGTTACTACAGTCGAAGGCATAGGATCCGTGAAGACAAAACTACACCCCGTCCAGGAAAGAATTGCCAAAGCACACGGCTCCCAATGCGGATTTTGCACTCCAGGAATTGTTATGTCCATGTACGCATTACTTCGAAGCTGCAGTAAAATAAAATACGAAGATATAGAAGTCACTTTTCAAGGGAATCTATGTAGATGTACCGGATACAGAGCAATTATAGAAGGATACAAAACTTTTATTGAGGATTGGGAGACCCAGCAAGTTGCAAATGGGATATCTAACGGTGGCACATCTAATGGGAACGGTGTCTGCGCGATGGGAAAAGATTGCTGCAAAAATAAGTCTGAAGACGACAGCCAAACTAACCAAATATTCGATAAATCATCGTTTCTCCCTTACGATAGAAGCCAAGAACCAATCTTTCCACCAGAATTGAAAATAAACTCTTACTATGACGAACAATACCTTAGATTCAAAGGCACTAAAGTTACCTGGTACCGACCCACGGAATTAAGCAATGTACTAAGTTTGAAAGAGCAGTATCCTGATGCTAAGATAGTTGTTGGCAACACGGAAATAGGGGTAGAAGTCAAGTTCAAACATTTCGTGTACCCTGTGATAATAATGCCAAATTGTGTACCAGAACTGAATAATATTACAGAGACCGAGACAGGGTTGACAATCGGTGCAAGTGTTACGTTGATGGAAGTAGAAAACACGTTTAAAAGTTACATCGAGACACTACCCAATTATAAGACAAGGTCCTTAGTAACTGTCAATAACATGTTAAACTGGTTTGCAGGCAAGCAGATAAGAAATGTAGCGTCTGTAGGTGGGAACATTATGACGGGTAGTCCAATTTCAGATCTCAATCCCATTTTTATGGCCTTAAAAGTCAAGCTCAATTTGCTAAGCAAGAAGCAGGGACATAGATCCGTACTTATGGATGAAACGTTCTTCACGGGCTACAGAAAGAATGTAGTGAACCCAGATGAGATTTTGCTATCTATAGAATTTCCTTTCACGACTAGATATCAGTATGTGAAAGCTTACAAACAAGCTAAGAGAAGGGAAGACGATATTTCTATTGTCACCGCAGCTATAAATGTAGAGTTTGAAGAGCAAACCAATATAATCCGCAACATCAGTTTGGCGTTCGGAGGCATGGCACCAGTGACCAAAATAGCTACAAAAACAAGTAAATGTTTGATAGGATTAAAATGGGAGGAGAGTATGGTAGACAAAACATTTGACTACCTAATAGAGGACTTGCCGTTGAGTCCTTCAGCGCCCGGTGGAAACATTAGCTTCCGAAGAGCACTAACTATGAGTTTATTCTTAAAAGCTTACTTGGCTATCAGTAAAGAGATGTGCAAAGATTACTTTCACGAAGATTTAATAAAGCCGTACCACAGCAGTGGTGCTGAACAATTCCACGGAAGCATGCCAAAGAGTTCCCAATACTTCGAACTGAAAGGCGATCAACAACTTAAGAGTGACATGGTTGGCCGTCCTATGCAACACGTATCGGCGTTCAAACAGGCTACAGGCGAAGCCATCTACTGCGATGACATGCCTACCGCAGAAGGTGAACTGTACCTCGCTTTCGTACTAAGTACTAAAGCCCACGCGAAATTGCTAAACGTAGACGCAACAAAAGCTTTAGAACAACCTGGAGTTGTCGCATTCTTCTCAGCCAAAGACCTTACACCAGAACAAAATAAAATCGGTGCGATTTTCCACGATGAAGAATTATTTATTAGTGAAAAGGTAACCAGTCAAGGTCAAACCATCGGCACCATAGTTGCGAAGGATCAGGCAACTGCTCAAGCGGCCGCGCGAATGGTGAAAATAGAATATGAAGATATTCAACCAATAATTGTAACTATAGAGGATGCAATCAAGCACAAATCCTTCTTTCCACAATTCCCAAAAACCATAAAGAGAGGAGATGTGAATGCTGTGTTTAAAGACAAGAGTTTGATTATCATTGAAGGGGAGAGCCGAATAGGAGGACAGGAGCATTTCTATTTAGAAACACACGCTGCTTTTGCGATTCCTAAAAAGGAAGACGATGAAATTGAGCTGTTCTCATCAAGCCAACATCCTACTGAGATTGCGGTATGTTACATCTTACTTTTATTGAAGAAGCTGGCAGACGTTTTGGTTTATTTCTCTTGCTAACGTTAATTTTAGACAGTTTTGAAAAGGGAACTTTGACAATTTCAAAGCAAGTGTTGGAACTAATAACACTGAACATATAATAATACTACGTACTAAATCTATTATCTTTTCAGAAACTAGCGAGCCACGTTCTCCATATCCCAATGAACAGAATCGTATCGCGCGTAAAACGTATGGGCGGTGGTTTCGGCGGCAAAGAGTCTAGAGGCTTGCTCACAGCTTTACCTGTCGCTTTAGCAGCCCATAGGTTGAACAAACCAGTGCGTTGTATGCTGGACAGAGACGAAGATATGATGATGACTGGAACTAGGCACCCGTTCCTGGTGAAATATAAAGTAGCAGTGAACACGAAAGGGAAGATACAAGCAGCAGAAGTTAATATTTACAACAATGGAGGATATTCTATGGATTTGTCTGGTCCGGTAAGTCTAATATAAAATTTATTATTGAAGTACTTTCTGTGATAGTTTCAGACAACTATAAAACGATAATATAGTATGTAAAGTTCGAACTAGCGTTGCTTCAAATGATTTCGCTCATGATTACTGTTTAGATTATAGCAGTTGTCTTGTTTTACAGGTAGTGGAAAGGGCGATGTTCCATTACGAAAATGCTTACTACATCCCCAATGCCTCAGTAACAGGACATGTTTGCAAAACTAATTTACCTTCAAACACTGCATTCCGTGGTTTCGGCGGCCCACAGGGCATGTTTGGGGCTGAGTGTATGATCGAAGATATCGCACTGAAACTCGGGAAATCTTTCGAAGACATTAGGAGTATGAACTTTTATCGGGAAAATCTAATAACGCATTATAACCAGACTATAGTGCATTGTACAATGCAGCGATGCTGGGATGAGTGTATCGAGAAGAGTAACTTTTCCGAGAGGAAGCGAAACATCGAAGAATTTAACAAGTAAGTTTTGAAAATGCATAATCTTATCAAAATTTTCAATTCCGACAGGAGTCAAGTAAGTTTAGTTTGTATTTGGAGACTTAATATTTGTATCCTTTATTCGTAGTGTAGCTTATTTGTTCTTGAAGATAGACGATCTCTCAAAAACAAGGAATCGTGATCACGAACTGAATTACTAAAGGCTCAAACACACGCTAGCTCAGGCTCGCATTGCCTCTATCGCTCTCGCCTTGCATCGATTCGCCTTCTCGCTCGCGCTCGCCTAGGCTCGCCTAGGCTGGCCCTGTGTTTGAGCCATCATGCTAACTGCTAGTGGCTCTTTTTCCGAGGACACGTGTAATTGACCGACTACTTTTCTTTTTTGTCACTAGCTCCATAGACTAAATATGCTAGCTCAAAACGAACTTGTTCAAAAACACTATGAATTTATAAATGAAATGTTTTGATTTTAGACAACACAGATGGCGCAAACGTGGCATAGCCGTCATCCCCACAATGTTCGGAATCGCTTTCACAGAAAAGTTCTTAAACCAAGCTGGCGCTTTGGTACTGATCTATATGGACGGGTCAGTTTTAGTATCGCACGGAGGCACTGAAATGGGTCAGGGACTACATACTAAAATGATTCAAGTCGCATCTCGTGCTTTAGGGATCGATATATCAAAAATCCATATAAGCGAGACCTCCACAGACAAAGTACCGAACACCTCGGCCACTGCCGCTAGTGCTGGTTCCGATTTGAATGGAATGGCGGTATTGCAAGCCTGTGAGACCTTGTCGAAGCGACTTCAGCCGTACAAAGAGAAGAATCCTAAAGGAAAATGGGAGGATTGGGTATCAGCAGCTTATTTCGACCGCTGCAGTTTATCCGCTACAGGGTTCCACGCAACCCCTGATATTGGATACGACATTAAGAAGAACGAAGGGACAGCTTTCAATTACTTCACGTATGGAGTTGCGTGTACTGAAGTGGAGATAGACTGTCTGAGCGGGGATCATCAAGTCCTTAGAACAGATATTGTGATGGATTTGGGAGAGAGTTTGAATCCTGCAATAGACATTGGTCAGATTGAAGGAGCGTTTGTGCAAGGCTATGGTCTGTTTACATTGGAAGAGCTGATATACTCTCCCACTGGGACACTGTACTCGAGAGGGCCTGGCGCTTACAAAATACCTGGGTTCGGAGATATCCCGTTGGAGTTCAATGTCTCTTTATTGAAAGGAGCTCCGAATGTCAGAGCTGTGTACTCTTCAAAGGTAAATTCTGCATCAATTGTCTGTTTTTCGTACAATTTTACTGTTTAAACAATTGCCATCCCTTCTTGTTAGATAGTGTCAGGGACAGGGCGAATCTTGAGCATCATTTCCAGTGTTCAAGTTTAAAACTAAGGCCTTTTACCTATAAAACACGTTTTATGTTTTATGTTTAAGTAAATATTCTATCTTAAATGACGACCGTGCTTTTCTTCTTGTCAGTTTTTGTCCATTCAAAGGTTGCCTGTAAGAGATCGCTTATAGCGATAAGGCCGCCCATTGTCTTGTCATTTTGTCATCTTCTGTTTTTAGTTTTTCACTTTGTTATATTTTTTGTGTTAGTATTAAGTTGGATATCATCATCATCAGCCTATAGCAGTCCACTGCTATAGACATAGACATTTATTTATTTATTCAATACTTACAAACTAACAGCTTGAGCCAAAGCGTTTGCAAGGCATGCTATAGACAGGGCACGATGGCGCTCATTAGGGGAGGCCTATGTCCAGCAGTGGACTGCTATAGACTGATGATGAAGTTGAATATCATCATCATCATCATATTCATATTAATATTCATATTCATTTATTCATTGCTTGTATGTAGGTACATAGTATAGCTTAGGTCTAGGTAGGCTTAGTAGGCTTTATACATACACCCTGTTGGGCACTGCAATGTAATTTAAATTTCATGCAAAATTACTAAATTAAAATCTTAAATTAAAGGTCATAGGTAGGTATTAATGTCATGTCACAAAGGAAATTTAAAATGCATGCAATCATCATCAGCCCTTCTCATCCCACTGCTGGGCATAGGCCTCTCTTCGTTCTTGCAATTCGCCTCTATCCTGCGCCAATCTTACCCATGTACCTGCGGATTTTACTATGTCGTCGATCAATCTGGTCGACATATCGAAGTTGAATATAATAAAGAATTATTTATCTAAGCATCTATGTTTATTTCCCAGGCTGTAGGCGAGCCACCACTATTCCTCGCGTCATCAGCATTCTTCGCGATCAAGCAAGCTATCCGCGCGGCTCGCGCTGAGAGCGGCGCCTCTCCCGACTTCAAGCTAGAAGCGCCCGCCACTTCAGCGCGCATTCGAATGGCTTGCGAGGATCATATCACTAAGAAGGTTAGAAATATGGGGCCTTACTTATGAAAGATGTTTAAAGTGAAACACTGGTTAAACAACGTCCTGTCTTTATTTGTGGATAGTGACAAACAGAGACAGGACGTTGTTCAACCAGTGTTCAACTTTAAACATCTTTCATAAGGAAGGGGGATGATCACAACACAACCTAGTGCCAATTAAAGGCTTCTTCTTTGGGTTCCCCTCCTATCGGAGATTGGACAACATCATGGCTATTTTTATTTTGGAAACTGCGGCTCTAAAAAGAGATGGTGGTACTGCAGCCAAACCAGTCCCGCAGGTTTTTTAACCAGAAATGGCATCTCCTGCCAACTCCTCTTCTCCCTTCTATCTTTCCTTGGATGATCAGTTGCAGTATGTGGTATTTGTCGTTTCTCATGACGTGACCGAAGTACTCTAGTTTCTACACATGCAAACCTATCCGCGCCGAGCGAATGTTTAGAATTCTAAATGGCCTTGCAACCTGTCACATATGGAATGCTAACTTCTGGGCATGTACAGTCAGCGTCATCAATCGGTATCCCCCTATTGATTTGAACAAAGACTCTTTTCATTTCAACCTTGGATTTCAGTCGGGTATTATATCAGCTATTTTTGTTTAGGAACTCGAGCGAAATTAGATATCCATAAGTAAGCAAGGATGTAAAAGTTTTTACAAAAGTTGAGATCAACTGCTTGCAAACCGACCTCTTACTAGGGGGATACCAATTAATGACGCTTTCTGTACCAAATATGTATTTAGATATACCTCTGACTACCCCCTTAGACTCGAAGGATCTTAAAAGATGCCTTAAAAGATCTGAGAGAATGTCTACCGCGCCTTGGGGATACAGTCGTGATCACATTTCATTTCATTTAAATGAAATCGTATGAAACCGCACAACTGCCCGCGGTCGAATCGTCCGATTCGATCTTGCAGTACTTCGAGAATTCGGCGTAGATAGTTGTGCGCTCAGCCTTAGAGTTGGATATCGAACAGTGCCTCGAGCACGAGTATCCACAAGTTTACTATTATATCCGTGACTACAGTAAAGTATGGACAATTGTATGGACTGACCTTAGTCAAGTTACCGCTAGAGGCGCTGCACTTAATGCCATACCTACAATTGAGATACTTTACTACAGTCACGGATAGAATAGTAAACTTGTGCTTGTGCATACTCGTGCTCGAGGCACTGATTACAGCCAGTATCAGAAATCGAAACTGGCCTATAAGGAACAGTAAACATTATTACATTTATTAGAATTAGTTCCACTTAGATTTGTCAGCTGTTATCTTGATAAACACTCTTTAAATAGAACATCGTTTACACAATCTATATTTTTAAAGACTAGCTTCTGTTCGCGGCTTCTTCGACATGCCTAGATAAAGACTAGTCTATGTGATCAATATTATTATACCCACTTTCTTACTTATTATGCTGTGTTTTGTTTTAGCTCAACCATCCGGATCCTGATAGCTTCGTGCCTTGGAATGTCGTCCCATAATTCGATTGCGCCAAGTATTGTGATTATTTTGTACTAGATGTTATAGTAACCGAAATTAATTTTAAATGTCTCTGTAGGAGATAGTAACACATATTTTGCATTGTCAACACTGGTGACATAATCTGAAATTATCGTGTTTTAGCACAATTTTAGGCGAGATTTACATCATATAAGCAGTAATTCTGCGTAATAATTTAAATAGCCTTACCTATTACTTTCCTGTGCCAATTTACGATTAATGATTAAGTTTTAGATAGAAAAAACATTTTTTCTTATATTGCAACTCTACACACGCATAATAATGTAGTGATTTCACCATTGTTTTTACACAGCATTTATACTTTTTAAATTATAAAATTTGAAAGCTTTACAGTAATTTTATTTTTCTTCATAAGTGTAGTCACCGGAAGTTATTTTAGCATAAACGGTACCTATTGGAGTATTTCCTGCGTATATTGAAACCAGCTTACCTTGTTGTCCTGACCTTTGTATAATAGGTAACATGGAGAAAACCACTATGGTTTTATTATAATTAGTTGCACGCCTCGGCTTTGCACGGGTGTAAGGCTGCGACTCCACCAAAGCGGAGATGTGTTTTAAACAACCAATAGAATGTCATCTCGTCTTTTGAAATTCTATTGGTTGTTTATAACATATCTCACACATCTCCGCTTTGGTGGAGTCTCAGCCTAACGTCAATCTGTAATATTTCTGAAGATCTACTGTCTTCTGTCACACTCTGAAGATTTTTGTACCGAAATTTTTCACTTTTCCTTACGATTTTTCAAGCATTTTCTTCCATACAAACCTTGTCCTGACAATAACAAACACAACAAAAAAGGAATCAGCCAAATCGGTCGAGCAGTTCTCAAGTGATGCGAGTTCATACATGCGGCAATTGATTTTTATTTAGATAGACTAAAGAGGTGTGTCAGGATCGTAGCAAGTGGAAATCCGTGGTCTCTGCCTACCCCTGTGGGAAAGAGGCGTGATTTTATGATGATGATGATGAGATAGACTATAAGTGACCTGACTAGTGATTACGACCGGATTAAATAGTCTAATGTCCATCTTGAATAAAGTATGCACTTTCGAACTGAAAATATTATTCTATCCTTTCAGTCTGTGTTTTAAAAATAAGGTCATATAAGTGAAATTAGGTTTTAAAGTCAAAAACGTTTGAATAGATAAAATTATTTATTTTAAATCATAATACAATTAACTAATAATATCTATACATTGGTGTCGATGCTGTGTAGAACTCAGGCATTACAGAATGCTACACAGAACCTACACTTTAGGTCATCACTCATAAACATAGCACTTCATCTGCATAACTCAACTCATCGCTTGTAAAATAAAATTACACTTTAGGGCAAGCACATTAGATATACTTTTCAGTAACAAGTCACGGCTTACTACTTATAAAAATCGACTGAAATCAAATTTAAAGTCCTTATTGACAAGTCATGAGCTATACCAGAGTGGAGTTGTGTAAGTGAGTGATAACCTTTAGTCCAGTCACACACTAGTTTGGGTTTACCGAAACAGACAGTGTATGTATAGGCCATATAATGTTTTTTTTCTAATATTGGCCATTGTGTGACCTGGCTTATCTGACGAATAAAACATTGTGTTGAATTATGTTACAGAGTTCAATTATTATTGATGCTTATGACAGGATTTTTTGCTGCTAGACTTTAGCCAATCTATATAATAGTTATAAATTATATTACAATACATAATCTACTATAAGTACAAATAGATGGGAAGTTTGTTAGGACAATGAATGTAAATGCAAGATAAATAAATTCACAATCAAGGAATGGATGTTAAATGATCAATTTTTAATAAATAATGTAACTATATTAATAGACAATGGACTGCTAAGTTCAATTACAACATCAAAACTTCTAAATCAAATAATAATATTCTTTATATTGCTATGTACTAGTGTTGTGTATATAATTCCGAGTTATTTATTGTTAAGCATATACTATGAAAAATCATGTTAGAGTACCACTTAAAATACACTATAGGCACTTGGTATTTTTTCTCGGCATTTTAATGTACTTAATTAAAATTTTGAAATGTCAAAATCAACAATTATCGGTATACAGGGTGAATTTTTGAGACGGGGCAGTAAGGGCAGCTACCTTAACCGTTGTAGCTAGAGGAAAACGTTCTTAAAAGACCATCCTTAATTTTTGAAAATATTTCGACCTGCATTCACAGATTTTGAAAAAAATGTACAGTCAGCGAGAAAATGGGCCATTTACACAAAAACTTTTTTTGATGTTAATCGATCCTGTTTCATCTAAGGATAAAAAGGCTCTTTCAGACCAACTGAGGTTAGAGTACTAGAAAAGTCAGGAATCACTAAAATGTATTTCTGAGACAAGACAGTAAAGGCTACCTTAACCATTGTAGCTACAGGAAAACGTTTTTAGAAAACTACCCTTAACTTTTGAAGATATTACAACCTGCATTCACAGATTTTGAAAAAAATGTACAGTCAGCGAGAAAATGGGCAATTTACATAAAAACTTTTTTTGATGCCAGTCGATCCTGTTTCATCTAAGGATTAAAAGACTCTATCGGACCAACTGAGGCAAGAGTACTAGAAAAGTCAGAAAACGCAAATAACTTTAATTATACATTTCGTACGAAATCATTTTGTCATTTGTCATAATTTTTCATCATTTTGTCGAAATATCTTCAAAAGTAAGGGTAGTCTCCTAAGAACGTTTTCCTGTAGCTACAACGGTTAAAGTAGCTGCCTTTACTGCTCCGTCTCAAAAATACATTTTAGCAATTTCTGACTTTTCTAGTACTTTTACCTCAGTTGGTCCGATAGTCTTTTAATCCTTAGATGAAACAGGATCGAATGGCATCAAAAAAAGTTTTTATGTAAATTGCCCATTTTCTCGCTGACTGTACATTTTTTTCAAAATCTGTGAATGCAGGTTGAAATATCTTCAAAAGTTAAGGGTAGTCTCCTAAAAACGTTTTCCTGTAGCTACAACAGTTAAGGTAGCCCTTACTGTCTTGTCTCAGAAATACATTTTAGCGATTTCTGACTTTTCTAGTACTCTAACCTCAGTTGGTCTGAAAGAGCCTTTTTATCCTTAGATGAAACAGGATCGATTGGCATCAAAAAAAGTTTTTGTGTAAATGGCCCATTTTCTCGCTGACTGTACATATTTTTCAAAATCTGTGAATGCAGGTCGAAATATTTTCAAAAATTAAGGATGGTTTCCTAAGAACGTTTTCCTCCAGCTACAACGGTTAAGGTAGCTGCCCTTACTGCCCCATCTCAAAAATTCACCCTGTATAATTAATTTAAATTATCGGTATTGCTAATAATGATAAAGTAAATAAATAATATTAAAAAATTAAGGAACATTTTACAAGACATTTTGATATAT
The DNA here is from genome assembly GCA_958496255.1 of Camptogramma bilineatum. Lineage (NCBI taxonomy): Eukaryota > Metazoa > Arthropoda > Insecta > Lepidoptera > Geometridae > Camptogramma > Camptogramma bilineatum. The sequence continues at coordinate 3,322,632 of OY292463.1, read as the reverse complement.
TTTTTTACAATCTGGCAGTATATTGTTTGGTGTTTTTTGAATTCATTATGAACGTCATAAGCAATGTGAATTGATAATTATCCCCTAAACCATTTTTGGCGTTTTAGATCATCGCATTTAAATTGTATTTTAAATCATACTTTGAGTCATTTCTCCGATTCTGTTGAGCAGCCTGATCCAGAGCTAGGTCCTGAAATAAATATATTTTTAGTGAGATTGTTGAGGTTATTTTGGTTTTAGTTCAGTACAATTTTTTTTTAGTTTAACGTAACTATTTTGACCTTTGCCCAGCAGTGGGAAAGTATAGGTTAATAAAAAAAAACGTAAGTAACTATTTTAAATTGAAGGGCCTCTAGCTAAGTGGCATCAATCGATTCTATTTCTACAATTCGCTTCGCTTCGCTTACTATCGCCGATGTTTCATTGGTGGATAAATGAAACGAAGAGCACGTGACCTTACGCTCGACCAATGAAAAAACACGTTCCGAGTGTTAGCGAATTATATTATAGAAATCGAATCGCTTCATAGCGAATGCCAGTTGGCTAGGCCCTCTGTACTATTTTTTTTCACGTTTAACGTAACATTTAAAATTGATTTCTGACATCATCGGTGGCGTGCCAATGAGACGCAAGGGTTCGATTCGCACGAACACTGTTCGAGTTAGCCTGAATGATTTGCCATGTACGAGTATTTGATTTCTTAGGCGTGTCGCGACAACGCAAATATTAAAAAAATAATTGAACTAGAGCGGTGCAAATCGTCTGTTAATTACCTCGCCGCTGAATGAGAAGATTATTATATACTACATAGTTCTGGGCAAACCTATTCCATCCGCCAGGCACTACAGTGACCCGCTAAGTGTAGGAAAGATTGACTCTTGACAATGTGTAAAATTATCTAGTGAAAGATGTAAAGGCCTACGTTTTTTGAGCATGTGTATGTCTCGAGTACCTCCTTCGTCGAGGCTGCCGTTACAGTGAAAGATGTAAAGGCCTAATTTTTTTTGAGCGTTGTGTATGTTTACCTTGTGTGAGATGGAAAACCCTAGTGTCGGAGAAAATTTTAAAGAGAGGTTACGACCCTCAGCAATGAAACGATGAACAGAGAGAGGGTATGTTTACCTAAATGTCTCGAGTACCTCATTTCATTTTCATTTTCATTTATTTATTCCAAAAACAACACAAAATTGTATGCGGAAAACACTAAAATACAACACAATACAACTAACAGGAACTTATTTTCACAGAAACACAAAGAAAGAATATACCACTAGTCACGATATCAATAATAATAATTCAAGAACACATACCTAAAAAACTCCATCAAAACATTTATCTAATCCATACCTACCATACCTAATATACATGTCAAAAGTAAATAATAATATTGAAATAAATAAAAATAAAAAATGTCAAAGTTCATTAATGGAGTAGAGACATTTCTCCAGAAGAAATGATTTTAATTTATTTTTTAGTGCGTCTCTCTTATTTATCAATAACTTAATGTCACATGGCAGTTTATTAAAAATGTCTACGGCTTGATACCTTGTGCAATGCTTCATTATGTCAAGTGTTGGATTGATTTTATTCTTAATATTTTTTTTCCTACCTACTACTTTCTCTTGCTGTTCTCTCCTCTGGTGTCTCATATTCATGTAAATATTTAGCAAGAAAATTTATGAGTACTTGCACATACAAACTTGGTACCGTTAGAATTCCAAAGAGCTTAAAAAATTCCCTACACGACACTGTCTGAGGTATCCTGGCCATAATACGAATACTCCGTTTCTGAATGATGAAAGCTTTTTCCATGTTATATTGGTAACTATTTCCCCAAAATTGAATGCTGTACCTTAACTTTGATTCTACTAGTGCGTAGTAAACCATTTTTAGTCGGTCTATGCTGATTTCATCACGTAAGGTTCGCAACGCATAGCAGGAGGAGGCAATAGAGCTTTCTATGCCATCCAATTCATGTTTCCAGTTCAGGTAGCAGTCGATATTTACTCCAAGGAATTTGACAGAGTTAACGCTGTCTACTATATCATTATTAAATTTTGATTCTAGGCAGTCCCTATTCCTTGTCGTAGATTTAAATAACATCATATTAGTCTTTTTACGATTAATGTTAAGTTTATTGGCAGTAAACCAGTTCTCAAACGCAGCAAGTGTTTCCCCAATTCTTGTGTTAAGTGAAGTCATATCATTCGAACTAACTATTGCATTTGTGTCATCAGCATATACTATCAATTCAATGTCAGGTAAAATATGTGCAATATAGTTAATAAGATCATTTGTAAAAATAATAAATAGAATTGGTCCTAAAATTGAGCCTTGCGGTACTCCTGTCCCTATATTGGTTACATTAGATTTAAATACACATTCATTTATGTCCTCTACTGTTCTATTTTTTATTTCTACATACATTTTCCTATTCTTAAGGTAAGATTTGAGCAGATCCAAGGCAGTGCCCCGCACACCATAATACTCGAGTTTATAAATTAAAATGTCATGGTCTACCGTGTCAAAAGCAGAACTTAAATCTAAGAAAATCCCCGCTACCTTTTGTTTATTGTTTAACCTTACGAGTACATTATCAACAAGGGCATTTATGGCGTCAACTGTGCCCACCGACGTTTGGTACCCATACTGTCTGTGGTTCAAAATTCTGTTTGAGTAAAAGTGTGACAGTAAGCGACATTTAATTAGTTTTTCAAAAATTTTTGATAGAGTCGGTAACAAGGATATAGGTCGATAGTTTTTTGGATCACTAGTAGGTCCGTTTTTGTAAACAGGGACAATTTTTGCTAGTTTTAATTGATCAGGGAAAATGCCTTCGTCAAAACACTTATTAAAAAAGTATGCCAACGGTCCAGACAATATTTTAATATGATTTTTAAAAACAGTTATGGGGACATCATCAAACCTCCATCATCAGACCTCCTACGTCGGGGCTGCCGTTACAGTGAAAGATGTAAAGGCCTAAGTTTTTTTGAGCATTGTGTATGTTTACCTGAATGTCTGGAGTACCTCCTACGTCGGGGCTGGCGGGTGGGACTGTCGGAGTTGTATTCCGTCTCGGTGTCGAGCGGCGCGGGGCCGTTGCGACCGCGCGAGCTGCGCCCCGCCGGCGGGACCGGGGAGTACCTGAAATACAAGTCGACATGGACGTATATAAGGGGGGGGGGGGGGGGGGGGTTAGGGGGTCCAGACCCCCCCCCCCCCCTTAGCCCATTAAGTTCGGAGGAAACCTAGTCAATTTTTGTATTTTGGAACCCTTGGACCCCCCCCCTTAACAAAGATCTTTGGTATATTGGAACCTTTGGACCCCCCCCCTTAACAAAGCTATAGCTACGCCCCTGCAAGTCGATAATACTTGGATGGAATGGTGCTCAGCGGGCTGATTGTCTACTTGTCTCAAACCTCAAATTGGTCTTAAACTGTCAAAACGATCGTGAAGGTATCTTTCGTCACTCTCACCGAACGCAACAAAAGCTGCCTACGCGATCGTTTTGACGTGTTGAGACCAATTTGAGGAATCAGCGTCATCATCAATCCCGCTGAACCTCGCTCTGCAAAAACCTCAAGTGTGAAAACAGCGTGAGCGATTTTGATTCGAGCTATACAAAACCGCCGAAGTGAGGTTTGGAACGGTGCGCTAGTTGAAGTCGACTCTGATAAGGTCGCGTCAGTTGAAAGCGCCTGCAGTTGCTGCGACACTGAGCGAGATTTTTCGTAGTTTAAAGCGCCTTAAAAAGAAAATTCATTACGTTGCGAATGGTGCAATTGAGGCGCTGTATATCCTACTATTAATTATAAATGCGAACGTTTCTGAGGATGTATGGATGCATAATAAAACCACAAATGGCAGCAAATATAAGAATCTAGGAATTAAAGCAAACTAACCTTTCTCTTGAGCGTCGTCTCGAGCGTGGCGAGTACGGCGAGCGACGTCGCGGCGAGTACCGACTGTCCGGCGAGTACCGCACTGTTTCGGGCGAGTACCGACTCTCTGGCGAGTACCGACTTTCTGGCGAGTACCGACTGTCGGGGGTGTAGCGGCGTTCACCAGCGTATCTATGGAATAGCAAATTTGTATTTTTTAAGTGTCCACTGGAAAGTAGCTTCCACAATTTTTTTGGCAGAAGTCAATTGACGACTTGTTTCCACTGACTGCAATTTTTCTATTTGCATACACGTGGGACTCGCAGCAAGTTCGGCAAGTCAGTAAAACTTGCAGAAGTCCACTTGTGCGAGCGTTTTCACGTTGGAAGTTGCTTGCGCAAGTCAACTCGTGCAAGATTTATTGCCAGTGGACACTTTCTCCCTTACTTATGAAAGATGTTTGAAGTTGAACACTGGTTAAACAACGTCCTGTCTCTATCCACAAATAAAGACAGGACGTTGTTTAATCATTTTAATATGTCAAAATAATATTGCACACAAAATAATGCTCCTACTTAATTTGAAAAAAAAAGTCCGGGATTAAGTAGACATAATATTGAAACTATCATAGTTACCTAGGTGGGTGTGGTGAAGGCAGCCTGCCTAATGGCGGGGGGCGGGGCAGTGGGGGCAGAAGCGGGGGCAGGAACGCTAGCGGGGGCAGGGGCGGGGGCATTACGCCCTCCGATATCTCCAGGGGTGACACCACTTCTGTAACAAGAAATGTTTACTATATTGGTTGCGCACTCGCGTGGTGTTGGCATATGGTGATGATGATGAAAAGTAGTCAATCTATCTTTCCCATGAATTAAGCTATCACATGTAGAAATAATTTTCGTGGCCGCGTCGGCTTCCCGTCTGGCCGCTTTATTATATTAGTATAGATGATAAGAATGTATGTATTTACAAAATTGTATAAGTATTCTATCAGTTATCTAGTTCCCATAGTACAAGTTTTGCTTAGTTTGGGGCTGCCCCAAACTAAGCAAAACTTGTACTATTGCTGTACTTTACTATTGCTGGACATTTCACACAGCACCATCTATGGCGCTGTGTGAAATGTCCAGCAATATATTTATTTTATTTATTTATACGTACTGTGATGCGTATCTCCAAGTCCGTCGTTGGCCACGGAGGCCAGTTTCCTCCTCAGCGTGGCGGCCTCGTCCCTAGCCGCGTCGGCCTCCCGTCTGGCCCCCCTTGCTTCGAGCCAGGCGGCGTGGGCGCGCGTTTCCACTTCGCTGATGGCGGTGCGACGGTTTGATTCTTGTTCCGCTAGTTCTAGTGTTAGCGCATCGCATTTCTCTCTACAAGAATAAGAGCAAAAGTTAGAAGTTTCATGTATGTTTTTTCGTTATTCAACTTTACCGTCTAAACTTCATAAAATTAATGCGATGTCAATCGAAGTTTTTTTTAACGTTTTTCGTGGAAAGCGTTGAAAGGTTTTATTCTTTTAAATATTGTATTTTATTTTTTAAGTGTAAATCTTACTTGTATCTCTGGACTTCTTGTTGTAATAATTCTATTTTCTCCACCGTGCTGGCAGATTCACCCTGTTTGCTGAGCCATAGCGACTCTTTGGCACTTAATTCCCTGTAACAATGATTTTACAATTTGTAACAGACGTCAATGCAAGAATATAACAAAAATGTATATTTATTGAATGTGTATTTATCGTTTCCTGTAAAAATGATTTTGCATTTTGTGTTATTTTGTAACAGACATTTTAAATCAATGCAAATCAGGGTATTTATCGGGTAACTCTTAGACATTAAAAAAATTCAAGCGATAAATACCTATTGAATGATTACTAAAATAGGAAGAAGTTACCCCTACCCCTTTTCATTACATCCAAAGGTTGTCTGGAAGACATCGCTTCTTAGCGACAAGACATTGTACAATTTATTTCTAAGGTTTACTATTTCAAAAGATTATTTTTGTAATAACACATTTTAAACTTTCGCGATCTGTAGACATAATTTAAACAAACTAACGGGACTTTATCGCGTGATTACCTTTGTTTATTATTTCCCGACGTTTCGAGTGCGTTACAGCTCTCGCGATAAAGTCCCGTTAGTAAGTTTAAATTATTCTTTTTGTAATTTAGAATAAAGTATTTTCATTCATTCATTCATTCAACCTACTTCATTAGTTCGCTCTCTCGTTCCTGGAAGTACTTCCCAAGTACGTCTAATCTTGTCATAGCCTCCGTAGCTTGTTGACTAGTGGTGCGGTAAGTTTCTGTGGTGGTTTGAAGCTCGTCCGCTAAACGCTTTCTTTCGGCAAGCTCCACCTAGAACATAATGATACTGATAGTTTAAAACTTGTTATTTATAGTTAATATCTGGGCGACTGAGCTCTGCTCGGGTGCATAACGCCATCTAGTGGTTCAATTACAAACCACATTGCACTTGTAAATCTTTTTGCGTGAAAATGCCTAGAAAACGGCTTTTTCCAGATATGAGACCTAGCTAGATCGATTTTTCGCCCCCGTAAACACCCGTACTGCAATTTTCATCGAAATCGTTACAGCCGTTTTAGACAACGTCAGTAGGCATCAAACGTCATTAATCAAATATTGCTCGTTTAATAGAACAGGATTGAGCCGTGTAGGCCGAGGGAGAAAGTATCTCGACTTGCGATCCGAAAGGTCGTGGGTTCGTATCCCGGACGTGCATCCAGGGATTTTTCGTTTCGAAAAAATTATATGCGCATTAACACGAGCATTAAACGGTGAATGAAAACAAGATACCAGATGAAAGAAAAATAAAATAACTACCTCATATTTGCTAGATAGTAAATTCTTCTCTTCCAAAGCCTTGTTGAGTTTCGCTTTTATTTCGGTATGGTCTATTAATGACGCCACGTCGACATTGCCGCCCGAGCCACTCCTCAATTCCTTCATGGCATCCTGAAAATAACATTAAATAATAAATAAATTAAAAAAAAAAGAAATATTGGTGGACATTTCACACAGCGCCATCTAGCCCCAAAACGAGCTGAGCACTTCAGTGGTTCGGAGGGCATGTTAAATTGTCGGTCCCGGCTTTTAAGTTGTTAAAGCCATGACGGAGGCTTTTAGGCGGCCTAAGAACTCCGTTAATGGGGTCACCCATCCAAATTCAGACCGCTCAGAACATCGATTAACTTCAATGATCTAACAACGTAAGAACGCAAGCTATCTAGCGTGTGAGCTCACTTTTTCACGATGACAGCATTTCCACGCGGTCACTCAAAGCTTTCACATCAGTGTATGCTAAATAAAAATAGATATAAATGTAAACATTCTGATTTACATAATCATAATGGATCATTTCACTTTCAAAACTTTCGTGATGTTCGGATGAATCGAAACATTGCACAGTATTATAAATGACCCGAAAATCGGACATGCCTTTTTTATGATACTAATCGAAACATTAGGCTATTTCCAATACTAGAGTAGAACTCCCAAAAGTTAATTCAGCTTAGAACGTGAGTTATGATTTTTTTATTTTTTTTCTATGGTTACCAGAGAAAACCTAAAGAAATGCTGTAATTTTCTAAGTAAGCAATGTTTTTTTGTTTCAATGACAGTATGCTATGAAATCAACTAACTACTATTTTCGGAAACGTATAATTAATTTCTAGGTAAACAACAAAGAAAGTTATGAATTTTTTTGTAGTAATTTAGAAATTATTTTTTTTCACAGCTGTCTACAGAGATTAGCGCCAGATTTTCACAGTTTCGTATTCATTAGTATTATGTTAACCTGCCTGTAAAATATCAAACGCGTAACACGTAGGACTTCGGAGTTATTGAATTTTAAAATTTGGATGTTAGGGTTGATACTTATTAAAAGTGAACTAATGAGAATCCAAATCAGATTTTTTTACAGAACTTGATTAAATTGATTGAATTTTAGTGATATTGAAAGTTGTTATCACTCAATTATCTGTCAAACATAGGTACCCAAAATAACAACATTGTACAGGGTGTGGCAAATTCTTGGTCACTGAAGGGTAGCTACCTTTTCTCTTGTAGTTAGAAAGTTTTGTTCTTAGGAAACTTCGGTTTTATTTTGAAGAAAAAAATAATTGCATTTTTAGATTTTTGAAAAAAAGTACAGTTAGCCTAAAAAATTACATTTGTCAAAAAAAAAAAACAAGTTGGTCTTAATCGACTCTATTTCCCACCAGGAACACTTCTCCCAAAGTAACTTATCAAATCAAATCGTAAGTTTTTGCAATAATTCAAAAAAACACATCCCATACATTTTCTATGAAATTAGTAGTTGTAAATTAGTCTCATAGATTCTCAGTGACAATACAATATTATGGTAACAGCGATCTGATGATGGAGTCAGGAGCTGTTCAACAGAACTCCTCAGTATATAGGCCGATTGAGTTTAAACTTGGCATATCTGTCAAGTTCCGACTACAAGCTATCTAATGATGAAGTCAGGAGCTGCTCAATGCTTTCCGCCGAGAACATCCATGTTTTGGCTCATTAGAATCAGCTCAACATTACTTAATAAAAGCTTGTGATGAATGAAATTATTTTTTTAATTAGAAAACTTATTTTTTTAAGCCCTTTTATTTATACATACCTCTATGTACTATGGATATTATAAATCGCCATTTTGTGATGTCCACCATATTGGATTTACAATAACGTAACTTTACTTATTGTGTTTCGCTTGTCTAGTTTTTTCATTTGATACCCATATCATAGGGTTGCTGTGGTAATGATAATTCGCCATTTTGTAGCGTCCGCCATATTGGCTAATAATATAGAAATAGTAGATAAAAACATAACAATTAAATTAAACAATTAATTCTATTTTGTTTTTTTTTTTTGTTTATTCTATTATTCATAAGAGTGTCGCTCTTGAAGTCTAGACGTATCAAAGTTTCATGCTTCGTTCACCCATCTGTTTACAATTTTCTCTGGTACATTTTATAAGATCTTATTATGACAGCCCTAATATCATAGAAATTACTGAAAATCATAGAAACGTCATATCTTCGATGTCCTGATAGATTTTCGTGTGATTTTTTTTCACAAGTATAATACAGTTACGAGGTATATTTTCAGGAAGATTTCTAGCGCTAATCACTAATGGTTTATGAGAAAAAAAATAAAACGTGAAAATCACAAAATTAAGCATAGAAACTTTACTGTTATCGGTAAATCTATTTCGTTTAGCTTATAAAGTGCCCTGTATATAATGCCATTTTGGCCTAGAAATAATTGTACAAATATGTTACGTATTTCTTTTATTTTCACCTTTTTCTGAAAATCAAGAATTTTCTAAAAAAAAATATTACTCAAGTTCTAAGCTGAATTAACTTCTGGGAGTTCTACTCTAGTATTGAAAATAGCATAATGTTTCGATTCGTATCATAAAAAGGGCATGTCCGATTTTCGGGTCATTTATAATACTGTGCATTGTCGGTATCTAAATCGACGATATTTTTACGTGAGTAATTCCCGTGTGTTAAATAATGTATAATGGATCATACCTTCAAAGCCGCTAATTCATGTTTCTGCAGTTCAATAGTATTTTTCGCCTCGCTCAACTGTTGGTTCAATTCATCAATTTGTTTCTTATACCTCTTGGACTCCTCTAACGCTGTCTCAGCTGACACATACTTAAGTTGATAGCTGTCTCTGTCTCGAGTCACTGTTATCAACTCTTCTTCAAACGCTTGGATTTTACCTGTGAACAAACAGGTCAAATATAAAGGGTCAGCAGCGCGAGTGTGGCTACGGTAATCGCTTACTATCAGGGCCGTAAGCTTGTCTGCTACCTTAGTATTAGGTACTTACGAAAAAAAAACCGTTATTTGAAAACCAAGAGAGATATTTTTAAGTCGCTTGTTATGTAAACTAGGATTTGTATGAAAAAAAAATCAAAGTCAAAGAAAAACGAGCAGCGCCATATTACAAAATCACACTAATCCTACTAATCACACTATTACACTAAATATTATAAATGCGAAAGTTTTGATGTTTGGATGGATGTATGTATGTTTGTTCCTCTATAACTCGACAACCACTGTACCGATTTGGCTGAAATTTGGCGGTGACCGATTGGGACAACTCCTGGACTTTCGATCTGAAGTTCTTGGGTTCCATTCTTGTTTAGATTTTTTAATAAATCTCGAATCCAACTATTCGACGCGGGCAGGTGTGCGAGGTTTCATACGATTTCACTTAAATAATTCTAAAATTCGTTTCGATCGATTCGTTCATCCGATCACGGATAGATCTGCGCTCACCGTTAACCTATCACGTATGGAATACTGACTTTATAGAATAGAATATATTTTATTGACAACACACACAGAAGAGAGCATAAAAACAACAACAATTAATAGGTACCTACATAAAATAAAAAAAATTAAGTAGAATGGATACGATTTTGATAAGTACCTACCTACTTTAATCATTTTCAATGAAATACTTTAATAAGTACCTACCAAGCTAGGTACTTAGGTAGATAGATAGGTAGGTATTACCTAGATTATATACCTATTATTAGGTAGATAGATAGGTAGGTAACACCTACTAAGTACCTACTAGGCAAAAAACTATTACACTTTGCAAAAAGGTACACTTTTTATAACAATAAAACAAACCGTTCAATTCGGCGATCTGCTCTTCAAAGTTAGCTCTCTCTCCCCAGAGCTCGCTGAGAGTATTCTCCACCTCGCCGAGCGTGTTCTGCAGCTCGCCAGCGGTATTCTCAGAGACTCGAAGCAACTTCTCATTGTCGTCGAGAGAATTCCGCAGGCGCGCGTTCTGTGCCTTGTGCTCGTTGATCTCTTCTTTGAGCGAGAGAACCATATCGTCTATGCCGAAGGAACTGTCTTCTATACCAGCGAGCTTGCTTTTGGTAGTAGAAAGTTCCTCTTTGAGGATCTCACACTCCTGAAAAAAAAAAACAAATATGTCACAAAATGGTCCCTTATTTTTGTTTTCAGTAGGACTGCTATGACCACTTTGAAATGACTTAAGCGCTCGTGGCGTAGCTCGCTTGGACGTTCTTGATTGATCGTTGAAGTTAAGCAGCGTTATGCGCGGTCACTTTTAGGATGGGTGACCGCAAGTGGTATTACGAGCTGAGCGCTTCCGTGCCTCGGAGGGCACGTTAATTGTCGGTCCCGGCTTTTTAGTCGTTAAGCTATGACGGAGGCCTCTAGGCGGCCTGAAAACTCCGTCACCAGAGTTGGCCACTTGCTCATACGAAAGAACTTAAGAGCTAGGTGATTCAAAAGTAGTTTACTCCCAGGTAAGAACTGAATCCAGTTTTGGTCGAATCCAACCTAAATATACCACCTTGGAGTGGTCCTATTAAAAAGTTTAAACAAACCTTAGTAGAAAACAACAAGTCCCTCTGAAGCGAGTTGATATTGCCGATCAGTCTGCTATCTTGCCGCTTGCTGTCAATGTAGTAGTACCCCAGGGTGAATAGGAGAACCGAAGCGGCTGCAGTCACAAGGAACGTGAGGAGACGGTTCGGTTTGCCGTTGCCTTTGCCGTCGCAGTACTCGTCCCTGAAGCATGTTTCACCTGAGAAGAAAATAAGCCATATTTATTCGAACATAACCAGGGGCGTAGCTATAGCTTTGTTAAGGAGGGGGGTCCAAAGGTTCCAAAATACAAAGATCATTGTTAAGGGGGGGGTCCAAGGGTTCCAAAATACAAAAATTGACTAGGTTTCCTCCGAACTCAATGGGTTAAGGGGGGGGGGGGGGGTCCGGACCCCCTAATGCTAAAAAAAAAAAAATTCTGCTATAGCGGCCTTTTTAGCCTCGCTGATCTGTCCATACAGTTGATTCATACAAAAACGAATCTAGTTATCAAGAAAGTCCTAGAAGTTCGTTAATTCCATGAAGCCATATTAATTAATCTGTCTGTTTTGCTAATATCAATACATTAGGCAGTCATTCATAAATCACACTAATTGGTATTATAACTGAGACTGTTTGAATGTATGTTACTAAAGGCTGAACAGATTCAAATGAAAATTGCAATACATGTTGTGGGTCCTGGAATTGTATAATGGATACACAATCCTGTATTTGACGATAGCTAAACTTTTGAGGAAGGTTATAGGTTACTTTTAATCATCATCATCATCACCGTATACCATCACTACTGGGGCAACGCCGCAAGGGCGCTGCTAGCTAGTCTTTAAAATAGTCTTTCTATTTATTTGTTCCCAAGACAAGTATGTAACTGATAAAGCCATCTTGCATCACCAGTCATGTTTCATAATTTCTCAATATTTTAAACATACTTTGATTTCATAACAGCTGGTCTGAATAGCAACAGAAAATATAAACTTTTATGAAGATCATGTTTTCATTTCAACAAATTGTTTCAATAAAAGTTATAAGGAGTTATAGTCTTTGATGAATTAATGTGAGCGTTTATTTTATAAATAAACATTGATTGCATGCTGGCTGATGCTGAATAACATGTCTGGCAACAAACTATTTGACTATAAAATTCAACTGGAATGTCTGTTGTTTAGTGCTACAAACTTTCCCACTTTCTATATTAACGTTACTGGATTTTAATATTGTGATTTAATCATAGTGGGCAGTCCAATACAATGTTTACACAAGTACATACAATAAAAATAATAATAAAATAGACCCAGCCTTGATTAGCTCTCTTTTTGTCAAGTAATTGTCTTATTGCTGGGCAATACTCTCTTAAACCCATTGAGAGCACTAATGCTTTATCCTTCTAGATTAGCTCACTGACTATTATATAAATATTAGCAGATATTATGATATCCTACTAATATTAAAAGTACATGGATGTTTTTTACTCTTTTACATAAAAACTTCTGAACGGATTTGGCTGAAACTTGGAATATACATAGTCTATGACCTGGAATAACACACAGGCTACTTTTAATCCGGGTAGGTACTAGGAACCATGCGAGCGAAGCCGCGAGTGGAAGCTATAGTCGTATTGCTCATTATACGGACTAAAATTGAAGGAAAAAATGTCATTTTTCCTTCAATTTTGATTAGTTTTGATACGTTTTATGTCAAAATTGAAGGAAAAATGACATTTCTTCCTTCACTTTTAGTCCGTATAATGAGCAATACGACTATAGTATTTAAATAAAATAATGCTTACCATGAGAAGGGAAAAGAGCTTTTATATCCTCATTAGGTCCCATAACAGAGTAGTAAGTTGACATGAGATAGCTCATGAATGAAAATCCTGGTTCTGTTTCCTCATTTTTAGGAAGATCCTCATTGAATAGACTCGGAGGTGCCTCTGTGGTTGACGGCCAAATATCCGCTAACATTGAGTACATATTTGACAAAAATCCATCACCATTCTCTTGGGTAGTTGATTCAGTCGGATCCGGGTTCACATATTCAGTTGGTGGTTCAGTTTGGTGCTCATCTTGTTCTTGTGGTTCAATATTGTTATTATTTGTTGGTTCTTGTGTGCTAGGGTTTTTGTCTGGTTCTTGAGTGTTGTAGCTACTTGTATCTATTGGCCCTTGAGCATAGTTATTACCAGGATGTAGGGGATGAGGAGTATAGTTGGGAGGTTCACTTTTAACTGGTTCATTAGTGTAGTACTTGGCTGGTTCACTTTTGGCTGGTTCACTTTTGACTGGTTCACTTTTGACTGGTTCCTGAGAATAGTAGTTGATAGGATCTTTGATGGGTGGTTGGGTAGTTATTTCTGGGTATGAGAAAATTGGTGGTAATGTTTCTGTAGTTGGTTTTTGTTCAGGTGCCTGAGTTTCTTCAAGGATATGAGGTGGTATCACTAATGGTGGTATTGTTTCGAGATGTGGAGTTTGCGGAATAGGCTCTGTAATTTTTTCCTCTATATTTTGTGGTGGGATAGGTTCTTTGGTAATTTCATTTTTAACCTCAATTGGGCTAGGAGTCACTTCTTCGTTAGAACTATTAATACTTGGCTCGGTTAGAGCTTCAGTGTCCTGTTTAGAATTTTCATTTCTTATATTCACAGCCTCAATTGAAATTTCTTTTACCGTTACCTTTTCCTTTTCAACTGGATTTTCATTCACCTCTTCTTTTTGTGGCCCTAAGATGTCTCCGGTAGAATTGACATTTATTTCATTTTGCGTTTCAAACGAATCTCCAGAGGTTTCAGCTTTGTTTGGCACAGACTCTTTTATATTTTGATCAAACTCTTCACTTACATTAATTAGATCATGTTTAAGCAAAGCAGAGAGTACATCTTCAATCACGGCTTCTGGTTTTATTCCGTTTGTATTTTGAGTAACATCTTGATCTGCGATGTTCTCATTTACTTTGGTTTCAACTTCACTATTCCCGAGTTGATTTTGGTCTGGTGTTTCTGTAGCTTTTGTGTTTTCGGCACTTAAGTGAGGTATAGAAGTGTTCAATTCAATACTATCTACATTTTCTGGTTCATTTAAAGCTTTTTGTACATAGTTTAGATCAGGCACTTCAATAGTTTCACTAGAACTAGTTCCAAGGTCTTGTGGAGGGGTAGCATCGGCCAGTATGTTTGGAAGAACTTGATTTGTTTGCTCTACATTTTGTTCAGTTTCTACTTTATTTTCTACAGATTCTTGGAGGGTTGGTTCTACGGGAGAATCACTATTTAGGTTCAGTTCAGAAGATGAGTCAGATAGAGGTTTTTCTGTTGATATGGGATCAGAACTCTGCTCTACAGGTTCACTGTTTTTATCTACACTGTCATCACTTTGTTTTTCACTAGATTCTTCATTCACATTCAATTCGGGGGTTGTAATAGGTGTAGTAATAGGGCTCTCTGTAGTGCTGCCTTGTTCTAGATTTGCCTCAGTAGTGTATATAGTGGTTCCTTCAATCACTTCGTGTGCCTGCTGGACTTTATCTGGTTGTACATCAGGACTCTGGTTTTCTTTATTTCCCAGCTCAACTGGAACGACTACCTGAGGATTCTTCACAAGAATCTTATTCTCTCTCAGGAATTTCGAGTTCACAAAGCCAGATTTTCCATCAATAGTGGCGTACCATAACTCGGGATTGGTACCAGCTGATTTCATGTACACAACAGCGTCAGCGTTAGCTCGGAATGACATAAGGTCCTTATCAGCACTAGAATAATTAAGCAGGGTTTTCGCTTTAGATATAGGCTCTGAAACGAGAAAAGATAGGTAAAATATAACGAGAAAGTCATCGTAAAGAATCCACTTGACATTCGGCAACCATTCTTACCGCTACATTTTTCATTTACACACAAAACTTTATCAGGATGCCTGCATTGTGATAATGTTACGTAAAAGATAAATAAAATAATTTTATACACAAACATCTTTGCATTTTAGTTGAATTTCATTAAAATAATTCAGAAAATTCAATAGACGTTCAGCCACATCATCTGTCAAGTCGATCGTTCGGTCGTTTAGTATCACGCAGAACTCGTTTAAATTACAAAACGTGCAAATGTTTAAACAAGTGATGAGATCAAAAAATAATTGTCCAAAACATTTTGAAAATCTTTAAAACATGCCTATTGTAAAATTAATGAAACTTAAAAAATAAAATTGGCTATAAATCTTATAAAAGGAAGTCGAATCAGAACAGACCGACTATTGGATTGCGTAGCAGTAACGAAACGGCAAAAAGTTGCGTTCGGAAACGGGAATTCGAAACAAAACACCGTGGATCCGCACGGCGCGGGTAGCCCGCGAAATTCAAAATAATAAAGGTATTGACGATTTTTTGTTTATAAAATAGGCGTGTTTCCTGCAATGCGTAATCACTAAATTAATGCATTAATCTAATGAACTAAGATTCACAGATTCCGTAAAACATATTTATTATTGAAATTATAGTGAGATTAATTTTATTTTTGATAAAATAAAACCATAAAATACGGCTATCCGCCATGATAGATGAAACACCAATCAGAGCGAATCACGTCACGAGTGTTACTGTCAGTGAACAGAACAAACTTCATTCATACAAATCGCATAACTCTTCAAGTTTTGGTAGGTAGTCGTTTTTTGGTTTTAATTTGTTCTTAGTGCTTAATTTAGGTATATCTATTTTATCGTCCGTCGTTTTCTCAAAAGATACAATAGTGGAACCAGGATTTACCACGGCAAATTCGTCTAATTTGCCTATAGTGGATGTTCTAATGTTGGGAGAGTTTCTGAGAACAAACAATGATTTTTGTTCGGCAGAATTCAGAAATGTGAAGGCTTCCGCGTAAATAGACATATTATAATAGATAATAAGAAAAGTTTTTTCCATAAAATCAATTTAAAAGCACAATAAAGATTTTTTCATACATACCTTCTACTTAGGTATTAATCTCGAAAATAAGCTATATTGGAAACTAAATTTGTTGTTTGTTGTTAAAAAATATAATGTTAATAACTTTGTTCCTTTAGCAGGCTTACTAAGCACCTACATAATATATTTCTTTGTTTTAGATCCGCCGTGCAAGAGTACCTAAACCACTTTTTACAGATAGTTTTGTTCCGTGAAACGTTTTTATACAACTTTTCAGGTGTCTATTTCGAATTATTGTCGCACTTAGGCACTACACACCACTTATATCCTTTGGAATTCACAATTAAAATGAATTTATTTAGAAAATAGTTCACCAACATCACTTTGTACTATTGGTTACATAAGGCTGTGACAATGATGACGTCACAGGAGACGCCATGACATATTGAAGCGTTTTGGCGTGAATTTTAAATATTAAACTTAAAAGTTTTATTTTTCTGTAAATCTCATTAGTTATTGTGAAATATATTATTTTTAGCAATCAGAAGCAACTTCTGAACATTGTAGTACCATTTATCAAAATTATGAAACAGGCCTATTATGGAAATAACTTACCTATTGTATGTTAAAGCTATTTGCACGAATCATATTTTGATACAGTCCTACAAATGGCAAAAAACACAACAATATTTGTATTTCGCGAGCTGCGCATCCCAATGGAAACACAATACCTTCATTATAGATTAGGTATAGATAGCGCACCATACACAGCCGAGCACACAGCGGATTTTATAATAGGAAATAAAAATCTTAATAAATCGCGCCCGAAGGTTCTTGTCGCGCCCATATGAGTCCTATGGAGGACCACACACAGCTAATATAAATTATAAAAATATGTTTTCAAAAAATATATTTTTACCTAAGTAAGTATTTATAATTTTATGGATAAGTAGGTAGGTAGGTACCTACTTTATATTTATTAGAAAATATACTTAAGTAGGTATTCAAATTAAGCAATTAAGTACAAAATATATTTTATATTCGCTGTGTGTGGTCCTCCATAGAATTCGTATGGGCGTGATTTGTCAAGATTTATATTTCAATATCTGGGCGACCGAGCTCTGCTCGGATGCAAATAGAGAAAAATTAAAAAAGAAAAAGGAACAAGAAAAAAACTTAGGTAAGTAGGTAGGTATTTAATAAAAAATAAACTTCCATTAAGTAGCTGAGATTCGAACTCGAGGCCTTCGGTTGAATGGCTGACACCCGACCACTCAGCCACTTGCGTGAAAATGCCGAGAAAACGATTTTTCTCAGTTAAGAGACCTAGCTAGATCGATTTTTCGCTCCCGTAAACCCCCGTACCGCAAGTTTCATCGAAATCGTTAGAGCCGTTTTCGAGATCGTGAGTAGGTACAAACAAACAAACAAATATTGCTCGTTTAATAGAATAGGATAGTATCATATAAAATCTGCTGTGTGTGATGCGCTTTAGACAATTTCATTTGACATTGCAGAGGTCGAATTTTGTTAAAAACTGAAAAAAAAATTTAATGTCACCAACAAACATACCGAAAAAGTACCACAAACAAATTTTTACTAAAATAAAAACAGGAAAATTGTTAAAATGGAAGCTAGTTCTCACGTATCATTGTTAGACCTATCTTCTCAATTTCCTTTTGAAATGGGTAAGTTGATAGAAGGTAATAACTACCTACATACATAAAGGTAGGTAGGTATAGTTACACCTACCCCTCGCCACAGCCTGCTACCGATAATAATTAGGTATCATTGCCTGCTACTCTTTATTTATATTTAAGTAGGTAGGTACCTACATTGCTTGATAGGTACCCTACTAAACCTCGGTACCTCATTTTAGGTAGGTACAGATGGGAAAGTGTCTCGTCACTCTCTCTCGGTCTCTCTCTTTCTTTCTAACCATCTCTACCCTTCGAAAATTCTCGCCCTTTCCTTTCGAAGAAGTCGAGATTGTTTCTCCAACGCTTTCTTGCTTATTCATATTTATTCACAAAAACTAATGTCTCGATTGTTTTGACGTAGACGATGCAGTCAAGAAGGAGCTCTGTTTCGGGGAAACGCTGATTATTAGTTGTGGCCATAACGACGGTAATTTTGGAGAGGAAGACTCTGACTCTGAATGGTCTTGCCATGATACCACTGAAAGTGAAGATTCACAGGAAGTCAAAAACGATATGTATGAAGTCAAAGATAGAGTGGAAGAAGAAGCTAACAATGAAGAAGTAGAAGAAGAGGATAATGACTTCCACTTCTATTTTTTCCCTGATTGTAACAAACCTCAGTTGGTGCAGGATAGTAAAGCGAGCCTCATGGTTGTCGATGGAATGCCTAAAATAAACCCTGCTGCCATAGGTCAAATCTTCTGCACCTGCGATGTTGATAAGAAAGGTGACTGCACCTGTCACACAAAACTACCCTGCCGTTGTGGAGCTAAAACAACCATGGAATGCACCTGCTCAAAGCGCGAAGAGATCTGTATCTGTCATGAAGGCCAACCATTGCCAGTTTGCACATGTAAAGGCAGCAAAATTTGCATGTGCCACCCTGATGGCAGAATTCAGCCTGTTTGTACATGTGATAAAGTCGATAAGCCATGTTTATGCCACCCAGGAAAGTATCCTAGTCCTATTTGCACATGCAAGCACAAGCCAAAGTTTATTTTCGATGACCTCAAGTCTATTGGCGAAGTTGTTGAGGAGGAAACCGACGAGGAATCAAAGAAAGATGAAGCAGAAGAAGAAGAGCCTCCATGCGAATGTCAGAAACCAGATCCAAAGCCCATTTGCAAGTGTTTGAAAGGCAAGGATTGCATTTGTGCTGAAAAATCTTGCATATGTGGAGTACAGAAGACTTGTATTTGCGAGCCGACCGAGAGTCAGGAAATAATTAGCAAGAGCGAAGATTCAAGGTCTATTTGTAGCTGTCCGATACCAAAGGAGTGTACTTGTGATGCTAAGAACGACGAATGCAAATGTTTTCCTAAAAGACACTGCACTTGTGGTGATCCCGATAACTGCAAATGTTTTGCTCCCTGTGATTGTACTGATCCTTGTATTTGCGAAACGAAAATTCCAAAGCCAACAGAATGCGTTTGCTTGACGAAATCGAAACACGCTGTGGATGGAGTACTTTGCAATTGCCCTTGCAAGGGGGAAGAATCCAAGAAATTGAAAAGAGTCAGGGCTGGTAAGCATGGATACAGATGGTGTCATGACGTGGATCCAAGGCACACCTACTTTGATTATGGTTATGGGCGGCACGACAAGATATCTTACAAGGAGCCAGAGGTTGAGAAAGTTAAAATTATGGGACTTAACGAGGAGAAACAAGAGGAAGAAGTTTGCGCCGTTCATGGAGTTAAAGCCCCTCCTTACAAAAAGAAAATCAGGAAACCATCCATTGACTGTTGCAGCGCTGTTGGGGGTAAATAAAACATTTTTCTCATACTTTATTTTGCTCCGAAAACAATAACGTGACGGTCTCAATTTCGCTCCACCAGGCATCAGCATTTGCGTGGAAACTCTGGGCGAAGACAAAGACAAGTTACTAGTGCAAGTAGTGTCACATTCGGCGAAGGAGGGTGCCAAAACTGGGTCGAAACTTGTGGGTATTTTGGATTGCAACTTGCATACGCTGGAAGAAAATAGGACCGAGTAAGTTTGAAACTTTGCGAGATTCTATTGTTGGCGTAGCTACCTAGGCTTTTCTCAGGCGATTGTCGACCTGCAAACTTCTATAAGATTTTTAATGCCTCAATGATTGTTTTCGAATTCTCAAGTAGAAATAAACCATGGAAGTGTCGGGGAGGGAGGAAACTAAAAAATCATGACCACGACTTTATTTGAACGCGGTAGGCTTTCTCCGGTCTTTAGACATTCACGATCCTTTGTAGATGTCTAAGGGGATAGTCAAAGGCACGTCTAACGTTTTGCATAAGTTAACATTCTTTAGGTGACAAGGTGCAATCTTGTTGTCTATAAGAAAGTGAACTGGTTTTTTCACGATGTTTTCTTTCAGTGTTTTAACTCGTATTAATGTGCATTTAAATTTCCGAAACGAAAGATCCATTGTTATTTGATACATAGCCGGGATTCGAACTCTCGATCTTTGATCGAAAGTCAATCTTATAGCGTTCCTTACACCTCAAAGTCAAACTCAATGTCAATCCCAGCAACAAGGACCGTGGAAGTGGGGGGCAGAGGGGGCCAAATGCCCCCTCCCCACTAAAATCAACTGGGAAGGGTGAGGAGGGGGGGCTCTCCAATGTTACTACCTGGTTAATAATGTTTCTCTGTGCTATTGAGAGCTTTGTTTTTTCTTAAGAGATTCAAGGAAGGGATGACCAAAAAAGTTCCCCCCCCCCGTCATGAAGTACTTCCGCGGTCCCTGCCCAGCAAAATAAAAATAAGCAAAAGTAAAACTCCAATTTAATTTGGCACTTCTCAAGGCACATTACAAAGAAAGACATCACCAAGGAGCGTCGCAGCTACATGGCGATCTGCGAAAACGGTTACTACAACAAAGTGACCCGGATCTGTGGCGAGCGGCATCTTGTGAAGCGACTCTACCATACTTTCGAAGACTCTCGAAACTTGCTACTAGAAGCTGCCAATGTTGTTCTGCTGCGATACTTTGGCCTGCGAAGATACAGGGGGAATATTAAAACGGAAACTGTTTTGATGGACGGTACGATCTGCCAAAGTGTTTATGTGAGTATCTTGAATTATTTCAAGCTAGCAAGGAAATTCGACTAGAACGGATTTTTTGCTAAAACTTAATTAACTTTAGAACCAGGTGCTTTTCAATCATAGCTCTGGCCAAGATTTAAACATCGAATTTATTTTAAACTGCCAAATAGTTGAAAAAGAAAATTCATTTTCTTTTTCATCAGTCGTATTAATGTCCTTTAGAAACATGTAACTATTACTGGTTATATGCCTAGACACGAACTTGTTTTTTTACTAAAAAGCAAGTATGATCAGAAAATTAAAACTGGCTATTTCTCACCAAAGAAGATTTCTTCTAAGAATCAACATTCGGTGCGATCACCAAATATATGGACAAAGACACTGCCTGCTCAGCGCTTCAGCGCTCTTCAGGGCACAATAAGGCGGTGTTGTCTTAAATTATTCAAGTCAGTCTATAGGTGGTCATACTAATAAAATCTTTCATACAAAGAGCTAAATAGATCTTTAGTTAGTAAGCATACCACAAATCGACTACATAACTTACTACTATCGTAGCACTGCTACGTACACCTACGAGCGTAGAATTATTGCTACGCGCGTAGCTGTTTTTTTTTACAAACTGATCAAGCCTCCAATTAGAGATTACTAGTCGTAGTATCAATTTTGGTGTTTACATACTGACATTGAGTATTCATCAATCAAGTTATTTGATGAATTGCCTCGTACCTATGATGGGTATTGATTGACACAGCCGAGTTTGCACAGCTAATGACTCATTATTGTATGCGGTATCGTCGTAGATAAGTAATAAGATAATCTGTCTGTGGTAATAGATCATTAATTTTCATGGAATATTTACACTATTGTGCTTTCACTAATTGGCAGGCTAATTGGCCTTGTCTGTTTTGATTTGTTTTCAATGGGTATAATACGCAATGTTGCCAATTGATTTGTTATTTTTGATTGGTAGGAATATTACGAGATCGATTAAGACTGGGAAAGGACTTACATTTTACTAGCTGACTCGGCGAACTTCGTATTGCCTTAATTTTTTTTAATTACCTTGAGTTTGTCTGTTTTTGTTGAATGTAGATTACAACGACTCATTTTTCGCGACTCACAACTCAAAAAATTACGCTCGTTTGGCCTCAGCCTTATGAAATAAAATTATCATTATCAACTTGTGTGAAAAGAGTCATCAAATTGTAACTGCATAATGTTTTTGACACTTTCGTATTCAAAGCCACTTCTAATCGTTTGGCACATACTCAGGTGTTTGTTTATAATTGTTGTGTAATGGCTTGGTAATGGCTTGTCAGGTCTGTCTGGGCGTCAGCCAAGCCATCGTGAACGGGAAACCACTGTTTGTGGTGAAGGTTGAACGGCACATTATTGAGCCATCTGGCTTCATCCATCAGACCTTGACTGTTCTCACTCTTAGAGGTAAGTTGGAGCGTTTTACTTTTTTTTAAAGAAAATAGGTTCGCGTTTGACCACACCCTGCCTGATGTAAAGCAACAGTGTGGTCTAAGATGGAGCACGATTATCTAGAAGGAACCTATTGACTCTCGATTTGAAGACACCCAAACTATAATTTTCGGAAATACAGACTCCGGCAAGGAGTTCCACATTTTCGCCGTGCGTATGAAAAATGTAGACTCAAAGCGCTTAGTACGAACACTGGGAATATCAACCATGTACAAATGGCGCCTTTCCGGGTGGTTTTTTACTTTCGAATACTTTGAAACTTAATTTGATACCTAATATGAAACTTAATATCACTAGAAATGAAAAATCTTACCAAAATTTTTAATTCCGACGGGATTCGAACCCGCAATGATACACTAATACGAGTATTATAAATGCGAAAGTTTGAATATTTGGATGGATGGATGTTGGTTTGTTCCTTTATATCTCGAAAACCACTGAATCGATTATTATTAGATAGATAATGACCGGTAATAGGACACAGGCTATTTTTTTTCCGGGTACCACGCGAGCGAAGCCGCGGGCGGAAGCTAGTTTATTAATAAGTGTATTATTTTTAGTGTGACTACCGTTTTATATAGTATCTTTTAGGTTACATTGTGAACCACGAATGGGCTGACAACAGCTACATATTGCATCTGAATCCACTCTTGCGCATAGTACCCGAGAAGGACGAGATCGAACCTCATGCACCGCTACGCGAAACGTGGAGGGAGGATCTTCAACTCCTTTCGGATTATCTTGACTTCAAGGTAGTGACATTGTGTTTTACTGTCTTATAATTTATATGCCACATATTTTGACTAAGGTGAAGAGTTTGTGAAGTTAGGTCTTGTAGAGTTAAGGCTTGACCAAACCAGAGCGTCCGCGATGGCCTGCAAGGTGGCGATCAGTTGTTGTCCAATCAGAGGACGCATTGTGACACCGATGATGACAATTTGTGTCACGATGTGTTCTCTGATTGGACAAAAACTGATCGCCACCTTGCACGCCACCGCGGACGCTCTGGATTGGTCAAGCCTTTAGGGCGTGTAGAGATAGGTGCACGCCAGACAGAAGAGACGTAAGACGAGGACGCGTCGCGGAAGGCGCAGACGTATAAGCGTTGCGCCCGCGCCCCGTCTCTTCTGAATGTTTTGCGTCGCGACACTTCTATACATTTTGTATGAAAGGGATGCGGAAGAAACAAATGTCCGCGCCCCTTCTGCATCTTACGTCTCTTCTGTGTGTCCAGCGCCTTAGAAACTTGGCCCTACATGAGATCTGGTTACTTTTTGACAGTCTTAACAACATTTTACATGAAAATGTATTTGGTGGGATAGCTTTTACACATTGACAAAACGTAACTTATTTACAGAGTTCACGGTCATCAGAAGGTGCACGCTACGTCACCGAAAGCGGCACTTTGACCGCCACAGTCCGTGACTACCTTCAAGCATTGTTGTTACTGCGTCCTCACGATGCCTTGCATTTTACAAGGCACTACTTCAGTGCCGCCCTCTCAGCTTTGGACTTGCCGCACGATGAGTACTTTGATCCAACTTCTAAACGTGTCCGATATTATTTCTTTGAGGAATAATATGTTTTATTGTTAACTAGCGACCCGCCATGGCTTCGCACGGATCACATCAAACCTCGGAAACCTCTAAAATTATTAGTGGGTCTCTACTATAATGCATGTATTATACATATAAACATTTCTTTTGAATCACTCTATCTATTAAAAAAACCACATCAAAATCCGTTGCGTAGTTTTAAAGATCTAAGCATACATAGGGACAGACAGCGGGAAGTGACTTTGTTTTATACTAGGTAGGTATGTAGTGATTTAATTTGCTAGTATTTTCTCCTCCAAGGATCACATTTTCGCGAATGGTTGTTCCCCAGCCAATCCGATCTCTAGCTATGCTAAAACTAAATTTTTGTAAAGACATTTAGTGTTTTGATACGTTACAGTTCGCTTAATTTTTTGGTCATGAAATTGTAACTTTAATGGTCTTGCCGACTAGACCGTGCTATACCATGACCGTGCCATGGACGTACCAGGCACGGTAAGAAAAAAGAAAACTAGATCATCATGATCTAGAATATAAACAAAAAAAAAAAAAAAAAAAAAAAAAAACAATACAAAAATATAAAAAAAATGAAATGAAATATGTTCACGACTGTATCCCCAGGCGCGGTAGACATTATCTCAGATCTATTTAATCATCTTAAGATCCTTTGAAGATGTCTAAGGGGGTAGTCAGAGGCATGTCCAAATCCATATTTGGTACATGCCCAAAAATATAAAAAAAAAACAAAAAATAAAACTTTTATACTTACCTGCTATTAATTAACTAAATGACGAATATTATGTGTATAGTACTTATAGTATCTCTTAAAACTAGTTCCCAGAGGCTAGTTAAGATTTGTTTGAAACTTAGATAAGTATTTCTTTGTATCTCATTATAAGCGAACCATTGTGTTTGTATGAGAATAAAGTTCTTTAAACCTAAAACAAAAACGCTACTGTGTTGGTCGGTGATGGAACAGTCTAGGTCTAGGTCTAGGGTATCGTCTCATATTATTTAATACAAAGAATATATTTTTTGCCTGGCACGTTCCTATTACGGTCATAGCACGGTCATGGTATGACATGGTCTAGTCGCCAAAGGTTTAACATTTTAATTAGTTGACTTTTATGCATTAATTGATAGTTGTAGTTTTAGATACGCCATGTGTCCGGAAATATTTTTTGATAACAGACATTTAACAAACAGTGTCGCTCTCGTTTCACACTTCAATAATTAAACATTACTTCAATTTCAAACATTACTTTCTCTTTTAAACATTTGAGTGCTGCTATGTGTGAGCTCACTCTTCCACGATGCCAACATTTCAACACGGTTGCTCAAAGCTAGCAGTAACGATATAATATAAATGCTGGTTAGAATATTGAATAGGTCGTAATCAAGTTTGACTACCATTTCTACGTCATTAAATATATTTTATATCTAAATAGCAAGTCGGACATTGCTTAGGTTGAATAAAAATAGCAACTTTAATTTAGATTTATGTGTACGATAACGTGTTTACATTTTTATTTTGGAGAATATGTTATTCAGTGTCTGAAATGAGGCTTCTTGATTTTCTGAAGTATCTTTTATTGCAATAAAATTACTGTCTTTGCTTGAAATGTCTATTTTATGCTGATTTTATTATAATCTGTTAAAAATAGTCTCTTTTGTGTTACAAAGCAAACGTTTATGTCGGTATATTTAGGTAGAAACCTTTCATTATAATAGATTATTTTCAACGGTTTATTTGATCTAAAAGCTTACTGTTAGTAATCTTTAGTAAATCAGTACAGTAAAACCAGAAAAAAATGCTTTTCGTAAAACATCACATAAAATTACAAAAACGTTTGACGAAAAGTAATTTGGAAATGAAAATTACCTACTCATAATTTCCACTTTACCGCAAACAAATAAATATCAATGTCATTTTTAAGAAAAGCAAATTAGTCGTAAGCCGTGCGAGCTGCGCTGATAATGACGTGCACTTCTGTCGTATTCTGTTTTCTGGAATCAAACACTGCTGTCGGACATATTCGGAAAACACGAAAATATCTGATGTCCATTCTAAAGCTTGAAGTACATGCGCTACATGCGTATTTACATAGTTTTAGGCTGTGTCCCCAGTAGGCAAACTGTGAGCGGCCGACTGAGTTTGCGGCGTATCGGTTTAGTATGCTCTTCCATATATTTGAAATGGAGTGTCCACAGTTTGCTAGTTTTGCGCTCACTGTACGCAGTTTGCAGCGTTACGCGCAAAACTAGCAAACTGTGGACACTCCATTTCAAATATATGGAAGAGCGTACTAAACCGATACGCCGCAAACTCAGTCAGCCGCTCACAGTTTGCCTACTGGGGACACAGCCTTAGTCCTTTAGTCCTCTGGAGGGATTTGCAAATGTCACGCGATCTCCCTTTCAAACAAGATGACGAAACTGCGTCTTTGAAGCCCGACGGACACGGAAAGAATTTTAATTTTTTGTTCCTTTTGCACAAAGGAATTTATTATTAAGCCCCGCATACCTATAGCAGGTTAAGAAAAGGGACAAAACCAATTTAAGCACACCTTTGTAGGGAAGAGTTCTTAGAGAACTAGCGTTAGCCCGCGGCCTCGCTCGCATAAAAAAAAGTGTCCCTGTGAAGCTGTGATTGAAACACAACAACAAACAAACATTTAAGGTGTTTGTATGTTTATCTGCAAATGTTTTATTAAAGGTATTACTGTAGATGTCATCTTTTAGAGGCGAGCGAGAACAGCGAGCGTGCCGCGGCAGCGGCTGCCGAAGCGCCAGATAAAGAGTTTTGACAACAGGGTGGATGGTGGAAATTAAATATTTCCCGAGGAAAGCCCAGGTAGGCAAAAGTGGGCCGTTGTAATAAAAAACATTACAACTTCTGAAAAAGTTTGATCTATGTTGGATCAACGGGTTTTGGAATAGAATACTGCGCGGGATTTCTCTTCAGGGACACTGATGTGGGCCGGCGGGCAGAAACCAGGTTCATAGCCATAGAGAGACAGAGTAGGTACTCGTAAGCTTCCAAGAACTGACCCAAAATCAAAAAAGCTGATTGTATACGCTTTACTGTGCGGGCTTTCAAGACCCACAAGTGGGGTATTAAAAAAAGGGCTATAAAAGAGAGTACGAAAATATTTACAATCATATTTGAAAACAGTTTGGAGTTACAAATCAAATAGATACTTGATATTTTTATCCCCAGTCGGGTTTTTTTAGTTTTTTTTTATCTTGTTGCATAAATATTTCATGGGCATAAAATAGTAATTTCAAAATTTAATTTTCTACTATTTTCTACATTCGAATTGGTAGGTATCTAACTTACCCTTTTAAATAAACTGACGGTACCTCTGCCATAAATTATGTTCACAGAATTACAGAAGCGCCAATCCATCAAGTTGGCTGATGTAGGGTGGCAACTGGCTGTGTTCAAGTTGAAATTAGTTTATTAGTGACCGTGGGTCCCTATGTATTACGTAGTTTACATGCGAAACTGGTAGCTTGTCCATCCCTGATTACAAATTGGCTAGCCGGAATAAAGTTTTGGATGAATTAGGCCTGTTTCGATCAACAAATGTCTGGCAAGGGAGAAAGGGACTCTAATATACATGTCTGTCTTGATTGGTTGACAATTTCTTTAGGGCATGTAGTTTATAAATTGTTAGTTTCTGCCCACGGCGTTGCCAGCAAGGTACCTACATAGCATATAGCATATGTCCATCCTGAAACTTTATTCTAAATACTGGTGAAATAATTTTAGAAATCGGATGAGTAGTTTCGGAGATTACCTACATACAAAACAAACTTTATCTCTTTAAAATATTCGTATTATAGTTTTAGGTACTTATTTTAAAAGTTCTACTTTACCCTAAGCAAGCATTAAAGCTATTATTCATCAAAAAATTGCCAACTGATTTTTAATTTTAATTCTAATCTTTCGCTGTCTTATAATTTTACGACAAAAACTAGCCCAATCACTCAAGGACTCAACGTGTCCGTGACTCTTAAAGTCTTTTGATTGTTTCAATCAATAAGATGCCAAACAAGCGACTTTTATAGCAAGACGTTACTGCCGCGTATGCACCAGTTTCCTTACACACGTAGCTAACCTTTTAAAAGTTTAAATACGACCTTTGAATAACCAACATTCTAATCTCTTAAGATTGGCGTTTGTCGTTTACTTTAGATATTACTCTTACATTTCCTTTGGGGACTTACTTCGGATTACAAGACGTTTTTACGAAAGCACAGTTACATAATTCAACTCAATAAACATAATCACAAAATCCTTTAAAAGGAGAGCTTAGAACTGGTGAGGGAAAGCAGCGTATGCGGTACATCCGTCATAATCAGCTTAAATTGTAGTTTGCGAGATTGTGGGCGGTCCAGGTGACGGTAAGCTTCTTTACCACGTACACTGCGGTTGAGTGCAAACTTCAGGGAACTTAGCATTTATTGGTTTGTTTAGAATTTAGAATCTGGTGACGGAGTTTTTAGGCCGCCTAGTATGCCACATTTAAGGTGCACAGCAAATGTGTTTTTTTATCTGTCCTATCTTATCACAACTCACAAATGTACATTATTTGACAAGGACCAATTAAAATACATACATACATACATACATAAAATCACGCCTCTTTCCCACAGGGGTAGGCAGAGACCACGGACTTCCACTTGCTACGATCCTGACACACCTCTTTCGTCTCATTCACTGTCATCACATGTCCTTAAAATATGAATTATTATTGAGTCTATAGAACCAAGCTAAAGCTTAAAGATCCCACTTCAAAAATAAACACAAAGTAAAATACACGACAAATATCACTGCAATATTTTTCTTTGATATTTCCATTTTATACAAACTCGGCCATCATCACGCTAAAAAGGTTCCTTTCATGTCGACTATCAACCCAGTTTTATAATTTTATCGGTGCAATTGAGATGGCTAGATCTCGATGCAGCATCTTTGAAGTATCGGTGATTTTATCTCTGTTCGACCTAGATCCCCCTTCGTTTTGTGATAGCTTCTAGAAAACAGCTCTGTTTAACGTCGGATAAGAAAATAAAATAGTAGGTACTCCAACTAAAACCTACACCATAACTTAAAAACTATAACCTGGGTCTCTTCAAGTCAAGAGTGAATAAGTGTCTTCTAGTCCTTTGTTATACATCGTCGCTTACCATCAGGTGAGATTGTGGCTAGGGCATGAATACCGGGATCCCGTAATACCGAAATACCGGGATCCCGGAAGATTTGTCCGGTATTTCAATACCGGTATTGAAGTAATCAATACCGGACAATACCGGTATTGAGGAAATCAATATCAAATAATTCCATACGTTAGTATGGTTAACGGATCCCGGAATTCGGTCTTTTGTCGTGCGCAGTAGAGCATTTTCTTGCTAAATTGTATACCTACTGTGCATCGAAACAGCTAACTTTACGAATGCCTAGATACGCTAATCGTATTGTACGTCTATGTTTACTTTAATTACTATCATAAGAATTACTAGTATCCATGTGCCTGCGACTGCGCCTACCTGGGTAAAAAGTAGCCTATGTGTTATTCCAGATCATAAACTACGTCGCGGCCGGCAAGTGGTATTACGGTGGGTTTACACGCTCACGTGCAAACAGAAATTCATCGAGACAGAAATATGATTAGATCAAGCACGGTGTAGCTCTGTCACTTTCATCTCGAGGAGACCGGACGCAACAGAAAATAATGTGCTCGTTGTCTGTTTGCACGCAAGCGTATGAACGCGCCTTAAAAATGGTTCGCTGGCCAGCTCTAGCGCTCTCTCACTCTTACTCTACCCCCGCTTCCGCGCCGCATACTATCGCATCAGTCGGTTCGCAAATGTTGTGTCCAAACTGGATTAAGTTTTTACTCGATAGTAAACTACTGTTTTTAAGCTAAGCAGAGTTTGTGTTATGGGAACCACAAGACTGATATACAACTTAAATACATTTTTTTTTTGTAAATACATACATAAAATACATAGAAAACACCCAGACCCGAGACAAATATTTGCAGATCATACAAACATTTGTCCCGCGGCGGGGATTGAGCCCGTAACATCCTGCGTCACAGGCGGGCCTTCACCCACTGCGCCACAGAGGTCGTCTGTTGTATGTTGTATATTCGGTTGCGCTTTCTAAACAATTGTATTACGAATTAAGTCGGCTAGTTACTCTGGAGTAAGATGACTTTTGGTCGAATCCAGCCTTAGGGTGACAAATCAACATCGAGCTATGCTGCGCTGTACTGCACTGTGCTATGGTTGGTCAACTCGCTCGTCTAATATTTTAATGAGGATACAAACAAACCATGCTGTGCTGCGCTGTGTGAGGCTACGCTCTGTTTAAAAACGCAGCAGTCTCGAGCGAGGCGCGCTACCCGCCGCGCTGAGCTGCGCTGTGCCGAACTGTGCTATGTTTTTTATGGAGCAGCATAGCTCGATGTTGATTTGTCGAAGGAAGTTATATTCTACCTGGAATACTAACTGACATTTAATGTACAAAGGATTTTTATACATGTTCATAGAAATTCAAATTATTTTGATTTTATTCCTGCAGTTTTTCTTCGTATCATGTCCTTGACCAATAAATCTTGCTAAAATTAGCTTAAATTACATTCAATATTTTTGTTTTTTAGGAAAAACTAAAATTTCAAATAAAAATGCCAATACCGGTATTAATACCGGTATTCCGGTATTGGGCTCCAATACCGAACTCAATACCGGTATTGAAATTAGTCCCGGTATTGCATGCCCTAATTGTGGCTAAACAAAGGTCTATCCAGAATAAAATAGTTGAGTAGTTACGAGCGTACATAGGAATGGATACATACATACATACAGGTCAAACACAAAACCCTCCTTTTGGGTTTCACCGCAGTTGGGTGAAAGTAGTGCTCTAATGCAGACTCATTGTTTTTTACCAGACTTCGGTCCAAATGAGTTACTGTATAATTGCGGTTGGCTACGAAGAATCAAGCTAGACAATTCTTTCTCAAAGACTCCAGTTACTCGACAAACTAATTACCTACTCAGCTTGTACCTCCAACGTCATTTCGTGCGGTAATAGAGTCCAGAAATGGTTGATTAAACTCGTTTGGACAACAAAGACACTTAAACTGAACTATGTGCTATTGTAGGGAACCAAATTGCTAATTTGACCGCGTAGATTTAATTATGCATGCCGTCCGCCGAGAGCGGTCATAAAGGAGCGGTGTCACCGGTGGAGCCAGGGCCGGATTTTGGAAACCCTTTTTCGAATATCCGGGGGCAAAGCTTAAGAAAAATATCATGGGTACTGGTCACATAAGAGGACACGAGTCGCACAAGCTCATAAGGAAACAAAGCTTTTAAAACCCTACCCCAACACTTTTGGCTCATTTGCAGTAGGGCACATTTATATTGTATGGTTTCGGCACAACTTGCAAAATAGTAAATTGATGAATTTCAGATAGATAATTATGCCCGATCTTTCGACTTGTGATGATGCCTAGTGCAGATGAAGTTTAATTTATAAAATTAGACGCTTGTAGGCGTGCCAGAAGAACACGATTCGGGAACGTAGGATAGTGCAGAAGTCAGGAATCCCTGCCTCGGCGAACCATTATCGTGTGTTGTGAACATTCTATTTTATCCGATCAACTTGCTGAAGAACAGTTGCGTGTATAAATCGATTGTAATTCAGAACGACAGCAAGCGAATGAGCAGCGATACATAGTTGCGCGGTTTTGCTTGCTGTCCCCTTTGTGATAGTCCTGAATTCAGCTCTGGCAGGCTTGTTTATAATGTAGCAAGTAATGCGCAATCCAGCCGACCCCGCTATGTATTAACTTTTTATTACACCCGACCAACTTTGCGGTGTTCTGCCGCGCCGCGTCGGTGTCACTTTTTAATCTCCCGCGCTAAATAAATAACTTATATAATTCGCTGCGGGTAACAAAGGCTTGGGTTTGATGGTTGTTATGTGAACTCTTCCTTTTTACAAGTTGTAAATAACTTAGAACAGATGTGTTTTTCTGCGAACTTAATAAGACCAGTGAGCTTTGAGCGAAACGTAAAAGCAAATGCAGAAAATTATGATGTTTTATCAATATAGAACCGGAACGCCGTTCAATAACAAGCTTGAGATAAGTATTTTACTGATAGAAAAAATGCGCTCGGATATTTTTTTACAAAATGTTCGGAATCAGTAGGTATTACTCCTAGGTGCTTAATAAAGTGGGAAGGTAGATATTTATTCAGATTTCTGCTAAGTTCTTTTTAATTAGACTGAAAACGCTGATTCGTTTTAATCCCGCTTCAAAGTCCGAGTCCATGACCGCATTTACACAGAAAACTGGTCACTGGCGCTGAGCTGGCGTTGGCCTTTACCATTCAATAAGTTGAGTAAGCGCTTGCTTTACTATCGCCAAGTAAGGTCCAAGTAATCTGTCAGTCAAAGTGAAGACCACGCACAATGTTTTCATTATCGCTGAGTAACATTGACCAGTTGGAGTATGACTTATTTGTTATTTTTACTTACTGAGTACTTAACGTTATAAAATCACCAAGCAAAACTTTACTTGAAGATAGTGAAACAGGCCAATTGAGAAAGGGAATTTTTTGTTCATGATAAGTTTATCATCGCGTCCCAATAGAATATAAAAAATGATAATTACAAATTATTTCACAAAGATAAAGATACAGGTATAGTTTGACTTCCATACAATTGGTTCTGATAAGGTATTTTTGAAATGGTTTTTTCTCTTGGTACAGAAAAAGTAATGGGTAGCTTCTCCTCGACCAATAAGATCCAAACAAGCTTTGTACCTGACTTTACCCCTTATTTTGTTGCTTGTTGTATCTCTAAGGACTTAACAAGAGCGAGCGTAACGCGATATCAACTCATTCATCCTTCACTTTATGCTACAATCACATAGACAATTAAATATTTTGTGATAAAAAGAACCGTTCTAACAAATTACATATTTGCATGGAAGTCATTGTCATCTTGCACGTGTAGAAGTAGTTATTTGCTATACCTATTCCATAAGTATTCACTTCGAAATATAGCAAAAAAGTGTAATAACCTTAGCCAACTCTTTGTTTAAAACTTTTGAAACTATCATGGTTTTAAACATTGTAAACACTAAAAAATCCAAAAATCATGGTAAATATCCCGTTTATAGTGTTTACAACACTTTGTTTAGACTAGATTTGGGTAAAATGCCTGTATTCTGTGTGATCGTGGTTTAGTGTTAGAGTGATTAACGGATCTGCATACAGTGGGAGTGTTCAGACAGTACTAACTTCTTTGTTGTCTGCTTATTTAGAATATTCACGGGACGAGCAGTTTTCTTAGAACGTGTATTTTTGACAGCGCTATGAGAATTATGAGAGACTAATTTTCTGTCCATTTTATTTCAGTGTGAAAGGACGAGATTGGTAGGCAAAAGGATGATCAAACATTTCCATAGGATACGGACGGCTTCCATAGGATATTGGCCATACCATACATTTTCGATTTTCGACCGAATGGGCTCACTTCAGCTAGGTACTCTTTAGCTTCGATTTAGATTGTATGGTCCGTTATCCGTGAAGTAGCGATAGTCTGGGGAACCAATACACCTTATATTCATGAGCTTGCCTTCTAGAAATCTGTAGGAACAGAATAAACCAAAGCCTACAGATATCATTTTAGTGGCATGCTTTATTTTTACACTTAGAGCTGTTGCACACAGCGATTGCGACAACCGTTTAAGGAATAAGAAGTCTATGCACAATTGCACAGGTCTTTACATCTATTTAAATTATTTATTTAGCGTGAAA
This sequence comes from Camptogramma bilineatum, assembly GCA_958496255.1. Classification (NCBI taxonomy): domain Eukaryota; kingdom Metazoa; phylum Arthropoda; class Insecta; order Lepidoptera; family Geometridae; genus Camptogramma; species Camptogramma bilineatum. The sequence goes on along the minus strand of OY292463.1, from coordinate 3,288,827 downwards.
TCCTATACCTATCTACACGTAACTAAATGCGGTAGACCTGTGACATTGTTGACTAGTAGGCTTGCTTACCATATAAATCATCATCTCGGCTTGATCGGATTTGTCTGCAAGAAAGACAGTAATGGTCTAACTAAGGAAATCTAGAAACTCATACAAAAGTAAGTTACGTCGATCTTATTCACACATTTTTTCTTTTATAGCGTAGTTTAAACATTTTTCAATTACAAATTCAAACGTCGTAAATATTTATTCGCTTTTGACGGCAATGCGAGCTTCCAATAAAATGCGACGCGATAAGTGTATGGAAATTCAGCTACTGGGTGGTAAAGCGTGCACGAAGCTGATAAAGGATTTAAGGGTGTTTTTCAATTTGGTGACGGTTCGGGTGCCAATAATATTATCTGAAATAGATTTGTGTCAAATCGCAATATTGCACACCATTGACGTTTAGAGGGCATTTTGACTCGTGCGTATTCAGTGGTTCATTGGCCGAAATGGCTGCAATGTAATTCCATTTATGAATCAGATTAACATTCTAATGAAATTATTGTCATTTATTTAAAGAAACGAAACTAGATGATTTATACAGTGTCAGGAGGCAATATTTGCCTACACTCATCGGGACACTGTAGTGCCCAGGACATAATTGAGATAGTGTAGGCTTGCCCAGCACCTACACCATCCTCTCAGCTTAACCGGCCATATCCACAGCAAAGACATGGTCAATACGTGTGGGGCTGACTAAGCCGCGGGTTTCCTCACGATGTTTTCCTTCACCGTTTAAGAAACGAAACTACAACTATAATATTTATATATTTCAAAATTCAAATATTATTTATTTAGTAGGACCGCTATGACCACTTTGAAACGTCCTAAGAGCTAGGTGATTCTACTCTGTTCATTCGCGACCAACACCGTAGCTTTCATAGCTTTACAAAATATAATTAGAACCAGTCGAAACATCAAAGAATCATTTTAAACGATCAATATGTAACTCAACTAATCCAAGGCACTGGTACTGAAATTATTTAGTCGTCAGACAATTTATAGTGTGAAAGTAATTGCTAATCGACTGTTTTTGCCCCACAACTTTTTTACATAATATTTTGGTGTGCGTGTGTTCGTATTTGTTCTCGCTGCAAAAGGCTTGACCGTAATGTTACTTTTCACTACATGAAAAAACAAATGAATAGGTAACAAAACCTGTTCCTTTGTTTTATCATAATTAAAAACTTTAAACTAATTTACTTCTAGAGCAACAAATTCTCATCAGAAAGTTTCGTCAAAAATGTATCCCGGTAACCTAGAATTAATTTAAACTTCGCATTTAATCTTGTTGGCTTACGAAACTTTTGCAAACTGAGATTAAGTACCCCCTAAAACAGCAGAGCTCTCAACAACCGTGCAAGGGTGGCTAAGGAATGGACTAGGATACCAAAATATTAAAAAAAGTACCAAGTGTTGTGAGGAATATTATTAGTATTCTAATAAATAATGTGTGTTCTAACCTATATAGACTTAAAACTTACTTTAAAAAGCTTACTTTACTTTGAATAACAATTAAAATAAAATATTATTTAATTCAAATCCCTTCATAAACTAGAAAAGAGCTGATGATCTTCAAACGGCTGAACAGATATTCATAAAAGAACACTCTCGACAAATCTCGACTAAAATAATGATTAAAATCTGTTCAGGAGCTATGATGCCACAGATACACACTACAAACTTATAAAACACCTCTCGTAGCTTTCAAATATATAATCATTTCGTAGCCCTCTCGTAGCACCTAGCTACGATCGATGCTACAAGTTTTCAGCGAACAGAATAAAACGGTAGTTTTAAAAGCATTATTTCATGTCAATAGGCTGTATTTATATACGGCAAGGTAAGGTAGATCGACATGCATTTAAGATTCTTTATAGATGTCTTGTCTGTGAAAGTCTTAAAAAACAAAAAAAAGTCTTATAAATATGGGCATGTGACGAACGTGTGCAACGTTCGTCACATGCCCATATTTTACAAGTAGTTATCATTCAACGTAATAAGTGACACGTTATTACGATTAATAAAACGTGAAATAAAATGTATTAACAGATTGCCAGGATTAGAACCCATGGCCTTCGGAACGAAAGTTGAGGCAATTCCCACTTCGCCATCACGGCTCTTAGCGAACAAAAATACCAGGGACGCAGAATATGCAAAGAGGTAACTCGATGATACCTGTTGAAATACCTGTGAAAATACTTTCCTCGCTGCCTTTCAATTATTGAGTCAAAGTATAAATTTAATAAGCAAGAGTCCTATGAAAGTTTCCCAATCTCGACGCAATATTGGTTTCCATTCCACTCGGGGCGCTCCACAGCAATAAAGCCAGTTTAAATGCTAGAAATATAAACCTTTCAGAGAATATATTCCTTTACCGAGATAAACAGAGCGAAAGTAGAATAGTTTAGTGTTAAACAGAGCGAGAATAGTATTTATATTAAGCGTTGTGAATGAGTGGAGGATAACTGTTTTTAATAGTGATGTATGGTATTTCAATTCCCCTAAAGGATTTAAAATGCCTAAAGATCTGAAAGAATTATGTCTACCGAACATTGGGAATACAGCCGTGATTTTATTTAATTTTTAATATCTGGGTGACCGAGCTCTTCTCGGGTGCAAATAGAGTAAAATTTAAAAAGAAAAAAAAAAGAAAAATAAAACTTTCAGTGGCTGAGATTCGAACTTGGTATAAACAAACAAATCTCGTTTAATAGAATAGGATAAACAAATTGATCACTGTTGGAATAATTATATCTTTCGTAATATTCGTGTCCAAAATAAGCCAAATTACCCACCAACCGAGATAAGGCAGAAGGAGTTCTATTAATTTGCCTATACCCATTCCAGTGGCGTTGTATCTTAGAATCTGTTTGTTTAGCGACTAATTAGACAAAGTTGGGCAAGTTGGTCGAATGGCGGCTCATTCCACTGAACGGGAGGTAAGGATCTCAAGGGAACAACTTAATCTGTTGTGTGAATAATTATAGGAATCATCGTTTTTTGTCTTCGAAGTTAAAGTCAAAGTATCGTTTATTGCTCTGAATACATGTAGAGAAGGTGTAAAATATGTGGTTAGAATCAATGTATTCTACCTTAATTCTAGGCATGCAATATTTCAATTTACATTCAATACATATAATAAATCTATAAATAAAGATCAATTAGGTACTGCATGTATGAAAGATTTTCTTGGAAACAGCTCGATGGGTTTGGCTATTTTTTTTTTTATCCCATTCGTCCAGGATAAGCGGGAATAACCCACAGATACAAACTAGCTCATACAAACTTACTTACTGAACCAGGTTACCAGGTATTGCCAGTCGAAAGCATGTCCTCTGTAAAAATACGTAACAAAGTTATTTTTAAAAGCTTCTTAGAATAACACCCAGACATTCAACTGCAAAAATAATAAGAGCTATGAATTACCCAAGGTTCAACATAAACAAGCGTAAATAACTAAAAAAAAATAGGTAAGTATGCGAAATATAACAGACGAATAAAAAATGCAGCAAATTTTAACATTTCCTGAACATTGTTAACAACGGCAGCATAGGAAGTTGGCATACCTTTCCGGTATCTCATGGATAGATAACTTTTTAAAAGAAGCAGGTGTATAAAAACCTGGTTTTTGACAAAAGTTTACTGATCATTTATGATTGAATCCCAGGCCTTCATAGATTTTTCGTTTATAAAAAATGTGTGTGCTTATTAATCCGAGTTTTAACGGCGAAGGGATACTTTACATAACTAATTGGCTTGGAACTTTGAAATGACAACTTCCAAAAAAATGCACGTGCCGTGATTTGAACCCAGAATCTTTCGAGAGATATTCTCCCACACTGTTTTCTCTAGTCTATTTCTGGTTCTTGGCTAACTTCACGCAAGTATGCCTTAGGATATTATATAATTTCATGTTATGTATTTTATTTTACACTGCCCCCACACTCCACAGGCAACACAAACTTCGATTAAAATAGTATTGTGTTGCCTATGTAAGATCCACCAATATATGTAGACTGCAGAGCGACTGCTAAAGAAATAGACATAGGTACATAAACTCGAAAAACTCCTTCAAAGAAAGTGGGCACACTGCGTTTTTTTAAGCGCGTTTGTATCGATACAAACGCGATGAGAACGCGTGTGCCCGCTCCCGGTTCGCGTTTGTATGGATAAAACGCGTGTTTGTATCAATACAGACGCGCTGCGAAAAAACCTCACCTACACGAAAAGGAAGTAAGAAGATCCTGCTGCCAAACGCAACGCAAGTCTACCAGTATACTGGCTACCTGATTATTGCGTGAAACGACAAGAACTATGCCTGCTATCTGAAGCTCTTCGAGCCCGTTGACAATGGAGCTCGATCTAGTCTAATCTCCGCTTAGACTTGCCCCAGCCACTTACTGGCTTTTACATCGCACATTTGCATTGAAACTTGCTTAAATACCTACTTAACTTACGCCCTTTTGCAGGGCTAAATGAGCGCTAAGTAGGTATACCGCACTGGCGGCTTTTGTTTTGTTTAAGAGATTTGAATTTTGATTAAAAAACTTAGGCATTTACATAATCTAGGTAGTGTATACAGGTATACAGCGTCTTGAGGCATTGTTTGTCTTTCAGCTCAAATAGGTAGTGGCTCTACCTTCCGTGCTTTAGGTCGTGGCTTCGGTTCCCACCCAGGATGATTGTTATGTGTTTGACAGAGATGATTGTTATGTGTTTGGGTGTTTTAATTAAAGTACTTTAAGTATGAGTAAATGCAATATGTATGTATATATTCTATTAGATGTCTGGGCTCCAATTCTATTAATTTACAGCAACAATTCCGGTATCATTACCTACCGCTGCGTTGTGTTTCGTTCTCCAAAATCACTGTAAGTTGTTTGAAAAAATCACCACAACAGAGTGAAATAGTCTTATTGGTCATTGGTAGATTATGAAACAACGAAATCCAAGGTTATAGTTGACGTTTTGCTTTGGTTGATAAAAAGTTTTTTAGTAGAATCGGCCTGCGGTTCTCATGTTACAAGTTTTAAAGCCCGTCACAGACTTAGCTATAATATATATTTATATTTTTATAGCTAGGCATATTACTATATACTTTCTATACTAATTTTCGCGTGACCACACACTCAGCTATAATATATACAGTATAATAGTACGGTATATTAATATATATTATAGCTAAGTCTGTGACGGGCTTCATTGGTTTTGAGTCTAGATTGCAATGTGTGAAATGTTGAAAAAATAACAAGGTCTACAAAGTGACATGAAGTTCGTGTAAGTGTTTTTTTTCATCTTCATCTTCAAAAACTCGCCACACCAAACTGGCTGCATTGCTCAAAACTTCAACAAAAGCAGAACTTCCCACGAAAACCATTTTAAACACAAAAATACTTGCGATACTTGTGTGTAACATGTTCATAGTTTGCATAAAGTTCTAGTAAAATTAGCAGCGTTGTCATAACAAGGGTTCGTGATTTTCCAACCCGTCTCTGAAGACAACAAAAGGGTCCGGGCAGATATAAAACGGAATCTTAGAAGGAAAACTTTGTCATTGTTACTGCTGAGCCATGGGCCCGCATTGTTCAAGTTATATTAAAGCGAGAGTTTAATACTTCAAAGGATTACAGTGAGATGTGGTCACGATGCTATTACGACCTTGTGGTAGGCCGTTTGAGCGATCCAGATTAATATTACGTCATAAAACGCGGTCGGGGAAATCTTGAGGAAGTGCTTTACGTCGAAACTTGAACTAATTCTTATGGTTTTAATGTCCGCCCTGAAATGGTATTAAAAGTTATCGTAAGCTTAGTCTGAGCCTGAAAGTAGGTTCAAAGTATTAGGTAACCGCACATTCAGGGGATTAAAGCCGCACGAAGGTAATGTTTTTACGAACTTCTCTAGAAGTAGAAAGCTATGACGTCATTCACATTAAACTTTATTTTACCACAGAATAAATAATAGCACAAGATTTTACTGCAAGATTTTTAAGAATATTCCCGATCTAGAGAAGATCTAGAGAACCTGTTTCTACTTACATAAAATTGTTTTTTTTAGTGAGTTGAAAAAGAGCTTTTATCCTCCCAACAAGTTCGGAACCCAAAATTAGGTTCAGTATTTTCGGGTTGTTGAAGGTTTTACGATTCCTTCTAATACCACTAGATGGCAGTACATGTACCGAAAACTAGTGAATGTACGTAGGCAAAGATGCTTTTATAAAATGGAAATGATGGATCACCGAAAATAAAGCTAGACCCAATTCAATTCGTAGCTCAACTGATCCAAGCCACAGCCAGTCGGATGCCCAAGTCACTGGCAGCATGACCTCGCTGGATGGTACTGCTGATACGTTGAGCCAAATAAGTGCCAGCTTTTAATTAATAGGTAACCGCGAGCTGATTCATATACTTAAACCTGAATACTAATTTACATCTATTCACAGAAGAGATCCATTGAACTCCTAACTCTATCATCAGATCAGCTCGCTGTCAACCTAATATTTCATTGTCACCGAAAATCTATAAGTGTGCCAAAATATTAGCTCAATCGGTTGAGGATACTGCTTTATGCTTTGTGCTAGAAGCAATACCATGGAAGACCAGCGCTATGGTAGACTATCCACCGTAGCTTATGCTGAGTGGAGGCCTTTTTGCTAACTCATTTCGCTTAATAACATATACCTATCTTATAACTTGTAAGTAATATATACTAGTTAATAAATACAGTTCTTTGATTCTTGATTCTTTAAAATTTTGTTGCAAGATTCCACCCAAACAAACATACTAACATGCTAAATAAAAGCTTGTAAAAAGCTTGCAAAAACACTGAGCTAGTGAGTAGTAACAATTAGGTTCCTTCTATGTTTGAAGCATAATGATAATGCTCCCAAAAGGTCAAGAAAACAAATCAACACGAGGATAATAAGTAGCCACACCATTAATCTTTCGTGGCAAAAAATCTTATTGCTAATGTATTTTTGATTGTTTGGATTCAGCTCTGTAAATATAGAGCCGGGAAATAATTCCAATTCTTAGTGGCAGCTTAAGTACATACCTACTGGCCTTACCGGCATGAGTTATTGATTTTACAATCTCAGAGTTTTCATGAATTACCTATTAATATATCGATTCAAACTCTGCCTTCTGTGCAGTGACAGACATTTTCATCACTTTCGATAGTTTTTTTCGGAAAAAAAAAATAACTCAACTACCTATCTTAAACAAAAACAGCTCTTCGCATAAAAATAGCTAATATTGAAGTATGTTTTACAGAAATAATTAAGTAACATGAATATAAGTATATTTTTTCGTATCCGAGCAAATAATAAAAATAAAAACACATTTGATAAAGTGCATTGTATAGTTGACATTAAAATATTACTATTGGTCTACTTATTTATAAGTAAGTACTTTTTTCTAATCCTTGTATACATATTTTTTCAAGACAGGTAAGAGACATAACAGTCCGATAAACAGGATGATGTTGTGGAAAAGTTTAATTCTCTCACATTTGTTATTTACGATTCAAAAGATACAACAACAACACATCCTACGATACTGGTAATTTACGAAGGTAGCATCTTCGGTGATTTATCGGAATTTAGGAAAGTTATCTTAGCAGGATGTCCAGTCTAGTGATTGTCACAAAATATTTTGCTCTAATAAGCTGTAATGGGCCTGCAGCGATTTAGAATAAAAAGATTAATTTTTTTGTTTTACCATTCATTGTCCACAGACTTCACCCACTGCTGGGTATAGGCCTTCCTTTGCGGGTTCCAATCTCCACGGTCTGCCGCTCGCCTCATCCAAATCCGTCAACGTTTACTATGTCGTCAGTCCATCGCGCTGCTGGACGACCGACGTTTCTGTGCCCTGTTCTTGGACGCCATTCAGTTATCTCCTTACTTCACTTGTCGTCATCTGCCCTGCCCAACTCCATTTTAGTTCCGTTAGTCGGTTTTAATTATTTTTGTCTTTCTTTCTCATTACTACTAAGTAAATAAAACGAAAGATAATTAAATTTTCATCAACTCCTTGTCATTACATTTTTGTAAGAAAAAAATAAGCCGTCCAGAAGATGACGTTCAAGATTTTATTTTACCTACCTACCTACCTTATTAGTTCTATTATCATATGGTTGTCATAAAAAAACTTCCTATTAATAATTTCAACCTATTTTGTCCTACCGCTGAGCTGAGGTCTCTGTTTTCCAGGCTTGTCTGTCTACTTTTGTAGGTCAGTCAGATTTCTGGGCTTATCTTCTTCTAAAATAACAAACATTACTATATTCAAAGTTGGCAACAACATAATAAATATCGTTTTACCTATAAAATCTTTATTTTTCTTTATAAAAATCATTCTTCGATATAAAGTACCTGCTAGAAAAAAATATGCGTTCCTTGTAAAACAGCTTACGTTGTTCTCCGAACCAGTGTTTGTGTAAATAATATATTATTTTTGTTATACTCTCCTTATCGATCGAGCGAGCGAAGCGAGCGAAGATCTTAGTGGTAAGTTGGGCGATTTTGCTTTGTATGTTTGTATGTTTGTATGTTTGTATGTATGTTTCACGAATTGTTGTTCGCGCATAACTGTCGAACCGTTCATCCAATCTGCATGAAACTTGGTAGGTCAATAGGTTGTAGTAAGGAAATTTACGGTGGAGCATATGAGCTTAATCGATGAAGGGGTTGTGAAGATATTAGGTTCCCAAGGGGGTAATTTTTTTTTAAAGTTACACAAATATATTGAGTGGGGTGTCATATGAAAGGGCTTATTTTGTACATTCCAAAATGGTTTTTATTTTTACTCTAGGATGTATAGTTTTTGAAATACGACCAATGAACAAAAACTACGAAACCAGAGCTGCAAGAGCTCCCGTTTCATAGAGTTTCGATGTCTTCGTAGCTCATTGACTGGTCGGTCTTAAAAAGAGAGTGACATCGTTGCGGTTCGGTTTGCAATGATTTTAGATGCTACTTGATTTATTTTCGCGATAAAAAAAAATTTGATAAAGAATTAAAATAATTGAGGTAAAAAAAGTTAAGTAAACAAATATATTGAGTGGGGTGTCAAATGAAAGGTCTTTATTTGTACATTCCAAAATAGTTATTATTTTTATTCTAGGACGTATACTTTTAGAAATACGACGAGAATTTATAAATATGAAATAAATGAAAAATTAGACACGACATTATGTATTGCATGCATGCTAGTATTTTTTACCATGAAGAGCTAGCGCAATAGGCATACTCGGCAGTAGTAGCACTTGAAATTATAGGGGTAGTCAGAAGAAAGTCCAAATGTAAGCCATCTACGGTGCGCGAGATCTCAGTTCGGGGCGAACTACTAGTTTTATTAGTCTGATGATAATAGTAAATCTCATAGTAAATGCAGCGGGGAAGCATGGATCGGAAAAAAATTCGTAAAAATGAGGAGCCCTATAATCAGTAGTGGGTGGATGTGGGCTGATTGAGGTATAACTAAGACATTTTTTTTTCTATAATTATAACATAAGCGTCAAGCGAACACGATATTTACAGCATTGTCCTGTCCTTATTATACTAAATGAGTCCAGGTTATGGTATGTAATTTGGAGTCTCATTATCTAAAGTAAAATTGAGTAATTGATCAATCAAATATTGCCCTAGTTTGTTCATTTGTTTACTTATTGTTGTTGATATTTACGTAGGCCAAGTCGGCCTAATGGCAAATATAGCGATTTTAGATTTAAAGCTTGAATTCGGTTGTCTATTAATGAATTATTTGCTTCGGATTTTATACGTTTGTAGAAAAATATCGTAAATACACTCAGCGGCTTTGTCAGCTCCATAATTGATGACCATGTATTTCCTGTGGATAAGTTTGATTAAGCTAAGAGGATGGCTTAGGTGCTAGACAACCTTCACCTCCTTCGGAATGCTCCAGACACTGCAGCATCCCAGTCAGAGTAGACTGCTATAAAATCATCATATTTATGAATTATTATTTTTTACTTAAAATCTGGATGCTACTCGTCTTGACATTTTAATTTCAATGTTAAAGTAATAAAGCAATTAGGTCCGGTGGACGTTAAGCATGAAATAAGATCCACGTAAGCCTTAACCCTAGCTAACCAAAGGCTATTTATTAAAACTTCTTTATTTAATCTCGCAAGTTATAATTTTTGTGGCGAAGTTCAGAAAAACTTCGAGATAAAAGAAACAAAACAGCGGAAAGCTTTCTCAGGCTGTTATCAAAGGCCATTATCTCTTGACCTGAAAAGTGGAATTATATTTTGTTTCTTTTTATAAGGAGTAAATAAGTTAGCGAAAGCGGAGACGTAATTTAAAAGTTACCTTGAAGTGGCTCTTCCTTCCCAAGGCGAGTTACAAAGTGCTCGACGAAACAAGATTTGACGGCAGAAAAAATGTAAATTAACTTGTTTGATGACGGATAACCGACCACCTACTAAGGGTACCCTCCAGTAAACAGGCCCGCGAAGCTTTTAATATCTCAACAACTCTAATTATCAACGGTATTTTGCACTTTTATTAACATTAGGTAGCGACATGTCAACGAAATTAAAAACGAGCTCTAATTTCCGTAACATCCATTTGGTTAATGGACTTATATGGCACTAGGGACTAGAGCGCAACTTTCATCACACTAAAAGCAACGTACGGAAAATGCCCCCAGATTAATGTACTTACTTCATAACATTTTCTCTTTTACTTGTGCCGAAATGAAATTTTTGTGCGGCGAGGTTTATACTTTATTTAGCGCACATTCGTAGGTAAAACCATGAATCTATGAATTAATAACCACCTGCCTGAAGCCCCAAACATTGTATATTTTCTGTAAAAAACGTTGGTTCTATGAAGTTGAGAAATTGGTCACTTTGAAAACCTTTTGTTTCTTCGTAGGCCGTCAGACAGGTCAAAAAGTGTAGTCGACTCGGAATTTAGCTATTTTATAGGATATAATACCATAATGTAGAAACATAGAATATTATAGATATTGGCTGACGGTCGTCCGTCGGCGGCACCGTTCGCATACATGAGAATAAGGCTTCAACATTTATTACGTAACCGCGGCCGAGTTCAACACAAAGAACACCCCATGTTAAACTACAACAATGGGCGAGTTTCCGAAGAAAATGTATTATTTTAGCTTCGTTTAGTCCGCATGAAGTGCTAAAAACAGCATCAGCATTTTGCAGTTTTCCTCTCGCGGGCCAATATAACAAAGGTTATTATGCAAAATTTGTGCCAAAACCCATCCCTGTGCGCCGTTTCGAAGCTCGAGCCTTTATGTACTAGCCGGGCGGATGCAATTGCAATTGTGGTGTGAAATTCCGCATGATAAATTGTCAACTGATTTGGGCCTGCTAATTAATGTTTGTGAGTGATTTTCGCTCAACCTGCGCCCATACCGCATTCGTTCGACCAATACTTAAATATGCGTTGAGTGGACCCAGCCGGCCATTTCCTAAATTGACAAACAAAGCCTTGATGTTGGCTGTGGTTTACAATGTACGTAGTTTAATTTTGAGATATTTCGATGTAGTATACTTCGATTATTATTATTATTACCCTTTTGTTTAGGAACGGACAAGACAAGTCTGAACTTGGGCGAAGTCACAGGAAATAGCCAGCACTTCCCTTAATAAAATAGCTTACTATTGTTTAGCGGGTATTAATTTGCTCGCGACCGCACCCGTGTTTCTGTCACCTCATTCCCCAAATTAATGACAAATAGAGTCCCACCCTGTTTCTAAAGCTATAGTTTTCTATAAAACCTTTAACCCATTATTGCGGTCATTTTAAAAGGGATTTTATAAGAACTAAATACGGGATATTCATCACTAGCCGCGCCCTCGCGGCGTTACCCGCGTCGTGGTAATGGTGATGATAAAATGATGATGATGATTAAAAGTAGCCTATCAGCCTACAGTCAAGTAGGTATAATAGTCAGAACGAAAAAGTAGATAATAAAACATTTCGTTACACACTTGACCGATGAGAAGTCAGCGCAGCGCGCGTACAAAACTCGGTTCACCGCACGGATCTTTCGTCAGATGTGAATCGACCATTCAACAAGATCCAGATCCAGATCCGTTTAATCCGTCGAGCGTCTTTCCGAGTGTACGAGTGTGTTTCCGTCTTACGGTCGTCGTATTTCGACAAATTCTGGCATAAATGTCAGGGGTGTTTCGATGGCTAATTGACTTCTACCTTACCCTTTGTTAGTGATGACGGTTGTAATGGGCTAGTTAACCTATGATACGTCACACACATGCCACGTTGTCAAAATTTACAACTTACAATGCCTTAATACCCTTGTCAGTTTATTAGCTCTGCTTTTGTGAGTGTAAACATGATGTAATGACTTTAGATATGAAAATCTCTTGGTGGTGATCAATGATGTCTTCAAAAGGGGAAAATAGGTGACTCATCAAAATGCCTAGTCCTACTCAACTGAGTCCCGAAGACAAACCTGCCCTCAGTGCCGCGTGGAACATCGTCTGTAACGCACCTTGAAGTTACTAATAGACAAGGATAGAGAGAGCAACTAAAGTAGTCGTGCGAGCGAGACAGGAGTGCAGAGCGACCGGGCCACGGCCGGGCTCTATCGTTATCGGCTTCATTCGGCCGGAGCCGACAGAACCCAGCCGCTAGCCATTGCTGTTTCGCTCGCACGACTGCTTTATTTGTTTGTTTTTTTAAAATAAATAAAAGGTATAAAATCCCGTAATAATAATTATCATTATGCTTTATTTGTTCTCTCTATCCTTATCAATTGGCAATCTAAAATAGAGCAAGGTGTCTTTTTTGGTGTATGTAGTGGTGCACCGAGCCTAAGTTTTTGCGTGCGATGTTAGTACGTCACCTATCTTCCCCTTTTGAAAATATTATTGGTGGAGATACCTACATCTGAATAGGTATTTTTGTTATTAACATTAAATAAAAGCCAAATAAAAGGGCTAAAGGTTATTCACAACGCCAAGTGAATCTTAGGGCAGCTTACACAATGATTCCTACTACAATTGCAAGTTAACTCGCGCGGGTAGTACAGAGATTTCAACAATTAGGAACGTTACGCAGTCCGCACTTAAAGTTCAATAAGAGGCACTCCGGCTTGAGGAGGATCGCTTGTATCAATGCGGGTTTGAATCCTGTCAGAATCAAAAATTTTGATAAGAATTTTCATTTTCAATTAAACTTATTTAGTGTTAGTTTTGCTAGTATCTTAGCTGTGGTTTTGCGGTTCTGCTTATTAAAAGTTGTCGAATCATGACGGAGGTCTTCAAGTCCTTAAAAAAGAAAAACATATTTTATTACTACTTTGCAGATATACCACACAAGTAGATTTTATTAGGCTGGCATATTTTTTATAAATAATTACTTATAAGAGCGCTTGTAGACATCCGATTTTTTCGCCGGACAACGGACCGTGTTTTTCACCTGATTCGCGGTGGTGTATGGCGCGTAATGAATGTGTGTACACGCGACGGATATCGGTCCGGCGAATTTAATATCGAATTTTTATTGACGGTCTGTTGTCCGGCGAAAAAAACGGACGTCTACAAGCGCTCTTAATCAACCATGCCATTTTCTTCAAGGCCAATCAGAACAGGGTCATTTTATTTCTACATGACATTTAAAAGGGGCCTAACACATCTTCTGAACTGTAAATCTCTGGAAACGATAAAACATCTCCGGTGGGTAAGGGATGATGCCCTTTTAAAAGTACTTAGCATTTTTAGGTCGTAGGGGCTAGAAGGTATAAAACCGTAAATTGACTTATAAAAAATAAATAAAAAACTCTGGACATTTCGCACATCATCTTTTTGCCCTAAAGTAAGCAAAGCTTGTGTTATGGGAACTACATGATAAAAATCTGGTGAGGATCTGATGAGGATCTTCGAAGGTGTGAACAGAAATGCACCTCGAGAATGCAGAAAATTGCTCAGTTTACAACATTGCAGTCGGTTTTCTATAATTTTTAAATTAGTCACTTGTTGTACCAAATTGTAATTGGACATACCTCTGACTACCCCCTTAAAGATGTTAAAAAGATCTGAGAGAATGTCTACCGCGCCTGAGAATACAGTCGTGACCATATTTCATTTTTTATTTAAGTAGGTAATTTTATTTTTAATAAAAAATAACATTCAAAACTGGTCGAAACGACGATATTGGTAAACATACATAAAAAATACATAGAACCTTCTCCCTTTTTGAAGTCGGTTAAAAATGGTGTACAATCTTTCTGTAAAGTTCATTTTACGCATCATAAAATACAGCATAATACCTGGGATGATATTAATAAGTATGAACATAATCTGAGACATGTGAATCGTGTTTTACGACGAATTTTATGCTCCTTCTTTCAGTTTACGCTCATGGTTATAGCTCATGCTTAAAGACTTTGGTACCCTAAGTTAGCGGTGCCGTGTCTATCTATAGGCGGGTATCTATTATGTTCGCTCACCTGCCGTGCTCTACGCTCCTGCGACTGTTCCCGGTAATGTTCGCAAACATGAGGCGTGCAACGTTCACGAACGTACCTACTAACCGGGAGCGTTGCAGGAGCGCAGAGCGCAGTAGGTGCGTGATCATAATCGATACTGTGTATGTACAGTCAGCGTCATCAATCGGTATCCCCCTATTGATTTTAACAAGGACCCTTTTCATTTCAACTTTGAATTTCAGTCGGATTTGCTAGTATAGGAACTCGAGCGATATTAGATATCCATAAGTATACTAGCAAATCCGACTGAAATCCAAAGTTGAAATGAAAAGGGTCCTTGTTAAAATCAATAGGGGGATACCGATTGATGACGCTGACTGTACCTACCTACTTTAATGTGACAGCGAAAATTTGAATTAAAATATGAATTGGAGAGAAAATCTACTTTTGTTTATATGGCTTGTAATTCCAACTATGAATCATCAAAAGTATGATTACTGTGTTGATAGGATTGTTTTTAACAAGCTTCCGCTCGTGCCTTCGCGGGTTTCACCAACATTATACTTAACTTATATAGGTTATTACTATTAAGTACTATAAAAAAATGTTTAGTTTTTACATGGCATTGCAATGCATGCTGGGTACAGCTAACGGACAATTAAATGTGATTTTGTTACAAACAGCATCACAATGACGGAACCAATATCTTGGGAATAAGAACATAATTTTAGATTTCATAAGTTACCGAAGGTTTCAGAAAAGGTGTGACAAATGATATTAAATCGTCTCCTCTATATCATCTAGCTCAATTTATGCGGGTCTGAGTAGGTTTCGAGAATATCTTTATTTGAAATCCGATGGTATCAATCTTCACTTAGGTACCTAAAACTTGTATCAGATACTGAAGTTGCAAATGTGGCTTTTTGTGCAATTTTATCGTACAGGTTAAGGTTAATAAAAAAACCGTATCACGGAACAAATTCGCGCATTTAGAATTAATAAATCCTTCAATTTTAGTTTTTCCATTTTTTATTTTTTGTTTTCTTCTACTTAAAAAATATTTTGTACTAAGTACTTATATTATTTATTTCATCAAGCACATTGTCCGCAATGACGTTTTCAAACTCAAACTCTATTATTTTATGGCTGAAATTCGAACCTACAATCTTTACATCGAAACCTGAGCCACATCAAGCTGCCAAGCGTACAGAAACGCCCGGATATAAGATCCTTATCTTTCCGAATTAAACTTTGTGAGCTCAATTCCCAGCGTAAATTATGTACTTACGTATGTAAGTTTGTATGAGCTAGTGGCTAACTCTGGCGATGGAGTTTTTAGGCTACCTGAAGGCCTCTGTCATGGCTTAATGACTTAAAAGCCGAAACCGACAATAAAACATGCCCTCCGAAGCACGGAAGCGCTCAGATGTCAATGCCACTTGCGGTCACCCATCCAAATTGTGACAGCTCAGAACATCGATTAACTTCTACGATCTATCAATAACGTCTAAGCAAGCTATGCCACCAGCGCTTCAATCCCAGCGTGTATCTAACTATAGATTTTGTTATGTTAATATTGAAATATCAATTTTTTTATGTTAAGTTTTGAAATACCACTTTCAATGCATAGGTAAAGTGCACTTCTGGAATTTAATCTCACATCTTTCCTATCGAAAGGCCATTCCCAGTACAGTACAGCACAAAGGTTTTACTATATACTAATTTAGTAGCAAGTTTATGTCATCGGAAAATGAGCCAAGATGCCGTGACCCTAAGACGTAAGTAATTGAGCGGTGCGGTTGACGTCTCTAGGGAATTATTTATAGGGGATCAATACATTATACTGACTATGCTGTATTCCTAGGGCTACTCATCAATCGGTAAGCTATAAGCCAGTGATGACGTAGTGATTATTTTAAGATTTGAGTAGTAGGTAAAAGAAAACTTTAAAAAATTAAGAAATCGAATAAAATGTCATATAATTATTAACAGTGTAGTGTCACTGGGAATGTACTTTTACCCGTAACACTACCAGTAGTGTCACAGGAAAGTAAAATTTTCCTTTACTCTACTAGTAGAGCCAAGCGGTAGTGTCAAGGAAAATAGTTTCCCAACGACCCCACTAAACATCAGTGCGATCGGTGGGAAAAATTAAAAGTCTGTCTTAAAATAAGAGTTTATAAAATAAAGTAAATAATCTAATTAATTTCCGTTTTTTTTAAATAATAACGAGTATATTTTTGAATAACAAGAAACCTGTGGTTTAATCAGTACTACACCTCCTATAGATTTATTTTATGTAAATTACTAGCTTCCGCCCACGGCTTCACTCGGGTAGTATCCGTATAAAATCTATGTCCTATTTCCGGTCATTATGTATCTACATTTTAAATTTCAGCCAAATCGGTTCAGTGGTTGTCGAGTTATAGAGGAACAAACATTACATCCATCCAAATATCCAAACTTTCGCATTTATACTATTAGTGTAAAGTGTGATAGTGCGATATTGTCAGTAGTCATATAATTCTGTGAATAAGGCCCATTTTTTTTAGAGATATTTTTTTTATTGGTCTAATAACAGGAGAACAAGAGACTGATGCTCAAGACGTGAGGCAAAGTAATTAATTACTGCCAAATGCTGAAAATGTATTCCGTACCAACAAGACCACGAACTGACCACAGAACTATCAAGTTATCAATACACCGTCATCCCATCAATCATCAAGCTATTTACTCAAGCTCAAGCCCATGTGTTATGATGACGAGACAGCTTGACGTGTTAATAATTAGCGTGTGTGCACATGGTATTAATCACATTAGTTTGCACCTGCCAACAACAATCAAAGTACCAGTGGGGCGAGTGAGGCTCTGTGCCTCGAGCACCAGTATGCACGAGTTTACTATTCTATCCGTGACTATAGTAAAATATGGACAACTAGCTTCGCCCGCGTGGACTACTATTTTGTTTATCCCACGGGAACCGTACAGTTTTTCGGGATAAAAGTAGCCTATGTCCTATTCTCGGTCATTATCTATTTATGTTTCAAATTTCTGCCAAATCGGTTCAGTGGTTGTCGAGTTATAGAGAAACAAACATACATCCAAACATCCAAACATCTAAACATCCAAACTTTCGCATTTATAATATTAGTGTGATAGTGTGATTGTATGGACTGAACTTAGTTTAGTCAAGTTACCGCTAGAGGCGCTGCACTGAATTCCATACAATTGAGATACTTTACTATAGTCACGGATATAATAGTAAACTCGTACACACTGGTGCTCGAGGCACAGATGTAATATCAACCGCAGACTTGTTTGGCTAATTTATAGCTAAGTAGGTAGCTGAGTTGCTTTGTCCGAGTGGTATAGTACCTCGACTTTCAATCCAAAGTAGTGGGTTCGCATCCCGTACATTACTGAATTTTTCGTTTCAAAAAATTTATATAAGTATTACCACAAGCTCTAAACGGTGAACGGAAACATCGTAAGTACACCCGTGGATTGTTTAATTTATGGGCAAGCCTACTTCAACTAAAGGCGCAAACACATGTTGGCCCAGGCTCGCATTACCTCTATATTGCTCTCGCCTTGCATCGACTCGCCTTCTCGCTCCCACTCGCCTAAGCTGGCCTAGGCTGGCCCAACATGTGTTTGAGCCTTTAACAATGTCCTAGGTCCCATTTTTAGAAAATAATGTTTTTTGTGTTTGTCCCAGTGAGCTGAAATAACCAAAATCGTACTTTTTCTTAGTCTTCATCTTATCCTGAACATTTATGAAGAAAAAAACATATCTTCATAAAGGATTTTATTTATTACATAGATTTTAAGTATGATGTACTGCAAGATATTATTTGTAAAAGTTGAAAGTTAGCAATGATAAAGAAATTTCGAGGGCGTATTTACGGTACAAACCCCGAATAGAATCAACTTCATAAATTAGGGGACTAGCGTAACAAGAAATAATGTTTTCAGTATTAAATCCTCAAAATTATTAGACGCTGCGAAATAAACCTAGCAAATTATGAAAAAATATGATCATAAACAAGCTCATTTTAGCGTTGCATAATGACTCTTACGTAATAGTAATAAGGTTTATTTTGGGGTGTGAGTGAAGTTATCTGCAACTGAGCAGCGTGCGTACAAGGATTATTAACCGCAGTTGATTGCCGCGGAAAATTGGATGGGGACCTGCATGCAAGCAATACCATTAATGATAGGCACTTGTTTCAAAGGCAGTAAATTAGTTTGTGCTGCTTTAAATTAGCTTGGTGTTGAGAGATCACATTTGGCTACGGCGTAGCAACGTAGAGTTTGGCGTAGCACCGTAGCAGTTTTACTTGTACTTAGGCTTTTACCATCTTAACTATGTAGATCAGGGGCATAGCTGTAGCTTTGTTAAGGGGGGGGGGGGGGTCCAAAGGTTCCAATATACAAAGATCTTTGTTAAGGGGGGGGTCCAAAGGTTCCAAAATACAAAAATTGACTAGGTTTCCTCTGAACTTAATGGGCTAAGGGGGGGGGGGGGGTCCGGACCCCCTAAACCCCCCCTTATATACGTCCATGATGTAGATATATTATAAACAGCGTCAGGAGGCAATACTTGTCTATAAATAGGTAACGTAGTGCCTGGGACAATGTTCAGATAGAACAGGTTTGCCCAGTCCTACACCCCGGCCATATCCACAGGAAAGACATTGTCAAAACGCGTGAGGCTGATTAAGCCGCGGGTTTCCTCTCTATGTTTTCCTTGAACGTTTAAAGCACTTGTTAATGTGCACATATCTTTGTACATACAAACATAAAATGTTGTTCTTTCACTCTCATTACATGTTTCATACAGGCTTCCCAGTTTAGGTCGTGTAGCAGTTGTAGCGTAACAAAAAGACATCAAAGTTGTATGTATATTTGACTACAAAAACGGTCCAAAAACTTTTGAAGTTTTATAAAATAAATAACTTAGAAACTAATTTCAACTTTTGTTTTTATAGGTGGTAAAACAGATATTTTTTAAGAACCGCTTATCTCATTACGAACTTAAACTGCAATCTTTTTTGTAATCCCGATTAGGCGAACGGTGAGCGGCTGACTGTCAGCTGACGATCTTTTTCTGTTAGATTTAGTGAATCTTAAGCATAGTTTAACCAGTGTTGAGTGGCGTTTAGAAGTAAGGCCTTCTGAGAGGCGTATGGGTGGCGTATTGGTCGCTTACTCACTGTCGAATGAGATTCGAAATGGAAAGAAAGCCAATCAGCCTCTCACTGAATGAGTAAGCAAGCAAAACGCAACAAACTGCGTACAGTATGCACTGTATGGGCATTTCATTTAAAAACTATAGGGAGGCAAACTCGAAGAAAACAGCCGCTCATGGTTCGCCTAATCAGGTCGCCAATTCAGGTAAAATATTTATCTGACAATTTAGTAAGACATTTTACTTTTCATTCAAATAACAGTTGATTTAACAGCCGTTTGAGAAGACTAATCCAATTTAAATAATACAGTATTTTTAAGGACATTCTACGAATTATTTTATTACATTTGGATCACATAGACTTAAAATTCAGGCCAATGCTTTGTTCGATCTCTTTTTTGTCGACTTTCGCGAGTAATAGTCACGTTTCGGGCAACTCGCGTCCGTTTCGTAATTATTCCCAAATTCGTAAAGTGAAGAATGGAACTTGGCTCCATAACTTAGGCTTATTGATTCACTCTACCGACTTTAAGGTGAAGTTACGTGATCTAATTTGAAATTTCTCGTGGAAGTTTCTCGGACGGTTTTCTTGAATAATTGTCTTTGAAATATAATATGAAATTGAAATTGTAACGTGACGACTGTTCGTGATAGTGCCTTCGTCAAACGTAATGAAGGGTGCTGAAATAAACTATCTTACGTGAAGACAGAGATTGTCAGGGCCTAGTGGAAAAGTGTTTCGACCTTCAATCTGAAAGTCGTAAGTTCGTGTAAGCAAGTGGCCATGTCTGGTGACAAAGTTTTTAGGCCGCCTAAGAGGCCTCCGTCATGGCTTAACGATTTAAATTATTATTATTTTTATTATATTATTTATTTCAGAAAGTGTCCATAATTATTACGCAAATTAACAATATTATATTATACAGAACATTACAATAAAACTAAAATTAAAAATAAATAAATTAGAAGTCAAATTAACAAAATGTGGTACATATTAGGTACACAGAAAATTACAATAAAAATAAAATTATGTAATAATAAATAAATGAATAAATTAAATGTCAAGATGGTCCCATAATCTTTAACTTTGAAAAACCTTAAACTGAAAAGCCGGGACTGACAATTTAACGTGCCCTTTCCCATTCTGACACATCTAATCTGTTAGATACACACTTTAGTCTATCACAAATATTGAATAGCTTATCCATTTATTGGAAAACAGACAGATGGTTTGAAATATTACAATGAAAATCTGTTATATTCTTTAGAATCAGATTGATAGTATCCGGGATCAAATCATCGCTAGAACGAATCGTCGAAAGAAGCTCAGATTTTTCGCGGGGTTCTAAATCACTGGGAGATGAATTTGGCAGTGAGCCACGCCCAATCTCTTTACTCCCGACCGTATGTAGAGCAGACTTTACCTGGATCTAATTAGCAAATTGGTATTCATAGAGATAGGAACATAACCGTAAAAAGTTTGTTTTACACGAGGCGAAACGACGCAAGCATGAGACAACTATATAATCGCACAGTCAACAATGCAGGTTGATGACCTTTAGTACTTACAGCTTTAGACGTAGAAGTGTGCGTGCATGGTTTATTGCTTCCATTGATAAAAAGAGCCACTTGACCCAGCGATGGAAAAGTATAAGTTGTGAAAAGTAAATTTTTTTTCTTCTGTTTTTTTTATTCTAAATTATGCTTTTTATTTAAGAAAAAACCTGATTTTACTTAAAAAGGATTTTGGGTGTTAATTTATTCCCTAATACTTACTTAGCTATGTTTAAATCCAAAAAAGATATCAAGTCATTAACAACTTTGGGCACCTTCAATTTATGCGTTTCTTGATTAATTCTTTCCTTCTTTCTTTTCCTTTAATTTAAGTTTTTTCATACAAAGCGAGCGGTGCGGCAACAGCGTTCGCGGTACGGCGTTCGCGGTACGGGCGTCGCGCGGTTGACGTACCGCTCGCTTTGTATGAAAAAACACGATCGTCTGTGCGCTGCACGACTAACGCACTGCTTTGGCACTGCAGCAGGCCGTCAAGAAACGCATAAGTTGAAGGCGCCCTGGCATTAAGGGGCCTGCGACAGGCGAATTTCCATAAAAACGAAATCATTTAAAATTTAAGCATATTTTTATCAGTTTATATTGTTAAATTAAGAGAGTAGGTATTTATCTAGGTTCCTGTTACACTTTTGTTCCGAAAAACTTACCTAAAAAGATATGTAAGCAAATTGAATTGAAATCTTTGTAGGTACACCAAAAATGGCATTTTTATTTTCATTTGTTCTATAGTAAGTTTTTTGGAACAAAAGTGTAACAGGAACCTAGATAAATACCTACTGCCTTTATCCAAATAATAACCTATAGTGATAAAAATATGTTAAAACGATAGTGGGCAAACTTCACCCAGCTCCGCCAGCAATGTAATTAATATGACTCAAAAGACCTAACAAAATTAAGCATTTTTTATTATCGACGCATTAAAATCTATCCCAGGGGTCACTAGATAAATCCATGTTTGTACCTAATCTGAGTAGTACTAGTACTAGATTTTATGACAAGGGAGCAATTAGTAGATTGTTACAAGTTGGTTGAAAGTAACCTATTCAGGCATGAGATGGTTTGGCGCACGAGCGTAGCGAGAGCACCAATAGTTCAAGTGCATAAATAGGTCTTTCACCCGAAGTAAACACTGCTTTTCATTTCGAATGTGAGGAAAGTAATTCGCCGGCCTTGGCCAAACAGTTCGTATTGAAATGTATGGCAGATAACTCACTTGGCTACGGTCAGGATCCCAATCCCGTGATCCAGATCTCGTGATCCTGATTACGTAATCCTAATCCCATGATCCTGATTCCGTGATCCTTATCCCGTGATCCAGATCCCGTGATCCTGCGTGATCTTGATCCCGTGATCCTAATCTCGTGAACCTGATCCTGTCATCCTGATCCAGTGATCCTGTATAATCCTGATCCCGTGATCCTGATCCTGTGATTCTGGTCCAGTGATCCTGCGTAATCCTGATCCCATAAACCAATTACACCGAACGCGTGCCCACGCCCCACCGACTGCATCTCTCGCCATGCAGAGAAGCCGATACCGGTCACGCTGGCTACTCCCCGACAACGTGATTACGCTTCTGCAGCGGCCAACAACCCTGCAGCTCCTCAAACAAAGGGGAAGAAGCAGAGCTGTGAGCCAGTTCGCAGTGCTGCAACCGCTAGGGCTCCACGGAAGGAACCCTGTGACGCAGAGGGCTTTACCGAGGTGATAAGGAAGAAACGGAAGCCCTCTAGCCGAAACCAGTGTGGTACTGCGCTGAGATCCAGCGAGCAGCACTTCCGAGCGGAAGTACCCACCACGCAGATCTACGTGTCCCGTGTTCACTTCGACGTGAAGACCGTAGAGGTGGTGGAGTACATCAAGAAGAAAGCCGGATTGGGATTGAGGGTCGAGAAGTTGGACTCTCATCGTAATGTGAGCTTTAGCTCATTCATGGTGAGGGTCCCTACGGAGAGATTGAAGACCTTCATGAGCCCTGACTTCTGGCCGAAAGGGGTGAAGTTTCGGCGGTTCAAGGGCCGCCTGTCACGTGATACCCCGCGCCGTGACACACAGACCTAGATTAAGTTTTATTCATATGTATTTTTAGGTTTAAGGTATTTATTTCTATGGGCCTTAGAATTAGTTTTTACCATCTGTACTATTCTTAAGTTGCCTGAAATAAAGTTTATATTATTATTATTATTATTATAAACATAATTACGAATCATTATTATGATTCATAAAAGGAATTGCGGTAACGGCCATTTTAGCACCTCTGTAAGTTGAACCTATTCGACTTAAAATAAATAGAGAACCCTCGAACAGAATTTGATGTGCATTGGCACAGATAAACATGGCAGTGATACCTTTTAAACAAAAGTATTCTAATCTGTGGCGGCCGTAGTGGGTCCATACATTTATGACCAAAAATGCGGTAACGGCCATTTTAGCCTGTCTGTAAGTTAAACCTATTCGACTTAAAATAAATAGAGAACCCTGGGACAGAATTTGATGCGCATTGGCACAGAGATACATGGATGTGATACCTTCTAAACAAAAGTAGTCTGAGCTGTGGCGGCCGTGGGTGAAGTGCCCATACATTTTTGCCCACACTCCTTTAAATTATTTTGGTATTACTTTCCTAGGTACGTACGTACGCTCGCCGGTCCCTTAAGGTTACAAGGTAAAGTTAAGGTGATCATCTTCGTTTCCTAATGATTACAGTAATAGGACACTAGAGTAGTAGCCAATTAGAGATTGACAACGAATAGGATTAATTTACTTGTTACTAAGAATGGGAGCTAATTAACAGATCAGGACTGAAATAGGACACTTGACTATTTGATTTTATTTCTTGTCAAGATTCTTTTTATTTCTGGACTTTATTTGTAATCTCTAATAAGGCAGTAAGAAATCTGATATTTATTTTACTTAATATTTTTTTTACTTTCAGTGGGCAAGCTACAATTTTTTTTCCTGATAATGTTTAGTACTTATCATAGTAGTCGAATAGATGTGGCCGTGAGTTGAACAAACATATCATAAGAACGTAAATATTCACAATTTAGAACTCTCTCGGGGCTTATTAAATTTGACCTTTAGCAAAAACATCTTTGATGCTTACGATACTGAAATTAGACTATAGCACTGGTTTTTTGACGTGTAGTTAACGCTATATCATTGACCAAGCACGTATAGACATGCCGCCGAAAGAGACAAAAAATCGTGAATCCACTGTTTCGTACTATTTTGTTCAGAACATTAATGTTCCAACCAAAGAAAAAGGTGACATGCACTAAGGCAGTGATCCTTAAACTTTTTGTGTTCATGGTACATCAATGGTACATCTAGGAAAGCGGAAACTGTTAGAGGTACATCGTAAATGAAAAATCATTTTTGTTTAGTTGAGCATAATGCTTAAATATTTGGAGTAACTTAATTGAAAATGAAATGAAATGAAACGAAATGATTTATTTGCGTGAAGTGTGGTGCACAAAGAACTTACACCTCTCCTATCTAAATTAGATCCACACACGTCGCTAGGATACCCAGCATGCAAAAATGAAATAGGTACCTAGATTACATTTTAAATTAACTAATAAATACATTTACTATAATTATTATGCTTTAAAAACAAGTTAGATTAACCTAATAAATCCTTAACACTATAAAAACACTTGTCAACCAGCCAAGAATACAATTTTGTTTTAAATTTTTTATATGGCAATTCTCTTGTTGTTCTTGGTATTTTATTAAATATTTTTATGCACATAATGTACCAATTTTTATGATTTAGAGCTGTTTTTCGAACTGGAAGTAATAATCTAGTAGGGTCCCTTAATTTTACTTTTGAATTTATTTTATCTATGTAGGTACTTATCAAAGTATATGTTGTTCTCAATAACAAAACAGCATACTGAGATAGGTAACCTTATTTTTCTGAGGCTCACCAACTAATGACCACGGTACACCAGTGTGCCACGGCACATCCTTTGCGGAACACTGCACTAAGGGTTTGTACACAAAACTGCGATGCGATGCGAATTCGCATCGCAGAAATCCATAGTAACCTCTATCTACATACGGATACAGCGTAGTTAGCCGCAGATTTTTGCCATGCGATGCGAATTCGCAGTTTTGTGTTCAAGCCCTAAGGGATAAACAATTTTATATAGGTATAGGTATATTTCCTTTTTTAGGGACCTGTCCAGATGTCGTCTTTTATGTTACTCTGTCTACGCGCTAAACACACGGTATTATGGTGGAAAGATATTTGACATTACTAGAACTTTGATTATACTTACCTTTGATTACGTATATAGGCAATCAAAGCTAACCACAAAAAGCAAAACCACAGATAGATAGATCAAATTATCGAAACTGGCCGTTTGTATAATACAAGTCTGTTTCTTCGATAATAGCTATAGAAAACAAAGGTTGCTTGTACAATACAAGTGGGTAAATTAATAAAAAAACCGACTTCAATGTGAATGACTAAGCAATTTTCTGCAATCTTGAGGTGCATTTCTGTTCATAACTCCGAAGACCCTTGATAGATCCTCACCAATTTTTTTGTGGCACCAATCGGAAAGTATAGGGTATACTTTCCGATTGGTGCCACAAAAAAATACAAAACCTTGAAACAAAAAAATAATTTTCCAAATCGGTTCAGGTTCGAGTATTCGGTGAACATAAATAAAAAAGGCCACAAAAAAATATTCCGACGAATTGAGAATCTCCTCCGTTTTTTGAAGTCGGTTATAAAAATACTTTAAAACAAACTGGCCATACAAAAACCTTTTTTTGTAAAACAAGCTGTTTGTCAAGTGTCAGTCTGACGTGATCATCAGACTTTTTGACGTGTGCTAACTTGTAACTAGAATTTCAGATATTGTAAAAAGTCTATGTGGTACAAGCCAGCTTAATTTGGAAACTTTCCCAATTTCTTTTATTAGAAACAGAGGTCATAAACAGCAGATATTTACAAGTTTTGGCGTCTCGATTTTTGTTACGTCACTACCAAACTCTGACAATAAGATTACTTTTACTATTAACAATACAATTACTATTAAAACAAATCTCTGCTTTTTCAATAAATG
This sequence comes from Camptogramma bilineatum, assembly GCA_958496255.1. Taxonomy (NCBI): domain Eukaryota; kingdom Metazoa; phylum Arthropoda; class Insecta; order Lepidoptera; family Geometridae; genus Camptogramma; species Camptogramma bilineatum. The sequence continues at coordinate 3,262,482 of OY292463.1, read as the reverse complement.
CGAATTGACTGCGACACTGCGACACAGTTTTACTCAAAGAGAAAGTATCAGTATTATTCCTTTCATCTTAGGTTTTTATACATATTTTATACATTATCTTAGGCAAGTCTGCAGACATGCCCGCGGGCATATCCATCTAGTGAATTTTCCGCTTTATGCAGATGTCATTGGTTTTCAAAAGTCGGGGCCCTGTCAAACAAAACGCGAAGCGAACGTGAACGCGAAGCGCATCGTGTAGGTAATGTATTATACTATGGCTAATACGGCTCGCTTTCGCTTTTCTATATGACTATAGTCGTATTGCTCATTATACGGACTAAAATTGAAGGAAAAAATGTCATTTTTCCTTCAATTTTGATTAGTTTTGATACGTTTTATGTCAAAATTGAAGGACAAATGACATTTTTTCCTTCACTTTTAGTCCGTATAATGAGCAATACGACTATAGATTCAAAGCCCAATTCACTACATAATAAAAATGGTTCACCAGGTATTCGGTTCGCTGTAAGTTGCACTACTTACGATATACTCGTAAGTTGCTTTCAAGTAAAGCTTACTATTTTTATCTGGCTCACGATTTTGCCTGGATGTAGATTATAGGAACGGATCATTTTTCGCTATAAAAAATGGCTTATAATATTTACTTTCCGTGACCATATAGAGAATAATTATATCCTTAGTATCTTATGTATAAAAACTAGTGCGCCGTTATTACAAGCTCACGCATTGTTTTCGATGAAAAACAAAAAACAAACAACGCTCTAGCTAGTGAGCTTATATTTTTATTCATAAGACACTACTTTTATGAGCCTGTCTAGTTTTAATTGTTATAAATCTATTTCAAGTTTTCTTATAGTTACTTTAGGGTTGGCTTTGATAGTACTATTAATAATAATTAAGTTGACCCATAACAGTATTACCAATAAGCTAAGTGGGCCGACCTACTTATAAAATTCGGAGCTCTACTACGTAAACGAAAGCAAAGCGCTTGCTATGACTTTGTATTTGGCACATGTTCACATTTTGGAAGTCTCCATACCTGAGTTTGTAAGTCCCTCGCCGTACGTCTCTCCATGATATTTATCAGTTAAGAGTGCGTCAAATATATTATTATAATTGAGTATTATGATTTATTTTCTACTTGGACATCAGAGGGGAGTGGCCACTTTTGGTGTTTCAATGTTTCACATACAATACTTACATCATTAATCATTTAAACATGGTTGTAGTGGTAAAAAAAGGCAATTGTGAAATTCCAGACAGAACGTTGCCTTTTTTACTACTTTTATGAAACATTATGCAACACCAAAAGTGCCCCCTTTAGCCCCCCTGGACTTTCAAAGTCATGTCTATTTTTGATATTATTGCCAAAACTATACAGAATAGGAGGCTAGGTGACCGCACCCGGTACTTTTATACTAAAATTAAATTCACCCATAGCATGTTACGGTAGAGGCTTTTGTCGATGGGTTATTGATATTAGATCGATAAGGGAGCGTCAATAACTGCGTCATCAAAACCGGATGCTAGCGGCGTAGCCAGAACTTGTTTTTAAGGGGTTTGAAGAGGATCTTCCAATTGTACTAATAATTGTAAGTAAGTAATAATTTACTCAGGGAGTGGGCACACGACGTTTTGACGACGTTCACATCGCGCAGCAAAAAACGCAGTGTGCTCGTGCCCTTACTAATAATTCAAAAATCACAAATCATTGTATTCAGAACAGACAAGTAGGAACATAGTTTACAGAAGTACGATGAAACTGCAAAAGTTAATAACTGGTGTAGCAGCTTCAACGCCCATAACCCATATCCCATATACTTACCTAACAAGAACAAAATTCACCATTCCATATTTTTTTCATTAAACAAATGTATTGATTATATTGTTTTGATAACTGCACAATGCTGGTCTTATGGAGGATTCGTTATGGTTACGTATTTATGTCACGAAAATTACAAGACAGATTTTTGAAATCCATAGGAACGTTTGACAGATTTTTGATTTCTTTTTTTTCATAATACAGGAATTCGAATTCCACAAATTCTTAAGCCAGATTTTCATTTGTTTTTTTTTTACAAGACAGAAATACAAAATACATCTAAACATTTTCCAGAAATTTGAACATCCAGATAATTCACTTTACCGCATGTTTGTTTTCCATATAATTTGTTTTCCATATATTTTGTGATCCCGAAAAATCATGGTTCAGGAAAGACCTATTACAAAATTATGTATTCAATCTTTCTAGTAATCATTCAGAGCGTTATAAATACTAGGTACCATAAAATTAAATGACCGATGTCCATTATGTAGCTTGAAGTACTGTAGGTAGATATCTATTTAATATTGTACCTAGTTACTTTTTTTTTATTACCTTTAACATTTCCTAACTAATTTCGTGCTAGATGGTTAAGTAACCTCACCAAACACTTTTGGCAAATTATCAAAGTTTAACCTAAATCTTCCATCCATTTCGAATTTGTGACGGCTCCGGCGCTTCGGGAAGTGCAGCCCCTCCGCCCTTACGTAACAAAACGCGGCATCAGCACGAGCTGGAGCGGCTGAGGCTGGTCGCCGCCGAAGGTGGCGACCAAACAGCCGAAGCTGCGAAGCTGTGCCGCGTTTTGTCACAGCGGGTGGGGGCTGCATCTCCCTTCGCGCCTCCGAGTTCATAAAAACACTCTCGGGTAGGACAGACAAGACTACGTGGAAGTCGGGGTGGGCAGATTCGGTTCTGAGACCGATAATAACCTAAAAACGTTTCGGGTAAAAATTTAGTATTAAGAAGCAGGATTTTGGGGGGGTGGGGGTAGGAGGGGGGAGAGGGGGTTCCCCCTCCCCCTGGTACCACTCCCATTACAAGGTAACGCACCGTTCTGGAGATAATCAAATTATTGCTTTGAAATACAAACTGGTAAAAATTGGTAAAAATTTAGTATTTGGTACCTACCTAACAGTATTTTAGGGGGGAGATCCCCCACCCCCCTGGTACCACTCCCATCACAAGGTAACGCACCGTTCTTGAGAAAATCAAATTATTGTAACCTAACCTAACCTTTTTTTTTTTAGAAAGGGTTCGCTTCGCTCGCTTTTTTATATACAAACCTAACCTAACCTACAGGATGCCCTGTGTCGGATCTGATTTAGTTTCTCTTTTAGATGTTATGGGGGTTTGTGCGACCAGATTTTGTGGGTGGGCTCGCTTCGTTTGCTTTTTTATAAACAAACCTAACCTAACCTACAGGGTACCTCGTGTCGGTTGCCCCGTGTAGGTTAGGTTAGATAAAAAAAAAAGGTTAGGTTAGGTTACAATAATTTTATTTTCTCAAGAATGGTGCGTTACCTTGTAATGAGAGTGGTACCAGGGGGGCGGGGGATCCCTCCACCCTCCCCCCCCACCAAAATACTGTTACCGAATACTAAATTTTTACCAATTTTTACCAGTTTGTATATAAAACAATAATTTGATTATCTCCAGAACGGTGCCTTACCTTGTAATAGGAGTGGTACCAGGGGGGAGGGGGAACCCCCCCCCCAACCTCCCCCCTCACCGCCCCCCTCAAAATCCTGCTTCGTAATACTAAATCCAACCCAAGATGGAAAAGGTTTTATATGGCTGGAAATTTTCTGGTAAGCGTTACTTCTGTCTTTTAAAATAAGGTATAAGGATATTGTTATCGAATGAAAAAAAAACGAACTGATAATCTGGCATTAGTGTTTCTGTCAAATGAGACTTCTGTGAAACGTTTTATCGGAGTAATAAAATTATGTAAAACATAGTATCTGGATTTCGAGTTTCTATCAAACGTTTTATGGATTTCAAAATTCGGTGTATCGTTTTTCGAAAGATTGATAGGTTACCATTCGTTATACATGATATTTAGCGAAACCAGCAATGCAAACAATTTTAGGGAAGGCTCCAGTTTTGGCCCCACAGTTTGGCCCTCACTACAAGCCTGTTGTGTGCCAACGGACAAAAGCTTTTACACCTTGAACAAAATATGATGGATATTATGTTTCACTCATCCACTCGTATTTTGGCTAAACTTCTTTTAACTGAGTGCTAAAATAAGCGATTTTCATGCAATTATAGCACAATAGGCTTGTGACTCGTTATGTACACTCTCACTCGTAAGAATATTTAGACCACTTGAAGGCCTCTCTCATGGCTGCACGACTCTATAGGCGGGACTGACAACTTAACGTGCCTTCCGAAGCACAGAAGCGCTTAGTAGTTATTGTTCACTAGCAGCTCCGACAGGAGTATTAATTATTATTTATTAATTATTCTGTGCCTAAGCAGTCACTGATTAATTTTGTAGCGTTCTCAACATCTTTTTTTTTAAACTCGGCTTAATAATTAATCTTTTTTTTGTATTTGTCTAGGAGTATATTTGTTTCCGTTGAGTATTCTAAAACTGTATTCGTGTTAATTAAATTCTCACTGAAAACATATTGGTAAAACAATTTCAGGTTGTAGGCTTTAGATTTGAATGCAATATCGAAATATTTGCTATGTCTAACGTCAATATTATTCCATCTGTGTAAATTTCAATTCATGAAACGAACTTTGTATTGAAGCTTAAAATCATAACCATCGTCTAACATTGACTTTAAGATCTCTGAACAAAAACTTCTGTATACTACTGGTATCTATAGGTAAAATAAGCTTTTATAGATATAAAATTACCAGCTTTGTCTGCATTTACTTAAGAGTGCGAACTATGGTGACGTAACAACCGCTTAGTATATTTCTATAGAAAAAAATTATATTGGTAAGTAGTACAGATTACTAAGCGCGAGTTTCTAACTTTTCGAGCGCGTTGACTAAAACTATGATTTGTATGAAAAAAAAAACAGAGCCATTCATTAATTGAACTTATAAATAAGTAACAAAATAATCGGAGGTAACATTAAAGCAATCAAGTAGTTAAAAACTTCACTTCATACCTTGAACATGTCATGGTTTCTAGTGTTTTCATAACATTCCCGCAACTCCATCGCTGTATAAACCAGAAAGAGATAGATAAACTACCTTTGTTATTGCAAAACTTCTCTCCTTCCGATCCAGCTTCCAAGAGCGTTTAAACTTTTACACAACAAAATACACTCAAGAAAACACAAGAACCATTCTACAGAATCGGAGCAACGAGCCTAAAGCTCTAATTTGTTCGTTGTTTGTACGCACGGAACGTAAAGGAGCAATACCCAAACTTCCCCTATCAAACACGTCTTGTGTGAAATCGTGCCGGGTATGAATAGCCGAGTGATTTTCTGGCAGCACAGTAAATAAGAACATTCCTCGCACTGCGCTGTTAAACGTAATCGACCGTTCCCGAAAGTATTAAAGAAGCAGACTGTATATTGCATAAGTTAAGATGTTACAATGAAAACTTTGAGCTGAGCGCCGAGTGTGCGCGATTCCTCTTACGATATACAGTCAGCCGCAAGGACGATTAGCGAACTTTGACGACTGAGTGTACTAGATTAGCTTTATAAATAAAACGAATTGGAATACGAATTTGAAGACGCGGAAGACATCTAAGCATGCAGGATCTCTTGAAAATTTCCCATCAGGTTCAAGGCCCACGCTTTGCAGAAGTTAGCTTTCCATGCGTGACAACCACAGTCCTCCTAGCCAAGTGGCATCAATCGATTCTATTTCTACAAAATGCGCTAAAATGTTAGATTATGTAAAACTACTATACTTATTTGGTTTTGAGAGCTATTTAATTAAAATAAAGAGCTATTGTTAATTTATTTCAGCTCTTTATGTCCTGAAATTTCAAAGTTCACAGTTGACGCGTCAGGCTGAGACTCCACCAAAGCGGAGATGTGTGAGATGTGTTTTAAACAATCAATAGAATTTCGTTATTCAAACATGTCATCTCGTCTTTTGAAATTCTAAGTATTGGTTGTTTAAAACACATCTCACATATTTCCGCTTTGGTGGAGTCTCAGCCTCAAAGAGGACATAATCGAAGCTTTATCAGAATGTGTTGAAAAGGTATTTAAAAAGGCTTGAAATAACAAAAATAAACAAAGGCCTCAACTGTGTCGCACGGTACTCATTCACTCAGTCAGTCATTAAGGATTCTATGAATTTCTGAGGTACTTGGAGGCACGCCTAAAATTTACACAAGCCCTTATTTTGTAGTAGTTAGCATTGTATATGAGGCCAAATAGCAACTAAACTAAGCAAATACTTAATAGCAATCTCTCTAGACATAAGTACATGTCATCATACAGTGATGAGTGGTAGTCGGTGGAAAGAGGCTACATAGACCGTAGCAGTTCGAACAAGAGTAAAATTTTTTTATTTTTATTTTTGTTATTTCATATTTTTATACTAAATTATTGTATTGTTATCGGTCCATAATAAGTATGCATAGTTCAATTAAACTAACGTTTTGAAGTGGTTCAAAATCACGTTCAAAGGTTCCGATAGATTTATAAATCGATAGATATGTAATAAAGTTAGGTACAAATAGTTAAAAATATTTTGAAATATTTATATTGTTGACTGTACCTCGGCCTCATCAAGGAAAGTACTGTTACATAATGTTATGATGCCCGTATACTGCCTACGTGAGCACATAATATGATGGACATTTTTATATTGTTTTGAAATTGGATTTTTTATGAAACATGCAAATTTTAACCAATTTCAGAAGGGTTTATTTTGATTATTATACACCTAAATATGTAAAAAGGCTCAGTGTGTACACTTACTAACCACTTTACAGTCCGCGGTTCGTATTTTGCGACTAACAACAATCGTGTTAACAGTTCCTGGGGGAAATATGAACCGCGGACTGTTGGCCGTCTCGTCCCCTATTCTAAACGTAAATGCTTGGTAAACTGACAGTTTTTGTTCTGCTACTCACTACTAGATGGTGCTGATTGAACTACCCTACAGATTTGGGGAAAAAATCCAATACTGGCAATGAAAAAATTTTGAGAGAAAAAATAATCTGTGGGAAGGGTCGGTCAGTTTTTGTTTGCGATTTTGTGTGTAGTGAACGGTCTGAATAAATCTTGTAAGTACTTTGATTTTACAACGTAATTCCACAAGAATTATACATCAAATTAAAGCTAAGGGTGTAATGTTTACGATGGTGTATGATAATTAAAGTTTGAAAACGAGAAAACTGTAATTTGAAGCTTGAAAAGATACGACATTTTTTTGCCGTTTTTTTTGGAAATTTCATTGTTTATTTTCTTATTGTTATTCGTATTAGCTTCTTAGAATTATGATAAAAATAAGGAAAGGATGGTTTCTAGCTATATTTATCATGGTTTCACAGACATTTTTTATTTTGATCTAGCTATAGTACTTTTTCTACTGTAATCGGATTTGTTGAGTACGCCGCGCGTAGCTGGTGTGCGTAAATCGCGCTGTTTTGGGGCGGACGGTGAGGGGGAGTGTTGGCTCGGCGCGTGGACTGGTGAGTGGCTAAGATTTGCACTTTGGATACTTTTGAGATTTTTAGGGGGATAGTCAGAAGAGCCGTTTTTTCATGGACCTACTATTTTCTCCTATTAGTAGGACCACGAGGGAGACCTATTTCTGTCTTTCCTATTATATACTATAAATAGAAACAACCAATAATTTATACACCTGTATATTAAAAAAACACGACGATAAACGTTTAGCTAAAGCATATCTACAGCTCATGTCAAAAATGACAGCTCATGTCAAAAATGACAGTTAGTGTCAAAAAATGACACTAGATGTCAAAAATGACAGATTATGTCAAATTGACATATTATATTAAATTGACAGATTGGCCATATCTCGAAAACCACTTATCCTAGACTCTCCGTTCCCGGTTTAAATGAAAGCTATGACCAAGATCTACATTTTAAATGACAGCTGTCAAACTTCAAACGGCCATATCTCGGAAACTACTCGACCTAGACTCTCCGTTCTCGGTTCAAATGAAAGCTATGACGAAGAACTACATTTCAATGACAGCTGTCAAACTTCAAATGGCCATATCTCGGAAACTACTCGACCTAGACTCTCCGTTCTCGGTTCAAATGAAAGCTATGACGGAGATCTACATTTAAAGTGACAGCTGTCAAAATGACATCTGTCATCTGAAATGTAGATCTTGGTCATAGCTTTCATATGAACTGAAAAAGAAGACTCTAGGACGAGTATTTTCCGAGATGTGGCCGTTTGAAGTTTGACAGCTGTCATTGAAAATGTAGTTCTCCATCATAGCTTTCATTTGAACTGAGAATGGAGAGTCTAGGTCGAGTAGTTTCCGAGATATGGCCGTTTGAAGTTTGACAGCTGTCATTGAAAATGTAGATCTTGGTCATAGCTTTCATTTGAACCGGGAACGGAGAGTCTAGGATAAGTGGTTTTCGAGATATGGCCTGGCCAATCTGTCAATTTAATATAATATGTCAATTTGACATAATCTGTCATTTTTGACATCTAGTGTCATGATCTACCTTAATTGTCATTTTTTGATACTGTCATTTTTTGACATTAACTGTCATTTTCGCATATCTGTTATTTTTGACATCTAGTGTCATATTCTACCTTAATTGTCATTTTTTGACATTAACTGTCATTTTTTGACATTAACTGTCATTTTTTGACACTAACTGTCATTTTTTGACATTAACTGTCATTTTCGCATATCTGTCATTTTTGACATGAGCTGTCGTTTTTGACATGAGCTGTAGATATGCTTTAGCTAAACGTTTATCGTCGTGTTTTTTTAATATACAGGGTGTATAAATTATTGGTTGTTTCTATTTATAGTATATAATAGGAAAGACAGAAATAGGTCTCCCTCGTGGTCCTACTACTAGGAGAAAATAGTAGGTCCATGAAAAAACGGCTGTCAGAAGTTCATCCACATTCATCTTGCAGACGCTAATTTTTTACAGAAGTGTTCGTCTGTATAATGGTTAAAAAGATTTAAACTTGTAGTTTGATGGTACGCCAAAGTAAAGAAAAGACCAAAAACTATAGTTTGGCCGAAACCGCTGTACCGCTCCTTGTGAAGTGTGGCGAGGTGGGGGCCGAGGAAAAGTGAGGAAAAGTAAGCGTTGACAGCAGACTGATGGCATAGAATAGATAAATATAGTACGATATTTCCCCCCGTCTCGCCGCGCGCATACCTAAGGCGCGGTACAGCGGTTTTGGTCAAACTATAGTCAATATACATTACTAGCTGCCGCCCGCGGCTTTGTTACTCTGATTAAAAGGTTACTTTAGTCCGAGTAGCGAAGGTTAAAAGGTTGGCTACTTAAAATTACGCGGTACTCGGATAAAAAGCCTATTACCTTCCTCAAGAGTTTAGCTATTAAATGCAGAAATAATATTTCAAATCAAGTCTGATGTTAGCACGTTCAAATAAACAAACAAACAAACTCTTTTGCTATTATATTAGTACTAGCGGACGCCCGCGGCTTTGCCCGCGTGGACTACTACTTTTTTAACCCACGGGAAACATGCATTTTTTTGGGATAAAAAGTAGCCTATGTCACTCTCCAGCCCTTCAACTATCTTCACACAAAAATCACGTCAATCCGTTTCTCCGTTACGTGAAAGCAGGACAAACAAGCACACTTTCACATTTATAATATGGGTATGGATAGGTATAAGGTATAGATAATCTGAATTCCATGTCAGTAAGACCATAAGTTGGTACTTCACAGTTCCGAATCTTCCCGGCCCACGTCGGAATCCTGATTATCGCTGGAAGCTCTTTATCCTTTTGTTTTTGTTCGTTAATTATTATACTCGGTAATTGGATTATGAGATTAAAGGCTCCTTCTGTAACCGTGTCGTGCACAAAGGAGTGTGTTTGGTCTTTTCTAAGGGAGTGTCCACATTGCGTTTTTTGCAGCGCGTTTGTATCGATACAAACGCGATTCGAACGCGATGCGAACGCGCAGCCCCCCGCGCAGCCCCTCCCGGTTCGCTTTTGTATGGAAAAATACGCGTTGCGAACGCGCGTTTGTATCGATACAAACGCGCAGCTCAAAAACGCGCTGCAGAAAACGCAATGTGGACACTCCCTAAGGACTTTTTTAATTTCAGGAGTTGTAATTATTGCATACAAAACCGTGTTGGCGTTGCTACGTAAATCTAAAGATTGTTGTTAAAAAATTAATCCATAGATGGAACAAAAAAAAAAAAAATACAATAATTCCGAGAAACCATTTTATATTTTAATTTTTATAAGTGACGATTGATATGTAGTTGTAGCGTTATGAATGCAATACTTATATGAATGCAACATTAATTTCAAGCAAGTGAGCTGAAACTGGCAGAAAGGGCCTCGCAGCTTAGTTGGTGGGTTCGATTCCTAACCAGGACAAACATTTGTGTGATAAACATAAATGTTCAAAAAAAAATGTGCTTTGCTTAGTTTGGGAATAGATGTCGTTGTGTGAAGTCCACCAATATTAATATATTTATTCTCATTTTTGTAAGCGACGATTGATTAGTAGCGTTATGAATGCATAACATGAATGCTACGTTAATTTTAACATTTATTAGAGAACACTTTCGAAAAATGCTGAAAATCTTAATAAAGCACCTATTCCTGTAAGTTTAAAGTTGATTTAAGGCTGTTGATGAATAATACTCGGGATTTGATAAGGTTTGGTGACCAAAATTAAATTTTAAATTCGAAGTTACAATTCAGTTTGATATTTATTGCAAACGGCTAGCTGCTAATTTATTTGTTTCATCGACTGTACATAATTAGATTTTGATTAAATTTGTGTTTGAACAAGTACAGACACTAACAACAGTAGATTAATATCTAGTTTTTATTTGTTCAACTTTCATGAATTTGAAGGTATTTGAAAGTCAATAGGGTAATTCCGGGAGAGTTGGACCACGTTTTTTTGCGGAACCATAACTTTTGATGAGAAGTAAATAAAACGCAAAAGTTTTTTTCTTATGAAACTAGTTTTATTAATTAACATGTCCTTTAAAAAATATTTATAAAAATATTAACTTTACTATACTTTTTTGGCGATTATAAAAAAAATCGACGAAGTCCATCTCTCCCTTACTGTGTGGGTGAGATGGACCACGGAATTCGGAGAGATGGACCTAACAATAATAAATATTTTAATGCGTTGCAAAACTAAGAAAATAAGAAAGGAACAACTTAAACATAACCAGTTATTTATATTTTTATTGGTGGCGGTATCTCCACATCTGTCTCAAATATTTTTGTAAATCGGAGTTTGCATTTTTCTCTTAGAACACCACTTTTCCTCTTTTAATGTAACGAAATGACTGAAAATAAAAAAAAACTATGACAAATAAACTTTAAATGATTTTGGTAAGTAATTGTAAATAAATATTAAGGATCGAATAACTATAACATATAAAAAAATACAGTTAAAAGCGAACCCAAAAGTGGTCCATCTATCCTTTAAAAAAGTGGTTACTAAGTGGTACTCCCAAGGTTCAAGGAGAGATGGACTAGCTTAAAAAACAAAAATGAGCGAACAGAATAAAAAAAAAAAAAAGAGGTTATAATACAGTTTGATAAACATAAAGACACAGCAATGTGGTGATTACTCATGAAAACACGAAATCGTGTGCATATTTTCAACTAACTAACACTCACTGAAAAGATCTGTGACTGCCAAAACCTTTAAACACTGATAAAATGAATTTAGTAACACAAATGCATGGTTTTTTGCATATTTATGGAAGGAATGCCTGACTGGAACATTTTAGTGTTGCTGCTTCAAAGAAAATCAATCAATTTAATAGTTTTTTTAAGGAGGTCCGTCTCTCCCACTGGTCCATCTTTCCCGGAATTACCCTAAGCATTCCTTCATTAAGTCCACTGGAATAGTTTAGAATCTACTTAAAAGCTAGGTGATTCTACTCCTGTTCTTTAGCGACCAAAAACTTGAAGAGTCAAAGTAATAAATACGGTTTGAGGCCTAGCTTTTGTTTCTGTGATTCATCCTCAAATGTGAAAGTTTAGATGTTTGGATGTCACGCAAAAACCGCTGAACGGATTTGACTGAAACTTAGAATTTATATAGTTTATGACCTATTCTAGGTCTTAGAATAATACATAGGTTGCTTTTTATCCGGGTAGGTATCACACGAGAGAAGGGCGGAAGCTAGTCAAAATTTATCCGAAACATCTTTTGCTGAAGTTGTAATTAAGAATAGAAATGCAATATCCTAAAAGCGCACTTAGTAGTAATTTTCATAATTATGTAAACTTTGAAAAAGCTAAGCTCATAAAAAATATAACGCCGACCTTGTTAAAAGAATGTAAAGAGAGTGAATAAGGCAAAAAATGTGTTTCAGGAACGTAGCAAGTTGAAATTTGTGGTTACTCTACCCTTATGACACAGAGGTGTGATTTTATGATATAAAGGTGTTATAAAAAAGATACGTCTACTTTTCTATCGAAAACTGTACCTAATACATACATGTCGCATGTGTCAATATCGATTAATGAAATAGCCACATTGCAATATATCTAAGCGTTAACATGAAGTTTGGCGTGGACAGGACACCCAGCAATTTACCACCGATAGATGTACAAAATGCAATCTGCATATTGAGCAGTTTAATCAAGCAAACATTAGGCCGGCGATAGACTGACAGATTGACGTAAGGGAATAGACGGGCTGGTGGTTTCACCCGCATGTATGTTCATATGAACTAGAGGCTAACTCTGGTGACTGTCTGACCGTCTCCGTCATGGCTTATCGACTAAAAAGTCTGAACCGACTATTTAACGTACCCTTCGAAGCACGGAATCGTTCAGTTGTTAATGCGACTTGCACCCATCCAAATTGTGACCGCTCATAGCGTCACCCTAAAGGTGAACTCAGATATGGGCCCGCAGTCCCCGCATTCGATTTCTTTATATGAAGTCCTATGCAACCTCGCACACCTACCCGCGCCGCAGTCGCCGCAGTACCTGAAGCGGCCGAACTTCCCAAGCCGCAGCTGATGACGTCACCAACACCGGCCCGCCCGCATCGGACGCTGCTGCGGGCGCGGCGCGGGTGTCGCCATTATATGGGCGTGCCTCGGCCGAGGCAAGCGGCAGCCTCGCGATGATACCAAGGCTGCCGCGCGTCCACACTAACCGAGCTGCTTCGCGCGGCAAATGCCTCGCGAGGCTGCTCGGTCTGTGTGGACCCGCCTATTCGCATCGCGGCCGAAGAAATCCAGTGCGGTGACTGCGGCGACTACGGCAACTGCGGTAACTGCGGCGTGGATAGGTGTGCGAGGCCATTAACAAAAGCGATGACGCGGCAACTGCAGCGACTGCGGTGCAGCCAAGTCTGCGTCCACCATAAGCAAGGTATGCCACGAAAGCTTCGTTTTACTACGAGCAGCGGGGCTAAAAAGGCCGTTATAGCATAATCACAATAGGAATTGCACTATATGCCGTCTCTTTTCATAGACTGATATTTTTGCAATTCCCATTGTTCTGCTGTAACGGCATTTTTAGCCCCGCTGTGTTTTCACCCGACTGTGAAAAAAGAAAGTACTGGTTTTTGAGTGTATTCATAACCGCATAATATTGTATTTATGAAAGTGTAGGTATTCGTTTACACATGTAATAGGTCGCTGTTGGTTGCCGCAGTAATACGATTATAGACTTAGTTTGACAAAGAATGTCATTGGATTCGACTCATACAATACTGACTGACTTATAATTCTATTATGAACCTATAACACTTATTGCGTAAGCGGAGACTCATTAATTTTTAAAGTATATTCTTTTACGAGGTAAAAGTTCCATTAGTCGAACTCCAGCTTAAGTTCCATTAGGATTATTACAACTTATTATCAAAAGATCATTTCCAACAATCCAAAGATGTATTCGTTTCTATATATTTTGTAAATATACATACCATAGATACAGTTATTTCTATACATAGTAGGTATCTTGTAGACGATCGCAATTTCTTTACAGAACCCAATAACATAAATTAATTAAAGTTTACGCCGACACAATAAACAGTGGAACAATATTGGAGAGAGGGAACTAATGAAATGTGCCGAGCGACTGTGACTAATGTAGCGGAGCGAGCGAACGCATCAACTTTCATCTCGGTCCCAGCGCCATGTTATGTTTATCCAGCGACGTATTCCCCGCGATTAGCTTTTTCTGTGAGATTGCTTGAGATTGCTTTTATAATAATCAATTGACCTAAAACTTATATAAAGTACTTAAGAGATATGAATGTGAGAGAAGTGGATTCAGGGACCTATCGGACAGAGAGCGGTCACGCGGTCAAGCGTTCAAGCGGTCAGTTTTGCGTTCTTTGTATTCTATTACGTTACATAGATATACTCACACAGGAGGCATTCTGACTGCGGCGGTCAAGTAGAACAGATCAGTAAAAATCAGTAGAACGCTCGAGCGCAGAAAGCGAACGCAGAACGCTTGACCGCGTGACCGCTCTCTGTCTGATAGGTCCTTCAGAGTTGACGTATGATAGAGGTGAGTAGAAGAAGACAATATGTTTTGCTGACCTCACTTATCGTGGGATAAGGGCAGGAGAATGATGATGATGATATTGCCGTCTATACATGCTGGGCGAGCCTAAGCCAGCGCGAGCGAAAGCGAATTGATGCAAGGCGAGTGCTACCGTACAAGTCTATGCAAACCAATGAAAATTGGCGCTTGGATTGACTCGGCCAGCTAGGCGAGCGATGGCAAGGCAAGGCAAATGGTGCTGCCCACACGTTGGCACTGGCGTTCACTCGGTGAGCCTGCGCCAGCGTGTAGGTAGGAGTGGCTTATCAAATATAGAACTTAAAACTTTGTATAATTAGATATAACAAAAGTATACGCAAAGTTTTGTATTCAGCAATGGCACAGATAATATAATACTATACTAGGCAATGGTAACCCACTGCTGAAACTGCAACCAAAATTGATCTCAAACTTTAAATATGACAGTTGAGCGACCATGCAAGTAGCTCTGTCACTCTCATCTCAACGAGATCGAACGCGACAAAAATACCTACGCGATCGTTTGATATTTAACAGTTTGAGATTAATTTTGGTTGCTATCACAGTTACGCAGTCAGGGGGCTGATTGAACATTATAAATTTAAAATTATAGAGTTTTCATTATGATGGATTCATTATAAGAATTAGGGTAAAGCATTGTGAACAAAAAGTAACCGCACATGCCTTATTAACGAAACTTTGTAACTTGACTTTAAATCTCAAATTACTAAGCAAAATATTAAAATCTTATAAAGTGGTGCGCACAGCCCTAGAGTTGAGGTTAACAACGCAACATTAAATTGGCTCCCGGGGGACCATATAAAGTTTTCAGACTAATATGAAGACGTCACATGCAAAAATATGTCTTTAAGTGGAAACTTAAAGAGCTCCGTTCATAACAACTATAAATTGAGGTAGATAATTGAATACGCGATTTGTGTTGTTTTATACTACTGTAAGAAGAAAAATATAGAACCCAGGCAAATGTTTGTATGATCTGCAAATTTTCGTCTTAGACGTCTCAGAGAGTGTTTTTTCATGTATAATAATATGCATATATTTACAAAAAAAAGGCTTTTTAATCGTTAAGCCATGACGGAGGGCTTTAGGCGGCCTAAAAACTAAATCACCAGAGTTGGCCGTAGCTCATACGAATAAGTTCGTATGAGCTACGGAGCTTACTTACAAAAAAAAAGTAAGTTTATAAGGTAGTAAATCCAGTCTTGTGTTCCCTTAACACAAGCTTTGCTTACTTTGGGGCTAGATGCTGCTGTGTAAAATGTTTTTTTCTTTTCTGTACTTAGGTACTATTGTTTGTGTGTAAGCTAAATAAATGTTTCTATGTCTATGTCTATTATCTATGTCCAGCGCTATTTATATATGTAGGTAAGTAATAATACCAACTGTGATGAAAGACCAGTCCTGGTTTGTCGTTTCTTATTTTATCCTGTATGTGCAAAGGACGTTATTGCCTACGTTATACCTCAGTCAGAAGCATTCCTTGTTTGGTATGTAGCAATATTGCTCTTCGGAACATAATAGAGCACAGATTGCATACACACAATACAAGAGACAAATCGAGTGCAATAACCTGAGAATTGTATCAGCATTTTGTTTGAAACTAATTTGATACTTTCTAATAAAAGTGAAGTCACACAATGAGTCTATGTTTAACAAGTGTAAATTAAAAAAAAAAAAAAACTGACTTCAATTTTATTTAAGCTGAGCAATTTTATGCACTCTCGAGGTGCATTTCTGTTCATAACTCCGAAGATCCTCGACAGATCCTCACCAAATTTTTATGGCACCAATCGGAAAGTATACCCTTTCAAACAAAAAAAAAAAACAAATTGGTCGGTGAACATAAATAAATAAATAAATAAATATTGCTGGACATTTCACACAGCATCATGTAGTCCCAAGCTAAGCAGAGCTTGTGTTATGGCAACCACATGACTGATATACTACTTATATAATTTTTTTTTTGTAAATACATACATAATATACATAGAAAACACCCAGACCCGAGACAAATATTTGCAGATCATACAAACATTTGTCCCGCGGCGGGGATCGAACCCGCAACCTCTTGCGTCACAGGCGGGCCTTCACCCACTGCGCCACAGAGGTCGTCAAACATAAATAGAAGCACAAAAAAAAGATTCCGACGAATTGAGAACTTCCTCCTTTTTTTGAAATCGGTTAAAAAGGATGAATGTGCTCTATCAGATGTCCAAATTAAAGTCACAGTATGAAAATTTAAAATGATTCCAGTGGGTAGATGTAATATCCAATAGTTTAAAACTTCCTTGGTGATATCTAAATGCCTATCTCATTTGATTTTGACTAAACACATTACCCTTCCTTTGCGTCGCGCTGTCAGGTAAAAAGGATTACTGAAAGGAAAACTGGCGTCTATTTCCGATCCCCTACTTTTAGGGCCACCACTGGTGGATATCGGAAAAAAAAGTTGTGGTGTCTGATCGTCCAACGATACTAAATTCTTCCTGTTGGCTCCTACTGGTGAAAATCGGGTAGAAATGAGTTGAAGAACGGTAGGACACTGTAACTTTTTCTCGATGCTTGAATCAATCTTCTTCTTCTTCTTCAAGTGCCTCTCCAACTAGTGAAGGCTATCAGCTGCTGGAATCTTTCTCGGTCTTTTGTCAGGCGGAACAGTTAGAATCGATATCAGTAAATAAAAGTAGAGGACATCGGGCATAAGCAAAAATAAAGCCCTAACCGTGTTTGTTGCCTAAATTAAGACAGCGAGGTGTGAAAAGCTACAAGATGGGTAAGAAAGTTCGTTTGAGCTAGTGGCCAACTCTGGTGACGACTTTTTAGGCAGCCTTAAAAGCTAAGTTCGAAAATTTGACGTGCCCTCCGAAGCACAGAAGCTCTCAGCTGGTAATGCCTGCATTTGGAAACACCTTGAATCAAAATTACCTACACACATCATTGCACCATCTTAATGCAACGTTTATAATTTTTGTAAAAAAAGGTTTTAATACCACTCCTATAATCCTTAGTGATTGAATAAGTATTAAGCTGTTGAACAACTTTTTTTTATCTACGAATTAAAATTGCAGGCACAAAACAAATTCTACTACTAAGGCTCTTTTAATAATGTAGGCACACATTACACTAAACATAATATAATTCACACCAAATTCTTAATCACGGACTAGCCGTAGCAGTCACGTAATTTTGACTAACTTCACTAAAGTTTACGAGCAAATGTACCTTGTTAAAAGCGTCTTAAGCTAAGCAAAGTTGTATGCGTTATTACAGAGTATCCTGAACAATGGGGGTCTGTTAACAAAGACCGAGAGGGGGAGGGGGGCTAACAAGACTTTCAGCAACCTTAAACTGAATAAGACTACTCGGTAAAACTACCGGGAACAGCCGAATTTTGAGCTTTGTTTTCCTTTCACACCAAAATTATTCACGAATAAAGAAATAAAGGGAGATGTTTACGAAGAAGAGATTTTCTCAGAAAACTTACTTATTGTTACCAATATTGTTTTCATTGCGAATGGGTGACCGCAAGTGGTATTAAGAGCTGAGCGCTTCCGTGCTTCGGAGGGCACGTTAATTGTCGGTCCCGGCTTTTAAGTCGTTAAGCCATGACGGAGGCCTTTAGGCGGCCTAAAAACTCCGTCACCAGAGTTGGCCACTTGCTCATACGAAAGAAGAAGAATTGCGAATAAAAAGTAAGTATGTAAAACTAATGAATTTTTCAAAAAAGACAATTTGCAATCTAGTCCATATTAACCTAGGACTATCTGCTATTTGGACTTTATGCAATCAGGACGTTCTGCAACTAAGTTATTTTACAATCTAGACAATTTTCCAATACAGGCAATTTGCAATTTAGTCCTTAAAAACCCAACCCTAATTTATAGCCATATTAATATATTCATTTAAACAGGGTGTGGCAAATTCTTGGTCACTCACTTTTTCTCTTGTAGTTAGAAAGTTTTGTTCTTAGGAAACTATTGTTTTATATTAATTCGTAACTACCCTTCAGTGTCCAAGAATTTGCCACACCCTGTATAATAACGAAAATAGAGAGCCACTCTATAGGGCTCTATAATATTTCTATTATTTTTAAATATCATTGGTCTGACTGCAATGATACGAGTACCCAATTTACACATGTCACAGACTTGCCCCGGTTTCGCAATCAAGGGACCGGCATCATCCGACAAATGTCGTAGGCAGAAGCTAGTGAATAATGTAGGCCATGTTTGATCATGATTAAGACGTAACGAGTTTCAAATGGATCAGGTTTGTTTAAAGGCCTACGCATACCATATCCACTCAAAAGCTCAACATGAAGCTAGGAAAGCGGCTCACTTACACCATTTTCACGCTGGATTTGAACTTAAATATAAAGAGCTGCAATAGAATGAAATAAAGTACACTCCAATAGCTTTCTTATGACATAATATGTTTCATCACTGTTGCACAGGTGGGCCCAAAATGTCGCATGGTTCTTTCGAGCTTCGAATCGTCTTAAGAGCTAGGTTACTACTACTCCTGTTTTTACTCGACCGACACCGTGAAAAATTAGGGCAACGAACACAGTATGGGCCTAGCTTTCTTTTCTACGTTCCATCTATAAATATTCACAGACTAGTAAAAAATCTTCAAGCTAATAAAATACCTTTTCACTCGAACTAATAAGACTTCCTTTTTGTCTTAGTTTAATAACAAGATTACTCTCGATGATAGCTCAATATGGCGTGCAATGGCCTTTAATCAGCTTCCCGAATCGTCTATTAATCAAGTGAAAGCATCTAGATGACAACGAACTGTCAGCCTAAGAGTGTTTAGTTTACGAGCAGTGTAAACAATCGTTTGTGGCAACTCACCCGCTTCGTCTCTTTGTTTCGTGCTTATACTAGTGGAATGCCCATGGTTCTATTTGAATTAAGTTTTGCAGCTTTGATAGCTTATTTGGTCCTCTGCGCTTGTCATTAGGGGCTTCTTTACACCAAAAAAGCCTAGTGGGATGTACTCTCAACTTTCGTTTCAAAGGTTCAGAGTCCGAATCTCAGCCATGCTTCCTCTTCTTCCTCCTATCCTTGTCCCACTATGTATGCCGTCCAACGTAGAAAGGCGGTAACTTTCCTTACTTAATTTATGGAAGTAACGACCTTATTAGAATGTAGAAAGGTCGTAACTCCCTTACTTACTTTAAGGAAGTTACGGCCTTTCAACATATGACGGCAGTGTAACTCCTCACATCCATCTCAACATTCGCAACTCAACTGAATGTAATCCCAGCTGTTCATTTACATTTTTTGTTTTGGAAAATTTAAATGCGGTGAATGAAAACATCGTAAGGATACTATTGTTTGGCTAATAAACAGCAGTGGTGGGCTTGCAACTTAAAACAATAAATTTATTGTTAGATCTTAGATTAGAATATCATAACACCCTACTTTTTCTAAGATCTGCAATCTTCTAATCTAGACATGAGATCTGTTAAGAACATGAATTTATTTTCAATCAGTCAGTTACTCAACAATTTCTCTCTTTGTAGGTAGATATTGATTTTAATAATCACCGAGTTTGAGATCTCCGATCCGCTTTTGTCAGTTCGTCCATCGACTAATGAGTATTATCAGCTCACTTATTTCGACTTTACCTGTCACTTTTTCATTGTGTAACTGTCATAACACAAAGATATAATTTGACAACAAAAGAAAAATTGGAAAACAATTCCGCTTTTAAAAAAAAATGTGAATTCTTTTGATATTTCTACGGTATTATTATCTCCAATTAGAAAGGTAAGTCCATTATCTTGATTGGTGAATTTAGTGTTTCCAGGCAAAAGAAAATTATTTCCCAAAAAAACTTTAATTTTATTTAGTCTCTTGAAATAGACCACAAACCCTGCAGTCTTACCCTTCTCACTAATAGCATTCTATTTCACGGAAACCAGACTGCTTTAACCTTTAAAGCGAAGAAAAAACAACCGACCATTTGACGCAGAAGCTTCGACCGTTATCCCACTAAGCGCATTCGGCGTTCCAAATCAACAATGACATTAACCCCCCTAGTGTGGCAATCAGAGAGTAAGTGGGAATTTCCGCGTCGTTTGATACGGCTCCCGGCTAAATGTTAAGAGCTCGCCTACCGACGTACCCATGAGGGTTGCCAACTGTCCGACTTTGCCGGGAATCCGGCTAAAATAATTCTGTGTAAATTATTAAGTTAATTAAAATTTCAACATTAGGTAGGTACTTATGTTTCATTTGTGATGTTGTAGACCAAAATAAAATTATTTGTTGTTGGTAAGAAACACAATTTAGTCGACATTGTTTTATAGACATCGCCGTTGAAAGTGATCATAATCGATAATTTTTTATTTTTTGATTAGCCTAAACTGTCCCACAGCTGGGTAAAGGTCTCCCTCGCAACCTTCCACTCTTCGCGATCTTTTTGGCGGAGGCGGTTTCTCTTCAATTTTTCTTGAAGGTGTCCAGGCTATCACCCGCCAGCGCGCTTTCTAGGTCTGCTTCGAAATCGCCTGCCATCCGTCGGGATCCAACTATCACCAATCTAACCCACCTGTCTGGGTGCATACGGGTGACATGACCCGCCCAAACCCATTTCAACTTGTCAGACTTTATACCCAAGAAAAATCGATTAATGAAAAATTATTAATTTCAATAATTTATTTCCTTTTCAGGACAATATTCCGACTTTACTGTATCCATTAGGCAACTCTGATACGATCTGCGTATATACTAAAAGGTTTGCTGTAGAGGGACGAGACACACGGATTTAATAAACTAGGAGGAAATGTTATTACAAACCTTAATATTTTGTTTTGCTTAGCCGGAGAGGGAAAAACTTTCAAGGAGTTTACAATTTTAAAATATTCATAAATATTTTCTGCTTGTTTATTTTCCCGTCGCCGGTGCGCTGCACCTAGGTATTATTATAAAAGTAAATAAATAGTTCTGTTATGAATATTGAGTGTATTCGCTACAGTAATAAAAAAATGTACATTTCACAATAAAAATACATGGGACCACCAACAAATAACTACTCTTGCAATAATTGTCCGTATTAAAAATTCGTGCCATTCGTTCGTTTAATTAAACATGGACATTTACACGCAAGCATTTGTAACAAAAGCATTTTAATAATTGCCACACTCGCTGTAAAACAGTCCACACTGACATTTGCTGATACCAGCCTTCTTCGCCGACGTTAGCCTTTGAAGGAAATAAGGAAAGATTTTGCAGCGGGTCGCGGAGGAGAGGAAAATTAAGGAAAAATCTCATTATTTTCATTCACGTTTGGCTTCTTGTTAGGCATTATTAGAGTAAGAAAGCCGTAGGCCGATTGTTTTGTAAGAAACCTCATTAATTTTTTGCCCGAATCAACTTTTCGATTTTTATACTGACGGGAAACTAAGCGAAGCTGTACAAAATGTTTTAGATGGAAAATAATTGGGGTTTAGCTAAGTGAGGGGCTGTTTCGCCCTATTTGAAAGAAATAATGAAAGAGAAAGCACTTTACCTGTAATAAAGCGTTAATAATAGCGTTACAAGTTACAAAACCTATTTCATTGTTTGCGTAAGTATATCAAGTAACATAGTTTTTAAAATGTTTCATGTAATTTTTATAATGAATGAGTTCATGTAGTTACGAAGGTTTTCGGCCGCCTAAAGGGATCTAAAGTAAATAAGAGTCAACAATTCATACAGTAAATGGATAAAAAAATAATACGCCCAAAAATTTCGTTACACACATCGTAAATTTTAAATTAAGGCTCTTTTGATTGTTGATTGGAGATATGAGGTAGAGGTTTTGCTTTATAGCGAATAAAATATCCCAAGTTAAAACTACATTTTTATCTTAACAATATTTTTTGACTGGTGGAATTGGGGGGAGGCCTTTGCCCAGCAATTGGACAGTATGGGCTAGTAGTAATAGTAATAATATTTTTTAACTTGTACCTAACTGTAAACTGGATTTTTTTCATTGTGGAACAAATTAAAAAATTAAAAAGTGATAAAAAACAGATTAAAAAGTCGCCTTCTGAATAAGAAAAATGGGTAGGTAGTATTTAATCTAAAATTCCTCTAACTAGTAGGTACTAACTTAAAATTGAGAAGAAAGCAAAACATTGCTATAGTACTTGTATCTAAAATGATAAAAATACACTTTATTTACAGAAACTAAACTGCTACATTTTACATTACTTTACATACATTAGAACTAGTTGAGCCATCACGGATTGTTCTAAAATAGCATTAAAAATTAGAAACTTTAAGTGGGTATATCTTTGAAGGGAGATTGACGCAGAAAGTATCTTTTTAACCAAATTAGGTTGTAAGCTTTTTGTCGCTTATTATTTAACGGTAATAATGTATTCGAGAAGCAATCATCAAACATTTTCTATCCAAAGAGACAGGGGGAGCAAACAAGTAGAGTATTATATGGCATATCTTTAACACAACTATTACAAGGGGACAAAACGCCCAATCTCCTTCATATCAAGTTCTTATCAGGAAATGTCCGCTATCGGCCGTAATTGATAACGTAAGCAGAGTAAGAAATAGCGTGCGATGCCGTGCGTGGCTTTTCATCGTCGGGACAAAGTCGCCGCGCAACAAGTGACGTCCGCACCCATCACCTAAGCCGAACTACTTTTTATTATCATGAAGAAACACACAAGAAACATAAACAAACATTTAAAACAAAATCCAAAAGAATACAGCTTGTTCTACCAACTAATGCACCCTTGACTCTCAATACTCCAACTTCAATTTCATCTTTTGTTCACAAAGTAAACAGTTCGTATGCGTTTATTTACTTTTCACCACTTTTAAAAGAGAATGACCAAGTAGGGCGCTTGCGTGGGAAATGAGTGAGAGAAATGTAAGAGTGGGATGTCAGACAGTGTGGCTCTCTCCGACCAATCGATTAGTCGCATAACGATAGCGGCTTCTTAAATGCAGATGTGTCGTGTATGCCAACGTCAGTCGGCCACGGGCAGCGGTCCGGGTCTAAACACCATGGCTGCGCGGCGCCGGCGTTGTGCTCGCTTCCCTTTGTACTGAACACGTCCGACCGGTGTCAGCCAATCGCGGTTCAATGTTATCGAACTTTCGGATAAGGCGGTGAAATGTAGCAGCTTTCAGCACACTTCACGATAAAAACTGGCACAGAAAAAAAACCTTATTCAAAATGATAAATGAAAAGACACTTGATTAGTGCTAAAATTGAATTATGGAGTGGACAAAGAAAGGATTGGATACGGAAGGTAGGTAAAGACGCTTTTGTTTTATTTCCTGCTGAAAACAGGCGTGACACCAAATTACGGAAAATGAAAACATTTGTATTTCCTTTGCGTTTTTTCTCTGTATTCCCCAGTAGTTCTAGCTATTTTCAAAATGTATCTAAAGGAGGTTGATTACAGTATCATTTATATTTTAAATATTTTTAAGTAGGTATCTTAAGGTTTATTTATTTGTTTTCATAATGAGGCTACCAGGAAAATATTCACAATTACTACTCTGATAATTTTATTGCTATAAAAAAAAAACAAAATTACAGATCGAATCGAATTACAAAAGATTCATGAATTTTATTGAAATATAACTATAGTCGTATTGCTCATTATACGGACTAAAAATATATGAAAAATGACATTTGTTCCTTCAATTTTAGTCCGATTTTAGTCCGTATAATGAGCAATACGACTATAAAGTGGGTGTAAACGTTTTATGAAAGTCTATTTCTGTCTCCCCGAACATATGAATACTGAGAATTGTAGACGTAGAACTTTCAGAGCCCGAAGCGTTTGATAACATTATCGTTTTAGATCGAATTGGAACTTCGATATTGGTAGCAGGTTTCTGAGAACGATCGTCACCCAATATGCTATCTCGTAACCTCTTTGCAATGTTATTGAACTTCTACACCTGAACGCAAATCGTATAAACAGTAGCTTATTTTCGACATTCATGCATCGATGAACTGATTTCGAGTTCTAAGAATTTAAAGGTGTGTTAAATGTTTATTTTATCGTCTTATGATATCAGCTTTAAATATATTTTCAAGTGACGTATTGATCCTTTGTATTAGCTCGTTTTATTTTTAATTAACTTTTAAAAACGTGAAGGACGTTCTATGTTCGACTTTGTGTGTTTTTTTGATATGTTCACCGATGTTTTCGTCAATTATGGACTCATTTTGAAAATTGTTTTTTGTTTGAAAGTTTCTCCAGGGGATCACATAGTTATTTAAGATCAAAGAAGTGAAGTCGGTTTTTAGTTTTAACCCGGCTGACTGTCTAGTCACAAGTATTATGTAAATTGCGCGTTTCAAAAAAAATATCTTGTTTACCAATAAAATGTTTTGATAATATATATAACAATATTATAGAAAGCGGAAGAGTTTGGTTGTTTGTTTGTTTGTTGGAACGCATTTATCTCAGGAGCTACCAGTCTCTTGAGGAAGGTTAGATTACTTTTCATGATTATTATCATCAACGTATACCATCACTACGGTGGCAACGCCTCGAGGGCGCTGCTAGTAAATAATATAACGAATATTTTAAATGTAAGTATTTATTTATTAAGTACCTACTTACAAATAAATACAAATTTGAGAAGGTAAAAAATAAGATAATCGCAGCATACGTCTTCATTTGCACGTTTTGAAAAATACAAAAGTATCAAAGCAAATAAATATGTATCTACTCGTAGGTACTTACTTTTATTTTTACGTAAAAATCTATAAAAAATATGAATATGCAGTTATTTCTCAACAAACAACATCTAATATCATAAGGAGCTTAAGTTTGTTTGTAATATCTTTGAAACTATGGATCCGACGATGTAAATTCTTTCACTAATAGGAAGATTCATCATCCCTGCATGCAACATCTATAAACGGTGAAGTTCTTAACGGTGACGGAAAACATCGTAAGGAAACCAATTTAATTAGCGACTTTTCAATAGCGACGATGGGCTTGCAACTTGTCACGTATGGAATGTTAACTTCTACAAAATATGATAATGTACCAAATATATATTTGGACATGTCTATGACAACCCCCTTAACATCTTCAAAGGATCTAAAATGCCAAAAAATGGAATTAGGTCTACCGTCCCTTGGGAATACAGTTATGACCATATTTTTTAATGTTTTTTTTTTCCATTTATTACGACTGTGTTTTAACCAGGTACCACGTGAGCGAAGTCTTATCGAAATTTGCGATTCCGACGGGATTCGAACCCGCACTGATACAAGCGATCCTCCTTAAGTCGGAGTGCCTTTACCAACTCGGCTACGAAATCCACAATCGTTGGTCGAAAATCTTGATACGCTCATATTTATCGGTTAAAGCACACCGGTTAGTGCTAGCGTGTCCTATTTTGTAGGTATAATCTATTACGGCCAAGTGGCAAAATCAATGCCTTGTCAGAACCAGAGCTTTCAGTCGAGCAGTGACCTGTGAGCAAGTGTCTGCCTGATTTCACAGTATTGTCAGAGCGTCCGTACTCAATATACAATAATATAGAGGCTCCACAGCTTCCTGCAAACAGACACATGTATAGTCAATAGACACATGGATATTACTAGCTGGCAAAATGGATGTTGTCTTGAACAATTTAGTGTTTATAACGACGCAGGCATGCGCCATGATGTACCAAATAAATGTTTTCTATTCTATTCTATGAATAAGGGATAACTGAAGTCTAAGTGATGGTAATCATCCCGTTGATACTAGTATTGTGCGCGGTCACAACTTGGATGGGTGACCCCAAGTGGCATTACGAGCTGAGTGCTTCCGTGCTTCGGAGGGACGTTAAACTGTCGGTCCTCACTTTTAAGTCGTTAAGCCATGACGGAGGCCTTTAGGCGGCCTAAAAACTCCGTCATCAGAGTTGGCCACTTGCTCATACGAACTTACTTTAATAGTATTTAATTGTGTTTTTATAAAACTGTTATAGAAATAAGCCATTTTCCAATTTTCTTGTGAGCTTTCCTATGTCTTTTCCTCTAAAATCTTGTTCGGACTATTCTAATTCTTAAAAAAAAACACTTGTAAAATTGTTTCAGCCGTTCTAAACCTATGGAGCAATTAATGAAGATTCGTCCCTTCATGAGAATCGAACTTAAACTTTTTGCGTCTCACCCGAGCAAGCTTCTTGTGTACCACATCACCGTTTAGTATAGTTATAATTATGTTATTATATTTAGGGCTGATTTTTCAATCGATAAATAACTTTTATCTGAGGAATAAATATGGCGTTATGACATATATTTTAAATACAATACGTATCTGTCAAATCGCATATTTATTTCCTCAGATAAAAGTTATCTGGGTATTGAAAAATCAGCCCTTAATCGTTAAGCCATGACTTTAGGCGCCCTAAAAACTCCGTCACCAGAGTTGGCCACTAGCTCCTATGAACTTACTTATTTACTTATAAAACTTACTTACTTACTTACTGTTATGGTGTTATAATTGTTTCTGAAAATAAATACTTAAATAATTATGAATTATTTTATCATCAAAATATTATTTATGTATATTTTTTATCCTTACCATAAACGATCTGTAGGAACTGGGAAATAGTGAGGATAACAATTACAACAAAAAACACTTCCATGGATGTAAAATGTTTACCAGTCGAATTTGATATTTAAACGATACCTACTTTTTATCTTCTACAAATTGGTTTCGACGGGTCTCTCGCTGACTGTAAAATTTACATTTTAGTAAAACATGCTTTCCTTTACCTTCTCCTTGAAGGGAAGGTTTGAAAAGCCATGGTCCGTGACTTTAAACAATTTCCAAAAAGGCACAAGATTATCCTGATTGAGAAGCTAGTCAATATTCAAAATTAGAACGATTTCTATTCTAGAAGAACTGAGAATGAGAACTTTTGTTCCAACTATGAAAGGGTTAATACAGCTATTTCTATACAGTGCTTTGGCGGGTTGAGTGATCTCTGGAGCAGTAAGGTCCCCTCCTATCAAGTAAATTGAGTTGATCCTTTTTAAACTTTAATGGGGATCCTGCAACACTATCGCAGCGATTGATTAAAGTCACTTAGAAGACAGTAGGAACATTGTTATATCTGCTGAAGGTAAATTATAAAATACCTACATAAATTTGAAAATAGTGTTGCATAGACGTTCAAAGTAATAAAACGAAGTAAAAGTACGTTCTCTGAATAGAATAGGACATCTTTATTAACAGCTGAGAGCTTCTTTGTATCAGAAAAAACGAAATGTCGAATCTGTGGCTCATAGCACATAATCAATTTACTAAATTAAATTTAGGTTAAGATAAATTTAAAAAGTGATTTTAAAACAGCTCGTTGAAGTCCTATTTCAACGTAATAATTTTATTACTTTTCGAAAAAACGTGTAATACTTCAGTTTCAAGTCTCAAAGAGAAACATGGTACAAGTGAATGGAAGGAACGCTGAATGAAACTTTTCATTCGGTCCCGCAGTTTTTGTAGGCCAGCGCAAACAAGAACTTTAAATAATGGGAGCGTGGCTTGGCGCTGGAATAGGCATGAATCCTAATTTTCAAAATCTCTTCTATGATATTCAGAAGTATCTATTATGTCTAAAATATATCATATTTCTGTAGAAAATTAAGGTTTTTGTGCAATAAAAGTACATTTAAATTTAAATTTTCAAATTCACGCCAAAACGCTCGCCGGTGTCATGGCGTCTGTTTTTACGTCACGGATCGGTATATCAACCAGTGATGCCTACATAGTTACTATAGAAACAAAAGGATGTTTACCGAGACGAGACGCAATGACAGACGCCATGACACCGGCGAGCGTTTTGGCTATCATGGCGGATTGTTGTATTTTGTAGATTTATTTTAGCAAATAAATTAGTAATCTCGACATTAATAAGAGAATAAATACATTTTTCAAAATCTTTGAATCCTATTTCATTAGATCAGATAAATATTTTGGCGATACTTGATTACTGTCATCATGCCTATTGTATAATAATAATGATGGATTGTGGGTTCGAATGCCGACCGTCATATTTTTCTGCCTGATGTAAAGCAACAGTGCGGTCTAAGATGGAGCACGCTTACCCAGAAGATTGACTCTCGATTTGAAGACACCCAAATTATACTTTTCTGGAAAAACAGACCCCGGCAAGGAGTTCCACATTTTCGCTGTGCGTATGAAAAATGAAGGCTCAAAGCGCTTAGTACGAACACTGGTAATATCAACCATGTACAAATGGCGCCTTTCTGGGTATCTATTATTCCGGCATAATTGGTTAAAGCACTCCGGCTTGAGGAGGATCGCTTGTATCAATGCGGGTTTGAATCCCGTCGGAATCGAAAATTTCAAAAGTCTTTTCAATTTCGTTAAAATAATAGGTACCTAAGTGTGGTTTAACACTTTCGTTGCCGACGACTCGCCGGGCGCGTTCTCACGATTCCATATCGCCATGCCGCGAACTCGCCAGGCGCGTTCTCGGTTTTTCATGGATAATTCAAAGATTTGGGTATATTTTCCATCAGAAAGCGGAGAGCATAATCCTCATGCCCTAAGCTAATGAGTTTTGAAGTGGCCCGCAAGTTCTAACAATTTTTTTATGTTATCAAAAAAAAGTAATTATGTAATGCCGCGAACGTGCCAGGCGAGTTCAACTACCAGGGGTTCTCAACATTTATGGAGTACCTAGTAGATTCCCAGGGAGCGTGCCGGCCAAACATACACAAAATATTTTTTTTTTGTTATAGGTGGGTAGGGTAGGTACGGTCAATGGCAAGAACATACAGTGCGAAAAAATTACAAACTTCATAAAATATTTAAGTTCAATGATGATGAATGACAGCAGATGTCCAAAATGACACGAGACGTAAAAAAAAAGTTACGTGCGAATAAGACGTTAAGTGCGAGTCGAACTCGTGCGCCGAGGGTTCCGTACCTACCAAAATGAATACCTACCGCAATGAATTTAGAAATGAAACGAACTTTACAAACACGAATATGTTGTCTTTTGTTGTTGTCGTGTCCTTTTTTTTTTGTGTTTTTATTTTTTTTTGTTGTTTTTAGGTTTTTTGTTTTCATGTTGTTTTTGTTGTTTGTTTATTTTTGTGGGTTTCGTTTTTTTGTTGTTTTTCTATTTTTTTTATTTGGTTTTGTGTTTGATTTGTTATATTTTTTGTTTTTGTTTTTTTTTTTTGGTGTTTTTGTTTGTATTTGCTTTTGTTGTTAGTATTTTTGTTTTTTGTTTTTTGTGTCGTTTTTGTTTTTCTTTGTTGTTTTAGTTTTTTTTTTTTTTTTTTGTGGTTTTAGTTTTTTTTGTTAGTTTTTTTTTAATGTAGTTTTTGGTTTTTAGTTGTTTTTTTTTTGTGATGTTTGGTTTTGATTGTATTTTTTTGTTTTTATTTTTTATTAGTTTTTTTGTTTTTTGTTTTTGAGGTGTTTTGTTTTCTTAATACAAAAAAAAAACTAAACACTACAAAAAAAAACAAAAAAAAACTTAAACCACTAAAAAAACAAAAACTAACAAAAAAAAAATGAAAAAAATGAAAAAAAAAAACAATAACTAATGAAACAAAAAAAAAACCGTAATAACAAAAAAAACTAAAAACAAAAAAAACCTCAAAAACAAACAAAAACACAATAAAAAAACGAAAAAGAATTAACAAAATTACTAAAACCACAAATAAAAAACAAAAACACGAAACAAAGAAATAGGTGCCTCAAAAAAAACAAAAACTAAATAAAAAAAAACACAATCAAAAAACTACCTCAAAAACCGAAAACAAAAACAAACCTAACAAAAAACAAAAACAACAAAAAAAAAAACTAAAACTACTAAAAAACAAAAACAAAAAACAACAAGACACTAAAAAAAAAAAACTAAAAAAAATACCATTATAACAATAAAAAAAACCTCAAAAACAAAAACTAAAAAGAACCAACAAAATAAAAACAACTGAAACAACAAATACCTCAAAAATAAAAAACAAAAAAAAAACCAAAAGAAAAATAAAAAAAAACACAAAATCAAAAAACGACCTCAAAAACAGAAAACAAAACAAACCTAACAAAAAACTAAAACTACGCAAAAACAAAAACAAAAACTACAAAAAAATGAAAAAAAAAATTACCAACAAAACAAAACAAATACCATATAATAACCAAAAAAACAGAAAATACCTCTAAAACAAAAAAAAAACAACAAAAACAAAAAAAAACTAAAAAGAACCAACAAAAAACTAAAACCACGAAAAAACAACAAAAATCAAAGAAACAAACAAAACACCTGGAAAACAAAATACAAAAAACTAATAAAAAACAAAAAATACAATTTAAACCAAAAATTACAATAAAAACAACTAAAAACCAAAAACTTCATTAAAAAAACAAAAAGGACTAACAAAAAAACTAAAACCACAAAAAAAAAACAAAAACCAAAACAACACAAACACAAAAACAAAAAATGACACAAAAAACAAAAAAAAATAAAACAACAAAAAACAAAACCACAAAAACAACAAAGAAACTAAAAAACCAAAACAACAACAAGCAATTCATTCAAAAATAAAAAAACCCGGCTGAACGAAAAGTTGGGAACAGCATTCATAGAAATCACAAAATTAAATTACAATTTATTATTATGTAGGTATCTAGGGTTCGATGCCGTGCGCTTTTTCCTAAACTTTGTTGTCACAGTTGACACACAGATGGCTCTGTAGGTATGAAAATTAAATGCGTGCGATATTTCTTAAATATGAGATATCTCCTAAATGGCTGAACCAATTTCGATGCAGTTTGTTCTAAACGTTGCCTGTGACTAAATTGAAAGTTTTAGTATGCGTTTTGTTAAGCAATAACATTTAGGGCGAAAAATAATTTTTCAAAAATTTTGGAAGACGATTTAGTCTTCCAAGATGTCATGTTAGATTTTTCAAAAAATTATATTTGATATCAGTCCACCAACCTCTTGATTTTTACATGAATTTTGATATGATGGCGTGATTTTTATTTAGAAAATTCACACATTGTTGCATTTTCTAGCCGCACTATTAGATTTATCGAAATAAAAAGTATCCTAGAGCACAATCGAGATAGAGACGATTCTAACGATACCTCATTCATCAAAATCCATCCAGCCGTTTAGGAGAAACGTGGTAATAAAGAATATTACTTACATACGAACGAACCCACATACATAGAAACGCGCGATCTACATAACCCTGTGACTTGACAGTCAGCCGGGTAAAAAAAACAAACAAACCTACAAAAAAAACAACAAAGAAATAAAAAAAAACAAAAAAAAAGACAAAAACAAAAAACTATCATAAAAACCAAAAACAACTAACAACCAAAACCTACATAAAAAAAAAACAAAAAGACTTAAAACACAAAAAAATAAAAACCAAAAAATACCAAAATAAATTATCAAAAAAACAAAAACAAACTAAAAAATACCATAAAAACCAAAAACTACACAAAAAAACAAAGAAAACAACTAAAAAACTACATGAAAAAACAAAAAAAAAATAAACAGACTAAAACCACACAAAAAAAAACAAAAAACCAAAATAACTCATTTAAAAACTACCTTAAAAACAAAATACAACAAAATAAGCAAATAAAAAAAACAAAAACAAAAAAAAATCCATAAAAACCAAAAACTACAAAAAAAACAACTAAAACCATAAACTACATAAAAAAAGAACTTGCAAAAAACTAAAACCACAAAAAAGAACAAAAATCCAAAAAAACCCAAACAAAAACAATAAATACCTCGGAAACAAAAAACTACAAAAAAAACAACGACAACGACAATAAATACATGTTCGGTTTTAAAAGTCTCAAACATACAATTAAAAAAGAAAAACTAACAAAAAAAACAAAAAACAAAACCAACAAAAAAAAAATAACATCAAACAAAAAACCAAATAAAAAAATAGGAAATAGAACAACAAAAAACAAACAGTAACAACAACAAAAAAATCAACATTCAAAAGAGTGTCCAGCAATTTCTTATCTGGTCTACTCGAGCGGCAGTCGAGCACACCAGATAAGAAATTGCTGGACATTTTTGGACCCACTAGTGCAAGAACGATTTATCCCAAAGAAGGATGTGTAAGATATTACGGTCGTTTATCGTAGCATGTTTGAGAAAAAGTTCCCTAACAGAAACCTAACAAAAGGTTGAGATTCTCTGATCAATTTACGAAAATTGCTGTCAATCATGCAATTTCATCTTGCAGTGCCGAGAGCGCGCCTGGCGTTATCGCGTTCTTTTGTATGGCGGCATCGCTGGGAACTACTAGAAAATCATGGTGGCAATGAAAGTGTTAAACACTTTAAAAATTAAAAACTGAGTAAGTAGGGTGGGTTGTCCACCTGTGAACCAGGCAGATGCAATGAGCCACCGCTATATTTCAAAAATGTGACATTGCCGTTCTTTACGAATACTGCCAACAGGAACGCATACGCACCCCTCACTCTCTCCCCAAATTACAAGCAGCGCAAGCTTAAGACGTACGCCCAGTGATCGAATTTATAAAAATGTATCACAAAAGCAAGTTTTTTGTGTTGATTTCATTCTTTTTCTACATTTTTTGGGTGTTACCTACAGTTTTTTTTGCCTGTCACGTATGACTACATATACATAACGTTGTAAATTACACTATAGTTAGTTTGCTGCATCATCATTTACCAGGTGAAATTCTGAGGTTTGTTTTGTCAATGGGGTGTGTCCAGCAATGAGCCATGATATAGTGTCCTGCATTGAACCATAGTTCTCACATACATTTTCCCAGTCCGAGTTGCACCTATCATTAATATACGTTGAAAAACTAAACCACCTACTTATTACAACTAGATTTGTATGATAACCTACTTATAATTAGTATTATGATAAAAAAACCATATTGCTTGATGACAATACATAGATTTTATTAAGACTAAGATACTCAAACCTAAATATAATTAACTGTACCTCTACCGGGTTATATTTCGTAGTTAGTAATAATTTTGCTGATAGGTTATAATAATAAAGTAAAAACATTGCCCTTTCTCTTGGTAAATAGGTGGTTCATTGCAGAATTCGGTCTGGTTCAATGCGTACCACCCGTGTTACGCAATGAACCAATTCTCATTTTTTGCTAAATCTGTATTTCTAAGAAATCTAAAGATTATATGAATAAACTAATAATGCACAATCTTAGCCAGATTAATCACCTTACTTCACGCCAAATCTTAGGTCCGTAAGTCAAAAAATGTAAAAGATACGGACGTTTGAATTTTACCTGGTTCATTGCTGGACAACCCACCCTACTTACTTATAAAATTATCCAAGACCAAAATCATAACATCTGATTCTAACAAAGTCTGTATGTCTGTATTATGGCTTAGTTTATGTACGTAATCCTTTCTCTATATGCTCCTGGGCAAAGTAAAGTTTTAAGCCGTACTCAAACGATCTATCGAATAGCTTAGTCGGTCTAAAAGTTTTACGAATGTGAAGTTGTAATACTAATTTCCGATAAATTTATGCGTTTTCGCGCAAAACGAGCGACGTCGGAAATTTATGGCTTTCGAAACGACATTTACCTTTAGAGCCAGCGTTAATCTTGTGTGAAAGAGAAGAGAGATGAAGTGTTATCCGTGTAGCTTTGTTATTTGTTTATATTCAACAAAGAAATTGAAATTACACTTCTTCTTCTTTTTTCGTATGGTCAACTCTGGTGACGGAGTTTTTAGGCCGCCTCAAGGCCTCCGTCATGGCTTAACGACTTAAAAGCCGGGGCTGACAATAGGCATGATGACTAATTTTCAAAATCTCTTCTATTATATTCAGAAGTATCTATTATGTCTAAAATATATCATATTTCTGTAGAAAATTAAGGTTTTTGTGCAATAAAAGTACATTTAAATTTAAATTTTCAAATTCACGCCAAAACGCTCGCCGGTGTCATGGCGTCTGGTTTTACGTCACGGATTGGTATATCAACCAGTGATGACAACTTAGCTACATAGGAACAAAATGACATTTACCGAGACGTGACGTAATTCGCTCTGATGGGTGTTTTAGCTATCATGGCGGATTGTTGTCTTTGTAGATTTATTTAAACAAATAAATTATTAATCTCGACATTAATAAGAGAATAAATACATTTTTCAAAATCTTTGAAACCTATTTCATTAGATCAGATAAATATTTTGGCGAGACTTGATTATTGTCATCATGCCTATTATCGTGCCCTCCAAAGCACGGAAGAGCTTTTAAAGTTGAAATTACACTAATGGTGTAAGAAGTCTTGTACATTGATCTAAACATGTCCATGTGTTTACGCAGCACCGTCCCTCTTACTTATGAAAGATGTTTAAAGTTGAACACTGGTTATATAACGTCCTGTCTCTATTCGTCACTATCCACAAATAGAGACAGGACGTTGTTTAACCAGTGTTCAACTTTAAACATCTTTCTTAAGTAAGACCCCGTAAGTTTAAACTCTACTTTTGAGAGGGAGATTTTTTTATAATTCTATCCTATTTAGTTAGTGGAAAAAACCTGCAGTTTAATATTAAATTGTATTAATTAAACGAAGATTGAAGATTGTCTCGAACTAAAATTTTAAAAGATTCTTTTCTAAACTATTTTATTAAAATAAACTAATGATGACTTACTTGACTTTGATTTAAAAACTTTAATTTTATCTCAATGTTTATTAAGACCAAATTAAGACATCTTTTCTTAGAAAAGAAAGTTATGCTATGACCTTAGATCGTTTTTTCTTAATCTTGTAAATCTGTAGGTCCGAAGTCCTAACGAAATTTTTCAAAATAAATACGTATTGTAGTTTACTTTCATTTCTATGTAGCGGTCTAAGATGATTTATTTACTTACGAAATTAATTAAGGGCCTCCTATTCAATTTATATAGGTACTTACATAATTAGTTAAAATATTCTACTTTATTTTTAATTAGGAAGAAATAATGTTCAGTGAGAATAAAATGGTTTAGTTCGGTACGGTTGTTCTATCTCACGAAGTCCGTTTGGTCTTAATTGTGTGTGTGTTCATTCACATGCACGTTGTTTCTGTGTGCGTAAGCTCGGGATCGCTCAGAATCGGCCCACGCACACAGAAACAACGTGCATGTGCATCTACACACAATTAAGACCAAACAGACTTCGTGAGATAGAACAACTGTACAATACTATTGTTATAAAATCTTGAAATAGAAATAAAGCTACAACATTTCACATCACGTGCAGAACAAAACTTCCAGCAAACTACTTCCTCAATTAAACAAAGAATCTTTCGCAAACAGAACTGTGCCGCTGAATTAAAGTAAATAAGGTATATTTACTTCCGGGCTTCCAGAAGGCAATAGCTTCCTTAGCCGTGCGTTATTTACCTGTATTTGATCCTTTGTCTATTCGCTCCACAAGCCCCGGTTTATTTGCTCTGCGCGATTGGTTCAATGCAATAGCAAATGAAATAAAAAAGTTAGCCGATCCGACTGTTCCTTACATGTTGGACATCTGGTTCTCGGTCCTTGAAAATATCTAAGGTTTCCTGGGCGGATGAGATCACAGTCGGACGTCTGTAAGTGGCCACGCCCGCCGCGCCCCAACGACGCAAGAC
The DNA here is from genome assembly GCA_958496255.1 of Camptogramma bilineatum. Lineage (NCBI taxonomy): Eukaryota > Metazoa > Arthropoda > Insecta > Lepidoptera > Geometridae > Camptogramma > Camptogramma bilineatum. Next base: position 3,226,323 of record OY292463.1, on the reverse strand, counting down.
TTATTACAGAAAAGTACATGAGTATTAATAAATCGAACTCATGTTTGAATACAAACATATAATCTAATAACACTAAATTATGCGAAAGTTTGGACAGATGGATGTATGTTTGTTCCTCTATGACTTGACAACCAGTGAACCGATTTGCCTGTTTAAACTACAGATAGATAATGACCAGGCATAGGCTACTTTATTTCCGGAAAATGCATGGTTCCCGTGGAATAAAAAATAGTAGTCCACGCGGTTGAAGCCGCGGACGTCCGCTAGTGTATCATATGACTGAAAAAATATTTCTTCAAGTGTAAATATTTGACATTTTTAGTTTAGAATAGAATAGAAAAAAAAAATATTCGACACTACGATACATACAAAAGTTGTCGAGAAGGCAACCGCTTGGGAAATTAGAGCTATAGAATTAATCCAGTAGGATATTTAGTACGTAAATACTTGTCTGAATGTTTAATTAGATACAAAAATATTATTGCTCAATTAAGTGTTTCCAAATTACCTTATAACCTGTTATAACTTATAACCTGGGTCTCTTCAAGTGAAGAGTGAATAAGGTGTCTGCAAGATCTTTCTGATCCATCGTCAGCCACATCGTCGCTTACCATCAGGTGAGATTGTGGCTAAACAAAGGTCTATCGAGATTAAAAAAAAAAAACAAAAAAGTCTTACGTGCACACTTTCTATAGGTTATTAGCAGTGATCGGAATGAGGCGGGCTAAAATACCTAAAGTTCGAAAAATAACAGAGACAAATGGAGACGCCTTAGGACTAAATATTTTTCGACCCAATTATTTCCGTTTCCGGGACATCAATAAAGAACATCTAACATTAAGGTGAATCAATTTTTTACCTGAGTTAATAACAAAAACTAAAATGTCAGTTAGAAGGATAAAAAACTTTTTTCCGTCGGTCAAATAGAAAAATTATTTGAATTAGTTCACAATATTATTAACATTGGTATTAAATGTACTTACTCACTGTGAAAATTGTGCCAACTTTCAATAAAATTCTTACTTACTACAAGAATACAATTCTTGTAGTAAGGAAGTCTCCCCTTTTTTGCCTCTGTTCTTTGAACTTTAGGTATTTAAGCCCGCCTAATTCCGATCACTGGTTATTAGCCTTGCATTTCCTTTGTAATCCAACTGGAGTGGATCTATTATGTTAATCGACGATATTCAATTCTTCATCACGGGAGCTAAATAGGCCGCTATTCAATTCCTTTCTTTCTTCACTTAGCTAACTTAAAAAAAAAAAACAAATTAAATAAGATCACGACTGTATCCTCATGGCATGGTAGACATTTTGTCAGATCTTGTTAGGCATTCAAAATCTTTTTGAAGATTTCTAAGGAGGTACCTAGTCAAATTCTGCCTTTGAAACACCATTTAAACCTTTGCCATCCTCTTTTGTTAGATAGTTAGATAGTGAAAAATAGTGACAGAGCGAATCTTGAGCATTGTTTAACCAGTGTTTAAGTTGAGAAGTGTTAAGTAAGGCCTTACAAGCTTTTATTTAAATTGCTTTGTTATAGTTCAAATCATGGTCTCAAAACAACACTTTGACAAAAAGATGCTATGGATTTGTCGCGGTCACAGACCACAAATATTACTTTTTTATGCCATATTATTTTCATTAATGTACGGATATTATGTTATTGCACATTAAATTTATTTAAAAATGATTATTTCCTCGTATTTGTTTGAAATACATGGTCTGTGTCATTAAAAAGTCCGTTTTAAACGAACCGCATGGATTAAAAACAATTTGTGCGGTGGGATGAAATGTAACCTTTCACATTAAATTGAATTCGATAACCAAACAAAGTGGATATATTCAGAAATATACATTGGATAAACGGAAAATAATACTACGACTGGCCTCTTAGCTCAGTTGGTAGTATCTCTGCCTTCTGCACTGTAGGTCGTGGGTTCGATTCTCACCCAGGACAAACATTTGTATGATGTACATAGATGTTTATTCTGTGTCTTGGTATTATAAACTATAAAAAGTATGTACTTACGTACTTATTTATAAAATATATAGGGTAAACAAGACTATTCTTGGCACCCTCACAATGATTGGCACTCTGGCATAAAAACAATTCATTTATGTTTAGAATGGATATTCTAAATATAAATGAATACCTACTACCACAATGAATTAAATATTCTATCAAATAAATTACTGCCACTATAAAAAATGCTCGAAACTCTTATTTCTTGGGTTTTTATGCCAGAGTGCCAATCATTGTGAGGATGCCAAGAATAATCTTGTTTACCCTAGGTAGGTATTCTTTCAGTTAGATAACTGGTATAGAATAGAATAGAAATAAGTTTTATTTTCGTCACTATAGGTACGGTACAGGCATATAAATCAAAAATGTTACAGTGACAAGAAAATAGGGCTACCCCTCAGCATTTGCTCCAGCAGCGCCAAGGCTGTTAGAGCGCTGGTTTTCAGTGGCGCCGAAATGAGTAGTGCATCAACTACTATGACACGCGTTTAAGTTTTTATATTAATAGTAGTTAACAATAATTGCCAAAAGAAAAGAGCTAGGTATATGAATAAGCTAATTAGCCAAAATTATTTGAAGTTACACAAAATAACAGGTATTAAACTAACAATCCCATAGCTTTGCTTGGTTTGGGGCTAGATGGCGCAGTGTAAATAATAATGTTCACCAATTTTTATTGTCTGCCAATATTTATTTACTTCAAACAGTTCAACAAATTCAGATGAAATAAGGTTTAGACGTAAGTATATTTAAACTTATGTATAACTCAAATGTAAAACTCTGGAATTGCATGTAAGATTACCTACAAATTTTTCGGGTAGGTATAGTATCGCCTGTCGGTAATATACCCACAGGCGAAATCTAGTAGATTAAATCATAAAATACAAAATAATCAGTAGTTAATTTTACTATCAAGTTTCGCGTTTCGGATCACGTATTAGCTAATTAGTAACATCAACTAAGTATTTCAATTTTCATCATAATCTGGTTTGCCGTTTTTAACACAATAAATTACAATTTAATTTTGCAGTTTTTGTTTTACATCAAGGAATAGTAGATTGTATTATAAGGGGGCAAAATAATATTTTGACGGCGAGGGCGCTTTTTTGAATCCAGAGCGAAGTGAAGGATTCTAGAGTAGAATCCCGAGCGTAGCGAGGGATTCTTTAGTAGAATCCTGAACGTAGCGAGGGATTTAAAGTACGTCGCCCGAGCCAAAAATATATTTTGCGCCCGAATGATACACTCTACTTTTCATTACAATCTATGAGAAAATAAAAGGGAAGAGAAAAGAATGTGTTAAATCGACGAAGTTCCACTTGAGAAGAGTAATCGGGGATTAAATTTTTTTATTTAGACTTTTTATCTGATACTAGTAGCGCCGAGTAGTGATGGTTTATGGTGATGATGATGATGAAAAGTAGCCTATAACCTTCCTCAAGAGTTTAGCTATCAAATACAGAAATAATTTTTCAAATCCGACTGGTAGTTCCTGAGATCGAAAACGCACAGGATTTTATGAAGTTGAAATTACAATTTTTGTATGCTATGCTATGCTATGCTATGCTATGCTATGCTATGCTATGCTATGCTATGCTATGCTATAGTATGCTATGGTATGCTATGGTATGCTATGCTATGCTATGCTATGCTATGCTATGCTATGCTATGCTATGCTATGCTATGCTATGGTATGCTATGGTATGCTATGGTATGCTATGGTATGCTATGCTATGCTATGCTATGCTATGCTATGCTATGCTATGCTATGCTATGCTATGCTATGCTATGCTATGCTATGCTATGCTATGCTATGCTATGCTATGCTATGCTATGCTATGCTATAGTATGCTATGCTATGCTATGCTATGCTATGCTATGCTATGGTATGCTATGGTATGCTGTGGTATGCTATGCTATGCTATGCTATGCTATAGTATGCTATGCTATGCTATGCTATGCTATGCTATGCTATGCTATGCTATGCTATGCTATGCTATGCTATGCTATAGTATGCTATAGTGCTAAGAGTCCTCCCTCATTCATCTTGGTAGATTCGAGATGAATGAATGTGGAAAGTAGTTGTACCTCTAAAGTGCGCGGCAAAGATAATTCCGGCGCACTTAAAGGGGATTAAAAACTCATTACTGCCCGCTAAATTTATAAAGAGGATTAAAAACTCATTACTGCCCGCTAAAAGTTCCTTGAAGAGGAATCATCTACTTTGGGCGCACTTAAAGGCGAACAAAGTCGTCCTTTTCGAATAGATGGAATGAAAAGCTTATTTAAATTGCTTAAAATTCGATAAAATACGGACAATTGTCATCTTTATTTACTAAGTTATTATTGTAAATCTCTCTCAATGTTGTCTATATAATAAATTATAGGTACTTAAGTACTTAATTATCTTTTTGAAACTAATATTTTTCGGGTTGCCGCGCTCGTCCGTTTTATTCAAGGATTTGTTTTTACCTACCGTTCCAGTCGCCAGTATCATATCTCAGGATCTAAGTAATGGAAAAAATGCGCGGTCCTGCCTTCGCAAAATGGGCTATTTATCAGCACCCATCTCCGCCCCATAATTTCGTAATTGTTAAGTTCACTTGAATTTAAATGAACTGGGCGGTGAAAGAAAATGGGCTAGGTGATACCGAGAATGTTCGAGAGCTTTTATTCTGAGTGGAAAAATGTGTGATCTGTTTATGAGATGAGATTTGTTTAAACTTTGCGTCTTGCGAGCTTTTGAGGATGAAACAAAATAATTTTGATTGCTTTGAAGTACTTATTTGGAACAAGCCAACAACTAGCCAAGTTATTTACTTACAATCGTTAACGCTATAGATAACAGATAAAGTGTATGGGAATGTAATTCAATGACATCACAATTTGTTCATTGTGAGCAAATGCCCATTTCACCTGAATCGATGCTCCATCCCCAGTTGCAGTCAAAATTGCTCGCGCTAGCAACTGACTTGTAATGACATTAATTCAAAAGGATTTGTCAAAAACCAACAGCCAGGTGGAGCGCACTCGGGTGTTCGTGCTCGGCGCTCGTCATCGAGTTGCTCAGCTCGCTGTACTGACATGTTATGCCGAATAGTCAACGAGCTCACATCGAGTGATATCGTGTCAGCACCTGGTCTTGTCAAAATCCATGTAGTAAATTCGAGATAGAAATCCGACGTAGAGTGTACCATAGAGATTGAGCTTAAAATTTTCTCTAAAAATATCACTGAGCCAAAAGCAAATTGATTTGATTCCAGTCTTTAACAGTTTTATCTAGAGACTGCAAGTTACATAAATCGGCTTCGACTTGCACGGGACGACCGGAGACGCGCGACAGACAGTCTCCGTGAAAAATGTTCCAATGAAAATGTCCATGTACAATCGCATGGACCAGACTGAAAAATGTGTTCAATAGCGGAGAGAATGGAAAACAGAGGAGTTGCTCTTTTTCTGCTTAACTTTTACATCTAAAGTCTAAAGAAAAATGGTGTTTGGTAGACCTTGCGTAGTTTGGTAAAGAAAGATGGGGTTTGATAGACCTTGCGTAATTTGGTAAAGAAAAATGGTGTTTGGTAGACCTTGCGTAGTTTGATAAAGAAAAATGGGGTTTGGTAGACCTTGCGTAGTTTGATAAAGAAAAATGGTGTTTGGTAGACCTTGCGTAGTTTGGTAATGTTGGACTGAAACAAGCTTGTGAATCTAATTAAGATGATTATGCAAGAAGGTTAACAATTCTAACACCTACGGAATGCTGTAGTTCTAAAACTATTGTTAGTTAGACGTCACTATTGTATATTGATGAAGCATTGCTTATCTTGCAGATTCCAAGCGCAGTATTAGGCACTTTAACAAAAAAACCACATCTAAATCGTTTTAACAAGTGAAAAATGTTACCAGCATCATCGCCAATGCAATAATTTTCAGAAAATCGTCACATCATTTTGGAAATAAATAAAAACATTAGCTAAAACACAATCTAACAACCTCTGCTTACTTATGCTGTATGAATTGTCGTGTATTATCTTTTTACTTATTTATCTCTCACCCTTAACATTATCGATCGAGCGAGCGAAGCGAGCGAAGATCTTAGTGGTAAGTTGGGCGATTTTGCTTTGTATGTTTGTATGTTTGTATGTTTGTATATTTGTATGTTTGTATGTATGTTTCACGAATTGTTGTTCGCGCATAACTATCGAACCGTTCATCCAATCTGCATGAAACTTGGTAGGTCAATAGGTTGTAGTAAGGAAATTTACGGTGGAGCATATGAGCTTAATCCATGAAGGGGTTGTGAAGATATTAGGTTCTCAAGGGGGTAAATTTTTTTTAAAGTTACACAAATATATTGAGTGGGATGTCAAACGAAAGGGCTTATTTTGTACATTTCAAAATGGTTTTTATTTTTAATCTAGGATGTATAGTTTTTGAAATACAACCAAAGAACAAAAACTACGAAACCAGAGCTGCAAGAGCTCCCGTTTCGTAGAGTTTCGATGTCTTCGTAGCTCATTGACTGGTCGGTCTTAAAAAGAGAGTGGCATCGTTGCGGTTTGGTTTGCAATGATTTTAGATGCTACTTGATTTATTTTCGTGATAAAAAAAAAAATTGATAAAGAATGAAAATAATTGGGGTAAAAAAAGTTAAGTAAACAAATATATTGAGTGGGGTGTCAAATAAAAGGTCTTTATTTGTACATTCCAAAATAGTTATTATTTTTATTCTAGGACGTATACTTTTAGAAATACGACGAGAATTCATAAATATGAAATAAATGAAAAATTAGACACGACATTATGTATTGCATGCATGCTAGTATTTTTTACCATGAAGAGCTAGCGCAATAGGCATACTCGGCAGTAGTAGCACTTGAAATTATAGGGGTAGTCAGAAGAAAGTCCAAATGTAAGCCATCTACGGTGCGCGAGATCTCAGTTCGGGGCTAACTACTAGTATTATTAGATCCGAAGGTCGTGGGTTCGAATCCTGGCCGTGCATCAATGGATTTTTCGTTTCGAAAAATTTTGATGCGCATTAACACGAGCTATGAACGGTGAAGGAAAACATCGTGAGGAAACCCGCGGCTTAGTCAGCCCCACACGTATTGACCATGTCTTTCCTGTGGATATGGCCGGTTAAGCTGAGAGGATGGTGCAGGTGCTGGGCAAGCCTACTCCATCTCAACATTGCCCCAGGCACTACAGTGTCCCGTTAAGTGTAGGCAAAGATTGCATCCTGACACTGTATAAATCTGTAAAGGCCTAAGAGTGAGTAACATTATATTTCTTGGTTCCATCGTGGGTTAAAAGTGTAAAATCTAGAGCACGAAGTGATTAGATTTGCTATAGCTCTGACGTTCTCCTATTAGTGCTAAGGTTATTATTATTTTTTCTTACTTTTATTGCTTTCTTCGCAGCTTTTATAACCGAACCGTGGAATAACACGCTGCTCTATAATATCCAACCGTAGATAATATTTTTAACACCTACTCTGTTTTCATTTTGAATTAATTTAGCTGACGAGCTTGTACTATTACAACAAGCGTGAATTATAGTTTCTAAACCTTTTAAAGTAATCTCCTATTAGGTATAATGAAGTAACCGTGTCTGGTACTCATTTATAATTCATATTCGTGAGTGTTTATCTTTAAAAAATCGTTGACAGTAAGAAACCAGCTGAATAATTTAACTGTAAAGTATTTTTGGATTTGTGTTGGCCGAGTGCTGTGTGCCTTGACTTTCGGTTTGAAGGGTCTCTTTAGTAGGCAGAAATCTTGCTTTCTACAGAGTCATTCTGTAGACTCTCTTCGAATTCATTCAAGTGACCGAGCTCACTAAATTATGAGATTCAAATTTCGAGTACTAAATTTAAAATCTCACAGCGGATTCAGTAGAGTCATTCTGTAAACTCATTTCGATGTCGAAGAGCTGAATCCGATGTGAGATTTCAAATTTCAGATTCGAAATTTGAATCTCACAATACATTCTTGTGTATTTAGTGAGCTCGGTCATTTGAGTGAATTCGAAGTGAGTTTATAGAATGACTCTGCTGACATTGAATAATTCGTCTAATTTTTTAAATTGGTTTCAGAACTTTGTGGGAGCTGAGCTGATGTAGTCAGTCGCGATGGACTGGGTGACAGCAGCGAGCTCTCTGCTCGGCTTCCTACTCTACTACAACACCTTGGAGTCGGGGTTCGTTTACGATGACCGGTATGTACTTTATTTTATTTTTAATTTATTTAACCTACTACCCGCGCCAGTTAACTTGAGACCTGGGTTTTTGACGTCAAAAAGCCAGGTCTCAAGTTAACTGGCAAAAATACACCGCGCTATGTAGCGCGCACTGTAGTTTAGCACAAACGTCAAAAAGCCAGGTCTCAAGTAAACTCACGCGGGCTATAAATTGTCTCACTCCTGGGCAAGGTCTCGTCCTCCAAGCCTTGCGATTATTGGTTTCATCCCACCAGTCAGCCTGGAATGTATCTAGATAATCATGCCAGCGTGTTTGAGGCTTTCCCGGCGTCGTCGCCGTCCATTCTCAGGTATCCACTGAGTGACGATCTTAGCCGATCTGTCAGTATAATGCAACCAACACACGTGGCCCACAAGCGCACACTTTTATTTCAGCCAAGCGGACTTTGTACTTATTTTGACGATATTGGTAGCTTACCTCGCATCCACACGTTGGGGCCAACGTTGGTCCCAATGTCACTCGCCAACGTGTGGATCTAGCAAAATCAGCCCCAACGTTGGCCCCAACGTTGGGGCCAATGCAATTTTGTCAGCTCCACACGTTGGTGAGAGGCATTGGGGCCAACGTTGGCCCCAACGTGTGGATGCGAGGTTAGATTATAGTTTGGCCGAAACCGCTGTACCTACCGCTCCTTGTGAAGTACGGCGAGGTGGGGGCCGAGGAAAAGTGAGGAAGAGTAAGCGTTGACAGCAGACTGATGGCATAGAATAGATAATATATAGTACTACGGATGGCCGATATTTTCCCCCCGTCTCGCCGCGCGCATACCTAAAGCGCGGTACAGCGGTTTTGGTCAAACTATAGTTCCCGGTTGAGATGCAATATGCAACTTCAAATCATGTTACAGTTTTAGTTTGATCAGTCGAAAGTTCCGGTTCTAGGAATTTCTGATCCGACACAAGCGATCCTTGTATGACATAATAATATTTCATAAGAACGACATATATGTAGTAGTAAGTACTAAACAATTCGTTATTAATATCGAAGTTAAATATTAAACTCAAATATTAACAAAATCTGTAGTAACAGAGCCCTATTTTACAAGTATTTGTAATATGATTCATAGTACATTTTATCTGTACAGACTCAATGTGAAATATTCTAAGGAGTTCCTTGTTGGGTAATTTTGCGCTTAGGGGGAAACAAGATTTAGCTTTTTCCATGGGAAAATATTTCGGCATCAGATTTCGTAGTAGGTAGAAGCTATTTACCCTTTTTGACTTTGCGAAAAGTAGAAATATCCAAATAAGAGGATAAGTGCTTTTGTGAAGATAAAATAATATTGGAAATATTTTGAGGCGAGGAAAATTTTAAGAAAATACGGACAGGTACGCTTCCACTGGATTAAAAGGTTCTGATGAAGGTAGAGGACTTAAAAAATACACTGAAAGCTTCTTTGTTATGAATTGTTCTTAATATCGTGATGGTTCAGTTCCCGGACTCATTTTCACTAGGTTCGGTTTCACGTTTGTATGATTTGAAAATATTTATATTCCTGGAAACTGGGGCAACATGGTAGGTATTCGTTATTTTTTTATACATATGACGCAAGGATTCGTAGTGTAAATTTTGATTAATAAAAAAATTTCGCTGTCATAAATTAATATTTCAAAATTAGATCTCACTCATTGTTTTACAAATAATATTAGCTCGTAGTTGATGTGAAATTAGCACTTACTAGTGAGGTAACGAGTAAACACATTTCACACAAAAGAGATTTGAATAAAATAAACAAGTACTTTGTCCATTTAATAGTAAACTCTCTTCCCAATGAATTTGTATTATAAAGCTTGGTCAGCAGCGCGAGTATGACTCCTCTCTGGTGTCGCAGGCGTCCATAGGCTACGGGTAACCGCTTACCATAAAGTGGGTTGTTGCTTATTAGCCTTAGTAGCATTAAAAAAAATCTTATAGTAATAGACAATTTATTTCTGGCAACCCAGAACGGAGTATACAAATGATAACGCCATTGGCTGGTATGGCGACTCCCTTTTCCGCAATTAGACTCAAAGGTGGTCATTTTGGTGGTCATATTTATAAGTTCCTTATAAATAATTGTAAAACTAAAACTAGTAAGGACACTTTTTCGTCCGTAAACTACTCCTGCGGTCCTATAGTTTATTCTAGTTACCTGGAAAACCATTTGTCACCAAAAAAATTGTAACTGTAAAAACTGACTCAAACCGTAGTGTAATTCCGTTTCTCTTTGATCCCTCAAACCTCGAGGGATACAACCGCCGCAATATGCCAACACCAGACAGTTATGTAGGGAATATAATTACTAATGGTTCAAATGGATTTAGGATACGTGGAGTATAGAATGTTTGCTTTGAATACCATTTCCATGGTATTTGGCGTGGTTGGCTAGCCTCTGAGAGATATTAGGTTGACTTTCTGTTTGAAGGATTTGGGTTCAAAACTATGCCGTATGCATAGATAGATTTTTCATTTCGTTCCATCGATTTTTCGTTTCGTTCTTCGATTGATTGGATTATTTGTTCGTTTTCGTTCTTTGTTCATGATTTTGGTCTTTCGATTTGGCGTTTTCTAGTAACAGTGAACTCTGACGCTTAACATTGTAAGATAACCAGATAGTCTTGTAGTTGTGAGCTAGTTACCTTTTAGTATAATTTTAACTACTAGTAGTATTGTAGTTATGAGCTAGTTATCTTTTAGTATAATTTTAGATACTAGTAGTATTGTTATGAGCTAGTTACCTTTTAGTAGAATTTTAGATACTAGTAGTATTGTTATGAGCTAGTTACCTTTTAGTAGAATTTTAACTACTATGCCTGTTAGGAAAAGACAAACTCCTCTCTACACAAGATTGTAGGTAATACCGACTGTACTATGTAGGTATCTATTATGCAATATATTCTTACGTAATGATAATAAACGCGAAGATTCGGAAGCGCTAATTTCCCCCAAGCAGCGAATCGATAATGGCCATAGAATCGAAGAACTTTGTTCCCCAAGCCCCACTGTTTCGTAATTGGGGGCTTACGTGACGACTGGTCGGCAGCTGGCCCTAACTTCCCAGCAAAAAGTTCCACACTATCCAACTTTATCTCAATCTTAGCTTCGGTACCGCTACCAGTTTTTATGGATGGTTATGAAAACCAATATGAGCCAATATTGTTATAGGAGAGGCCTCGATTTACTATGTAATAGGATTATATTTTGTGCTATTGTAGTTCGATATGAGGTTTTCCAGAACGGCAGTTTATTCAATAAGTTTTTATGACTCTCTTGAAGGGCATTCTATATTGCATAATGGCTTATACGGTACAATAGTAAGTGTGTATTGTGATCAACATAATATTTTATTTTGGCTTTATCTCCAGAAAGTTGAAGTGTTTTGAAATATACATGAATATTAAACTTCTGATCCAATAGTTTCTTAACCCCGTTTTGTATCTAGTTAACTGCTAGATACTTTGAGTCACTAAGATCGATTTAGCGTTAATTAGTTATGTTTGAAATTGTGAAGGTGAAAGGTAACGCCTTCTTTAATTAAAACTAGCCCGGGTGTTAGTGTAGCGATAAATACCGTTTAGGCTTCTGACTAAATTATTAGATACTGTGTAAATGTGAGAGCTACTTCGAAATTTCTATGTCTAGCACCAAACTATAATAGAATCTATAAAAAATGTAGATAAAAAATTTAGTGACCTAAAAGCCCAAGGAAGCCTCTATGTATAACAAAATGTCTGGCGTCGAGCAAGGCGTCAACTAAGTGCATAAGCTAGAAAGGTGCTATTTCCTACGGGTAATCCTGTGTACCGAGTCTGAGTTACGTTAATCCAAAACAAGTGATAAAATGAAGGATTAAAAAAGCTGTGTTTATTGTGGAATGGTACTATGACAATCTTGTGGCAGATGTTGTCCAGCAAAGCATTAAAAAATTGAGCAGCGCCACCTATCGAGTTCAAGTATAGCTACGAATCATCCAGGTGACTCTTTATGAACAAAAAAATAATCATCCAAATCGGTCGAGCCGTTTAGGAGGAGAATAATTTTAAAAACGCGTTTACCGTAATTCTATTATAATATACAGACTTAGATCAAGTTCAGTGCGCGGCGACGCGTGGTTGGTTCGGCGCGCGGTTTAAGATTGTAACAAATCAATGTTGTTGTGTACATGACCGCGCGTCACCGCGCGTGCCCGCGCACCCGCCATGCACTGCGCGCCGAGCCAACCGCGCGTCGCCGCGCGTTCATCTGAACTTAGCTTAACTCCGGCCCACTAGATATAACATAGCCAAGCCAATGAGACACAGGAATAGAATTCATTTTATCGGTGAAGAAGTTGCTAAAGTTATATTAGTTATTCCTGTGCTTACCTTTTAAACTTAGAAAACTACATTACCTTCCTTTAATAGAGTTTCAATAAATCACTTGCTGCTGCACACCAATCCAGCAGCGCCATAGGAAACCAGCGCTATAGAAGCTCTATAGCTACTGTAGCATACGCTGATTGGTGATATATTTTGTGTTTAGATTTATCTAATTCTTTTTTCGAATTCATAATTTAGTACAAGGTGCACAAAAAAACGATTTTTATTGTATTCTATTCTTTAAAAAATAATTACATAGCGGCCAATTTAACCCTCCCCCCCCTCATTTGAAAGATACCCAATCAGTGTCATGATTTAACTCGTTTCGGAATTTAGATTCTTACTAAAAATAGTCTACCTACCAAATAAATCATTTCACGATAACTTTGTGTAAACAAATTCATACGTAAGGTAAGCTCAAAACTCCGACTTAGCTCACCGGAACATTGTGATGTTTGCATTACTTGGTGACAGAAATAGACTAGGTACCTGTATCTTGCGACGGGACGTTTCATGTCGGGAATATTTCTCGTGTTTCCATTGTGTGAAATAATTTTCTCTCTGTTATTCTAAGAGCTTGTTTCACTATCCTATTACTATTTTAAGACTAAGTTCAGATGAACGCGCGGCGACGCGCGGTTAGCTCGGCGCGGTTTAAGATTGTATCAAATCAATGTTGTTTGTGTACATGACCGTGTGTCACCGCGCGTGCCCGCGCACCCACCATGCACTGCGCGCCGCCGAGCCAACCGCGCATCGCCGCGCGTTCATTAAAACTTAGCCTAATAATAAACTCGTACGCCGAAGGTTCCGTACTGGGTAGGTACGGAACCCTCGGCGTACGAGTTCGACTCTCACTTGACCGGTTTTTTTTAAGTTTGTGAGTATGTTTGGATGTTTGTGTTTCAATCACGCCTTTACCAGTGGACCGATTTGAATGGAACTTGGAATAAGTGTATATCGTAGCATTTAAGAGGGCAGCGACGAACGAATTCTCCATACAAACGTACTACCGAAATCATTTAAAATTTGAGCGTATTTTCACCACTTTATGCACTTATTTAGATTAAGGAAGTATTAATCTAGGTTCCTGTTAAACTTTTGATCTAAAAAACTTACCTGAAACAAAATGTAACCAAATTGTATTTCTAACATTTTTACAGCAAAAATATCGTGTTTTCGTTGCATTTGTTCTGTATGATAAACAACAATGATTGTAATATCCTTTTAATAGGAACACAGCTTAGAGTGTCTAGTTACAGGCCATACAAAAAAAATTGCGAAATCATTAACTTTTCATTCATCATTTTTGGTATTACGGAATACATCGTAAATTCTTGTAAATTCTGAACTCGAGTATTGCCGTACGCGTTGCTCGGATGTCTTCAATGTGTGTGTATAGTCCCGGAGGCGGAGTTTCGACACTCACACTAACGCAAAATTGGTTTGCAACGACCACCGCTTTTTATAATTTTTAGCATTTTTAGCTCGCTCGATGTATAGGTATGTAGGTATAGGTGTAGGTAGTATACACACTAACTAGATAGGTGTACCTAGCGTAGATTAGAATTGATTTTTACTTTGAACAATTATTTCAATTTTAAATGGTATGTAGGTAGGTAGGTTTTGTAGACCCTTTTATGAAAATTACTTTCTTTTTAACCGACTTCAAAAAAAGGAGGAGATTTTCAAGTCATAGGAATATTTTTTTATGTAGGTAGGTATGTTTCTCGAGTATCTACTTGAATAGGTGAGCCTGGACCGATTTGGAAAATTATTTTTTTGTTTGAAAGGGTACCAGGTGGAGCTATGGTCATCAGATCAGGTCAGGATCTGATAATGGAGTCAGGAACTGTTCAACAGAACTCCTCAGTAAATAGGCTGATTGAGTTTAAACTCGGCATAATGTAAGCTGTCTTGTTCCGTTTCGTTCCGACTACAATGTCATGTAATATGTAATACCTATGCGTACCTATGGTGACTGCGAGCTGACCTGATGATGGAATCAGAAGCTGTTCAAAAAATGGTGCTGGTGATGATGATGACGAGTTTCAGCTCCATCGGCCTATTTAGATTTAGGTAGGTACTGATGTGTTCTGTTGAACAGCTCCTGACGCCATCATCAGATCCTGACCTGATCTGATGACCATGGCACCACCTGGGACCCTTTCAAACAAAAAAGAATTTTCCAAATCAAAAAAATTCCAAAAACATACCTACCTACATAAAAAAATATTCCTATGAATTGAGAATCTCCTCCTGTTTTTGAAGTCGGTTAAAAAGAAAGTAATTTTCATACTAAAGTTATGAAGTTGAAGTTATGAAAGAAGTTGAAGTTATGTTTTTAAACTTCAAAGTCTATAAATAGAACAGTAGTAGTTTTGTAATGACGTCACAAAATGACGGCGGGCCATTTGAATCTGCCAAGAGGGGCTTTTCCATCCTACTAATAATTTTACAGTGTGAAAGTTTGTGAGGATGTATGGATGTATAGATGTACCGCTATCTAGGGATGTTTGTATGTTTGTTACTCTTTCAAGCAAAAACTACTGATACACGCGCGGTTCGAGGGGGGGGGGTCATGGGGGTCATGACCCCCCCCCCCCCCCCCTCAAAATCCTTGAGAAACCTGTAACATCCAGCAAAAAGAGAGGTAGGTACGCACTACCAAAACTAGTGACCCCCCCCCCCTAAGATCAAAGTCTGCGACCGCCAGTGCTACTGAACGGATTTTAATGAAACTTGGAATACATATAGGTAGGTACCTATACTTACCATAATTTATGACCTGGAATAAAACATAGGCTACTTTTTATCCGGGTAGGTATCACCCGAGCGAAGCCGCGGGCGGAACCTAGTATATTTTACATTTGTCTCTCTGATGTTGGCTGTTAGGTAGGTATTATGTTTTATCTCGCTTACATAGATACCTACCTACTCTACTGCCTATAACAGTGGCGGATTTCCAAATTTGCCGCCAGTAGGCTATTCAACTTTTGCCGCCCCTACACTCGATACCACATCACAATCATATTAATTACATTTTTTTTGTTAATGAAATTGTAACTTTTATGATTTGTGTAATATTATTTTTAACCGACTTCAAAAAGGAGGAGGCTCTCAAGTCGACTGTGTGTTTTTTTTTATTTTAGGTATATATTTTTCTTAGTTTTTTGTGTGTGTGTTACGCCATTTCTCCGTCAATTGTGGACCGATTTTGACAATTATTTTTTTTTTGGTTACAAAGGATATACTCCAGAAGTGGAGGATCTGATGAGGGGATCCCATGGAAATCGAGGGGAACTCTCAAACTTTATGGTTATTTATTGTGTTTGTAGAACTATCGGGCTGAAATTTTGCACACTTATATATTCTCGGTGACAATGAAATATTATGGTATCAATCAAGCTTATCTGATGATGGAGTCAAGAGCTGTTCAACAGAACTCCTCAGTGAATAGGCCGATTGAGTCGAAACTCGGTATATCTATCAAGTTTCAATTACAATTTAATAATATGGTGACAACGAGCTGATTTGATGATGGAGTCAAGAGCTGCTCAACAGAACTCCTCAATAAATTGGCCGATTGAGTAAAAACACAGCATATCTGTGAAGTTCCGACACAATGTAATATAATAATATGGTGACAGCGATCTGATCTGATGATGGAGTCAGGACCTGTTCCATGGAACTTTTTAGTAAAATAGAAATAGAAATAAGTTTTATTTTCGCCACTACGATACATACAACACAAATCAGAAATGCTACATTACAGTGACAAGAAAATAAGGTTACCCCTCAGCATTTGCTCCAGCAGCGCCATGGCTGTTAGAGCGCTGGTTTTCAGTATCTTAGTTTTTAGTAGTATAGTAGTATAGTAGTAGTGACATGGATATCAAATGAAAGGGCTTGATGAGCGAAACACAATAAGTAGGTAAGATGACATCATTCTTAATAAAAAATAAACACTAAAATGAAAAAATAAAAAATAAAATACTTAACCGACTTTAAAACATACTTGCACTAAAAAGCAAAACATAAGAATATAAACAGTTTTATTTACCTAATTACTAATTACGCGCACTCCGCACTTTAGGTACGAAGCTACAAGTACATTGGTGGGCCCGCCCGGGCGGGCCTTAGCAGGGTTCCCACTTGCCACTCGGCTCTAATACCTATCGCGTGACAACTCGACAACCCTTCCGCGTCACTCCGCGCCAGACAGTGACAGAGTTATGCGTTAGAAAGAGAGAATTTGTGTAGGCACGTGTCAGTGCATATTGCACTAGGCAAAGAACGCTTACGCGAGCTGAATTGAACTTTGTCGCATAATTCTGTGCTACAACGTAGGTATTTTATTCAAAGTTTTCGTCAGAATCTACGACTTTTTGCCTTCTTGAGAGAATCATTTTGAGACAGAGATTCGTAGATCACACATACATTTGTCTCACAGGCAGGCAAAGGGAATTAAATTTGCAACCTTCTGTGTTTCAGGCGGGCCTTCGCCCTCAGCACCACAGAACATTGTTGTCATGATGAATAATAATGGATTCATAACATGTCGCATATTGTGGCTGTTTTCGGCCTCCCGTGATCGTTTCACTAGGTTTTAACAGTTCAAAATAGATGAGATTCTTCTGATCCTACCAAATACAGGGGGTCTAAAGTGGCCACTTTTGATGAAAAATCAGATGTTTCATAGATGCTTCATCTATGAAACATCTGACTTTTCATCAAATGCTTCATAAATGCTTCATCTTCATAAATGCAGCATCGATGCTTCATAGATGTTTCATAGATGTTTCATAAATGCTTCATATATGAAGCATCTATGAAGCATTTCACAAAACATCTTTTTTGACAGATCTATGTGCGAGGTTAAATTTATTACCTATATTGAAAAGTTTTATGGACACGGGATTTTATCGCGTAATTTACCTTATTTTTCCCGACGTTTCGGCTATGTTGCAATAGCCGTGGTCGCGGGCAGACTGTTAAATTTATTTTTATAAATTAAATAGGTAGGTACAGGGTGATGCCCTGTCACCAATGTTGTTCAATTTGACCCTAGAGTACATTATACGCAAAGTCATCTCTCTGAATGGCGGAGTGGAGCTAAATGGTCAACACAAAGTGATAGGGTATGCAGATGACGTGGCACTGCTAGGAGCCAACAAGAACGGAGTTGTTGAAGCTGTTCGATGTTTGGAAAAGGAAGCTGCGACGGTAGGTCTTAGGATTAACTCTGAGAAATCCGAGTACATCCACATGCGTCGCGCTAGAAACCTGCGACAACGACGTGAGGGCCTTAAGGTCGGCAACTCGTTCTATAAGGGAGTGGACAGATTTAAGTACCTAGGATGCACTGTAACGGACACTAACACCAGAGGAGATGAAATCGAAATACGAGTCCAAAATACACTTCGTTGCAGTGCAGCACTACACAAGATCCTGGTGTCCAAGCTACTTTCCCGGAAAACCAAGATTCGCATCTACAAGACGATAATTCGTCCAATCTTGATGTATGGATGTGAAGCTTGGACTCTAACGCAGAAAGAGGAACTCAAGCTTCTGGTCACAGAAAGGAAGGTGTTTAGGAAGATCCTAGGTCCGATCCAGCGCGAAGATGGAACATGGCGGGTTAGAAAGAACCGGGAGATCGCCGAACTAGTAGCCGAACCTAACATCATTGGCGAAGTTAAATCTAGTAGATTGCGCTGGCTTGGCCACGTGCTACGGATGGGGGAGGATCGAGCAGCAAAACGTGCTTTCCATGGTGTGCCGATCGGACGGCGACCAGTCGGCCGACCCAGATACAGGTGGAAGGATGAAGTGGGGAAAGACCTTCACTCACTTCATGTGTCCACGGACTGGACGGAGGCGGCGCAAGACAGAAGCCGGTGGCGTTCTATTGTGTCGGAGGCCAAGACCCACTTTGGGGTCGACGCGCCAGGATAGTAGTAGTAGTAGTAGGTACCTACTTAGTTTTTTTATAGAAATGATTGCACTGCGCCACCCTGATGGACATATGGAAATATTTTTGAGGCACACGAATAAATAAAAAAGGTAAATTGTCGCGGGAGAGGGTCTCAGGTTTTTTTTTTCTTAAATTTGGCTTCGCATGGGTTTTGCATTCAGCCATCCGTTTTCCATTCAACCTATTTTCTTTCTAAAAATAAATTTAACCTCGCACATAGATCTGTCAAAAAAGATGTTTTGTGAAATGCTTCATAGATGTTTCATAGATGCTTCATCGATGCTTCATATATGAAGCATCTACACCGTTTATTTTTGGTCAGTTTAAAGCCAGCGCCTACGTAATCTATATCGATAACCTTACTCAAAAATAATAATAAATATGAGATCTATTTTTTTGCAATTAATAATATCACGAAACATAGGCAGGATAAATCACGGAGATACGTGCTCTGTGCTCAGCTGTTGCTACGGCATAGAGTCTATGCTACGTCGTAGTCATACATACATACCTAGGTCAGTAGCTCTGCGCGCCTACGACACCATAACAAGTGTTTTACTCACTTTTGTTAATCTTTTCAACTATTTAGTTTCGTATGAAATACTTATCAAATTCAAAAACGAAACCAACGACACGAATACGATTAAGCAATACAAGCAGTGGGTGCTGGCTTTAAACTGACCCAGAATTAACGGTGTATAAAGCATCGATGAAGCATTGATGAAGCATCGATGCTTCATTTAAGAAGCATATATATGAAGCATTTATGAAGCATTTGATGTTTCATCAGATGTTTCATAGATGAAGCATCTATGAAACATCTGATTTTTCATCAAAAGTGGCCACTTTAGACCCCCAGACAATTACCTCAGCACCAACAACAACAACCAGCACCAACAACAACAACCAGCACCGACAACTCGTTTGGAGTTGTTTGCACACCAGCTTAAGATGAGCCGTACATTCAACGGTTCCTGTGCATTCCGGGTGTCAAGGATTCCGGCTGTTTGTAATTTCGGAACTACAAAACCGATGACCTTGAAATTTTTACGGAACAATATATAAAGTACTTACTTTCAAACAAAGTAAAAACCGGTCAAGTGCGAGTCGAACTCGTACACCGAGGGTTCCGTACCTACCCATTATACCCATTAAGTTATTGAACAATTAGTAATTTTTTTTGTACATATCCTAGTTCTGCGATAGCAGCGCCGCAAATGTTCTGCGCACACGAGCATAATATTGCAATAAATATTTTCTTTTATTTACTTTCACACAATAGCACAATTTTATTTATTTACCTTATTTGAGGATGGTGCCAATTAAGCTAGTTCGCTTAATTGTATGAGCGCTCATACAACTCAGAAGACAATCTTAATTGGCGTCAACTATGTATGTATGTATGTATGTATGGGAACACCCTTTAACTTTCAACTTTTTTAATTTTTTGGAATTTTTCCTTTATTTCTGCTATAAGGCCTTGCTTTTTGCCAAATTTCGTGATTCTAGGTCAACGGGAACTACCATTTAGGTTTTCGACCCAAAACCTCTAGGGTACTTCCGGTTGACCTAGAATTGTCAATTTTGGTTACAAGCAAGGCCTTACAGCACAAGTAAAGGAAAAATTCCGAAAAATAAAAAAAGTTGATAATTAAGGTAAGTTTTGGTACTTACAAGTTTTCACGAAAACCTAAATTTGCCTATATCTTTTTATAGTGTTGACTCAGGACCTTGATTTTTATACTCACAATAAGGACTATAGACCTCAGTATATGGTATGAATTTCAACTTGCTAGCTCCACCCGTTCCTGAGATAATCGATGGTGACAGACAGACAGACAGACGGACAAGAAAGTGATCTTATAAGGGTTCCTTTTTTTACCTTTTAAGGTACGGAACCCTAAAAAGAATCAATGAGAAATGAATCAATGTATCGACAATAGAGAGCCCTCCAAAAAAAATTTCAAAATATCTTCAATGTACAGAATTTGACCTGTTACAGTTTTATTATAAACTAGCTGCTGCCCGCGGCTTCGCTCGAGTTGTAACCGGATAAAAAGTAGCCTATGTTACTCTCCAGCCCTCCAACTATCTCCACACAAAAAATCACGTCAATCCGTCGCTCCGTTTTGACGTGATTCAACTACAAATAAACAAACAAACAAACACACTTTCACATTTATAATAGGGGTACGGATACCTATTGATGTTTGATTGGTTGATGATTGATGATGATTGATTGATGATGTGAAATTTAATGATTACTTAATGAAAATAAAAATTCTTCGGTACACATAGGGATTTTTCGTACATGACGACCTTACACGTGCTGATTACAGCTACAGAAACAAACATGATCAACAGGTAAACTGTTGGAAATTTTCGGGATACTACTGTAATTCGCGGGCCCATCTAAACGCGCCGCCTTTATCGCTCGTTTCCAATCCAATTATGGAAAAAAGTTCTAAGCAAGAAAAGCTCTCACTCTAACAATTTTTAAAACATTACTTACATGTTGAATTGTTTGTGTGTACATAATAACATAGCATTATCAATAAATATAGGTAAATATTATTTTTCTGTAACACAAAAAAAATTTTTCCCTATTTGCCGCCCCTAAAATCTGCCGCCCTAGGCTCCAGCCGAGTCCAGCCTTCTCAGCCTATTGGTACCACCAATTGATTCGCCACGTCATAAGTACCTAAATATGCGTTATCCTTTGTTGCACTTATGGGGGCATCCATTAATTACGTCAGGCTTTTAGGGGGCGGGAGGGGGTTGAGCCAAATCGCACCTAATCCCATGTGGGATTAAAAATGAAAGGGAGGTCTCGGCAAATCTAGGTAGGTACCTGTTTAAGATTATTTTTTTTATTCTCACGTGAGATTAGGGGGTGGGGGAGGGGATCGAGCCAAATCTCAGGACATCTCACCAAGGGGGGAGGGGGTGCGGGGGTTGAAAAATCGCAAAAATCACCTTTAATTTTTATTCTTTAATTTTAATTAATGGACGCCCCCTAATTTCAGAGGGACAAACATCCGTTGTGACTTCAGTAGTTAGGTAGGTTAGGTAAGTACCTACTTACCTATAGACATTGGACAGAAAAAAACATAGGTAAGTACCTACTTAGGTACCTACTTCCCTTTGAAAATTTAGGTAATTGTGTACCTTCTTATATAGGTAACAACCCACATATTCTGTCTAGCGTCATAATATCGATCTCATCCCTCCCTAAAAATCTTGAGAGTAAGATGGGTAGGTAATTACCTAGATATTGTAGATAAATTTCCAAAAAAAGCATTTTTACCATACATTTATCTAACGATTCCATGAAATAAAATGAACATTATTCATTAGTGACTGACAATATAACATTTTTGGCCTCTCCAAAGATGCAAAAACTCAATATCAGCAGGAATTGATCTCCATTCCGCAAGTACTTACCGCGCTGCAAGCGGAGCTCACAACCGCTGAGCCAAACGTCCTGATGCATTTGTATTTGAAATTATTGAACAGTAGCTGCGCGTAATGCGTCCTGAATCGCGCCAAAAAGGGCGGGCCTCATGTCAGACTCATATCTGCCAATCACAGATTAGGTAGAGGTAATACTGCCAATCGGGGCTGTGATTGCTCATAGTAGACTGAGTAGTACACCTATACTATACTACATAGAGTTTTTTGCGTGACAAGGACGAACAATTTAGATAGATACGTTGGAAGAGAAGTTCCGAGCTCCACTCACCGCAACCTTAAGCTATATAAATATTGATACCGCAAAAGCGAAGCCACAAAAGCTAATATCCAAGTGAAGTTTTGATGTTTTACTTCTCATAACGTTACCTCAAGTAGAAGTACCTATTAACGCACATAAATGTCAGCTGTTTAGTGCATTTTAGCGATATAAAAGGCATGTACGCGATACTCACACTTCACAAAGCCCAATGCCCGTGACGCACGTGCAGATGTTGCGTGCAATCGGGCACAGCGCTCTCCTGGGCAGGGAATGTGTTATCTGACACCAGAGTGTTATAAATATACTAAAAACTAAAACCGTATAATTAGACCAAAAGTCAAAAGTCAAATTCATTTATTCAATAAGATCACTAGTGTACCACTTTGAAACGTCTTAAGAGCTAGGTGATTCTACCCCTGTTCCTTCGCGACCAAGACCGTGAAGAACCAGGGCAACAAACACGGTTTGGGGCCTAACACTCTTTTCGGTGACACACTTGTGACCGAATATTGTGTCCTTATAACTTCTTACAACATTAGTAGTCTCTATACCTTTTTTAAAAGCGTTTTGTAATGAGTCCTATGTCCGCAATTAAGTTGTTGGTTTAATGAATGGAGTCGGTAACAATTACATTAATTTCCAAGGCTTGTGTGAGTCACGACCTCATACTGATTACTTTTGATACTAAAAAGGTTGTAACAATGTTATTCGCACTAGAATATTATCTATATAGGTTTTTGGTCATAATTTTAAGATATTGCTCCAAAAACTAATTAAGCTAGTAAAAACACTGCTATAGTCGTAACAAATTTATTTTACCTTCATTTATATTCCAAATTATTATCCTAAACAAAATGTATACAACACTTACAATTTTGTGCGTTTTACCTTGAAACCCGAAAAATCTAATCACACAAGAGTCGATCGAGTACGCAGGCTACGCCTTTTGGTGGAAAAACACAAATTTGATATTCCCAACACACACACCAATATCGATACAATTTATTATGTGTGCAAATCGATACCAGTGATGTGAAAACGAGGCAGTGCCGGTTACGGAACCTAGCGTCATAAAGTGAAAACGCCCATACCGAAACTCTAAGGCATTCCGTTTTTCTATTTTCATTTTTATTATGAGCATGAGCCTCGCTATCAAAGCTTTGAGTACGTGACTTTGAACTTGTGATGCTATACAATATTAGCCTCTATTTACGAAGAAGTTATTGGAGTCGAGTGTAATGTAGCAAGCGGGAACGGTCTTCTTCGATAAGACGCCGCGCTTTCGTCTGTCGCCTTTATTTTCATCTCCAAAATTTATTTATGGCGCGTGAGATATGAACATCTCACGAAAGCATCAAAAGTTCCCTGAAATATTACCAGAAAGTAGACGAAATATTACTTGACAAACTTTTCTATTTAAATAAATATCATTTTGCAGTAACTGTGAAGAGGAAGTCCAAAACGAAAGTCATTTGCGAACGAAATACTCAGCGAACTTTTTATGTAAATAACTGAAGGGAACGGCGTCTTACTCACAATTTGCAATACAATGGCTGAATGTTAGAGATGATTTTTCCTTCTTCGCATAGTAAGCACGGTTTTGGTGCCATAAAATATATTATTCAATCGGCGATCCCACTGGCTTTCCACTCCAAATCCAAAGTGAAGGGATGGAAGTATGGAGTACCTATTGATATATGAGAGGTACCCTGCGGTGGGTATAAACTATCAAACATTTCCTGTAAGGGAGTTTTGTAACAAAGTTAATGTAGGCCAACTACTGGAGCTCTATACTTCTGAATACAATGTTAAGAATATTAAGTGTGTACTAAGCACCAATGGTGTGTCAGGATCGTAGCAAGTGGAAATCCGTGGTCTCTGCCTACCCCTGTGGGAAAGAGGCGTGATTTTATGTATGTATGTAAGCGCCAGTGTTCGTACTAAGCGCTTTGAGTCTACATTCTTCATACGCACGGCGAAAATGTGGAACTCCTTGCCGGGGTATGTATTTCCAGAAAAGTATAATTTGGGTGTCTTCAAATCGAGAGTCAATAGGTTCCTTCTAGGTAAGGTGCTCCATCTTAGACCACACTGTTGCTTTACACCAGGCAGGGTGTGGTCAAACGAGAAGCTATTTATGTTAAAAAAAATTACTTGCGAGTTAGTAACTTAATAAAACGCCATGAAACGAAACGACGAAAAATGTAATAACATGAAAATCTAATTTGTTTCAAAGTAAAAGTAAGCATTTGTTTAATTAGTTAGTTAAAACCCCTTTGAAAATAATAGTCTATCTATGCGATTAAGCCAAGATGAACAAATAAGCTTCTGGCTTTTTAATTTCCGATGAACCTTCGGTCCATGAAGCTTTTATACCTAGAATAAATTCTATTTGAAGTCCTTAAGGGACCGGCAAACGTACCTACGTACCTAAGAACGTAATACCAAAATAATTTAAAATTTGAACATATTTTTATCACTTTATGTTATTATTTGGATAAAGGCAGTATTTATCTATGTTCCTGTTACACTTTTGTTCCAAAAAACTTACTATAGAGCAAATGAAAAGAAAAAATGCCATTTTTGATGTACCTACAAAGATTTCAATTCAATTTGCTTACATTTCTTTTTGGGTAAGTTTTTCGGAACAAAAGTGTAACAGGAACCTAGATAATTACCTACTCTCTTAATCTAACAACATAAACTGATAAAAATATGCTTAAATTTTAAATGATTTCAGTAAGTATTACGTTTTTATGGAAATTCGCCTGTCGCAGGCCTCTTAATAAGAAATAGTATTTAATTTGTTCAATGAAATAGCGATTTTCAATTTAGCCGCGCTCGCTTGTTTCACACAATTAACAGAAGTGAAAATTGACGCGGAAAGCGTTAACAGGTCAACGGTCAGGAGCGGTCGGTGGGTTCGTCTCTTTAACCAGTTTTCGGTGAATTATGAGCTTTAGTCCGTTGTTTTTAGATTCAATTTGTCTGAGCAATTGTTGTCTTGAAAAATGGAATTTCTCGAGATGAATTGAGTACAGTGAACTCCGAAAACTAGTCGGATATTTACAAAATTCTAAGTCAAGACGTACAAGTATTTACTAGGCGAATATGGGTAGTACCTACCTAATCTCTTTTTGAATTTTGGTTTAGATCGAATTTTGGCAAGATACCGTACTAAATCTTTTTGCGTCGACTGTACGATATAATTGAACTGTCTGGCAAAGGTATAGACAGATGGACATGCGAACAAAAGACTCCATGAAGATTGATTTTTACCTTTTGGTAACGGATTCTGAAAACAAGCGACTGTGGGTATGTGACACAATTTGCACCTTCGAGCCTTGTGTTGGGTACTTGCCAGATTTGAGCTGGCAATCTAATATCATTTTGTGCTTCAATTTGACCATGATTTTGGTTTTGCAGGATGGGTGGCATGTTTTAGAAAGCTAGGGAACTATTCTGTAGGAAAGCGTTATGAATTTTTGATGTAAACATTTTGTTTTCTATTCTATTAATTATCTACCTATTTGAAAAGTTTGGATATTTTTGAATTAATTATAAGGATATCTTAGTACTTGAATAGTTAGCTAGTACTTACTTGAATAATGAAGTAACAAATTTTCTGTTTTTTATTGCTAATAATAATAATAATAATATATTTATTTATTCAGACTACTTGGGTCCATTCCTTACATCTAAAAGAGAATTATAAAAACATGTCACAACTTAATAAAATTAATAAAATTAACGCACACAATTCAATAAATTAATAAAATAAATGAAATGTAATAATAGATGGATAGTACTTAATTAATATAATAAATTTGTTCAGCGCACGGATTTATTAGGGACGACATCCAGTACCTTTGCAGGTTACTATCATGCCGATCCGTTAAAGCCCTAAGTAGAATGTTAGGGCTACCCAACATTCTGCGTCTGATAGAGGTTATTTTATTTCGTAGTACAGCATTGAAGTCTTTTATACGTGCGTCGGCAAACATGCCAGACGCACTACAAAATTTGGGCAGCCCCACCATTGCCCTGAACAAATTATTATAAAGGACTCGTAGGGCGCTGATAGACTTTTTGGTGTATGTAACCCACAGGCCGCTGGAGTAAAATGATTGACAGAAGGACTTAAACAAGGTTACCTTCACCTCCACTGTGGCATGTGCAAACCTGCGAATCAGCATATTTCCCCGTACCGCCAGCGCCCTACGCTCCCTTTCTACATCTTCATTATCCTTTAAATCAGCAGTGACCACATGTCCCAGATATTTAAATTTGTCTACTCTATTCAATTCATTTTCGTTCAGGTAAATGGGTGGGATGTAGCTGAAGGGGCGGCCGCCCGCTGCAAAGACCATAACCTCACTCTTTTGAGTATTATATTTAAGCCCATGATTTTTGGTATAGTCCTCACAAAAACGCAGCAACCTCCTCAGCGCACAGACCGATGGGCTCAGCAGCACCATGTCGTCCGCGTAACTAATATTATTGATCATTTGATCACCAATACAGCACCCCGCATGTATGCTGCTGAGCCCACCTATGAGGTCGTCCACATACAGACAGAAAAGCTTTGGAGATGTTAAGCCCCCCTGCCTAACACCACATTCCAGTCTGTAGGTGTCCGATACCTCATCCGCCCATCTCACACAGTTATCCTGATATGTATACCAGTGCCTAAATAGTCTAACAACCTCACAGGGCATTCCCGTGGCCGACAGTTTGTTCCACAGTATTGGATAGGACACCAGGTCGAATGCCTTAGATAAATCAAGGAAACATCCAAAAACTGGTGTCTTCCTTTTGGTATAGTACGAGACAGTCTCCTTGAGGGCAAAAATGGCACTTTCAGTTGATAAGCCTGATCTAAAGCCGAATTGAGCATCATGTAACTTAACGTATTTGTCCAGCTGTTTGTCAAGGAGACCATCAAGCACCTTGGCCGTTACTGTGGCCAAAGATATTGGTCTATAGTTATTATGATCAGATACATCTCCAGTTTTATTTTTGACTATTGGGACCACTATTGTACGCATGAGATCAGAGGGCATATAGCTATGTTTAATGCACAGATTATAAAGCAGACTAAGTACTCTAGGTAGGTGGACCCCTGCATATTGAAGGTGCTCAATACTGAGCCCATCGTGACCCGGCGATTTTCCACGACTCATATTATTAATAATTTTTCTAACGTCACAGGCCGAGAAATAAACAAAAGCTTTGTCACGATTAGGCTCAGTCTTGCCCACTTCTCCCTCCACTCTAGCAACAACCGGTCCATTAGGTAATGGTAAAGCCTGTATTTTGAAATGCTTCATAAATAAGTTAGCTACAGTCTTGCTGTCGCTGGAACCATTCACGCTCATCGGAAGGCTAGGCTTGGTGTTTAGATGATTGACATTTTTCCAAAATTTTGGGAAATCTTTTTTATTATGATGATTAGCAATAATGTCCATTTTTATTTGGTTTTGATTTTTAACACACCATTTTAACTTCGCCTTAAACTGTTTGCGTGATTCAGACATTAATTCATAAATGTGTCCGGCCATTGGTTTGCCACCATGTAACCATTCTTCAAAACAACTCCTTGCCTTCCTATGAGCGCCACTAACATGCAGATTCCAGCCTATAACATTCCTTTTGTTGTTATTGTCATTAAACTTTTTATTTATATGGGTTGCGATAGCCGCCTCGGATAGAACATTGACTATCTGTTTATATAAGGTATCCAAAATCTTATGGTGGTCACTGCTGTCACAAAAACAATCATGAAATGAACATTGCCTTAACTCATCAGGAAAATCTATTTTACTCAGTCTGTTATTACAATATTTACTAAATTCCTGTGTTTGTTTAGAGCTCCGTACCCCCCACACAACCTTATTACATAATCGCTCTCTGTATTGTAATTTAGGTCTTATTAAGTTCAAATTACATTCTACAATAAGTGGAAAGTGATCTGATTTGTAAACATTATAGTCAATTCGAACATTTTTGATTGTTTCGCTTGCCGCGGTTGTAACAAGACAGTGGTCAAGCCAACTTTTACTATGATGGATTTCACTAATAAATGTAAAATTGTTAGAAAAAATATCCAGAAAGTCAATGTCCGCACACAGCCAGTTCTGTTCAAGCGAAAAAGATAACATCTCCTTACCAAAGGGTTTAGTTGGGTGCGCATTATAATCTCCAAGCAGGTAAACACATTCCACGTCATTACCTTCCACTATTGCACTTAGAGAACCTAGACACTGCGAAAACAATGCCAAGTTGTCCGCACAGTCAGTAGGCATATAAACGCTGCACACCAAAAAAGCACTATCGCCCGACATCACTTTTATCGCAACTATACGATCACTGTCCGACTGTAGCACAGTAACGTCGCGGAATAATGATTTGCGCCATAGAACCGCAACTCCACCATACGGTCTGCCTTCCAAGATATCTGAAGACACGTCGACTGCTGACGTTCCCGCGTAGCCGAAGTCATCATGTATCTTCCCCAGGTATGAGATTTCGTGGGGTAGAAGCCAAGTCTCCTGTAGACACACAACATCCGCAGTTTCACATAGCTTTCGAATTTCTATTTCCGACGATTTCACATATTTACAATTGTAGCTGACAAATGTTGTTGTGATTGTACTATCCATAATGATTAGATTATTTTTGCAGCATTCCCATCATCATTCTTGAAGTAAACAAATTGGCGGAAATTGATTCCTTCCGGCCATAATTGGTCCCTCAAAAATAAGTCCACTTTACATTTTGGTACCCATAATTTAAATGAGTTATAATCTCGTTCTTTTTTCATATGCATTTTTGTGAGCTTTACTCTCTCTTTAGTATTCTCAAATATATAGTCAGATATATCCTTGTCAGATGTCTCCCTATGGACATTTGAGATGTATAGTGCTATTTTAGATTCCGCAGCTTTGAATTTTCCCATGCTATTATTGAGGGCTTTTCCTGTGCACACATCTAGACGATTTCTGTATCTACGTCGGTTAACTTGTATCCATTCCTCAGTAGGCTTACTCTTCTTCCATTCTCCATCTGCAGCGAGTACCTCAGCCATTGTATGGCACTCCCCGCTGCTTGTGCAAGTAGGTACTGCACTACCAGCACTATGCCTCTTTGGAGTCTCAAGCTGCAACTCCTGTGACCCGACGATTGTCTCAGCACGGTCACATTCATTCAGTTTACTTAGCAGATGATCATATTTTGCTTCAGTAATATTATTTCTGACGCATAGGCTATCACACTCCATGTTTACACTGCTGTCATGAGTAGCTGGTGGCACAATCATTTTGTTTAGAAGGGGAGACAGTCCCATTGGACCACTATCCATCGCGGGTGTGGGCGATAGCCTCGATGCTCCCCGCTTATTATTCACGTTTAAAAAGCGGTAGGACGGGACGGCTTCCTTCGGCGGAGACGGTGTAGCCACGATCTGCTGAATTGACTCAGTCTTCTCTTTATCAGATAGCATATCTTTCGTTACATATGTTTCTTTGATGATTTTCACTTCTTCTTGTAGCTAAGTATAGCTTTTTGATTTATTCCTTCTTAGTTAAACATGGGTTGACAACTATTTCCTGAAAAAATACGGTTCATGGTAGGCTAAATATGTATTTTAACTAATCAAAACTATATCATTTTGAATGAATTGGGCACGTTAAAGCAATTCATAAAAATCTATTTAGAAAAAATATGTTGGTACGCCATATGATAGCATAACTAAAAGTTACTCATTAATAACTAAGTTTCATCATTCCGTCTCCAGCGAGGTCCGTAGTGCAAATGAACCACAAAGACTTCATAAAGCGACTGCTCAGTAATTTCTCTTCTCCACAGACTTTATAACAGTATATTGCTGTTATATAGTCTGTGGAGCGCGGTCACTCGCCCGTCAGCCGGAAAGCGTCAAAATACGGTTCACGAAACCAATTCTGGAGGGCGAGACCTACGTTGAAACATGTCCATTATTTAGAGGTAGCTCGGGTACGGTCGGGGGCAAAGGTTGGATCGCTCGGGAAAACACCCAATAGATTCGGTGGCGATGAGCGACTGCCCAGGTAAGAAAGCAATATTTTATTTAAATTAAGCCGTACGTTTTCATTTCATTTGTATGGAAAAAAAGATACTAATAACTATTTGTTACATGCCTAAATTTTGCATAAGTTAGAAATATGCTATGGACAAAAAACGTTATTCTAAAGACATGAAAATTAATGTTACAAACTTTGCCTTAAAATTCATTGAAATGTTTTACTTCAATAGGTATACGTGATAGAATAAGTTATACAAAAACCCAAACAGTATCGATTACCTTCAGTAGATTTGCACGCAATATCTATAAATAAGTTGTAAATATATTTTCACTAGGTGGTTTTAGTGATATACCTACTGTATTTTACGTACTAAATGTTTAAAAATATGTTATTTGTGTTTGTACGAAAACGAAATGCCAATACCACGGCACCAGACATCGTTATAATACTAGCATTGATTTTTCCTATCTCAATTTTATGGTCTCTCGAATGAAGATGCTATAAAAATATGGAGCCCTCAAAGTTTATATAAAAGGATTATGGAGATAGGCTCGGTTATGAAACGCAGAATAGTGGCACAGTGATCATACGCATTACGTATTCGACAGCCTTCAAATAAAAAATATATAGGTTAAGGTAAAAGTTGGCCAATTTCAGCAAAATTGCGTCAAGTTGAGGCCGTACAGCTCCTAAATGCAAATTCCTACAATAAACGTTATCTACTTCCCTCTCTCAAACTTTTATACCCTAAAATATCAACGAGTTAACTTTCCTATTTTATTTCGCAGGCGGGCGATCCTCTCGAACCCGGACGTCACGGGGCACACACCCATAAAGGCATTATTCGAAAACGATTTCTGGGGAACGCCTCTTACGGACCCCGGCTCGCACGGCTCCTACCGACCCCTTTGCGTCGCCACCTATCGCCTCAACTACGCATTCAGCGGGTTCAAGCCATGGAGCTACCACTTCCTGAACATTATGTTCCACTGCACGGCCACTGCGCTAGTAGTGACCACCGCAAAGAGGCTGTTACCGGCCTATTGTACGAGAGTCGGCACGGCGGTCGCCGGACTTACGTTCGCAGCTCACCCGATACACACGGAAGCCGTGGCCGGCGTGGTGGGCAGAGCGGATTTAGCGGCGTGCAATTTATTCCTATTAAGCTTTCTTTTGTACACCGAGCACATGCGACTGCGCGAGGCGCGACATAGAAAGCAATGTCGACAGATAGTGAAGGATAATCCTATGAGGCGACAAATCATCAGCGATACGACGTTTCGGCTCAGCTGTCACGGATTGGTGCAGCAAATTATGATGAACTTTCGCAGACTGTTGAAGGCTAGTAGAGCGGGACCGCTGAAGTTGTTTGACGCTTGTGAGGTGAAAGCTGGACCGATAAGGCCGAGTAAGTGTCAGTACAGTGATAGTGCAAGTGAGGACACGGGCGAGCTGCTGCAGTGGTTGACTTTAGCGGGGACGCTCTTATTCGCCGCAGCTGCCACTCTATGCAAAGAGCCGGCTATAATGGTTCTGCCTCTTTGCATATTCTATGACTTTCTAAAAGGCACTCGACGTGAAGATCCATACTCAAAGGTGAGTTGCATTATTTTTATCCTGAATTTTAAATGCTAAACTTAAACGCTCGTTGAAAATAACAAGTAATTATCCACGAAAATCCATTAAAATAGTGCAGCAAACGTGTCGTGCTAGATACGGGATATTAATCGATTTGGAGAGCACTTCTCTGTTCCAGCCCATTGGTTCAGTTGAAGTGTTTTTCAAATATACTCTCGCTTGCAGCTTGCAATCAACGAAAAACGAATTATCCAATCACAGGCAACCGAAATAAACCTGGCTTTCTAATTCAAATACAGAATTCAAAATAATTTATTACTTTGTCAGGCCGAGCACGATTCTCTATCGTCACGTAAATCTACTCGTAACGACATTTTCACTTTTTCACGACGATTACTGTTAATGAAAAGAAAACTTCAGTGTGAATTTTCTTTGTGGAATTGATGATTGTGTTAAAATGTACATTGTGGCGTTTTTAGTTCATATTATAAGCATAAAAACTCGTATTTACTATACTTAAATATGAGTATATAAAATCACAGTTTAATAAAGGGTGGCAATAGCAAGAGATCGAGGATATGAGGATAACATGCATCAATCAAAACATGATTTTGGTTCCTCTATTCTCATCTTACACTTACCTACTTTATTCAAGTTTAGGATGAATTCCAATGAGAAAATTAATACTTTTCATAACCAAAAAATTAAAATATGACAAGGTTTTTTTTTGACAGTGATAGTTTTTTTGACCGAATGCTTTACTTTGACGATTTGTCAAGAAAAAAATATCGATTACTTCTACAAATAACAGCCGGTTAGTGCTACACAGTGGTAATGAAAATGTACATTCATTCTTAATTTAAAAATACTTATTCCTAGCTTTCTTATAAAATAACTCTGAGACGAAGAAACAAAAGCTAAGCAACTACGCCAAGATCTCAATTTTATGATCAATTTCATTTTATACCTTTTCTTTATTACCTCTCCTCTAAATGTTTTCAAAATCCATACGCGTTTCATGTCCGTAAGCCCGAGATTGGATAGTTATGCTCGGCTTTGTGAATTGGAGTCACTGCTAATCCCATCCGCACCCATCGGACGTCTTGATTGTTTTCAACGTGATCAGAAACACAATGAACTGAACTAGCACTAGTTTCTGATATTGACAGGTCGATTTTGTATCTACGCAATTACAAATTGAGAAATTACCTGAGGATCTGAGGCTGGTTTTACTGTCACGCGTACCGTCGGCGCTGATAGATGAGTGATCTTTATTACAATGAAATAAGAATACTGATTGTTTAGCAAAAATGGCAACGGTGATTGCTCTCGTCAGTGTTGAACAATCAGTATCCTAATTTCATTGTAATAAAGATCACTCATCTATCAGCGCCGACGATACGCGTGACAGTAAAACCAGCCTGAAGCTACCATGCATTAAAGAAAGGCGTATAGATACCTCTGACGTGGTAGTTCCAGATCTTTAGGCATTTGGGATCCTTTGAATATGTTTAACGAGCTCTAAACGGTAAAGGAAAACATCGTGAGAAAACCAATTAGCTTTCTAGCGTCGATGGGCTTGAAACCTGTCACGTATGGAATGTTAACTTCTGCAAAATGTGGGAATGTACTAAATGTGTTTGGACATAATTACCTCTGACTACCCCTTAGACATCTTCAAAGGATCTTCAAGTCGTGTTGAGACGACATGAGTTCATCATGATGTGAAATTTTAGTAAACTTTAAAATTGTGAAATTTTAGTAAACTTTAATCATAGACTGAAATACTACGTCTTTGGACAAGGCAATATTTATAAATACATTATGTATCCGGGTATTTATCACCTAAATATTCATAATGTATTTATTGTGTTCTGATCGCGAAAGTTTAAAAAGACAAGGGCAGTTTTTATTAATTTTTACAGCAATCCGATTTATCAAGGCTTTAGTTAGAGAATGTTTTTTATTTACTCTTATATCAATGATAAGACAACCAATTAAGCAGCTGTCTGAGTTATAAGAAGTCTATGAGTGAATGATGACCATGGAGCTCAACTATTCACTATTTTTCTTTATTATTGAAGTTGTTGGTCAGTATTTAGCCAGCGACTCCTTACTTCGTTAAAACTAGTGCTAAGGGTTAACAGAGGAAAGTTTTCAGAAACGTATCACTGTGATTAGTGAAACAAAAGTTATCTTACCCGAGGGTTACAATTGATTTATACCCAAGTGATAACTATTTTATCAATGTGGGTGGGTTTCTTTCTATATCCTTATAAATGTAGGTACCTATAATACAAATACGAGTATATAGGCTGTAAGTTCTTATGACCAGGTGGCCAACTCTGGTTACGGAGTTTTAAGCCGCCTAAAGGCCTCCGTCATGGCTTAACGACTTAGCCGGGACCGACAATTGTGGAATAAAAAATAGCGAGTGTTTCTTTTTTTAATTTTTAGCTGATTCGATTCCCGGGTGAGGCAAGCGAATTTTAGAAAATATCTGAATGATTTGTTTCTTTTGAAAAATAAAGGAATGTTTCCTTTTAGTAAAATAATCTATCTTAAAGATTTAAAGTAGTTTTCCTCCGGGGCGCATTGATTTTTTCCACCCTGTATATAGCTTAGCATCGCTTAGGGAGTGTACACATTGCGTTCTCTGCAGCGCGTTTTTGAGCTGCGCGTTTGTATCGATACAAACGCGCTGCAAAAAACGCAATGTGTACACTCCCTTACATGTGGAGCTGACCTCCAAAGAAAGAACTATTTATTATATTTCGTCATCATTATATTAGTTAGTTAATCCCCAATGCTAAGTGTAGGCCTCCTTACTAATCACTCCTCTTGGTTACTTGTCGAACCGTCTATCCACGCAGACAATGGCGTTAGTATAATTTGAATCATTTTTATACTGTCGATAGAATCTAAAATAAAAAGATTACAAGTTTTAGATTCTATTTCAATCATTCTGTTTGTGTAATGTCTATAGTTTCGCGCATTCTGTCTGTGATAGTGTTACATAAAATAAATAAAAAACACACAAAAAAATCATATCAAAATATCCATCCGTTTGTTAGGGTATTCGACAAATACCTGTTAGAGAATATTCGTACTATTTCGATGTTGTAAAATTTTTTTACACATTTCCGTGTAAAGGAATTTTAGAAGGTTTTATCTAAAGCGAGGACTGCGAGAGAGAAATATAAAAGTATTTGAAAATTATCAAACAATTTTTGGGGGAGCGTCCTGACAAGCGTCTATCTGTTTTGGTATCATTTTACATCATACAAAACTGTAGTTACCCGTAGTGTATCTATTTGTATGTGTTTTTGCTTGTGTGTTTAAAATCTTAATAACTTAAATGTGCAATTGAATACCCAATGATAAAGTAATGTGAGTGAATGGAGCAAAAAAAAAAACTGTTGTGTGAAAATCTATGTTATCTGTGCCTTCAATAAATAAACAATTAGGTACTTATACAAAGCTGAAAATATTGGGAATGATAATGGATTTTCTCAACCTAAATTAAGTTAAGGCGCCCTGCGCTATACACTATATTTCCCTATCTATTTCCTCTTTAGGTATTTGATAGTTAAACTCTTGAAGAAGGTTATGCTACTTTTCATCATCATCATCATCATCATTACCATCATTAAGGAAGCAACGCCGCGAAGGCGCTGCTAGTGTATTATATCTGATACATGTCAACTTTTTGCATCTTACTTTTACCCGAAAAGACACTAACAACCTCGAACAAAGTGGTGAGCGTGCCACAGTAGAGTACGCGCCACTACTGAAGTCCGATAGACGCGGCGCTGCTATCGCAGAACTAGGTTGGGTAAAAAATTACTAATTGTCCAAGTAAGGCTTGAACAATAGTAATTATGCAAAGTACGTTCGTTAATTATACACACCAGAACAACTGAACGACCGTGACTAAAAGAGCTTATTAAAGTAAATAAAACAATTAGTTCCCGCTTTTGCCGTAGGACTTGAGTGCTGGCGCGGACTCCATCTGGAGTTTCGTGTCTAGTGATTGCAGATTCCATGGCCGCTTGCTTTTTAATTTTCCAGCGACTGCATCCAGACACGTGGGAAATATACAAGGGAGATAATCGTATCTCGTGAACGCCGTACATTTGCACACCAACCTGCGCGTTTTGGGTGTACAGTCAGCGAAACTATCGATTTTAAAACAATATTTTACTTATAAGAATCCAATATTTAGGAATGATTTAATAATCACCTGTTATTTGACTAACATCAATACCGTTTTATACGAAATGCATGACAAAATGTTTTTAGTTACATATTCTCATATTTGGGGTGGAGACAATTCCAAAAGAAATTATGAAAAATTAACTTTTCTTGAGTCCAACTTTCTTTTATATATTTTATAAGAAATGAGATTTTAATAGCCCCTCCAGACTCTCGAGAGAAGGCTTGGCGAGAAGTCTCGCCGAGACTTCTCGAAGAACAAACAAGCTATCCACACTCTCAATTTTTCTCCGTCGTGATGTTTGAAATTCTTTGTCTCGGCCAAAAATACCGACACCGATCGGAGAACAGGCGAGCCCGAGAACGAGAAGGCGAGAAGCTCCTCACACTCACGCTTCTCGGGGGTTCTCGCCGAGAGTCTGGAGGCCCTATAAGATTATTTCAACCAACTTTTTTCATCAACTGTACTTACAAATTCCCTGTATATGTCCCTATCCTAGATATGCTTCATGAACAAAGAGAGTAGCTTTTGTGATTGCGTATTCTCTTTGCGCTGTTGATGGGTGTTATCAACTTTAATCATTTTGCATAGTAGGTTCACAGAGAGCTTAAACAATGCTACATAATTTTAATTTCAAAATGTATTTCTATAGTAACACTAGTGAAAGCCCGCGGCTTCGCCCGCGTGGACTACATTTTTTTATCCCACGGGAACCATTCATTTATCCGGGATGAAAAGTAGCCAATTATTCCTAACCTATCTACATTAACCTAAACTATATACATTCTAAAAACGGACATTATTTAATAGCAGTTTTATAAGTTTACAGATAGATTACAGGGTTTAAAACAATGATCTATATAAACTGAGATAGATGCATTGAAACCCGCTCTGCGTGGCGAACAAAACTCAAGCTAATTAGCTTGAGTCAACTCAGTCACTCTGTCTTGCTCCGGTGTTACACGCATTTACACCCAGTACTCACATAACTTATCTCTTTCTGACAACGGGGTTTTATAATATCACTGTTATCTTTTAGTTTTCTTGAGTGATCTAAACAAAGCCGCGAATATTCTACCTAAGTAGTGATGTAACAAAATTTCGCCGTGTTTTAGAGCTTTTTAAAATGAGTATAACGTCTCTATTGGTAGTATCTCATTGGTTTTACAGGTTTTTTTTATATGTACGATGATTATGATGATGATATGATGATGATGATTGTACTTTTTCACGAGTAGATAAAAGCAAAAAAATAATACACGTTTAAATATTCATTCGGCATATTCCGTACTATTTAAACTATGCACAATAGTGACAAAAAATCACGCGGGAAATGATAAAATCAGAACGCGCAGATGTAATTGGCGACCATTATTTCCGATGTCAGTTTGAAAAACTCGAACCACTAGCATCCACTCCTGGGTCTTTGTATGCAGAAAGTCACATACAAATAATGTTCCACTAACGAGGTGCTTTGCTTCCCATCTCTTGTATTTTCTCTGGATCCGGCGCAGGCTGAGCTTTTATTGATTAACGGAAGCGGGAACAAAAGCGGAAGCGGAAACCGGGACCTCTCTAAACTCCGTAAAAAAATGTTTGTCTGTAAAGTTGGTTTAGGGACAATAATTTTACATGCTAACGTCATAAGAAAACATTGATGAACGATCGTGTCTCTCTATCGCTTTTACCGCGCTCTCACTTGCACGTTCGGCTCAGGCGGAACGTGACAATGAGTCGTGCTTTTTCGTGCGTGCAGCCGGCGGTTTATCGATTTATAAGTCGTTATTACGTCAAAATTTTTATTTATTTATTTATTTATTTATTTGTGTTCGGAAAACCAAAAGCTTTACAAGGTGTCCTTAAATTACTATAGAAACAGTGAGCCAATTACAGGTCTTCGCTATTAGCTTCGGAATAGAGTTGTTAAAGTGAACACACTATCGCATACAAAATATTTTATGGATTTTAAACTTAATGGTCAAAGAAGTTCAGCAGTGCTAAGCATCGCCTTGCCTTGGGAATACTAGTATTAAATACATCTATGTCCAATAACTTAATAAAATCGTTGACAGTTCTACTCGCTCTCACCACATACGAATTCTGTCTATAGTTTGTGGAGGATCCAGGCACACATAATAGAGGATTGTACCTAAGATTTCTGCTCGGAACATTAAAATGTAGTTTACTGAGGAGGTCAGGACAGTCAACCTCATTTTTAATAATTTTTAACATAAAGATAAAATCAGCAATATCACGCCGATTTTTTAATGGTAGAAAATGGAATTTTTTGCAAAGAGTAATATAACCATTTGAATCATAAGGGACGTTCGCTCTAAAACAAAGGTACCTTAAAAAGCGCCTTTGGATACTCTCAATGCGATCCGATTTAAGATTATATGACCACGACGGTATAGACCACATACACAAGGCGCCGTAGACTTTATCTTAGGTCTTTAGGCATTTAAGATCCTTTGAAGATGACTAAAGAGGTAGTCAAAGGTAAATAAAATTTTGGTACGGTACATGCCCATATTTTGCAGAAGTTAATAGCATTCCATACGTGACAGGACCAACTCGAATATGGATTCCGTGACCGAGTCTGGCTTGAGGGGGATAGCTTGTATCAATGCGGGTTCGAATCCCGTCGAAATCGAAAATTTTGATGACTTTTCATTTTCAACGGCTATGTTGTTTTTATTACAAACTAGCTTCCGCACGCGGCTCGCGTGGTACCCGGATAAAAAGTAGCTTATGTCATATTCCCGGTCATTATCTATCTATATTTAAAATTTCATCTACATCGGCTTAGTGGTTGACGAGTTATAGAGGAACAAATATACATACATCCATCCATCTATCCAAACATCCAACTTTCGCATTTATAATATTAGTGTGATAGTGTGAAGTATAATATTCGTGTGATATTATTTTGCGTATTCTATTTCGCTGTCGCCACCTTTGAAGTCACTGCCTCGCTATTGTTCAACCTTATTTATCTGACGACAGAACACTGTTACAGTTATAATGAGACTGTGTTTATGCAAAGTAATTTCATTTGTGAGAAAATTATTTGTATTTCTTGAAAAATGTCTAGTTCACGGTCTGAATAACTTTACTTTGAGTTGTGTATTTCAAATCCCGAGATATTCAGCTTAGTTTTATGCACGTTACAATTTACCTCACATGCAAAACTATTTTAATAAAAATACTCTTTTTAAATTATTATCTTACTTTATTTTTCATAATAAACATTATTTTCATGATAAAGTTATTATTTTATATAAAAGTATTTTATGTAAACGTAAGATTATTGATTTGAAATTGATTATACTCGTATACTTTTTTTTCAGTGTACTTGATACTACGTGGGAGTCTAATTCAAACAATTAATTTCTTGCTATTCTATTATTTTATCCATTCTAATGGTGCTGTTAAATGGGCTACTTTTTGAAAATTTCTTGCTGCAATTGTATAGCCGCCAAGTTGCTGATTATATCGCTCAATACAGTGCAACAATTGCTGTAATCTTGCAGTGTATCCCGACGATATGGCCAAAATATTTTATAGTTTTCGCAAGTATTCAATTTCTAGCCGGATAGATTGCAAATGATTTCAATGTGTTGAACAATGAAATTGCAGATGTTGCAAATAAACTGAGCCAGTCTATAAAATTGCCATCAAGATGTAATTTTTCTAGCCCGTTTGCAGGCCTCTTCATACAAGACTGTTTAAGTAATATATTCCAAGGAAAGGTCATATTTACTCATTTCAAAAAGTTAAAAGGAGCATTATTAGTTTGCGTGTTTAGAAACTGCGTTTAAAACAACTGTTAAAGCAAACATTGTACATTTTAGCATTCGCCGTAAGTGGATCGTTTCGAGTCAAGCTAATTAAATCCAATTTTAGGATGCGGGCAGCCATGGTGATATGGAAGCCATTCATTTATTTGAAATGACTCCTCTAGGTTTTGCTGTACTCTGTTCTGTGCTAAAGGCGTGTTTCATGTAGGTTTTGAGCTTTGTTTTGGGTAAATTAATAGACATAGACATAGACATAGACATACTCGTAGACATAGACATACTCGTAGACATAGACATAGACACATAATTTATTTTGCTACTAAACACAGAAACGTAAACTAGTAGTTCGCCCCGAACTGAGATCTCGCGCACCGTAGATGGCCAACATTTGGACTTTCTTCTGACTACCCCTATAATTTCAAGTGCTACTACTGCCGGGTATGCCTATTGCGCTAGCTCTTCATGGTAAAAAATACTAGCATGCATGCAATACATAATGTCGTGTCTAATTTTTCATTTATTTCATATTTATGAATTCTCGTCGTATTTTTAAAAGTATACGTCCTAGAATAAAAATAATAACTATTTTAGAATGTACAAATAAAGACCTTTCATTTGACACCGCACTCAATATATTTGTTTACTTAACTTTTTTTACCCCAATTATTTTAATTTTTTATCAAAATTTTTTTTATCATGAAAATAAATCAAGTAGCATCTAAAATCATTGCAAACCAAACCGCAACGATGCCACTCTCTTTTTAAGACCGACCAGTCAATGAGCTACGAAGACATCGAAACTCTATGAAACGGGAGCTCTTGCAGCTCTGGTTTCGTAGTTTTTGGTCTTTGGTCGTATTTCAAAAACTATACATCCTAGATTAAAAATAAAAACCATTTTGGAATGTACAAAATAAGCCCTTTCGTATGACACCCCACTCAATATATTTGTGTAACTTTCATAATTTTTTACCCCCTTGGGAACCCAATATCATCACAACCCCTTCATCGATTAAGCTCATATGCTCCACCGTAAATTTCCTTACCACAACCTATTGACCTACCAAGTTTCATGCAGATTGGATGAACGGTTCGACAGTTATGCTCGAACAACAATTCGTGAAACATACAAACATACAAACATACAAACATACTAACATACAAAGCAAAATCGCCCAACTTACCACTAAGATCTTCGCTCGCTTCGCTCGCTCGATCGATTATGAATAAAGTTACAGAAAGGTACAAGACCTAATCAATTACAAAATAGTCAAATTAAATCAAATTAGTCGAAGTGGAAAGTAAAAAAATAGGCGGTTATGTGCCATTTTCATGGTTCTTATCGAAAGCAAAAATCAAAATAATGATAATATAAACAAAGCATTGCAATCTTAAAAAAAATCAAAAAATCAATCTTAAAAACGTTGGGGCCAACGTTGGCCCCAACGTGTGGAGCCGGGGTTGCGTGGAAGGTTGATAGTTGCTTGTTACTAAATTGTCATGGAGCGAGTTTCTCGCATTTCGAGGCATAAAACTCGCACCATGTAAACGGTGCTCTTCTGTAAAATTACTTCAATCATTTGGTAGCCGAAATATTTAATTATTTTAATATCATACATAATGAACGGTTTAGGTAATAAAGAAATTGTAGGCAGTTGTTTATATTTATAGGAAATATACACATGTTATTTTTCTATGCTTCGTGAGAAGACATCGTTTGTCAGCCAAGATAGAGTCAGTACAAGCTAATCATTAATTGGTACGTCTTGTTTCTGGAGATCGGCTTAAAGCAATTATTATTTTGCTTCCACAAAATGAACATCCTATTCCTCTTACTTTACCTATCAGCAGTCACTTCTTCTTTATTCGTGTCAATCTTCACATATTTAAAAATATGAAATTGTTTTCATTGCATATTTCGATAGAATCACAAAGGTAATTTGAAGGGTGAATGACTAAGCTATTTACACGTTTTTATAGTCCTATCTAGTATTATGTAGCCGACTAGAGGCGTCACAAGCGTACCTCCTATTTGCCCCACAGTAAAATTTTACTACCATCGCCTTCGCGAGTTTATGCCATCTCATGCAATAAAGTGATAAAACAGTTAGCTAGCACAGCGTTACAGTGCCTCAGATATATCGACGCCAACAAATAAAACAACCATTAAGCCAAAACTTGCCCAAGGTTTTGTTTTCTTTTTCATATTTCCATAACTCTTACATGAGACTTCGCGTTATGTATTATGGCAATAATATTTTCGACGACGACTATGAAAATATAAATGGAGCTTTGTATGCAAGTCACTGGATTAGAGATCGGTTTAGTTCGAGCCGACGACGCGGCGGGCAGAAGTTAGCTTTCCCGAGTAAACGTATTAGTGTTCGCGTTCCTGAAAATGGCGCACTATTTAACCGTTTCATTTCCTAAAACCTTCAGCCCCAAAAGATAGTCCGCGACTCTTAAATTTCAACCCTCTTAATATCGTTAAGTGGGCCAGTAATATTCATGATACCATTGTTCAAGAAAAATTAACGGTACGCTTAGCTAAATTAATATCGATTCGAAGTCCTGCCCCTAGCTCGTTTACCCTGCATAAAATTAGTATCTGAACCTTTTCGCGGGCCGAGCCCAATATTTCTCTCATCTAGAGGACTGAAGCAATTTTGTGTGGCTCTCAACATTAAATTAACATTTGGGCTTTTTCTTCTCTGGCTTGCCCTTGGGTGGCTCACATCCCTAGTATATTTCAGCGGTCGCGTAATTTGTGGCTCGTAAATGTTCTGAAATTGGTCATCCCTTTGGTTGAGGTGAATTTATG
The DNA here is from genome assembly GCA_958496255.1 of Camptogramma bilineatum. Taxonomy (NCBI): domain Eukaryota; kingdom Metazoa; phylum Arthropoda; class Insecta; order Lepidoptera; family Geometridae; genus Camptogramma; species Camptogramma bilineatum. Next base: position 3,183,513 of record OY292463.1, on the reverse strand, counting down.
GCCTCCTCGGTTGGCCTGTCGAAAGGGGAATTAATAAGTCCCCTCTAATGGTGAAACGTACCCTTACCATCAATTTGAATGCCAATACCCCAAGATTGGCGCGGACCTGTAAAATGAGCCTGAACATGATATATCTCACAAATTCTTATTCATTTTGCGCACCCGATAAATTGGATCCAGTTTCATTGCTTCATTTTATTATCGTAACCTATCGTACCCATAAGAATAATATTGAAGTTGACTTTGATTAATATTCAGGATACATTTAATTTAGAATTTAATTTACATTGAAATGAGGACAATCTGCGACGTGCGTGCGTGCCTGGCGTGTAAGCTAAGTACCCGTCTTCATGTAATTAAGTTCTATTAGTATTTGTAGTATACACCTAATAAAATATTGAAAGTAAGGTAAATACTTATATATTTTACATAATAATTCTGTTGTTTTCCCCTAATTATCGTAAATAGTATTTAAAACAATGAAAAGTTTATTACTTACATTTAGCTTGTTTATTATGTTAGGTATTGTAGGACAAGAACATTTAAGGCTTATTAGTATCAGTACACGTTATTATTGACCTGCTCTCCTTACCTACATCTTCCGTGCGATAAAGGGGTATTTCGTAGGCCTTGTAAAATATTTTGCTTTTTATGTTTGTTATTCAAAAAGGTTCGAGCCTCGCCTTTTCCTTATTTGGTTTCGGCTTTGTAAGTTTCGTTTCTCCAATTTCGCTGATCTCTGCGTTGACAATGTTTAGGGAATCTAAATCCTTCTACTTTAGTTTCTCTACCTATGAATAGTTTCGTTGAATTCGAGTTGACGCTGCTAAACTTTGAGCGTTGCGGTCCTTTGAGCTTCCCTGATTCAGCGTTCATTGCTTTGGGAAGGTAATATTTCACAATATTCAAGTAAAGCAATAAACAAACCAGGTTGTAAATAACATTGGTTGAACGCCTCCTTGTCTTGAGAGAAGAATAATGGTATTTTCTATTTCGTTAGGTCTGTAGTATGTATAGTTGTGTCCGCTCGGATGGCTGCCAGCTGTGGCTTGCGCCCGCATCGAGTTCCACTGTCCCTCCCGCTGCCAACGACTTAAAGTTTAACAACGTCTGGATGTGACTTTTACTGTTCTGTTTAATAGCTATGTGGACTGTGAATGTCGTCGAGATACGCTACATTTTGCTGCACTTGATGTTTTGTTAAAACAGTTGAATTTAAATCAATATCTATCTGAACGTCGTCTGTACAAATATGCTTATAAGGCGCATTAGAACTGACATTCATCATCGTTAATTTAAGCAAACAAGTCGTAAAACAACGGAACATTGCAATAAAACAGTGCCACGTTTACTTTGACCTAAAGACCTACCCGTTCCCAAGTCCCCGTGACACGAAAACCTTTGTCCGTCGCATGCATTTTGAATCGCAGTGTAAACAAGGGGGGTAGAATGCGAGCGTGTGTGCCTCTTGTCTCTTCCACTCGGGTAGTATTGCGCGTCCCGCCGGCCCTAAATCAAAGAGCAGTGGAGCCGTCCCCCCTCACACTTCCATATTTTCGCACCCCGACAACGTCGCGTAATGGCTATTGACCAAATTTATCGACTTTTATGTCATACTCTCATCTTTATGCGGAGGAGGCCTGGAATTGGCCTCGCATAACATATGGGAGAGCCCACTGTTCCGTATTACGATAAATAATTCCGATCATTTTCTCGGATAATAAGATTTCTTGCTTATTTATTGGCTTCGATTTCGGGCAATTATATCGCTGTTATTTGAGGACAAATGTTTTGTGCTTAATACATGCTTTAATTTCTATTATTTTCTGTATTGTATGCTCAGGCCTTGACTTATTTAGCTAGATGAAGTTATACAGCGTCTGAGGATAACACATGTGCCTCACTTATTGGAACGAAAAATGATGAGCTGTGGAGGCAAAATAGGATGCACTCTTGCCTGTCGATCCGAAGTTTGTAAATTTATACATTGTCGAACATAAAGGAAAAAATCGCGAGGAATCTACTTAGTTAGAATTTCTGGCCACACCAACGATAATGACTAAAAAGGATGCCGATGTAGTTGGGCATTGCTTTTACTTCTCTTTTAGACGTCCTGGAATGATTTTAATATCCATAAATCATACCATGAATTTTATTGTAGATTCGGTCGATATCTTTTTAGTATTGCTAAAATTTCAAAGAACGTTGTAATGTATTTTAACAAAGATTTTAGATGAAGCTTAATACAGCCTAATCGGCCTTTTTAAAAATATATCCCTATACTTATAAAATTCTGTTAAAATATAAACACCGTTTAAACAATTGCCATCCTTTTTGTTAGATAGTGTCAAATAGAGACAGGGTGAATTTTGAGCATTGTTTAAAGTTGAGCGGCGTTTATAAGTAAGGCCTATTTTTTTCCAAGTTTCGATGAGAGTACAGTCGAAAAACAAATAAGCATATCAATGCCAAACTTCAAACGCTCAAACTGCAACAACTAATTACTTACTAGATAAGTATCTCTAGCATTTGCTGTTTACGAAGTTGTTCAAGCAGTTTTATATCAGTAGACAGTTGCAAGGTGCCGCACTGTCTACGAACTTAGTCTCAGATTAAAATGCTTCTTAATTAATGAAATCTTCTTACAAGACCTTAGTTAGATTTCTTTAGTCTAATATAGTTTCTGAAAACGAAATACATTTTGAATTCTGTTTTACATTGATGTTTCTATATTTTAATTCCATTCGCATTATTATTTCTCATTTAGCATCTAGTTTTTTGATGGTTACGGAAAACTACAAAATTCTTTAGACTTCCCTTAGAAAAACCTTCAAAAAAGTCTTATGATATCTTTAAAAACCCTACCCACATCAACTGTCGAATTTCTTACTTCATTTTACTTTTGAAAACACCAAACGAACCAAAAACTCCAAAGTAAACCTTATAAGATAAGCTTTCAGTCGAAAACTTATTTCTTAAAAGATAAGTAACGGGCTCACGATTGTACCAAAGCTCGTTAGACGTTAGATAGATGATAGATGATGATCTATCTTCAGATATTAAAGATTCTTTCAAAATGACCAAGTGGTAGTCAGCGGCTGGTCCAAACTTACATTTGTCTCATGCCTACATTTTGTATTAGTGTAATGTTTTATGGTATTGTATCCGTATCCGTACCCATATTATAAATGTGAAAGTGTGTTTATTTGTTTGTTTATTTGTCCTGCTTTTACGTCAAAACAGAGCGACGGATTGACGTGATTTTTGTGTGGAGGGCTGGAGAGTAACATGGGCGACTTATCCGGTTAACATGCGAGCGAAGCCGCGGGCAGCAGCTAGTAATCTATATAGAATCAATCAATCAAGTTACTCTACAAGGTAACTCGTAACTTCTCTCACCACTAAAACACTAAATCGTTTGATGCAAAGCGGTGTTTATAAAATCGCAGTGACACAAAACATCTTAACTCCCGGTACAATTGCTTGCTCACGTATGTACTCAAACAGCCCAGAGGTAGACGCAGTGAGCAATCACAAAAGACAGGAAACGAGCTGCGAAGAAACACCGTCATTAATACACGTCCTACCTTGACGGGAGTTACACATTTTTGTTTCCATTCAACAGAGAATCAAAGTTTATTATGAGAGTTTTGCAGCGTAAGCGGGGCGGCAAACAAAGGCTCGCTCAACGTGGGCTGAGTAGGTATGTGAATTCCGCGAAATTATTTAACTTTACGTTTCGAATTTTGTTTCATTATTGCAAAATATTTGTACTTTAAGTTTTAATTTTTATAGTGTTAAACCACACTTTGGTATTATTTCATTAGAAATGAAAAATCTTACCAAAATTTAAAATCTAAAAATTTAAATCGATGCTTAAATCGATCAATATGAGCTTATCAAGATTTTCAACCTGACGTAATAAGGATTCCGTGGCCGAATGGTAAGGCACTCCGGCTTAAGGAGGATTATTTGTACTTGGTGGATTTTTTATCAATTGTAATTGCCTTGCAGTGGTTTGTTGTGTCTGTTGTCGCTATGTCAAGTTACATTTTGTGACGTAACAACTAGTGGGCTGTTGTATTCGATAAAAATATTATTTTGTTTTCCAATAGTTGTCAGAATGACAAATAATGTGAATAACAAAAATCGCGACCATGTTTGCTCATTTGTTTTCATTGTCACAAAGGCAATCTAAAATACAATTTCATCGATAAATTTTATTCACCTAAATTACTAAAATAACTTTGATAAATTGTTAGCATCCTAGATAAATTGCTGAACCAATTAACTTTAATCGACACAGGAATCAAATAGTGATTTATATTCAATAGCACGATGTAGCTGAAATTTTAGATCCAGTTTTTTAAATATTTTTGAGTGAAATTCCACTTTTATATCTAGTTAAACGTTTGGCAGAAATTTACTTAGAGGAAAGTTGGAAAGAGAATGCGAATGAATGTACTGAACCAACTGACTGTTACAAATCGAAAGCCATCTGCTCTAGGATTCAGAGCAGACACTTCACGTAAACTTTCCGCAGCCGTGGCCTGCCTTCGTCATCTAGGAGGAAGAGCACAGTTTTCTATTATCTAAATATCTTTCTCTCCACACTTTTGAAACGAGCTCGTTCAAATATTTGCCAATAGATAAACTCCATACATCACTCCACGTCCAACGCCTGTGGACTTTACAATGGGGCGAGTTGAGCCTTTGTGCTTAACTTTTTATACAAAACTATGGACGAATTTTATTGTTCCATGTACACAATTTTAATCGCCGGCGGATGTATTACATGCACGGAATTTTTTGCTTTATGACGTCATGTCACGTGTAAATTAAATTGGCGCTTAAAACGCTAACCACGTTTTTTCATAAAAGGTACAGAAACAAGTGTAATCAAGTTATTTTAAACAGTAGCTTGCGTAATGCGTAGCAATTATAACTTTTAAGAGATGGAACGCAAATGACTCTGCAAATGGTTGTCTAGAAAACAACATCAGAATTCGAGCGCAACCATCACGCTCAAGTTCAGGCAACCCAATTTCTTGGCGTCATGATCATTATTAGAAACTTTTGCAGCAACTCCGAAACACCCTGCACTGGTTACGTAAAGTACGGAAATTTATTACAGAATGTTTTTACAGGCTTTCCAAGTTTCTTAATCTAAAATCGATAGGAGCGATGCCAAGGAAAGTTGTGAATGGTACCCACCTTAAGTTTGGAATCGAAGAAAGTCGGACCTTTCGTCCAACACCTGCGTAGATTCGGCGAGGCCCGCCGATAAAGCCGCCGGTCTGGTATTGCCCCCGAAATGAGACAAGTCGAATCCTTTATGTGAAAACTTCTCGTGTTCCGGCCTTGAGAAAAGGACCCTTTATTTGAAATCGTTTCTAAAATGCTATACGAACAGACAGTAATTGAAAATCTTTTAGTTTTTGCAGTAGATATCTAAAAAAATCTATTCTGAGTATCAACCCAAGTGTTATAGAAATGCGAAAGTTTCTTAACATTGTGTGGTTTAAATATGACGTGGTTAATAATATACTATTAATTTGAACTTTAAATTACAATTAGTTGTTAAATAGTTGACATCCTCTGTTTATAATTGCTACTGCAAATGTATATGAAATATTGCAATTAGATATGAACGCACTATGTTATTCAAACGTAGAGCAAAATTTATTTCAAAACATAAATCTCTCTTAAGAACATTACTCGAAAGTATTATACGTAATTCGTTCTCAGATATTTATTTACAGAACATCGATAGGTATGACGTACGGTCGGTTGCCTTCGTATGTCGGTTGGATAGAGCCAACAAATCGAATCACTGCATAAAACACAGCTGCGTCGCGTGGCACTCCTGTACCATTTTACATCCGAGGAAACCCATTCCGCGTAACAACTAGGAAATGCTTCTACCCAACTCATGCTTTTTGTTCTCACAGGTGCAATGATGCAGTTTGAATTTAGTTTTATAAAAGTTTTTTTAGAGTATGTGCTATAGAAAGTAGGTAAACATAATATTAAATTAGTAAACCAAGTCTCTTTTGATAGATCAAATTACGATAAGTGAACATTCAGTAAAGTCATTCGATAATGCATCTCGACTTCGATAGATGATCGATCGATAAAACAAAGACAAGGGGGCTGGACCGATTTCTATGATATTTGGTTTGTTGGATTCATTTCCGCCCTGAATTGCAGAATACCCATTAAAACATGGGAAAAATTCACAAAAAAATAATAATAAAGAAAATCATTTTTTTTCACTACACATACAATTTGTTTGTAAATACTACGTACCTATAAGTACATAGAAAAACACAAATATTTGTAGATCAAACAAAGTATGAACGGTATAATAGGATATGGCTGGTCTAGGACCATGAAACACATTACCTTTCTTTTACGTCACGCAGTCGGGTACAAAGTGTATGAGTTGTGAATGGAGACGATAAAAAAGAAGACGATGTATTACAGTCACACAAATATTTCTTAATACAAAGAATTTTGTTAAATCAGCGGTTGAGGATCCGACCGGCACGTAAATATTTCCTTACCTTATTTCTCAGGCTAAGCATCGCGCATCGAGGGTAAAGAGAGTTAAAAGGGTCCCTGAAACCCAAAATATCTACGTAACAAAATATAATCTAAACATTCAAATGAAGGTCTTTATTCGTTAGGTGTTTCCTCACCCTTTGGGTATATTAAATATCTTTTGTAGGTTGGTACCGCGTGGGACAAAATGGTCACTCTTCCGGCTGTTTCGTTTTAATTGCCGTTGTTTATTGATGGTTCCAATTCGTTTTTTTGTGCCGCACAAAAATTCTCTTTGACACTTTTGTATCTACAACAGCGAATAGCTGCATATACTGTGCCGTATATTTAGTGTGTGAGCGAGAATTGCAGAGGACACGGAAAAACCTTTAGTTTCGGTTTTTTACCCATTTGTTTTTATTCTAAGTATCACTCAATCAACTCGTTGCTTCAGCAATAGAGTTCTGTGCCTAAATAGACTGGAATACTGCAAAAACATACATAAAGTTACCTTATGCGTAAAAACTTAGTAGGTACGCCGACCAGGCTCACTTCTTTTGTTTTTGGAAACAACGCTCTATATCGAGCTTTGTCGGTGCACTAAGTTTTTTGCGTAAGACAGACTTAAAGAACAAAATAAGGCCTGGCTACATTTCCTATTCATATAAAAACATAATAATTAAATTCTTTAGATGTTCAAAAAGATTGCAACTGAATATGCTCCATATCTCACAATACTTAATATGTGTTTTTGTGAATTAGTGAAGTTATTTCAATTTTTAAACAACTTGAATCTTCATTTTAAACATTTTTGTCATGATTTTCTCTTGTCGATGCTATATTCCTTAATTGAAAATTAATTTGCATCTGCTAATTGCAAGAACAACACTGCTGAGTGGCCTAATACATTATGACAATGAGCAAATTGGGCGCATTTGGGCAATAAAATTTAGGCATGTTTGCCGCGCAATGCAGCCTGCCGGTTTGGCAAGCGGCGACGATAAGCCTAATAACATTATTCAAGCTTCTAATATTTCTTCATTACACTTTCAGCTTAAAGCCGCATTTCTATTCCGCAAGTCTATATGCAAGTTACATACAACTTGGTCAATGAAAACGCGAATATGCAACAAAGCTGCAAGTTGCACGGTGGTGGCAACTGGTGTCGATGTATATCAAACCTTGCAAGAAAGGTGCAAGTTTTAGCAACGTTTCCAAGTAACTTGCACGCAAGTGTGTCGTCATACATGCATGCAAGTTCTTGAGCAATGGAAACGCGCCTTAATACTCGTTATTCTTCGTTCGCGTAAAATAAGAAATGTGTGGTGACGAATGTGAAGAGAAAATAAGAAAAAAAAGCTTGTACCCTTGAATGATAAGGACAGATGACTATAATCTTATGATATACTAGCTGCCTGTGGCTTTGCTCGCGTGATAACTAGATTAAAGCATCATGTTAAATTATAATTATGATTATATTATGATATAAAAGTATAATTGGGTGTCTTCAATAGGTTCCTTCTAGGTAAGCGTGCTTCAATATACCACACTGTTGCGTTAAAAAAAAATGTCATAATTTAGGTTTTGACCCGGAGAATTTCGTACCGCCTCGCCTCAGAATTCGTCATGACATCAAACAAGTCGTTCCTTAAAATGTACTAGAAAATTAATTTACTTCGTGAAATTTTTCGTATTTTCATCGACTCAGGCGGAGACAAATCCAACAATTCAAAAAAACATAAAACGTAATATTTTCAATCAAAATTGTATCAAAAGCGTAGTTCAAACACCCAGTCTGTACACAGAAATGCCCGACACAAACTCGGCATTCTTGAACATAAAATATTTTCATCAATACTATCATTTTCACTTTGTAAATAGGAATGGTTGAAATACAATTACTTGAACTGAGCACGACGCAAGCGTCCTATTTCTTTCTCGCCTACTACAGTAATGGGTTCGGTGCAGTGTTGCCAACCCTACCATCACATCTGTAGCTAAATCTGCCTCGAAAAGTTGCTAGATGTAGCTAAGGAAAAAAAAATGTGTTATCTACGGTTTTGTGTTGATAGCATAGATTTATTCAACATACCTACATCTTATTTGAAGTCAATAAAAAAGGGTCAAATACTGGTGTTTGTTGATCACTGGTGCCACCAACCGTTTTGAAAACCTACAATTTGACAAATTATATCGTCGCCCTAATTTAAAATTGGATAGGCCGTTAAAGGGGGAACCCCCGTCAAAAACAATGCTTATCGCCTATGAGAAAAAGTATTCTATGACTATGGTCATGCTTGTACACTTTTCAAGTCAGCTCCACACCCCTCTCAAACTGATAAGCAACAGATAATTAAAATTAAACCACTTAAAAACAACACTGTGTCACTATGTTAAAAAGGTGCTAGAAAACGAAGCTAGTTTTTTTAGCTACCATTTTTTCAATTTTGTAGCTGACGGTAGTCTAAAAGTAGCCAGATCTAGCTATAAAGTAGCTAAGTTGGCATCACTGGCTTCGTGTTCCCGGTAGTGAGGGGGGCGCCCCCCCAGGCTCCTGTGCGGCACCAACAATGACCTCGTATTTCAGGCAGAATTGCTCAAACACGGAACAGCGAAAACTCGGAATAGCGTTTAGGTTTTAAATTAAAACAATGCGGAGTCATGTTTGCTCGCGTCACAGGATCAACCTTTATACGCCTGTATTTTTGTTTGTGACAGTTTTAGTTACAAAAGTACTGAATTTTAGTGAGCGGATATGTATCCGTTTTTACATTTCAATTTTAGTTGAATAATGAGAAATATTTGCAGATCATACAAACATTTGCATCAAGGCGAGAATCAAACCTGCTACTTTCTGTGTGCCTTTACCCACTGCGCCACAGAGGTCGTCGAACAGCAGTGAGACGATATTGACTAAATAATTCTAAGAGTTTGTTTATTTATTACCTACTCAAAAAAAATTACATTTTGTGTCATTCCTTGCGGTCCTGCAGAGCGATTTCACTTCTCGGAATTTATTCCGAATTCAGAAAGTGACATTTTTTTGCTTAAAAAACGTCAACATTCCGATGAATATCTTCGAATCGGATGCATTCTGAGAAGTGTGAATCGTACTGCTAGGCTAGCCTCATCCAAGTTCATCCCTCGTTGTATTATTATAAATGTATTTTGCTCAAATAAATTAATACAAATAATATCTCCTACAGGGCTGTAGGTAACAGAAGCGAGCACTAATCAGTGAAGTAGAGCATCACACATATTACTCGGAGCAAATACGGAAATTATAACAAAGGGAATGAGCTATGAAAGTGCGATTGCTTCGTTGTGTGCCAACTTGTTTATTTATTGATGTTGAATTAAAAAAAATTCTGCACTTTGAACATTTTGTTTCTGTAAGAGCACAAAAAGAATGCGTTAACATCTCTTCTTCCATTTCTTTCTTTTCAACTTCGCTATTAGTTTCACAGTTTCACTGCTATACCTAATATAAATACTAGCTGATGCCCGCGGCTTTGCTCGCGTGGTACCCGGATAAAAAGTAGCCTAGGGTCAATCTTCAGAATCAGCGCACCTGGTTGATCGCTATGGCGCCCCTTAAATATCGATATTATTGCTTCTCTGACCCTTCAGGGGCCATTATGAAAATATGCTTATTTAGACACCTCCTTCTCGAAATAAAAATATAGAAAAGCAATAAGTAATATCGATATTTAAAAAGCACCATAGCGATCAACCTAAGACGCTGATTCTAAAAATTGATTCCCATATATTACTCTCCAGCCCTCCAACTATCTCCACACAAAAAATCACGTCAATCCGTCGCTCTGTTTTGACGTGAAAGCAGGACAAATAAACAAACAAATAAACACACTTTCACAAGTATATGTAATGTAGGTATTCTATGACACTTTAGGTCTTGATCTACACGTGTTTCAAGTTTCATCGGTCAGCCGCTACATATTACTATTGTACTACTATCGTGATGGAGCAGCAACGTGCAAACATCTAATCATCTCTCCACAAGATTTTAATTTTTATAATTTTATACTATAAAACACACTTAAGTATGATCGCTTGTATCATTCTCTCTCTCCTAAGCCTTATTCCCATCTGATGGTGGGGTCTGCTTTTCTCGTCATCGTCTTCTGCTTCGCTCTGTCTAACGCGTCATGATGTAATGATCGCTTGTATCATTGCGGGTTCGAATCCCGTCGGAATTTACAATTTTTATAAGATTTTTCATTCTCCACAAGATACTCGGATTTTAATACAATTCAATTATTAATCAGACATGTCATTAGTACAGAATTTGTAATGTTAGTAAATAAGCTCATATTTGATGTAAGCTTTGAAGTAATAAATCGCTTTTAAAAGACTTAATGTGACATTTCAAGTTTGTTACTGATTTAAGGCTGGATTCGACCAAAAGTGTATTAAGTTTTTACTCGAGACTATAAGCTAGTCGACATAATTCGAAATACAATTGTTTAGAAAGCGCAACCGAACATTATGTCCATACTAATTATCCTGGGGCCCTAGCCATATTACACGATCTATTGTCGCTGTAGAACGATCTATCGTCGCTGTAGAATAGAACACTTCAAAATGTATAGGAATTGACGTTCTGACCACGTGACTCATCTACTTGAAACGTCAAATCCTATACATTTTGAAGTGTTTCTATTCTACAGCGACGATAGATAGTGTAATATGGCTAGGGGGGCTGGTTATAAGGTGTCAACTTTACAATGTCAAAATATTCAAACAAACAGTAGTTTACTCTCGAGACTAAACTTGATCCAGTTTGGTCGAATTCAGCCTAAGCCGATTTATTTTAACACACCTACTAGTTTTTTTATATGAATCGATAAACTTTTTTGTGGGTAAACTTTCTAAAAAATAAACTAGTGAGCGTAGAATGACCAAAAACGCACAAGCAAAACGAGAGAGATTAATGAACGGCAGGATTAAAGTTTCGCTGAAAACGCTCCTTCGGTTGCTTCCAAAGGTTAGCATCCACTTTATAAGTAGTGGCTCTGTTTGAAGACCAACTTTGTTCGCTATCGTTTGGGTGAAATCCCGCTTCCAACACTGAATTAAACTACCAAGCTTTTGGTCTCTCAAATTGTTCCAGGCACACTGGTTTCTTGCGTTCCAATAACAATTTGGTAACAAAAAGTAACGTTTCAGGAAATCTTTGTGAAACTTTTCGCGTGACTCAAAATATTTTGTAACTTCCTCCTGCCTGTTTGTTACAAGCATCCCACGGTTTCGTTCACGTGTATCGAATTAAAGTAGCCTTGGTATTTTTAGGTCATGGAAAATTTCATGTTTTGTTGTTCAAAATTCTCCCGTAATTAAATCTAATCGGATCACTTATTGAATAGTTTTAAATTAGATCGAAAATATTTTCATACGTCAAGTAATAGTAACCTCTAAGTAGATGTTATAAAATTTTATTAAAAAAAAACATTTGTATTATCAAATAACTTAAATAAACAGTTCTTGAATCGCGAAGTGGTCTACAAAACCAACAAAACAGGGGGAAACTTAATTTAGTGATACATAAAATAAACCCGAATTCATTCGGAGCATTCGTGAGTGGTTTTATTTCAGTCATTGCCAGCCTTTTCCCGCACGTTAACCGCAAAACGACCGAGTGACATAATAGGAGGACATCCGAGAGGTGACGAAAAAATTTGCGGTCGACCGCTCGCTAGATGGAGCCACGGGTCGACTTAGCCACTAGCCAGTTGTCACTTTAAGGCTGTGTCCCCAGTAGGCAAACTGTGAGCGGCCGACTGAGTTTGCGGCGTATCGGTTTAGTACGCTCTTCCATATATTTGAAATTGAGTGTCCACAGTTTGCTAGTTTTGCGCTCACTGTACGCAGTTTGCAGCGTTACGCACAAAACTAGCAAACTGTGGACACTTCATTTCAAATTATGGAAGAGCGCACTAAACCGATACGCCGCAAACTTAGTCAGCCGCTCACAGTTTGCCTACTGGGGACACAGCCTAAGTAGACTGGTGACACCCCCCCTGGTAGAGAGCGTATTTACATAAACATTTGTAGATAACTGGAGGATACCTATATACGGTTTTCATGTTTGGCAGTGTAGGGAATGCGGTCAAAAGATTGGCAGAGTCCATTTTATTACGGTACAAAAATAGGCATTTCTTTTACAGATCTCATAAACTTTGCTCGCAAGTAAATAAAGTTTTGAACGTGGCAGGATCTTGTGACATTTTCTGGTTCAAATTAGACGCACTCCCTCTATTAATAGCAATCAAATTGCGTTATTGTTTAGCAAAAACAGTGCAATACGATAATAATTTACTCTGGTTTTCAGACATTCGAACGGGGTAATTAGGGGCACGTCCAAATACATATTTACCTCATGCTCCATTTTTACAGGTACCTATTCTACATAAGAGATGCAAGACCATTGAACTTAAAGTTAGATAAAGAAGGTAGAGTTACATAAACCTACATCAAAACAACATAAACCCTTGTGATAAAAAGGTTCTAATTCAAAAATAAAATTCTAAATAATGTGTTTTGTACAACCAGGCAAGTTGTAAGCATATTTGCCACCGTACAAAGTGATAAAAAAGAACTCAAACAAAGAACTACCGCAGCCGGCGGTAGCTTAGAATTCTAACTTCCGTGCTAGTTAAAAACTGCGCAACAAGAAAAGCACGTCAATACAAAGACAATGTATTACGAGGAATGCTATTTTCTGATTTATTACAAATCCAATAGACTGTATAAAGTTGATGTCGTATGTATGTCACGCGATAATTGAAAACACCGTTGGTGTTACTAAATCTAGCGAGAGCATAATAGCGAGAAACGCTATTGGCTTATTAAATCTAGTGAGATAACCTGACAAAAAAGAAAACTGACGTAAGATAGGTAAATTCTATTAATTATCTCTTTTAACTTAAATACGATTTAAGTTAGGTATTTGCTATAGTTTCGATAAAATGTTCGATATGTGATGTAATTTGATAGTACGATAGAACAATGATTGAAATCGTTCGATTTACTGCCCGTTTAAAATCTATAATAGATCTAATGTTATTTTCTGATTTATTAGAGACCCAATAGACTGTTTATAGTTGATGTCGTATGTATGTCACGCTATAATTGAAAACACCGTTGGTGTTATTAAATCTAGCGAGAGCATAATAGCGAGAAATGCTTGTAGCTTATTATAAATCTAGAGAGATTTAGCGAGATTCTACACTGACTAAAAAGAAAACAAACGTTAGATAAATTCTATTAATTATCTTTTTTCAAACTCAAACTCAAACTCAGATAACTTTATTTGTTAACTGTTAGACACACAAGTTATAAGGTAGGAACACACATATTAAGCTAAGTTAACAAAAAGGCCTCCACTCAGCATAAGCTTCAGTAGATAGTCTACCATAGCGCTGGTCTTCCGTGGTAGCACAAAGTACACACGCGAGCAGCGGCACTCACAATCAGTTATGTTATGTATATAAAACATTCGATAGTTATCGATAGATATCGGAACTATTTTTAACTTACTATTAAGGATTTTTGCGATAGTTTCTAGATAAAATGTTTGATATGTGATGTAACAATAGTGTGATACAACCATGATTCAAATCGTTCGATTTACTGCCTGTTTCAAATCTATAATAGATCTTACTAGATTTTTAATAAACCAACGGTATTTGCGATAATAATGGTGGCACATAAAAGGTATTATAATAAGTATACCTATATGTATTTACAAAAAATAAGTATAAGAGAAGTTTATCAGTTATGTGTTTCCCATAATACAAGCTCAGCTTACTTTGGGGCTTCATGATTCTCTAAGAAATGTCCAGCCATATTTATTTGTTTATTGGGTATGTTCGTATATTTGTGACACACCTGAAAAGATTTGAATTAAATTTAATTAAACTAATGAGCCTACTTTTAATCCTAGTACGTAAACTAAGACGTGGGCAGAAGCGAGTTATAAATGTTTTGCTGCATTATTTCAGGACATAGTAATAAAAAACAGATTTTCTCGGCAGTATAGTTGGCGGGTGAAGCGACGGGAGCAGACTGTATAATTTCTTGCTGCGTGATTACAATTTGCATAAGCTACGGACCCATGGGTTCTTAATTACTTTTTTCTTCAAAGATACTTACTGGATATGACAAGATTTCTGTAGCAAGTAAAAGAACTTCATGAGGACAAATACAAGTTTGAAAATGAAAAATCATATCAAAATTTTCCATTCCGACGCGATTTGAACCTGTTATTATTCGAATCGATAAATGTTCCTAACATGATTTTCAACCCTAAATACCTACTAAGGATTCCGTAGCCGAGTTAGTAAAAGCACTCCGGCTTAAGGAGGATCGCTTGTATCATTGCGGGTACCTAAGTGTGGTTTAACACTATAAAAAAAAAAACAAGTTTTTTATATCATTCTAAGACCACAATACCTTTTTCCGAACAGAAAAGCTTTACATACCATCCGAAGCATCGCTAAGCGCTTAAGATAAATACTATCCTGATAAATATTGAGCAAGCATTGTTGATTCAAGGCTTTCTCCAAATAAATTCTAATGTCTCCAAATGTATTCTAATTCACTTGAGTGGGATTCTCTTTCAAATAATTATTTTTTGATATCCGTAGGTTTCCAAATTATCATTATGATTCATTTAAATTTTGGTTTGCTACTTTTGCGTATTCGAATCTAGTTTATGAATATTTTATAAGTACCAGCAGTGCGATTCAGACTTCTAAAAATGCATCTGATTCGATAATTTTCTTCGAAAAGTTGGCATTTTTTTCAGCGAAGATTACTTTCTGAATTCGGAACACATTCCGAAAAGGTCTGAATCGAACTGCAGTGTGGTTATTTTAGGTTATGAACGGCAGAAAATATTCTTCTCAAGTTTGTTTAAGTATCTATCTACAGTTATTTTTGTTCATCACGGTGTAGAAAATAAACCTGAAAGCACAACACACACTAGTTGTGTTTTCAACAAGTCTTTGGTAGATAAAATGTATTTTTGCCCTCTTAAAAATACCTAAGCACCTAATACGTTAGTATTAGAACATTTATTTATTCTATTTGAACCATAATCTCGAAGTATTCAACTCGAACGACTCGCATCTGTGATGTGAATTTATTGAATAAGAAAAGGATTACGAGGAAGTTCATTCATGCTTTTTTGTGTCATTCGTTCATTTGTATTTAATTAATTCGTTCATTCATTACTTACCTAGGTTAGGTATTTCTAATCAAAATGCATTGACAAACATTTTCTACCACTAAAAGGTTAATTATTAACTTGCTGCCTTGAGCCATAGCAGCCTCGTATCTAAAAATTTAAACTGTATGAAAATCTCACTTCTCTTAGAAACAACAATCAGACAGACATATTATTAGAAATCGTTTCGAAATTCTAAGTAGTATTGTTTGTTGTGTCACTCTGTTCTGACGTTCCATAATTTTATCATGTCAAGTTTCAAACCTTGAATTCAAAAATATTACTCGCTAGAAATACACTGCAGTCACGACGATCCATGCAAGCTCGAGCTATCACATAAAACAAACAGGAGCTACTCTGGCACGTCGCGTCGTGAGTTGACAGCTCAATATTTGCGTTTCATACCCATATCCTCGGAGCAACTACTAGAAAAGTCCTACGTAATGTATTCCCTTTGCTGACTGAATAACTAACGTTTTTGTTCCTACATTTGTTTTTGTCAGCGGCGAAGCTTTGTTTCGGCGCTTTGAAATGACATTGTGGAATTACTTCCACTAGTTTTCCATTGAATTTAGAATATACGAAATTATGAACTGCTTTGTATGCCAAAATCTTAAGGCGCTAACTTATGTTGGGCCAACCTAGGCCAGCTTAGGCCAGTGCGAGCGAGAAGGCGAATCGATTCAAGGCGAGAGCGATAGAGAGGCAATGCGTCCCTGGGCCAACATTGTGTTAGCGCCTTTAGAACTACAATACATTGTCAAAAAAAAATTTGTTGTTTTTTAAATTCGAAAATGATAACACAACATACCTATTTTACATTTTAATAGTTTTTATAATCTTACCTCATCATTCACCAAATAATAAAAACAAATTAAAACAGTTTATAGTAACGCAAAGAGCCTTCTTCAAACGCGAAGGCGACGTGTCCCGTGTCGCTTCCAGTGGCTTTGGCTCACAGTTCCTGCCCGTTTACTTTTATTACGTGCCGACGTTAACGAGATCTCGCTTGGATATTATAATTAGGCATAATAATGAGTTCAGTTCATCCCCAGATTTTATAACACAGTCGACAAATAACTAATTTAGGAATTCGAGAACATGTAAGTAAGACACGGGTTGACGTTAATGATCTGTGTAAAATTTTGATGAAAGCCTATTTGACTTCTCTTTATCTGATTTACATCTAAAAGTTTTGATATATGGAGCAAATATCCTAATTTTTGTTTTAAGTGAACAAAGTTCTTGATGTGAAGTGAACACATTTTTTTTTTTATTTGCTTTCAAGTTTAATCTCATCATCATCGTCATCATCCTAGCGCCTTCCCAGTTGCGTCCTTTCGGAGCCCGGGGTCCGCTTTCCTACTTTTATTCCTTTTCTGACTTTCCATTTTTATTTGTCACGTGAGGAGGCTGGCTTGGGCCCTAAGATCTAGGGGGGCCCCATCCCCCCCAAGTTTAATAGCAAAATGAAGCTCTTTTTACTTATTTCGTGCAGCAAAAATAACAAATCTAAATTCTTGTCTTAGAACGGAGGGTCGTTAACATCTGTGAGGTGATTGACATTCATTCCAAACATACATATTACATGTATATAATTCTCAGCTGGTCTGAATGTGATTTGTTCAGCAATTCGGGGTATTAATTTAATTTTGTGACGTCACGCTGTCATTAGCGACGTAGGCTCGCGTATTCTGAAAGCAATAACGCTCCTGCGGAAACTTTGAGTGACGTGACATTTGTAATGTATGTTGAATTAGAAGAGACTATTTTATTAATAAAGTTTCATCACATTTTCATCTTATTGTATGTAAACTAAATAAAAAGGTTGTGTTTGCTGAGTGGGATGGTGCGATGGTGCCTTGACTTTCGATCGAGTCGTGGGTTCAAATACCGCCGTAATAATAAATAACAATAAATAAGTAATAAATATTGTTCGAAATTTTCACATAGAAGGATTTGGAAGGATCAAGGGGAGGCCTTTGCCCAGCAGTGGGACATAATGGGCTAACTATAATAATATCAATAATCTTCACGTAGCGCCATCTAGCCCCAAACTAGCTTTTACCATGAGAACCAGATAATTGATAGAATACTTATATATTTTTTGTTAATACTTACATACATAATAAACATACATACATAATAACACCCAGACACAGAACAAACATCTTTGTTCATCACACAAAATGTTTGTCCTGGGTGGGAATCGAAGCCACGACCTACAGCGCAGAAGGCTGAGCTACCAACTGAGCTAAGAGGCCAGTCAAAAGATCTGAGGGATGTCTACCTCGGGGATAAAGGCGTTTATAGGCGCCCCTAAGTAGGCGTTTATAACTTTATTTAACCTTCGTCATGAAAACTATCACAACAATCAAAGTACCCGAGGATTAAAAAGGTAAACATAATTTAACCTCGTAAAATATTAACAAATTAAGGTTATTGAATCGAAATGGCAAAAATATAGTTTTTTTATGTACATCGTTCAAAGTGCTACAGTTTAAGGATCAATTTACTAACAGCTTGTTTTCAAGTTCCCAGTAACTCATGATAATTTTATGAGTGCTACACACGAAAGTTCAAGCTGTTATATTGCGCCTATTTAGACCGACAACTCCATATAAGTCATTGTACTTCGTACACTGGACTTTTTAGAGAACTGCTACTGTAAATAAAATTAAACCCTAGATTGAATCGCTAGAGCCGTATTGGCCGAGGGGTATAGAGTCGACTTTCGATCTGAAGGTCGTGGATACGAGTCCTGTCCGAGCATCAATAGATTTTTCCGTTTCGTAAAATTGATATTGTAATATATTGTAATTTTTTTTTTTTTGGTAATTTTTTTTTTATATGCTCATTAACCGAGCTCTAAACGGTGTAGGAAAACATCGTGAGAAAACCCGCGGCTTAGTCAGCCCCACATGTATTGACCATGTCTTTCCTGTGGATATGGCCGGTTAAGCTGAGAGGATGGTTAGGTGCGTGGCATGCCTACTCCATCTCAACATTGTCCCAGGCACAACAGTATCTCGATAAGTGTAGGCAAAGATTGCCTCCTGACACTGTATAAATCTTCTAGATATTTATTTTTTATTTTTATCTAGATAGACCTTTGTTTAGCCACAATATCACCTGACGGTAAGTGACGATGTGGCTGACGATGAATCACAAAGGTCTAGAAGACACTTGTTCACTCTTGACTTGAAAAGACCCAGGTTATAGTTTTCGGGGAAAAAAAAAAGCAAAAGATGTAAAGTCCTAAGTTTTATTAAATCGCTAGGTGTCTGTCGAGTCCTATTTAAAAGTTTAGGCTAAATTCTAATTTTTGTTAGGGAATAGAAGGATAAGCTATATCACAATTATTTTTTACCCTAAACAGGGATTGTGAAGTTTGTATTAATGTGATTTGCCTTACTTTTTATTTAAATGTGGATGATTTAAACGACTGCCCTCAGAAAGGAGGATTATTGTAAAATTGTGTACGGAACTCTCAGGGCATGAGTCCAGCTCACACTTGTCCATTTTATTTATTTCACGCTTGACCTAAATTGTTTACCTTTTGTGGAACATTATTATCTCTGGCCTTAAATCATTCGGCATAACTGTGTGCTTAGTAGGAAAAATTCCACAAGTTGTATTCGTCCGCTCGCAGGGAAACGGAACCATAATACCAGAATTAATCGGTCATTTCCTCTTTCTGTCACCCACTGAATTCCATTTTTAGTGCCACTGACTTAATTCGTACGCAAATAGATCGCGGTACTTTAAAATTCAGTTCAAGGCTTTCTGAATAGTTTCTAGTTGTAAGTGGTAAGTCGGTCGTCATGAATCTTTCTTTTAGTTCTACTGCGGGTTGATTGTCTAACTTGTCTCAAACCTCAAATTGGTCTCAAACTGTCAAAACGATCGCGTATAGTCATATTGCTCATTATACGGACTAAAAGTGAAGGAAAAAATGTCATTTTTCCTTCAATTTTGACATAAAACGTATCAAAACTAATCAAAATTGAAGGAAAATTGACATTTTTTCCTTCAATTTTAGTCCGTATAATGAGCAATACGACTATAGGTATCTTTTGTCGCGTTCGGGTGACAGAGTTACTTGCGTGGTTACTGCACTGTCATTGAAAGTGTGAGACCGATTTTGCTCGCTTTCAGATATAGACAATCCGGAGGCTGATGTTCGGGTAGTATGGTTTTCTTCAATTTAAAGCGTTTAGTGCCTATGACGCACATGTGCTCCGAACGCCGCTAAGGACTTCCTGCGCCTTCAGAAAGCACCGCAGAGCTGGGGCAGGGAATGGTTATACGCTATTGCGTGTGACTTTATCTATAGTTGGCCACTTGCTCATACGAACTTACTTACTTTTATCTATAAATGAGATTTTTTAGTAAAAAAAAATAAAAAAAAACTTTTTTTCACTAGTATATTAGCCTCTAACGATTCTTAAAGATACCTGAGATCCTAAAATTAATACTAGATTTATTGAAAAATATAGTTCATAGACAAACATAAAACATGAAAATACGAATAAGTACTCAAATATGATTAAAATCATTATAATTTGACATGCTTTTTTTTCTTGACATTATTTGGGCTTTGGAAGAACTAAGGTGAATTTTTCTACTTAAAAAGTCACCTGTTGCTTGGCCTTATTTACTTCCTTTGTTCTTATTAGGTCATGGGGTAAGGACATAATTACACCCCCTTATACTTGGCGGGTTTCTTGTAAATCTAGAACTTTCTGATTCACTCGGTCATTAATTAAGTATTAGTCTTTTAGTATTAGTCTTCGTTCATTAACTAAACTAAAATACAAAATCATTATTACAACTACGTCACTGGCTTCGCATTTACATCTAATTTTAGTTACAGAATGCTTTGTCGCGTCTACCAAATAATTACTTACCCTTCCTCGTTACAAAGTGTTCGCTCAATGCGGCAACACCTTTTGAGGTAACAAGGTGGGTTGACACTGGGCGGAATAACACTACAACTGAAAATTCAAATGGTTAAAACTCAAATGGTTAAAACTCCCAGGGTGCCGGTGCCGATTTGACTACTAAACTTTTTATCAACACCAAGCAAAACGTCAACTAAACCTTAGATTTTCGTCTGTTTCCTATTGTACATGACCAACGACTCTGTTATGGTGACATTTTAGCTATAGTTTGGACTTTGGAAGAACAAATTTTTGAAAAAGTTATTCTACTATTCACCAAATGGGTGACATTTAAGAGAACGAAACCAAACGCAGCGGAATGTTACGTTGACGTAACGTCAACGTAACATTGTTTACGTCATTTAGTGGAATTGCCCTGCAGTTGAGTAAGGCGCGGGACATATAGAAAAGATGTAAGACGCAGACGGTGCGCGGACATCTGTCTCTTCCGCGTCCCTTTCCTAGAAAATGTATAGAAGCGTCGCAAAACATACAGAAGAGACGGGGCGCGGACGCAACACTGTTCGCTGGCGCCCTGTCCGCGACGCGTCCTCGTCTTCTATCTGGCCCGCGCCTAAGACTCTGCTTCCTAATTGACTTCATTTTTATGAATGTAAAGGTTATAGCTGTCCAATCGCCTCCGCACCCGATCGTCACCGCATCGCCTCGGTATTCTTTGGATCACCGCTTCGCAATCCAAAAGTGAACACCGAAAAGGCGATGCGTTGCGAAGGCGACTGGTCAAGTAGTCTGATGGTGAACGCAGACCTGGGCCGCACCGCAGTAGCCGCAGTCACCGCATTCGATTTCTATATATAAAGTTCTGTACAACCTCGAACCCGCGCCGTAGTCGCCGCAGTCGTTCCCTTGGCCATTAACAAAATCGATGACTGCGGCAACTGCGTCGACTAAGGTGCGGCCAAGTCTGCGTTCACCATAATCCAGCAAAAATCTTCACCAATATAAGCCACTCAACTTTATTTATAACTAAAAACAGATGATAAAGTATGTCTAAAAGGTAAACAATGAGTGCTTACGTCTGCGAAGCACTTTATCGACCTGAGCAGATATCCCGCAGCGCTCGGAAGCATTATCAAGGAACAAGATAAAATTTGCCCAACTTTTACCGAACAAATTCCGAGTTGCTCATATTGAATGGGCTCAGATAAGAATGATAGATTGAAAAATAAACTAGAATCAATTCTCGGATTCGTTGTGGTATAGTTCTCGGTGGTTGGTGCGGCACGTAATCACACATTGGCTACTTTTTATCCCGGAAAAATGTATGGTTCCCGTGGTATAAAAAATAGTAATCCACGCGGGTGAAGCCGCAGGCATTTACTAGTCTTTTATATATAGAAAAAATTTACTGTCGCATGTATGAGAGATCATGACTAGGAAACTCCGTCACAAGAGATAGCCCACTAGCTCTAACTTTCTTCTACCAAAATGGGAAAATTGAACCATCTGTCTAAAACATGCCCAAAATGGCGGTGAGACGGTCGCGCGCTGCATCCGCCATCTTTACTCACGCCCCGCATACTATCTTTTACTCGGGTGAGGATTACGTTTGTTTGCCCCCCGGTACAAAGCGAGCAGTCTGTTGACATTTACTGTCACAGTAAATACTTGGTTTACCATTATTTACCTTTCCGTACCTACTGAGTAAATATCGCGGGATATAGCAATTTGACATAATATGATATATTAAGCTACGCTTGAGATAAATTATAAGATGATTGTGATTGATAACTATTATTTTTATTGAGTGAAATGAAATGCACCCAGACAGACGGTGAGCCCTTAATGAGTCTAAATAACGTCAAATTATAATCAAAATAATAGTAGGTTTCATTTCAGAGGCGCTACCGAAAATTGACATGTTATTAACATTTGAGTTCACGATCTGAGTTGATGTTTTACTATTATTTCATAATAAAATGCTTTGCGCTGAATTGCTGAGTGCTACGACGTAGCAGATTCGTAGCAGTGGCGTAGTAAATGTCGCTACGACAGACTTTTCTTCAATCAGCGATCCAATCAGTAGTCTTTTATGTTCCACGCGAGTTTGCTATCAAGTTGTAATTTCCTGTAATATGGGTTTTACAAGTAGTAAAAATGCAATTTTATGACCATACTTTCATTTGTTTTATAGAAATCGAGGAGCTTACACAGTGGCTATACATAATACGTAGAAAATAAAGGCAGAATAAAAAATGTTTAAGATTGTATGAGTAAGAAAGGGGTGACGGCTAAAATAGGGAAATGAAAAAAGAATACAAGTTTACCGACCCCACGTAATGTAGGACAAGGGTTGTTGCTTGATTATGACATAATTCTAATTTTAATCTCAATAAACATAATTTTTAAATTTTATACGGTATATCCACACTTGGATAGTATTTCATTAAAAATGAAAAATCTTATCAAAGTTTTCGATTCCGACGGGATTCGAACCTGAGTTCTAAAGTCAGAGTGCCCTAACCAACTTGACTGGCCTCTTAGCTCAGTTGGTAGTAGCTCTGCCTTCTGCGCTGTAGGTCGTGGGTTCGATTCCCACTCAGGACAAACATTTGTGTGATGAACATAGATGTTTGTTCTGTGTCTGGGTGTTATAAAGTATTCTATGTATGTATTTACAAAAGGTATATAAGTATTCTATCAGTTATCTGGTTCCCATAGTACAAGCTTTGCTTAGTTTGGGGCTAGATGGCGCTGTGTGAAATGTCCAGCAATATTTACTTATTTACTTTACTTAACTTGGCGTCGAAAATCTCGATAAGCTCAGTTGTGGGTTATTTTTTTAGTTATACATACAATAATTCATATAATTAAACGCATACAAACACTAGTTTCTAAAATAAGTCTGCATTTGACCTAAATAGCTACAATTGTTGGATAACTCAGCGTTTATCTCGCAATGGAACATTCATGTTTCCAAGGAGTGAGTATTAGGGTCAAGTCAGCTTAAGGCATTTTTTATACTACACGATACGATAATAAAATAGTTTCTGGCAAATACAGTATTTTATTTTATAGTTAGTTTTGAAATATGTTATCGAAATCGGAGACAAGAGTTCCTATTTCACTTTCAAAACATTCGTGAGTTGTACTAGACATTATTTAACACACGGGAATTCCTCACGTGAAAACATCGTCGATTTAGATACCGACAATGTTTCGATTCATCCGGAGAATCATTCATCTAGGTATGGAGGGAGTTGCGGCAAGGTTACTCCTTGCGGTCGCGTCTCACACTGCGAGCAATGTAACGCTCGGCGCGGGACGACGATAAATCGACGATATTTTTACGTGAGTAATTCCCGTGTATTAAATAATGACAAGAGCTCCTATTACGAGTGTTATACCTATTCGATAACGCGAATAAATAAATAATGATGAAAATTTCACACAGCCTCATCTAGCCCCAAAGTAAGCATAGCTTTGTGTTATGGGAACTACTTGACTGATATACTACTTATACACTTTTTTTGTAAACACGTACAAAATACACTTACATAGAAAAACATTCAGTCTCGAAACAAATACTTGCAGATCATACAAAAATTTGCTTCTATCAAAATATTTGCTGACTATTCAAAATGTTTGTAGGTACTACGAGAACGAAACCGCAGGACGAAGAGAAAGCAACAGAAAGAAATTTTTAGGTTTAGTAGGTAGATAGTTTTTTAGGCAGCTGCTGTTGTCAAACTGTCAATTGGAACACGGGAGATAATGACGTCATCTATTTTCACATAATCCCTTCCCTTGTACAGACAATATACAGAGGTACTGCGTTCCATGTGGTCCCAACAATATTTCACACGAAACTGACGTGTCGTGGCCTAAGCCTTCGTGTCGCGTCAAACCTTTATGAAAGCGACTACATTGGAGGTCACTGGTGTAATTACGTCTCACAAGTGCAACAGGTTTGAGGGCTAATTTTGCTGATTTGCCATCTTATAATACGAGTACTTTTTGATGAAAAAGTTAGGTTATAAATGCAATAAATAGATAACAACAAAGAATATGTCAATTATATGACCAGTTGGTCTACTAAAAAAACTTCTTATCAACCAAAGCAATACGTTAACTATTTGGTTTTGTTTCTTAATCTAATGATCAATGAGGTTAAGTAATTCTGTTGTGATGATGTTTTCAAACAAATTACCAATGAGATTTTGCAAATTATTATCATTTTCTATCAGATTTCGTTGACCGAACAGTGATTTTCATCAGTTTTTAAATCTTTTCTAATTCCGGATGTTTTTGTTTACAAGTAAATTGAAATAATTATGGATCATGACTTGAAATAGTAGATCATGAATTAAAATATACTAAAACCTCAAAGCCGGGAGTGGATGCTAGAATTGCATAAACATACATCAAAGTAATACAAGGTATTCACATCTACAAAATAGAGAATCGTTGCTGCCGAGGCATATGCATCTGTTTTAGATGATTTGTACTGCGTCAGGAGCAAACTATGCCTCACTCAATTGATGGTGTGCTGGAACAATGTTGTTTCAAACATACTACAATATTGTTCCATTGCCTTCTCAACCTAGTTGGCACTAAACATAATACATGATCAATGTAATGTGTAGACGAGACATGTCATAAAGAAACTAAAATTTTCTACAAATTATGCTGAAGAGCTTCTGTTATAGGATCTTCATGACTGATATATACTATTTTTGGAAATACATAAATATGATACATCGAAAAACTCCCAGACTAGAGGAAAATATTTGCAGATCATACAAAAATTTGCTCCGCAGCGGGAATTGAACACGCGATCTTCTGTGATTCAGGCAGGCTTTAGCCCATTGCGCCACAGAGGTTGTCTGGTAACTAATAGATTCTGTTTCTTTAGTTTAAAACTATTATACCAGCCAAAGCCAAAATGTGATTACAAGGTCTATTTGAAAGTTCGGATAGCGCGCCATTACTCATTGGTTCAACTATTAGAAAATGCTTAACGACTTTTTGTCAATTAAATTCTGAATATGTTTCAACTCGATGCGAAACTTTAAGTTGCTAAGTAGTAAAGCCATGCAAAGAACTACGGGTATAAATAGGTACACATTGGAACGGAAGACCGGTAAAGTTATACTCCCAGCAGACACGATTTCTCTCATAATATTATTTGCTACTGTGAGTACGTGCCTCGAATTCCAGCCCCTACCTGCTCCTGACGATATGAAATTTGTTCGCCACAGGAAACTTGCTTATTTACCTTCGAAATGGCAATGCATGTTATGAAATGGATCTGCCATTTTGAATTATGAATATAATGTGGAGCGCTCTGTATAAGTTTCTGTCGCAGAACAAGATTTTGATCTTTAGAAGTTTCATTTGTTATTTTTAGGTCGAGCTACTTTTACAGACCTTATTTGAGCCCAAATAAATATTTTTGTTTATTTGGACTGATTAGATAAAATGCCAAACACAAAAGTGGGTGTCAAGTATTGATAAGACGATTGGTTTTGATTACCAGAGGGTATCTACCCTTCGGTAATCTATAACCATAGATGTGGGTTGTTGGAAAAATATAGGTAAAATCGCAATTGTATTTTCATGAAACGAGTCAAAGTAACTTTTCCAACACAAAAAATCGTGAATTCAATAAATTAGTTTTCGGGTCTGTCACCCGTAAGCTTCTGTAACAATCCAATAAAGGAAACTAATATTAATATCAGTGAAAGCTTGATGATGTCCGAATGAAATAACTTTTCCGCTACAGCAATTTCATCATGGTTATGATGTCTAACAGTCAGCTGAGTCACCACCTCAGCGGATTAGTTGAAATGAAAATGAAGGTAAATCTTAATCTGCGATAACGTTTTATTTGCGTTAGATGGTTAGCCGTTGGTCAAGTGGAATATATTCTTTCAATCCATAGACAAAAGGCTTAAAACCCGGCAGAGACTCAATTCCTATTGCTTAAAAATATAGGTACCTTCATCGGAAATTTGTTAGTATTTTGATAAGAGGCGACCGGCTTGCTGTTACGTTGATTGTAAGATTGCGAAATTTTGTGATTGGTTTGCCTCTGACTACATCCCAAAGGATTTTGAATGTCGGAAGTCTTATCGCTGAAAGTAAATATATTTAAGTATATAAATGTTCTATAAAATACCAACAGGAATTGAAATTGATTGATTCTTCAATCTTGGATCAGTTTAATTACCTAAAGATCGTTTCCAACGATCCTTAGATGACTCAACTGGTTCTTATTGTATTTTATAATGTTATGAAAATATAGGTTTCTGTAAATAAATATTGTATCTATACAGGAATGGACTTTCTGGGAACTCATATTGCCTAAATCAAAGAGCTTACCATCCAATCCAATTACTATTTCAATTCATTGCAAATTTTGATTTCGTATACTCGCTCTAAAAAGTAGCGTTTTAATTTACTAGTAAGTACATTTTTTTTAAGAGTTCGAAAAGAAATAAACTTTTAGCACGTTTATTTCTTTTAGAACGTTTTTACAATGTTACCAAGTGCACAGATAATATAATACTATTAGGACATCCATTTTGAATTCATACTCAAGTATTTCTGTAATAAATAGACCAATTAAAAGTTATAAAAGCTAAAAAGGTGTAAAGAAGCTTGAGTTTTCGACGAAGTGACTTAAATCTTTGAATCTTTTAAGTAAGCGTGCGAAAAATATATTTTTCTAGGAAAAAATCTTTATTAAAATAATATTTATAAATCTGCGTTCGAGTAACAGGCTGTAACTGATTATAAAATCATAGCCTAAATCAGAAAAGAGAGACAAGTGCGAAACAGACTTGTGGTTTTAAGGTTCTGTTTATTGAATTTGGTAGCGTTTCAGCCAAATTTAAACAAAATAAATGTAAAAGCATTAAATACCAAGAAAAGTATAAATGGTAACATAACTAGCGAAGCGATTGGTAGAAAAGTACCTACCTCTGCAAATGGCCATGCCGATTTTGTATGGGAGGTTGGTGCCTTTTTTATATCGCGCGGCCACCAACCACACATCAAAATATAAACTCTTAGGAGTATAGCAAACAATATTGTGAAAACATTAAGTATACAGCTTCACTTAGTCAGGACCGAATTATACAGGGTGAGTTTTTCAAGAGTACCTCTAGGGCCAAATCTGAACATGTGTACATTCTTGATGGAAGAGAAACCAAGCCGTCGTACCCGGGTTTTATATTTCGAAGATTTGTAGAAAAACTCTTCCTGAAGCCATTATTATGATATCAAATATAACTATAATATATGTATATAAGTAATGTAATATAACTATAAACGAGAAACTTCACTTAAAACCACAATTTTCAGTTACACTGTTTCAATACCCCTGGCAACCCACCCTAAATGTAGAGTTTCATAATCTACTCCCACGCCAAGCCTAACCTACCAAATTCGGACATTACGGGTCTGTTACTACATAAAGCCGAGGGTTTTTCAAACGGACTGGCAAATGAGTCGGCATTTCGAAGGCGACGATGTTAATGTCAGCCAGCCAGTAAATTCACCAGATAAGCGCTCTGACGTCTAGGCCAAGCTCGCCCGCTTAATTCATTTAATTATTTGCTTTGACTCGACTTCAGTGAACCTGACGCAGCCTCAAATATTTTGAAATATTCTGAGGAATCTGACGCTGAAATGAGAATTAGGAGAATTTAGTTACAAATCTTTAGATTATTGAAATTTATCGAATTAGGCCATACCGATTTTGTATGGGAGGTTGGTGCCTTTTTTTTCGTGCAGCTATCAAACAAACATTAAAATATAAACTCTTAATAAGTATAACAAACAATATTTGTGAGAACAGTATACATCTTCTCTCAGTCAGAACCGAGTTATGCAGGGTGGGTTTTCAAGAGTGCCTCTAGGCCCAAATCTGAAACTATTAACAATAGCAAAAAACACTCAAAGGAGTCTCTTAACCGATTTTAATAAAAAGTAAAACTGCATCATTAATTTGGACCTTCATTTCGAACCTGTTGGTTAAAAAAAAAAACTTTCTGTATTATTGTCGCAAAAAAAGGCAGCACTTTCCGGCATTGGCTTTTATGCATTAAGTTAAAATTTACTATTACTATTGGTACAATATTGGACAAGATAAATTGTAAAAAGGATTCTTACGCTTCTGAGATCTAAATCAATATGTGGTAGACAGAATTTACGTGACTTTAGGGATATGCTCGTAATAATCTTGAGTAATCGTGATTTAGTTATTCTCTTTTATCACTCAATATGCAAATACAGTAAAAGATTTGTTATTTGCTTAGTGCCCTAAACGCAAATGGCTCCGATACATTATTCTCACTCGCTCGTATTACGGATCAATTGATTAATTTGTAGCTCATCTAAGTTTCTCCGAGATTTCCGAATTGCCACCCCGCAACCTTCGTTGGTGTAAATTGTGCTGGAAATCCGAAACGGCATCGTTAGTTGTAGGGGTTTCCCCTGGGCCAGGTCGGGCAGGGGACGCGGCAACCTTCATAAATCTTTTCCTCGAGCTCGCCGCAACTAACAGGCCTCGCACGCCTCCACCCGACTTTATAAGAGCGTATTCACATCGCACGATTCGATCATCTGTCTTATATTACGCGACTATCAATAAGTCAAACGGTCTGTGTCATCTCTGCTAAATGTAAGTTCATAATGAAAAAGTGACCAGCTTTGATGACGGAGCTGAAGGCCTTCGTCATGGCTTAAGAACTTGAAATC
Source organism: Camptogramma bilineatum (assembly GCA_958496255.1). Taxonomy (NCBI): domain Eukaryota; kingdom Metazoa; phylum Arthropoda; class Insecta; order Lepidoptera; family Geometridae; genus Camptogramma; species Camptogramma bilineatum. The sequence goes on along the minus strand of OY292463.1, from coordinate 3,154,050 downwards.
CGTGACCAATAATTTAACGTGCCCTCCGAAGCACGGAAGCGTTTAGCTTGTAAAGGCACTTACGGTCACCCATCCAAATTATGACCGCGCACAGCGTTGCTTAACTTCAACGATCAATCAAGAACGTCTAAGCAATCTACGACCTCTGATACCATCTCTGCTGGGTAGCAGGCAGATAATGTTATAACTGAGCAATTGAGCATTTTTTTTTTCACCTTTTTCAGCTGATTGAGATATAGAAAGTGCATTATAAGACAGATTATAAATTAGTAGCCGTTTATTGTAGTGTTGTAGAGATTTATGAAGTAGGTAGTGTAATTTTATCTTAATTTCGTTTGTCTTTTTATTTGTAGCGCCTGCAAGTAAGTTATTTCTACCCACTTTACAGGCAGGAGCCCAGGTTGTGAGCCTATTTTATACTTCCCTGCTGTGTCGCACAGTGTAAACCCCCGCTAGCATGTGGATTCAATCCCTTCAACAGTAAATAACCGTGAAAACTTTCATAATGCTTTAAGTGGATTAAAATAGCTGATCGTATTTTCATATAAATCATAGAGCGCTTGAAAGAGATTCAGCGTTATGTATAGTAAGATCTACTTCAGGTAATTTAATAACCCAAGGGACGTTTTGCCGCGATTCGCTCCTTTATAAATTAGTTTTATCGAGGTGCCTTCGCTTAGGATAGAATTATTGCTTTTATTGATGGCGGGCGGTAACATTATTTTAGGTGCCTATTAAATTGAAAATCGTTCTTATTCGGTTATCTTCTATTTCGCATATACTGAGTTATTGGTTTTCAATGCGCACCTAATACTGCTTCTCGACAAATATGTCGTCAGTATCTACGAAATGTTCAGAATTCGAAATATTGCGGCAAATTCTTCGACAGATATTAATGGAATATTGCTCTGAGGCAATCAATCACTACAAAGTTGCTTCGAAAGAAAATTAGAAAAACAAAACATCCTATTTTTAACTTTACTTTTAACGAAAGTAGAAGAAAAAAGTGTAATAACGGTCTGTCCGCAAACTTCTTCAAAAGTCATTGCTTTTTTTATACTTTTGTAAGTAAACTAATTAAAGGTTATGTTTGTTTCAGTGTCGATGGCGGAGTGTTTGTGCACTCAGCACCGGAGGGTTCACGCTGCTCTACTGGCGACTGAGACTCGTGGGGACACTGACCACCTTCGCCACGGCCGACAACCCAGCCTCAAGAGACCCCTCGATATTCACACGATTCTACACCTTCGCATATCTACCAGTCTTCAACTTCTGTCTACTATTGTATCCCTTCCATCTCAGCTTTGACTGGTCGATGGATGCCATCCCCAGAATAACAACAATATTTGACCCACGAAATATTTCAACAATTGTATTCTATGCTGTCATTTCAAAAGTGACGTGGCGAGCACTAGTCAACGAATTCAAAAGGCCACAGGAGAGTTTCATAAAAGATACGAAATATTTCAAAAAACAGAATTGCAAAACGAAACACAAGTGGAATTATAATTGCAAATATAACAGAGGACAAGACTGTGTCGAGAGAAAAAGCTATCATACGCCGCACAAAGAGAATGTGTCATCTAAAAAGCTATTGTGTCCGTGCACTGGATGCAAGCACACGCTCACTGATGAGCACACGAGTGTGTGCCGCGCCAGCAACAATAATAATATAATGATGCACAATTCTACCTGTATTTGCCCCGCGCCGAACGCGAAAACCGCCAAGACTCAGATAGTTCGGCGTCACGTTCACCACAGCCCTCGAGTTGCCTTGCTGATGTTTACGGCGTTTATGGCGCTGCCTTTCGTGCCAGCGACGAATATCTTATTCTACGTCGGTTTTGTGGTTGCGGAGCGCGTTCTCTATATACCGAGCGTTGGTTTCTGTTTATTGCTCGGTCTCGGTGCAGGTGTGTTAACCCGAAACTGGGATCGAAGTGACAAGAGAAACAGAGTGTTTATGTTGAGCTTGTTGCTAACGCTGTGTGCTATGTGTGGGTATACGCTGCGGAGGAATCTAGACTGGCGCGATGAGGAGAGCCTTTTTCGAAGCGCTCTACACATCAATCCACCAAAAGGTAAATATTTTACTAAACTTTTTTTATTCACTAACATTTCAATGAATAAAAGACAAGTAGACCATCCCTCTATAAAAGGACAATTTTAAAGTTACTGAGGTTGAAACTTTAATTAACTACCCCGTAAAATCCGACAGAAATACGAACTCTAATAGTAGTTGGTTAGTTTACGCGTCAACATCAAAATTTCGCAATTTAATACCGTTCCGGACGGAGAAGCATGATTTCCATTTGGGATACCTTTCGGAAAGTTTATTTGAGTTGCTCCTCGTTACAACTCAAAACCGAGACAATTAATTTGTTTGAGAGACAGCTACAAACTACCTGTCCAAAGCGTGTTGGCGCCTCAAAGTTGGGAAAGAGGTTGTCACGGCACGCCTGTTCGCCTCCGAGTGCCATCCCACTCGGGAGATGGTAATGTATTCACTGCCTCCACTCACATTCAGACTCTTGACCTTTCTAGGACGCCATTAAACATGCATGTACGACGTCCCGGGAGAGGCCGCCACGAGTTTCTATACACATCACAAACTTTTGAGCAAAGAGAAAAGTTTTGCCAGATGCTTCTCATTTTGCCTCACTTCATACGGCAAATATGGAACTCAATCCCGAGTGTTGTTCAGTCTTTGTTTCGAAATACGATTACATATGAATATTTTATTCGGTTGTTTTGTTGGTTACCTTAGTTCCGTCAATATTACTACAATACTAATTGCCAAACTGTAGTAGGCTGTTAAGCACAATTTGTGAAATCATCAAAAGAGTCCGCCGCCGCGCCGCCGCCGTCTGGCTTATTAATACTTCATAAATATTTTTTTCCCAATCTATGAAATAACCCGATTGGTACTATCGAGTATGTATCCTAAGATTTATCCATCCGTACCCATATTATAAAATTGTGAAAGTGTGTTTATTTGTCCTGCTTTCACGTCAAAACAGAGCTACGGATTGACGTGATTTTTTTGTGTGGAGATAGTTGGAAGGCTGGAGAGTAACATAGGTTACTTTTTATCCAGGTACGACGCGAGTGAGGCTGCGGGCTACAGCTAGTACTATGTAATTAGTTAATTTATTTGAAATATAATGATTAAAAGTAAATCTTAAACGAAATACTACAATTTTAACACCGCCAAAATTACCGAAACGGTATAATACCCAAACATGACTTTATCGGAGGATCCCCCAGCGAACTATCAAACTTGGATAGGTTTGTAAGGGAAAAATAAGACGGCCGAGTTTTTAAAAGTTTCCTATCTAACTTGTATTTTACGAGTTCCGAAATCACTTGTAAAATATTGAGGACGTTGTTCCCGCAGCTGTGCCACAAGTTATTTTCTCAGGGGGTTTTAAATACACTACACCATTATTGGGAAGTTTTTACAACGTGAGCTTTTGTTTACCTCACAGAATCGATGAAAACATGTAGACTATTTAAAAAAATGTTTAACTTATTTTATTTCTTAAACAAAATGTTTAAAGGCTGACCAGTAAACATGAATTGACCAGAAAACATGGTTTAAGCTCCCGTTTAAGTTTTCGGGAGCGGCCTTATTATAAGTATAGTATGTTGGTAAGAATTGCCAGAAAACAATTGGCACTCAACGTTTAGCTCATAAATCAGGAATGACCATAGCGTTTGTTCTATTACCCACACTATACTGGTTTATATCTCTTGGCAGCCAGTGGTGTTTGCCTCCACTTTTCCGCGCTAAACTTTCACAATGCACTCAGAAGATATTACTATCACAACTTCTTGTTTTCACAGAATTTAATGTATGCAGTGTTGCTGTTTTTGCTTTACGCAGATTGTGATGTTTTTTTTTTCACGTCTTATGCTAGGTTTCTATATTTTACGAAAGGTTTTTAGTTCATACATCTATTTATAGCATTAACAAGAATAACAAAGAAGAGCTGGCGAAGCTTGCTTAGAGGTTCTTGATAGATCGTTGAAGTTAAACATCATTCTGAGTTCTGAGAGTGTCGGTCACTGTTAGAATGGGTGACCGCAAGTGGCATTAATAATTGGAGCGCTTCCGTGCTTCGGAAGGCACGTTAAATTGTCGGTACTCGCTTTTAAGACGGGGGCCTTCAGGCCCTGACGGGGGCCTCCAAGGCAGCCTAAGAACTCCGTCACCAGTGTTATTCACTAGCTAGCATACATGCAATATCCTTAATAAAAACTTTTACTTGACAGATAAGGATACTAATCGACAATTTAATTAAAGATGCAAAAATACGCCTGAAAATAATTAAAAAATACAGTAAATATCAGAAGTATAAGAGCGTTTGTCCACCGCCACCGTCACCGGCACGTCAACGAGAACGAGATGACGGCGCCGAGGTAGCGACAATACATTTACTATAGCCGCCTGTCCACCAGAAGACCGTCACGTCATCTTGATCTCATACAGAAATAATCTCGTTGACGGTGACGGTTCGGTAACGGCGGCGATGGACAAACGCTCTTAGGGTACTTTATTTTAGTACATAGTAGGTGCGCTTAAAATGGATTTACGAGTAGTTATAAACAGTATCTACTAAATATTCGCAACCCATTGAGCCGAGAGCAATTAAACCACAATCATTTATTCTCAACGTTGTTGATAGGATTAGACACATTAAAACGAGCCTTTGCAATGTTTGTGAAATTCGATCCCCTTCCTTACAAATAACTTCTTGTTGGTCTGTCTGTCTGTTAAATGTCAATTAGCGGAATAATTGAAGGCAGTTGTTGTTTAACAGGCTGCGATTATCCTCCACTGTGTCGTTGTGAATAAATAAAACTGTTTGTAGCGTCATTGTTTACTATTTCTTTAGTATAAAAAATCCCTAAAACATTTTAGGAGACATTTCAAAACCCGGGAAGCAGTTGTCGACTATTTTGGTGATTAAAAGCCTTTTAATTTTGACTTTGCGATGGCAGCATTGTTTTTTTTTTTTGTGGTCTGGCAAAAGAAATAAGGTAAAAAAGGAAACATTGGAAGACATTAAACAACGCTATATTAACCGTTACTAAAACGTTATTCAGACAACACCTTCAAAGGCAAAATGTCAAAAAGAGTTTTTGTGGTAAAAATATTTTTCTAAAGTTAGTACTTACAAGAAGAGTAGCCCGAACTCGGGTAATGTGTATATTTTTTAATGATGAGTTCTGGTTCACTTAACAGCTCCTGACTCTAATAGCTTACAATTCAGTTACAATATTATTAACCAATTAAAAGTAATAAAAAACACGTTTGTTATTACTCACTCTTTATTTTATTACTCGTAGTTTTTTTCAGTATTCGTAGTTATTTCTTTTTATCATCGTGTCATCATGCTAAGCAAGCCTTCCTTTGTGCATGCTAAAAAGTTTCATCCACTTACAGGATTAGGTATATTGCTCTGTGATAAACCTCTCTAACAGACTTAAAGGGGTTGTCCTTAGAACATTTTACTAGGAATATCGAATCTTTTAGCTCACCTTCGTTCCGGCTTTATTTAAACTCCAAAGGCTTTTGTAACATGACCTAAAGGCTAACTGGATCCAATTTGTCTTTGGCGGGTATTCGAAACAAGCCAATCACGAAGCACTCCTATTACAGGCATTCGCTGGGACGTCAGTGACGTGATCTAATCGGCTAAGCCAGCGTATAGCCTCTATCCAATACACCTTTTGTGTCAATAACTGATCTGTTAGATTGCTATTTCATTGGATAAAAAATCTCATGGTTTTGATATAGGTAGTCTTTGTGGTTTTCATGTTTGTAGTCTTATTCCTTTGAAGTCGGTTATTTCTTTGAGCAACTTACAAAAAGTAGTAAAATTAAAAATTTAATTCGGCACTTGTTTAATAAAGTTTATTATTAGATGGAAAATAGTGGAGCTTTTAGCCCAGAATGGAGGAAACAGATTTTTATAAAAAAATCTGTTTTAGCAGCAGGCCTATCTAGTTACTTTAATCGTAGATTTTCTTATGTTTTTTAAATTAAATTGTAATATTTTGTAAACACTTATTTAGGTAAAACCTAGGATAGAACAGGATACAAACTACTGATCAAATCCAGACCCAAAGGCTTTGTTTTTAAACAGAAACATAGGGGTGGTAAAACTAAAAACAATAAAACACAACGTTAAAATGCATTCAACCGATTAATTAATGTGTACGTCGGAATACGGGTGTGTGTGTAAATATTTGGTGCATTTGAATGTAAAATTCCCTCTTGTCACTGATTGGATTCCACTTATAAACGAATTGGATGGTCGCACCTGTTATTAGGTACTATTGGGTGTGTATGCAAAATAGACAATAACTTGAAGCTCTAAATACAAAAATACTAACATAATACATATTATTACATAATATCGCGCCTCTTCTGAATATTTGTTCCACTTACATAAATAATATTATGTTTTACATGATTATGAATTTTGACGGTTTTTTTTTCGGTAATATTTTTGACCGTTAAAATTATTATTAGTATTACCCCTGGTACCAAAAACAAATATGCTCTTTAGAATACTCGCCTAGAACTCAACTACATCACATAGTTACCAAAACGAAGTAAGAAAACTTCATCGAGATTGCATATAGATGCTCATTCAAATCCCACGCATTTGTCCGTATCATAATCCCATCGTATTTCTTAAAGCACTTTAGCAGCTAGTCTCTGTGGTAATCAGCTAAGCTCAGGCTTTATCTACTCCATCTTTCGGTCCGATAGTGGTCCTCGAGTGGCGACTCCGAGAGATTAACGCCATTATCTCTAGCCGCAAACTTGTCTCACGGCTACTTACGTCACAGAATAAATAGCACTCAGAAACCATACTGATAAAATCTATAACACGCCATATTGAAACTTAAATCAACCCCAGAACGCCCATTTTCCTATCACAAAACGACTATTTCCGTAGGTTCGGGAAAATAAACAAAGTGTTTTGAATGTTAGTACAATGTTAGAAAGCTCAGTTTCCTTTGAGTTGTAATGGAAAGTTAAACAGGATGGTCGATACTTAGGTCGCAAACTAACTTAGACAGTTGGTCGACGAACACAAACTGTCATTCTTGAACTCGGGATGTTCGATCCGGAATAAACTACTTGGAACATCCTGTTACTCCGAATCTCATCTTGTGTTGGGTTTACCCGGTTATGTCAAATCAGGAGGCCAGGAGAGTAATGAGATTTGGCTGTTTGTACTGTAAAACGTATCACAAATAAATAAATTGAAATTGAAATGTAGTAGGTACATCATAGTTTCTCAACCTTATTTTGCCCACCGCCCACTTTGTGAATATTTTTTTTTCAAGAGCTTCCCCTCCCCGTATCTTGATGCGCCATCTCAATGCCCCCTAATTTTCTCTGGGTCTTCTACTGCCCCTTGAAAGCCTCAAACGCCCACAAGGGGCGTTATCGCCCACGTTGAGAACCTATGTAGTACATGGTCCAGAATAGCTAGAGAAGAGTGAAATAGGTCTTTTCCAGAATTCAATGAAATGCAGTTAAAAGCCTTAACACTTAAAACTTTTTTAAACAAACAAAACAAATTCTGTTATACTCGTATAAATAAATATAACCCGAACCCGGATTTTGCAGATGATAAACCTAGTCAGCCAAAGAACCAATATTTTTGTCTTTAGAATTATTCATTAGTTCATTGAATATTGAAATATGAATTTGCATTCGTGTGAGTTGGTGTTTTTTTTTAATTTGTTTTGAACAAAAGCAAATTGAAGCTCTGTTTAATTGAAATTTGATTTGGAGAACAATGAACTCGTTATAATGAAAACAAACCCAGAATGGAAGGCGGGGTATTAGAGGCTAATGAAACAATTCTGTATTATTGGTTATGAGTTTTTATATAGGTCAGTACGGGGGCGACCGGCTATTAGCCAATAAAATGTTATAACAACATAGGAAAAAGGTCTTATAGCTTCTAAGTGTAGATATAGGTACTTAAAGGTAACCTACCTGTACACTTTAAATCGTTATTACTGTTTCTTATTCCAAAATATTAATGTGCTAACTTTCAAAGAAGTTAGGAGTATATTTATTTCTGAGACCAATTTTGCCCAGTAAGCCCTCTTAAGCACCGTCATTTTTATAAAGTAAATTTTAAAGTAATAAAAAAGAAGCGCAAACATAAAATCGTTATCAGGCCCGCAGTCAAAACATTAGTAGGCAATTAAATCACCAAGTAAAAGGAAAATGCGAAGAATGAATTAAAAACTCCAAGAAAGTAAAAGTTATGAGTGTTTTTACGATTGCTGATAGAAAAATGACGAAATTATATAATTTGCTAGCAACGCGGGAGTGCCTATCCTAATATTTTGATCTTAAATCTTGTTATTTTGTATCTTTAGCCTAAAATCACTCTAAAAGACAGAATATTGCGGGTTCGATTCCCATCGCGAGGCAAACTCAAATGATATCAACATGAATACATCACATGGTGTATCACTTTGAATCGACTTAAGTGCTAGGTGATTCTACTCCTGTTCTCTCGCGACCAAGGCCGTGAAGAACCAAGACAACAAACACGGTTTGGGGCCTAACTTTTTTTTCGGTGCAAATATTTGTCTTGGGTCTGGGTGTTTTTCTATGTCATAGTACAATGATGTATTTATTAACAAAAAAATTACATAAGTAGTTTATCAGTTAGGATGTTCCCATATCACAAGCTCTGCTTTCTTTGGAACTAGATGGTGTTGTGTGAAATGTCCAGTAGGTATAGTTATTTGTTTGTATAATCTCTACCTATATATTGAGCCATGTTGGCCCAGTTGGTTAGTACCTCGACTTTCGATCTGAAGGTCGTGGTGGTTTAGGCGCTAGGCAAGCCTACTCCATCTCAAAAAAATTGCAAAGGCACTACAGTGTCTTGTTAAGAAGGCAATAGATTGCCTCCTGACACTGAAATCATCTAGTAATGATGTAAAGGCCTAAGTTTTTTGAATTGTTCTGAAAAACAAACTTATTTCCTTTTCGTTCACAAACAATCAGAAATATTATCGTGTTCTAAATAATTTATTTATTTATCCGAATATGTTTCCGTGATTTTCAGCTGAATCCGATACTTTAAGTCCCTTGCACACAGCACTCAATTCTATTTCGTATATGTCCGTGAATGTCCTCTTTAGTGTTTTTTTACGAAACAGTCGCCAATTTTAAAGCTATTTTAATTTTAAATGAGATGGATTCCACGCTATTATGCGAAAGCGAGTTGCCTCCTTGATGCGCCGCGTGCGAGATAGCTCCAATAGCCTCCTCAATACCATACTGATGTGTTGTCTAGTCTAGTGTAGAGTAGAGAGGAAATCGCCATGCTAGGGGGGCTGGACAGATTTGACTGTCCCATCATACGCAAATGGAATGCCATTCATATGGCGTCCAGAATCGCCATGTTCAATGTACCTACGGTAGGGTTTTGAAGATTTGTGTTTTGTTTAGAGTAGGTAATGTTATTTTGTGTTGGCTCTTTTTAAAATGTTTTTTTGTATGGACCTGTTTTGAAATAAATGAATTATTATTATTATTATTTTATTTAAGGCTTAAATGAAATCACTTAGCTATATAACAAAGACTGAGGTATGACAACTCAGAGACAAAGTTTTATTAGAAGGTGAATTACATTTGAACTGTGTGAGTGGTGCGTAAGTTTTATTACCCCAAGGGCCAATTCAAGTAAGCACCGTCGGGGTTATTGCCCTAATAAAATCAACCTCCATTTGTTTTATTTTTTAAATTTCCTTACCTAAGGTACAAGCGAGTCGTAAATGAACCTAGCCTTTAAGTGATTGTTCTTGAAGATATATTTATAAAACACAAATCCAATTCAAATTAAAAATGAATAAAGTAATTAAATATGAACATGACATGAACATGACGCGACGGTGCGGTGGACGTTCGCATTTTTTTTTTTTTTATTATCATTTATTCAGTAGGACCGTTATGACCACTTTGAAACGTCTTAAGAGCTAGGTGATTCTACTCCTGTTCTTTCGCGACCAACACCGTGAAGAATCAGGGCAACAAACGGGCCTAGCTTTCTTTTCGGTGATCCATCCGCTTAAAATCTAAATAGTCAAGCTCCAATGGAGCCAGTCGAACAATGTGAGTCTCGTCATCGTCTCGTCATCGTCATTGCAGAAGTTAGCATACCATACGTGATAGGTTGCATGCAAGCCCATCGATTCTATTAGAAATCCTTTATCCTTCACCGTTTAGAGCTCGAGTTAATGCGCATAGAAAGTTTCAAAACGAAAAATCCATTAATGCACGGTCGGGATTCGAACCCACGACCTTTGAATCGAAAGTCGAGGCACTAATCCTTTATGCATTAGTAAACTAAGATCTCACAATTCCTTTGGCGAACAACTAAATTAAACAACACTAAAATATTAACAGAACCTAAGACGAAATTATATTACTCGTAACTAGCTCACAATTCCCTTGAGTGAATAAACTCGTTGGAACTTGACAATTTATTAGTATCGCTTCTATCTATATAATCTACTTTTATGACTGGATCAACGAATCGAAAGTTATTTTGGAACAAACGTGCATACTGACATAAAACCTCATAGGTAAAAAAACTCCTACCTATTCATTTAAAAAAAAAACGTTTTTTTATGAAAAACGGATTTTTTAAGTCACTTGGTCAGAAAGGTCAGAACAAAGGATTAGCGATGATAGAAAGAAATTCGATACGAAGCGTTTGTAATATGTTTAGGGGGGACTTCGTACCGCCTTACTTTTTTTAATAGATTTTGTCTGATTTAGTAGCGCATAGAAGACAATGCACCTATTTTATAAATTTTTTGAACAATTTTGTTTGGTATACATGTTCAAGATAAACATTGTATTATATATTTATTATTTGTATTGATATATATTTTGTACATGCTAGCTGACATAAAAATACCATTCTAAATTGAGGTGAGCCTCTAGTTGTGGATACGAACTAGCAATAAAACTCTCTAAGAATTGTTTTTGTAATTTTTGTAATGAATGTGACTGTACTTAGAGTAGGTACTTGTTCGAAACCCACTTAAAGCTTTTATTACTAATTGCTAGGTAAGCTTACTTACTCATTTCATTAAGTAGTTTTAGAACTTTTATTTTATTTACAAAAGCCTTAAAAGTTAAATCAAGTTTAGACCGTTCTAAAAGAAGTTACTTATTGGTAAATTGAAAACTTCCGTTTATAATACTTACGATTACCCAAGAAGATTCTAAACTACGTAATTGGAGTGCTGACTGACATTTAATGTACAAAGGATTTTGAACCTTATCGCGACTGCACAACGATCTATTATCATTTAATCTTGGTTATAAGGATTGTTGGTCTTGTTGAGAGGCTTTCTTGGGTGCTTTGTCTCTTTCACACAGTTGCAAAAAGAAAGAGACATACCGCCCAAGTTTTATTTCAAGCGGACCTTGTTTTCTGTCTCAGTCAGCGTTCCAGGTACGTAGTATGGAAATTCCTTGCGATTACCTATCAGTGTAGTGCTATAGAATATATTACTTGTCACTGTCACTTTGTTGCGTTATGACAAGGACTTTATATATAAAATCCTTGCGTTATGAAGATTATAACACACATTATAACATCATAACATAGCAGTCTGTTTAAAATATAAAATACAAATACTAATACATTTATTTACCAAAAAGAAAAATACAATACATACAAATATTACTAGTGGTCCCCGTACTAGGCACTTCCAATATTTTTATATTGCGAACAAAAGAAATTCCTGTTGTTAAAATATTAAAACAAACATAATTTATGTAGGTCATATTTGTTTAATAAAACCTCATTACATGCGCAATAGTGACTGACCATAAAATTACTATATTTTAAATAATGTGATAAAATGTTCTCAATTAATTTCTAAAGCCTAGAGAGCTATATTATGCTATCTAAAAAAGCCAACAAAACTAGTTTAAATTTAATATTTGTGATTAGTCGTCAACCGTCATGGCGTAAGCAATTAGGCTTAAAAACAAATACGCCCTACATTATGTATTTGTTTTAACACCCAAACATAAACTCCACAGGAAGAAACGTAATAAATTTTTATTTACAAATGGTGAATAAGATTTAATTTCCACAAATAAACAAGCAGGTCGCCGTAATTTTTATTACTGAAACTTACACCGCGGAAAATGTAATATACGCTGTGCAAAGAGAAAAATGAGGTAAATTCGTCACTGTAGAAAAGGCAACAATAAACACTACCTGTCCCGCCTTAACAAGGAAATATGGGGGAATAAACAGGTGAACATTACATGAGCACCTATGGCGCCAATGTTTTGCGTATTAACTGTGGAAGTGTATACATAAAAAAGCTTTCAGGCCGATATTCCAATCAGCGCCTAGCGAGTTACGCCGTGTCTCTTATATTTTTAGAGCTCCGCATGAAAATAGAAAAAAACTTTATTTGTCTAAAGTCACATGCAACATTTTCGGATATTCATACTGAATATGGTACACTAACGCACTAGTGATTATAATTGATTTATTTATTTTTTTATACCTACACCACAGAACTTATTGAATGAAAATGTAATATCATTCGTACAAAGCAGTAACTATTGCGGGGATATAAAAAAATTTGGCCTTTTAGATCTTTACTAGATGATTTATACAGTGTCAGGAGGCAATCTTTGCCGACATTTAACGGGACACTGTAGTGCCTGGGACATTGTTTGAAACAATGTCCCAGATAGTAAAGAAATAAAATAAAAAGTTCAGATAAGACAAAATTATTTTATTCTTATGATACATTTACTATTACTATGTCTTTTCGTCTGAGTAAAGATGGGCAAATCCGGTATTATAAACAGTGGTAACTTGAAAGTCACAGATTTATTGACAAAACACCAGTCAGATATTATGATTTAATAGAAAAAAGTGGGAAGTTATTAAAAAAATTGATGAGATTGACACAAAATTATTGGACTTTTTAAATAGTAATAAAATGCACATAGCAGTGGAAGAATATCTGAAACGGATGGACACATAAATAAGTAAAGAAAAATCGCTGAGTCAGAAATACTACTGAACCGTCACATAAGCTCACAACTCACACTTGACCGTTTAATCTATATTTTCTGCAGCTAATGGTGCTGATCGTAAATGGGATAAGATTTTTATTTTCTTTTTGATGTGCTCTATTTAAGGGAAGCTGTTACTGTTTCATGTAAAAGTCTATAACGCGAAATTGCTACTTGCGACTCAAACATCCGGAAAATAATTACCCAAGAATCTATTTACAGTTTATTGCTCACTGCCCGCGGTTTTGCTCGCTTGGTACTTTAACTTTACTTGGTAATACCTCAATACAAAAGAATAGTTCTATAGTTTATGGAGAAACGCAATATCCTAGATGGTCGCACAGACTATTCATCATTCTCCTGCCCTTATCCCACGCTAAGTGGGGTCGGCACAACATGTTTTTCTCTTCCACTCACCTCTATCATTCGTCAACTCTGAATCCACTCCTCTCACATTCATATCCTCTTTCACACAATCCAACCACCTCTTCTTCGGCCTTCCTCTACTTGTGTACCCTGTCACACTCATACTCATCACTTTCTTTGTGACATGGATTTCATCCCTCCTCATAACGTGTCCATACCAAGCTAACCTAGCACTCCTCACCTTTTCAATAATAGGCGCCACTTTCAAACTTCCTCTAACATACTCATTCCTTACTTTATCCAAACGTGTCACCCCACACATCCATCTCAACATCCGCATCTCAGTAGCATGCACTCTCCTTTCATCAGTCTTCTTCATTGCCCAACACTCTGATCCATACATCGCGACAGGTCTGATAACTGACTTATACATTTTTCCCTTAAGCCTAAGAGGCATTCGCGGGTCACATATCGTCCCTGAGACCTGTCGCCACTTCATCCATCCCGCATTCATTCTATTATTTACGTCTCGGTCAATATTGCCGTCGTTTTGGAGAAGCGAACCAAGGTACTTAAAATCGGAGCAGACTGGTAGGGTTACACCATCTAAGGCAATTTGGGAGAAACTAGAGGAGCCACTGAAGTTGCAGAACAGATATTCTGTTTTAGTGCGGTCGCACAGACTATTAAGGGTCGTAATGATTTTATCACTTAAACAGTAATGTATAATAATATTAATTAATATTTAAACAGTAATGTATAATAATATTAATGAAATAAAATTTAAAAAAATTCATATCACTTTTCCACATACGATTTGTTTTACATTGTATTTTAGTACTTTATTTTTCTTTACTTACACAAACAGAAATATTATCTTGTTCTAAATAATTTATTTATTTTCCGAATATTTCCGCGATCTCATCTGGAACTGATATCCTACTCCTACTAATATTATAAAGGCGAAAGTCCGTGTGTGTGTGTATGTGTGTGTGTGTGTGTGTGTGTGTGTGTGTGAGTGTGTGTGTGTGTGTGAGTGTGTGTGTGTGTGTGTGTCTGTGTTGTGTGTGTGTGTATGTATGTGTGAATGTTTGTTACCACGTATCTCCATAACTACTGAACCGATTTGGCTGAAATTTGAAACATAGATAGATAATGACCGGGAATAGAACATAAGCTTCTTTTTATTCCGAAAAAATGCATGGTTCCCGTGGGATAAACAAAATAGTAGTCCACGTGGGCGAAGCCGCGGGCGTCAGCTAGTTTTAAATTAATTCCTTGAACACAACACTCAGTTTCATTCCGTACAATATGTCTGTGAACATCTATTTGTTCTAAGTATGTTCGCCTTCCAGCTGTCCCATTCACTCTCCCTCTATTATATTAGAAGTATAGGATAATTATTTCTACAAACATTAAGTAATATAAAAGCCACGTTGACCTCTGAATTGACCCCAAAGAAGCAATATAAATCGTTGGAACCGTATATTGCTTGTTTGCTAATACCTTTTGTTAGTAATCCGTGGGTCGGGCTGAGCCCTTGTGATTTTGCCTCAATAAGATTGCAGCTATATTGTATTGTCATTCATAACAAAAGTACCCAAGCGTACAAAACCATTCATAGAATGTCATATCCACTTGTTCATGAGGAAATGAAATTGTGTACCCTTGAGTTTGTGTTTACAGCTCATTGAAGTTCGCCATATAGGACAAAATAATCTAGTGATTTCATTCTCTTGTAATTAAGTAACAAGAAAATTAATGTAGATTAAAAAAATAATCAAAAGACAATTTTTTATTTACTTAGAATGCATTGTCATAATTATTATAGTTGATACTTACCCTGAAAGTTTCAGTTGGATACCTAATCGGGAAGTACTTTAAATATGTATACCTACTTACAACTTAATAAAAATTAAAAATGTACCTATTGATGCACAGCCAGGATTCAAGCCCATGATCTTAGAAAATCAACGCTAAAATACTAGCCAATAGTATCTAAATCTTGAGTTATCAAATCGAAAGATAGCCACGTCACATCTAACCGGGTACCCACCTAGCGCACAGGCTCGCGCGGCAGCCTCGCGAGCCAAATGCTCGGCTGATATGGACGTGCCTCGGGCGGCCTCGGGCGCGCGTTCTCTCGCCCGAGCACGGCTCGGCCCCGAACCATCTGTTGTCGGTAAACTTGACGCGCTCAAAGGCGCCTCACTGAGCGCTGTGCGTTAGGTGGGAACGGTCGTATGTCGCGGACTTATGATGGCTCAGCCTGCCTCGCAAGGCTTCCTCGTGAAAATTGAACAAAACTACTGAGGCAGCCTCGGGAGCCATCGCTCGCGATCTGGACACCGAGGCTGCCGCGCGAGCCTGTGCGCTAGGTGGGTACCCGGCTATTCGGAACCTTTACGGAGCTCAAATTCCCATGACACAGAGTAACCTAATTAGTGGAAAGGTTCAAATATCGAATATCAATATCCGAAGACGAACTGAAGTCCAAAACGTTTGTATCCAAAGTCCAAAGTAATCTAAAACTGAGTTGAAAGTACATAATTACATTACAAAGTGGTCTTTGAAAGCTAGAGAAGTATAGAAAGGGAACGGGTAAATGATTACTCAACACCGTGGACCATAGATAATCGTGACTGGGACGATGTTTGGTAAACAAACACGACAATCTCAGGGTCTATGCTCAGAGGGCCTAGCCAACTGACATTCGCTATGAAGCGATTCGATTCCTATAATTCTCTAACACTCGAACGTGACGTTTCATTGGTCGAAAGTAAGGTTACGTGGTCTTCGTTTCATTTATCCACCAATGAAACATCGGCGATAGTAAGCGAAGCGAAGCGAATTGTAGAAATAGAATCGATTGATGCCACTTGGCTAGAGAACAGCCCAGATGAACATTAAAAATCCTTGTCCCACATCAGAAATACAAGTGAATAAACTAAATAAAGTTTACTGACGAATTCCTTGTCCTATAATAATATTTTAATCGTGTTGATGGTTTTGTTTTTGCATAAAAGACCCTGACCGCACTTTTTTTACCTAGATAGGGGGCGGACCTAGATTCTCCACCTGGGTGTAGCACTATTAGACTATAAGGCCTAATATAGGGGACTATTAGGCCGGCCGCAGTTTGGATCCGATTTTGCAACGTACGTACGTTATTGGACGTATGAATAGAACGCGCACACTGGTTGCGTTTTTCTCGGTTACATTTGTATGAATTACAACAATTTTAACATGTTTGTATTAATTTCTTACATGAGCATCCGTACACCAAATTAATAATTTTTTGGTTAAACATATTGAATTTTACGTATGAACGCCTAAAAATCAGAGCAAGTTGGGATTGATTTCGGGCGTCCGGAACTATATGCGCGTACACGTACGTCTGTTCAGATAGAGTGTGCGAGGCCCCGTAGTACTCGGAGAGTTGGGATCTAATGTTGGGTATGACATTATTTTAGACTGACTTTTGTCAGAGTAGGTTCATTTTGATTTTGAGCCGGTACCGTGAGCCGGTTCATTTGAGCCGGTCATTTTCAGTTGACTGTTCATTAATTTGGCGAACTACTCACTCATTCTCATATGACAATCTGTCCGATCAGTTCAAAATTATTTCTTGTCATTGTCAAGCGAGGTGTGATTGAAGATTGAATGAAGCTTGAGGAAAGAGTAACGTCATTTTCTGAATTTGTCATATTGTGTACGGTCACATGACATTAATTGAAGCATGACATTTTTAGAAAATGAGCCGATCACACAAAGTTGAATTTTGTACGGGACAAACGAGCCGCGTCAGTCACGTCATATTCAACACTATTGGGATCGTTAGTGGGTGTTTGTACGTGTAAAATTCGGATAAAAACGCATCCAAACTGCGGCCGGCCTTAGGGTTCCGTGCCCCAACTGATGACGATGTTTTAGGGGAGATCTCTTTTGATAGATATGTTGTAGTGCTTCTCACATAAAATAGGTATAAATAGTCAACCAGAATATGCTGTTCCTTGCTTAGTTTAACATCAGCTAGGATATTTTGTTTCACGCGTAAAGTCGCTAACTCGGATTCGTTCCAACAAAAATTGATTTTTTTAATGAATACTTTGAAATGGTAGAAGATGGTTGAAAAAAGTGATAGACATGTTTGTTGTGTAAAAATGTAATAGTAGATTGTTGCACGAGGGTTGAAAGTAACCTATTGAGGCACGAGATGGTTTGGCGCCTGAGCGTAGCGAGGGCGCTAATAGTTCGAGTGCCTTAATAGGTCTTTCACCCGAGGTAAACACTCTGCTTTTCATTTCGAATATTAGGAAGGTAGGTAAATAAAAACCTGATTAGCTCATTTTATAAAAATCTCTGCTTTCGATCGACAAAACAGATAAAAATCGAATTGGTGCTTTAAAAAAATACTGGCTGGTAGTTTGGCACTGAAAAAAAAAAACAAAAAAGGCGCCCGCCTTTTATTCTTTTTTTTTCAGCCAGTATTTTTTTTTTTCATTGAAGATGGTAAATATTTCAAGCTCAAAATCTTGTTTAAATAATAATAATTTAGTGAAAAGTAATTATTAATAACAATAGTCATGTAAAAATTGTTGAAAATATTTTTTACAGCAATTCTCAATAAAAAGGTAAAAGAGAAATGTCAAATATTACTTTTGCTGTGTAAAAAGTTTCAACATGACTCAATAGAAATGTCAAAATAGAATGTTTTTTTTTTAATTTGACAGCAGGGAAAATTGCTTCCCAGGGCGGAAAAGTACTACTTTCATCCCTCTGTTCAGGTAACTTCAAGCGTACTTTCCGTGTATGAGTAATGAAAAGTAATTTTGCAGTAAATAACTTTAATGTTGTTCGTAAAAATCAATTTGTTGGAACGAATCCGAGTTAACGACTTTACACGTGAAACAAAATATCCCAGCTGATCAGTTCAATATGATACAAAAAGACCCAGACTACAGATAATAGTAACCGTTGAAGACAAAACAGCCGTAAAATCCTGATTGTATTGCCACTTGCAAGCATTTGAAGTGAATGACTCCAAATTACAATTCAATTGTCTTTTTTGTATGTTGGTACATAAATGCAATAACGTGTGTCCCAATCCAATTCGATTCAGGAAAGCTCGGGATATAAAATTAAGCTGCGGATTTGAAATCACAAATTGAAGACGTGTATATTATGAGCGGCTTTGTGTACTACTTTAGGCGAATGTAGGTCACGCAAATAAAAGTAAATAGAGATTCTTGAAGTGCTTTCTCAATCTTGGAATCAAACAAGTATAACGGTGATTCGATTTCCTTTGAAATTTGGAAAAATGTTGAAGTTATTAATGGTTCCGTAAGGTTTTCTAGATGGAGCGTAATGGATCTAACACGGTGTTACTTAAATTAAAAATTACTGATTCATATTTTTATATGGATTTTTTAATTATTACTTTCTTAATAAAAAAAAACAATTGAATAAAATTGTCTTTAAAGTCTAATGTTCTCGATATTTAAATGTAGACAGTGTTGGCCAGATGGGACAGTACCTCAAGTTTCGATTCGAAGGTCTTGAGTTCAACTCCTGGCCGTGCTGATCAATGGATTTTTAGTTTCGAAAAATGTATATGCACATTTAAGCATGCGCTCAAACGGTGAAGGAAAACATTGTGAGGAAAACAGTTAGCTATTTAATAGCGGAGATGGGTTTGCAATCTGTCACAGGAGGAATGCTAACTCCCATTATTATTATTTTTAAACACACGTGACTATCCACTGTGGGGCGAATAAAACACATCATAGTAAAAATTTATACTTTTTATATTTTTCGCTGTAAACCGTATTTTATTCAGACGTCTTTTTACGCAAGGCTTTCTAGTATTGAAAAACAAATTTAGAATCATATCAGTAGTTCGAGAGATTATTTTTTTACCATTTCAAACGAACAAACAAAACATCTTTTTAATATTAATACAGATTAAGAACTCTAAGGCCTCTATTAATAAACTCGGATTAACTTCTGTCAAAGTTGCGCCACGGATTTAACTATTGCCATCCTTATTTGTCACTGTCTAACAAAAAAGGATGGCGATAGTTTAATCCATGGCGCAACTTTGACAGAAGTTAATCCGAGTTTATTAATAGAGGCCTAAGCGTTGAGCCGTCAATTATTTCCATACCTACTTAAAAATGTCGACTGTCTATTTTCGGTAATAGGTAATCAATATCTTACCCAATCATGATAAAAAGCAATTCATTCGGAATCCAAAGACTTTTGTAGGATTTATTATGCCTAGGTTGCCTATTTGGTTTTATCTGCGCTTTTTCGTAAGTTATGAAAACGGTATTTTTCTATTGATTTTCGAGACCCAATTTAATTTGGAGTTAGTAGGTACCTACTTATAATTTATTTTTCAAAAAGCTATTATTCAGTATTTATAAGTTATTTATTAGTTATTTTTTTTAAGTTTTTCGTTTCTGCAGGTAGATACGCCCGCACTACTATGTGCTCACTATAAAATCCCGCGTCTATGAATATCTTAAACTGTTAGTCCCAGCCAATAAACGGAGGGCAGTTATCGGCTTATTTTTCTACTTCATCATCATCATTTTAGCCTAATTCCACACACTTTTGGGTATAGGCCTCCTCTTTATCTCGCCATCCTCTACGCGAGTCTCATCCACTGATTCCCGACCACGTTTAAAATATCGTTCGACAATCGAGTGGTCTGCCTCTTGGTCGTTGAACTTCCCGGAGCCACCATCCAGTTACCGCCTTTGTCCACCTTCTGTCATCTCTTCTAGCAAAGTGTCCCGCCCAAATCCACTAAATAACTAATTAACTCTACTTCCAAATAAGTGTCCACTTATTCAGAATAATTTGAAAATTAAGGCAATAGATAATGTTCTTTCGGTCACTCTCATGTCAATGAAAGAGACGGCAACAGTTAACCAGCCATCTGAACTCTTGGAGTAACAGGGTTAATCACTAGAGTTCGCCGCTTTACAAACTTGAAATAACTAATTTTATGTTTGTTCACAGCGTACGGAAACCTTGGGAGCGTGTTGACTACACAAGGGCGAACAGCGGAAGCTGAAATTGCCTTTGAGAGGGCACTCAAACATCGGCCGAACATGGCTGATGTACACTACAACCTGTAAGTTTATTATATTACTAGCTGATTCGACAGACTTTGTCCTGGGTGGCAATTCTACTACAAAACTTTTTATGAACCACAAGCAAAACCTCAACTAAACCTAAGATTTTCGACTGTTTCCTATTCTACTAATGACAAACGACTCAGTTGTGGTGAAGTTTAGCTAAGGTTTGGACTTTGCTAGAACAAATTTTTGAAAAGCCATTCTACTATTCACATATTTTGATGATGATTGACATATCTTTTTTATTCGTGAACGGATTTTGATAAAAGAAACCCTATATTTTAATCCCGGCTTACAACAATACAACAACGAAAACGACATCCAGATCAGTTAAGCCGTTTCTGCCGGCTCTGGTGATGGAGATTTAGGGCATCTGATGAAGGCCTCTAGTTTAAGTAAAACTTAATTCTATTGTCCTAATTTGGAATATTTTTTTTATTTATTATTTTTGTGTAAGTTTTAAATCCAAATTGAAGCTGAAACTGAATCTTACCAGAGTTAGCTGCTATCTCAATTAACATACATACAGACACACCCATTAATATTTGTATTATCTAAAATTAACGTAATCATGTACTCGTTTATAAGTGCGTAAGTAGCATTTTTGTAACATTCGAAAACAATAACCAAAGAGGCAGACATTTGACGCAAATCTGTAATCTTAGTAACAATAAAAGTTTATAATAATACATTCAAAAGGTCCTTGTTTACCCTAAATATAGGGAGGAATAATATTCGTCCTCTTACCCGAGGGATTGAAAAGGCAAAGGGTCGGATCCCTATTTTAAGGCATTGGAAAAGAAAATGTTATTGTGAAATATAAAAGGAAATGACATTAAATCAAGAGACTGACCCGCTTGTACCTAAGTTTCATGTGTCTAATTTTTAATCCCCGACGAAAAAGGGGAATGTTATAAGTAAATTTTGCTGGACATTTTACACAGCGCCATCTAGCCCCAAACTAAGCAGAGCTTGTACTATGGGAACCAGGTAACTGATAGAATTCTTATATACTTACCTACTTTTTGTAAACACATACATAGATACTTTATAACACCCAGACACAGAACAAACATCTATGTTCGTCACACAAATGTTTGTCCTGGGTGGGAATCGAACCCACGACCTGCAGCGCAGATGGTAGAGCTACTACCAATTGAGCTAAGAGGCCAGTTGAAGTTTGTAGTGTGTATTTGTGTATCTGTGGCTCTATATGTCTGTCTGTGGCATCATAGCTCCTGAACGGATGAACCGATTTTAATTATTATTTATTTGTTTGAATGGTGTCTTTGTCGAGTATTCTTAGCTATGTTTTATGAAAATCTATTCAGCCGTTTGAAGATAGTCAGCTCTTTTCTATAGTTTACTAGCTGTCCCGCGTTTTCGTTAGCGCGATTCAGGATTGGCTCAATCGCATCATCTAGTATTGAATTTTGGTAAACAATGAAAGCAGGTGGCATTCCATTTGACGATAAACGATAGACCGATTCGTCTGCCAGTGACCCGCAAACTCGCTAAAAACCTCAGTTTACCGTGATCAGGAATATCGGGAAACTCGAAAATCCACGAATCAGGGTAAATATTCCATCTAAAGTGCTTTACAGGTTATAAAAGAGTATTGCATCAATACTGCTGTACCTACCTAAAATGATTTAAAAAAACTTCATTATTTTTAAATGCTTCTTACCATATAAAACTCATTCGGTAGGTACTAAGTATGTTCGTAAAACTTTAATTCTTGTGAATTCATAAAAATAAGTAGCGTGTAAACTAGTAAGTATTTTGATTTAATTTCCAAATGAAATAAATTTGGTACTTACTTTCGAAACAAATTGTGAAAGTTTTGTGTAGGTAAATAAATAAAAACATTTGATTGAACTAAGCTAAGCACCACACAATTTTAAAATAATGTTAAAAGGACTAGGACTTATTTTTATTTTAAATAGTAAATATGCTTAAGAATCTTTATTTGAATGAGAGAGACTCACTCGCGGTCTCACCTGAAACATTTTTGTTATAAATAAAATACGACAGTATTTCAAGTACTTACGTAGTATATACATTTCCCTTATGTTGTAACTAGCTGTACAATAGCGACTTCGCTCACGTAGTAGATTTAAAAATGTCACGATATAATTTCAAAGTAGCTAAAGTAAAGCTACATACCAAAATGCGATTTATTTTATATTTTTAGCTTCCATTATCTTTTTTTTTTGTTTTTATTTCAAATCGCACGCGTTACAAAGTTCCCATGCAAACTTTAACATCGTCTTCACTCGGTTTTAGGGGTAGTATCGATTTTTTTTATATTTTATCATTAACTTGTACCTACCAA
Source organism: Camptogramma bilineatum (assembly GCA_958496255.1). Classification (NCBI taxonomy): domain Eukaryota; kingdom Metazoa; phylum Arthropoda; class Insecta; order Lepidoptera; family Geometridae; genus Camptogramma; species Camptogramma bilineatum. The sequence goes on along the minus strand of OY292463.1, from coordinate 3,131,081 downwards.
ATAGATTAAAAAATCTGTAAGCTGAGTTTAAAGTCCCAAAGTTTAAAGAATACGATTTTCCATAAAGTTTTCCTTTTCATCTCTTAAGAGGAAGAATTTCTAAAATTTATAGGCCGGCGTTATGCGTGGGCGATTCAAAGCGAACGCGATCGCGAAACGATCCGACACGGTGACACGCGAATTCAATGCGCTTTTGACTTTGCATGTATTTGCGTTAGGTCACGTAGGCCACTACAGTAGTTATTAATAATAATAATAAATAATAAATAATGCTGGACATTTCACACAACATCATGTAGCCCCAAGCTAAGCAGAGCTTGTGTTATGGGAACCACATGACTGATATATTACTTAAATACATTTTTATTGACTGTTTATCGTTTCCACGCCTTCGCGTTTGCATCCAGTGCCTCGAGCATCGGTATGCACAAAGTCTACTATTCGATCCGTGACTGTAGTATAATCTCTCAAATGTATGGGATCCGGTGCAGCGCCTCCAGTGGTAACTTGACTGAACTAAAATCCCAAGCGGCAGATTTGGGAGTCACGTTCGATCAGGTGCACGTTTCAAAATACTCTACTTGAATAGACATCTTCATACATTTTGCCGCGGTTTGCGAGCACGAGTAGCAATTTGACAGCTTTGATAAAGTATATGACCTAACTTGTCAAGTAAAATCACTCACGGCCATTTTTCATCGTGACAAGATACTTTAGAGAGATTTTGTAGCATTTAATGTGCTTTCTTAGTATTGTGTAGTGAAATTGTGAATAACTAATATTAAAATGATGTCAGCTTGACACGATTTTGCCTGGCAAATGGCGAAAGCAACACTAAAAGTGCACAGTTTTGAAGAATGTACCTACTCACAAAAACTTGCGAAAAAACTAAGTTGTGCAATATCTACAACAACAATGTAAAGTACATTGTGCCCTTGGAACCTTCCTTCACAAAAATACCCACCTACCTAACCCTAGATGCAAAGGTAAGTTTTGTTTTTCTACAACACGTATTGTTCCAAGAACGAAAATGACCTTGGGAATGTGTGGTTGTGCTTCCTATTACATACTTACAATACAACATTTATAATGTTTTATGTTGTGTATTTATGATGTTGATTATTTAGTAGGTACTAGCAACGCCCTCGCGACATTGCCCCCTAGTGATGTTAAAGTTGATGATGAAAAATAGCCTATAACCTTCCTCAAGACTTTACTTTTATTATTGGTAGGTATAGATGTACTTAAATATGTAATTACCTAATGAAGTGGTTATTATTTTCAGGTATTGAGTGCCCTTTTCTTTTGAACTCATGGAGATTACCAACATGTCGCTGGAGTAGCTAATGTATTTTCTCAGACTTCAATTAAAATATCACTGATGCGTGGAACAATACAAGAGCGAAAAGGACATTTAGAAGCTGAGGTATAAATAAGTTTTTATTAAATAAATGTTTTTCAAGACAAGCTTTTATTGGGTTAGGGTGGGCTAATCCAAATTAGCCCAAATACGGATGTTCTACTGTCTTTCACTGAGAAATTTCATTGAACAGCTTCTGACTCCATCATCAGATCATCTCGCTGTTAGGTACCTAGGTACCATAATATTGCATTGTCACCGAGAATCTTTATGTTTGCCAAATTTCAGCTCAATCGGGCACTGGGAAGTGGGTAAAATTTAACTTGCAAGATCTAACCCGAACAAACATTGCAAATTAAATAATAACTTGTAAAATACAACAAATGCTGCACATAGTTTTCATAATATAATTACCTTCTCTACTTCCTATACAATGTATTTAGATCACTATGTTAACAAACAATAATTATTTACAGATGATGGTGAGACAAATTAGGTATGTGCAGCAAAGAAACAATTAACACATTCCCTGTCCCACCTCTGCGGTGCTCTCCGAAGGCAAGGACTGTCTACTCGGGCTCGGCAAGTGCGTCGCGGGCATTGAACGTGTTAAGCCACCAGTATTGATATTATAAGAGGAAGAGCTTTGCAGGTCAACTTGTCTAAAAAACTAAGGCTTGTCAAATTAAATATAAAACAATGTTTTACATTCTCAGTGTAACTACATAAGACTATTCTGTAATCTGATATTATACTTTATTACATTTGTTAATAAACATAGTTTTCTGTTTCGTATCTAGCCTTTATTTAATAGCCTGTCCCTTAATAAACTAGTAGTTCGCCCCGAACTGAGATCTCGCGCACCGTAGATGGCTTACATTTGGACTTTCTTCTGACTACCCCTATAATTTCAAGTGCTACCTACTACTGATACTGCCGAGTATGCCTATTGCGCTAGCTCTTCATGGTAAAAAATACTGGCATGCATGCAATACATAATGTCGTGTCTAATTTTTCATTTAGGTATTTCATATTTATGAATTCTCGTCGTATTTCTAAAAGTATACGTCCTAGAATAAAAATAATAACTATTTTGGAATGTACAAATAAAGACCTTTCATTTGACAGCCCACTCAATATATTTGTTTACTTAACTTTTTTTACCCCAATTATTTTCATTGTTTATCAAATTTTTTTTATCATGAAAATAAATCAAGTAGCATCTAAAATCATTGCAAACCAAACCGCAACGATGCCACTCTCTTTTTAAGACCGACCAGTCAATGAGCTACGAAGTCATCGAAACTCTATGCAACGGGAGCTCTTGCAGCTCTGGTTTCGTAGTTTTTGGTCTTTGGTCGTATTTCAAAAACTATACATCCTAGATTAAAAATAAAAACCATTTTGGAATGTACAAAATAAGCCCTTTCGTATGACACCCCACTCAATTTATTTGTGTAACTTTCATAATTTTTTACCCCCTTGGGAACCCAATATCTTCACAACCCCTTCATCGATTAAGCTCATATACTCCCCCGTAAATTTCCTTACCACAACCTATTGACCTACCAAGTTTCATGCAGATTGGATGAACGGTTCGACAGTTATGCGCGAACAACAATTCGTGAAACATACAAACATACAAACATACAAACATACAAACATACAAACATACAAAGCAAAATCGCCCAACTTACCACTAAGATCTTCGCTCGCTTCGCTCGCTCGATCGATAAATATAACCTAAGTCTATCATGAGGAGGAAGTATCTCACAAAATAAAAATACTTAGTCTAGGATATGAAGTTTCTTTAGAGTGCATAACGCCATCTAGTGGTTCAATTACGAACCACATTGCACTGGTAAACCTTTTTGCGTGAAAATGCCAAGAAAACGGCTTTTAACGGCCGTAAACACCCGTACTGCAAATTTTATCGAAATCGTTGGAGCCGTTTTCGAGAAGTACATACAAACAAACTTTAAAGATCAAACAAATATTGCTCGTTTAATAGAATAGGATATTTGATTATAATCTAATGTACTCAGGGTTCGAAAAAATCCGATTTTTATAATAAATATCAAAAATCCGATTTTTTGATATTTATCCGATATATATCGGATATATATCCAGGCTAAGAAAAAGAAGCGAATTTAATTCTCTAAGGGGATTAAACACTTTAAAATGTGAAAGTAATTTGTAAAATAATAATAAGTGTCAAATTACCACATTTTTTATTTAAAAAACTTAATAAAGGTATCATAAGAATTAGTGTTTATTTGGGAAAGAATTTTATATAAATTTTTATTTGTTATAGTGTTAAACCACACTTAGGTATTTACATTTATGTATCATTGCGGGTTCGGATCCCGTCGGAATTGAAAATTTTCATAAGATTTTTCATATTCAAAATATTTTTTTAATGAACACTTAAAAAAAACTTCTAAAAAACAATCTAAATTATTCGGAATTGTAGTTGTTCGCTACGTGTTGCCAGGGTTAACATTAATCTCCAAAATTTTTAGTTTAGAAAACAGGAAAAAATCCATTGATATATATCAAGATAAAAATCAATTGATATATATCGTGATATATATCATGATATATATCCGCTGATATATATCGGCGAACCCTGAATGTACTATGTATGAAAACGTAAGTATATTAGTAGGTATAGATTCAATTAAACCAGTTTAAACCAATTGTTTTAATTAAATAAACATGTCTTATTATTATGAATAAATAATATTAAACACTACAAATTTACAATTTAGTAATTACAACTGAAATGTATCAATAATTAAACCTAATACAAAATAAAGAAAGATTTAAATTAAATTAAATTATAGAAATAGTAATTACATTATAATGTCATGTATGTACCTACAATAATACAATATAGGTATACTAAAGTATTATGATGTAGCTCACAGAGCCTTAAACATGCAAGCAATAACATCTACAATCCACCCGCAAACAAGTCACAGTGCTGTCCGAAGACATTGAGCGCATTGAGGAAGCGGGGCACGGGGGATGATGAGTTTTAATGATGCGGGGCGGCGAGGCGGCAGGGTGAGCTGGGCAGGCGATTTTGGATGCACATTCATGGGCTTGACTGGTGATCCCGTTCTGCCATGTTCAACCATGAAAGCATTGTTGAGCTTGATGTGCTCGGCTGGCTCCAATTTGCTTCTGCAATAAACATCAAACACTTTAAAGCATTGGTCACATTAGGGAAGAGTGTTAAAACGTTGAATCAGATAAATTAGTGTTCATCATTATTTCAGATAAAAATCATCATTTTAGCCATGGGACATCTACTGCTGAAAATAGACCTCCACCTTATGTGTCATCGTAACACTTGATTAATTTTTAAAGTTTAATCAATAAACTTACTAAAATCAGCATTTAGCCTGCTGCTTGATCACTGCAGCAGCTGAAGGAGGTTCTTGTTCCTCAGTCGAATGAATATTCTGTAAATGTGAAATTTTTTAGCCATAGTGATAATGGTATGTATGTAGCTAGATTTTCAAGTATATTTTCTATATACCTACCCAACAAATTATATTGATTGGTGGTTGTTTCTCTAGTAATCTAGTAGTACTAGAGTGATGGAACCTAGCCGCTCCTTATAAGATTTAAAATAAGGCTAGTATTATGTCCACAAAAGTGGTGCTTTAGGCATGTGGGTGAAGGTACTGTCACGAGTAGGTAATAAAATATTTGCTTTGAAAACAAAAGTAAAATAGTAATGCCTACCTTTCTCTACGTCCCATTGGCATTGAACAATCAGCCCATCGGTATAAGTTAGTCATTCTCCCGTGGCGAGCCTCAGCTTGTTTGCGGTCGTCTTCGTGTCTAAAACATTAAAATATCATGATGATTAACTTGAATTATAAGTTGGACAGATGGTTGAGACTATGTTATTCCTAATTAAAAGTAATCCACTCGTGTAAAAGATAGTTAATAGTACCTAAGTATCAATCAATAGATTTTGTTTTCCATACAATTGTTAAGTTTAATTTTTATGCTTGTGTACGTACCTACACTTACTGCTTCATGAATTCTCCCATCACATTAAAGCACGCACGGTTTTCTTGTTTAGTTTCTTTAATGTACAACAAGAATAAACTTTATTATCATTTCACAAATAAATCATCAACTCAAAACAGCTGACTGAGTTGACCATATTATAGCCATAAATTAAGAAGTACTAAACTTTATACAAAAACGCCGTACACACAACACTTTGCATTTTTGCCGGGTTATACAATCATTCATTCAAAAAGGTTTAATTACCATAGACAAATAAAGATTTCAAAGTCCTCATTCGCTTTCCTTATCTATTTCATAGAAAAGAAAGAGAAAGATATATTGATTGTTGACGTTTGCTTTTTGACATTGAGTACTCCAGTCTGGTGAACAATACCAACATGAAATAATAAAAAAACGGACTTCCTGTGGTGTCAAACGCACCAGCCACGTAAAGTTTTTAAAAACCGGTGCTCGCATATGTTTATTTAACTTGACAAGTTGAGTTGTCTGTCACGGATCGAATAGTAGACTTTGTGCAAACCGATGCTCGAGGCTCAGATCGCTCACGTAGGCCGCGGCGTAAAAATGCCTTAACACCACTCCTTTTTGTGTGAGAAAACAGTGGCTTATTCCCAGTAGGTGAAGTCAGACTGATGATGGTGGTGACCTCAATAAACCAAACTTATAACTATAAAGTACATGCGTCCATTTGGACCTAAAACTTTATTAGCTGTCCAGCTTATGTCTTCATCAAAAAGTTCTTAATGATATGCTTTACGATGGAGAGTGCTCATTACCTATCTAGTTGTTAAAGTTATAACTGTCGTTCAAACTACACTATCCTATAAACTTGGTTTCATAGTGCCGTAGAACCTATTACATACTTACTTACCTTTTACCATAAAAATAAAATTAGCTAATTATAAAATAAAGCTGTACTTTTAAAGAACTAAAATTTATACGTTGTATGTAAGCAAAGTAAGAAAAAAAAAACATACAGTCGACTTGAGAACCTCCTCCTTTTTGGAAGTCGGTTAAAAATTGCAAATGGCCACTATTCATAAGTCAACTTCAAGATACCTACCTATATTTAAAATGTGAACTCTTAAAGATATCAAATACTTACTATAAAATCATCTGATGATGCTCTTGTTCTCTACGATAAAAAAAAAGAGTTAAAACTGCTCCGAATTAAACACTTTTTCACCTTCAAATCTTTCGTGAGTTGTAGATATTAGTCATAATAACTAAAATGAAATACTTACTTTAGAATTTTAGATCGTCATCTCTCTCTCTCTGTAGTCGGCCCCTCATGACTGAGGATCGTGGTCATCATCGGGTGGTCTGTATCTGGGTTGGATGATCTGTCTCCATCGGCTTCCGTTCATAGCATCTCGCACAACGTTGTGGAACCTGACGGCTGATGACTCCTTGATTTGGTCCGTCCATCGAGTTGGGGATCGACCACGCGTAGATCGTCATACAAAATACATATTTATTTATTACTTCAAGTTGGTAGTACATAAGAATCAAGCTCATACATGAATGAGAGACAAAGGCTTAAGAATAAGATTACCACTAAAGTTCTATTACGGGACGGAATAATGGAGTCAGAAGCACACTAGCTAATATGTCGATGTGTCAGGACACTCCCACTCAAAACTGAGCCGCTCGATCAATAAACAGCGACGAGACGGTCCAGCCCATTAATTCTACGATTCCTCTCCTTCAATTAATCGGGTATGTTCAGTTCTGCCACCTAAGCGTTGGGTTTCCGAGTAGTTTCACAAATTAACGTCAAGCTACCATGATCATAATACAATTACTGTTGGGGCGGAGGGACCAAAGAGATTGTGTGCACTTAGCTTTATTTTGTAAGCGTGTGCTAGACATGAATTTAGAAGTGAAAAAGATAACGTAAAAAACTTTGTTGAATATACATTTTTAATAACGAAACACACACGTACACATGCAGTGAATGCTAAATTATCTTTTTAGGTTTGTTTTGGTTTATCTAAACTAATATTATAGTACGAGATTATTATTATATTATAAGGAGATTAAGGGAGGGAGTGGGGGGAGGCCTTTGCCCAGCAGTGGGACACCTACGGCTGATAATAATAATAATAATAAAGGAGATTAAGTTTTCATTTAAAACCAATTATGAAAGTTAATAAAGACCAACATTTACATTGAAACTTAGTTAAACTAAAGACAGGTCGTAGTAATTAGAACAGCTCAGACATTCCAAGAACCTTTGTTGTCGAAATATATTTTCCTAAAACCAAATTCTAAGGATTAAGCCAAAGAGCCTGTTTGTGTCGTAAACTGTCTGAGATGTTTATGAGGCTAGCTTCAATCTCAGCTTCCTATGAAGGTAATAGGGTATTGTTTACTGTTCCATTTCGGCACGTCAGTTTACTTGTTTGTTAGCCGGTTGTGTTGGCGTGGAATTCTTGGCTTGTTTAGCTATTTTCGAAATGAAGGTACGAAGAAGTTCAATAACAAAAACAACTATATAGAAACAAAGTAGGTTCTGACTTATTGATACTTAAAGTCTTAAGTAGATAGACGCAAAACTAAATCATTTGTAATAAACTCAAACTCAAGATGATTTATTCAATAAGATCATGTAGATTGATCACTTTGACACGTCAATTATTTGATATAGTTTTGATACTTACAATATTTTATGACGGACGGGCGGCATGGCATGGCAAGGTATTTTTGGCAACGAATAAAAATATAACCTAAGTGTATAGAAATAAAGTTGAAACTGCCGACACGGCATACCTAAGCATACAGAGGTATCGTTTTTGTACTTTTGACCGTTAACATTGAAATTTCAACTTTATTCCGTATGTATAAGTTATATTTTTATTCGTAGCCTAAAAATACCTCGCCATGCCGTGCCGTCAATAAGCGCCGGGCCTAAGCGTTAGCGATTGCAGTTGCGTTAGAACTTGGCTACCGACGCTGGTACGGTAAATTATACAAAAATGAAAACGTGTGCCAAACGTGTATATAAACTTGCCTTTGAGTACCCGTTTAGATATCTTAAATCCTGTAGCCGTACCATGAACTTTGAGCAATGTTAAAACAAGCTTAAAACATGACAACGAATGTCATTTCTAAAGCAGTAGGACTGTTTTAAGCTTGTTTTAACATTGCTCTATGAGTTCATGGTACGGCCGCAGTTTCTTCTTTCACTCTTTTGATATTGAGTGTACTCTGTCTCTAACCTTGTCTGTAGCTATTTACATAATTTTATAACCTAGAGCTTCATTAGGTACATTAGGTATTAAACTTGAACTTAATGTACCTAGTCACACATACAAACACGCCTAATGATAATTAGTATAATAACGTATACATGCGTATTGCGTATACAATGTTATGTTAATTACTATGCCTCTTATGTAATCTGGAGCTTCGTTACCTTAGTTCCTTTGACGACGGACACCGTTACATTACGGCTGAATTATAAAAGTTATAGTAAGTTCGTAGGAGCTAGACTTTCTGGTGATTAAATTTTAAAAACAAAAAAAAATAACAAGCTGACTGGCCTCTTAGCTCAGTTGGTAGTAGCTCTACCTTCTGCACTATAGGTCGTGGGTTCGATTCCCACCCAGGACAAACATTTGTGTGATGAACATAGATGTTTGTGTTATCTGGTTCCCATAGTACAAACTTTGCTTAGTTTTGGGGCTAGATGGCGCTGTGTGAATTGTCCAGTAATATTTATTTATTTTATTTGGGTAGTAAAGAAATCCTCAACAACCCGAGGTCGCTCCTCGAGGCCTGCGAAGTTCATAGGAAACTTCTGTGCTTCTGGGAGGAGCTAGGCTGGCACCACAACTAGTGAGTCAGATCATCCCCACGCATAAAGGACCACCTTTGACCAACAGGAGTAGAATCACCTAGCTCTTAAGACGATTCAAAGTGGTCATAGCGGTCCTACTAAATAAAAAAAAAAATTGGGACCCGAGACAAATATTTGCAGATCATACAAACCTTTGTCCCGCAGCGCGAATCGAACCCTCAACCTTCTGCGTTGCAAGCGAGCCTTCACCCACTGTGCCACAGAGGTTGTCAAAGGCCAATGGACGTTAGCTCACCATCTCTGAGTTAAGCTGGATTCGACCAAAAGTGGATTAAGTTTTACTCGAGACTATTAGCTAGCCGACGTAATTTGAAATACAATTGTTTAGAAAGCGCAACCGAACATTATTATGTCCATACAAATTATCCTGGTTATAAGGTTATAAGGTCAATTTAGAATGTCAAAATATTCAAACAAACAGTAGTTTATTTTCGAGACTAAACTTAATCCAGTTTGGTCGAATTCAGCCAGTGTTTGAATGGTTACTTCTAAAGTAACGTCATTTTAGAAAAAGCTAGTAATAACCACAAATGTATGCTGATTAGTCAGCAGTATAAAAACTTCTATCGACGACAAACAACTGTTGCAAATTGTCCCTTTCTTTTATTACGATTTTAATTAATATGTTTATGCGATATTACGTATATATATATAAATATGCATTTTAAATCATGAGGAAATCCGTGAGTACGATTCAAACATATCTACATTCTGTAATGCTAACATACATCTACTTACATATAACTTGTTCGATAAAATGCTTCATATACCAGTAGTTCAGTTCAAATTTCACTAGATGGCAGCACGTTCCAATTTAGAACGCGCTATCGAAACGTTTTGGAGATTTTGTCGCATCACATGCATGAGCATCGAATAAATTGAGTTTTCCAGAATACAAAATAGTTTCTCTAGACCAGCAATACCACCATTTTGGTCCTCGCGAGCGGATTAGATACATAGTAGAATAATAAAATAGTTAATATAGTACCGCGCATAGTAAAAAGTGACATTAGTGACAGTGACATACGGATTGCAGTGTTTGGATGTTCCGGTACCGTGAGTAGTAGACTTTAGACGAGTGCAGTGAATTAATTATCTGTGGACATTTATTTAGACTGTGGACTAAAATTCTATCTTTGTCTTTGTTATTGCGTCGTGTAAAAAATAGAAAAACTTAGACAAAATGTCGGCGAAATAGAAAAATTACAATCTAAAAATAGACTTTTGAGAATTCAAGTGTACGTTGGACTTAGAAAAAATACAAGTTGTGGACTTATAAAATTCAAGTGAACTTTCTCATAGTAATATTTCGTAAAGTTATTCAAGTTATCTCAGTAAATTCAAGTAGTAAACAAGTGAAGTTTGGACTTTGTAAAATCATAGCCTTTGGACGTGGCTTTCGAATCTTCGATCATATACTTCGAATCTTCGATCATATACTTCGTAATCTTAGAACTTAGCATTGCAAACATAGTACAAAATGGAAGAACATCTACAAAGTCAACTAGAAACATACAATTCAATCAAAAAATTATTCGAAAATTTCAAGAAAAGTCCAAAAGAGCGTCTCACAAGGGCCCATCTAGACACGCGGCTAGAAGCATTAGAATCCTACTTTCTGAAATTTCAACGTAAACACGATGAACTGGCAGTTGCTTCAGCAGAAAAGAAGATGCAAATATCGTACTTCAAAAACAATATCAATGACGAGTGCTTAGAAATGTACTTAGATTTCAAGACCCGCATCAAAGAAAAGCTCAATACATTAGATGAAACAGCTAAACCAGTAGTGAAAGAAATGTCTACCAACAACATTCCAGAGAACCCAACATGTAAGGTGAAACTACCACCAATTCAGATTCCTAAGTTTTCGGGAGAATATAAAGATTGGATTTCTTTTCACGATTTGTTCAAGTCTTTGATCAACGATAACAAGCAGCTAAGTAACGTCAACAAATGCCAGTACCTAAAAGCCAGTCTGCAAGGGGATGCTGAAACCCTGGTCAAACAAATACCAGTCACGGAAGCTACCTATGATATCATGTGGGAAACCTTGAACAAAAGATACAACAATAGGAGACACATTGTCAACACATATATAGGAAGAATACTGAACCAAAGGAAAATCAACAATGAATCATCAAAGGCAATTTGAGAAATTTTAGACAACACATCCGAGTGCTTAACTTCACTGAAAGCTATCAATATACCTACTGACCAATGGGACGACATTATAGTGTACACAATCATTCAAAAACTAGACTCTGAAACACACCGACTGTTCGAACAACGCATAGAAGGCCAAGACAGTTTACCAACATGGAAAGACTTGTCTGAATTCTTAGAAGTACGATTTAGAACCTTAGAAACAGTGAAACCAACGCAACCTAGTAAGAACACAAATGTCAAAAGCTTCGCTACGAACATATCCACAAGTTCAAAATCACAAATGTACTGTGTGTATTGCAAAGCTGACCATAGAATATACTCATGCGCCAAGTTCAGTCAACTAGAGGTCAATGAACGACAACAATTCGTCCTGAACAACAACATGTGTTTCAACTGTCTGAAAAAAGGTCACTCAGCGAGAAAATGTACTCTATCAACCTGTAGAATATGTAGTCGCAAACACCACACCCTATTACATGGTTACAACGTACCGCCCGGCACTCATGCAATCAAATCAACATCATCAAGCCTAGAGAACATAGATAGTCAAAACATAGCACGGAAAACTTCAAACAATGTAGAAAACATAGAAAAAGAAAACATAGAGAAGACAAATCATAGCATCACCACGATGAAGACTTCAATAGATACCTCGCCGATAATACTAGCAACTGCTCTCGTCGCAGTTAAATCAACTAGAAATGATAGCATCCACACTCTACGCGCATTGGTCGATCAGGGATCCCAAGCATCACTTATTACGGAAGGTGCATGTCAAGAATTGGGCCTTAGGAAAAGTCCAATTCAAGGGAACATCATAGGCGTCAGCGCAAACAGTACAGTCACCAAAGCTCAAGTAGAGTTGGAAATAATATCTAGACATGATCCGAAGAACAAATTCAAAGTCAAGGCATTTGTACTGAGAACTTTAACTTCGTTCATACCACAGCAAGCAAATACAGTAGATTGGCCACAAATCAATAGCCTAGAACTAGCAGACCATACATTCACACAACCAGGACGTATAGATCTTCTGCTGGGAGCAGAAATATTCGCAGACATCATTCAACAAGGTGTACTGGTTTATAGAAACAAATCCAATTCACTTGTGGCTCAACAAACATCACTAGGTTGGTTAATCTCCGGAAATAGCAAGAAACTAGATAGTCAAGAATCCATAGTATGCACTCACCATGCAAGAATAGAAACAGATACAGCACTCCGTAGATTTTGGGAACTCGAAGAACCTGCAACAGAACAAAAAATAATGAGCAATGAAGAAAAGAAATGTGAAACACATTATAAAACAACACACAAAAGAACAATAGAAGGAAGGTATGAAGTAAAAATACCTTTTGCTGTCAGTCCTCCTGATCTTGGGGAGTCAGCAACCATAGCCCTGAAAAGACTAGCTGCAGTAGAGAGAAAATTCATAGCAAACCCAGATCTACATAGTAGATACAAAGAATTCATGCAAGATTACTTAGATCAGCAACACATGGAACTTGTTCCACTAGAAAGCAAGCCTACAAATAGTATGTGTTACTTACCACATCATGCAGTGATCAACGAACAGCATTTGACCACCAAACTGCGCGTTGTCTTCGATGCATCAGCCAAAACTAGCAATGGAAAGTCCTTAAATGACAACATGTTAATCGGTCCTACACTTCAAAGAGACTTGAGAGACATAACATTGAGATGGAGGCGACATGCAGCAGTCCTAGTTGGAGATATTCGTCAAATGTATCGGCAGATCGACATAGAAGAAAATGATAGAGATTTTCAAAGAATAGTATGGAGATGGAATTTAGATGAACCTGTCCAGCATATGAGGCTCACCACTGTTACATATGGGACTGCCTGTGCTCCGTATCTAGCAATCAAAACGCTAAAACAATTAGCAGAAGATGAGAAGGGAAACTTCCCAGAAGAAGTTATTGAAGCACTCTCATCAGATTTTTATGTAGACGATTTGTTAACAGGAGCTCCAACAGTCAACGAAGCTATAGCACTAAAAGCAAGCTTGACAGAACTTCTTCTGAAAGGAGGCTTCAAACTACACAAATGGGCATCAAACTGTTCATCAATAGAAGACTCAACACAAGGCAATCATAAAATCCTAGGCATAAATTGGAATAAGCAATCAGACAAATTCGAACTCAACTTTGAGATGAAGGAAGAATGCAAGAAACCAACCAAGCGATCAATCTTACAAGACATAGCCAAACTATACGACCCTGCTGGATGGCTAGCCCCTATAATAGTCAGAGCTAAGGTCTTTCTGCAAAGATTGTGGTCTGAAGGTCTAGATTGGGATGATGAAATTCCTGAAACAATAGAAAATGAATGGAAGACATTTCGCAACAATTTATGCAACATGCCCACGATAAACCTTGATAGATGGTTAGGAATCACAAACAATATTGATACGTGTGAACTACACGGATTCTCAGATGCTTCTGATACAGCCTATGCAGCTGTAGTGTATTGCCGTACCATAACATCTGATGGAATCAAGGTGACCATGTTAGAAGCAAAAACCAAGGTAGCTCCAGTCAAGAAGATATCAACACCAAGACTAGAACTTTGTGGAGCAGTTCTACTAGCAAAATTGATGAACAGAATCAAGAGCGCGCTCAACATTCCTGATAGAGATATTTATGCATGGACTGACGCATCAATAGTACTAGCATGGTTGCAAAAACCGTCCAATTACTGGAACACATTCGTAGCAAATAGAATCACCGAGATCACAAACACAATAGAGCCAAGCCGATGGAATCACGTAGCATCCCAGGACAACCCGGCGGATGTAGCATCACGAGGAATCTGCCCACTGGAGCTGCAGGCGCACGAGCTGTGGTGGAGCGGTCCATCGTGGCTTCAACAAGCACGTGAACTACCTGTGAAAGACATTAACGAAGTGGATCCCACAGACGATGAGAAAAGATCCCTAGTGAAAGTGCAGTGTAGTGTAGTAATAACCCCAGACTCTGAAAAAGAAAAAGACATTATTAGTAGATATTCAAATCTTAACAAATTAGTTAGAGTAGTAAGCTATTGCATAAGATTCTATAAAAAATGTAAATGTAAAGCAAAGAAAGAAAACTTACCTGAGTACACTCCGTACCTGACATCCATAGAACTACAACATGCATTGAGTTGTCTGATCCGGTTGTCTCAGCAATCTGAAAGCATAGATAAAAATAATATTAAAAACTTAAATCCATTCACTGATGTAGATAACATTTTGAAAGTAGGAGGCCGTATCCAAAATGCATTTTGTAGTGAAGAAACTAAACATCCTATAATATTAGCTAAAAATAGTAAATTAGGTTACCTGATTGTAAAAGATGCTCACTTTAGAACTCTTCATGGCGGAGTTCAATTAATGTTGAATCATGTAAGAAACAAATTTCATATAATTAGTGTAAAACATATGATTAAGAAAGTCATTAGAGAATGTGCAATATGTTGTAGGCATTCAAACAAACAAATAAGTCAATTAATGGGAAACTTACCCAAGTATAGAGTCAATCCACAAAGACCATTTATTGTAAGTGGAATAGATTTTGCTGGCCCCATAATATTAAAGTTGTATAATGGTAAAAGATGTAATAAGACACAAAAAGCATACATAGCATTATTCATTTGTACTGTTACAAAGGCAGTGCATCTTGAGCTTGTTACTAGCCTTAGTTCTGAATGTTTCATAGCTGCTTTTCGCCGCTTCACGGCACGCAGAGGCCACTGTAAAAAACTTATAAGTGACTGTGGCACAAATTTCATAGGTGCTAGCAAGGAGCTTGAAATCATGGCCGCTAAAAATATGATAGGTATACCTAAAGAAATAGCAGAATTTGTAGAGCAAAATGGAACTCAATGGGAATTTAACCCAGCAGGAGCACCCCATATGGGTGGCTTATGGGAAGCCAATATAAAGTCAATGAAAAAACATGTAAATAGAGTATTAGGTGATACAAAGTTGACATATGAAGAATATTCAACTTTGTTATGTCAAGTAGAATGCTGTTTAAACTCACGCCCATTAACGTCACTAGATAATGATAAGGAAGGTACCACCATAGCTTTAACACCAGGTCACTTCCTCATAGGAGAAAATCCTATAGTAGTTCCCGATGAGAATTTAGAGAATAGTTATATACCATACACAAAGAGATGGATTTATTTGCAACAAAAAGTACAGTTATTTTGGAGGCAGTGGAGTAAGGAATATTTATTAGATTTACAAAAGCGTCAAAAATGGACAAATATTCAAACCAATTTAAAATCAGGAGATGTAGTATTAATAAGAGATGAAAGATTACCACCCACCAAATGGTTGATGGGTAAAATTGTAGAAATTCATCCTGGTTCTGATGGGTTAACTCGAGTAGTCAGTATTAAATGTAAAAATTCAGTAATAAAACGCCCAATTCATAAACTTTGTTTATTACCAACTAGTAACGATAACGAGTAATATAATGTAGAATTGTTAGATTATGTAATTCATAAGAAACATTAGAAATAGATATAAGTACTTTAATTTAGTAACAAGTTTTACAGTCCACTTGTAAGCTCAATTAGTTTAAGGATAGTTATAGTTACCCCTCTCAATAGTTTCATAGTAGGTTCCTTTAAGTAATTTTGTTATTTAGATGTTCTTAAAACAAGCAGATGTTTAAATTTAAATTATTTTAGTTAAAAGTGTTGACACACTTTGAGAGGGCGGAATGTTCGATAAAATGCTTCATATACCAGTAGTTCAGTTCAAATTTCACTAGATGGCAGCACGTTCCAATTTAGAACGCGCTATCGAAACGTTTTGGAGATTTTGTCGCATCACATGCATGAGCATCGAATAAATTGAGTTTTCCAGAATACAAAATAGTTTCTCTAGACCAGCAATACCACCATAACTAAACATCATGAATAGGTGACCCGTTGCATAATGAATACCACCCCTGTTTGATTGTATTATGGGCATCCCACATTACGAGCAGTCCGATACATTTATTTGATTATTTATTTCAAGTTGTCTCTTTTCAGCAAACTTTATGATAGAGATGGAAGCACTGCAGCCTTCCGCAAAGTTTTGTGGCGAACTTTTTTGTTAGAAACTGTTTTCAGCTGCAACCGGCGACAGCCGTTGAGAGCTGCGTAGAACTTTTACCATTTCGCGTGGCTTGTTTTATTCATAATTTTCATTTTTGGTAATTGTTAAGGGCTCTTAAAACTACTGCTTTTATGCCAATGCATAATTTTAAAACATAGGAATTTATACCTTATTTCTATTAAGATATGTTTGAATATCCATTGGTAAAAATTTAAATCCTTTGCCATGCCGTCCCGGCCTGCGTAGGCCTTAACCCGTTCAGTGCCCATGATGCACATGAGCTGAGTCTGCAGGGTGTATTGCGGCCCTCTCCTTCTGAGAGCTCCGCAGAATCCAGGCAGTGAATGGGTCAACTAGCTGCTGCCCGCGGCTTCACTCACGTGGATAAAACGTAGCTCGCAGGAAAATGTAGCTTCGTTGTAGTAAAAAAAACAAGAACAAAAGAATCAGGTCAGTATTTCCAGTGTTTACTAATTACCAATAAAACATTTTTTTTGTTAACCTATTGTGTCCCCACTGCTGGGCAACGGTCTCCCACAAAATAAAACAAATTTTACCTACCTCTATAATGTTAGTATAGATTCTTCCAGATAGCTTTTTACGACAGCCAATCCAATCATTCTCCATGAAATATTAATACAATACTACTCTAGGAAACAAATAAATTATGCACACACACACACATACACACACTACACATACACACGGACACTCACACACACCTCGATCACTGTCGGTTTACCTGTTAATATAATGTAAATCCGTTATTGGCTGTCAGTAATACATTTAAGTTTTTGTGCACTAATTTTCTAAGAGCTGTGGATTTTGTTTAAGAAATAAATAAAAAATAAATAAAATGGTTTACAACATCGAATTTGTAGAAATAAATAGGTACTTATAAGTTTCCTTTTCTCTCTAATACTAATTAGTATTGACGGTAATATCGTCCAAAAAGTTAAAACGATCATCAATTTTTGGGACTGGCTGTACCTACCATATGTCCAAACCTCTATAAACGTTCACGCTACCACTAAAATGTTTTACGGAAAACATTTTCCGTTCAATTTAATTGCTGTTTACTTATCCAGCTTCAATTCCTCAGTAAATTTTTCACAGTACACGAGTACACATTGCATTTCCTCGTATTGAGTTTTATTGGATGTGAACATGGTTTTGGCTAAAAAACGGTAACCACTGTGTCTGTGGCAAAGTTACTTGAATGGTTTGCAAACATTTGTGACCTCTTTGAGTAATGTGATCTATTTTTATAATCAAGTACCATGGTAGTACTTGATTACAAAAAATAGATTCAATCACACACAACCAAGTACCCTAAACATACTTTATTTTTATGTCAACGCATAAAAAATGAAATCAAAAACTGTACGAATATAATCTCCGCCAAAATCAACACTCAAAATCGGATTATATTAAATAGCTCCCAATACGTGACACATACTCTCGTGTCGAGCTCGCAAACAGCGCTGCAGGAGCGTATTGTCATCAAAACTACATCATTGATAGATGCTGATCGAGCGGTTGTTAGGTTTGTTACATAGGTACGCTTAACAATACTAGACCTAGCGTGATTTTATCGGTAACATTTGGCTGACACTTTTCTATACAGAGCACTAAATCAATAAACTTTTCAATAAGTAGGTACCTACTTATACACCGTTAATTCTGGGTCAGTTTAAAGCCAGCACCCACAGCTTGTATTGCTTAATCGTATTCGTGTCGTTGGTTTAGTTTTTGAATTTGATAAGTATTTCATACGAAACTAAATAGTTGAAAAGATTAACAAAAGTGAGTAAAACACTTATTATGGTGTCGTAGGCGCACAGAGCCAATGACCTAGGTATGTATGTATGACTACGACGTAGCATAGACTCTATGCCGTAGCAACAGCTGAGCACAGAGCACGTATCTCCGTGATTTATCCTGCCTATGTTTCGTGATATTATTAATTGCAAAAAAATAGATCTCATATTTATTATTATTTTTGAGTAAGGTTATCGATATAGATTACGTAGGCGCCGGCTTTAAACTGACCAAAAATAAACGGTGTATAGTTTCAATGTCTAAGAAAAAGTATTATACCATGTTAACAGGTTTTTTTTCTAGACAACAATAATTTTCGAAGAATCCAACTCGTACTGAAAAGCGACTTGGATATCATCAAATTATTAATAAAATTCGGTAACGAAAAGACCCTTTATCTTCGTAACTAGCTTCGTAAATTGCCGGAATTTGGTCGCCAATTATAAGCCTTTTACGTGCTACGGCGCAAATGAAAAATGAAATCAAAACACATACGTACCGCTTCATAAAACCATGTAACAGATATTCAATGAAGTAGTAATATTAACTAACTACGAGTAGGTATATTACTTAGCAAGTTGACGAGGGCTGCGACCGGCGAATTTCCATAAAAACGTAATACCGAAATCATTTAAAATGTAAGCATGTTTATATCAGTTTATGTTGTTAGATTAGGAGAGTAGGTATTTATCTAGGTTCCTGTTAAACTTTTGTTCCGAAAAACTTACCTAAAAAGAAATGTAAGCCAATTGAATTGAAATCTTTGTAGGTACACCAAAAATTGCATTTTTTCTTTTCATTTGTTCTATAGTAAGTTTTTTGAAACAAAAGTTTAACAGGAACCTAGATAAATACTACCTTTATCCAAATAATAACGTAAAGTGATAAAAATATGCTCAAATTTTAAATTATTTTGGTATTACGTTCCTAGGTAAGTAGATACGTTCGCCGAGCCCTTAACTGCTATAAGTTATTGCTATGCTATAGGTATTGATTGTTGAAACCTACGTTCTGTCGAGGCATGGCTTTTAACGCCAATAACTTATAACGAAAAAACTCTAAATGAACTTTTCTCTAACTAGAATGACATAAAGCGCTCAATTGCTATTACTACTAGGGATCACCCATCCATTCTGCTCGATTCTGTCAAAAACTACTGAACGTCCACCGACAGATAGACAGACATACGAACAGACGGACAACCAAGTGATCCGTTTTTTTATTCGATTCAAAGTGATACCTACACGAAGTGATCTTATTGAATAAATGAATTTTGACTTGACTTTGATTGACTTTTGACATTTGACTTTTTAGAGCACGGGGCCCTAAAAGCGCTCGGCAAATCCCGTTCACAGTTTCCCAAAGCCTTGATAAGGAGGGCAAGGCGGGCGCTTATAACCACGTTCCACTGGCGATAAGGCGTAGATTAAACTCGTGTTTGCACACACACACATGCTCTACATTCTCACCGTTCGCGACAACGACGAGCTATTTGCATACTTGTTTGTGAAAGCGATTTGGTCTGCTGGTGTATTCCTACGGTCAGACTGTGCTACACGAGGAACGTTACGAACACGCGTTGCGCTGCATGTGACAACTGAATGTTTGCTAGAGCAATTTGGTATGCTTTTGTATTCCTTCATGGTTGGCACCCGTGCTCGCTGAGAACTCACACGCGTTGTACGAATAAATTGTTGTTTAAATTTTACTATGTTTGCTTACCTGCAGGGACGTATATAAGGGGGGGGGTTTAGGGGGTCCGGACCCCCCCCTTAGCCCATTAAGTTCGGAGGAAACCTAGTCAATTTTTGTATTTTGGAACCCTTGGACCCCCCCCTTAACAAATGTCTTTGGTATATTGGAACCTTTGGACCCCCCCTTAACAAAGCTATAGCTACGTCCCTGTTACCTACTTATGAAAACTATTTTGCCCCGCGTTCTTCATTCCTTACTGAATTTAAAATCATCCGATACGATAACTGAGAAGAACAAGTGAGGATGTAAAATATTTTTGTTTTATGTTATTTATCTAACATTTATATTAAACTCACTTCTTATTTATTTATTAAGGTCACTTCGCTTATAAACGAAGAAAAATTATGCTTAATCTTTTTTGAACCTTAATGATATATGGTCTTAGTGAATTTAAGATTTTAATTTTTACTAAGTAAAGGTGACCTAAAAACTAAAACCTTCTGAAATCTAATGTTATATTAATCGTGTTTAGCCTCTGTCCTATCATTTACGTTAAAATAACAAAAACTGAAAATAACAGCAACGTGTGACTTATCCACGTGAACTGAGAGTAGTCTAGAATACCACTGCATACCGGGTTGGTATGCACACACGCAAATGCAATTTGTTCCAGACCGATACAAGACTGAGTTTGGCGACAGCCCTAGGTAAATACAATTAAACACTTTTACTTTTTAACCAACTCCAAAACTGTTATTGTGAACACTTCCGTTGGTTTATTGAAAGTGTTGAAGTTAAATTGTGTTTCAGAAAAGATTTTTATTTGGCTATAATGGTATAGCGTGTTTACCTTAGTGAAATAGTATGAAATGTTTTTGTAAGAGAAAGGCCAGGTCAAAAGTACCCTAAACCGGCGAGCTTGTATGAAAAATGTGATGAGAGTGAATGAGGTGAAAGAGGTGTGTCAGGATCGTAGCAAGTGGAAGTCCGTGGTCTCTGCCTACCCCTATTGGAAAGAGGCGTAATTTTATGTATGTGTGTTTTTGTAATAGTACAATTCGTTTGTATTCAGACATCATTGCCATCAAGGGCTTGCAACCTATCACATAATGCAATGCTGACTCCTGAAAAATGTGGGCATGTTCCAAACAATTTATTTGGACAAACCTCTGACTATCCTCTTATTTGGATTTGGGGAAGGGTGGTTGGAAATATCGCTTCACAACTCATGTTATGAACCTATGAATTATAATTATGAATTGACAAACTAATATTAGAATTTTAAGTTTTAAATGTCAATTGATTAGCCTCTCAGCACAACGGAAATAGACGATCAAGTTCACCATCAAGTTTGCAGCGGACTTGTTGCGACGTCCAGTTTGCAATTCGTCCAAATAGAACACACACGATCCAGTTTACCGAATATAAAGTAATTGTGTTCTATCAACAAATATATTCTATCAGTTATCTGGTTCCTTAAAAAACTTGCTTATCTTGGGCCTAGATGGCGCTGTCTGAAATGTCTATCAATCATCATCATCTCCTTGCCCTTATCCCACTAGGTGGATAAGGGCATCTCCTCTTCCATTCCCTCCTATCAATATTGATACAATTAATTGAATTCATAAGATGAGTTTTATAGAGGCTACTAAACCTTTTCAGTGCCGCGACACTCATGTGCAACAGACCCAGATTGTTATGTGGCACTGTAGCACGGCAGAGCCGCGGCAGGGAATGTATTAAGCCCTACATACCCTACATATCCTCTATTGTACAGTTCGTTAATGTAGATGTGTCAAGACCAAGCGAATATTTCTTTGAATATCTTATTCGAAAACTCTAGAATTTATTTTATTCCAGAACAATTGGATACGTAGTGAAATAACATTATCAAACGTATATGAAATACTCGTGAGAGCCGGGATTTTATACGAAAAGTCTGAGTTATAAAGCTCTTTGTTCCGTGTAAGTGATTTACAGATGGTAAGGGGATTAGGTTTGCTAGTACATTTACATTTTTAACGCAGCATCAGACTTCCCCGTTTTAGAACCGCTTTTTGTGTCCACGTGTTTTTAATACACGTGTAAATATCCGTACTCATATTATAAATGTGAAAGTGTGTCTATTTGTTTGTTTATTTGTCCTGCTTTCACGTCAAAACAGAGCGACGGATAAACGTGATATTTTTTGCTGGAGAGTAACATAGGCTACTTTTTATCCGGATACCACGAGAGCGAAGCTGCGGGCAGCAGCTAGTATTGTTATAAATATTATGAGCCTGGGACTGACCTCATAAAATCGTTGAAACCAAACGGAGGCCATAGACAAATAACATGACATGGCCACATCTTTTCAGGGAGGCTAAAATAGCCGTTTTTGCAAGTCCTTTTATGTATCTTGTTGTTTTTTTTCGTCACTCTCATGTCTATGAAAAGAGACGACGTAAGTACATATAGCAATTCATATGATTCTGCTACAAGAAGACGGCCTTTCTAGCCCCGCAGGGTTCCTTTGAAACTCAATACATGACATGGCCAGATGGTTAATTCACACCTGTTATTTAAAAAAATCTTTATAGGACGAATTAAATAATAGCTATAAGTATTTTAATCATAATTTATTTATTATTCTCTCACAAAGGCATTGAGTACAATTTTCTTAGTAGGTAACTAGGAAATATCAAAGGAATAAAACGATGTAGAATTAAGAATACGAATGAGATTGTAGCTTTTATTTATTTATCTATTACAAGCGGACGCCCGCCGCTTTGCCCGCGTGGACTACTACGTTTTTATCCCACGTATTTAATTAATATAACATCCCACGGGAAACACATTTTTTCGGGATAAAAAGTAGCCTATGTCACTCTCCAGCCCTCCAACTACCTCCACACAAAAAATCACGTCAATCCATCTCTATTTTTTGACGTGAAAGCAGGACAAACAAACAAATAAACAAACACACTTTCACATTTATATTATGAGTATAGATTTTATCAATTTATCTATTAGATAAACTCTTTTAAGTGATATTAGATCAGAAAGGTCGTATAATTTTGGGATTAGTTCATTTAAAACGACAAACCACAGATAATTTCAGAGAGTAGTTTTGAATGCTTGGCTTATTCGCAAGAAATAGACGTAGAGCGTAATTCCTAGAATGTTCCAAAGTGAGCCTTGATCTTTGGTATTTAATTAATATTGTTTATTGACTTTGGTCCTTTAGACGAGAGATCTTGAGTATTAGAATGTCTGAGAGTATTCTAACTATGTTTAGGAATAACACTTATAAGCTGGTTTTCACAAAGTGTCACAACCTGAACCTAGTAGTAAGCCTCCGCTGTCTGTCTTTATGTCTGTCACAGGCCTGTATCTTTTAAACCGTATTATGGACACACTTGAACAACAATAAAAATGAAGTTTTGTGTCGAAAAAATTTTAAATTTACAAGATTTGAATCATCACGAGCAGATTCAAATGAGCCTAAACAAGGACATTATACAGTTATTAATAAATAAATAAATATTGCTGAACATTTAACACAGCGCCATCTACTCGTAGCCCCAAACTAAGCAAAGCTTGTACTATGGGAACCAGATGACTGATAGAATACTAAATATTTGTATATACATACTAATAATACTAATAATAACACCCAAACTCAGAACAAACATCTATGTTTAACACACAAATGTTTTTCCCGGGTAGGAATCGAACCCACGACCAGAAGGCAGAGACTACCAACTGAGCTAAGAGGCCAGTCAAATATTTACTGAGAAGATCCGTTGAACAGCTCCTGACTTCATCATCAGATCAGTTTGCTGTCAACATAAGAATGCATTGTCATTGTCACCGAGAATCTATAAGTGTGCCAAATCTCAGCTCAAGCTCAGTTGCAAGATTCCATCCGAACAATTATGTAGACAGCTACTTAAATAAAAGCTTGTAATAAAAGGGTAATAGATTAAAATAAATGTCGCCCCGATACAAGAAACGTGTTTTATTTACTAAACTATTAAAAAACCGCATTGCTAAACATTGTATGCAAACCATGTGTGACCAAAAGGTGCATTCAACTACACCGGCCTACCGGTTTTATTTTATAGTTTTTTTCGATCGCAGTTCATAATTAGTTAACCTTTTATTGTGAAACAAAAGAATGAATGTAAAGTTATATGACATAGGCACGGCAAGAACCACAAACGGATTATATTACCCCATATCTAAACAGTCTGCTCCATTAATAATATCAACGTTATGCCGCTATAAAGATAGTTTATAGTGCTTTAATGCGAAAGTTGAACCTAATTTCTACGCGCTAGTAAACATTAATTCAATTCACGATTTGTCACCTTGGTTAAATCGTGGAATGTCGGCATCGCGTGACTGGTAGCGCCGGGGGGTGGCATCCCGTTCCATGGGTATTCACTGCATAAATTACTTACAATTTATCCAAGATACCCTTGTGTCGCCGCTGCTCAAACGTGCCAAATTAAACAAACATTTTGTCATAATTTATGCAACGTAAGCATTTGCAAAACGCCTTATCGGATTTAATTACGCCTCCATATTTGCTTTATTTTCGCCGTTCGCGTTTCAAACTTGACAGGCGTCTCACAGACATGTAAACCTCAACTGCGTCAGCTATTCATCATATTTTATTACGTTAGAGCTTCTGAATCATTTCATTAGCAAAGTGGTGAAATAGCAAAATGGAAAAACCAGGTGCTGATTCAGACTTACGAAGTAGCATCCGATTCGATGATTTAAATCGGAAAGTTGACGTTTTTTCGGTCATTTTCCGAATTCAGAATACATTTCCAACTAGATTTTACTACTTAGGTGTTTTATAAAAAAACATTCAAAATTGAAACTCATTTATAAATCCTCTCAGTTCTATCTGTTGCAGATCAATATTATTTCTTAAAAAAAATCAAACGATAGTGGGCAAACTTCACCCAGCTCCGCCAGCAATGTAATTAATATGACTCGAAAGACCTAACAAAATTAAGCATTTTTTATTATCGACGCATTAAAATCTATCCCAGGGGTCACTAGATAAATCCATGTTTGTACCTAGCCTGAGTACTAGATTGTATGAAAACTATGACAAGGGAGCAATTCGTAGATTCTTACAAGTTGGTTGAAAGTAACCTATCCAGGCATGAGATGGTTTGGCGCACGAGCGTAGCGAGGGCACCAATAGTTCGAGTGCCTAAATAGGTCTTTCACCCGAAGTAAACACTCTACTTTCATTTCGAATATGATGAAAGTAATTAACAAATTCTAACTTAGATACGCCTCTGTTTTTTATCTTGTAAGAGCTATATAATACGCTGAGACGCCATTGCCACGTCGCCGGCCAAGTGGCCAAACAGTTCGTATTGAAATGTATGGCAGATAACTCACTTGGCTGCGGTCTGGCGTCAGGATCCAGATCTCGTGATCCTGATTCCGTAATCCTAATCCCGTGATCCTGATTCCGTGATCCTAATCCCGTGATCCTGCATGATCGTGATCCTGCGTGATCTTGATCCCGTGATCCTAATCCTGTAATCTTGATTCCGTGATACTAATCCCGTGATCCAGATCCCGTGATCCTGCGTGATCTTGATCCCGTGATCCTAATCCTGTGATCCTGATTCCGTGATACTAATCCCGTGATCCTGATTCCGTGATCTTGATCTCGTGATCCTGATATCCAGATTTTACGTGATCCTAATCCTGTCATCCTGATCTAGTGATCCTGTGATTCTGATCCAGTGATCCTGCGTTATCCTGATCCCATAAACATAATTACGAATCATTACTATGATTCATAAAAGGAATTGCAGTAACGGCCATTTTAGCATCTCTGTAAGTTAATGATCGTAGCAAGTGGAAGTCCGTGGTCTCTGCCTACCCCTGTGGGAAAGAGGCGTGATTTTATGTATGTATGTATGTATGTATGTAAGTTAAACCTATTCGACTTAAAATAAATAGAGAACCCTCAGACAGAATTTGATGCGCATTGGCACAGATAAACATGGCAGTAATACCTTCTAAACAAAAGTATTCCAAGCTGTGGCGGCCGTGGTGGGTCCATACATTTATGACCAAAATGCGGTAACGGCCATTTTAGCCTGTCTGTAAGTTAAACCTATTCGACTTAAAATAAATAGAGAACCCCGGGACAGAATTTGATGCGCATTGGCACAGAGGTACATGGCTGTGATACCTTCTAAACAAAAGTAGTCTGAGCTGTGGTGGCCGTGGGTGAAGTGCCCATACATTTTTGCCCACACTCCTTTACAATTTCAATTCAGATTGCAAAGCGTTCGCCAAGTACTTATTAACACTCGTGAATCTAAGCTCAGCTTTGATATTTTCCCACATTAGAGAAACCATTGAAATGCAGGAATTAAAAAGCGGAACCGATAAGATGATTAATTTGCATAATTCATCAATCCGGGCCACTAATCAGACGCTCGGGGACTCCGGAGTCGAACTAAATGATTAAACGCCCCCTCGCTCAATCATAGCGGATAATCCCCTCTATTGGATTACGGCCAGAACTAAAAAGCAGGCAAACTTCATTTGCTTGGTTATCTTTATCAATTTGTTTTCAGTTGAGCTTTTCTATCTTTCCTAAAATTATAAAAAAAAATTGTAAATACTATAAACGGGATATATGGATGTTCGGCGTAGTAAAAGACTGAGAAAGAGGGTAGACCGTTTCGTATACCAGTGATTACCTACACACTCGCTAAAAACTTTAACTTACCATGATCATGGCGCATGAAATTGTGCCGAAATATCGGGAAACTCAAAAATCCAAAAATCATGGTAAATATCCCGTTTATAGTGTTTACAATGAACTACAGTGTTTACAACCATGATAGTTTCAAAAGTTAAAAAAAAAACGGTCGGGATTCAAAGCCTCGTTTTTCGAAGGTCAAAGCACTTCCCAATTCGGACAGCACTCTAGTTTTTTTCTTACGGTCTTATGCATAAAAACCTAGCGCGCAGGCTCGCTAGAGCGCTTTTTTGTTTTTGAAACCAACGAACGCTCTAGTGAGTTTGGTCGTCGCACTAAGTTTTATGCATAAGACAGCTAATGTCTTTATTTCTGTCATTCAAGATCATCAAAGCAATTTTTTTAAATTGTATAAAAACAAGTATTCTTATCATAAGTTTTTTTTAATTATTTTGTAGAAGTATCAGTCTCGCATCGTGTCCTGTGTGTTTTTCATGTAACGCAGAGAGATGTTTTTGATGAGACACTAATCAAAGAGTACATCATAAGTTACATCAAAACTGTAATTTTAAAAAAAATAATGAAATGTAGAATTGACAAACAAAATATTAAAATTTGGTAACGTTCACCCGTTCAAATATTTTTCGAATAAAATCCTCTTGTGTTTCTCAAATCAAATCTATTTTCAATTTCATTTAAATCGGCTTAGCGGTTATGGCGCGATCCACTAAAACTTTTACATTACATTCAGTACGAATAGGATAGAAATATTTCAAACTGAATTCAATTTCTTTTTTACTCATTTCTACTATTTCCTGATTGAATTTAAATAAACAAAGAGCCGTGTTAGGGCCATGTACCTCAATTTTCGGTCGTGGCATGTTTGTCTAAAGCGTTACCGTTTTAGGTAAGTTTCTGGCCGTGCGTCAATGAATTTTCGTTGCAAAAAAGTGATAAGTGCGTTCAATTATTTGTCTGGAAGCATTAAGAAGAGCAGATTTTCAAGCAAACCTCTCAATTAAGTGTTCATACTCAAAGATTTTGTAACCCTTACTGGGATCAGACATTGCCCGGACACGACTCTTCTTCTTCTTTCGTATGAGCAAGTGGCCAACTCTGGTGACGGAGATTTTAGGCAGCCTAAAGGCCTCCGTCATGGCTTAACGACTTAAAAGCCGAGACCGACAATTAACGTGCCCTCCGAAGCATGGAAGCGCTCAGTTCGTAATACCACTTGCAGTCACCCATCCTAAAAGTGACCGCGCACAACGCTGCTTAATTTAAACGATCAATCAAGAAATCGGACACGACTGAAAACGTACAACGTGAATACCGTATTCGTCCAAACAATTATTTGAAACATTATTTACCGGTATGCAATTTAGCCTCGTAAGCCATTACGGAACTAGGCTAGTTTAAATTATAGACACAGAACATGATATTGCTTTCAGCAGTTAATTTTAATTTGATAACTAAACAGCAACGAATGACATCACGTATTGCTGCTGTTTAAATTTACGTTGTTTGAATGCATTGTCACTCGTGCATTATTTGTTAGATTGTGTTATATAAATGTTGCATAAAATATTTGACCTGAAAATAAGTACTTAAGTTAATTGTACAAAAGTAGGTAAGTTAATATGCACAAATGGCCAACTCTAGTGACAGAGTTTTTAGGAAGCCTGAAGGTCTACGTCATGGCTTAACGACTTAAAAAGCCGGGACCGACAATTTAACGTGCCCTCCAAAGTACGGAAGCGCTCAGCTGTTCATGCCACTTGCGGTCGCCCATCCAAATCGAGACAGCTCAGAACGTTGCTCAACTTCAACGATCAATCAAGAACGTCTAAACAAGCTAAGATAGAGATGACTTCGATTGAAATAGAGATGTAAGGAATTAAAAAAAATTAATATGATCACGACTATATCCCCAAGACGTGGTAGACATTCTCTCATATCTTTAGACATTTAAGATCATTGAAAGGGGGTAGTCAGAGGTATTTCCAAATACAATTTAGTACTAAACAAACCCACAGGTAGATAGAACATAAAAATGCCCGTTAAAGCTCCACTATGTATTTTCATATTTCATTTTTTAAATGTTGAACTAAGCACAGTAAGCAAAACCACAAATAGATAGAATATAGAAACAGGGCTTAAAAGTTCCAATTGCGTTATTTTCAAAACACAATTTCCGTCCAAAACAATTAGGGAAATGACTGCCATTGTCCCATCCAAGCCGCGCCCCCATTAGCATGCGACAAAAAAACGATGCAATTTCTGTCACAGCAACGTCTCCCAACAATAATTAGGAAGGAATTAGTAACAAATTATTGCTTGCGAAGAGGAGGTATAATAGTAGAGCTGGGTTTCATGGTTCTCATTAGTGTTGGCCGGGCCACACGGGGAGGCAGGCTAGTAACAGAAATGTAACACCTATTTTTTCTATCGTGGGCCTAAAAAGGCCGTTATAACAGAATCATATGATTCATATTATGATTCAGCTAGAGTGTCCCTAACAATTAAAAAATAAAGATAACATTTTTGTAAAATGTTAGCTGATTTTTTGATTGATGTTCGTCTACCTTCTTCTTCTTCTTCCTCAGCATATATTTGCCCACTGCAGGGCATATGCCTCTCCAATGTTCCTCCACACTGCTCTATCGCTACCTATTGTGGGCATTTTGTGATTCTCCACAAAACTGCCAAAAAGATGAATTGCCGATACGAATTAGTGACTAGACGAATCTTATGATGAATTGACAATTTTGTGATTTCTAATAAGAATCATTTTTGATTCTACTAAGTATAACGACCCTTTTAGCCAGACAAAACACGCGACACTACATAATTTGGCTGTTTTTGTTTAAAACAACGATCTTATTTTTCTTAAAATATTTTCAAATAAAAAGTAGGTTCTTAGTTCTTATGGATAGACGATGTAATATACAAAACCATATTTACTGGCGTGGTAACAAAGGTACCAACTGTCATCATCATATTAACAGATTCATCCGATACAGCATAAACGAACAAGAAATACATACAAACCCACAATTTCATTTACCTAATAAAGAAAAGAATAATAATGAAAGACATAAGACCGAAAAAAGGCACAATATGAGATGTTTATTTAGCAGTGGATGAAGTTCGGTCATGATGGATGATGATGACGATATTATGCTTTATATGACTGAGATCCCTTTAATGACTAGGAAAATATTGGGTTGGGTCTAACATTGACATGTGTTGCCTAATTCCCATGCACTTTCCTAAAGGAATTGCATAAGCCAGTCCCCTTCAGTTCTGATTGGTTGTATTCACGATATGAAATATTGTATGTGTGTAGTTGACTGGTCTCTTAGCTCAGTTGGTAGTAGCTCTGCCTTCTGTGCATGTGATGAACATAGATGTATGTTCTGTGTCTGGGTGTTTTATAGTATAATAAGTATATATTTACAAAAAATATTATTAGTGTTCTATTATAAAGCTCTGCTTAGTTTGGGGCTAGATGGCGCTGCGTGAAAATGTCCACCAATATTGATTTATTTAGTTTGAAGCTTTGTCTCTGCACTGCCTGTACCGTCGTGTGGAAGAGCCCTCGTTGTGGTGCCTGCATTATTCATGCGGACAATATTGCACTGCCTCTATCTGTACCGGTTTTATAATACCAGTATCCAGGGGATGTTTCATTAACGTTGACGTTTTGTGTTGTGCCGGATACTAATGCTTGCAAATTGCTTGATCGCGAACTGTCCTGTTTCGAGCTCTTCGGATATTACATTTGTTAGTCACGATGAATTAGATGAATTAGTTTCTACAATGAGTAAGTCGGTCACGAGTTGATGAAGATTATATCATATTATGTATCTGGGTATTTATCAGGTAAAGTACCATTTTATTTAGCCCGACGCGACGTTTCGACTGGATTGTGCCAGCCGTGGTCACGGGAAGACTCCCGAAGTCTTCCCGCGACCACGGCTGGTATAATCCAGTCGAAACTTCGCGCTAAATAAAATGGTAATTTACGTGATAAATACCCGGATACATAATTATTATTATGTAGGTATTTATATTGTGTTCTGATCGCGAAAGTTTAAAAAAGACAATTTTACGCTTTACTTTGAAACGGACGCAAAAGATAAGTTTTTAAGTCGGGTTACAAACTAGAAATTATTATTGTGTTTTGTGTTCATTCAAAATATTGAAGCTTACACACGTATAACTTGTGTTTTATGTTCATTCAAAATATTGAAGCTTACAAACAAAATACTGAAGCTTACCTCTTGATAGATCGTTGAGGTCAAACGACGTTCTAAGCAGTCAAAATTTGGATGGGTGACCACTGGCACTAACTAACAGCTTAGCGCTTCCGTGTTTCGGAGGGCACGTTATATTGTCGATCCTGTATTTTAAGACTTTAAGCCATAACGGAGGCTTTCAGGCGGCCTAAAAATTTCGTCACCAGAAATAGCCACTAGCTCAAACGACCAATCAGGGGGCTGAGATAATGACTAGTTTGAAATACATTCGGGATCATTTGTTTCGTTTTTATTTAATACATTTTTTCTTTGTTACAGAGGGATACTACTACAAAACCAAAGACGGTACGGGGAAGCTATCAAAAGTTTCGAGAGAGCAATCTACTTTAGACCATCGATGGCCCGTAAGTACTTCGCATTAATTATGTATTTAACTATAGAGTACTTTACCCAGCTTTGAGTACGAGATACAGAAGTAGACAGCATTTTAGTCTTTTAGGTTGGTTTTACTGTCACGCGTACCGTCGGCGCTGATAGGTGAGTGATCTTTATTACAATGAAATAAGGATACTGATTGTTTAGCAGAAATGGCTACGCTGATTTCTGTCGTCGGTGCTGGACAATCAGTATCCTTATTTCATTGTAATAAAGATCGCTTGCCTATCAGAGCTGACGGTACGCGTGACAATAAAACCAGCCTTATTATCAAGTTTTTGGACAAAAGCAATGTGAATGTTGTTGTTCAATTGATGGGATCAAAGCTACTGAAAATGGAGATTGACTTAGATTTACAGCGGTTTCTGATATTTCTGATAAGCATTTTCGCGCTTATTAGCTTGTTTTGGTATCGCGCTTGACCAAAAACGTACGTATCATTCGTCGATAGGTAGGTATGCCTTTTGTCACGTTTAGACTAGCTTCAACCTTGTAAATATGTGAGCCGCGATATTCGCTTCTTCGCGCCTTTCTTAGTTCAAATATGCGAGAATAAGCGTGTTACGCGCGTCCGGCGCGTTATCGCGTACCTATTGAAGAGCGAAATGAAACGCGCAAACAAAAAAACTAGTGTCTGAAACCACTCTAAAGGATTTATACACTTGTACTCAACTTGATATGATATTACTTTGAAAATGTTATTCTGTTTCTGTTGATGGCTGTACATTGTGGTCATCAATTTCAGTACGGTATTGAATTTTAAAGCCAGCTCGATTGGGTTCTGAAAATAATTACCCACAAAGTTTGAATATAGGCCTCTAATGAATCGAATAAACTATTCAAACGAGCGTGTAGAACTAACAATTGTACAAGTATTAGAATAATTACATAGCTTTGTAAATACAATTTCCTGGGAATAATTTAATCAATTCAGCAAGGTTATTAGATGGATAGTAATTTATCTGGAAGTTTCCCTGCTTAAGTATGAAAAATAATTTCAATGTCTTTATTATTTACCAGTGGCCAACCAGGCTTTCAGTTCTAAAAAGTACGAACAGTAAGGGCCGACACACAAAACTGCGATTCGACGTCAAATCAAATCTACAGTGCATACACATACAGCGTAATACAGTTTTCCTCGTTGCGAATTCGCATCGCGTCGATACGCGGTTTTGTGCCCTAAGGCTTGGGATTAAACACATATTTTTTTAAGACCCAAACTATTTTCTCTCCCGGAAAATCGATTACGGTGTGTATTTTCCCCGCAACTAAGCCCGCAGGAGTTAGTTAAAAGGCTTAGCGTGAATGTGACGGGCTTCTTAGTGAATAGAGGGAGTGTAGAGGGTCGCCCTAATGAGTCCCTGGAACTATGCTCACTTATCACGAAAAGGATTATAAATCGGTGAGGGATTCGTAGAACAATCAATAGTTTATCAATTTACCACGTATTACTGGCGGAGAAATTACATGGGTGTATTCAACGAATACTGTACAATAAGGCGTAATACTTACGACAACTTGGATGGTATAACCTTGGATGGTATAACATGTTCAATAATAGTATATTTTTTTATTTTTGTAGTGTTAATCCACACTTAGTTATTATTTTATTGACTGGCCTCTTAGCCTAGTTGGTAGTATTATGTTTGTATTTACAAATATATAAGTATTCTATCAGTTATCTGGTTCTCATAGTACAAGCTTTGCTTAGTTTAGGCTAGATGGCGCTGTGTCAAATGTCTAGCGATATTTATTTATCATCTTATTATTTCCTTGAAAATGAAAAGTCATATCAATATTTTTGATTCCGACGGGATTTGAACCCGCATTGATATAAGCGATCCTCTTCAAGCCTGATCAACATTGAAAAGAGACAAGAATGAATTGATTTTATTTACAATAACTTATTAAATGTTATATTCAGAATCAGAATCAGATTTTTTTTATTGCATATACACAGATAATATTTGATCATCATACCGAACTACCTGGAAAACTCGAGGGGAGGCTTTTGCCCAGCAGTGGGACAGTGTAGGCTAAAAACAAACAACAAACAACAACATGTCTATGACAGTAACTGCCTACTAATTTGTTATTCCCCTTGCAGTTGCATTCGTAAACCTGGGCACATCTCTAATGGCGGACGGCAGACTGGCCGAAGCTGCGAGCGCGCTTCGAGCCGGCTCACGAGCCGACGGCATCCGAGTCCGAGATAGACGAGAACACGATGCAGCGAGAGTGTCCGCGCTGGTGCAGCTGGCGGCATTGCACTCTCGTCGCGGGCACTGGCATAAAGTCCTATCAGCGTATAAGGAAGCCCTACAAATACTGCCCGATTCGAACGCGCCGATCGTCGGGTGGACGCGGCATGTAAGTTTACCTTTTAGCTTGTAGAACTGTAATTTATAAATACGTTAACACATTAACCTATCGCGTTATTTAGCTCATTTTATGTTCCGATGTTTCGGCTGTTACAACTCTTATGCTATAATTGCAAAAGGTTAAAAAAGATTTGAAGAAGTAATGGAAATACAGCAAAAAAGTACTTCTGCACAAGTAGTAAATCATATCTCACGACGAGATAAATCTCATGTATCGTATCGGGCACATTATATTTGAAATTCATAAATCATTTAGAAAGTTTATCATTGTTTATTTTCAACTTGTCCCGAAATCATGTTGCGATACAAAATGTGTGTCCTAGTTGAGATAGGACTTAGCATTTGTAGCTAAGTCTTAAGTATCCGGCTAACATGATATTCTATCATAATTTTATAATACTGGCTATGGAATAATAAACTGAACATATCAAGATTTTCAACCTGACGAATATGAATTCCGTGGCCGAGTTGGTAAAGGCACCCCGGCTTAAGCAGGATCGCTTGTATCATTGCGGGTTCGAATCCTGTCGGAATTGAAAATTTTCATAAGACATTTTCAATGAAATAATATCTAAGTGTGGTTTATCACTATAAAAAATAAATTATGGAATGATTGGGTTTTCAAAATGGCAAGCAGCCTTCAAACTGCTCCCGATATGAATGCTTCTATTGTCGACTGGACGCGACATGTAAGTTCGATCCCCCTATTATGTAGGTTTCTATTGTGTCGAGGCCGCTGCTATTGTTCAAAACGTACCCATTATTGCTCAGTCGCAAGGCTAATTAACTTTTGATCGTCATTTAATAGCTAAACAACGGTTTTTAAAACCAAAAGTAGTAGCAGTAAATTATATTACAAATGTACACAGAAAAGCACGAACATAATAACACAAGTGACGAGTCATTAAAAATTTCGAGAATGTATTTTAAATTCTTGGTAAGATCCAGTAGATTTTTTTGTGTTGACCATACATTCTTCTTCTTCTTCTTATCGTGTCAATGCCACACGGTTACATTAATTTTGAATAAAAGGTTGCCACCTCGACTGCACTTTCTGTGGCACCGTTGAGGTCTTCCTTTGTGCAGGTGTTTGGGCAAAAAGGGCACACCAACAGGTGCGGCATGGATTGCGCTGAAGCACCGCAGTCACAATGTGCATATCAGTGTGACCATACAGTAAGAAGTACTCAAACTATAATATGGTTTTTTTTAATAAATCACACTAATCACATCACACTATCACACTAATATTATAAATGCGAAAGTTTGGATGTTTGGATGTTTGGATAGATGTTTGGATGGATGTTTGGATGGATGTATGTTTGTTCCTCTATAACTTGACAACCACTGAACCGATTTGGCTGAAATTTGAAACATAGATAGATAATGATCGGGAATAGGACATAGGCTACTTTTTATCCCGAAAAAATGCATGGTTCCCGTGGGATAAACAAAATAGTAGTCCACGCGGGCGAAGCCGCGGGCGTCAGCTATGACTCCCGCGAATAATGACCGGGAATAGGACATAAGCTACTTTTTATCCCACACATGGGTTCCCATGGGATAGCAACGGGGTAAAACGTTCCTACGAAAAATACACTTTCACGCTAAATGTATCGAACAGATTTGGATAATATTTTTAAAACACTAATATCATACTAATACTAATTACTAATAATATTATAAAAGCGAAAGTTTAGATGTTAGGATCCATCTTTTTCTTAGAGAACCGTTAGCAAAACCAAAGTGTTACATGTTAAACTTGTCTAAAAAATTAAGGAAGCTCGCTTCGCTCGCATATTACTTTAAGTATTTTACGAGCAAATTAATTTACTGTTAGGAACCGACAACCATCCATCTTTTTCTTAGAGCCCCGTTAACAAAATCAAGTGTCACCATGTTGTATTTGTCTAAAAAATTTCCGCTCGCTTCGCGAGCTGGAAAAGCTCGCTTCGCTCGCTAACCTCAATGCTCGCTTCGCTCGCATATTGCTTTGATGAACAAATTGATTTACTGTTAGGCACCGACAACCATCCATCTTTTTCTTAGAGCCCCGTTAGCAAAATCAAGTGTCACATGTTAAATTTGTCTAAAAAATTTCCGCTCGCTTCGCGAGCCGGGGAAGCTCGCTCCGCTCGCATATTACTTTGATGAGTATTTTACGAACAAATAATTTACTGTTAGGAACCGACAACCATCCATCTTTTTCTTAGAGCACCGTTAGCAAAATCAAGTGTCACCATGTTGTATTTGTCTAAAAAATTTCCGCTCGCTTCGCTCGCATATTACTTTGATGAACAAATCAATTTACTGTTAGGCACCGACAACCATCCATCTTTTTCTTAGAGCCCCGTTAGCAAAATCAAGAGTCACATGTTAAATTTGTCTAAAAAATTGGGGAAGCTCGCTTCGCTCGCATATTACTTTAAGTATTTTACGAGCAAATTAATTTACTGTTAGGAACCGACAACCATCCATCTTTTTCTTAGAGCCCCGTTAACAAAATCAAGTGTCACCATGTTGTATTTGTCTAAAAAATTTCCGCTCGCTTCGCGAGCTGGAAAAGCTCGCTTCGCTCGCTAACCTCAATGCTCGCTTCGCTCGCATATTGCTTTGATGAACAAATTAATTTACTGTTAGGCACTAACGACCATCCATCTTTTTCTTAGAGCCCCGTTAGCAAAATCAAGTATCACATGTTAAATTTGTCTAAAAAAATTCCGCTCGCTTCGCGAGCCGGGGAAGCTTGCTCCGCTCGCATATTACTTTGATGAGTATTTTACGAACAAATAATTTACTGTTAGGAACCGACAACCATCCATCTTTTTCTTAGAGCACCGTTAGCAAAATCAAGTGTCACCATGTTGTATTTGTCTAAAAAATTTCCGCTCGCTTCGCTCGCATATTACTTTGATGAACAAATCGATTTACTGTTAGGCACCGACAACCATCCATCTTTTTCTTAGAGCCCCGTTAGCAAAATCAAGAGTCACATGTTAAATTTGTCTAAAAAATTTCCGCTCGCTTCGCAAGCTGGGTAAGCTCACTTCGCTCGCATATTACTTGAAGTATTTTACGAGCAAATTAATTTACTGTTAGGAACCGACAACCATCGATCTTTTTCTTAGAGCACCGTTAGCAAAATCAAGTGTCACCATGTTCTATTTGTCTAAAAAAATTCCGCTCGCTTCGCGAGCCGGGGAAGCTCGCTTCGCTCGCTGACCTTGATGCTCGCTCTGCTCGCATATTACTTGAAGTATTTTACGAGCAAATTAATTTACTGTTAGGAACCGACAACCATCCATCTTTTTCTTAGAGCCCCGTTAGCAAAATCAAGAGTCACATGTTAAATTTGTCTAAAAAATTTCCGCTCGCTTCGCGAGCTGGGTAAGCTCGCTTCGCTCGCATATTACTTGAAGTATTTTACGAGCTAATTAATTTACTGTTAGGAACCGACAACCATCCATCTTTTTCTTAGAGCCCCGTTGGCAAAATCAAGTGTCACGTCATGTTAAATTTGTCTTAAAAATTTCCACTCGCTTCACTCGCGTATAACGTTGATGAACAAATTAATTTACTGTTAGGCACCGACAACCATCCATCTTTTTCTTAGAGCCCCGTTAGCAAAATCAAATGTCACATGTTAAATTTGTCTAAAAAAATTCCGGGAAAGCTCGCTTCGCTCGCTGACCTCGATGCTCGCTTCCCTCGCATATTACTTTGATGACTATTTTACGAACAAATAATTTACTGTTAGGAACCAACAACCATCCATATTTTTCTTAGAGCACCGTTAGCAAAACCAAAGTGTCACATGTTGTATTCAATTAAAAAACCCGCTCGCTTCTCTCGCATATTACTTTCTTATTCTTATGAATATTTTACGAGCAAATTAATTTACTACGACAACCATCCATCCTTTTCTTAGAGCACCGTTATCAAAATCAAGTGTCGCATGTTGCATTTCTTTAAAAAAAATCAGCTCCCACCGCGGGTAACACCGCGGGGCACAGCTAGTAAATAAATAATGCTGAACATTATTCACACAGCATCATGAGGCTAGAGCCAAAGGAAGCAGAGCTTATGTTATGAGAAATGCATGACTGATTTACTAATTGTAGACCTACTATTTTTTGTAAGCACATACATATTAACGATAAAAACAATTCAAATTATTATATTTATGTTTTTTAATGGTATGAAAAGTGTTTTAAAATGGTTTTGTTTGAAGCTTTACATTATATTAGGTATAGTAGTGAGCTTATTTAAGTTTATATCTGACTTTTCTAGAATTAATTCACTCCTAAATTTTCTTTTATTATTTTACTTTTGCTCCAATCCCTTACCGCAAGTAAACGCCTAAAAGTTTTTAAAGCCGAATAAGTTTGAAATTGAAAGGTATGAAACGTTTAAAGTAGGTATATAAAATTCAATTTGAACTATAATCAAACTTGAACTATAAAAGTTCTCCTATAGTTTCTAGTATAACTTTTATACTAGAAGTTATGTTTAATTTTGTCCTAGATTTATATCAACCCACAGAAAGTTTATAGTTTTATGATATTGTTAGAAAATAAAATGAAATAGAGCTACTAATAAAACTAAATTGACTTGAAGCAAGTTGACTTGAGTGCTGAGATTGGTTTTACCAGAATATTGTTTAGTAATGTTTTGATAGTTTTTCATCAATGTTGAAAACTATCATCATCATTTTTTTTATTCGCTTGTGCCTCCCTGTAGCGACGGTAGATAGTAGTATGTAGACGATTCTGGCTATCCAAAAGCCGGGAGCCAGGAGCACGTCCTTAAACCTGGCAGCCACCCGGAGCACGTACGACTTGAAGTTGGTCTCTCTTGTAAAATCCAGCCGCTTTAAACCATGTATGACTACTACAGGCGTAAGCGGTTGCCTGATTCGGCATTAGCTCCTCTCTTCCACATACTGACGTATGCTTTACTTAGTAGTAGTCGGGTCCAGTCAGGATATATATGTATGCCAATGGTCGGCTCACTTAACAGTTTGCAGGGCGAGCCTAGCATAGCGGGGATATAGACCCCTCGCAAAATCGAGAATCAAGAAACGAAAAGGCCTACAGGGGGAATATAGTCATGTTCATTTATTTTATTTATATATTTAGCACATGTACCAATAAAAAGATGTTTGCAAATAGTATTAATAAGATTTTACATTCAAAAGCATTCCAAGTTCTTAAAATATTCGCAAGTAATTCATAGAACCAATCCATTCAGATAAAAGGAAAGGTAATGCACACTTTCAACAAAGAAACTCGCAAATTGTAAGCGAACCGAGCTTACCGAACAGGGACTAGCATTTATTCTGTTGGCATACAAACTTATTCCATGAACACTTATGACCATTTTCAATAACGTATCTATATGACATGTGGTTTCACATTAACATTATACTAGCGGACGCCCGCGGCTTCGCCCGCGTGGACTACTATTTCTTATCCCACGGGAACCGTGCATTTTTTTGGGATAAAAGTAAGTCCTATTCCCGGTCATTATCTATCTACATTCCAAATTTCATCAAAATCGGTTTAGTAGTTATGGAGATACGTGGGAACAAACATTCACACACACGGACTTTCGCCTTTATAATATTAGTAGGATAGTAGGATAGGATAGGATTGGTTAAGAAAGTTTGAATGCACTGTTTTTGTTTTCGGGAGCGGTTCTTTTACAACCTGTATGTACCAAACCTAGGTACTCAGTATCGATAGTGAGATGGACGGCGCTACGCCCTCCAATAAACATAAAACTCGGGCACGTCGCTGAGTAAGAGCCGCAAGTTTTCGGTCTCGTTATCCGACGGACGTGCTGATAGATTTAACACTGCAAATCCAACGTATTTGTTGGTAACACTGATGAAAATACCTATGTACCTACGATCGTGCTGTTAGTAAGGGGGCACACGGCGTTTTCTGAAGCACGTTTTCGAGCAGCGCGTTTGCACCGCGTCTGTATCGATATAAACGCGGGTTCGCAGCACGTCTTTATCGATATAAACGCGCGTTTTATCCATACAAATGTTAACCGGGAGTGGGCACACTGCATTTTTTGAAGCACGTTTATGAGCAGCGCGTTCGCATCGCGTTTGTATCGATACTAACGCGCTTCAAAAATCGCAGTGTGCCTACTACCTAAAATCACTACACAATATGTCTGATTAGTGAAGAAAAATTTATATAAATACATTATTTATGGAAAATCTTCTATGTGTTTGCGCTACAGAGAAAGCAAAAGAAACTCACATACACACTACCTACACCAGAGGCGTGATTCAGATGTTCTCGGAATGAATGCATTCCAAATTTGGAAAGAGACGTTTCTTCGCTGAACGTCAACTCTCCGACTGAAATCATCGAAACGAATGCTAATGGTAAGCATCCACAGGCTCGCATCGCACGCAGCGGACGGATCGCATCAAGCGGATTATTATCTGTGTAATGCGATGCGTACGATGCGGACAGGTGGACGCACTTATATGAGTTTCTATACAAATAATACTACGATCCGTTGCGTGCGATGCGTCCGAAGCGTACGATACCGACATGTGGACGCTTACCTTAATTCGGAAGTCTGAATATGCAAGTCTCTAAAAATGCAATAGATCTAAAGAAATGTTTTGTGGGGCTACATAACTATGTCTGAGTCACAGAACATAATAAAAAATTAAACTGATCACATTTACGTCTAAATGGAGTTAGGGTTTATTTCTTGTGTTTGTCAATAACATTTCAAAAATACCTCACCGAAAAGTTATTTCATTAATCAATTTGCCATCGGATACCAAATAAAAATAAACTTATTTATATTAAACAACTTCTCTAGAAGAGCAATCAAGGGTGCCGTTTCTTTCATTCGAGCATGAAATCTTATAAGAAAAAAAAAAATTACCTAAAATTAAATATGATCACGACAATATCCCCAAGGTGCAGTAGACATTCTCTCAGATCTTGAGGCATTTAAGATCCTTTGAAGATATCTAAGGGGATAGTCAGAGGTATGTCTAAATACATATTTAATGCCCACATTTTTGCAAAAGTTGGCATTCCATACGTGACACGTTGCAAGCATGTCACCGCTAATAGAAAGCTGAACGGTTTTCTCACGATGTTTTCCTTCACCATGTAGTATTATAATTTTTATAATTTTAATTACACATTATAATTTTTTTAACGAAAAATCCATTGATGCACTGCGGGATTCGAACCAATAACCTCCGGATTGAAAGTCCAGGTACTAATCCACTCGGCCAATACGGCTCTGTAACAAAAGTACCTACACATAAAAGTTTGGTAATAATATTGTTTGTCCGCAGAACGTGCTCTCAATGGCAGGAGAAATATACGTGCAACTGCAGCAGTGGCCGATGGCAGAGCACAGCATTCTGGCTGCTCTGGACGTGGAGCCTCACCACATCGCCACACACATCACTCTGGCACAAATTGTTGCCAGAAATGTAAGCAATATTATTCAACACAGCAACAATATTATTCAGGTCATATAGCATGCAGAACAGATGGCCGATGGGGCCGAATAGTTCTCGAGTGGAGGCCACGGACCAGCAAGCGC
The DNA here is from genome assembly GCA_958496255.1 of Camptogramma bilineatum. Lineage (NCBI taxonomy): Eukaryota > Metazoa > Arthropoda > Insecta > Lepidoptera > Geometridae > Camptogramma > Camptogramma bilineatum. The sequence goes on along the minus strand of OY292463.1, from coordinate 3,089,589 downwards.
AGTGTTGGACGTCCACCGACAAGATGGACAGACGACCTTCTAAAAACTGAAGGTCAGCAATGAATGCAGGCCGCTTCCAACACATGAAAATTTTTGAGGGAGGCCTATGTCCAACAGTGGAGGTCCTACGTCTGAGATGATGATTATTCAACAAATCAGTCAGCAGTTTCGTACTATATAGACCTTGTATAAAGCGTGTATTGGTTGCGATTGAGGCTTAATATGTGGAGCATAGCAAGAGGGAATCTGTAGTCTACGGGAAAGGTACATGTTAGAAGCACTGGAAAGAAGTCCATCCATAAATCAATCACACTTAATTTATTCTTCATACCATCCCCGTTTAAGTGTGTGAGTATGTAGGTAACTTGTACGTACTCAAATCATTTCAACGTAACCTTTTTTAGTCTTTATTTCTGCATTTTCTTTAATTCCACAACTTTATTTATTTTTTAAACATTAATCAGTTTCTATGCAATAACCAAATATATATTTTTTTGACGGAATTTGATATGAATCCATTTGTACCAATGAGCATCACTCATTTCACCATGTTAATAAATGTTTTTTTCACAGGCAAGTAGAAGTTTGGAAGCAGAAAGGTGGTTCAAAAAGGCGTTGACACTTGCGCCAAATGATCCATCAGTGAGAGATCAGTTTGGTAAGTAAATACATTCTAGAACTAACATCCTATACTCTTTTGTGTAGTTTTTGTCTTTTTTATCTCTCTATGCCTAATAAATACCACCACAATGTGGAGAGAGAGACATTACGTGACATTACAAAGTGCTACGAAGTACTATATATTTGTTGCTACGGAATGCTGCAAAGTGCTACGGAGTAGTAAGCAGTGCTACGCAATTATACAGTGTTATTAGGTTTCCTAAAAAAAAAAATTAAGTAACAAAATTTCATGATCACTACTTAAAAAAAAGGAGAGAAGAGTTTTTCGCCACTCTCAGTAGGCCTCTCGATCGACTTTCTTTCTCTTAGTTAAAAAATATTGAACTAAGTAATGAAAATTGATTTATTACCAGGCATGTTCCTACGATCACAACGTCGACTACGAGAGTCAGCAGAACAACTAGTAGCAGCGGCAAAGTTGATGCCAAGTGACGCAGCACGAGCGGCGGCGGCGGCGCGGGCGCTGCGTGACGCGCGACGTTGCCGCTCCGCCGAGCGCTGGTACGCACGAGCTGTGCAACTCAGCCCTGACGTGAGTACTTAACCTTGACCCAACTACCCACCCACCCCTAGGACGCCGAAGACAAACAGGAATAACCCAGACCTAGGAAAACAGTGACGTGGTATGATGCGCGACGTTGCCGCTCCGCCGAGCGCTGGTACGGATGAGCTGTGCAACTTAGCCCTGACGTGTGTATTCGAACTTTAGGCAAACAGTGACGTGGTACGACGCGCGACGTTGCCGCTCCGCCGAGCGCTGGTACGCACGAGCTGTGCAACTCAGCCCCGACGTGAGTACTCGACTTTACGCAAACAGTGACGTGGCACAATGTGCGACGTTGCCACTCCGCCGAGCGCTGGTACGCACGAGCTGTGCCACTCAGCTCTGACGTGAGTACTCGACCGTTAGGAAAACAGTGACGTGGTATTTTGTGTGACGTTGCCTCTCTGCCGAGCGCTGGTAGGTACTCACGAGCTGTGCAACTCAGCCCTGACGTGAGTACTCGACCTTTAGGCGAACAGTCACTTGGTACGACGCGCGACGTTGCCGCTCTGCTGAGCACTGGTACGCACGATCTGTGCAACTCAGCCGTGACGTACTCGCTTGATGCCGAGTCAGACTCAGCGCGACTCAGCACGAAGCTCGACTTTGCCAAGCGATAGAATGCAGGAATAGCATCAAAATAATCAGACTTTGACATTTAATCTAGGTGATTTATGTATGCTGGAGTGCCTAGGTCCATTGTCAACATCACCATAAAGCATAAACTTCATCAAAATTCCACCGGATGCTACACATGAGCTGTTCATGTTCAATTCATCCCATCCAGTCCATTGTCATGCCAAAAGCTCAAAATAGGTTTAACTACGCATTTATTCATATAAATTTTTGCTTCAAGAGCTTTTTATTTCAGTTTTGCGGATATATCGAAAAAAGGATGCAAAAAAGCATGCCAAGCACAGATGATTTTAAATCTAACTTCACATCAAACTTCGTTTTTGTTGTGTTTTCATTTTGTTCTACAGTTTGTTGAAACAGACTGTATGAATAATACTAGTAGCCTTTTGAAATGCACAACATTAATATCAATGAACAAACTCATTAAAAACTTCACTATAGAATGGAGCTCGGCGCAAAGTTGCATCACCAACATGCAATGGGAAGCTTCAAGTATAATTAAATTAATTATTTCTACTACATTTCAAAATGAAAGCTAGTTTGGATGTTTATTACCAAAACAAACACAAAACACTCTCTTGGGTGGTATGTCTAATACGCTGTATGTTTTGTGAATAAATATATTTTTTTGTTGCGATAATTACCTACCTACCTGTATTTGTTATTTCAGTACCTATATTCAGTTATTATTAAATTTTAAACGAAACCTATTCATCTTAAATAACGTACTTAGCCCAAAACTACATTTAATATTTTCTATTCCGTAGAAATCAGAAATAATGAATACCAAGTCACCACCTCCCGCAGACCAACAAAAAAACTCAAACTCAAACAAACAATTTATTCATCAGCCACAGTCAGAGAGAGAGAGAGATCAGAGTGAGAGAGATATATCGACATAAGTCACATTTCATCCTCCAATCTACAAATCGACAATTGAAAGGCAAGCCAAATGTACCCACGCAACACAAGAAATCCTGACAGAATTGTACTTCCCAGAATACCACGAACTGAACTTTTTAAAAATAATTGTAATGTTATGTGTGGTACAATCTTTAATGCACTGCCTACCAAAATAAAAAAAAACTTCCAATGAATAAATTTATTAAAGAGCTACGACTCTGGCTAATTGAAAAAATATTTTATAGTTTAGAAGAATTTTTAAATTGATTTATTATTGTATATTTTGGTTATAATTATTATTTAATTTTATTCTTTTTACTATTTTGACATTTCATTTTGTATAATGATTGTAATTCGGTATTTAAGTTAGATTTAATTAATTTCGATATTTTTTTATTTGCATCCCAGAACTTATGGGGAATGTGAGATCCAAAATTATTTTAAGACCTTTTTATGTAAGTACCACATTGACGCATGAATAAATGAATAAATGAATAAATGAAATATTGGGCAATTATTGTAGTCCCGCTTAAATTGGTGGAAACTGAACTCAGATCATTTTACCAACATAAGCTGACCCAGTAAATTAGCACGATGCATCGTTTTTGGTTTCAAGAGTTGGGGTCTAGATCATAACGCACCTCCAGAATAGAAGTGACTCAAATCAAAAATCATGATTTTTGAGAAATCCGATAAATGGCCGTTTTCCGCGGGAGAGGGAGGAGAAACTGCCGAAATAAAAGAGACGCAGCTATTATGTTTTTCACATTCTAACCAAAAAGTGACAGTTTTTTAAGAACTAGCAGATAGTTTTTTTTTTCCTGAGTCTTTCTACATATTCAAGTAATTTTTCTAATTTTTTGAATTGAGTCACTTCTATTCTGGAGTTTATATTAAAAGTCGAAACACTATCCTACTCGAGCAAAACAACTTTCTATGGTCACTAGCCTGAAATAAAAGGTAACTTGGTTATGAAACTAAACCGCAGGCATTAACTAGTTTTAAGCGAAAGTCTCTCACAATGTGCAAACTTAATAATCCACTAATTTTTAGTCTAACATTGAACAAATGGTTCCCAAAGTCAAACTAAATAAAAGCCCCGGCGTTACTGAATTTAATTAAATTACTAACTATGTTTTTATTGTTCTTGCTCTCATTTATCCGTTACTAAAATAATTTAGTTACTTTTTGTTGTAGCAAACATTAAATTATATAAACCCCAAAAATATGAACTCTGGTTTTGGAAACATTATTTAAGTAAATATTTACTTCGTATGTTTTATGTATATATACCACATATGTGCTTATAAAAAAAAACAACCATAATTATGACTGTTTCTGAAGGTACTGTGTGTTAACAATAACACAAAATCATAATTATTATAGACTAGTGAACGACCGCGGCTTCGCCCGCGTAGACTACTATTTTTATTCCACGGGAACCATACATTTTTCCGGAATAAAGAGTGTATGCCTATGTGTTATTACAGAACCTAAACTAACTACGTTTCAAATTTCATCAAAATCGGTTCAGTAGTTATGGGAATACGTGGTAACAAACATTCACACACACACACGGACTTTCGCCTTTGGTATTGTTTCCCATTTTTGTTCGGAAATCAAAGAAAATAATGCAGAGAATAATCATGAAGTTGGTTACAGGATGCAGAATACCATTCAAATCTCGGTGCTATCCTACATTTGAACGGAAAATACGCAGCAGCCGCATCATCATACCGTCGAGCTCTTCAACTACAACCAAACGACGAAATAACCATCACCAACTTAAAACGAGTGCGGGCACTTATGACCCAGCGCAGAAAATAAACATGTCAATTGCCAAATATAGAAAAAATATATTTATCTATCGTTTACTGACTGAATAATAGAAGCAACGAAAGTTTTGTTCTGATAATGTTTTTTTTATACGTTATTTGAGGAATAAAAATGTCATCGATAGATATAGATGGCAACATTTCACCGATATCAATTTGTACGATTATGAAGCGTCAATTTATTTCGCAATGTACCTAATTGAAATAGTAGATCAATTTAATTGGTTCGTTAGTTACTTTTATAGTCCCTCCAGACTCTCGAGAGAAGGCTCGGCGAGAAGTCTCGCCGAGCTATCCACACTCTCAATTTTTCTCAGTCGTGATGTTTGAAATCCTTTGTCTCGGCCAAAAATACGACATCGATCGGAGAACAGGCGAGCCCGAGAACGAGAAGGCGAGAAGCTCCTCACACTCACGCTTCTCGGGTGTTCTCGGGGTTTCTCTCCGAGAGTCTGGAGGCCCTATTAAAGGGTCGAGCTCGATAGTGAAGAAATTGTTCGTCGTCAGGTCAATAATTTAGAAACCTACTAACTTTGCTGAAGTTCAAAAAAGTTACAAAGACATATTGCTCATGCTCATTCAACGCCGTGATGATGCTTACACTCTTCGCATGGAAAGGTAAGAAAAAATGAGGTAGGCAAAACTTCAAAAAAAACTTTACATCATTTTTTTTTCTGACAAGTGAGTTCACTGTTTTCCATGAAATTTCTACGCGGTTGCTAAAAGCTGTCACGCATCCAATAATATGAATAAATATGCGCAGGCAATAAATCTGGACCTAAGGTGCATATATGGTCGAATCTAGAAAATGATAGGTTTTCAGGAGAGCAAAAAGAAAATTCAGAAACATATTTAATACCTATATAACTTTATAAACTTTATAAACTTTTAAAACTTTATAGACTTTATAAACGTCAATGACTACTATTGATAGCGACGCGCAATTTCTAGCGGCCAGTTTCAATATTAATTAATAAATTCTTTCTATTTGTGGTTCTGCGTACAGCTGTGGTTAGATATTTGACATTTTTAACCGAGTTCCAAAAAGGAGGTTCTGTTTAAATATAAGTAATCAAAATCCAGAATAAGCAAAATAACAGAAATAATGAATATTGAAACTGGCTGCAAATAACACTCAATTACTATATTTTAGTTGTTTAAATTTAATTATTGGTAAATAATAATAAAACTGACAAAACTATTTAGATACTTAACGAATTTGTTTTTCGGTAAATTTTTCAGTTTTAAAACCACGAGTTGGTTTTCATTGTAACGTTAAAGTAGTTAGAAGTTTATTACCAATGTAAATACATTTTAATACTAAATAAATTTTATACCTACTTGAATGCAAACATAATATAATGTAATAATATATCGCAAAGTAATCATGTTGTGACTGTTGCACACTTATGTCAATTAGGCAACAAAATGATAAAGTAAATGAACGAAAAAACCAATGGACAAAATAAATATCAAGTAGGTAATTTAATTTTTTTAAGAATTTAGGTCGCATCGATTAAAAAAAAACTATTTCCGTGAAACTAAAAAAATATGTGCCGCGCCTTTCGTGTTTTGAACAGCAAAAATAGCATATTGAAAAAGAGGCAATCTTTGCTGTACTTTTAAAAGTGCTATTGTAAAGTCAGTTATCGTTATAGCTTTGTGTTTATAAAAGTTCATCTACGATGAGGAAAAATATTATTTTTAATAAAAATTGCCTAAATATCCTAAGTGTGCAAGAGCAGGTTTGGGGGAATAATTCTTCTCTTGTTATTTTCGTCTCGTCTTCCATTAAAATTTGTAAATTTATTTCCTTTAAAATATGTAAATTATTTCTAATAAGAGATAGGTTAACAAATTGTATGCTTTTTTGAATAGGCTAGATTTAGTTACATTTACAAAAATATCGTTCCAATGTATCCGTTCTTCATCATAGTAAACTGAAAAATAATCGTAACTTATATTATTTAGCGTTATTTATATTGAAAAATATTATAATAATTCTGCCGTCACAAGAAATAACGTTGCAACTTGTTTTTTGTTCTTATTCGAAATTATAAATTCTATTTTTTCATGATGATAGCATACTTATAATGTTTCTATTCCTTCTATTTGTCTTGCCATTTCTGTTTCACTGATTGATTTCAGAATCTGAAACATATCTATTTTATGTACTTATTTTATGTAAATAAAAATATCATTCATTATTGTTATTTACTATTTACGAAATAATTGTGTAAATAATGTTGACTAAGTTATGCATAACGATATAATAGTTGTATTTTATATTTCTATTTGAATATTATGCGTTGTTTTCTTCTCACATCTGTGACAATAAACGTAACGTACGCTTTGTAGTAATAGTGATCTGCCAAATGAATTGAATAAGTTTGATTTTGAAACTGCTTTTTTAAATAACTGCTTTTTCTCGGGGCCATCTCATTAGATTTCAAAGCTCCTAAGTAATAAAATAACGAATGGAAAACCCCTAGTTACGACCCTGAATCCTGAAAGGATCTTTACAAGGGATTACGTATTTTTTATGTTTTGAATGAAGATGCTTGCCAGAATAGAACCATAGTTCTTTTAGTTAAGACAAAACTGTTTTTATATTTTATCTAGTATGAAATAGGTATATACAAAAATAGACCCGAAAATGAGGACTTGGGAGGCATTTATAATAAAGATATTTCAAAGTTGCGTTTTTTGGAACGATTACATAAACAATTACATGAAAATATGCAACAAAAATTATTATAAAACTTGTTTATTGCAAAATTGTTATTGTTTACTTTACATTCCATTATTTTAAATCATTGTTGCCTTGCACTGTCAAGAACACAATGAGTTACCTACCTATTAAAATGCAAGAACCGGTATAAAGTATATTGTTTAAATATTAAATAATGAGCGAAGCTCCTTTTTGTTCGTATCTATTGTTTGCGTAAAATAAACTTATTATTCCAACCAATTAACTTTTAATACCATGTAACGTGTGCTACTCAAGTAAAAAACAAATAACCGTGAGGTCATATTACAAGGAATTCATTAAACATATCTTAGGAATAAAGACACGACAACAGCTACTGAAAAAGCTTACGTAAACTTTTTAATTTTTCGTGTTCAGTAAACTTTTTTAATTTTTCTAATGTAAATGTCGAGTCACGAAAATTGGAAATTTTGTACTTGTGTCTCTGTTCCTACGATACGTCGAAGTATTGACTAGGTATAAGCTATGAAAACATGCATGCTCTATGAACTACAAATTAATTTATTGCCTATAAAGGCTTTTATAACTAAGGAATTGTAATACTCACTTATGGTTTGATACATAGAGTTATAGGTATGTATATTATACGTTATGCAAGTAAACCTGCAACATCCCAAAGTGATATTATATGTTGGTAATTTTGTAAATAAAAGCTTCAATATTTTATCTATTTTATTATTTTTTCTCAATGAACCCCTTAAATAAAGTGTATTCCTAACCTTATCGTTTTTCTTCACCATTTCCTTAAGCTTAAAATTGGAAAAAAGATTTTTTTTAAATATACCTACTAAAAAACTACTACGCTTCCTTTATCTATATTTGACTAATTTTATTAATTATATGTGACACCACCTAGAGAACCCTTAAAAAAAAAACAATTTTCAAAATCGGTTCATAATTAAAGAGAACATAAAAAGAAAAGCATACATACCGTCGAACAAATCTCTTTTTTTTAGAAAGTCGAATTAAGAAGATTACGAATATGCATGGCCCGTCAATCGATGAAATGTCGATATTATAATAATTGTAGTACGTTCAAAGAGCCGTGTCGGCCGAGGGGTAAAGTCCCATGACTTTCAATCCGAAGGTCGTGGGTTCGAATCCTAGCCTTGCATCAATGGATTTTCCATTTCGAAAAATGTATATGCGCATTAACACGAGCTCTAAACGGTGAAGGAAAACAGGAGAAAACCCGCGGCTTAGTCAGCCCCACATGTATTGACCATGTCTTTCCTGTGGATATGGCCGGTAAGCTGAGAGAATGGTGTAGGTGCTGGGCAAGCCTACTCCATCTCAACAATGTCCCAGGCACTACAGTGTCCTGATAAGTGTAGGCAAAGATTGCCTCCTGACACTGTATAATCATTTAGTAAAGATGTAAAATACGTTCGCATTCTAGGTATAACCCTCTGTATTTGTTATGGCGGCTCCTCACTTGGCTTAGCGTATTCGTGAGTCGATATTGTTGTGTTTGCCTTCAAATAATCAAATATTTCAAATACCGTCAAATACGTCATCCACACATGGACTTGTACGGGCAAATTTGCTATTTGCGTTGTTTGCCATATTCGTGCAAATAAAGCAAATACAATCAAATAGACCGTCTACACATTGCTGTATTTAGACAAATAATGCAAATACACGAACACGATACGCCAAGTGAGGAGCCGCCATGAGATATGTCAGTGCACCCAAACATTGAAGGAAAACAGAGGAAACTGACTGTACGGTCAGCAACTAAAATCGAAGAATAACAGTTTCATCATCAATTCTCTCATTAAAAAAAAAACATGAACACGACTGTATTCCCAAGGTGCGGTAGACATTTATAGATCATTTGAAGATATCTAAGGGGGTAGTCAAAGGCATGTCCAAACACATTTGGTACATTCCCACATTTTACAGAAGTTACCATTCCATACGTGACAGGTTGCCCATCGACGCTATTAGAAAGCTAACTGGTTTTCTCACGATTTTTTTTCACCGTTTAGAGCTTGTGTTAAAGAGTATTTAAATTTTTGGAAATGAAAAACCTATTGATGCACGGCCAGGTTCGAACCCACGACCTTCGGATTGAAAGTCGAGGCACTAACTCAATCGGCCAACACTGCTCACCTTGCATTCTACCTAATCCCGCCTAAGTAATTTATTTATTTATTTATTCACATATAGCATATAACATTACAGTAGTCCAAATCGTTATATCTATTTAAAGAAAACACTTACATTTGAACTTTGAAGCTAATATAACAGGTTCCCTTCCACCACTCTCCCCAATCTCTCGGCATCTCCTTAATGCGTTCAGTGCCCAGTTTTGTTGCTGACGTTCCATGGCGCTTAGCTTATCAAACTAAATTAATACTGGCTTAGGCTTGTTAGTGATATTGATTCGTTTTCTAAAAAGTGACGACCGTAATATAACGATCATCTATTCTAATTTAAAAAAGCATCTGCATCATTCATTCTTGTTCAGTAAACAGTAGAGCTATGCTATACTAACTTCAAATTCACTCAAGTGACCGAGCCAAGACCGAGCTCACTAAATACGAAAGAATGTACTGTTAGAATTTCGAATAGCTACAAAATTTGAATCTCAAGGGGGATTTAGCTATTAACGTTCGCAATTCCAGAATATTAGCATGATATTTATGCTATTAGATCGTGCTATTAGTCTAGAGGACTACTTTCGAAAACTAAAACTTCAAGAGCTTCTAATCATGAAGCTTCTTATCGAAACAGGAAAAATAACTTGGTAATTTTTATCATACGAGTATAATGCCATCTTTTAGATAACAATTCATGAATAAAAATAACATTCGTTTTGATTATGTTTTGCTTTTTTGGATAATGTGATGCCTTTTTCTAGTTTCGGTATCTACTGTCAGGCTTACCTACAAGAAAAAAAAATTAATTATCCTGTAATACGATTCATATGATTCAGTGTATTTAAAGGTGAACTTCTATACACTGATTATAGAAATCTAACCGAAATCCGGATACTTCATACTTCCTCAAAGGTATTATTATACCGCTATATGACGGTCACAGGATTTGAAAAATCTAAAGCTGCTTCTAGGTAGTGCAATTGATTAGTGCGATGTCAAGCTCAAGACGTTTTCAATGCCAGTGCTGTGCCGAGGGTGTTTGTTGGTCTCACGCTGGTTCTTTAACTGACAGTTTTGACACTAGATTGCTGCAACTAGACACTAGTTACTACTGGAGGGAATAGCAAAATGATACGGTTGATACGCACGTGTAGCCCGCGAAAATTAAATTTTCTTATGTTTTTTGCAATGTGCTGGACTGTGTCAGTTTGTATCATGATCAAAAGATGAATTGCACAAATAACTTAATAGGTATTTCTATAATAACCAATAATTCAAAGTTATTGATGACGCATCCACCGTAAATAAATAGCATCAAAAACAGTTCCTGCAGATTTTGGGTTCGATTTCAGAACAAAGTGTGTATTCAACAAGTATTATAAGTACCTATATGGGTGCATGTAATATTATTATGTAGTACCTACACCAATGTGTATTTCTTTCTGTGCTTTGAGGCATCAATAAGACAAAAATAAGCACCCAAAAAATTCAATCTCAAAAATAAATGATCCATTCTATTTTATTCGATTAGGAACATAAAACACAGCAAGAAGATAAAATATATCCGTTTTCAGGCCAGTAATGTAGATTGCGATTACATTTCTTGTGAACTACTAAAATGTGCCATGTCGCCGTTTTTTGCCGCGCGCTCGTTTGAAACACGCCGGCGCGGAGGCGCGTCAAATAGCTCGGAAAAAAGATACTTAGCTCACACCCTTCGTCGTTTTGAACTGTGCATTCGATGTGTAGGTCTACTCGTGTTAGAAGTTACAACGTAGTTTGTGGAAAGTGTACTAAATCATTTGTGAAGTTTTTGACTAAATAATTATGGATTGGAACAAAGTCGTGGACTCGAATACTTATACTGTTTACGTTCAGTTTCTATATTATGTTCATCTGCTGCTTTGTTTATTGTGGTTAGGATTATATTTTTTCATTTTGAGAAAATCAAATCAAATATTTTTTATTTCAGTTTCTTAATCTATTTTGTTACATGGGTTTCAGGCCTCCTTTTAAGTACCTAAAGTAATACCTGTAAGTATAGAAAAGAAGAGTCGGAATGATAGGGACCACGTCCGTTCAACTGAAAATAACTTTGCGATCTATAGACATAATTTGAACAAACTAACGGGACTTTATCGCGTGATTATGTCACTTCAAATGAAGATCTTGGTCATAGCTTTCATTTGAACTGAGAACGGGGAGTCTAGGACGAGTAGTTTTCGAGATATGGCCGTTTCTTCATGTGAAGTGACAGCTGTCAAACTTCAAACCGCCATATCTCGGAAACTACTCGTCCTAGACTCCCCGTTCTCAGGGCGTCGATTCTCGTACCGAACTTTTTATCAACCTCAACCAAAACCTCAACTAAAGCGACTGTTTCCATGACTACTAATAACAAACGACTCAGTTGTGGTGAGGTTTTGAACTTTGGCAGTACAAATTTTTGAAAAGCTATTCTACTATTTCACCAAATGGCTGACATTTAAGAGTTCGAACCAAAACCAAAGCGGTTGTCATTTAATAGAATACAGGCCTGATGGCGAATTGAAAGTAGTTGCGGATTCTACCCTCAATTAGCGACGGTGGCTTCAGTACATAAATCTACCCGTGACTACGAGGGCTGTAACGCACTCGAAACATCGGGAAATAATAAACAAAGGTAATTACGCGATAAAGTCCCTTTAGTTTGTTTGAATTTGACTTTTTGTTCAGTCTTGATGTCACATTGGATAGATAGATAGATAACTCTTTATTGTATCTAACTTAATACTAACACAAGAAAGTGAAAAACTAAATACAGAAAGGTACAATGGGCGGCCTTATCACTATAAACGATCTCTTACATAAAACCTTTGGATGAACAAAAACTGACAAGAAGAAAAAGCACGGTGTCGTCATATTAAGATCAATTACTTAATAGTAATGGATACAGAAGTATCTCTCCAACATTCCTCTAGTACTTCTAAACTGTGTCATACTGTACCCTCCGTGGTAATTTCCCTCACAGATACCCATTATTTCCCACGACTCTCCATGCTGAGATTGTCGACCTCGAGTTTGTAGCTTCTCATCATAAATTTCCTTTGTATTCCGCTGTGATATGCACGGCTGTGATTTTAAATTGACTCTGACTCACAATCTGCTGATCTACTTTTCTCTACATCATGCAAATTCTGGAAGATGTATGAATCTTGTTCATGATGCTGTGTGTTATTAATTATTTAATTAATGTATCAGTTGAAAACTATGTCATTTTACTGAAACATGATTTATCTATAGTAATAAAATGAAGGCGGAAGAGTATGTTTGTTTTTATTTGTATGAACACATTACCAGCTGGTTAAAAAAAAAAAATGTTCGGATGAATTGAGAACCTCCTCCTTTTTAGAAGTCGGTTAAAACTAACAGATCTCGAGTGTTATGGTTGGCAGCACATTTAGCGATTTTTATACTTATTAATGATGTGTTTGCAAAACAAAGTCTGCCTATCAGATCCATTAGTACTTTTGTACAGTCTGAACCTACCACTGTATTATTTACCCAAGTAATTGTTATCAAACAAACAGTTTTTTCAATTGCGTTCGCAAAACGGAGGCAAAACGTTTTGTTTTTGTATTGTCACTTTATATTTGTATCTTGTAGGGACGGACCGTGTTCGGAATACTTAATTTGCAATTGCTAGCCGGTAATAGGTATCGAGACGACGTAATGAAAGCGATGGTCGCAAGCTCGCTTTGCGCATTAATGACACTGTTACAACTGTGCCTGGAATTGTTAATACGGCCCTTTCAAACCATCTGCAAGACGAAATCAATACATGGATCACTTGCTTAAGGTAAGCGTCCACATGTCGGTATCGTATGCTTCGGACGCATCGCACGCAACGGATCGTAGTATTACAGTACGGCCAACGGATCTCGGCGTGCGTGAAGTTAGCCGTTTCGATGCGCAGTGCAACTTTTTCATACAAAATTTTCTACTGCGCAGCGCAGAGCCTGACTTCACGTACGCCTAGATCCGCCGGCCCAACTGTATTTGTATAGAAACTCATATAAGTGCGTCCACCTGTCCGCATCGTACGCATCGCATTACACAGATAATCCGCTTGATGCGATCCGTCCGCTGCGTGCGATGCGGGCCTGTGGACGCTTACTATTAGACGTTCCTGAATGATCGTTGAAGTTAAGCAGCGTTGTGCGCGGTCACTGTTTAGATGGGTGACCGCAAGTGGCATTACGAGCTGAGCGCTAACGTGCTGAGGGCACGTTAAATTGTTGGTCCCGGCTTTTAAGTCGTTAAGCCATGACGGAGGCCTTCAGGCGGCTTAAAAACTCCGTCACCAGACACTTACTTACTTGTACTCGTAAGTAGGATTTGAAATAATGGTAACCTTGGTAAGTTTACCATTAGCCGTGTTGACCGAGGAGGATAGTACCTCGACTTTCAATCTGAAGGTCGTGGGTTCGAATCCTAGCTTGTATCTATGGATTTTTCATTTCGAAAAAAATATATGCGCCCTAAAAGCACTAGCTCTAAACGGTGAAGGAAAACATCGTGAGGAAGCCCACGGGTTAGTCAGCCCCACACGTATTGACCATGTCATTCCTGTGGATTGTTATTATATTCGAAAGCTTTAAGTTGTAATTTTAATTATTTTGCCCAACAGTCGACGATATAGTACCTTGTAAGAATAAAATACACTTTTTTTCTGTCAATAGTACTTTTGACCGGTTACGAATTTCGGCTGTAACATAACAAACGTTTGTATCTATTTGTAGGTATCTAATAAGTAAATTGTTCGAACCAGTTTTAAATCGTTTTGGATTATTTTGCAAATTATGGAAACGTTAAAGCCACATTTAATTGATCCTGTTTCAGATGAAAGCTATCATTGATTGGTTTTCAGAATCGCTGTATCAACATAATTACGTAAAAGTGTGTGTGATTGTGAATATTTTTAATATACATGATACATTAACCTACATGCATACTGGGTGGACTTCTTGAAAAGATAAACGGGACATAATGAGTACTCTAACGAAGATATTTTCCAAATTGACTAGATTTACTATTTTCTTCTTTTATTTATTAACTGTGATCAAAGATCTCTTTGATACCTATATCATCACATTATGAGAATAAGTACCAATTACTTTTCTAAATAAGTACATTTTTACCTAGATCCCCATTTAAACAGTGATAAACTGAATTTCCATCATCATCATTCTCCTGCCCTTATCCCACGCTAAGTGGGGTCGGCACAACATGTTTTTCTCTTCCACTCACCTCTGAACAACTGAATTTCCATCATTTTCGATAAATGCTCATTTGGAATCATGAAGTGAATGACTTATTACCCGACTATTTCAATTTTAGGGATTCTTTTATTACATCCAGAATTAGACAATTAATTTTAAATCTAATAGACGACCGAAATAGGTGCGGGATCAAATCCAAACGTAACCATTTGAACATGATTTCAATTTGGTTTTTAGCATTTTACGTGATCCATTGCAAGTCCACCGAAGCCAATAGGAATACTATTTTGATGATTTCCTCGTGATGTTTTTTTTTTGTGATCTTGAATAAACTATTTTTTTCTCGTAAATAGTGTTCCTAGAGATTTAGAATTAAAATCGAGGCACAATCTCACTAATCTAACTTAATGTTAAATAACATCATTCAATTCAAATTCGACTATAAATATTTTTTATTTATTTAAATTTATTTCACATCCACAAACAAAAATCATTTATTCAGGCCGGAATTCTGTGAACTATAAATTAATTCCACAATCGCATTCACTCAAGCGAGAGATATGCTAGAGTACTCAGATAATTAGTCGTGATCACGTACAGACACTCGTTGCGTCTGCCCCATGATTGTCTATCTTTGATAGGGACCAAAATCGGTTTAAAACTGTCAAATATGACAGTTCTATGACCACGCAAATAGCTCATACATTCTCATCTCAATGAGGCCGAACGCGACAAAAGATACCGATGCGATGGTTTTGACAATTTGAGGTTTGAGACAAGTTAGCTGTTCTTGTTCTAAAACTCAAAAGAATGAATGAAAAGTGTCATAGAAAACCCCAGCATTCATTTGAATGATCTATCATTTGAGTGAACCATCTGATTTCACCTTAGCAAAGCGCTAAGTGCACAGTCGTGGGTTTTATAAAGTCTTGATAAAAAACTATTATATCGTCAAAAAATTACAGATTAAGATCTGTAGGCTCATTCTGTAAACTCACTTCGAACGTCGAAGAGCTGAATCCGCTGTGAGTGAATCTTACTACAAACACTTATAATACATTCTTGCGTATTTAGTGAGCTCGGTCACTTGAGTGAATTCGAAGTGAGTCTAGTACAGAATGCCTCTGCTGTTCGGTGACTCCATTCAGTATATATATAAACAAATAAACATAATTATTTGAATGATGGACATCAATCTTAGTATACCTAATGTAAATTATGTCTACGTTCCCTATAATAAATAAATATCATTGCAACCCATGGTACTTCACGTGGTAAACTCGAATTCTTTGGCCTAGCAAGGCGGTCAAACACAACGGAGTGTCCCTAAGTGCACAGTCGTGTATCGGTTGCCAAATCCTCGGGGGATGGCCGATACTCGATAGACCATGATTCAGTGCATACTGTGCTTTTAATTTTATTTTGTGTCCGACTCCACTTCAATTTATAGCGCTGGACGTTTATTTTGAAGTATTGATCCGTGGATTCTACTGATTATTCAGTTTGTATTGAACGCACAAACTACAAAAGGAATTGAAGTTATGGGTCAAATAAAAGATTTATAAATGTAAATATAAATTTACGTTTTGAGCCGTTGTTTTATTGAAAAAAAAATCCTCTCAACTTAGTAAATAAGAATAAAGAACTTTCAGGTTTTGAAAAATTTAAACAAACTTACACATATTCTTTACTAACTAAACATTTTGTATAATAACGCATAAAGAAAGGCAAGGGATCTTTTAAAGTCCGAAACAAATTTGTTTTCAAATCCTCAAATCCTACAAACCCTTAAAATCTCTTGAAAATCTCTGCAAGCCCAAATCATACCCTCATTTCCTTATAAATATTCGTAGGAAAGAAAATTAGAATTTTCTACGAAATTATTCAAATAAACTTTGTACCTACTTTCTACGAACACTATAGTACTTCGACTAGCAATCATGAATATCTCGGAACCATTTTCGGTAACATTGCTTGTTTTGCTCGTAGCACCGTAGCAAGGCTTCGTAGGCTCGTAGCAGCGTAGCGCCTTGTAGAGCCTACACCCATCTCATCCATCAGGCTTTGTTGTACAACAAACCTTATTACCAATCGGTGGCCGTTCAAGCAGAGAATTGAAATCGTTATGTTACGAGCAAAATTGGAAGCGAATTTAAATAAAAATTGGTGAACTAAGGTGATTTTTTGAGATTTTCGTCTAGGTAGTGACATGTCTCATTGGAGGTAAAGAGGAAATTTTGAAAAAATTGGATGTCATTTTATAGATGAAAACCATTAAAATTCCATTATTTAAATAGTATATTTATGATAGTTAAAATGTAATTGATAAATAAATTAAAGGAGGTCATTCAGACATAATACTGCCTTCGCAGTACAAATATATTATTGTGCTAAGCAAGTAGGTCTCAAGTTGCGACTTATGTGCCTAAGCTTAAAGTCTTGGTTTTATAAAAAAACGGTGACTACAAATTATGGTGTTGAGCGATGTAAATTTTTAAAAGTTATGCTATTTTAAATCACGATTATTATTGGTTCATTCTAAGTATGTATTGACTTGTTTCGATAGTTCTACTTGTTTTGTAGCTACGAGTATGCACGCGACGCGTACGTACGTAAAATATTTTCGTTTCATCTTTGTACCTAACATCTAGACTTTCTTTATATTAACTTAATTTAACTTGTCAGTTACATGTTAAATTAAATTAATATAAATAATCTTAATCGTTTAAATTCGTATTAAATTCATCTTCGAACAACACGAACAATCATCGTTTTCTTTCGTTCACAATAACTGGTGCCCAACGTGGGGCCCAGTCAGTAAGTAAGTTCGTATGAGCAAGTGGCCAACTCTGGTGACGGAGTTTTTAGGCCGCCTAAAGGCCTCCGTCATGCTTAACGACTTAAAAGCCGGAACCGACATTTAACGTGCGCATGGAAGCGCTCAGCTTGTAATATCACTTGCGGTCACCCATCCCAAGAGTGACCGTGCACAACGCTGCTTAACTTCAACGATCAATCAAGAACGTCCAAGAAAGCTTCGCCACGAGCGTTTCAGTTATAGATTAACACTTTCAGTCCGTGTCCGCGATTTGTGAAAGTGTAGATTCGCGCGTGCGTCCCGTGCTTGTAGTGTTAATCTATACTATGTAGTATGTTTTTATGTGCTGTTAGGTTTCCTGTTACTAAATAAATAAATAATGATTTTCTTTCGAATCAGATACTATTAGGCCTGTTATGTTGTTTTAGTATTACAATAAAGATTTGACACAACAAAAATTTGAATTTGAATGTGAAAGAGTTTTTGTAATTGGGTGAGTGTAACTTTTGTTATTATAGTACAGTAAGTAGTTCAAGCTTTAGAATGGATCTCGGTTATGCTCGTGTTTTCCGAATATGGCCGACAGCAGTGTATGATTCCACAAAACAGAATGCGACAGAAGTGCACGTCATTATCAGCGCAGCTTGCAGGGCTTGCAACTAATTTGCTTTTCTTAAAAATGACATTTTTCTTTATTTGTTTGCGATAAAGTTGACCCCGCATCCACACGTTGGGGCCAACGTTGGTCCCAATGCCTCTCACCAACGTGTGGTGCTGACAAAATAGCTTGGCGCCAACGTTGGGGCCAACGTTGGGGCTTGGCCGTGCCGTGTCGGTTTTATCAAAGGAAGTTGGCGCGCCAACGTTGGGGATCCGTCCACACGTTGGCGCTATGCTCAGTCCCGTTTCGACGCGCATCGTGAGCGCACGTGTCGACTGACGAGCGAGAATGTCATCGTATTCCTTATTTATTGTGTTTGTAGAACTATCGGGCTGAAATTTTGCACACTTATAGATTCTCGGTGACAATGAAATATTATGGTATCAACAAGCTGATCTGATGATGGAGTCAAGAGCTGTTCAACAGAACTCCTCAGTAAATAGGCCGATTGAGTTGAAACTCGGCATATTTGTCAAGTTCTGACTACAATGTAATAATATGGTGACAGCGAGCTGATCTGATGATGGAGTCTACTATTTTTTTTATGTTACGGGAACCGTGCAATTTTTTGGGATAAAAAGTAGCCTATGTCCTATTTCCGGTTATTATCTATCTATATTTTAAATATCACCCATATCGGTTAAGTGGTTGTCGTGTTAGAGAGGAACAAACATACATCCAAACATCCAAACTTTCGCATTTATAATATAGTGTGTTGTGTGAAGTGTGATAGTGACATGATGTGATGTGATTGTGATAAAATTGGTATTCAGTAATGTAAAATCACTTAGAGAAATTTCAATTTCTGTATCGGACGCGCAGACATCGGACGTCTGCACGTTGGCTCTGACGGAACAAGACTGGTGTATCGCCAACATGTGGATGGTTCACGAAATCTTGGTCCCAACGTTGGGGCCAACGTTGGTCCCAACGTATGGAGCCGGCGTGAAATAATGAGTAATTTTCATTTCCAAATGACTTTTCGTCAATCGTTTTTGTAATTCTATGCAATAAACCATTCTTTTTATGCTTTTACTGTACAGAAGTAAAATGTGCACTGTGTCGTTTCAACATGTGAGACAGATTGGTTTTCTACCGCTATGAAACGGTGCCATCACTTTTTAGAGATCCTATAAAGTATTTGCTGTCGTATAAAGCATGTTTTGTTATTGGATTTGCCCGAGCTTTTGACTTCATCCTTTGTTTTCTTGTAATACCTAAGCTTCTTTTTCAATTTCCTACGAACAGGCTACCGGAAGATTGAACTCACGTACGCTAAGAAATTACAAAAGACAATAAAAAACAAACACATATGGAATATCCTTTGCCTTTCTACTCTTACAAACCTTCATATTTGTAATATTAGATTACAAATATAAACTTTGTATATGAGTGAACAAATTCAAATGAAACTTGGAAAACTAACTTTGTTTTCATATTGGACAAAAAACAAATACCAACGAAATTTCCTTTTCCTTTCTACTAATATTACAAAATATGGAAGTTTTTATATTTGGAAATTGTCTGACTGAACGAATTTAAGTAAATGTTTATGAAAAAAAAAATAGCTTCATATAGTTCAAATAACTGGTATACTTGTTAACATATTATTTTTACTGAAATGAGAGTGATAAAACATTCTCCGAAACCTTGCTAAAGAGAGGTAAAAAAATATTTTTAATTAAAATTTATTAATAAGACCGCCGATTGTATACCTATCTTAATTAAGTTAGTTTAATTTGTTGTATTGTTTTCCTTTAAATGTGGTGTGCAATAAAGTATTTTCTATCTATCTATCTATTAATATTAAAATTATAATAAATAAAATTTAATTATTAATTATCAATTTGGCAAGGGTTTTTTATCAGTAGTTGACGAATACAAGTATTTTATTCATATCAGTAACAGACAAAAAGCCACACAAGCAAAACTACTGGCAAAAGGCTACGCTGAAACTATTTGAACAATAAAATGGTGCTATAAAATGGAGTTGTATTAGAACATTCGAGAATACGAAATCAAATCCAACAGTTAAAAGTTGGAATACAATTCGCCTGTCCGAAATGTCCATTAAACGTTAGGGAGCAGCCGTGTTGGGTTTTAAGCACGAGACACTAGTGCTATCGAAATACATTGATATCAAACACTTTGACTCTGTTTATGTGAGTTTGAATAATATTTATATAAATAAATAAAAATAAATAAATATTGCTGGACATGTCACACAGCGCCATCTAGCCCCAGACTAAGTAAAGCTTGTACTATGGGAACCAGATAACTGATAGAATACCTAAATACCTTTTGTAAATACATAGAATACTTTATAACACCCAGACACAGAACAAACATCTATGTTCATCACACAAATGTTTGTCCCGAGTGGGAATCGAACCTACGAACTTCAGCGCAAAAGGAAGAGCTAGTACCAACTGAGCTAAGAGGTCAGTCAATTTTAACATAAACGATTATAATGTTCAGTCGAAACATAGACCTTGTCAAACTATTTTTTTATTAGAAGTTAGCAACGTGTTGAAATAACAAACTGTCGAAACTCAAAATAGAATATAATAACACTTTATTGTACCTACTATTTGGTGAAACTAATAAAACTTTTGTCTAGCGCGTAAGATTAAAATCTTGATTAGGTTTTATCGGGGTTCACGAAAGGCCAAGACTGTTGTTATACAAGTATTAAATGAGTTGACGGTGAAGAAAAACATAGTGATGAACCGTGGCTTAGTCAGCTCTACGCTTATTGGCCGTAATTGTCTTTTCAGTGGTTATGGCCAACTAAGTTGACAGGTTAGTTAAGTATTGGGCCTACTCCATTACAACAACTTTCTAGGGCCTAGGCAACTGCTGATACAAAGGAACATTGCCTAGAATCTAGGCAATGTTCCTTTGTGTCAGCAGTTGCCTTTTGAATCTGTATAAATTATCTAGAATAGATATAGGAGCTGTAGTTTACCAACAATTTTGAAAAATCGAATTTTGGTAATAGCGCAGTGAAGTGCAGCGTAAGCGTTGCGTCAATAGCCGGATCCACACCGGACGATCCAAAGCGCTCCGATTGCGCGCGGCATGGAGCGCGCTCCACGGAGCGTAAAGTGTAGACGTGCCACGCACATGGATCGCGCACATGGATCGCGCGCGGCACGTCTACACTTTACGCTCCGTGGAGCGCGCTCCATGCCGCGCGCAATCGGAGCGCTTTGGATCGTCCGGTGTGGATCCGGCTAATGAGATTCTGTTCGGTTTTCGTAGCTTCTGGGCAAAATCAATGTACTAGGCTATGTGTATTATTATTTATAGGCATGATTGTAAGGTAAATTAACTAGTGCTAAGATCACTTTAGAATTTTATGATGCTCTCCGTACGTCATTGTTGGACGATGAGGCCGTATATTTAGCAACTTTGTAAAGTTATTGCAAACATCGTAAAGTGAGCACAATGTTATCATAAAATATTCGCCTCTTATAATATTTCAAGGTGTTTTCATTTCGGATACAAGCTACTCGTAATAAACACCTAGTAAAAGTGTGATGCCGTAAAATTTAACATAAGTATGTGCTAAGCAAAATTTTCGCTAGAATTACTCTGCTTTTTTTGATAGAAGTTCAGCAGGGCGATTCATCACTTCTTGGTATGAATTCCGAATTCAAAAAATGACTTTTCTCTGCTGAAAAACCTTAACTTTCTGAAGAAAATCTTTGAGCCGGATGAATTTTGGGAAGTGTTTTTTTTTTAACTAAAATAACCCCTGCCTGATGTAAAGCAACAGTGCAGTCTAAGATGGAGCACGCTTACCTACAAGGAACTTATTGACTTTCGATTTGAAGACATCCAAATTATACTTTTCTGGAAATACAAACCCCGGCAGTTCTCATAACTTAGTATGAAAAATTTAGACTCAAAGCGCTCAGTACAAACACTGTAAATATCAACCATTATGAATTTCACTACTGATCTTTTATAGTTACTGTACGATCTTCTAATACAGATTAGCTTACGTACAGATGCGTGACAGGTCCATCGCTACTATTACAAAGCTTACTCGTTTTTTTACGATGTTTTCCTTCATCGTGAGTTAAGAATGTGCAAATATGTTTCGAAACGAAAAATCCAATAATATTCGGCCGGGATTCGAACTTCCCTTCAAAAGTCAAGGCACTTCCTACTCGTGGATCGAATTTATTATTTCTATTTGAGTATCCAGATTGTAATTACTTTTTAAATAAATATGATTTTTAGATCCCGCAATATATAAATATACGTGACCACATAATTACTCTAAGTAGATCCTATCGTTTCTCTGTAAATGGTTTTTCCATCTTGCAATCTTATTACAATTTACTAGAGAAGCTCTTTTGCATATTAAGCAGCCGATCCCTCGATGCGATGCATTGCATAAATTAATACAATTATAAAGAATACGTTTTCAGTAGATATAATTTATTTATAACCAGCACAAATATTACTTCAAACAAACGAAATAGTTTAATTTAAAAGGTTTTTACAATAGATAATAGAACAATATTTTTGTAAGATTTGGATGATGAGTAGAGAAGGACAACTGACTTTTCTTCCTCTTAGCTTATGTGTATGAACCTGACCGTATGAGCCGTGTTGGCCGAGGGGTATAGTACCTAAACTTTCGATCCGAAGGTCGTGGGTTCGAATCCTGGCCGTGCATCAATGGATTTTTCGTTTCGAGAAATTTATATGCACATTAACACGAACTCTAAACGGTGAAGGAAAACATCGTGAGGAAACCCGCGGCTTAGTCAGCCCCACACGTATTGACTATGTTTTTCCTGTGGATATGGCCGGTAAGCTGAGAGGATGGAGTAGGTGCTGGGCAAGCCTACTTCATCTCAACATTGTCCCAGGCACTACAGTGTCCCGATAAGTGTAGGCAAAAGATTGCCTCCTGACACTGTATAATTCATCTAGTAAAAGATGTAATGGCCTAAGATGAACCTGACCGGAAGTTTTGTCCATAATTTGTCAAAAATTGATATAAAATACTCCTCAATTTAAGAACTTGTACTAACTTTATGTTTCGTCGTCAGTATTCCACTATTTTTTGTATTATGTGAGAATGCGTCCATTTTCTGAATTGGTAATATTGTCTAGAAAATATTCCCATATTTATTGTTAAATTGTATAAAATATATTTAAAAATGGTGAGTCGAAATTAAAATATTGTTTTTGAACGTGCGTTGAGTTTAATCGAACATCAAACTTTAGTCTAAGATAAAATATTACACAAGGCTTAATTGGATTTTACACATAAATTCTAAACCAGACCCTATAACCTTGAGACGATATAATATCGTTATTAATATACTTACTTCAACTTTCGGTTAAAAAATGTTTCGAGTTTGATTTTCACCAATACATAGATATTTCTATGCTATGATATTTCTCGATAACAAATCAATTTATAAAAAGCCCAGTAAGTAAAACAACTATTATAATTATTACTCTATTTGAATCGAGGCATCTGCAGTGCGATTCCGAAAATGCATCCGATTCGATGATTTTCTTCGGAAATTTAACGTTATTTTCAGCGAAGAAACGTCATTTTCCTAATTCTGAATATATTCCGAGAACAAAATAACGTTCTGTCAGATTCCTGCTTTGTATTTTTATTTGAAAACTACTCCCAGTTTCGCTTAGGAAAGGAGAAATTCACACCCCATCGTTAACCTTCGGTGACGTAGTGTCGTAGAGTTCAATGAGGAGTCATGGATGCCATCTGTGATTCGTTATCTAAATCTCACTGTAAATCTGGCTTGAGACCAAAAAATACGTTGATTCTTATCTCTATAGATCTTCGTTTCTGGTATGTCGTACCTTTTATTGTAATTTTTTTAAGTATGTAAAGAAAATCTATCAATGTTATAAGTAGATATATTTTTTAGCTTTACTTTGACCTTGAAAGTGAAGCTCAAAAAAACCTTTGAATCAAAATTTTAACGAGATATCAAGTTATTTCCATATCTAAAATCACAATCTTGCGTTAATTATTCAGTGTTGCTATACAAACATAACTAAAATACGTGCCAACGAAAAATAAAGAAAACATTACCGCGATAGATTGTTTATCAGCCGGCATATTCTGCTTTTTTGTAATTCTAACACGTCGGGTCGGGAACGTATTTCTGCTTTGTACCGCCCGGTATTTGAATATGTATGAGGCGTGGTCGCAGTCCGTGCCACTGGCCTGTATGAAAATGTGATGTCCCGATAAATTGTCAGAAAGGTTGATCGGCACTGGAAAATGGCCGCTGAAAATATGTCCATAGAATAAAATGACAAGCCTGGAGGGCCGCGGTCTACCAGCCAAGATTGTTTATTTATGAGTTGATATGGATCAGGCTCGCGGCGTATCCGAACCAAGTCACCGATTCGTGACTCGTTTTTGGTGATTTCGCTTTTGATGTTTTTATAAGAGTCGGATTTATCGTTTCGCTTATTTTTAAGTGCCTTTGAAATATAAATGTTATTTATCGATTCATTTTTCTTTGGTTATAAAACTTTGGTTATAACTTGTACTTATACTAGTTAACAAGTAATGTTTTTTGATTCTTGATTCTTATTATTCTTATTTGCGTGCTAAATAAAACTAAGACCTTTACTACCTACAAGTGGCTAAATTAAAAAAAATAATAAATCAACTTCAATGTGACTGAGCAAGTTTCTGCAATCTCGAGGTGCATTTCTATTCATAACTCCGAAGATACTCAACAGATCCTCACCAAATTTTTGTAGCACCAATGGAAAATTATACTCTTTCAAACAAAAAATGTATTTATCAAATTTTTGTGGCACCAATGGGTAAGTAGACCCCTTTAAACAAAAAAATTATTTATCAAATCGGTTGAGGCGTCTCCGAGTAATCAGTGAACATACATAAAAAAAAAGATTCCGATGAATTGAGAACCTCCTCCTTTTTTTTAAACTCGGTTACAAACATTTAAACAGGTCATTCCTCATTTCAAAAGAGGAAGAGTTCAAAGCGAAGCCTCCGCGGAGAAGTTGTCAAACAACCATCATTAAAACTAATATTATTCTGGAAAGAGTTTACTGAAAGTGGACTCAACTTAGACTCAGATATTCGACTCAGACTTCTACAATGGCGATAACTGAGTTTTATAGCCGCGAGGTTTTTACTCATAATATACCTACTTTTGTGTTTATGTAATACCAGCTGCTGCCCACGGCTTCGCTCGCGTGGTACCCGGATAAAAAGTAGCCTATGTTACTCTCCAACCCTCATACTATCTTTACACAAAAAATCACGTTAATCCGTCGCTCTGTTTTGACATGAAAGCAGGACAAATAAACACACTTTCACATTTATAATATGTATACGGATTATTTTAGGTTTATAGGTTCATCATAGCTCAAATAAAATGGGCTTGCTACTCAGATGCTTTAAATATTTTAAGGTAATGCGCCATTTACTTTATGCGAGTTTATCGCTTTGATGATGCGATTATCGAAAGCTAATGTTACAATAGCAGCATTTACACGCAGAGATCGGCCTGCGGGATTTCCCGCGGGCCGATCTCTGCCATTCCAACCTTTGACAGTTTTATCCGCGGTTATCTGTAAAGATATCTTTACAGATATCTTTACAGATATCTTTACAGTCCGGATCCGTGGGAAAAACTCTACCGTTTAAAGGCCGCTAGTTTTATCCGCGGTTATCTTTACTGTACAGTCCGGATCCGTGGGAAAAACTCTATCGTGTAAAGGCCGCTAATATGACAATGTAAGTCAACTAAAACTTGTATGTCTATCTCTTTTACACTGCGGTACTAAATATAGACTTCCTTGTTTGTCCTTTTTTGACATTTCTTTAGTCACTAACCCGGGGTTAGCCGATTTAACTTTCCCACATCGCATCGGTGGTAAAAATTTTAAACTAAAACCCAGGTTAACGCCTAACTCTTGATGACGCAAGATAATTATTTATTTAATCCAGTGTTTATTTAATCCTATTGGCAATCAGAGTTAAAATTTTAAGCACCTAACCTGGGTTAACTAACCCAGGAACGCGCAAGTAGGCCTTAGGCTGGATTCGACGAAACTGGATAAGTTTTTACTCGAGATTAAACTACTGTTTGATGAATATTTTGACATTGTAAAGTTGACACTTTATAACCAGGATAATTTATATGCACATTATAATGTTCGGTTGCGCTTTCTAAACAATTGTATTTCGAATTATGTCGGCTAGTTACTCTGGAGTAAGAAGGCTTTTGGTTGAATCCAGCCTTAGTGGCATTTACTATTAAAAGCTATCACGCTCCAAAGGACACGTTAATTATAGATGGAGGCGCAGAGTGTCAATATTTTAGCGGAGGTCTTAGTTAGCCTAAAATAACGTCTCCAGACTAAACTCATAAAACCTACATATTTTATCACATTCTCTACGCAAAAGCAGGAAGATTGTGACTGTATCTTCTAGCACATTCTTCAGCTTCTTGAGTTCAAAATCATTTAAAAATATCTGAAAAATAGTAAGACCACAATCACCCAAAAAATAAGTACACCTGATGGTGGCAGATCGCGCCCAAGATCGAGGCAGGAGACCGAGACCAGAGATAGGCTTTGAAGGGGCGCGCGAAAGTGACACGAGACTAAGAACTGTCAGTTTATATGACAACGGTCTTCTGTCTCGGTCTCTGGTCTTGGTCTCCTGTCTTAGTCTGGGGCGCGAACCACCACCTTATAAAAAATCGTCATCTAACTTTCATAATAATTTTAATTGTAAGTACCAGTTTTAGGTAAGTAACTGATTAGATGTAACTAATTGTCTAATCTTATTACCTATCAATCCCACTAAATTGACTGCATCATAATATTGTTCTAAAAAGTAAACTTATAACTCTATTAAACTTATACAAAAAGATCCTAAAACAAAGATTCGAAACTAAAACATCCACACCCTTTTTCTAAGGTTCCTTCATATCAGAGAACTTGAACGATCATCTGATCCGAAAAGTTGCTGAAAGTTTCCGTAATAAGTCTCCAGAATTGGATAAGACTGAGCACTTTAAAGCAAAGATGGGTCACAAAGTTAAAAGTCATGTTACTTAAAAGGGGTTTTTGGGGTCGAAAAGCTTAGGGAGGGTATGAACGTACACCTGTCGCCAGGGTGATATACCACCTCGCAATATAATATATTATTTGTACCTCGGGGCTCTAGGAGTCAGAAATATATGATCAGTCGTTACGGCTAGAGTAATGTTGTGCTGTGTAGAAAATATTTGTAAGTTTATAGCCGAGCTCCGTCAAAGTTGGGTTTTCTTGGAATCTGGGGCACCAGGGCCAGATGCAAAGCTTTATTACATTTACAATTTATATTAAAATGAATATTGTGGTATGTATTTATATTAAAACTAGTAATATTAATAATACGTGAGTTGTATGGATGGTGACAGGTGGACAGGGGCCCTAGCCATATTACACTATCTACCATCGCGGTCGCTGTAGAACACTTTAAAATGTATAGGAATTGACGTTTTGACCACGTGACTCATCACCTATAAAAGTTAATTCCTATACATTTTGAAGTGTTCTACAGCGATCGCGACGATAGATAGTGTAATATGGCTAAAGGAGCAGGGAGTGTCACGCTATGGGCGACGAAGCCGGGCAGGCTTAGAAAACGTTGGCGGGATGACCTCGACACCTTTCAGAGGGATTGGTGGGATATAAAAGACTGAGAGATGGTAACAATTGGAAACCTTTGCCCAGCAGTGGGAAAATATAGGTGGATTAAAAAAAATGGAATAGCTTGCATGAAGAATGAGGCTAGCACGGGACCGTGAGGAGTGGCATAGAAAGCGGAAGCCTACACCCAGGAGTAGGTGAAGTCAGGTTGCGGATGATGATGATGAAGAATGTAATGTTAGTGGTGTAGAGATGTGCGTCAGGATCATAGCAAGTGGAATGCCTCTCCGCCTACCCCAATGAGAAAGAGACGTTATTAATTTACTTAGATAAATGTATTTCAAAAGAAATAATATACTACCTCAGACAGACTTAAGTGCTATACTACCTCAGACAATACTAAATATACGATCTTTAAAATTGTAACTCTGGCTAAACATTCGATAACTTGTGGACAGAACAAAAGATGTTTATGTTTATGATTTTTCCAATATTTCTTTGCTGTTTTGTCAAGATAGTTATTCAAATTATTCTACTTTCAAACAGTGTAAATAGAACGCCGAAGTCTTAAAAATTAGAAATAAAGATGAGATAATATAAAATGTTTTTACCTAAAATAAATTACAGCTTACAATATTTTTTAGGAACATAATTAAAATACAAAACTTATACGAAACCATATTTTTTTATCGTATTAAGGGTACTTAATTATTTCGTGGTACTTATCTAATGGTGGTGGCCAGAGAGTACGTCCAAGAAACCAGCCCCCCTAGCCATATTACACTATCTATCGTCGCTGTAGAATAGAAACACTTAAAAATGTATAGGATTTGACGTTTCAAGTAGATGAGTCACGTGGTCAAAACGTCAATTCCTATACATTTTGAAGTGTTCTATTCTACAGCGACGATAGATCGTTCTACAGCGACGATAGATCGTGTAATATGGCTAGGGCCCCAGGCCCGTCATTAGACGAGCGCGTTTGGTCGATGATACGGGAAAATTGTACTTATGTGTTTCTATGATGATGACTTATCTCATAAAATGTTAGTTAGTTCACCCCTGGATGATAATGGACAAAATATCCAATTATTTTTATTAATTTTCTTTTGATTAAAGCCGACATTAGACCATGCCGGATTCAGATTAATTAAAATAAATTAAATTGTCGCCCTCAGCGAACTAAATATAAATTTTACCTAAGTTATTTTTATTCTTTAGAATAGTTGAACAAATTTTTGTAATTTTAGTTGACGAGTCATGGTGTGTGGCACTTAATCTAGTACCTATAATTATGTATTTTATTAATGTGTAACCTCCTTGACAATAAACGATTCTATTCTATTCTATTCTATTCTATTCAGTGTGCTAAATGCTTGTTCATTCATAAATTAGCGCTCTATCTCGCTCTTTAGCCTAAGAATTGCGTATTGTGCATCCTACTTTTACCCAGGCTGACTGAAACTGACTGAAGTTAGCAACAGTTAGGCTTACTAAAAGTAGGATGCACAATACACATTTCTTAGAACAAAGCGCGAGACTGAGAGCTAATGTAATATGAATGAAGTAACTTTTAGTGCAATGAATTCAGCTTGGTGTAATGTGTACCTTGATGTTTGTGGGCTCTAGATTTTCAACTAATGTTTGTGTATAAACATAATGACTGTATAAGAAAATCTCTTCAGAAACAAAAGAAGTACCATCCTGCCTCCAGCGGCAAAATGTCCGCAAACTCCGTCTAATTATGATTACCTATTCTGGTTCCCTCAATCGTCATTCTGTCCATTTTGTCTTCGTTAATAAAAGCTCGCCAAAATCTCTCAGATATTTAGAGATAATAAGATTTTCGCGGTGAATTCGTTCGTTATTTGTAAAGTATTTTACGTTTAATGAGATTGTGAGGAACAAAAGAGCCCCGGAGAGCCGGAAATTTAATTCAGGCTCTCGTCCACTCTCATTAGACGCTGGGGAGGAATCAATCACTGTGAAGTATTGTTTGCAAGTTTTTTTTAACCAAAATAATTCAACTTTCTTAGTGTAGACATGATGCGGACAACAGAATACAACAAATTAAAGTGATACAAATGAATGTGAACATTAATTGTGTTACAACAAAGTCTACTCTGCTTAATGCGTTCAGTGCACATGTGGATCTTGCGTGCTCGTGGCTGGGAAGGGAGTGTGTTATACACTATAACAATTTCAATTACTCTGCCATGCGTTGCGTTATCAAAATCAAACAAAACAATTGCAAAAAGTAATTCTGGACATAACCTCCAAGAAAAACTAATGAATATATAGGAAAATCGAAATCCCGCCACCTTTACCACAATATTGAACTTTCTCATTTCTAATTTATACCAGTTTTGACTAATCACATGACGATTAAAATGGCGAAGCGAAATCGCCGCCCACATCCGAAACCACAAAACAATTAGGAGTTAATTGTTTGTGTTTGGAGGCTCTCAGCTGGAAATATCAACGGATGAACTGGAAGCAAATATTTAAAATAGCTCTTCAATAATATTGATTTGTCTGATAATTGTTTGTTTAAGCCTAAAATTTGGGCAAAAACGACCGCTTTTCACTTTGAATTGTCAACTTCTGTAAAAGCGTCTACGCACTCGTTTAAAAATTTGTCAAAAACAAGCAGTTTAAATCGGGTTAAGTCTTATTAGCGACCTGGTAACGAAGTAAAGTAAGCCCCCTCCCCACTTTCATGGACTTCTGATAGTATAAACGGTCGGTGCTGGTCAAAAAACTATCCTGGAGCTGTACTTAGAAGATCTAAGGTAAGTAGTCCACTTTTATTGACTAGTGATGACGAGATTAGCTCAGTTCCATAACCCAGCAAATCTGGTCATCATGTAGAAGAACGATTTGCAGAAGGGAATATACAGTTGACTATTATGGAACATGAAGTGACAACGGAGGAAACACAATAAAATAATCAATCACGAGATTGGTTCTCAGGAAGCATGTATTTGTTATGGCACTCAAATGACCGGCGATGACAGGAATAGCTAGATAACATCTGCATTGCGACCAAAGGTTTGAACGGAAACATATTGAACGTAGAAAAGTCAGACCGTGTTTGACCACAAACTATGACAGTAAGAGCGTTTGTCCACCGCCGCCGTCACCGAACCGTCACCGTCAACGAGATTATTTCTGGCTGAGATCAAGATGACGTGACGGTCTTCTGGTGGACAGGCGGCTATAGTAAATGTATGGTCGCTACCTCGGCGACGTCATCTCGTTCTTGTTGACGTCCCGGTAACGGCGGCGGTGGACAAACGCTCTAACTATAATTTTAATTCGAGGTACAGATATCTAGGCTATTTTCATCTCTTATTTTTATTTTTATTTTTACTAGATGGACGAACCAGCTCCAGAAAAAGAAAGCCAGGTTCTACGATGTGGTCCACACTATCACGAGGACAACCAGTGATCACGATCTTCAGACATGAAGAGCTGACCACAGAGAGAGAGAGAGATTTTTAGCTCATTGACAGACTGTAAAGGCTGATTTACATTGAAACAGTAGCTGTATGCAGCATCGCTGGGACCCTAGCTATAACACTATCTACTGTCGCGATCGCTGTAGAACACTTCAAAATGTATATAAATTGACGTTCTGACCACGTGACTCATCACCTTGAAACGTCAATTCCTATACATTTTGAAGTATTCTACAACGATCGCGACGATAGATAGTGTAATATGGCTAGGGGGGCTGAATTACAGAGCTGAATCGGCACTGTATCAATATAAACACTTTTCACTGGACACTGGACTGGATTGAATAGGTTTATATTGATACAGTGCCTATCCAGCTCTGCAATCCAGTGCTGGATACAGCTACTGTGTCAATGTAAATTGGCCATAAAGATGATGCTGTGCGGAAATCCAACCATCGTAACTGGGCAACAAGATCTAAAGCAAAAATTGTTCATTTATCGCAGTGGCTATAATTCTCCTTTTATAGCGCCCTATCTATTGATTTACTAGGTGGCTGCTCAGTAATTTTTAGGATCGTTACAAGTTTCAGAGTATCCTTATCGAACTCATCCTGTCAGGATTTGGGAGTTTAGATTGATGAAAGGTGTGATAACAATGGTAATGAGATTTATTCAGATGCTGATACTGGTTAGAATGAAACTAAAGAAATTAAACAGAAAAGGTACTTTATTATTAGAAAAGTCTCTAACTTTTATTTATACGTTGGTTCAGTAAAACCACAAACTGTTATCTCAAGTCTTAAAGTAATAGGAATTGGTTTTCTTCTATGCGGCACTGTTAAAAATATGTATTTTTAGGTTCAGACATTACCTGCGGAGTTAAAAGGGGGGCTAAAAAGGCCGTTATAGCAGAATCACAACAGGAATTGCACTAATGTTGTTACATTTTTGTTCCAAAAAACTTACCTAAAACGAAATGTAAGCAAATTGAATTGAAACCTTTGTAGGTATAGTGACATATTTTCTTTAGGAAGTTTTTAGGAACAAAAGTGTAACAGAAACCTTAAGATCAAAACCTTTTAATCAAAGTCCGGTACCATTAAGTACCTTAAGTCCTGACCGTGCATCCTTTCGATGCTTCAGCAATTCCGTAATCTCGTTTACGCAATCCTTGAGCTATGACTTACTCAGGTCAATTCTTACCTCTGTACGGAATTAGTTAATTTGGCTTGCGTCACCGGCTGGATCGCATCAGCCGTTATGACGTTTTAGATCCCTAATATTCTTGGGACGACCGCGGGGATTCATGGGTACGCGACTGAAGCATTTGTTTCCCCAATAACCGTAAGGGCTTTTTCAGAAGGCACATTTTCTAACCACGGGTTGTCTCCAGAATTTTTCTATTTCTATTTCTACTAGCCCATACTGTCCCATTGCTGGGCAAAGACCTCCCCCCGCTGTCACCAGTCACTACAATCCAGTGCTTTTGTCTCCAGAATATACAGAAAAAGTTTAACGTCTTAGAAAAAGAATTAGTTTTTATGGAATTTGTTAATGTTTTTTGTCGTATTTGAGATGATATGAAAATGACAGGTAGTTTAAAGAAATTGTAAAGTATATGCAACTCAATTATAAATGTTTAAAAAATGTAGGTACAGGAATTGATACATACAGACAGCATCCGACAAATAAATATGTTAGCAAGTAAAAACAGTTTTTTCATCAGCCCTATCAAGTTTGGAAATAACAAAAAACACCACACACCTTAATTATATGCAGCTGCAATTCTATTACTATTTCATGGTTATTATACGTTTTTTTCAAAAACTTATTTTAAAAATTAATTAATTAGTTTGAGTGTAAAGTTATTTAGGATTTTTTCTTTGTGTCGCATTATAGAGAAGTAATAATGTTTTCTTTGGAACCACACTGATTCGAATCATTACATTCTTTCAATAATAGAAATGCTACACTATTATTTTTTGTGTATTCTTCAATGTATGTATGTTTACGCTTGAAAAACTATCGTTTTCTTTTGAAAACTTCATGCAATTGAAACCAGGAATAGTAGCAAGTGTTAGGTAAAACTGTTTGGATATTTTGTCGTGTCTGGGCAAGCCTTAAGGCTTTCCAGCAATAGGTCGTTACCTCAGACGACTTTCTTATTGTCTGCAACATCACGTACTTTTCCCAAATAGCCTATCCTTATTACTTATCCCATCTTAACATGCCGTCCAACTGTTATTACTATTGTAAAATTTTATAGATAAAAATCTATTTTTGTAGAGTAGTCTTATATGAGTAGAAATTATATTATTATTATAAATTCAGACAAAGATATTTACATCAATAATGTAAAAAATGTAGAGCATCACAAAATTTAGAGCAGTTTTATATGAGCAGCCTATCTAGCAGAGTAACGAATATCCAAGAACATTATGAACAAAATTTAATTAAATTACGATAGATTATGTAAAAATAATCAACTTATTTTTAGGTTTGAAGAGTTTTGATGGTGTGTGAATCTCAAAACTCTAAAATCTTCACAAAGAACGGCTATTTATTTCCTCTTACTATATTTTCATATTGATTCTACTATTGTGATTGTGAGAATAACGGCAGACCGGCATTAGGCGACGAGCCTGTAAGTCCGATAAAGCCGCGCGGGTACGAAGGCGAAGCTCACGCATCCCGCATTACTTCTAATTGTGATTTAATGGCCTCCTAGGATCCGCTTGACCTCAAAAATAAAATATTTTCGCCACTTAGACTTCGTTTGGAATGAAAACGGGCTTAGAAAGCGTTGGAATTAATTTGATGACCTTGTTGGTGCTGAGGTTCAGACGCAGAGGGGTTTGATTCTCATGGCACTGGCCAAATTATGTGAGCTGAAAAATATTTGTTTCCGATCTAGGTTTTAAGTATTTAACATGGTACTCAATATACTTTTATTTCTTTTAAATATGTTAGTTACCTAATTGATCGATTGTTGATTTAATTATTTTTTTACAGTAACGGAACAGACTTTCAGTTTGGCCCTCGAAGCGAAAAAACGTCTGCGCCCGCACAGAGGGAGTCAATTATTTCTTGAGGATGCCCCGTGTAGGGGCAAAACACGTGTCGAAGACATCAGGTTTTTGATTGAGTTTGCGCTGGTGCTACTCCTGGATTTGCTTAGGCTAGCCTGGCATAGTAACGCTAGGCTGTGGAAAGTGGGTGGTTGGGTGGCTTTAGCGTGAACTTCTTGAAGAAACTTTTTTGGCGGAGGAGTACCTATCTACTAGATATTTAGGAATTTAAAAAAAACTGAAGTAGGACTTTCGCAAAGTAACGCCTGAATCAATTATCACTAACGGTAAAAAAACATCACATGCTCTCCCGTAGGGCTAGGTAGAGACTACAGATTTCCACTTGCTACGACCCTAACACACATCTGATGCTCATTTACAATCATTTAATTCAACAAGATCGCTGATTTGGGAACTTCTGACCAGTCCCTGTCCAAAATGTTTCCCTTGTTCAAGTGTGTTCGTCTAGGTATATCCTTTCCAACTGATCCATTCACATTTGCCTCACCTTGTTTGCTTAAACGAGCAAACAAACAGAAAAACCTGCTTTCTGTATGAACAGCGGAGCTATAAAGGTCGCTATTGCAGAGTCGCGGTGAACGAATTGAACTATTGCTATCTCTTTTCATTGACTTAGAGTGAAAAGAGATGGCAATAGCTCAATTCCTTCACCGCGATGCTGCAATAGCGACCATTTTAGCTACGCAGGACTCCTTCGCCAAAAACTTTGTCATTTTTAAAGAACTTAAAGGTATGTAGCGATAATGAGTTCTTCGGGAAAACTGAACGAGTCCTTTGAGTAAAGGATTATTTCTGAGGTCTCTTGTTTTTTGTTTCAAACATTTCAAAATTTGAATAGAACGATTTTAAAATACGATCTTTGAGGACTTTGAACGTTAAAATAGAATGGTTTCTGTAAGTTTCTATTTTTTTATCGTAAAATGTTTTTCGTACCTTTGACGAGGCAAGAAATAAAATATTAAAACGAAACTGGATATTTTCTTCCTCTTGAAGCATTGGTTTTCTTTTTAAGACAGCGTTTAATTTAAACCAACATTTTTTACAACGAAAATTTAAGAAAACACCCATTCATTAGGAGGAACAACGAAGAGGTATTTAACTTAAAGCCATTTTGTTAAGCATATCGGATTTATTACTTAAAAGTTTGAATTAGCTCGGTTTTTAGATGGCCCGGATTACTTTACTTTGCATAAGCTTAATAAGCCTTTATATTACAAAAAACTGTAATTTTGTTCTCGTACTGAAACGTTATAAGAGCAAGATGCTTCTACTCCTGTTCTCTTACGACCAACACCTTGAATAACCAGGGCAACAAACACGGTTTACGGGCAAGCTTTTTTTTCGGAGGTCCGTTCTCTTAAATCTAAATAGTCAAGCTCCAGTGGGACGCCAGTCGAACAAAATGAGAGTCATATACTATACACAACCAGCACCCTGATTACGTAAGACTTGCAATAGCAATGCGATAGCAATCACTACGCGATGGCTCGAAAAATATCACTACTGCTTGCCTATCGCAATATGCACTTTGACCATAGTGCATTTTGTGACCGAAATACTTTTTTGGCGATATTTTTCGACCCGTCGCGTAATGATTGCTATTGCAAGTTTTAAGTAATCAGGGCGCAGGTCTTAAAAAATGTGTTATGGAGATATACTCGTAGCCGAGATCAGTTTTTATATTGTCATCTACGAGTACTTGGCTTGTAGATTTTGCAGATTATTAATGGTTTATTAATTGTTAAAATATGTAGAAGAAATGTTGAATTAGTTACAGTAATTATTGCTTACGGTGTATGAAGAGAAGGTACATAATATTCAACAAAATATTTAAACCATAAAAACAGAGCTTCATTATTTTGACTTCGACTATAAAGTATAGTTGTATTTAAAATTTTGTGACTTGAATTGCTCTTGAAATATAAACAAAATTCTCCTGAGAATTTTGGGACCTTAATAGATATTTCCATGCTATTATCGAAGGTGAATTCGCCTAATATTAGCCTCTCGCAGGCGAGCATTGCCAGTTTCGCCTCAGAAATGCCATAATATCAGCATATACCTATCTGAGGGCACAAAAGAATTTTCTGTTCGCATCTTTGTGAAATATCTCGACACATGAAAATTCGATTTGGCCAGGAGATAAAAAGATATTTCTCCTTGTACTCGTGTGTGAAAAGATGGGAAAACCATTACTATATTAAAACGTATTGCTGGCACAACATTATTTTGAGAGACGTAAGCGGATATTACGAATATTATATCATCTTTCTTATTTTTCCAAGTATTACGCACAAGTCAGAGAGAAACTATTATTTAACCATTTTCGGATATATTATGTATGTTTAATTATGACTGCTGAATATGATTATGATTGCTAAATATTAAATTTATAAAATTTTATAAGTAGACGAGTTTTTTTACCCCACTTGACATCTTCAAAATATCTTGTATGAAAGATCTGAGTAGAAAGTACCTATCCCTGAGGATACAGACGTGGCCTTGTTTTTCATTTTCAGGCCTCTCTGTTACGCATAATGTCTCAGCGTTAAGAAAACATTTTCTAGAACAAAACAGTTCACCTAGACTGTTTTTATTCAAGGTTTTACATAATTTTCCTCTAAATTTTGCGGTAGATCTCTTTTACATAATTTTATTTAACTCAACGATGCTATGGTATCACAAAAGAGGCATTAGGTGTATTGCATTTTATTTTACTATAGTCAAAGTAAAATTGTAAACCAGTACCATGAGCATTGGTTTCTGAGGCTAACTTTAAACACAATGGGCCTTACTTACAAAAGCCTCTCAACTTTGAACACTGGTTAAACAACGTCCTGTCTCTATTTGTCACTAACTAACAAATAGAGATAGGACGCTGTTGTTTGTCACTATCTAACAAATAGAGATAGGACGTTGTTTAACCAGTGTTCAAAGTTGAGAGGCTTTTGTAAGTAAGGGCCATTAGAACTAACAGTCTAAGTGCCAATTTCACCAACGAAACATCGCGATTAATCGCGATTCAATGTAATTTAGCTTCTTGTGTTCAAAACACGCATGTAAATTGGTTTGACGACAAAAAAAAGTTAAGTACCTATTTAGCAGGAATGATCGTAAATAAAATCATATTATATTGATCATTATTATATTACATGTGAAAGAGGTCAAGATAATAAAATGTAATACCAAGTCAGGCATTAAAAAATTGATTTTTCGTTCCGAAAACTTTATAAGTACCTATGCACATTAGCACGACCTCTAAACGGTGAAGGAAAACTTCGTACAACATCGGAACCCGGTCAAACTACGACCTTCGAATAGTCGAGGCACTAACCCACTCGGCCAACGCGGCTCTTTGATTCTAGTGATTCAATATTAAAAGTGCCAGGCAGACCGTCATTTGCATTCGTCGTAGGCGAGTCACATTCATCTTAGGTTGGTGATCCCAACTCGTGCAACCCGAGCTGAAACATTTGTTTACATTAGAAGAGATCATGTCAAATCAGATGGGATTCTTGCAACGCATAGTCAAGTAGAGGTTCTGTTATTCGAGTTCTAGGCTCTAGATTTTACTGGACTCAACTCAAAGTTATATAGAACTAAGTAACTCGACTTTGTTAAGACTGCTGTGACAATTGTTGGCAGGTAAACCAATTACGAGTATGATAAATAACTTGCTTAAACATTACATACTATTACTATTTTTCCTGAAAACTATTATATTTTGCCTCTATTAATAAACTCCGCTCAACTTCTGTCAAAGTTGCACCACGGATTTGACTATTGCCATAATTTTTTGATGGATGGCAATAGTTAAATCCGTGGTGCAACTTAGACACAAGTTGAGCGGAGTTTATTAATAGAGGCCTTAGATATTAGCAATCGTCACTTAATTTTTCTACGAACAGGGTAGAATGTTTCTGGAAAAAAAATTAGGACATCTTCAGTTACTTTCAGGTATACAAGGTTATTAAATTATTCAAAGGTAAACAATAAAAGATAGTAAAAGTTAAATTATCGCAGTATTAGTAAATTATGATGAAATGAAAATGAAAAAAATATGATCACGTCTGTGTTCCCAAGGCACGGTAGACATTATCTCCGATATTTTCAGGCATTTTTAAAATCCTTTGAAGATATCTAAGGGGGTAGTCAGAGGTATGTTCAAATAAATATTTGCAGCACGCCCACATTACGCAGAAGTTAGCATTTCATACAAGGGCGTCGCCTGGGGGAGCAGGCCACCCCCCCACCCCTCCCTAAAGATCAAAAAAAGTAGGCAAATGCAAAGAAATCAAAATCCTGAGCCCACGACTTGCTTGGGACATGATCAAGGCCTCGCAGCACATTAAACGCATTTTGCAATAATTAAAAAACACCTTGCCTCTCCTTGGGCCATCGGCTGGCAACGCTTTTGATTCCATACGTATAAATTATGATATTTCACTGATAACCGCCGCACTACATTCTCATATACAAAATGAAAGTTGTAGATTCCAATAACCAGTGTAATAAAAAGCCGCAGCAAAGGTAATTGATATTTACATTCTGTGTCCAAATAATACGAGTAGAAGGACGTATTTCGTTTTCAGGAAAGAATCCAATTACGATAACGTTATGTTCCACATGAAAGTGTCGCATTTATGGTAAAATATTAATGTATTTCAATTTGGGAAGGCTGGTACAGACCTCCATAAATATCAGCGGCGCTGGGAGGCGGGACACGTAAATACTTCTACTAAAATTGAATGTTATTATCCGTGAACTATTGCCGGTGAGAGTACGTGTTTGACGCCAAATGAAAACGGCCGAGGTATATTGGAAACGCGAACGGTAAATAAGGAGATAATAGGCGCCTTAAGCCAATTTTGTTTGTAAAAGACTTATGAAAGATGTTTAAAGTTGAACACTAGTTAAACAACGTCCTGTCTTTATTTGTGGATAGTGACGAATCGAGTTAACCAGTGTTAAACTTTAAACATCTTTCATAAGTAAGGGGGAAAGTATATAGCTTAACTTTACATTAGTTTAATTGTGTAAAAATAAAGCTATTACATTGGATATATATGATTTGGACTTTAATTTTATAATAAATT
Source organism: Camptogramma bilineatum (assembly GCA_958496255.1). Classification (NCBI taxonomy): domain Eukaryota; kingdom Metazoa; phylum Arthropoda; class Insecta; order Lepidoptera; family Geometridae; genus Camptogramma; species Camptogramma bilineatum. The sequence goes on along the minus strand of OY292463.1, from coordinate 3,050,039 downwards.
GGGAGTGCGTTGTAATAAAGTGATTTTAGTGGTCCTACTGAATAAATGATTGTAATATAGAGTGAACTGAATAAATGATATTTGAATTTTGAATTTTAGGGTATATAGTAAATTTTAAAATCTTACTACAGGTATGATTTTTAAATCATTAGAAAGTTTGTATGTTTATTTATAATCTTTGGCCTCTATTAATAAACACCGCTCAACTTCTGTCAACGTTGCACCACGGGTTTAACTATTGCCATTCTTTTTTGTTAGACAGTGACAAATGGATGGCAATAGTTAAATCCGTGGTGCAACTTAGACACAAGTTGAGCGGAGTTTAGTAATAGAGGCCTTTGTGTTTTAATCACGCCTTAGGCAGTGGACCGCTTTGAATTAAACTTGGAATAGAGTGTAGGTATACACCGTTTATTTTTGGTCAGTTTAAAGCCGGCGCCTACGTAATCTATATCGATAACCTTAATCAAAAATAATAATAAAAATGAGATCTATTTTTTTGCAATTAATAATATCACGAAACATAGGCAGGATAAATCACGGAGATACGTGCTCTGTGCTCAGCTGTTGCTACGGCGTAGAGTCTATGCTACGTCGTAGTCATACATACATACCTAGGTCATTAGCTCTGCGCGCCTACGACACCTTACCAAGTGTTTTCCTCACTTTTGTTAATCTTTTCAACTATTTAGTTTCGTATGAAATACTTATCAAATTCAAAAACTAAACCAACGACACGAATACGATTAAGCAATACAAGCAGTGGGTGCTGGCTTTAAACTGACCCAGAATTAACGGTGTATAGTAGCCTCTATTTAAAATGTTGTATTACGCGAGCCATAGCCGCGAAAAAAAGTTCTAACAATTCTAAAAACATCAATATTTGTTACCAACTCACGGCTAAAATTGAAATAAATACATATGAATAGGATATTGGTCGTTGTTTATTTGGTTTGGTGCATAGTGGTTAGGAGAACAACATTTTGTGGTGAAACGTGAACTGAAATCAATTCATGAATTCAAACAAAATAAAATAAAAATCGAATTACAGACACGTATAATCAAAGACTCATCATGAATACGAAAGTGATATGAAGGACTAAGAAATATTAAGAGAAAACCTCATGTGAGTGAGAGAGAGGTGAATGCTGAGATGACGGCTGATGAGAGACATGGAAGAAGAATATAATGTTAAAGTAAAAGTAAGTTCGTATAAGCAAGTCATTTCTTAAACAAGGAAGCGCTCCTCAGCTCGTAATGCCACTTGCGGCCACCCATCCAAATTGTGACCGCACACAACGTTGCTTAACTTCAACGATCAATCAAGAACGTCTAAGCAAGCTACCCACGAGCGCAGAATACATACATGTTGTGCCGATCCCACGTAGGTAGGAAAAAGGCTAGAAAATTATGATGAATACGAAAGTGATAAAATGAAAGCTAGCCAAGTAAGAAGCGACGGTCAATTGTGAATAAAATTGATTGAATTTGTCGTTTGATTATTTGATTTATCAGCAAACGCATCTCAACGCAAAGTTTTACGAGTATCAACACTAGTTCAGTCTCGCTTGCGGCGTCGTTCAAGACGGTCAACGCATACTCGTGATCTTACGCCTACGCTACGCGATATTATCAAATACCCATTAAAAATGCCTAAGTGCGACAATTGTGATAAATTAATAACCAAGAAGTCTTCGACTCTTGAGTGCAACAAATGTTCAAAGGTTGTGCATGCTAATCAAGTATGTACCGGTCTTTCATCCAAGCAACTCTCAGCTCTGCGAAACACTGAGAACCTGGAATGGACGTGCGAAGAGTGTCGTAAAGAGTCACCACGACGCAAGTCTTTCGTAACCCTAGAAGATGATGAAGACGAAGAAGAGGAGGAGGAGTTCATTGCTGGTCAGAAAAGTGACAGCGGATCTAATGCGATGAAAAAGCTACTAAGTGACATCTCAAATGAGGTGAAGAAAGCTGTAAAGAAAGAAATAGCCTCAGTGAATGAAGCGCTCAACTCATGCAGTAAAAAAATGGACGGAATCGTCGATACACTGGAGATGTTTAGCGGAAAAATAAAAGAACTTGAAAATAAGAATACATACTTATCGAATCAAAATACTCATTTGGAGCTGAAAGTTGATGCTATGGAACAGTTTATGAGAAATATAGAACAAAAGAACCTAAATAACATAGTTGAAATCGCAGGAGTACCCGAATTAAAAAATGAGAACCCAGAAAATATCTCGGCCAGTGTAGCTACGAAGCTAAATATCGAGCCGACACAAATTATTGTCGTGAAGAGATTGAGAGGTAGAAACGGGAAAGAAGGCGTGATTCAAGCTACACTAAAGAGAGATGATCTTGTAGACCAGTGGATTCGCGTCGCAAGAAAGGAAACAATTCTTGTACAAGACATAGTTTCCGGTGTAGATCCGACTGTAGCCAAGTCGAAAGTGATGGTACGTCGTGCCCTCTCAAGTGCAAACAAAACCCTACTATGGCAAGCTAAGCTTAAACTTAAGGACACTCATAAGTACATATGGTTCCAAGACGGAAAAATTCTAGTACGCAAAAATGATGATGACAAACCCGCGATCATCCGAAGCTCAGGCGACATAGAAAAAATGGCGGTGGAGAAGAATAAAAGTCGATAGTAGAATGCCTTCATTACGGGCTCCACTTCGGAAATAATAGAAATATTCGATTCACCTAATATAAATGATTTCAGTACTTATCTTCCCAAACAGAGACCTACTCTTAACATAATTCATATTAATATTAGATCCATAATTAAAAACTTTAGCTCATTGTTACAGTTTATAAACCACTCGCATATTGATGTAGATGTTATTATTCTTACAGAGGTAGGCATTTCAGTGAATAGCGAGCTAATTCAATTCTTTTGTATAAATGGCTATGAAATGTGCAGTGTACTTCGTGAGCAGCGGAGAGGAGGCGGTATAATAAATAATATACGTAAAAAATTGTCATAGTTTTCATACTCTGAATAACTTGAAATTAAAACACTGTGAATCATTAATTGGATATATCAAAACTCCACACTGCTACACGGCACACATCTGCGCATTATATAGACCACCCAAAGAAAGCAAACACTTATTTATCACTGAACTTAAACACTTACTTTGTACCTACATTTTCAAAGGCTCGGACTTTTACTTACTCGGGGACATTAATATCGACCTAAAATCTCAAGATAACATACGTGATTACTACATAAGTTGCCTGGCCGAGTGCGGCCTAATGAGTGCGATTTCAGATTTTACCAGAATAGAACTACTAAACGGAAATGTCACTCGTAGCTGCATTGATCATATTTTTGCGCGATCGCAGTCATTAGATCTTTACTCGGCGGTGCTCGGAACGGCTATGGCAGACCATCGTATGACCGTGCTAAACCAGTTTCTTATCAGCACGTCTGCCGTCCGTACCGTGCAAATCAAACAGCATACTGCATAGGTAGGTAGTTTACTCCTTTTTCTATAAGTATTCGAATATTTACTATTTGTAACTATGGTTCATTAGCGTTTGTTTAACACATTTTATTTTTTGTTTTTTGTATGTAAACTGAGTAGGTAGGTACCGACCTAGATAAGCTAGTTCATGCTCTTTAGGTATACCTACTTATACTATGTCAAATCTCCTGTTTGAAATAGGTAGGTAGGTACTTACTTATTTACTTACTAAGTATGTAGGCTTATTTTTATAAGAGACTCACAAGCCTGCGGACAAACCGTCACACGGTTTTTGCAGAGCTTTTAATTTAAAACTTTATTTTCTGTAAAATTATAAATAAAAAAAAAAAAAAAAAAAAAAGTTAAACAATGCTCAAGATTCACTCTGTCACTATTTGTCACTATCTAACAAAAAATATGGCAAATAGTCTAAACGATGTGTCAATATTGACAGAGTTTAAAAGTAGAGCGGTATATGTCATATATTTTTAGTGGTCACGTGAAGTAGCGATAAACGAAAACGCTAGTTGATGTTCACTTGGCTGGACCCATGCCCTGAGAGTAAAAAAACAGTAGGCACAACCTAATTCTTGTCGCAGAAAGTGTCTGCGTAATAGCGATATTTGGATCGAATTAAGGTGGATTCACGTTACACCGGGCCGATGTAACGTGAATCCACCTTTAAAGTTGAACATCACAGCATCATTGTAAATTAAATGATTGAGCTCAACTCTGCATGCAGTGTTCACTGTTTTAAGGAAATGCACCAGTTTGTATTTTTAAGATAATCTAGGTTTAGTCATGTTAAGTGTTTTTTTTTTCAATTTGTGAACCAAATAAAAAAAAAACTCCAAAAAATCCCCAACATTAGATACAGCTCTATAAGAATTTTAAACTGTCCTCTTCCAAATAGCCTCAGCAAAAGATCGGACAGCTTGGCTAGAGACTTAAACGACCTAAATAGTTACGTCACGATAGTTGGCTACTATACGTCGTACAAACTTACTTATAGCATTATCAAGTCCTAATAAATGACATCAAATCCTATAACTCATGTGTAAGTGGAATGAAGGGGAAAGAAAAATGCGAAAATAAACACGCAAAGTGCATTTGGCAACAACTTTTAATGCAATATAGTAAAATTGGTTTTCAAAGGCGTCTTCATGGTTTGTTCCCGAGAGTTCCACTAAGTTTTTTCTATTTATTACAATGGTATTTATTCTTATTTCTCAGGCAGTCTTCTGCCATTGCAGAAACAACAGAAGTAGAATTCCCTAATTCTTAAGACGACTCAAAGTGGTCCTACAGAATAAATGATAATTATTTGAATTTTGAATAAAAACTACGATTTCCTGAGAAGCTTAAAAATAACCCAGTTAATAATAATATGCAAAATTAATATGCAATTTTTATTTTTAGAGTGTTCTACTCTATTCTAATACAATTTAGGTACAATTTATTAGCGGCCTCCATACTAGGCAAAGCCTGTATCGTGGATTATTTATTATTTATTATTTTGGATTATTTAAATACGAACAATTTTGAGGAAAAAGCTACACCAATTACACAATATTATTTAAATGAAAATAAATGTACTTACGATATTTCGGATACAAATAATTTTGAAAATATACAATATTATTAAAAGAAAAAATTTACACCTTAAATCAGACTACAACCAAAAACATAGATGCATTAAAAAGCTTAAATAGATAGGTAGATGAAATATTTATTAAAACGAATATAGCTTTTAAATTAGATTGCAAGATTATTTTTTATGATTTTCTGTCATTGTCGACATTGTTTTTTATTTCATTTCCACAAAAAAACAATATCGGTTCCTCTATATTTTTTCGTGATTGATTTTCATATTTCTCATAATATCTAAACTACTACACTACTGGTACAAAAGTCAAAATGGAACCCGGGACATCTAATCAACCATTTCAGAAGACTTCCTGAGAAATTAGAAACAACAGGAGTGTAGACTCCAAAGTGGTCCTACTGAATAAATGATATTTGAATTTTGAATGAAAACTACGATTTCCTGAGAAGCTTAAGAATAACCCAGTTTCAATGCAACAGCAAAACACTAGATACGCTTTAAGAAGTTCGAGACAGATTTATAGGTCCGAACAAACGCAATACCCGCCCCCTTGCCATCGTGTCAACCAAACAAGTTGTTTGCAGCCGACTTTGGTCATTTAAATGTTGGATTTGACAAAGTGTTGGTTGAAATTGCTTTGGCTAACATTATGTGGAGTCAAGATATTTGGGTACGACCGACGCCGACGTAAGAGTTATTGGTACAGTTTTGTTTTATTATTTTTAAGTTTGCTGAAATGTGTTGTATATGAGTTCGCATTATGTTAAGGTGGAATCAGACGGTTCACTCCAGTGAAAGATCACTCGAATGAGCGCTGGGGTTTTATATGACACTTTTCATTCATTTTATGTTCTGATATGTCACTTTGAGTGAAAATCCAAAATGAACGACGGAAATGAACGAAAAATGAACCGTCTGTTTCCACCTTCAGTGGTCAAATGGTGATGAGTTTTTGGTCCGTGAAGGCCTCTGCCAGACAATAATGAGCTTATCAAGATTTTCGACCCGACGAATGTGGGTTCCGCGGCCGAGTTGGTTTAGGCACTCCTGCTTGAGGAGGATCGCTTGTATCAATGCGGCTGTCATGGTTTAACGTCTTTATAGCTGACAAATTAACATGCGCTTCGAAGCACGGAGGTACTCCTGTTTATCGTATTAGCCATCCATTTTCTGGCCCCGCAGAGCGTAGCTTCACTTCATCTATCTATTAAGAACATCCACACCACAAGCATAATTATTTATTACTAGCTGCTGCTTGCGGCTTCGCTCGCATTGTACCCGGATAAAAAGCCTATGTTACTCTCCAGCTATCCAACTATCTCCACACAAAAAATCACGTCAATCCGTCGCTCTGTTTTGACGTGAAAGCAGGACAAATAAACAAACAAATAAACACACTTTCACATTTATAATGGGTACGGAGGTACGGATGTAATGTTGTTTTATTACATTTGTAGGTTAGATAAATTCAGGTATTAGATTATCTGACCTAACTGAGGGGTACTCACTTAGCGTGTATCAGGTAAAGTATGATATTGTATCAATCAATGTATGTACAAGTGTGTATGGTTTTCCTATGGAGCCACGAGCTCGATACAGAACACAAAAGGTTGCGGGTTCGTCGCCCGCCGACAGGAAAATGTATATTTGTCTCGGGTCTGGTTGTTTTTCTATTTATAATGTGTATCTATTTCAGAAAAGTATATACATAGTATATAATAATGTATAACTACATGACTGATGAGCTTATGCTCTGCTGACTTTGGGGCTAGATGATGCTGTGTGAAATATCCAGCATTAATTATTATTTAAGTATCTTATTTTCGTTGAATACTGTTTTATTTGAAAAATAAAATACTAGATAGAAAAGGTTCTTATTTAAGTATGTTTAAAACAAGAGAGATGTAATAAAAATAAAGTTTGTTGACGTTATCAAAATACTGTAGCGTTATAATTATCTCTGTGGTTTAAATTATTATAATAAGGATAAATGTGCCTAAAACAATAATTCTTGTAAGGTTTTGTTCTTTTCGGTATGTTTTTTACTGAAATAAAATACATGTTCAGCTGTTTAGATCTTAATAAAATTAAATTACACAATCACATGATATTGAATAAATCGTAATACATTGTCTGATGTGGTATTAGGTACATAAAAAGACATAACTTAAGTGGATAACTTAAGTGGGCTTGGGTCTGACATTGAGTGTAGACGTGGGGACGGCAGATGGACCAAATTCACCATGGTGTGGAGACCACGGCACGGAAAGAGGAGCGTTGGTAGACCATCCGCCCGATGGTCCGACGACATAAAAGCATATGCCGGGACAGACTGGACCAGGAAGACCAGTGATAGAGAAGTGTGGAAAAATATTGGAGAGGCACATGACCTGCAGTAGGCGAATATTATGCTGAAGAAGAAGAAGAAGATTACTGTTAAATTTACTAAGCTTTACGCGTTCAGTGGCCATGAGGTATATGCTCCGGGCTGCAGATTAGGCAGAGAATGGGTTAAACATATTTGACAATGAATATAAAGGACTCCTATTCTATTAAACGAGCAATATTTGTTTGTTTGTTTGTTTGTACTCACGTTCTCAAAAACGGCTCTAACGATTTTGATGAAATTTGCGGTACGGGCGTTTATGGGGGCGAAAAATCGATCTAGCTAGGTCTCGTTTCTGGGAAAATTCGTTTTTTCGGCATTTTCACTCAAAAAGATTTACCAGTGTAATTTCAAGTACATAATTTGTTGAGACTAAAGTGGCTGAGTGGTAGGGTGTCCGCCTTCAAGCCGAAGGCTGCGAGTTCAAATCTCAGCCAGTGAAAGTTTTTTTTGTTCTTTTTTTTTCTCTATTTGGACCCGAACAGAGCTCGATCGTCCAGATATTTATATTAAAACTGGCAGTAAATGTATATCGGCATAACGCACTTTCTTGCGTCTCATACGTTACCGCTCTGATGGAGAAGACGACCGTTTTAAGCGGTGCGTGAACACGTGTGTGTATCTCTAAAAGCAATTTGTTTGAACGTCAACGGAGAAAGTACTTGGGGGTTACAATGTAAACCTTTCAAAGGAATATTATAAATCTGAGGTATCCCCCTCGCATCGGCGCAACTCTGTCGTTTAAATTGAATTGAAAAATGATTTATGCCAACAATCTCTTGCGATACTCTTGTTTCTTTGCACACTTGATCGGTCTAAACGCAAATAATAAATAGAATCGCGCCTCGGATTTATTGGTGTTTTTTAGGGTTCCATGCGTCAAATGAAGGTATAAAACCTTAATCAAGTTTGATTGATGGAGCGCTCTTAACGTAGCTTCCTTTTTTATTTTTTTTATTTATAGTCTTATAATTTATTATCTAGAGGCTTAGACATGCGTAGATCGTCGAAGTTAAGCGACGGTCTGAGAGGTCACAATTTGGATGGGTGACAGCTAGTGGCATTAACAGCTGAGTACGTTAAATTGCTTTGCTTATAAGAAGATACATTTCAAAGAGATAATAGTGGATGAGACCAATGACCAAAGGGCTGGTTCTTACCTAGGACAGAGGATAAGTATAGCAATCCAACGGGGTAACGCTGCCTGCCTTTTGGGCACTTTACCTGCGGTCGGTGATCTGAACTCTGTTTTCTAATTTTAGTCATTTATAGATAGACAACAGAGTTCCTTTAATTTTGTTGTAAGTTAGTTAAGAAGTGAATTAATATGTTACTGAGTGTTTTTTCTTTGTTTCGATAATTTAAAATAAAATGACGGCCTAGTATAAAAGTGGTACGGAATCCATAGGGTTATTATACTACTCGCACTTGCCATATTTATTATTTATCGACGCGCCGTGAAAGGAAGTTTTCAATATATTTCCCAACTTTGCTGTAAGCGCCGACTTGCGATTAATTGCTTTTGAACTGGATTATTTATTTCTGTTGCAATTCACTTTATATTTTAATTTTACCCGGCTGTTGTTTATGGATTTAGCAGTAATATAAAAAAAATCTGGTGTGGTAAAAGTAAGTAAGTTCGTATGAGCAAGTGGCCGACTCTGGTGATGGAGTTTCTAGGCCGCCTAAAGGCCTCCGACGTGGCTTAACGGCTGATAAACCGGGACCGACAATTTAACGTGCCCTCCGAAGCACGGAAGCGCTCAGCTCGTAATACCACTTACGGTCACCCATCCTAAGAGTGACCGCGCATAATGTTGCTTAACTTCAACGATCATTCAGGAACGTCCAAGAAAGCTACGCCACGAGCGCTTCATTCATTCTGGTGTGGTACATGTTATCGATGTATGGTAGTATGGTATCGTTTATAGATGAAAATGACAAAGTTTATATTGGCTATTTTGCAACAATAATGTAAAAGCGATTGTATATACAAAGAAACAGCGTGCTAAGGGCAATGTAAAGACAAAGCTGACAGCAAAAGCAATTCGGAAAAGGAGGCGAAAACAAGATTAATAACGGAGAATTAGTCACAGGATATTGCAGTTCCCTGTCTAGTAATTCTATTGTGCGTTACAAGAATGGAGAGGACTATTCGGCTCCTGGACCGATATTATCATGTTAATACCCCTCGCTTTGTACCATGCCGAGAAAGGGTTGGCTTCCTTTGTTTGCAAAATGTGACAATAAGTTGTTGATTTAGTACACTATTTAATGACAATGCAAAGTTTTAAAACTGATTATGTCTTTGATAGTGAAGCTTTCTTAGGTGGAGTTGGAGTAGGAAATTGTGTTCTTGTGTCATATGATGTTGCAACTTAAGTTTTTAGTTAAGTTAACTTGGTTTTTAAAGTATTTATAATTATTATATAGTAACTTTTTTCCAATAATGTGATTTTTAATGTGATTTTATTTTAGTTACTTTAATTATGTATTTTCAGACACATTTGTAAATTGTTATTGAATAAATGAATTTAATTGAATCCCAGGTATACAAGCCCTTACAAATAGCGCATATTTTTATAAACATTATCTTTTTTTACATATTTTTCCTTTTCCAAATAAGTAAATAATATCTCAAGTATTTGAATGATTTTTGAGCATTCATTGAGGCCTAGCGCGAACCGTTCTAAGAATTGTTTAAGTATATAAATCTGTGATTTTGGTCCTATACCTACATGCTCCATAGAGTGATAAAAATTGCGTAGTGTGTACATGAGTGGCTTATGAAGACGAAGTGGCCATATTACGTATGTAGACATTAATATTTCCCTCTACCTTTGCATAAAGACGTCGAGTGCTGTCCCTAGTCACGTCTTTAATAAATGGCCAGCCACTTGCGACTATTACGTTTTCCTTCCGAGTATGTCGACAAAAAAGGTTATTACGGCCATGAAAAACGTAGCTAAGCATGGCTTAGAAATACCCTCCGCTGAATTTACTCGTACTGTGCTACCTTCGAATGGTCTTGTAATATTATCACAAATTGGTTTTTAAACTTTTTGGTCTCTCTCTCAAATATTCTTAGGCTGGATTTTACCAAACTGGATTAAGTTTTATCTGGAGATTAAACCACAGATTAAACTGCTGTTTGTTTGAATATTTTGACATGGTAAAGTTGACTCCAGAATAATTTGAATGCACCTAATAATGTTCGGTTGCGCTTTCTAAACAATTGTATTTCGAATTATGTCAGCTAACGGAATAACTACTCTGGGAGTAAGATGACAGTTTGGTCGAAAGGCAAAAAGTCTAAAATGGTAGTCAGAGGTATGTCCAAATACAATATTTGATACAAGATACATTTTGCAGAAGAACGAACGTTTTCTGGTGACCAGAGACATAATGAAGTTGTATTGCACTTCGGATTCAAAGTAGATAGATAGATGTTGACTAACACGGATAGGCTATCACAGCTCTGTTAATGCATGTATAATATAAATTAGCGATTAACAGGCAATCTGGCTATCTTTCGCTCCAATGAAGCTCAGTCTGATTGAGCACATTATCTCTATCGAGTGACTACAGCCAATTTATGCCATACGCATTAACGCAGTACTCATCGCGATAAGCCGAGATTTTGAATGATGCTGGACCAACTCCCGTCATTATATGAATGATATGAGAAATTCCGCAACGCGCTGTAGGCCAAACCGATGGCAGCAGTTAGTACAATATTAACTGCTGTCGTTGGCTTTACTCACATGGTACTTGGATGATACGTACGAGTATCTAGCGCGCAGGGATAATGTAACTTCATATCGGTGAAAGAATTTTTAGAGTCGCATCATTAATTCTAGAGATTACTAACAACCAAAACTACAGAAATGACAAACAGATTTTACCACTTATAATAATGAATCAATTTATTCATCACGGGCTCTAATCGGCAAAGGAAAACATCGGGGGAAGTCCATAAGTTTTAGGTCAACCTCCAGAATTAGCGTGTTTAGTTGATTGCTATGGTGCTTTATAAATATCGATATTATTGCTTTTCTGTATTTTTATTTCGAGAAGGAGGTGTCTAAGCATATTTTCATATTGGCCCCTGAAGGGGCAGAAAAGCAATAATATCGATATTTAAGGGGCGTCATAGCGATCAACCAGGTCCGCTGATTCTGGAGATTGACCCTTTATTTCTTTCCTGTGGTAAAGTGCTGCGGGGCTAGCATATACAGCGAAGACAACGATTTTCTCTAGACCTAAATGTCAAAAATGTGTCAAAAATGACATTTAGGTGTAGAGAGTAGAGACCTCTCTTCAGTCCCGAGCATGGCGATTGAAAGAATGAGCGGATGGAAACTTCTCCATTCTACCCTAGAGACGAGTCTACAGATGCGAGCATGGCGTTCAATTTTATCTGATTTTGACATTTGAGAATAGAAGGAAGTCTTCCAAAATTGTCCACACCTCATGTGACCTAGACAAGCTTTTTTCCATGCCTTTTTTACATTTTATAATAATAAAAAACGAAGATAGCATGAACGGGGTTCGTAATTAGTACCGTTACCACTATGAGGAGAAGGTCCACCGAAAAGACGAAAGTAATTCGGTGCGGGAGCTCTTTACCTGACGAGGAGTTTCGCCGAACCTTTTTATAACTAAAAATGTGCACTATGTAGGTATTTGTGCCAGGAGATGCAGGAGGATATCACACCTCGCACATCACAAGGTTTTCCGTGCTTGTGAAAGTAGATAAGTAGGTAACCTCGAAATAGTATTGTATTGAGAATTAGTACCTAACTAGCTTATGCCCGCGGCTTCGCTCGCGTGGTACCCTGATAAAAAGTAGCCTATGTCCTTTTCCCGGTCATTATCTATCTGTATTTTAAATTTCAGCCAAATCGGTTCAGTGGTTGTCGAGTTATACCTAGAGGAAAAAACATCCATCCAAACTTTCGCATTTATAATATTAGTAGGTATTGATGTTCTCTGCTCCATAATGGTGGGTGCACACATACGTACAGTTCGGCCGACAGATCTAGGCGTTCGTGAAGTCAGGCTTTTAGCTGCGCAGTAGAAAATTTTGTATAAAAAGTTGCACTGCGCATCGAAACGGCTAACTTCACGAACGCCGAGATCCGTTGGCCCTACTGTACATGCTGATCGATGCAAGTCTCATCAAAAAGCTGTTCAAAACATTCCATTTTGGTTGGCTTCGAGCATTTGTCTTGAGACTTGCATGGTACACACGTTCGTACTTGCTCGAGATCGGTCAAGTTATATCGAGCATGTACGTACGTGTACCCACCATAAAGGTTGCTTGTTTGCTCACCCGGCAGGACCAGAAAGTACTCTCTCTCTCTCAAGCCAGGACGAAAAGACAGAACAGTAAGAGAGTACTTCGGTTAAAGTATCTATGAAAATTGATTATTCTTTAAAAATATAAACATAATGATATACTTACACCTACTAACTTAGTTTCGTGTATTGTATGCGTCTGGGTGTGATTAGGTTATGCATGCACGACAGTGAAAAGCAGTTAGTTTTTTAATTTTTTTATTGTAACCTAAACTTGAGGCCTGTATGTATACCCAGGGGTGAAGTTGGGCTGTTTATGATGATGATGAATCAAAATTTCCTCTCGTCTCCATGATATTTTCACAATCTGTAACAAGGAATAAATTAAAATTAAGTAGGTACCTATTTATTTTTCAGGAGTCTGGAATGACTGACTTGAAGATAGTTCACACAAAACAAGAACTGTATGCCTGCATGATGAATACATACCGAAGCACCTTCAAAATTAATAAATTATTATAATTTTTACCTTTCCATTTGACTTCTCATTTCTATCATTCCCAAGCTATTTTTCTTAGCAAGGTTGTAGTTAATTTTCTGAAACAAGATACAAGTAATATATTAGCCACAAGCTGCCATGAGAATGCCAGCCATGAGTACATAACATGGCTTTGATTCAAAGGGTTAGTCAATTATTTATTTATAAACTTGAAAACCTCTTTCTAAGGCGTTAATATACCTACTGAGATCAATTTAAAATTAGTAAGTAGGTAGGTACTACAAAACAGAAATATAAGGACTATTTACATGCAACAACCTTCGGCAACAACACAATAATAAAAATCAAATTAATAATAAAGGGTTAAGTAGGTAATGTAAACTAATCATCATACAGCCTTAGGTCCTAACCCAGCTAATAAATTAACTTACTTCTAGCACCCACCTTCTCATCGGAAAAAGAATTCACTTTATTTGTCGAATAAGTCTGTGTATGTTTTCAATATAATAAAACATCTCTTCGCTAAGACGTGCACGGCGCGACCATCCTCAAAACCATTTGGGCCATTTTCGATCCTTGAATAAGCTTGAATCTTAGTAGCACAATAATTGTTCTACAATTTTATTATTGTGCTAAATTATTGTTGACTTTTTTCTAGACGTATTATACTAACGGACGCCCGCGGCTTCGCCCGCCTGGACTACGACTTTTTTATCCCACGGGAAACATGCCTTTTTTCGGGATAAGAAAAAGCCTATGTCACTCTCCAGCCCTCCAACTATCTCCACACAAAAAATCACGTCAATCCGTCGCTCTGTTTTAACGTGAATGCAGGACAAATAGAAAAACAAACAAACACACTTTCACATTTATAATATGGGTATGAATACATCTATACATTATCACTAAAAAAAATGACAGATGCCTTGATGACAATGACAAACGCAAAAAGCCGTCAACTGCGTCAAAAAAAAACGTTCCGTTTTACAGAATAAGTACCAATATATACAAGTCTGTCAATATATACAAGTATGGTTTGCGAGTAATGAAACGTAAAAAACTAACGAATTCGTTCATTTTTATTGTATCTGTGGTTTCGTTCCCGTTGCTATGGAAAGAGCTTGTCTAGGCAAAAACTAATCTCTAGGCTTGTGTTCTGTAAACGCCATGCTCGCGTGGAGGACAAAATTGGAAGACAAGAAACTGTGTTGTCTAGTCTAGTGTGGAGTGGAGAACAAACGCCATGCTTGGCCTGCTGAAAGGATGACTTAGGTGGAGTGCTGACTAACTTCATTTCAGCCATATCCTAATGTACAGCAGCGTCATCTTAAGAGTAGGCACAGTTTGATTGCTGACGCTGTGTTTGTATAAGTCATTTATATTCCTCTGAAGTGTAGGCTAGACATAGGTTAAGCTTCCTGGCGCGTAATTTGAATAGTTTGATAAAGGCTTAAATGTATGCGTATGATAATAAATAGTCCCGAATGAGACACATTTGAAAGGTTATTTATTAGTAAATAATGTGTTGATAAATTGAGAAAAATAAAAACAGGCTCACGGTATCCCTTAGGTATGTTAGACACACTCTCGGAGCAAGCGTTGGCAAAATGTAAACTCTCTGAATAGAAAAAAAAATTCTGCTAAGGATTTGAAGCCGTGCCTGAAAGAAAGAAAGGTAAAGAAGGATGAAGAAAGGTTGGAAGATTAAAAACTAGCGAATCCATCTGATATGCTTGTTGAGACTGTAAATTGGGACATTACTATGAAGTACTCATTACAAGGCAACAGTTAATTATGATGAACACAAGACTACATGGTTCTGCAACGTTGCTCAAAGACTAATGCGTCTATTACTCACTGTGTTAATGGTCCTCAGAATAAACAGTCTAGGTATAAAGCTAGACGCCAACTGACTCGACGAAAGCTATTTTATAACTCAGTTATTGGGTAGTATCAATGGCGCTTGTCGGTCATGAAATCACGTATTGCGCTGAAAGTCACGACTAAGTTCAGATGAACGCGCTGCGACGCGCGGTAGACTCGGCGCGCGGCTTGAGATTGTAACAAATTAGTGTTGTTGTGTACATGACCGCGCGTCACCGCGCGTCACCACGCGTTCTCGCGCGAACCGCCATACACCAAGCCGCCGCCATCTGAACAACTGAACCGCGCGGCAACGCGCGTCGCCGCGCGTTCATCTGAACCTGCGTTATAAGCTATGTAAGTTATAATGGTGAACGCAGACCTGACCGCAATCATCGCTTTGCTTCAGGTAGGGGAGGGAGGGGCTAGTTGTAACAGTTTTCAGAAAAATGAATATATCTTCAGATATAACCTTAAAATTACCACTGTTTAAACAAAGATCGATACTTTAACATTTTCCCTATCAAATAAAGTAATAAAAATACCAAAACTACTGGTAGTTTTTTCACAATTAATTTGTTTTCTAAAAGAAGTGCGTTGTTACAACTTACCCCGTGCTTGGGGTTAGTTGTAACATACACTGGGGCAAGTAGTAACACTAACAAAAACAAAAATATGACACTTTTAATCATTTATTTATTGTTTTTTAGCAAAAAAGTAAATATTTCTAAGTAGTTTTTAACAATAATCAACGAAATAAAAGGTAATCAACATTTAAAAAAGTAATTCACCTGTTTTGTTAAAGATGAATTTATTGAAAATGACTTCTCATATCCGCCATTTTAGTTTTTTTTACATTTAATACAGCCTTATTTTATATAGGCTATCAACCAACCGTTATTGATAAATTTTGGGGCAAGTTGTAACACAACATATGTTACAACTTGCCCCGAGAATGTGTTACAACTTGCCCCGAGAAGATGTTACAACTAGCCCCCGAGTATGATTTTACACTTTTATCAAGATAACTATTTGATCAACAAAGTTATCACACAAACTGTTATACAATTCAATAAATAGATAAATTTGAAAACAAATAATGCACAGAAAGGTTCAAATAAGCCCATAATTATATCGTCAACCAAAAAATTACGAAGGTATAATTTTTTATTACCTTGCAAAAATGAAGCAAGTGCACATATCTACTCACTGCGCCATCTAGCAGGAACTAGCTTTGGCGACAGGATGTGGTGCATGATAAAGGTTAGATTGAGTCATAGAAATACGTAATTATAGTTCAAATCCATAGTGAAAACCCTCTGTTACTACTTACCCCTGTTACAACAAGCCCCTCGCTACTGCGGTGACTGCGGCGCGGGTAGGTGTGCGAGGTTGCATATAGGTAACTTCATATAAAGAAATCGAATGCGGGGACTGCGGCGACTGCGGTGCGGCCCAGCCCCCATACCATGAGCTTTAAATGCGATTCAGTTTAGGTCCTAAACTGAACTGCTTCGCTAATTTGTCACATGACGTATGCTATGACGCTGACGAAATATCAGAACCTAAACCAAGGATTTCATATACTACGTAACTGGATAGTTCACTGAAACAGAAAACGCGGTCCGTCACTGAAACGGAAAACCTAAACTGAACTGAATAGGCATGAATCCTGATTTTCAAAATCTCTTCTATGACATTCAGAAGTATCTATTATGTCTAAAATATATCATATTTCTGTAGAAAATTAAGGTTTTTGTGCAATAAAAGTACATTTAAATTTAAATTTTCAAATTCACGCCAAAACGCTCGCCGGTGTCATGGCGTCTGTTTTTACGTCACGGTTCGGTATATCAACCAGTGATGCCTACATAGTTACTATAGAAACAAAAGGATGTTTACCGAGACGAGACGCAATGACAGACGCTATGACACCGGCGAGCGTTTTGGCTATCATGGCGGATTGTTGTATTTTGTAGATTTATTTTAGCAAATAAATTAGTAATCTCGACATTAATAAGAGAATAAATACATTTTTCAAAATCTTTGAATCCTATTTCATTAGATCAGATAAATATTTTGGCGATACTTGATTACTGGCATCATGCCTATTGTTTACTAAGACGTCATGGTACGGCTACAGGTCTATGTTTTTTTTTCAAGATAGATTTAAACATTCATCATCATCATCATCATCTCAGTTGTAGGACGTCTACAGCCTCCCTAAAAGATTTTCATGTATTGCGGTTGGAAGCAGCCTGCATCCACTGCCGACCTGCAGTTTTACAAGGTCATCTGTCCATCTTGTCGGTGGACGTCCAACACTGCGCTTACCGGTCCGCGATTTAAACATTATTTACTTAATTTATATTATAAGTAGCTGCTGCCCGCGGCTTTGCTCGCATGGTACCCGGGTTTTTACTCTCCAGGCCTCCAACTAGCTCCACACAAAAAATGACGTTAATCCGTCGCTCTGTTTTGACGTGAAAGATCACAATCAAACAAACAAATAAACACACTTTCACATTTATAATATGGGTACGGATTTAAAGGATCTTTTAAGCTATAGAGGCACATTAATTTTACCACGTATTTCTGACGTTCTTTATTAAATAAACGAAAGATGCCTAAAGATTCGTAAACTGTAATTAATTTACCGCTGTTATTAAACACAGACACCGCTTTTTGGAAGAGATTTTCATTCACTCATGGTCTGAATAACATGTTAATGAGCACGCGTGTCCGTAATAGCGAAATTATGACACTATTTTGCGCCCAAAAAGTTGGGAATCTATTATATTCGGGATGAACCTCATAATCACTATCATTATGTCTAATGATCGTCTCATCGGCTACATGCTTTCATCTTTGTTATAATTATAGTGAGATACAATATAAAGCGAAATTATAATGAGGATTTCAAGTTAAGTAAAAATTGGGTGGTTTATAAAAACTGGCTAGGTTATTGGGTTTTATTTATTACTAGCTGATCCAGTGAACTTCATACCACCTTAATTTTTTTATATAGATTTTTGTTCTAATAACCCTTGCGGGCTTCCTCAGAAGACCCTGACAAAGTTTCATCACGATCTGATCAATTTTTTAGGAACGCATAGAGGCTAAACTACAAACATTGATTTTTATTTATTTATATTGTTTTTACTTTTAAGTTTCTAAGCTAATAAATTGACATTTAAAATATTTTTTTTAACTTATTTAAGTAGTTAGTTTTTATAAAGTATCATTTATTTTTTCAACTGGAACTTAAACAAAGTAAACTATTTTACGTTACGAAAGTGTAATAGATTATTAAAATTAATTACTTAATAAAGTTTTCTTATCTCATACATCAAGCCAAAAACGGTGCTGATCTACACCAGCTAATAAGTATAAGTAAGTAAACACAAAACTCTCAATGTCACGTTCAACTTTCCTCACATCACATTGTTTGTTTTTATTTTAAAAGTTTTGTCACTTTATTTTCATTAATTCTCTTTACATACCCAGCCGAGAGTTGGCGAGGACAACGTCTCCTCATGCATAATTAATAAAGTCGGTCAAAATAAGCAATTTGGACTCACTGCCGTTGGTTTGCGGCGTAGTTAGGTTTTAATACGACACATTTGCGTCACTTGTGCTTCGGATTAATGCTTTGATTTCATTCTGCGAGCGGAAAATGCAAGGGGTTTTCGAGGGGTCATAATTATATTCAAGGGGTTTTCTCTTGCATATAAATAAAACCAACGAGTGCAGTGTCATTTTGAACTATATTTCTTTTTTTTTTATCCGAAATAATATAATTAACCTTAACTAGCCTTTAAATATCACCTTCAAAACTATGATCAGGCAACGTTTGATAAGACCCATGGAGCCAGCATGAATTCGCGATATCTTTGTAGAAAAACAATGAAGGTTTTTTTTTTTACTTGTTAACGTCTTATAAATCGATGAACTGTGTCATGTTCCGCAATTCATAAAAGTAGGTAAGAATTTTTTTATCAATGATTTAATATGACGTCAACACGTAAAATTATCGTTTTTGTATCTGTTGACTTTACAGACAACCAGTTTTTTTTACCCGACTGTGCAAAGCAAAGGAAGGGTAATGTGTTTATTCCAGTTACGAACCTCTCTAAATATTATAGGAAATTGAAAATAAAAGGCTACCTTGTAAGTTTTATTTTATTAAACAGATTCGTTAAGAGCTAGGCGATTCTATTCCTGTTCTTTTGCGATCAATAATGTGAAAATTCGGAACAACAGAATGCAGCAGGCTTAGCTTTTTCGATAATCCATCTGCAACGTGAAGTAGGTAATCAAAAATGTTCTCCATTTTCTTTCAAATGCCATAAACACCTACATTTAGTACCTACGACAGAAACCAGATAACTGATAGAAACACTTACTTTAGTAAAAAAATACCTAGAAATACTCTTGGCAACAAACTAATATATTCGGATAAAATATCTGTTTTCTGTAGAACAAAAGTACCTTTAACAGGGTAAACTGAAGGTCAACTGCGCTCAGTTTATGAATTATGATAGGCCAGTCAAGACATTTTAGTCATTTCATATATTGCCAGTTGTCAAAGTCAAAGTAAAACTCATATTATCTAGTAGAACCACTGAGATTACATAGAATAGTCTCCTGGGGGGCTAAAGTGGCCACTTTTGATGAAACATCTAACGTTTCCTAATCTAAAACATAAAACATTTCAGGTTTCATATTATGAACATCAAAAGTTTCATATTATGAAATGTTTCACATTTTGAAACATTTGACTGTTCAAATGTTCTGTTCCTGTGAACAGGGCCTGTATTCTATTAAATGACAACTTCGGTACCGGAATCGAGCCCCAGGGGGGCTCTGCGACCAATACCGTGAAGAATTTAGTCAACAAAGAGAGAGCTTTGTGTACAGTCTGCCCACCACATTAATAAGAATTGTGATTGCAAAAGTTTAGTATCTGTTGTCCCTCATAAAATATATAAAAAAAAGACAGAAAAAGTAACAAACTTTAAGCCTTACAGCGTACTCTGTGGTAAAGCTCCGCGATAATTATTCAATAAAAGGCATCATTTGTCAGCGCTGTCCAAATGTCGCCAAGTCGACATCGTGATGACTAATGCGACACTGTTCCGACAATTTGAGTCGAACCCTCTTATTGCCCACTTTTTACCTGCAAGAACCATCATTCACTCCTTTGTATCTGTGTCCAAGCCTGTTATTAAAATTTGAAGTCGGACATTCACGTGAAAAACATTCCATAAACAACATGAAAATTACTAATGGTGATGTTCGATCATTATGGATCTTGAAATCCTTGAAGTAGTTTTTGTAATCAATGTTTTTTAACTTTGTATTATTTTGTTCCTTATAGACTCTAAGCTAAACTTAAAGATCTAAGAGGTGTTTGGACTCCTGACTAGTCACTTTAAATTCATAAAAACTTTAGGATCTTCCACATTATGTGGAGTCGACTCTACAGAAAATCACTTTTCACTTTCTTCTGTCAGACAAGCACATGAATTTATTCTCATTAAATTTCTATTGGGCAAAGGTTGGCAAAACAAAATCTGTTACATAGTTTTCGTACGTTGACTATACTAACCGACCAAAAAACATTTGATAGTTCAAATTGTAATTGAAAATTACGATGAAAATTTAAAAAGTTGGATCTACCTAGATGTAGTAAATAAATATAAGAGACTAATCGCAAGAGTAAAATTTAGTAATTGTCAAATAAAGAACCCTAAAATATACTTCTTGACTCATTCAATCTTACTATTGACTGCTGTAAATGTAAGGCTGTGTCCCCAGTAGGCAAACTGTGAGCGGCCGACTGAGTTTGCGGCGTATCGGTTTAAAACGCTCTTCCATATATTATTTGAAATGGAGTGTCCACAGTTTGCTAGTTTTGCGCTCACTGTACGCAGTTTGCAGCGTTACGCGCAAAACTAGCAAACTGTGGACACTCCATTTCAAATATATGGAAGAGCGTACTAAACCGATACGCCGCAAACTCAGTCGGCCGCTTACAGTTTGCCTACTGGGGACACAGCCTAAGGAATGCTAAATATTTCCTATCTATAAAATAAACCTGCGCAGGTAACCCGTTTTCTATCTAACTATTCTCAGACACCGTGAAACTTTGTTTATTACTCGGTCCGGTTATCGACCGGATTAGCGGCTTCAACTTGGAATTTGCCGCATGATTTGATAATAACTGTTCAGGCCCTCGAGTTTTCATGAAAGTGAACTCATAAATATTGGTGCTTCATTAGAGGTTTACAGAAATCATGGAACGAATGGTGCCAGATAAGTATTTGCATAAATGATCTGGCTGCGGTATAACTGAAACTTAGGGCTTAGATCGCACTTTTGGATATTTTCGACCTCAAAATGAAGTATATTAGATTTCTACCAGTGGTATCGGCCCTTTAACTACTAGGTTGGGACCAAGCACCTGCTGGGACCATCTTCTCATTACAAATTTAGAGAATTGTGTTAATTTATTTTGTTTTAAGCTATGCAAAGATAGATAGAGATAGACTCGCGAGGTCTACAGCTCACAGAGCCACTAGTTTATTTCAATAGACCGATTCGGATAAGTGTAGATCGTGATATGAAATCGCATAAATCGCATAATCGCTATTTAAAATATTAGATCATGACCGAAGTCACGGGCTGAATCTAATGATTTACAAAACTTTAGGAGTAAACCTATGCTACACTAAAATGGGACGCCGTGGTGCCTAGGGAAAAGTTAAAATGGCTAGGAAACCACGGTTGCCGAACTATGGATTTTCACAAGTTTTTTCTTCGCCGGATTTCAAAATGATCTTGATTTCAATGTCGATCTTTTATGATACCTACAACATATAGAGAATAGAAGAAATATTTATAACTAGCTCGCGGCTTCACTCGTGTGGTCATTTCAGGTTACGACCTACATTGATTCCAAATTTCATTCAAACTGTTTACAACACAAACATCCAAACACACAATCTTTCAGATGCTATTAATAGTAGGTAGGTCCTATTGTATGGCATGTGCTTTGTTTCATCTATTGGGTAACAATGCTTGTATGACGAAGTTGCAATAGTTAATCAGGGCGGTATTAACAAGCCTTGCAAAGGCTATTTGTACTGCTGGACGCTGGAACCAACAATTGTTTTGTTAGTTTATGACCGGACCACAATGGAAAGTTTACTCGTTTTGCATCATAATGGCTAAATGCAATAAGTTATGGCGATACAGGCTTTGAGAGAAACATAGTGTGTTTATGATATTTGGCGAATAAGACAGAAGCATTTTGATGTTTTTTGGTGAAGTATGTGACACTTATATAGTATTAAGATCTTGTTAAGACCATATTTCTTGCAATAAGATTGATTGATTCATTTATTTGTATTCTAGGTAATTGTAAAATATCGCTAGTGTTTGAAAATGAAAAATCTTATCAAAATTTTCAATTCCTATGCAATGAGCGGTGAGTTAACTTAGTAGTATATAGTAGTATATGCAGATGGCGCTCATCGATGCTATAATCGATAGATATGGTCCTATCATGATTATCAACTCTGGCGACTAAAGGTTCCGTGACCGAATTGGTAAAGGCACTCCGGCTAAAGGAGGGTCGCTTGTATCATTGCGGGTTCAAATCCCATCGGAATTGAAAATTTTGATAAGATTTTTCATTTTCAAATGTAAATACCTAAGTGTGGTTTAACACTATAACTAATAAAAAATCGCTAGTGCTGTTAAAAGTACCTATAGGAAGATTTCTCAGTAACTTTGACATTTTCTCAGCCTATTAACACTTATCCAGTGGATAAGTGTTTGCTTCTGAATAAGTGTATTCAGAAGGAAAACAGAGCCGCCTGGTTTCACAATAATTTCATTTACTGCCGTATTTTTGAGAGAAGAAAATCACGCTCAAGAGGTCATCGACCCCATCACGTGGTCTACCATAATATACAGGGGGATAAAATGTAACAGCTGGCTTATTTTTACAGGAAACATAACCGAAAAATGTCAAGGAGAATCTATAATCCAACCACATTATCCAAAACTGTTTTCGCTCGCTGTAAGCCTATACAGAACTAATTTGGGGCGCAAAACCGTTAAGCTTTTCATTATTCCAAACATTCACGGAGGAGCATCGGGCGGGCTATAATCGTTGAATTGTATTACCATTACCACTGTCCGCGGCGCCAGATGCTTTGAACAACTTTATTTCATTGAGACCTTTCTTGTGCGACGCTTAGATGATTCCGGCCTTTGTTTTCGTGAAAACACTACTTAGGACTTGGAGCCTCTAATTTTGAACAATTTTAATTCTAAATTCCACTAAGTAACGCAGTGAGACTTTTTAGACCAAATAAAGGCCGTAGCATTATGAATTTATAGCACGATTTGAAGCGTCCTTCGAATGACATAAACTACGGGTAATTTTTCTGTCCTCTTTCTTATTATGGTGATGAGGATGATGACATTTACTTTGAGTTTTCGGGTGCGTAGGCATTAGGACCCTATCTCACTAGGACACTATGGTTGTGCCATCAACAAAATATTCATCATCTTGGTTGCGAAACTAAGCGGACACCAGCGGACACC
Source organism: Camptogramma bilineatum (assembly GCA_958496255.1). Classification (NCBI taxonomy): domain Eukaryota; kingdom Metazoa; phylum Arthropoda; class Insecta; order Lepidoptera; family Geometridae; genus Camptogramma; species Camptogramma bilineatum. The sequence goes on along the minus strand of OY292463.1, from coordinate 3,026,289 downwards.
AGTGGGCTGATTATCTAACTTGTCTCAATCTGTTAACTCTTTTGTCGAATTCGGTCTCGTTAAGATGAGAGTGACAGAACTACTTGCGTGGACACTGAACTGCCATGTTTGGCAGTTTGAGACCGATTTTGGTCGCTATCGAAGATAGACAATCATTGAGCAGGTGTCATTTATGCACATTTTGTTGGTGGCTTGACTGCGGTGCCTAAAGCCTTAAAGGTTTACTAAATCCTTATGATTACGATGATGAAGCTTCGGGGAGTTATTGGATTTTCGAGGCGAATATAAAATAGTATCTGACGAAAACTAAAATAAATGCAACGCAATCGGCGGCACTTCAATTTAGGATTAAGAATACTAAATTTAAATTTTTCTACTAAATCCCAGGGAAGCTGGGTGTCAATTCCAGTACCAAACTTTTTATCAACCTCAACTAAACCTCAGGTTTTCGACTGTTTCCTATTCTACTAATACACGTACGGATATGCCCGTCGAATCTGCCTGACAGATTAGCCTTTGTATGGTGAAAATAGACACGGATTGGCAGGCAAATCCGTGTCTGTTTTCACCATACACCAGCAGTTTCGCCTGCCAGGCAAATCTGTCAGGCAGATTCGACGGGCATATCTGTACGTGTATGCTTAGCTAATGACAAACGACTCAGTTGTGGTGAGGTTTGAGCTAAGGTTTGAACTTTGGCAGAACAAATTTTTGAAAAGCTGTTCTATTATTCACCAAATGGCTGACATTTAAAAGATCGAAACAAACCGCAGCGGAATGATTGACATTGTCATTTAGTAGAATTGCCCAGCTGGTCCTATTCCCTAACTCCTGATCTCTGATCAAATAGGAGGTCATGACATCACAAAAGAGTAACCTAACCTTATTGGTCCTTAGTTCAAATTCAAAGTCAAAGTAGTTGATTATGAAACGAAACGAAATATTTGACGTTTTGCTTTAGTTGTGAAAAAGTTTGTTAGTAAAATCGAGGGGCTGACAAGGTAACGACATCAATTTTAGTAATTTTGCTATACACCGTTAATTCTGGGTCAGTTTAAAGCCAGCACCCACTGCTTGTATTGCTTAATCGTATTCGTGTCGTTGGTTTAGTTTTAGAATTTGATAAGTATTTCATAGGAAACTAAATAGTTGAAAAGATTAACAAAAGTGAGGAAAACACTTGGTAAGGTGTCATAGGCGCGCAGAGCTAATGACCTAGGTATGTATGTATGACTACGACGTAGCGTAGACTCTACGCCGTAGCAACAGCTGAGCACAGAGCACGTATCTCCGTGATTTATCCTGCCTATATTTCGTGATATTATTCTATCTATCTATCTATCTATTCAGCCTGTATACACCCACTGCTGGGTATAGGTCTCCTCTCTACTCCGCCATTCTCTTCGATCCCTCGCCAGTCTCGCCAGTCTGATATTATTAATTGCAAAAAAATAGATCTCATATTTATTATTATTTTTGAGTAAGGTTATCGATATATAATAGATTACGTAGGCGCCGGCTTTAAACTGACCAAAATAAACGGTGTATAAACTTACACATGCAAAGCCAAAAGCTAGATAAATGATGACAAAGTCGTCTCAAGTTTCAGAATACGAGTATAATCTTCTTATATGCTAAGTACTGAAGCGAGTTTCAGCGCTATGGGAGAATAGTTTCCACGCGCGGAATTTAACCATCTTTTGTTATATAATTATGAAATATCTCAATATGCTGAGCAGTTTTGGTCTTTGTGAAAATTAATAATTTTCTCGTATCACTAAACAATGACAATACATACATACATACATACATAAACTCACGCCTGTATCCCATCATAGGGGTAGGCAGAGACCACAGATCGCCACTTGCTACGATCCTGACACACTTCTTTCGCTTCATTCACTCTCATCACATTCTTCATGCAAGCTCGTCGGTTTAGAGTACTCTTGACCTGGCCTTTTTCCAATAATTCAAAAAAACAACAAAACAAACAAAACAAAACAACAACAAAATAACAATGACAAAAAGGGGTAAAGATACATTGGAGGCTTTTGAGATGTGGTGTTAGCGTAGAATGGAGAGGATCAGCTGGACAGAAAGAGTGACCAACATTGAGGTTTTGCAAAAAGTGGAGGAGGAAGGATCGTTGTTGCAAGTTGTCGAGAATAGATGATTAGCCATCTAATACGTCATGACAGTTTCATTAAAAACATAATTGAAGGAAAAGTGGAAAGAAGGAGAGGAAGAGAAAGACCGAGGATAGGCTATATGAGACAAGTGAAAGAGAAGGTTGCTGTCATGTCGTATAGGGAAGTCAAGGAGGCTGCCCTAGGAAAAGCTCCGTGGAGAAGGAGGCATCAGTTATGCCGACAAGGGGCTACCCTTAAATAGAGAAGAAGATCACTAAACTATAGCCGAGATTCCCCTCTGCTGTAGGTAGCTCAACTTTCAATCCAAATCCCAGCTGTGTATATAGATAGTATATAGATTTGGTTACGATTTTGGACACATATTAACGGTACTAACTAGGTAAATAGGAAAAATGGGCACGTGCCAACTAGTAAAACGGGCCCAGAATTTTTGTGCTTTTATTGAAAAAGGTATTGAAAACTTAAATTAAAATCCAACGTAGTTTTTCCTAAACAAAACGCTACATCATAAACAACATTTAAGTAGAGCGTACAAAACATAATTTTATAATCACTTTTTCAGAAAATACGACGAAAAAACAGACGTTGTACGGCGTACGAATACACGACTAATGGTTTTTTCTATTTTATTCTCATGTTTTGAACTGGGGCCATGGTACCTATTGTGTAATATACCGACACCTTGTGGGGTTCTCGGCACAAAGTAATTACTTAACAGAGAGTGAGCTACGGGAAAACGTAATATTTTTAATTTAGACTATGTTTTTAAAAGTATGATTTTAAACTTTTTAGAGTAGTGAGGTAGTAAAGTAATTGAAACGTAGAGTACGTTCATCATGCCTCATCATTATCATCATTCACAATCCAACTATAGTCTTACTATAGTCTTATATTAGTTGGCTGGAGTATTAATTAATTAATTAATTATTAATTAAATATCGTGTAATTAACCATGATTATTATATACCCTTATGTTTAACAACTGCACTATCGTTAAAACTTGAGAAGAAGAAGATGACAATAATACAAGCGTACGGTCTGAGTCGATTTTTTTGCTCACGAGTGTAGTTTAAATGTGGTATTATATCCACACAAAAAACAACACTTAGACCAACACAGTCAAATAGGTACCTACTACATTTTACAATGTAATACAATAAATCGATATTCTTTTAAATAATATCGGGACTTTACGTTTGCCCCGGTCACAACTAGACTCACAACTCCACGTAAAGCTACAGTCGAGGTAAAAAAAAAAACGGTTTTATGCAAATAATTCCCGAAATTTATTTATTTATTAAAAAAATATCGTGAAGAAATCATCTAGCTTTATAATAGCGGCGATGGGCAACAACTCACGTATGGAATGCTAACTTCTACAAAATGTTGGCATGTACCAAATATGACTGCCTCCTTAGACATTTCTAAAGGATCTTAAAATGACAAAAAAAACTGACAATGTCTACCGCACCTATTCCCAGATACAGTCGTGATCTTATTTATTTTATTTTAATTTTTCACCGCTAGTTTTAATAGCTTATTGAAGTATTGAACTTTGGCAAGTTCAATATACTACTCTCGGTTCTTCAAAATTAAAGATTATATTGGTACGCTCATACGAAGATACGAACTCACAATTCTGTCTTTGTTGAAGCTAGTCTTCTGCATATAACACTGTGCTTGGAGCAAAACGTCGCCGAACGTTCCCTCCAACAAATTGAAAAGCAATGAACCGCGGAATTCAATTTCATATTGAAAGCCATTCATCTTTGCCGCTTCTTCGGAACCGGCTGAAAGCGTTACATCTCGACTTCACTCTCCGTCCCTTAAAAAGTTCTCGTCTTTTTGAGAGGGTATTGAACGGTTCGAGATAATAGTACGTTATGGATGTGTTAGTTTTAGCTTCCTTTATCCACTCTTTGGTGAGTCAGTTGAGCAAAATAAACCGCGGTGGCCGAGATACGAAATTAAATCAATAAATATTGGTGGACATTCTCACACAGCGCCATCTAGCCCCATACAATTATATCAATGAAATTAAATTAAATTAAATTAAATATGAGCACGACTGTATCCCCAAGGCACGGTGGACATTCTCTCAGATCTTTTTAGGCATTTTAAGATCCTTTGAAAATGTCTAAGGAGGTAGTCAGAGGTACGTTCAAATACAGATTTGGTAGGAACATGCCCACAGTTTGCAGAAGTTAGCATTCGTGACAGGTTGCAAGCCCATTGACGCTATTAGAAAGCTAACTGGTTTCCTCACGATGTTTTCCTTCTCCGTTTAGAGCTCGTGTATCAATGTTCTTTATATAACGAAATATATGAACTCTAACTAATAGACTGAGATAGTAAATAGTAATTTTTAAGTCTTTAAGCCATGATGGAGGCCTTCAGGCGGCCTAAAAACTCCGTCACTAGAGTTAGCTGAACGAATGATTACATTTGGTTTCATTTTTAAGACTATTATCTAGAAGAAACAAGGAAGAAATAAAAGAAGAATTAAAAGTGAACAAGTTGGCTTTTAATTGGACCCTCAGCACTCTTTACCGACAACCTGCTCAGAAAATACAGTCCCAAGAACCAATCTACAACAATTTTTACAATTTTTGTCTTGATAAAATGAATCGCATTAAGTCGCTCAGATTATCATAAGCCCTTACCATTTTTTGTTGTTGACTAGATACGGGCTTCCATAAATAATAATGTTATGTCTCTCACACATGCCATTATACTTATGTGTAATTTGGCTCAAGCAAACATAAAATGTGGTTTACGCGAGCTCATTTTAACATTTACGCTCTAATGTGTAACACCTCTTTCCACTCCAAAGGTAAAGCGAGGTAATTATTTTACAAAAGCTAGCTACCATTTCGTGGGAGCATTAGGACTAATGTTTGCGCCGAAACTTCGTGTCCCGTGAAAAATAACAACTGATCCATTATCGCCGTAATAAAGGCACAAATGACCTGCTGTCGTACTGCCAAGTCTTAGAGCAATGTCAAAGTAAGATTACTTTGGTCCGTACTTAGATAAGACTGAAGTAAGACTGACGCAGGCATAACTCCATCCTAAATCAGGCCTAAATCAACCTTGTTTTAATCCTGCCTTAGGACCAAAACAATCTTAACGCAGGGATGTTTTGGTGACATGACATCGACTAGATACAGGACTGCGCATGTCCTGCTCGATGTCATCGAGTAAGACATGCGCAGTGAGAGCGTCGAGAGAGTGTAATGCGTATGTCCTGCTGCAATCCTGCGTTAAGACCAAGGCAGGAATAAAATAAGATTGTTTTCGGACCAAAACAATGACAAAGCAAGCCTAAGGCAGGAATGGTTTTCACCTTGTTTTGACATTGCTCTAAGAGCTCATGGTACGGCTACTGTTGTAGCAATAAATGGTTATTTTTGGATATTTGTTATAATGATCGCTCGGTAACAAAGATTAAATTCTGCCGTGCAAAATAATTTGTGAAAATATAGAATGCTGCAAAATTCTTCTTGGAAAATTCAATTAAACGTTGATGTGTATTATTTTCAGTGGGATTGTGAGCACCGAGCTTGATTAATTTACGATTTTTACTTCAACATTTGTGAAATTTTTATAATTATTATAGTTCCTCGCATTTATACCTACTCTTCAAACATAAATAGGGACCACTTGAAATATTTCGATATTATCCACAACACATATTTTCTGGATGTGTCCTATATTTTTTTCTAAAAATATATTTCTAAATTCCTAAGTTCTGTGGTAACAACAAAATAAAAATTGATTTAATTGTACCTACATTCAATTTTCATTACTATTTTAAAGTCATGTTTTTCTAAGTGGGCCCTATTTTTTGTTTTGGGGAGTATGTAATCAAGTTATGTAAATTTTTACGACTTCATAAATAATACCACTATAACACAGTCTTTTTAAAGTTAATTACTCCGATAATAAAAAATACCACTATAAGGGTGACAAATCAACATCGAGCTATGCTGCGCTGTACTGCGCTGTGCTATGTTTGGTCAACTCGCTCGTCTAATATTTCAATGACGTTACAAACAAACCATGCTGTGCTGCGCTGTGTGAGGCTAAGCTCTGTTTACGACGTTTTGTTTGACGTAACCATAGCACAGCGCAGTACAGCGCAGCATAGCTCGATGTAGATTTGTCACCCTGACACAGTCTTTTTAAAGTTAATTACTCCGCTGAGTTTAGTAAGCATCCTCTAATTCCACAGTACACTCAGTGATATGAAAATAAAATAAACTAGTAGTGCACTTATTAGATCTGTGTCCAGCAGCACTTTATATCAGGTTGCCCGACAATTTTTCAGCGCTCAGTTGTTAATGCTGCTAGCGGTCACCCATCTAAATGCTGACCGCTCAGAACTTTGCATAACTTTAAAGATCTATCAAGAATATCTAAGCAAGCGTTTTAACCAATTTTAATAAGTGAAGTCATACATTTTTCGTTAGTATTACCGTCACATTAATACAGTTAACTAGCATTAATGAATGTAAAATAAATTCTTGTAATTTTGCTCATTAACAGAAGTTTATTCATAATTTTAATGAATAAACTTCTGTTAATGAGCAAAATTACATATATTGTATATATGTTACATAATATATAACTTTATAAAATTTCATTTTAATATGTACCTACCTAATCAAATCACTATAAACGTTCTGATGCGGTTCAAAATTAAGTTAAAAACTGTGCTCAGCGTCTCACATGTGGCAATGCATTTAAATGGCACAAGTATCGACCATTTTCCTTCGAAACCACACTATAATGACAAAGCCACTGCTTGATTTAGAAGTAAGACTGCTTACTTATTCACTACAGGTACATATTTTTCAGACAGCCTTGTTTGTGTAACACAGGCATGATCTTGTTTGTATTTCTTTTAATATTATAAAAACTTTAGGCCTTACCTAACTTGAATACTGGTTAAATATTGCTCAAGATTCGCCGTCTCTATTTGACACTATCTAACAAAAAAGGATGGCAATTGGACAAGTAGAGGGGTTTATATTTAGCTAAGCGAGCGATTCTGTGTTCTGTGTATTTAGCTAACGTGGCTCTACTCACGTGATACCCAGGTAAAAATGTTTGGGAATTTATGAATGATAGCTAATTGTGCTATATTGTTGAATATTGTAGAATCATAATAACTAGGAAACCTATTACTTACTTAGAAGTACTGTCTTCCAGAAAAGTTTTAAATTTAATGGCAGGAAAAACCTATATTATTATGCTACTTCATTACAATCCGTCAAGCCGTTATGGCGTAACTAAGCCATAACACACAAAAATCTATTTAATATTATTTTGACTATAAATTTTATGAAACTGTTATAAATCAGGTGTCTTATATTCTTTATCAGACTCTTTTTGATGATATTTAACGTATTTTAAAGTATTCTTAGAAAGTTACTTAGGTACCTACCTATATTTTTTTTTAGTATTTTGAGGAATAACGTTGTAAGTCAAACCTGTGAAGCACTTTTGCCGTGTTTCAACAAAACAACCAAGAACCTACATTTCTCCTGTATTTTAGCAAGATTTCTAAAGACGCTATAAAGGCGAGAATTCTCCCGCTTAATAGAAAGCGTAATTCTGATTAACCAAGCTTATTAATAAAGCGCCATACAAACTGCGCGGTACGAGCTCAAATGACCCATGAAAAGAAGCAGATAACGATACAACGTGTATACAAAAGTTTCGCACGGATTCTCTTAAAAATATCGACCGTAATTTCTAGATGATATTGTTATCATGAGTCATGAAGCATGTCATGCAGTAAAAGTGTAAAACTAATTAGTGTTCAATAAACATTTTATTTTATATGTCGCGGGCCGGCAGTGGATCAGGCAAGCGCAGAGCCGGGAAGAATGGCAAAAACAAAGGGAGGCCTATACCCAGCAGTGGGAGAGATCAGGCTGCGGATGATGATGATTTTTGAAGTCGGTTATAAAATGACTACTATAAGGGGCCGGCCACAGACGGTACCTATGTCCATAAAAAAAAGCAAATTGAATTTTTACCCTTTTTCAGCATAAATGTCATGTTATATTTTCATTTGGTTCTGTAGTAAGTTTTTAGAACAAAAGTGTAAGTAACAGGAACCTAGGCAAGTACTGCTTTAATAAGTCAAAACAGCATCCTGAAAACCATATCTGATTTTCCTCTCTCTTGTGGAAATGTTTCGTGCTGAGGGTGATAGGACCCACCCAGGGTTGATCAGGTACTCTGGGTGGGTTTTATCACGTTACCTGAGCATTGCATACCAACTGTATTAATTTTAATTTTAATTCTGATTTAATTTTAATTTTGATTTTCATTTTAATGTGAGTTATGTGGATTAATTGGTCTGAAATAAAACCTTATCTTATCTTAATCAAATTAATAACATGAGCGTTAAAAATATGCTGAAATAAATAATTTTGGTAAGTGTTGCGTTTGTATGGACATTCCGTCTGTCGCCGGAAACTTAAACAAAGATTTATATATAACGGTAGCCGTTTTAAGTGAATACAAGCCTACACCATCTAACGTTTCCCATAACGTCCTTAGGCCACCATTCAGCTGAAATGAGTCTTAATGAGAGGTGCGATACCATTATGGAGGCAATTGTGAGCTCATAAAGGAAATTAAAAGGAGACAAAAAGGCACGCAAGTAGTTTGAAGCAAAAGGCACAAAAAGAAGGTGCCGCCGGTTTCATTCCGAGTGGTTCTTTGCACCTGATGAAAGGAAATGCTAGGAATTCCTTTTATAACTCGCCGACTCGCAAACGTGGTGAGTTGTACTAGGTTTAAAATACGGTCGTTCGCTAACGGCCGTCAGTATTATAAATATTGGTGAACATTTCACTCAATTTCTAAAATTATCTTGTTTTAATTGCGTCTTGAGAGGCCTGTGACAGGCGAATTTCCATAACACGTAACACCGAAATCATTTAAAATTTAAGCATATTTTTATTACTTTAAGTTTATGTTGTTAGATTAAGTCAGTAGGTATTTATCTAGGTTCCTGTTACACTTTTGTTCCAAAAAACTTACTTAAAAAGAAATGTAAGCAAATTGAATTGAAATCTTTGTAGTTACACCATTTTTGGTGTAACTACAAAGATTTAAAATGGCATGTTTTATAGTAGTAGTAGTTTCATTTGTTCTAAAGTAAGTTTTTTGGAAAAAAACGTGTAACAGGAACCTAGATAATACTGCCTTTATCCAAATAATAACATAAAGTGATAAAAATATGCTCACATTTTAAATTATTTTGGTATTTATTACGTTCGTATGGACAATTCGCCTGTCGCCGATCCCTTAAGGCTGTACTATGTGTACTTAAGTGTTGCTATCAGTGATTTTATGTTGATTTGTCTTTTTGTACACCGCCATTTCTCTATTTCTTCTTTTATGCCAGTCCATCCAAAGGTTGCCTGGAAGAGATCGCTTTTAGCGATAAGGCCGCCCATTTTACTTGTTATTTTATTTTATATCTGTAATGTATTTTCTTTTGTGTGTACAATAAAGTGTTTTCTATTCTATTCTATTCTATTCTATGTGCTAAACACTATATTTCCCTATCTATCTGCTAATTTTAGGTAGTAGTACAGCCTCGGGCAGAAACTAAATTGGTCCTGACTAATTTTACCCACAAAGACTCCACTACAAAACTAAAATATATCAAATAATTTTAGAAATGTCGTTCAGGCTGTCATTTTGTTTTGGTCTTTACTGAGAATGAAATAGAGCTTTCGGATTAATTTTAGTTACCTAGTCATCTAGTTACCTAGTCATCAGTATACCTACAACAAAATTATCACAAGTGGATCTTTTGTTTATAAATGCATCCCACGTTGCTAGGTTGTTAGCTCAAATCACTTCTGAGTACCTATACTGCAATATAAATTGTAATTGTTCATGTAAAATAATCTTGTTATTTGAATTATTTTTTTGTTTTAAAACCAAAACGTTGTAGGTCATCCTATCAACATGTTTTTCGTTGATGGAGAATGAAGAAAATATATTTGCAAAATTACTCATAAAAGAACCAAAAAAAACATCATAAGCAATATACCCTGGCCTGCAAAACTAAGTATCACACTTTTAAAATTGCAATAACTTTTTATGTACTCAAGATACTTTCGAAATAAAAAGGACTCAAAAAAGAGTTTAATTTTGTGTTATGGTTCCAAAGAAAGCTGACAAAATTTGCTATGAAACGTTTTTTATTTTAAATCTCTAACTTCTATAGTTTAGTAAAAAATAATAATTTAAAAGTGTAGTACTTAGTTTTGCAGGCCAGTGTACGTATTTTTTTTTTTAAAGAAATAACTCCATTTACCCAACAGTTTATATGTACCAACAAAATACTTAAATGGAAATAAACCAATCGCAATATTACATTTCTTAGAACAAATTGAACAACCTTTTATAACAAATAAACTTACGAGAACGTCAGGAAATTCGATTTTAATACAAGTTTGCAATTCCCATGGACGTTTAGAAATTGTAAAGTGCTAAATTGAATTTTAAGTCATATGAACGCGACAAAATGTGATTTTAGCCTCAGATTTTCAACGTTTTGTGTTGTTTCTAACGCCTTGGGTAAAGGAAAACTAGAAAACATTAAGCATATGTAGGTACCTGATGCTAAAATGGTCCGTAATCTTAGCATGTCTTTCGAGAATTTTAAATTTTGAATGTTAATCTTTAGGAGAAATGATTCTATATTTGAGCATACCGACTGGGGAAGTACCTCCGCCTTACAGAATATCACAGCCAAATACCTAACATTATTCTTCTCGAACGGTGTTGTGTTCCTACGGTGAGTAAGGCGCGGGACATACAGAAAACACGTAAGACGAGGACGCGTCGCAGACATCTCTTCTGCGTCCCTTTCATAGTAAATGTATAGAAGCGTCACGCCGCAAAACATACAGAAGAGACGTCACATTTTGTATGAAAGGGACGCGGAAGAGACAAATGTCTGCGCCCCGGCTCTTCTATCTGGCCTGCGCTTAAGGTTGCCAAAGCTCTGCGAGGAAGCCCTGTGGTGACAACTGGTGGACCAGTATTATCCATGGGTTGTCGGAGTGTGACTCCTCTGGTGTCACAGGCGTCCATAGGCTACGGTAACTGCTTACCATCAGGTGGGCCGTATGCTTGTCTGCTACCTTATTAGTAGAAATGAAAAATCTTATAAAAATTTTCAATTCCGACGGGATTAACAAAAAAAAAAGTGTGGTTTAACACTATAAAAATTAAAAATTATACCTTAACTATGGGTTCTGTATTGATAAAATTAAAAATGTTTTTCATTTTCTAACATGGTTTGCTTGTAAAATGTTTTACATTCAACAATTTTGGACATTTCTCTGGTTGGACCGGTCTACTGCCGTAGGGAATGAAGTTGGGTAACTACGTACGAGGAGCATTTATGTACCTATATTATCGTCCATTTCAATCTCAATAGAGGTTCAACGACCTTTGTAATGCAAGTTGAAGTAAAAAGAAACGAAACGTTATCACGATTTCAAATGACATTTTTAGGGTTCCGTACCTTAAAAGGTAAAAAAAGGAACCCTTATAAGATCACTTTCTTGTCCGTCTGTCTGTCTGTCTGTCCGTCTGTCTGTCCGTGTGTCACCATCGATTATCTCAGGAACGGGTGGAGCTAGCAAGTTGAAATTTATACCATATACTGAGGTCTATAGTATATATATATACTGTGAGTATAAAAATCAAGGTCCTGAGTCAACACTATAAAAAGATATAGGCAAATTTAGGTTTTCGTGAAAACTTGTGAGTACCAAAACTTACCTTAATTATCAACATTTTTTATTTTTCGGAATTTTTCCTTTACTTGTGCTGAAAGACCTTGCTTGTAACCAAAATTGACAATTCTAGGTCAACCGGAAGTACCCTAGAGGTTTTGGGTCGAAAACCTAAATGGTAGTTCCTGTTGACCTAGAATAACGAAATTTGGCAAAAAGCAAGGTCTTATAGCACAAATAAAGGAAAAATTCCAAAAAGTTAAAAAAGTTGAAAATTAAAGGGTGTTCCCATACATACATAGTTGACGCCAATTAAAATTGTCCTCCGAGTTGTATGGGCGCTCATACAATTAAGCGGACTAGCTTAATTGGCACCATGGCTAGGTACGGAACCCTCGGCGTACTAGTTCGACTCGCACTTGACCGGTTTTTTTTAGATCTTTAGGCATTTAAAATCCTTTAAAAGATATCTAAGGGGGTAGTCATTGTCAAGTGTATGACTACATCTGATCGTAGTAGAAAACGATGCAAAACAAGGTACTTTTACAAATGTCACTTTCAATGTCATTCTGATTTGGTCTTTAGCGTGAACGAAATAAAAGCTATCGGTTTTAGTGATAATTTAATTAGTCACTGAGGTAATGGCACTGATTTCCGTGTATTTACATACAATTACAAAACAAACATCGCTACTAACCGGGTAACTGCGGACAAGCTCTGCAGTAGAGACAGATTTTAACCTGAAAGTTTAATGCGACGCCTCGCTGGAGCCGTTTCATAGAAAATCGCACGAGAGCCTTTGGATATCAGATTTACCATCGCACAGCTGTTTCCTAAGTATATCATATTCAAAGCACTCGCTTCAAAATAAAGTGGTAAATCTTTTTGTACAGGTTTACAAATGCTTTTCAAACAAGCGATTTTTGTACGAGTTTTATTTTCGGTGAGAGCTCTCACCGAAAACTTGACCGTCTACAAGTTGGAGATTTGATCAACAAATGAAACATCGTGACCATTCTAATAGCGTCGATAAGCTTGCAACCTGTCATGTATGGATTGTTAACTTCTGCAAAATGTGGACATGAACCAAACCTGTATTTGAACCTCTGACTACCCCCTTCGACATTTTTAATCAAAAATGCCAAAAGATTTGAAAGGATACCTCTACCGCACCTTGAAGCACTCGTGGCTTAGCTTGCTGAGACGTTATTGAGTGATTGTTGAAGTTCAGCAACGTTGTGCGCGGTTACAGTTTTGATGAGTGACCGCAAATGGCATTGACGAGCTGAGCGCTTTCGTGCTTCGGAGGGCACGTTAAATTGTCGGTCCCGGCTTTTAAGTCGTCAAGCCATGACGGAGGCCTTTAGGTGGCCTAAAAACTCCGTCACCACAGTTAGCCACTAGCTTATACGAACTTATTACCTTAGTAATACCGTCTTGATCATATTTCATTTTTTAACATTAGTTTATTGATCATTTTTCTCATAAATAATTGTCAATCTACTAAACATTGACTAAGCTACACCACAAACTTTCTTAGTTGTAGATTAATCTATGATAGTTATGATACCATCAAAGTTTCTCGCGATAATATCACAAAGGTAATCTATTGTGGTCGCAAAAACTTTTACCGGTAGTGGCAGATATTATAGTTATCAGAATTATTTATGTAAGGGCCATCTAACTTATTTTTATCATGACGTCGAATTGACTTTTCATAGAAATCCTGTTACTGGGGAAGGCAATTTATCTGTTGCTCTGCAGAGTTATTAATGTTAATACAAGTAAATATTGGTTTACATGATTTGCCTCTTTAACAAAATAATGAAAAGTAACGGGAAAAAAATTATAAGCTGGTTTAAAGAGTTTATTCTCAAGAAGTAAATTACATTTCACCTAAAATGAGACTTAAATTAGTTAAGTATTTAAGTATATCGTAAAGCTAGTGGCGAAGCATGCACAACTTAAAAACTAAAGCCTAAAAAGTTAGGTAAGTAGGTACCTAAGTTAGTATTTACAGGTAGTTTTGTTTGCAAAACATTTTCGAAGGAAATAATTTGTCTGGTAGTCAGAATCTCAATATCTTCGAATCGAGATAGACATTCTCTCAGTCATTTAAGATCCTATGATTTTTTTAAACTACTCAGGTAGCAGACAAGCATACGACCTACCTGATGGTAAGCAGTTACCGTAGCCTTTGAACGCCTGTGACCCTTGCGCTGGTGGTTCGACAGAGATATTTCCAGATAAATTTTTCCACCTTGCGGAATTTAGCTTGCCATACGTGACAGGTTACAATACAAACCCATCGCAGCTATTAAAAAGTTAACTAAGGTTTTATAAGCTACTAGCTGACGCCCGCGGCTTCGCCCGCGTGGGCTACTATTTTGTTTATTTCACGGGAACTGTGCATTTTTGCGGGATAAAAAGTAGCCTATGTCCTATTCCCGGTCATTATCTATCTATGTTTTAAATTTCAGCCAAATCGGTTCAGTGGTTGTCGAGTTATATAGGAACAAACATACATCCAAACATCCATCCAAACATCCAAACTTTCGCATTTATAATATTATAAGTGTGATTAGTGTGATTAGTGTGATTAGTGTGATATTAGTGTGAAGTGTGATAGTGTGATGTGATGTGATGTGATGTGATGTGATAGTGTGATAGTGTGATTAGTGTGATAGTGTGATTAGAGGTTTTTTCGTAATATTTTGACTTAACGACTTAGGGCCGAAACACATAACGGCGTCGCGTCGCCGCAACGCCGTTATGTGTTTCGGCCCTTACCGATTTGCCTACTTTTCGTATTTTACAAAATCCAGAATTATTTAGAACCAGTTGAACCATTTCAGGATTTTTAAGTAGCTCAACTGATCCAAGGCATTGCCAGTCCAACCATCCGTTGATTCAAAAATGTGCCAGACCTCGATTTTTTTTTTCGATTTTTTCTTTGCTTCGCCTGTACAATGATTGCATTTTCTTTATGGGATTTTTTTTTCTTCATTCTAATAGCAACCTTAAACGTTGATTAATATTTTTGTTGAAATCTTGTTAAGAATTTCAGACTTTACGAGTTACACTGGCGTGCCGAAGAACAAAGAATCATCGGAATTTAATAAACAAGGACCTTTTGCATTTTTGCTCCATAAAGTCTCAATTTTGACGACAAAACGGCACAGTAACATGCTGGAATCTTATCAAACATCAAACACTGGAAGATATGTAGGTACCAAGGTATCTACAGAAAAGGATCACAAATTAAATACTTATCTATATAATTTATGTACCAGCCTTGTCTATTGTGTTGGCAACGCAGTGTAAGGAAAGCGTGTAAGGATAACGTAGTATAAGGACAAGACTGGTCCAGCAGTTGTCACCGCAGCGCTTTCTCGCAGAGCTCTGGCAACCGCAGGAATACAACACCTATCACAGCCGTTCATAGGCTACGGTAACCGCTTACCATCAGGTGGGCCGTATGCTTGCCTGCTCCCTTAGTAGTATAAAAAACATTCCTTAGAAAAAAGCTAGAACAAATTAAGAATGTTCCATCTCTGTTCACACATGATAATTTGATATCTTTGTTCACACAAATAGAGTATATTATGAGCTTTTGTTCGATTAGTTTAACCCACCTTTAGCTAATTCGCAGAACAAAATGTCAGTTGCAGAACTTGGTTGGAGTGTATTGTTCGGTCGATATAACCTTATTCCAAACCGACCTATAGTTAGCTACTCAGACTAAGTTCGACACACTAAACTGTCTCAATGCGGAGTGTAACTCAGTAGCGCCTCGGCTAAACTTGGTGGGCATTCATCTAAAACTTTGGCGGCACCTGAGCGTCGCGTGACTTAGACGAAACTTCCAGAACCTACATACGTCCGAAGTAATAGAATAAAATATAGACCCTTTGTTTCTTTGCGAATGAATAAAGGATACGGGAACGTGATGGGTAGGGTAACGAAGTTACTCTTTAACTCTATTAGAACTTGTGACTCGTGAGCTTGGAATGCTCTTTGTGTGCCTGTTGCTAAGACGTGTACTCGAACTTAACCTATTTCTATACTCTTGTGTTTTTTGTGTTCCACATTTGCACTTTGTAAGTTGCTCGAAGGTCTCGAAAAGACATTAAATCAACTTACGAAAGAGCAAACTTTCGAATATTTAAAGTTGTATGTATTAAGGTTGTAGATAACTTGTCAACTCCGCACCCGCACCGCACCGCATCGCCTTGTGCGGCTTAGGTATTCTTTGCATGGAATTCTATGAACCAACGCTCACTACATCAACGTTTGGTTGTAAGTAAGGTAATTGTATAAATGTATTTCTAAATAATGAGTCTTATTGATACTGCCCCCCTAACTAAGAGTACCTACCTACAGTAACTCGATTATTGGCAAAAACTAAAATCAAGTCATCATTACATGTAATTATGACTTGATTTCAGTTTTTGCCAAAAATCGAGTTACTGTACTCTTAGTTAGGGGGTAGGATAGTCGTCTTATGAGTCGTATTTCTAATTGTGCATCATGCACAAAAAATGTAAAAAAAACTCGTGCTGAGCCACCAACGATATGAGCTAATGATTGAATATCGACATGGGCCACTGCAACCAATTAACCGATATGTATTCTCCGAGCTGATATGATTATCGCCGCCTCCATTACCGCCTCAGATTACTGACATGACTAATCATGTTGGAAGGAATCAATTCGATGTGTTACTATCACCTATCACATAGCTGTACAGTTATTTTTATTTATTAAGCCTATGATCTATGCCATCTAAACTTGTAGTTAAATAATAAACAAGTGTAACTCTTATGCGAGTGATTTTCTGGTTCGTTTGAATCACAATATTCATACCTTGAACAAATTCGCAAATTGTGCAAACTTTGTACCACTACAAAAATCATACTCGCACCTTTTGCGTCTAAGTCAGGCTCACCTTGCCACCGATGTCGTCAGCTCTTGTTGTAGTGTGTGTGCGTGTGTTTATCCTTCTTTTTTTTTAACTAGCCTAAACTGTTCCACTGCTGGGCAAAGACCTCCCCCGTTACCTTCCACTCATCGCGATCTTGTGCGGTTTCTCTCCAGTTTCCTTTAAAGGCGTCCAGGTCATCGCGCCAGCGCTTTTTAGGCCTGGCCCGGAGTCGCCTGCCATCCGCTGGGCTAGTCACCACTCCGGCCCACCTATCTGGGTGAATACGGCAGATATGACCCGCCCAATCCTTCTAATATTTAAAATTATGTTTCTTAAAAAGACTGGTTAATGACAGCAAACCAAGCACTTTGCTAAACAGGACGTTGTCGGAGTGTGGTTTTACCCCTACACGGGATTGTTTTAGTGTTATGAAACGGGCCTTTAATTATGCATGCGATTTGAAATAGCGAACCATCTGGCGCAGATTGGGCAGAGTCTGTTTATACGGCCTAAAGTATAAATTAACAGTTTAGTAGATTTACGAACTATCAAGCACAATGGATGCTTCAGTTTAAATTAAATCTGGTTTTATTTTAGTATCAGACTTTTAGCCTAAGTTCAGATGAACGCACGGCGACGCGCGGTTGGCTCGGCGCGCGGTTTAAGATTGTAACAAATCAATATTGTTGTGTACATGACCGCGCGTCACCGCGCGGGCCCGCGCATACCGCCATGCACTGCGCCCCGAGCCAACCGCGCGTCGGTCGCCGAGCGTTCATCTGAACTGAGCCTTATGTTATTTATGTATCTAACATTATCAAGAGGGAATCAGGGTAAATTTAACAAAACATCACAAGTCCACTTTTCTAATAATATTTTATAATAAAATATTGTTTTGAATGTTTGGACCACGCAAGTAGCTGTGTCACTCTCATCTCAATCTCATCTCAATCTCATCTCAATCTCATATGTAATGAGCAATACGACTATGACTATAGAACTATATTTCTCTGTGTACCTTATTCTGTTCTGTATCCTCTGTGTGTGGGCCAAATAAACGTTATCTTATCTTATCTTATCAATCGAACGAGACAAAAGATCGCTTTCATTATTTTAAAGTTTGAAATATATTTTGGTTGCTAACAAAATCAGGAGGCAGATTTAGATGAAACTGGGAATAACGTGTAGGCTATTTAAAATATTGGTACTAAATTTAAAAAAACCGGTTTAAATCACAAAAGAGTAAACCAAAGGCAAAGGCCTTCTTTCGTCTCTCTCATACTCCTCGATCTAAACTTATTTTCTTCAGTTTGGGTATTGCACGCGTAGTTCATCTCGCTATCTCTGTCGGAGTCAAATGATCACGAGGCCACTTCGCCCCTTTTGGGATCAACATAGTAGTTATAGCTCACATTCATCGTGCATACGAGTCAATGTCTACATAGGTACTAATTATAATAGGTATACCTATTTCATCGTTGTTATAATATTTTTAAGCATTATTTAGCATCCCAATTCAGGGCAAAAGCCTACCTATCCCCCATCTACTTTTCACGGTCCAGTTCCATTGTCCCTTGCGAATGACTGATGAGATAGCGGGTCTAGGTCTGTTGTAATGCCGTTTCCTATAGTTTGGTGTCCATTCTGTAATAATATTCGACCAGCATCCTTTGGGCACTTCTGTAAAAAACGAAAAAAAAAAAAAAAAAGACCACGACTGTATTCCCAAGGTGCGGTAGACGTATTCTTTCAGATCTTTAGGCACTTTTAAATAAACAAATATTGCTGGACATTTCACACAGCGCCATCTAGCCCCAAACTAAGCAAAGCTTGTACTATGAAACTTGATAACTGATAGAATACTTAGGTATATATGTATTTGTAAATACATACTTATAATACTTTATAACTTAAATCCTTTGAAGATGTCTTAGGGGATAGTCAGAAGTATGTCCAAACACATTTGGTACACTCCCACATTTCGCAGAGTAAAAAATACTATTTATTTATTATTTCTTGGTGGTTGATTCAAACTGAGTTTTCATTGAACCCGCATCAAAGTCATCGAATCAATTTTCAATAAGAGCAAACGTGAATTTGATGCGGATCGATGTTGTCTAGGGAATACGGTGGATTATCGCGGCGATCTTGATTACGGGGCTAATTGCGCCCCAGCGGCAGGGGATTGAGAGCACTTTTACAGCTAGTTCGAGCTCCTGAAATTTTATTTGGACAAGTGGAAATTAGTCAGGCAACTGGTTTGCAATATCTGACGTATGGAATTCTAACACCGGTATTCACAAACATTATCTACTATGAGGTCTCATATTGCGCGCGGACGCACAAGGTCCCAACAACCTTTCGAAGTGAAGTACGAAACACAAACGAACCAATCAGAGAGCTCTATTCAACGCAGTGCGTTTGCTTACCTAAGGGTGGTTGCAAGTAGGTATTGTTTGTGAATACCGGTGTAAATTTCGAAATTATAATCACTACTGAACTATATATATATAACGCGGTCGAATCCAACTCGGATGGGCAGCTGTCGTTTTATTTTGGTCTTTAGCTTGAACGAAATAAGAGGTATCGGTTTTAGTCATAATTTAATTAGTCAGTGTTCAAAGGAATCACCGCCATTAGTCCCATTAATCTTACTAATATTATAAAGGCGAAAGTCACACGGACTTTCGCCTATATATATATAGGATGTGTGTGTGTGAATGTTAGTTACCGCGTATCTCTATAACTACTTAATCGATTTTGTCTCAATGAGGTTAAATATAGGCTACGGATGCCAGTTTTAGGTATAAGGGTAGTTGCCCACTCACCTTCTCTACACGCATCGCATGGAATTGAAGTCGTCTAAGGTGGAGTGCCGTAATTGCAACTGTCCGGTAATTGCAACTGGAGTCAATAACTCCCTCTAGGATCACTTTTTTGAACATCGATAGATGTGGTATTGAACTTCTTCTAAAAGTCTCAGTCTAAAAATATAGATGGTGTTGATAGGACCAAAACTAAGCGAATGACAGGCCTTTTTGTAAAACTGCCAATTTTTCGGAAGTGACGCCGCTCGGACGCTCTTCGTAATTTATTTAAAAAAATTGTTTTTCGTGGTTTTTCGCCGGTGTGTTCACAGTGAGAGTGATTATAAGACACAGTAAGTTGTTTTTTATGTGTTTGTTGTATTCTACGATAAATCTACTCAGAGTTATGGTTGTAGTTACATTTGCCAGACAAAAAGTGCATAGTCTTGTAATTGTAACCATTTTGTTTCTTTTTTGACAGTTGCAATTTAACGACCGGTTTTGTATGAAGTTTGAAAAACCTAGTGATGTGACAATGACGATGACTATGTCGATATGTAATATTTTATTGAAAGGGATACTATCTACTTTCATACTATGCTATGAGTTCTTAGCAATTAGTTTGAGTGATTGAGTCCCTTCATTATGTTGGTGCTAGCGGAGCTCTTTCCAAAGCCGTTCAATATGTGAAACGAATATAAAAAGGCTGTTTAACTTCTAAAATGTTACTTATTGCGATTGAAATAAAGTAAGAAAAAATAATTAGTAAAAGCTAATTGAAGACTTTAAAGATAAGAGTAAAAAAGGCTGTTTCATAACTAAAAGATTACTGTGATTAAAATAAACATCGAGTCGATAAAAATCACGATAAGGTTCCCATCACTATTTGTAGTAAAATAGTTGCAATTACCGGATTCTTTGCTGAAAAGTGTTTTCGCGCAAAATTTGACATTAGTAGCAAGGGCATAGCTATATAAATCGAAAGAACGATATTCAAGGCATGTGTTCTATATTTTCCAGTAGTAAGCGCCATAGAAAAATAAGAAGTAAAAACAAGTAGTTGCAATTACCCGCAAAAACGGGTAATTGCAACTATTGCTCCCTCTGTCATGAATTTATGCAATAGAATTTTATTCTTTCTCGCTTTACTTTATTCATAACAATGATATAAATCTACATAAAATTTACTATAGAACAGATCTTTCAAAAAATACATTTCTGATATAAAATATAGAATTATCAAGCGATGAAGTTAGGACTCCACTTTTTTTAGTTGCAATTACGGCACTCCACCTTATACTAAATACTAATAGTCGAATCCATTCATATTTTTTAAAAATATTTTTGAATAACCAACCATTTTGTGAAGAGTTCTATGAAAAATGCGTTCGCTATTTACCCGCTACTTGAGTTTTTCTCGCTTTATGTTTTATTTAAAATTAACAAGCACCATATTTAAATGTTTATAAAACCTTAGTTAATTGATTGTGAAAGTCAAAATAGAAAAAAATACAAAGCGAAATATAATAATGACTGTCTCCAAAAGGTACGGTAGACATTCTCTATTTTGAGTTATTTAAGATCTACTTAAGAAATACCGACACTTGAGAAAAGCACGTCGTTTTTTCGTTACAGTCAGGACAATGTCGTATTGTAAAGGGAAGTTTGTTCTCATTTCATTAGTATATCCTAGCACACCCATGCGAAGCCGGACCGATCAGCTAGTGATAAATAAAATTAAAAAATGATAAAGCGAACTTCGGCTTGATGGCATCGTTTCGATGTCCGGAATTTGCGTAGGTAGAGCCTTTTAAAAAAAGGTCCCTCATCGAAACACACCCTCGACTGTTTTAATAAAATATAAGGCAGAGGAATGTCGCCCTAATATTCGCGTTTGGATCCTGTTATGGTAATAAATTTAATATACAACGTAGTAAATTACATTCGACATTATTTCGCGCAGCCATATTTTGTGGCATACAATCGCTGTGGAATAAAAAAGGCTAGGTACTCGCTAGTGAAGTGTTACTTTTCTTTTTAACCGACTTCAAAAAAGCAGGATGTTCTCATCGGAAACTTTTTTTATGTATGTTCACCGATTACTTAAAGACGCCTGGACCGATTGGGAAAATTCTTTTTTTGTTTGAAAGGGTATTTCGATTGATGCCACAAAAATTGGTGAGGATCTGTCGAGGATCTTTGGAGTTATGAATAGAAATGCACCTCGATAGTGCAGAAAATTGCACAGTTTACAACATTGAAGTCGGTTTTTGTAATTTTTGATTTAGCCACTTGTTACCAGGTACAAAGGTTGTACGTAGTACTATTATTCTGTGGTTTAAGCTATAGGCCGATAGCTTGGTCGGGCTCTTATTATCAGTATAAAGATGGTATGCAAGTGCGCAACAGATGTTCAATTTTACTTTCTCTATTTCAGTTACAATAGTTATACCTAACTACTTTATAGTTTGAAGATGATCGATTAAAAATTACAACCTTTTCAATTTCCTCCACATGAACAGTCATGTTAGTGTATTTGACACTTATTTATTAAAAACACAGACAGACTTCCAACACGGTGCAGAAAAACCAAATCCAAATAGGCTTGTAAGGAAGGCTTAAGAGGTTACATAGCTATGTACGTAACCTCATTGGTTACACACTCGCTAGCGAATACCCAGCTTAAGTATGCAGAACCGACGGTGCAATATTACTTTTTGATTGGCTCCGACGTGATAAGTTTATTGCGTAATGCTTAATCCTTTTGGGATCCATGCCGAGCGTAAATTACAAAACTCTGACAAATACTTCCATGTTGACTTTTAGGAAGCTTGGTTCCTCTACCATGCTCTCATGGGCCTCTATTAATAAACTCCGCTCAACATCTGTCAAAGTTGCACCACGGATTTAACTATTGCCATCCTCTTTGGTTAGACAGTAACACATAAGGATGGCAATTGTTAAATCCGTGGTGCAACTTAGACACAAGTTGAGCGGAGTTTATTAATAGAGGCCATGGTGTTTAAAGTAGGTTTAAACATTGTGCTAAAGGTACAAATCACAGTGTCTATGTCATAGTTTTTAATGTATGCCACCGTCACTAGGTAATTTTTATCCTGTCCATCCTAAGGTTACCTGAAAGAAATCATTTTTAGCAATAAGGTTGCCGTTAAAAAGAAAGTAGTTGTGCTTTTTGTGAGGGATATAGGTAATAGAATCTACGTTTTTAGGATTTTCGAGCTGCTTCTCGAAGCGAGCCAACGACATTAGAATCAAAAATTATGCGGCATGTTTATCAAGCTGCAATAACCCTTAGGTACATTATACTACGTAGGTAAGTATGTCCTACATTTTAAAGATAAGTCCAATAGGTGAATAGGACCTAGTTAGTGACATCATTCATCTAAGCCCTTGTTTCTGCGACGTAAGCCTCACTACGACGTTCTTTCTATCATATACCTATCCATGCACTGAGAAAAAAAGCAACTTCGATGTCAACTATTTAAAAAGCTAGGAGATGACCTCAACAATTCTATAACACGCTGTACTAGAAACAATTTTTTTTTTATTGTTCTACAGCTGAACAAAGATCTTCACCATCATCCTCCAAGCCTTGCGATCGCCAGCTTCATCCCAAAGACAGTTAATAGAGTTAAATAAGTAATTTTAAACAGAAGAACACACACAAGATATAGTAGAAAAGGAGGCTGCATCAATTGGCCTCGGCTGGAAAGAGATGGAAGTTGCCGCGCAGGATCGAGTCAAATGAAAATCCCTTCTGAGAGCCCTATGTTCCTGATGAGGGACAACAGGATTTAATCATCATCATCATCAAACAGAAGAACTCGGGTCACCGATATAGCCAAACGGATTAAAATGTTGAAGTGGCAACGGTACAGATGGCCGATGGGGCCGAAAAGTTCTCGATTGGAGGCCACGGACTGGCAAGCTCAGTGTTGGACGTCCACCGACAAGATGGACAGTCGACTTTGTAAAAAATGCAGGTCGGCGGTGGATGCAGGCCGCTACCAACCGCAACACGTAGAAATTTTTGCAGGAGGCCTATGTCCAAAAGTGGACGTCCAATAGTTGAGAAGATAATGTTGACGGAATAATGTAAAATTAGCAGTAGAAAAGAGTAGTGGCCGTCAGAAAACGTATTTGTTAGCTTCTGTTCTTTCGATTTAGTTTCACTGCGTCGTACTTGCTGCCAATCTCACTTTATCCATGCCGCTGAGCAAAAAAGGCAAGTTCGATTTCCGTTTCCTAAGAGGCCGAGAGACCACCTGAAAAAACTTATTTTATCGAGTAAGAGAATCTATTTTTAAACTTAAAGTGTTCTGCAGTGCGATTCAGACGTTCTCTAAATGTAATCCAAATTCGGAAAGTGACGTTTCTTCGCTGAAAGACGTCAACTTTCAGAAGACGATCATCGAATTGGATGCATTTTCGGAAGTCTGAATCGTACTGCTGGAAAAGCTGTTTGTTAAGTTTGAGAACGAAATATAAGTATTGTATGAGATACATTTAATAAAATAAACATGTAAAAAAAGTAATAATTTAAAAAAGATGTGTATTTGGCAACTAATAAAATAGTAAGAGCTAGTACTAGTAATTATACTTAGAAAACTAATACTAATAAAAATAACACATAACAAACAGTAAGAATAAAAGGTGAAGAAGAACCACAACTAGACAAGCGAAGTCCATGTAAACTGATTTTTCTGCGATTCAACTTCACCTATACATAATTATTTACCCTGAAAAATCTAAATGATATTCAATAGCATAAGGTTTTCTACAGTTATCTCCCGGTCTGTAAGAAAGTCGTGCAAGGAGTTGTACTATTTTGTCTTTCAGTGAACTCAATTGTCTAAAAATAACTACAGATCATAGAATACTTGAGAATCTGACTTTTTGCTAAATAGATCTTCTGCTTATTAGACCATCTGATAGTTGGACGTTTTGTGACATGGACTTTTTGTGACATAGACGTTTTGCTTATTAGACTTATTGCTCATTAGACGTTTCCCATTGTTGGACGTTTTAGCTACTTATATACCTTCTGAACTTCTGATCAGTAGGGCAAATAATGAGCATGAACCAATTGCAAAACTTTTTAACCTTTTTAACTAAAATTGTGTGTATATTTTGCACAAATTGCAGAGATTCGTGTTACCTCATTAGTAGCTGAAAAAGTTTTTGCAAATTTACGACAAATTGGTCAAAACTTGAACTTTTTTAGTAAGTTATAAACTTCAGACCCATTTACACTTTGCGATACAAGAAATTAAGCTGGTTCACACCGACGACCGAGACCAGAAACCGAGACCACAACCGGGACACTCGACGAAATATCTATGCAAAAGCGGAGTCTAACTACCTATATTTACACTACAAAATGTCAGTTTTGTACACAGTAAGGTTGTCACCATATGAGTAATGTAGGTACACTGTGGTCTCGGTCTCGTCGTCGCGTCTGCACGTGTGGCGCGTTCCGTGCTCAAAGTCAGCTCCTTGCCAGCTCAAACTCACAGTGTCCATTCTATACGTAGTATTATTATCTGTTCTGTGGCGAGACCAGAGACAGACAGGAGACCGTTGTCATTTAAACTGACGGTTCTCTGTCTCCTGTCTCTTTCGCGCACACCTACAAAGCCTGTCCCAGATCTCGGTCTCCTGCCGGTGTCGGTCTCTGGCGCAACCTTTACATAGCTATAATCAAAGCATAACAGAAGCTCTAAACGGTGAAGGAAAATATCATAGGGAAACCAGTTAGCTTTCTAATAGCATCGATGGGCTTGCAATCTTTAGGAACGCTAACTTCTGCAAAATGGGTATGTAGATAATAACAGTGTAAGGCTGGACTTACACTAGTGGGTTTTTACGTAAGTTTTACTCACGCAAGTGACAATGTAAAGGAAAAGCAACTTTATTTTCATTGCATTGACACTTGTTTGCGTGAGTAAAACTTACGTAAAAACTCTCTAGTGTAAGTCCGGCCTAAGTCAAGGAGGTGGCGTTGAGACTGCTACACAGTCTTTAGTACTTTTGCAGTTCTCATCGTTCTTATGTAATGAGTTCTTGTGTTCTGAATAAATAATTTTTAATTTTAATTTTAATTTTTAAAGTGTATCTGTACCTCTGACTACCCCCGTAGACATCTTCAAAAAGATCTCAAAAAAGATCTGAGAGTATGTCTACCGCGCCTTGGGAATGCAGTCATGGACTGGATATATTTCATTTTTTTATTTGTTTTATTTTAAGATGAAGCAGGATTAACGTTAACCTTGCTTACTGGATCTGCTAGTACTCTGAAAATGTTAGTAAAATGTATATGGGTCAGTCTCCAAAACAAAAATTTTTGATGTCCGAGTGGAGAATCCTACCTTACAGTAATAATTTTTAACAGGCGTTTTTTTTGTTAGATAGTTTGGCCTGTTAGCTACCTTGGGCACTCAGAATTATTGATCTGACGTTATTGTAAATGTATTTAAAAAAATCAGAAACCTCGAAAACTTGATTGCTGTGGGCTGTCCTGACTCCAGTTTGATTCAGAAAATAGTACGTAACTTTTTTGTGTTCATACATTACGATATGTTCTTTATTTATTCTACAAACCAAAAGGTTTATTTGACTTGAATTAAATTAAAAGTTAACAATAAATGAATAGTTTCAGTTTAATTCGAAAAATAAGTTATGTCCGCGCGTTTTTGTTGATCGCTGTGGATCGACATGAATCCATGTCTACATCCCTAGCTGAACTCTTTAACCAATCGGTTTTCGCCATGTACGCTGTCATCAGGTATGCTCTGTCTACTGAGGGGGACAGACATGTACTGCGTTGCCATGGTGCTGAGATATAGAGATAAACAGTTGATTACTTTGTCTTTGGATTTGTAAATGTTTGATTGCTATGCTACCTTTTTCTCATTTGTTATTCACTTTGTTTAGGTTTCAATTCAATAATTAGAAGGGTTTTAGGGATGTATTTACCATGTAAAAATTATAGCTTTCTATTGTTTTGCATCTCTGCAGAATAATTGAATAAGTTACTTTTTTTGATTGTTTTGGTATTGATCGCTGTGGTCAAAAAGACCATATCAATCAAAATATTGCATTTTATGAGAATTAGGAAGCGTTTTAACAGTTTTTATTTACTTTCACCTGTCTCAGTATCTGTCTATTTGTATGTCTGTGCCTCTTCTACTTATATTTTTTCTATTTGGGTGTTTACGATTTACGAGTATAAGGGTAGATAGTACACAAATTATCGGAGGGATATGCGTCTAATTGTGTATTAGTCCTTTTTTGAACATCAAGAGGTTAGTGATACTCCTTAAAATTATTTATAGATACTGTTTTAGCATCAATATTGATCGCTCTGGTCTTGAAATTTTCACACCTAAATATTTCAAAAACTGGTTGATAAAATTAGGGGCCAATATGAAAATAAGCTTATTTAGACACCTCCTTTTCGAAATAAAAATACAGAACAGTAATAATATCACTATTCAAAAAGCACCATAGCGATCAACCAAATACGCCAATTCTGGAGATCGACCCATATATAATGTTCGTGATAAAGAGAAAAAAAAACACCCGCAACGTATTTTAGGTTAATAAATTCTTCTCTGACTTTTGATACGAATCATTTGCTGAAGTTACGGAAAAACGAAAAAGGCGCGGTGTATATTTTGACACGCACTTGGTCCAATTGATATTCATTATTCATCCCCTTTACCTTCAACATCCCTATTATCCTTTTCCAAAGAGCTGTCATATTTTACTTTATTGCTTTTTGCGTCGTTTATCTACTTTCTAACTGTCAATCATTACGAATTTGACTCTTTTCGGCTTACTCTACTTATTAAACTTTCGCGATTTGTTAACATAATGATAATTATGATTACGGGATTTTAACGCGTACCGATAAAATACCGACTTTTCGAACTCGTTGCAGCATTCGTGGTCAAGCAACGTGCAAGCACGCAAGCTGCAACGTGTTTGAAACGTTGAGAAAAGAAAATAAATAAAAGGTACGCGATAAAATCCCGTAATAATAATTATCATTATTCTACTTAAATGACACGCTTTTAAGGGCAAAATGTTTAGTGTGTAGTATTATTATGTTCTGTGGTTTAGTGGCAATTTTAAAACATGCGCTAATAGGTTTTTTCATCATAGTATTGATATATCTTTTCCGTAGAGCATAACTAAAAGCTTTTGTTTTTAAACAGATTTAACTCTCCAGAAAAATTTGATAAAACAAAAATACTTAACTTTCTTTCACAATACAAAACAAAACACAAGTAAGTAGAAATGGGGAATGAAACAAAAGATAATAAAGTATGATCTGTGTGAAACAGGTTTCACCACACCAAAAAAATATTTGAACATACCTACTTTGACTATCCGCTTAGACATAAATATTCAGAAGATCTTCATTAAATGCTTAAAAATCTTAGAGAATGTCTATCGCGCAATGAGGATATAGTAGATCATGATTCAGGGACTGAACTCACGGAATCACGAAAAACAAAGCAACAACAAACTGAGCTGAAAGGTATAATGTTGCCATCTGAAATTCAAATGGATATGGCTCACTAACATGACGCACCTGAAGAAAGTTTGACAAATGTATGCATAATTAAGCTCTTTACTTATTCTTAGTAAAGGCACAGAATAGGTACAGAAGGTGCATTCTGCACTTTAGAAACGTACAAAGCTACAAGTATATTGGTGGACCCGCCCGGCCGGGCCTTGGCCAGCAGGGTTTCCACTTGCCGCTAGGCTCTCACACTAGTCGCGTCGCACTTAAATATATCTATCACGCGACAAGTTGACAACACTTTCGCGTCACTTCGCGCCAGGCAGTGATGGAGTTGTGCGTTAGAAAGAGAGCCAAATATTTAGGTGAATATTGCACTAGGCACTAAGCGCTTAAGCGAGCTTAATTGCACTTTTTTGCGTCGCAGCAAGAGTCGCAATTTAAATAAATGTTTCCGCAAAGTCAGGCTTCTGTACCTATTTATTCTGTGGTAATGCGACTTATGGCATAACAACGTCACATCGGAACAAAGTTTAGTCATACAACATCGGATTTAAATCTACGATTCCCAGAATAATAATAAAAGTAATAATAATAATAAAAAAAATTAAAATAATTTTAATTTTATAGTACCTACCTATACACTTAGGTATTATTTCATTGAAAATGAAAAGACTTATTAAATCTCTTCGTCGTTTGATATCGAATGTAACTTCGGCCTGTAGATGGCGCTAATCGATGCTTTAATCGATAAATTATGAGCATATCAAGATTTTCAACCCGACTCCCGTCGGAATTGAAAATTTTGATAAGTCTTTTCATTTTCAATGAAATATCAAAATAGTAGATACCTAAACAATCGAATGCTCTGTTACAGGCGAACCTTTGTAACTATATTTGACTACCTGTCTGTGGAACATTCCTTTATCTGACTCGCAAATGCTAACGTACAAAGCGACAGTGTTAATTGAAAGCTCGACTCGTGACGTAGCCATTTCGGAAATATTAATATTCAGTAGCCTATCTTGTGGCCATTACTCATTTATTTTAACAACAGAGCTTCAGTCAAACGGACGTCAAAGAGGGTATTATTAGGAACTTTTAATATCATAGAGAATAATTTAAAAAAATATAAAAATTTTAACGCAATTTTGATGCGGGTCAAAGGCACAAAGGTACAAATACAAATACAAATATTTTATTTCTGTAACTTAAACTAACTAACAGTGGGACAATATAGGCTAAAATAATAATAATAATAATAATAATAATAATAATAATAACTTAAACTAAAATACATTTCATGGGTTAGGGACCCTCTTTTAAGTATGAAAATACCTGTATTAGAGGATCTCGCTCTTCCGTTAATTGTTACAGTTGTTTTACAGACACGATATTATTTATAGGAAAAAGAAAACATAAACTTAGCAAAAATCGTGTTACTAAAGTGTTGGTATTAAAGATATAAAGGGCAATTTATTTTACATAAATCCCGCAAACAAAATAAAAAACACAGAGTCAATGAAATCTTTAAAAAACGGTAAAGGAATAAAAATCTAAATAAAATTATTTTGAACATAAACAATTTTAACTAATAAAAGAACTACACGTTAAGAACGACTTTTTAAAATTTTATGTTAAATTCATGACACTGTAAGGGTGACAAATCTACATCGAGCTATGCTGCGCTATACTGCGCTGTGCTATGGTTGGTCAACTAAAAAAGGTTAAACAGAGCGTAGCCTCACACAGCGCAGCACAGCATGGTTTGTTTGTATCCTCATTCAAATAATAGACGAGCGAGTTGACCAACCATAGCACAGCGCAGTACAGCGCAGCATAGCTCGATGTAGATTTGTCACCCGGGTGACAAATCTACATCGAGCTATGCTGCGGTGACAAATCTACATCGAGCTATGCTGCGCTGTACTGCGCTGTGCTATGGTTGGTCAACTCGCTCGTCTAATATTTCAATGACGTTACAAACAAACCATGCTGTGCTGCGCTGTGTGAGGCTACGCTCTGTTTACGACGTTTTGTTTGACGAGCGAGTTGACCAACCATAGCACAGCGCAGTACAGCGCAGCATAGCTCGATGTAGATTTGTCACCCTTAGGGTGACAAATCAACATCGAGCTATGCTGCGCTATACTGCGCTGTGCTATGGTTGGTCAACTCGCTCGTCTAATATTTCAATGACGTTACAAACAAACAATGCTGTGCTGCGCTGTGTGAGGCTACGCTCTGTTTACGACGTTTTGTTTGACGAGCGAGTTGACAAACCATAGCACAGCGCAGTATAGCGCAGCATAGCTCGATGTAGATTTGTCACCCTAATGCTGGGGCCACACTACGGGGATATGGCAAATTATTTGCCAAATTTCGTATAGGCACAATACAGAATACCGGCAAATAATTTGCCATATCCCCGTAGTGTGGCCCCAGCATTAGACACATTTGAAAATGAAAAATCTTATCAAAATTTTCAATTCCGACGGGATTCGAACCCGCAATGATACAAGCGATCTGTTAGACACCATAAGAACTGTGTGCGTCAATACAACCTTTAACTTTACTCAGTCTTTTATATCCACGATGAGAAAAAGAAATAAGTATGAAATTGAATTGACCGTCCATTATCCAATAAGTTTAGGCGAATTCACATTGAAGCAGCTACTAGCATCAGTATTTACTTTATTTATTTATTGAGAAACCAACAGCTATATTATAAGGTTGTGTACAGACGGGAATGGCCAATTCCATGTTTCTACATAATAAGAAAAATATAATTGATCTTTACTGAAAAATATTCACAAGATCAAAGAAAAAAAAATGAATTAAAGTATTATTTTGTAAGGAACCTACTCTAATATTTGATGAATATAACTAAGCTATTTACAAAATGTTTAATAAATAATAGCTTGCCGTCAGTGATAATCTGTACCCATATTATAAATGTGAAAGTGTGTTTATTTGTCCTGCTTTCACGTCAAAACAGAGCGACGGATTGATGTGATTTTTTTGTGTGGAGATAGTTGGAGGGTTGGAGAGTAACATAGGCTACTTTTTATCCGGGTACAGCAGCTAGTTATGATTTAATAACTTTTGTTGATTTATTTGTTTCTGAAGATGAAAGGCAGGACACATTGGTTGTAAACCTCCGGAATTTCTGACTTAAATGCTGTTTCTATATTTCCAAAGGTAGCTCATCCTATCTGTACCAGCCTTCCTATTTACATACTTCTTCTAGTTGCTGAGAGTTGTTAAAACGTAAGATTCTATGCACGCCTCACATGGGTTAGGCAGAAAGTTCCGTACGTCAAAAGGTGCTAATGTATAATTCAGCTATCCTATAACTGGATTTTTCCGCGTCCATGTTATTTTAGGATGGATCTTCGTAAAAGGGTGATTTTGAGATGCCCAATATTCTAATAGAAATGTAGAGTCAATACAGCCAAGCTAAAAGAAAAGTTTCTTGATGTAATCCACTTTATGGGATAATTCGATAAATTAGTCTTTGTCTTGCCAAAAAACTGAGGTCATTTGAAAGATGCTTGGAAAATCGGTCTGGGTAAATTATAATTGAAGGTTTTGACGACCTTCAAGGACTTTCAGGTCGTTTGTTACATTTGCATTTGCTTTTTGGTTTTATTTAATTTAACGCATTATGGCAGTCGCAGGAAATGGTATATTAATGTGGTAGGTATTAAAGACGTCATGCTAATTTATCAGCCTTTTTTGCTACGACTAGTAGTTGTACAGCTGATATCTATCACACTTGAGTATATCCTCGATCTGGGCCCATAACCTGAAGAGTTATGAGCATAAAAGAAACAGAAATGAAGCGATGAACAGAGATTTACTTGGTAAAGAAAAAATATATAAAAACAGTCAGAGCATAACTTTCAGGAATGACAAACTTCAAATATTTTAAAAACTAACAAAGGAGGTCGGTACCTATTTATTATACAATAATAATGTCTGTTAAGTCAGACACAATTACACCAAAAATTTGGCATGATCATTTCCAGGGATTTAGGGCCTTACTTATGAAAGATGTTTAAAGTTAAACACTGGTAAAACAACGTCCTGTCTTTATTTGTGGATAGTAACAAACAAAGACAGGACGTTGTTTAACCAGTGTTCAACTTTAAACATCTTTTATAAGTAAGGGGGTTAAATTACACATGACGGATTACATGGCCATCGTTGCTTCACAAACTTCTAGCTCAACAATACGTAAAAACGTAGTAAAACCATCCCGCGTAACAGGCAACCTTTATTTTATAACTAAATTTATTATGGCTCCAATGGCGAAAGTTTAAATGAGGTTTTAAAGAAAGGAAATTGAAAAAACTCCGGTGGTTAAAACAACAGTTCATTATGGAGGTCTCAACTATTTGCAAGGACGATTAATATTCTGTGATACACACGACAGTTTTAGTTGGAGAACTGTTAATCCATAAAGTTCTGCCAAAGCACTATAAAATATCATAATGACGGTAACTCACGTAAGAAAATTTTGAAATAGCTACTTTATAATACCTAGGTTTAAAGTTACAATGTCTTTAAACAACAAATAGCATTCTATAAAAGCTACAGAAAATTTAAAATAGTTATTTCCTTTAAAAGGTTAAAAGTTACAATGGCTTTATACTAACAACTCTAATCATTAAAAAAATGTTTCTTAATCACACTAACATTATAGATGCGAAAGTTTGGATGTTTGGATGTATGTTTGTTCCTCTATAACTCAACAATCACTAAACCGATTTGGCTGAAATTTAAAATATAGATAAATAATAACATGTTAAAATATAGTTAAAATATAGTTAAGTTAAAATATAGATAAATAGTAACATGGCTCATGGCTCAGTTGCTTCAATATTGAGATATGGACTGATATTCTGGGGTAACAGTACAAATAAACAAGATGTTTTTATTGCACAAAAAAAGTGTATAAGAGCTATATTTAATCTAAAAAATACAGACAGCTGCGTACCATATTTTAAAAGACACAAAATTTTGACATTACCCTGTTTATACATTTTAGAAATTGCGCTATTTGCAAAACATAACATGACTAAATTTAAAAAATTCTCTGACATAAATAATTTGAATACTCGAAACAGAAATAAATTTTGCGAGGTAAAAGCAAATACCACTTTAATGCAAAACAGTGTTTTTTGTATAGTTCCTAAAATTTATAACAAGGTACCAGAGAGCATAAAAGAAATTCAACTGACGAGCTTTAAAAGCCAGCTTAAGGCACTACTTGTTGAAAAATGTTATTACAGTATTTCCGAGTTTCTAAACGATGACCTGAGTTAATTTTTACCATAGTTATGTTGTTCTCTGACTGTTTAATTTAGGGTTAAGGGTTTGACAATATTATTTCTTAATGTGTTTTACTTTTTTAGACTATAAATTTGCATGCCTAGATAAGGTAAGATTGTACTGGAACTTTCTCTACTTTTAAGACCATTATTGTACCTACTTTCTAGCAAATAAAATAAATTGAAATTTAAATTGAAATTGAAATTAAATTGAAATTGAACCGGAAATAGGACATAGGCTTCTTTTTATTTCGGAAAAATGCACGGTTCCCGTAGGATATAAAAAATAGTAGTCCACGCGGGCGAAGCCGCGGGCGTCCGCTAGTCTGTTATAAAATCAGTCTCTCATATAACAAGTCGCTTCTTTTCATTCAAATAGGACGACAAGGAAATATTTTCTAAAGCCTAATTATAAAAAATGAGGTTACTCCAATCAGGGCATTCCGTTTGCCATAGTTACAAATAAAAAAAATATCGTTGATTAGCTTTGACAGCCAGTGAATCGGTGGCTGCATAATGCATAATTGTTCCGATTGTAAATGAACTCTAAATTGCTCAATTTCAGCGTCCGTGAGTCCCGGTGGTTGTCTCTGCTAATTTACACACAATTGTTCATCCCGGCTGAAAGTATAGAAATGAGAGTCGAAATGTACCACCGGCTTCATGTTACCCACTAATTGGACTCACCGAATTGTATTCCATTACGGACGAGGCTTGGTTATGGTGAGTAAAAAAGGATCAGTGAGATCACTGCGGGCGTAAACGATTTAAAATAAAATAGTTTAGATTATGCCTAAGTACTGACCTAAACATCTTTACCGGGCAAACATCGGGCAAATACAGAGCAGTAGGTGGATGTGGGCTGATATATAAACATAGTATTCAAAATTAGAATATTATCATTTATTCAATATAACTTTGGAATCACTTTGAATAGTCTTGAGCTAGGTGAATCTACTCCTGTTCTTTCGCGACCAACATCGTGATTTTCGACCAATTTCCGTTTTGTCTCGATCATTTGCCACAGTATTTTTTCCGCTTTCGCTCCCTCTTCCGCTCATACACAGTGTCCTAGCTGGAACGATGAATGTTCGTTAAAACTTTATGTCGAATCGAAATGTAAATTTGGGTACTTTGTCAGACTTTGTTAATCATGGACGATCAAACGGCCCTCTTCGTTAGATGTTTCACGGTTATTGATTGTGTAATAGTGCTCAGAAAGTTATGGAAATATAATTAATGCAGTTGTTTTAAAAAAAATTAATCGAAAAACATTTTAGTACCTTCATAAGGTTTTAGTAATTTGTATAATTTACAGTGATAGATGACTAAGCAGTTTTTAGGACTATTGGTATTAAAATGCATTATAAATAATTATGCCTAGAAAATAACACTTAAAACTATAAAATTGCAAAGAAATACGATTTTTTAGAGAAACATAAGCATTTGAGAAAATACAGCGAGCAGTAAATTAAATTGGAAATGTACCAAAGATGATATTTGTCAACAATGAAGAAGCTAGCACAGACACGAATATTTTTTCATTTTCCAGTTCCACTTAGGTGTCTCTTTAAATTTTTATCAATTAATTTCTTTGAGAACAAAGTTTAGATTATAATAATAAATGTAGGAAGTAATCCGAGTTAGCGACTTTACGTGTGAGTCAAAATAGCCCTGCTGAACTCTGTCTTCTATCTTTAGTCATAAACATGTAAAACATAAATCCTTTTAATTTAGTTGTATAAATTAGTTAAGAAGTGTTAATATTTACTGAGTATTTTTTATTTGTTTCGTTAAATAAAATATTTTTACTCATTAAAATTTAATAAATTAAATACTTTTCAAAACCATTTCTTAAGTGTACTTTGAATAACAATACTTACAGTAATTTGATACCTACCATCGAGCGATCTAATAAACGGAAGTGGACTCTTCAATAGCTAATCAACTCCTCGAGTTTGAGCTCATTAGATTTGATAATTTAAGTCTTCATGGAAATAAATTATGTATTTATTAATTTGTTTTGGTATATTATAAAGTAACTTCCATTATCAACTAGGAAAAAGCTGATTATATTAAACGGAAAAACAGATTTTTATAAATCACAACTAAAAACATTAGATCGAGTTACCTAAAAAAGAGAGTAAATAATAGGCTGTCTATGGCATACAACCGTGTTGGCCGAGGGATAAAGTACCTCGCCTTTCGATCTGAAGGTCGTGGGTTCGAATCGTGCCCGTGCATCAATGGATTTTTCGTTTCGAATAATTTATATGCGCACTGAACGATGAAGAAAAACTCGTGAGGAAACCCGCTTAGTCAACGTATTGACCATGTCTTTCCTGTGGATATGGCCGGTCAAGGTCAAGGTGAGATAATGGTGTAGGTGCTGATGGGCAAGCCTACTCCATCTCAAACAATATCCCAGGCACTAGTGTCCCGATAAGTGTAGGAAAATATTGCCTTCTGACACTATATAAATCAGCTAGTTTAAACTGGTGCTAAGTGCACTCATTCACTACTGCAGACAGTCGGAATCTAATTTCATTTGGTATCATATTTTTTCATTCCATCTATTCGAAAAGGACGACTTTGTTCGCCTTTAAGTGCGCCCAAAGTAGATGATTCCTCTTCAAGGAACTTTTAGCGGGCAGTAATGAGTTTTTAATCCTCTTTATAAGTTTAGCGGGCAGTAATGAATTTTTAATCCCCTTTAAGTGCGCCGGAATTATCTTTGAATTATCTTTGCCGCGCACTTTTGAGGTACAACTACTTTCCACATTCATCTCAAATCTACCAAGATGAATGAGGGAGGACTCTTCCAAAAACACCACAGTTGTAATCACATTTAGAGATTTATTACTCTGCAGTTTTCTATCCATACATAATTGTAATTCCAACCTGATAAAATCCTGTGCGTTTTCGTCAGCGCGATCTAGAACGACGGTCTACTGGCGCCATCTAGTTTGTTTTCGTGGAACTATTGAGCAATTCTAGCGGAAGAGATTTTTTGTTTGAACGCGCTAATCTCACAAAACAGGTTTTTATAATAGCTACCTACAACGTTTTTAATATTCATTATTCTGTATATTTATTTAGCTATTTATTTATATTTATATTGTTTGTGAGAGAAATAAATAAATAAATGAAATGAAATGAAATCTCAGGAACTACCAGTCGGATTTGAAAAAATATTTCTGTATTTGATAGCTAAACTCTTGAGGAAGGTTACAGGCTACTTTTTATCATCATCATCATCATCACTATAAACCATCACTACGGGGGCAACGCCGCGAGGGCGCTGCTAGTATCGGATAAACATACCGCCCACCATTCAGCCGGCGCGCGGCCACCGTCTGAATAAAAAAAAATTAATCCCCGATTACTCTTCTCAAGTGGAACTTCGTTGATTTAACACATTCCTTTCTCCTCCCTTTTATTTTCTCATAGATTGTAATGAAAAGTAGAGTGTATCACTCGGGCGCAAAATATATTTTTGGCTCGGGCGACGTACTTTAAATCCCTCGCTTCGTTCAGGATTCTACTAAAGAATCCCTCGCTACGCTCGGGATTCTACTCTAGAATCCTTCACTTCGCTCTGGATTCAAAAAAGCGCCCTCGCCGTAAAAATATTATTTTCCCCCCATATAATACAATCTACTATTAATTCGCAACTGAATTATTTTTGCCCGTCAGCGAACTTTAAGTTATTAAATTTTATTCCAGAGCAGTAACTGTGGTAATTAATTCGCTTCTTAATATCGAATATACTTAAAAGCAAAGTTTTCTATAAGCCTTTTAGGTGAACCTTAATAGTAAGTAAGTTCGTATGTGCCATCTCTGGTGACGGAGTTTTTAGGCCGCCTAAAGACCTCCATCATGGCTTAACGACTTAAAAGCCGGGACCGACAATTTAACGTGCCCTCCGAAGCACGTAATGCAACTTGCGGTCACCCATACAAATTGTGACCGCGCACAACGCTGCATAACATTGACGATCAATCAAGAACGTCTAATCAAGCTACGCCACGAGCACTTCTCTTAGGCTGGACTTACACTAGTAAGTTTTTACGTAAGTTTTACTCACGCAAGTGACAATGCAAAGGAAAAGCTACTTTGTTTCCTTTGCATTGTCACTTACGTGAGTAAAACTTACGTAAAAACTCACTAGTGTAAGTCTGGTCTAAGCGTAACCTACTCACAGGGGGCCTTATTTATGAAAGATGTTTAAAGTGAAACACTGTTTAAACAACGTCCTGTCTTTATTTGTGGATAGTGATAAACAGAGACAGGACGTTGTTCAACCAGTGTTCAACTTCAAACATCTTTCATAAGTAAGGGGGAGGGAGTGTACGTAAGTAACGCCCTGTGAGTAACTTTTCCTTTGCATTGTCACTTGCGTGAGTAAAACTTACGTAAAAACTAACTAGTGTAATTTCAGCCTTACATTAATAAAAGAGTAATTTTAAATTACTTAATCGTTATTCTAAAATAACATAGGCACAACAACCAATCCTCTATCCCTTAGTTTCCAGGGACCTAGCTTTTGCTCGTTCATTTATGATCAACACAGCTATCGAAAATATTGCCTATCCCGGCTTAATAACTGCTATAATCTAGCCCGTCCAATTATAAAGTGTGTAATTAGGTTCGCAGCCTAACAAGCCATTTTGGGAGTTTAAATCCCTAATCTATGTTTAAGCACTAGTTTTAACGAGATTGGATCGATAACGTGAGTTGATAATTTAAGAACGCAAGTGTGACTGAAAAAACATTTGAAGTAGTAGTACCAA
This sequence comes from Camptogramma bilineatum, assembly GCA_958496255.1. Lineage (NCBI taxonomy): Eukaryota > Metazoa > Arthropoda > Insecta > Lepidoptera > Geometridae > Camptogramma > Camptogramma bilineatum. Next base: position 2,987,943 of record OY292463.1, on the reverse strand, counting down.
AATTTAATATTTCCCAATAGGTGGATATGTACATTTTAAATGGATTACTAATATTATGATCATACACTTCGTGATTTAATTCCGTATTCCAAATTAATGGAATCAGCACAACATGGTTCATTTCTATTTTTTGGGGGTAGTTTGGCACGTTCGTAAAGATATTGAATAAAGAATATTCCACGGGGCAGATTGTAACCCCATAAAAGTTTTTGTGTTCATTTAAGGTGGAATCAGACGGTTCACTTTTCGTTCATTTCTGTTCTTCATTCGGCATTTTTCATTACGAATGGAGCGTCTAACTAAACAAAGAATGATAGTGAACGCAGAACTGGCCGCACCGCACGCGCCGCAGTCGCCGTTTTTTACCTTAAAGGTTCTTACGTGTGCTAGCTCGCCGTGCTTTCGGCCAGCTGATTCATCACATAAATAAAACACATAGTTGGAAAGGGGGATGCATAGTACGCCCGGGGCCTGCCGTCATCTGTCAAACTGACAGCATCTGTCTGATTGAATGGATAGCGTGTGTCCAGTGTCCGTTCAGATACCCTGCCCTAGGGATAGGACTAAATCGGTATCGACACATCGTAATTAACCGATTAGCAAGCTTCAATCACAATCACTTTAAAATGGACATGTGCAGCGGTTGTAGAGCTTTGCTATTTTGATGTGTAAATCTTGTTAGATTGTGGAAGAAAACATATTTTATAATGAATAATTTTCTTTAAAAAAACATTAATAGTAGATTGTTGCACGAGGGTTGAAAGTAACCTATTGCGGCACGAGATGGTTTGGCGCCTGAGCGTAGCGAGGGCGCTAATAGTTCGAGTGCCGTAATAGGTATTTCACCCGAGGTAAACACTCTGCTTTTCATTTCGAATATTAGGAAAGTAAATAAAAACCTGATTAGCTCATTTTATAAAAATCTCTGCTCTCGATCGACAAAACAGATAAAAATCGAATTGGTGCTGGTGCTTTAAAAAAAATACTGGCTGGTAGCTTGCCACTGAAAAAAAAAAAAACAAACAAGGCACCCACCTTTTTCAAGCTCAAAATCTTGTTTAAATAATAATAATTTAGTGAAAAGTAATAACAATACTCATGTAATAAATTGTTGAAAATATTTTTTACAGCAATTCTCAATAAAAAGGTAAAATAGAAATGTCAAATATTACTTTTGCTGTGTAAAAAGTTTCAACATGACTCAATAGAAATGTCAAAATAGAATGATTATTTTTTTTAATTTGACAGCAGGGAAAATTGCTTCCCAGGGCGGAAAAGTACTACTTTCATCCCTCTGTTCAGGTAACTTCAAGCGTACTTTCCGTGTATGAGAAATGAAAAATAAATTTATTTAAACGCGTCCAAACGAACTGGGTGCATTTCATATTATGTGAAAAAATTATTTTATTTTATTTATTTCCAAAAATTAACATGCTTTTGCTTTTTGGTAACTTTAGTTATAAAAATGAAGATACTTTTTCGTTATTTTATATACTACATGTAAAAAATTAAATACGAAACAACTATACGCACTTTATTATAAGTACTTATGTGAATGTATAAGTACCTAACATCGCTTCCCTAATAAAATATAACAATCAAAACAAGTAGGTACATAAATGTACTTTTATCATAACAATATGCGTACAAAATTATAAACTGCTGAATTATACTAAAAGGTAAGGAGTAATTATCGTTTAAAAAATCATAGCCCTCGGTATTAACCCGATTTATTTATACATTCAAATTGCAAGCGTGAGACTCACTTCGCAGTCGATTCGAATAATTTAAGGGTCCAATTAAAGCGAAAAAGAAAGAGGGAGATTTTGTTAATTAGATGCCAAGGCGAAGATAACTCGCTTACCCAATCGTCAGAGGCTCGCGTGACTCGCCCAGGATTTATGACTTAATAGCCCAGTCCGCACGTTAAGTAGGGCTTAGATAAGGCGCTTCTAAGTGATTGTCGGCATTCACAACAATCGTAATTACTCCAAACTACTATCTACTGGGCCGCACGCGATCTTTCATCGCCCAACTTGGATTGTGCTAATTGCTTTCCAACACTCTACAAATCATTTTTATTTGCCGATACGAACACTTATTTGGCTCAACGGGTCATTACTGGTAATGCTGCCAGTGTCAGTGACTGGCAGTGGCTTGTCAAAGATAAGTTGAGCTACCCGTGGATAGTTTACAAAACGATCCATAGATGGCTCAGAATTGAACAAAGTCATATAAAAAGTTATAAATTAAAGTTAAATATTATGTGTACCGCACCTTAAGTGGATTCGAAAACGTCACCTTTAACAACAACGTGAAGACCCTCCAGACGGACCGTTCAAACTTCGTGCTGAACTCCATCATTCATTCCACGTTCATTCAACATTCAGCACTCACTCATTCTTCTTTCAATACCTCATTCATAGCCTATCTCTAACATAATTTTGACACTATTGTAAAATACGAATAAACGAGTCTCATTTGGATAATAAAAATCAAGTCATTACGTCTACGCCTCCATCAAAATACCATACGCAACTAGGAACAGAGTCCTGCCTGTAATTTCACGAAACTTGATCGGCCAGCACATCTGCCGAAACATATTAAGTTATATCCTCCTGAGACCCCCGGTATCGCCTAGGATACTTCAACAAAATATTTTTTTCAGAGCCATCTAGCGAAATTGATGAGTACTTTTTTCATTACTAGATATCTAGTTGAGTGTGCCTACCGTTCTGTTGCGTCCGTTTGCCGCACAATCACAAGTTGTGTAGTTGACGACTAGTTGTAAACAAGTTTTAGTGCAATTTTCGTCATGCCGACTCCGCGTACAGGTAATTATTGTTTTTTTTTAGTTATTTGGTAGATTTTTGATTGTTTTGATTTGAATACAATGTAAACTTTAGTTTTCAGTAAAAAAACCATTAAAATTAAATTCATTTGTAAGATATTTTGGGCGCATTTTTTTCATATCATAGGCGATACTTTGGGCACTCATGACTTGTAATTTGCATTTTTGCAGGATTGAGAGATCGTGGAATTGAAGAGTTATTACTGAATTTTGATGAGTCCGAATACGAAGAAGAAGGTGAAGACGATCCGGAAAACCTAGAATTTGAGCCAGAAGGTGTTGTCGAGGAGTTGGTTCCTCATGAAGCGGATGAAGAAGATTGGGATTCGTCTGATGATGAGCCTCTTGCAACCGTTTCTCGTTCTACCAGTCGCAGGTCTATAAATCGCCCACTAAGATGGGATCGTTCAGAAGATTTTGATAATTCTGCCATGGATGAAGATCCCCCACTGGAAAGCGACTTCGAGCTTCGAGATCCCCTGCAGTACTTTCACAGGTACATCAATCCCAGTTTGTTTGAAGCAATGTCTGATTGCACGAATATTTGTAGCGTGATTCGAAGTGGAAACTCTTTAAATACGACCCCAGAAGAACTGAAAACTTTCATAGGGTGCTCTATGGCCATGAGCATTCTAGGCCTTCCTCGTTTCAGGATGTTCTGGGCTGCAGAAACTAGAGTAAACTTAATTTCTCAAAACATTACCCGCAATAGATATTTCAAGCTAAGATCGAATATAAAAGTTGTCAAAGATCACACAGTTACTGATGCTGAGAAGGAAATAGATAGATTTTGGAAGATCCGGCCTATTGTGTCTGGAATAGAACGAGGGTGTAGAGAAAATAAAAGGGAGAGATGTGTGGCGATTGACGAACAAATAATGCCTTTTACCGGTAAATGTAAACTGAAACAAGTAGTGAAAGGAAAACCGAACCCTGAAGGTATTAAAATTTTTTTGATGGCTAATCCAAACGGTCTTCCTCTAGATTTATACCTCTATCAAGGTAAAGGTACTTCGATTGAATCAGCCATGTACCCGACGCCTGAGAAAATTGACTTGGGAGGACGCGTTGTGTTGAAACTGGCTGATACATTGCCAAAAAAAACGTCTATTTATTTTGACAGATACTTCACTTCCATTGTGTTGCTGGATACCCTGTCAGAGAGGAACATACACGGAACAGGCACGCTGATGAAAAACCGTGTACCAGAATACCAAAGACCTAATCAACAAAATAGAAGACCAAAAACCTTGCTAAAATGTGACAGATCATTGCAGACAAGTGGGCGAGGTAGCTACGATTGTGTAGTACGGCAAGACAAAAAACTTGCAGTCATCAAGTGGTTGGACAGCAAGCCGATACACTTAGCATCAACTGAGAACGCTGTTCAACCTCTAGGATCATGCCGCCGGTGGTCCAAAAAAGATCAGAGGTATCTTGATGTGCCGCAGCCTGCCGCTGTAAAAAAATATAACTCCTACATGGGAGGAATCGACCTGTTGGATAGAGTGATCGGAAAATATGCCATGCGTGGAAGAACCGGAAAGTGGACAGTAAGGGCAATCTTCCACTTTTTCGATTTCGCTGCAGCTGCAGCCTGGATTGAGTATCGGCAAGACGCTGTTAAATGTGGGTTGCCAAGAAAAAAAATTATGCAGTACCTAGATTTTAAAATGGATTTGGCGAAGCACCTGATCTACGGCGGCGTATTGCCGATGGTCCTACAATGTTCCAGCCCTAGCATTGATCGTCTTTCGCGTAACAGCCCTTGCCAAAGTCCAAGACCTCTGCCTGAAATACAAGACGTTCCGCCTTCGACATCCTCCACTAGAAGGCACAGACTTGTGGCCCCCATTCCTCACACTGCCAAAAGGCTAAGAGAAGCGCAGCACTTGCCAATTTGTGTAAAGACCGACCAAACCAATCGCTCCAAATGCCGGTTGAGTGGATGCAAGGGACTCACATTCATAAAATGTTCGGAGTGCGAAGTATTTTTGTGTTTGAACGTCAATCGAAATTGTTTTTACGATTTTCATAACAATAAAAATTAAAGTCAAATAATACATGATTTGTTTTCATTAAGACCCGTAGTATCACCTACGATACCCTCTATTTTAGGCTTTTGGGGGGGGGGAGAATTTTTTTTCAGGTAGTTTTGGTTTCAGTGCATTCATATAAGTACCCAAACCAAAAATTGTACCGATCTGACAAAATTTGACACCCTGGGTCTCAGGAGGATATAATATTAAATATTAAGAACAGAGCAACTAGACAAACTAGACCGCGAGGGCTAACACAGTAGATAAAACATGGTTACGCAATTATTAAACCACAAACTCCGGCTAAATGTTCTAGTTAGTTTGCTCCATTGTTTCAATATTTAAATAGGGTAAAAGGCCCAATTCTATTCCGTATTATTTATTAATAGTATTGGCCGTCATTTGGATTGGAGCGCGCTGTTATTACAAAACCAAAATGGTCGAAATTTCTCTAAATTAATGAGCTTGTTTTGATTTCTATAAAACGAAAATATAGATGTATACCTAAACGCTAAAGAGCGTCGTTGGACAAGTGTAATAGTCCCATGACTTTCAATTCGTGGGTTTGACGAATCGATCGTGTATCAATGCATTTCTAATTTTAACAAAAGTACAAATAATCAAATTGATTTTGATCCAAGTTGTATTAGTAAGAACAAATTAATTAGTTTCTGATTTTAGTAGGTATCTTCGAAAGCATTGATCTAACTATAAGACACTAGTGAACACCTGCGGCTTTGCCCGCGTGGACTACTAGGTACTTATTTATCCCACGGGAAACATGCATTTTTTCGGGATAGAAAGTAGCCTATGTCCAGCCTGTGTATCCAGCCCTCCAACTATCTCCACACAAAAAATCACGTCAATCCGTTTATCCATTTTGACGTGAAAGAAGGACAAACAAACAAACACACTTTCACATTTATAATTATGGGTAGGTATGGAGTTATGGATGGGTATGAATTTCAAAATCAAAATCAAAAATTATTTATTTAATAAGATCATGTCGATTATTTTGAGATGTTCTAGGATATTCTACTTGTGGTTCTTTCTCGACCAAATTCATCTTTTCATATCTAAAGAAAAGATGAAGGGGAAAGTATTTGTCTATCTATACTAATTTATCATTGCTTTTAAACTTAGTGAAAGTTGATATCAGTTTGCGAACCCCCGCCTTGAAATAGTAGAAAAGCTTTTACAGAAACCTTAAACTTGAAGCAAAAGATTGATTAAAGATTTGACTCCGCTCCCTTTGAGGCAAATATTTCAAACTTTCAACTATTTGTAGTAAAAAAAGTTTTTAAGAGATTTTGAAATTCCGAAATTGCCTTTGCTTTGTTGATCTTAGAGAATTTTAGGATCAATAATTGAAAATTAAACGAACTCACCTGTGAGGTTCGATTCCAATTATACGAGGGTTCAGCCGAAGACGATTACACAGTTTACTAGCAGCAGTACACGTATCATGCTGCCTCAGTCACACTTTCAGAGTTTATAATAGGCTAAAAACAAGGATGGATCATCTGTCCCACTCGCACCGCTTCCGTAGCGGCGACCGTTCCTGCTCACGTCATTATTTTAGAGTGCCTAATTTTGTAATTAGTTAAATTTTTAGTGGGATCTTTAAGAATGGGTCGGGTGGGATGTTGTAATCGTCTTCGGCTGAACCCTCGTATAATTGGAATCGAACCTCACAGGTGAGTTCGTTTAATTTTCAATTATACTTCGGGTAAAGCCGAAGACGATTACACAGTTTACTAGCAGATGTTCAGAGCAAAAAATAATAAAAAATTTAAACTAATATCAAAATTATTTTGTAATGTCAACTAAGCGTATTTAATTGTACTGTTACACGATAATGGTAATTAACATTAATGCATTGATCTAAGATATTAATCAAGCATCAAATAACATATTTACGAAACCGTTATTGTAATGCTAATAAAAATGTTACATAAAATATCTTTTATAGGTAATATTTTAAGAATTAGGTAGGTATATATTTGAGGAATCCCTGGAACTAACTTCCAGACGATGAGTTCCAGACTCTCCAGACCGAGAGAGCGGCGGACGTGGAAGTGTGTCGGGTACTAATCGCCCCAAACACTCCCACATCGATTCCGCTGTCATGAAGTATTCCCAAATGCGCGAGTGTCTGAGGACCGGCATTACTATTATGGTTTTTTAGCTGATATGAAAAGATAATTATCCGAATTCGCGTGTTTAATGCTTTTTGTTTTGTCAATATTAATATGACTGTATTGCATGCGCTGATCAAATTTTCACAACTTTCTTCTTAATTAAATCAGGAACATAATTTTTAAATATAACATAATTTTTAATAAAAAAAACTTGGTTATTTTAATAAAACTTAAAGTCTGCATCCTCTGAGCAGAAGCTATGGCAGGTAAAGTCATTAATTTTTGTGCCAGATCATGTAAATAATCAATATCTTATGGATAATAATTCGAAAGATAGCAATGATAGGGTCCCATGTAAAGTTATATGTGGGACATAGTGTCATTGAACTTCAATAAAATTGTACATTATAACTTAAGTGGTTTCATTTTATAAGTTTCTTTTAAAATTCGTTAAATGAAACTATTGGTGGTTACTTTTTTACTTATTTCTTACCAAGGACTAGGTATGAATAACGCTAACCGATGAGTGTTAAAGTGCTATCTTTTCACTATATATTTATCTATATATTTACCACTTTCAACCTTTCTTTTAAAAATAAAATAGGTAATATCAGATATTGTTTGCTTTACTAAAATTAATTTTATTATTTTGGCAAAATATTTATCAAGCTTTCAATTAATAATTAGACTGATTTAAAGTGGTAGCGGCAAAAGAAACCATAACTATGAAGCTACCAGGGTAAAATCTGGAAAGGAGAACATTTTAACAAAATTTATATTAGGTTGAAAAACTAGATTTTAAGATCTCACAAGCCTTAAACCAAGGCTGTGAAGGCCAAGCCAATAAAGAATCACGACAATGCCGACTGCATTATATAAACATTTTTTTTTTTTTTTTTTTAAGAACTTTAGAAATTAAATAGACAAAATGTTCCACCATTTGACCGCCACGTTTTGAACGAAAAGTAAACGCGTCGACTAGTTCAGAATGTGGATCTAGCTTCCAAGATTAAAATACTTATCTATTTTTTTTTTTTTTTTTTTCATTTAAATATTTGAGCACTTGCAAAATTATCGAATTCTGGAACTCCCAGATATTTACTAATGACTCTAAATGTGAAGTCAGCAAGTTCCTATTCAATGTCTAAATGTAATTGATAAGATTATCAGCCTTAATATTTTCAGATGACTTAATAATAGGGAGCATTATTAAAATATTTCGTGCTTCACACCATCATTGCCATAATATCTCGTGACATAAATCATTTAAACAGTTGTGCTGGATGTCAGCTATTTTGTTTATTAAAAGCATATTGCTAACTAGTGGTAATAATTATTTAAAGTAGAAGTTACAATTCTTAGAATGTATAGTAATGCGTTGATATAAAGATCAGAATCTCTCCAATTGCCATTGGTGGTATGAGCGTCACGTACAGCACCCCAGCCCGTAAGTGAAGTGTTCTAAAAACTTCTAAACTGTATCGGACAAAATGAGCTATCGATATGGTTTATCCACAATTTCAGTATTAAGTACAGCAAAATGTTCTTTTGTGCATAACACGATTTTACTTGATCCATTTTTTTTTTTTTTTTTTTTTTTTTGTTTTAATTATTATTATTATTATTATTTTTTAACGTAATGTAACACTTGTAAACAGTAGGTATTCGGATTAGCTGACTTTTCTTAGTATTGACGATGAAAACCAAGGATGATAAAAATCATCTCGTAGTGTTCATATTTTTTGGGCAACTTTCTTAAAAGTACCTATGTATTACTTGCACAAAAAACATCTAACTATAAATACATACGGTAGTACATTGGTACATACAGTAGTAGTAGTATATAGTATTATTTACATTCATCCAAGACAGCAGTAAATCATTGGTAATTTTACCCAATTGATCTTGAAAATATCTTAAACGAGAAAAAATCTGGATTTGCGAAACGACATCGGGCGCTTGCGTTGCTCAGGTCGATGGAGATTGTAGTTCCTAGAAGCGGCAGGCTCGCAACAGCGACCTCGCTTGCGCATAAGATAAGTAGGTGCTGGTACTGCCACTCACAGCCGTGGTGTACGGTGCCAGGCGCATCTCGTTGACACTGACAGCTCGTTTGATGTTCCCCGCGAGTTTAAAGCACCTCGTTGTGATGGCCCTGCTAAGAGTGGCCTGAATTGCGGGCGGAGTGTTGGTGCAGCAGTGCAGCTCGCATTTCTAATCGTTTTTTTTTTTTTTTTTGTTTAATAATAATATTTTTTTTTTTTTTTTTTTTATTTCCTTCAATTGGCTTAATTGTTTTTTTTTTTTTTTTATTTATTTATTATTATTATTATTATTATTTTTTAAACTTGGTTTATTTTATTATTATTATTATTATTATTTTTTTTTTTTTAGTTTTTTCATTTTTAGTCTCTTATCTTAAGACAAGGATTTTACGACTTTCGCGGGCTTTTGGCTATTATTATTATTATTTGAGTATATTTGCAGAGAGAGTTCAAAATAGCGAATCTTCGAGCTTGAGATTATCTGTAGTGATAGTCACGTAATAGTCTAAGGGTATTACGACTATGTAAGTTTTGGGTTCAAATTTGAACTCAAAGCAACATCAAGAGAACCTTGCCGAGTGCAATCATATTGATAGAAAGATAATTTTGTTTGTTGTCCCTGAAAACTTTTTTTTTTTTTTTTTTAATTACTTTCGCTTAGCGCTGCCTTGATTTAGGTTGCTGTCAGTTTGCAGGAATCAAATACTGTTGAAGCATTTCGGCTTTAACCTTTTTCATAAGACCATTAAGTAATATGTGCTGCCATCTAGGGGCCACATGTTTACTTTTATCATCACCGTTTATGGCTGGAATACACAGGCTACATAGTAGTACCTACATAAGCAAGCTAGTTTTTGAGGGGATGCTACTTAGTAGCACATAGTTAGCACGTGTGTATGTTATTGAAAATAATACCTATGCTTATAAAAAATCACGCAACGCAGGTACCAAATATGCATGCTTTTTAGTAGCATGTCCTGTGTATATCAGGCTTTAGGGTAAATTGATCTTCTCGAAGAATTTGCAAAAGACAAGGATTGGTAGGTACTATGTTCTATTTCGATCTAATCAGTTTCGATAAAGTTTTTGAACTGATATCACCAGATACGTAAATACATTAGATGCGTTAGGGATGTCAGCTTCAATATATTCTGAATATTGTCATCAACCATTTCATTCGAGGGAATTTGAGTTTCTATAAAATAAACCTCTTACCAAATCTCGACTCGATAAACGAGGAGAAAAAATTTGCTATCCATATAGGATGCATTAAAACCTCTACACCATAAAAGTGGAGGGAGATTCAAAGTTCAGCTATCCATATAGGATGCTTTTATGTTCTCTACACTATAAAAGCGGAGATTCAAAGTTCAGCTATCCATATAGGATGCTTTTATGCTCTCTACACTATAAAAGCGGAGATTCAAAGTTCAGCTATCCATATAGGATGCTTTTATGCTCTCTACACTATAAAAGCGGAGATTCAAAGTTCAGCTATCCATATAGGATGCTTTTATGCTCTCTACACTATAAAAGCGGAGATTCAAAGTTCAGCTATCCATATAGGATGCTTTTATGCTCTCTACACTATAAAAGCGGAGATTCAAAGTTCAGCTATCCATATAGGATGCTTTTGTATTCTCTACACTATAAAAGTGGAGATTAAAAGTTGAGCTTCACTTCATGGAGATTGAACACATTTCTAATCGTAAAGAAGTCATGCCCAACTTATGGTATCCCACTCACGATATAACGCGAGGGATAGAACAGGTATAGGTACCTGACTACAATTACCTTAAAATTTATACTGACAATGTCCAGCAGTGGCCTGTTGTAGGCTAGTGATGATGATGATTGCCTAAATATCACAAATATAGACAACCCTATCGATCAAAACTCAATGTTGTATCTCTTGTAGAAAAAAACAAAATGAGGGTAGTTTGAAAAAAATTCGAGACAATGTTGATGTAAAATTGACTTCGAAACTGGAACTTCGAAACAAAATGAACTTTTTCACTTTCAAAATGAACCTTATAGGCACCTATTGAAAATAACAAACGAGAAGGTACATACGCGGAGTTTCCAAATGCGCTTCAAAGTCCGACGAGTAGAACGATTCGTTCTCCGAGGAAGATGAAATTCTCTTAATCCTTTCAGCTTACTTTTAAACAAAATGTGATCGCAATCCTTTTTTCACTTAAATAAAATTAACTTTTCGAAAATTTGTGAAGAGCGTGCGACTTTGGCAAACACAAAAACATGTAATGACGTGAGCAGGAACGGTCGCCGCTACGGAAGCGGTGCGAGTGGGACAGATGATCCATCCTTGTTTTTAGCCTATTATAAACTCTGAAAGTGTGACTGAGGCAGCATGATACGTGTACTGCTGCTAGTAAACTGTGTAATCGTCTTCGGCTTTACCCGAAGTATAATTAACAGTTTGACTTTGAGCTTGTATACAGCATTTAGCAAATTCAATCAGACTTAAATACAGCAAGGCTAGATTATGCTACAATCAAATTGTTACTTTCATTGTAATATCAAAACGTTCTGTATGATTGTTGAAGCTAAGCAGCGTTGTGCGCGGTCACAGTTTAGATGGGTGACCGCAAGTGGCTTTACGAGCAGAGCGCTTCCGTGTTTCTGGGGGCACGTTAAATTATTGTCGGTCCCGGCTTTTAAGTCGTTAAGCCATGACGGAGGCCTAAAAACTCCGTCATCAGGGTAGGCCACTTACTCATACGAAACTTACTTACTAGAAAACACTAATGATTTATATGGAATGTCGTTATTACCAATTGATAACTTTAGATATCTTACTTTATATCAAGTTGGTCTGTGGCTTATACAACCTTACCTTTACTGAATTGTAACCTGAAATACCTAGTTTTCTATTGCCAAGAGGCGTTTGCAACCGATGTCCGATGTCCAGTAGTCTGCCAAGAATAACAATCGCTTTCCTCGCCTAATAACAGATAAGCTGTATGGGCACGGGGCACGCCAACATGCGGTTTCCACTATTAGACAAGGAAGCTAAAAAGCGGCGGGGAATTGTTTAAAATGTCTTCATGAGACTCGTAACGGTGTAATTTATTCTAAGTCATGATTAAAATATCTAGTTGGTATTTTCGGTGATTGTGTGTCTTATTCTTTACTAGTTTTTCCCACGGGAACCATACATTTTCCGGAATAAAAAGTAGCCTATGTGTTATTCCAGAACCTAAACTATTTACATTCCAAATTTCATCAAAATCGGTTTAGTAGTTATGGAGATACGTGGTAACAAACATTCACACACACACACACACACACGGACTATCGCCTTTATAATATTAGTAGGATTCATGACATTATTCATACAAGCTCAGCGGTTACACTATCCTACCTTTCTTTGTCTTTTAAACTATAATGGCCTAATTTTGTTTGCTTAATAAACAAACTACCAAACGCAACGTAATCAATACTGTAATTTCCAGTACATTTTGAAGTCAGAATCAGTGGGTAAGTAGTTTGCGAAGAATCGCGTGACTGGGCGGGGCCGCCGACCGACCAGCACTTGGTTGGTAATCGGAAGATTGATAAAACAAGCGGTTCCAACCAGATACACAGTGGTGTTGTATACAAACACACCTATTAAGATCCATATCTTGAGCATAACTCAATTTCAAGCAGGGCGTAAATTAGGGGCATTTGATAGCTTTACGTTTTGCGTGTCGTTTCCAAACTAAAGATTCTAGTTTGATTGTCTGCGTGCTAATTAAACTTTTGGGTACAGGTCGGCCACAATATCTGTTTAATATTTCCCTTTGTTCGTTTATCTACATTCGTTCATGTGAGATTTCTAACTTTTAACTGTGTTGTACAACAGAATGCTATTTCTGGGGTTTATTACGGTATTTCCAAGGGTAAAAGGGTCGAAGTATCATTGAACAAGATTATTTCATTGGTAATGTCTTTTCCTGCGATATTTTGCAAACAGTGGTTTTGTACGTAACTATCTATGTTATAATAGATCGTTAGGTTACTGAAATATTGGTCTGACTGATTGACTTGAAGGTATATTTCTTTAATTCGTTGTTGTGAGGGAATGATTTAAAAAAAATCTCTCTTTCTCTGTGGTCGGCTTTTCATGCCTGAGATCGTGATCACTGGTTGTCTTCGTGATAGTGTGGACAGCTTGCCTACATACAACGAGTTATATTAGTAGCTAGGTGGACCACATCGTAGAACCTGGCTTTCTTCTCCTGGAGCTGGTCCGTAAATCGAGTTGGGGATCTCGTTGGGGGTCTTAAAAAATATAAGGTGGTTGTAATTATGACAAATAATTAAATGCGAAAACAATCACGAGTGATCGTGACTGTAAGCATAAGAGAATAAAAAGTAGGTATCACACGAACGATTAAAAAATAAATCAAAAAGAATGCTAGGTAATGCTAAGCTAATAATATAATTGTGTTTTTTTTTTTCGTTTTTTGACATTATATTGTGTAAAAATGTTTCTTCAAAACCAGGACCCTACACTCTTTAGCAAATGTAGGGTGAAAATACCAATAAAACGGCGTGTACCTACAAAAATCGCCTCGATACTCACGACGCTAGTAACTTATATGTTTACGGGGTTCGATTAGGGTCGACAAGCCTTCGTCCCCGTCGCTTCACATGATGGATGGAGCTAACAACAGATTTCGGATAGTTTTTGCATGCGTATTATATTTTATACACAAGCCCAACTTTTTTGGTGTTTGCAAATCTGTTGATCTTTGAAATCTGTAAAGGTGAAAATGATTTTGTGCTCCTTGATGGATTTGGATAAGTTTTGTTTCTAAGAATTGTAGTAAGAGTGGTTGTTTCTAAGGTTGACTGAAATTGTTAGGAAAAAAACTTAAATTTGTATACGAATAATTGGAAAATTGGAGACAAATATAAAGTGCTTTTATTTTACCGCTGAGGAATAACGTTTGTGTAATGTTTGCTCTGTCTAAATATCGATGTATTCTATCAGTTATCAGGTTGCCATAATACATGTCATTATGTATCTACAACCTTTGCTTTAGGGTTCTGTGAAATTTTCATGATCAAATAATGTATTACATAGCTCTTAGATCGTGGCGTAGCTTGCTTAGACTTTCTTGATAATCGTTGAAGCTAACCGTTCAGCCGTTCTGGCGTGATTGAGTAACAAACATTCATCCAAACACCCAAACATTTAGACTTTCACAATTATAAGAATATAAAAAAGGTAGTAAGATTTGCAGATATTTGTTTCTGAGTTTGCAAATGTGTGCTTCTGAGTTCTGAGTATCTAAAGGGTCAGGAGTTATCTGATGTGTCCGCACAGACACGGACAGACACCGCACAGATCATATTCTTTGCGCGAATACTGTATTTCCGTGTCTGTTAGATACGAAATCGTTATTTGATCTACCACGCTATCACGCTCAAAGTCTGTATACATACAATATAAACAGTCATTTACGAGTACAGACGTCATTTTTATTAAGTAAGGCTGCGTTTCCACCAGAGATGAGCGGTAATGCGTAGCGAGGGATGTGTTTTTAAAGAACCAATAGAATCGCTTCATTTACCTCGCCTCGGTCAGCATAGCTCTGGTGGAAACGGCTTAGCGGAGCTAGGTTTTTGCGCATACAAAACAAGCGAGGGATGTGTTGCGAGAAATGTGTTGCGAGGAATGTGTTAAGAGGAATGTGTTGCGAGAAATGTGTACGAGGGATGTGTTGCGAGGAATGTGTTAATAGGAATGTGTTGTTGAATGACATGGTCACTACTCATTCATGTCGACACATTTCACAGCTTCACACATTGACACATCCTCGCACCACACATTAATGCGCATTATCACAGCTCCGCTACACATCCTCGCACGACACATTTCCATCGCACATCTCTGGTGGAAACACCCACACATTTTCACAGCACAGCTAGACATCCTCGCACGACACATTTCCATCGCACATCTCTGGTGGAAACGCAGCCTAAGTCTACAACCAGTAAGAGCGTTTGTAAACCGCCGCCGTCACCGTCACGTCAACGAGAACGAGATGACGGCGCCGAGGTAGCGACCATACATTTACTATAGCCGCTTTTCCACCAGAAGACCGTCACGTCATCTTGGTCTCATACAGAAATAATCTCGTTGACGGTGACGGTTCGGTGACGGCGGCGGTGGACAAACGCTCTAAGACTCCCAACAAACTCACCGGTAGAACGATTTTCAAATCTACGAAACTAAAACAATATATTACGAAGGTGTCCTTAACTCAATAACACACCTATGTTAACATCGAAGTACAACGATGACACACAAATAGTTCCTAACGTAGGGATTGAAAGCTTCAGAAAACCTTTCCGAAAGAAGAATTTGATAACTCATCGAAATATTAAAAAAAAGTAAGCATGATACAACTATATTGAAATCAAACGAGAGTTTACGAGTAGACTAATTTTTTTAATTATGACAGTAATTTAATACAAAAATCGTTTTTTATTTCAAAGCTTTTTCAAATCTTCTTTTCAAGAAGTCAGAGAAATACAGCAAGTATCACATATCAGTAGCTCTTATTTAGTGGTAGCAAAAACATCCATTTTTTTGTCCTAAGTATAAATACAACGCTTTTTTTATATTATATTAATCATCTAAAGAGCCTACTTATAAAATCCTTAAGCTTCCGACCAAGAATTACCATACAACAGTTTTCAACTCAAGGGTCACAAAGTCCCGACTTTTCGGAGTCCGAAACTTTCGTCACATCCCGAACACGTCTATTCAAAGAGAAGGGAAGCCGCGGTCTCCCCCGGGGCGAGCATTTTGACCGTAATCAGGCTAATGGACAAACCCTGTGTCCGGTCCCGACAAGTTCTATTCACTAACAACCTTATTTTGTTTATACACTTAGCACTCAGCTCTGTTCATTTGAATAAATCGAGTTAATCGTGGTATGTTTTTTTGTGGACATGGTCAACATTTACTAGTTTTGTTTGGATGCACTTGAAAGCAGAAAAAATAGTACCTAAGTCTTTTACAGTCTCTCGCAAAACAGGTTTGTATTATAGCTACCTACAACGTTTTTAATATTAATTATTCTGTAGGATATTAATATTTATTTTACTATATTTAATGTTTGTGAGAGAAATAAATACTTAAATACCTAAACAGTATGTAATTTATTTTAAGACACTGGGTACGATCGGCTCAAAACCGCATAAAGTGGAAAGAGATGGAGGAGGCCTACATCCAACAGTGGATAAACCCTGAAAGTGAGTTATATGAAATAAATACTGAATAACCAAATTAGATAAAAATCATATCAACAAAATAAAATGTATAATTACAATTTATAAATTTTCTAATTAATATTCTAAAAACTATTATTAAGTATAATGTGAATTTGAATACTACGAGTATGAATACGAATAGGGAAATAAAGGCTTTTTATTTTATTTTTATGTATTTATTTCTTTTTATTTATTTAATGTTCATCGTAACCACGTATCACTGATCTTATTTATAGTGAAGTTAACAAAGTCAACATCAAATAAACAGAGTTGAAGTACCTAAAACGGCACTTTTCAAAATGTTTCCTCTCTCGGTTTACTTTATCTTTTTTACACAAAAACGAATGCTTATGTATCATGAAGTGCCAAAAAATTAGTTTATTTCAACAGTAAATTCATTTAAAACCTAGAAGACGTTTACATGATTTATAATTGGGGTCTTTTCGCTAAGAAACGATATCTTTCTAACAATCTTGAGAATAAAACAATGAGGTAACAATTATAACTGCATACGTATAACTTAGTATTATCATAGGAAGACGAACAATCTGCAACCACGAGCCACATGACAATCGTTATTGTTTGTCCAGTTGGCTGTCTATTATGCTAGATAATCATATCTGGTCCGTGCAGGTGAGGTGTCTATGGGGTGTGATGGTGTATTTGTACCGTTAAGCCCGTAATACACTTGCCAGTAGCTCAAACATTTGATATTAAATTCTCGCTAGGCCAAAACAAGCGAAGATCTTGTTCGTGAACGACTTTATAGATATTGTATTTACAGGTTATCAGATGCACTTCCAATTATTTAGCCCATGCTCATATTTTGCTTTATTTAATACTAGTGTAGGGGAGCGAGGGGCTTGTTGTAACAGGGGTAAGTAGTAACAGAGGTTTTTCACTATGAATTTGCAGTATAATTACGTATTTCTATGACTCAATCTAACCTTTATTATGATCTACATCGTGTCGCCAAAGCTAGTTCTTGCTAGACGGCGCAGTGAGTAGATATGTGCAGTGCACGCGCTTCATTTTTGTAAGGCAATACAAAATTATACCTTCGTAATTTTTTGGTTGACGACATAATTATGGGCTTATTAGAACCTTTCTGTGCATTATTTGTTTTCAAATTTATCTACTTATCGTATTGTATAACACATTGTGTGATAACTTTGTTGATGAAATAGTTATCTTGATAAAAGTGAAAAATTGTACTCAGGGGCTAGTTGTAACATCTTCTCGGGGCAAGTTGTAACACATTCTCGGGGCAAGTTGTAACATAATATTGTGTTACAACTTGCCCCAAAATTTATTAATAACGGTTGTTTGATAGCCTATATAAATAAGGCTGTATTAAATTTAAAAACAATCTAAAATAGCAGATATGAGAAGTCATCGTCAATTCATCTTCAACAAAATAGGTTAATTACTTTTTTAATGTTGATTACTTTATATTTCGTTGATTATTGATAGAAGTTACTTAGAAATATTTATATTTTTTCTGCTAAAAAACAATAAATAAATGATTAAAAGTGTCATATTTTTGTTTTTCTTAGTGTTACTACTTGCCCCATTGTGTGTTACAACTAACCCCAAGCACGGGGTAAGTTGTAACAACGCACTTCTTTTAGAAAAAAATTAATTGTGAAATAACTACCAGTAGTTTTGTTATTTTTATTAGATTTTTTTGAAAGTTTCAAAATATCTAGTACTTACTCCTCCGCCAATCTATACCAAAAAAGATTCGTCAAAATTTTCACGCTAAAGCCACCCAACCACCCACTTTCCACAATTATTAACTAATTATTTTTATTACTTTATTTGATAGGGAAAAAGTTAAAGTATCAATCTTTGTTTAAATAGTGGTAATTTTAATGTTATATCTGAAGATATATTCATTTTTCTGAAAACTGTTACAACTAGCCCCTCTCTCCCTACTATTATTTTTTTGCGGCAGACCACCGCAGCGCTGGACAGACGACATCCGACGACACGGAGGCCGAGACTGGATGAGTCGGGCACAATAGATCGTCTAGAGTGGAAGAAAAGGGAAGAGGCCTACATCCAGGATTGGATCACTACAAGGCCACCATGATGATGATGATGATTATTTTTTTATCCCATGGGAACCATACATTTTTCCGGGATAAAAATTCTATGTATTATTCCAGAACCTAAACTATTTACATTCCAAATTTCATCAAAATCGGTTCAGTAGTTATGGAGATACGTGGTAACAAACAACACACACACACACACACACACATACACACGCTTTCGCCTTTATAATACTAGTAGGATTTTGGTAAAGTTTCAAGCCCGCCTAATAATACTTTACTCTAAACTGTCTCTCAATATTTTCACCGTCTAGAACCTTTCCTTTAATTTAATATGTTCAAACAAAAGTGTATCAGGTAAGCCACGCCATCCTAATATGCCACCTCCAGGCGTGTGTCACGGTTTTAAGTGCCCCATTGTTGTGGCCAACAATACCCCGGCAGCGCCCGTGTTATCTCCAACCTGCCCTCACTAATGGATACCCGAGACCCCTAATTATTTCAATTTCTATCAAGCACGGGCTAAGTACTTTTTGATCCCTTTATCCGCGAAAATTAAGTAGGCATAAGTGTCTGTTTGGATCTTTTGTTCTAGTTCCGCTTGTTTCGATTTGTATAAAAATATTGTAGTATTCAAAGTTAGTCTATTCAAAATATCATATTCAGTAGGACCACTAGGATCGTTTTGAATCGTCTTAAGAGCTAGGTGATTCTACTCCTGTTCTTTCGCGACCAACACCATGAAGAATCAGGGCTTTATGCTAGGCCTAGATTTATTCCAATCAGCTCAGATGTTTATTCATCATAATTATCTAATATACTTATACTAATATAATAAAGCGAAAGAGTTTATATGAATGCGCTAATCTCTAGAACTATCGGGATTGAAAAATATTTTTGCATTCCTCATTTCATGAGGAAGATTAAAGCACATTCAATGCTAAATTGAATTGCAGATGAAACTGTCGGGCACTGCTAGTTATAGTGCACACATACGTAAAATCTTACTTCTTTTTCGTAGCAGTGGGCAAAAACAATATAGGTACCTACTTCCATTTGCTACAATCCTGCCACACAATTTTCACCTCATCCACATTCTTCATACAAGATTGTACAGGTTCTACAAAATGTCATCAACTATTGTACTCCTTTTTATATCAATTCTTTTTTTAGAAATCAACTAAATGATCTTTTAATAACATCATATTTCTCCCTCACTGAGTTTTCCCAGAGAAAAAGGATTTTTTTAATAAAAATTTATGAAAACAATGTCATTCGCCTGAGGCATATTTGACAAGTCCTTGCGGACTGCCCGTTCAACTTAATCCAATTTATATAGCATTACCTTTATGAAAACGGAATTGGACAGGAAAAGGAAAGCGTCCTGGGGTATTATTATAGTGTGTCCTGCTACAGTAATTGTATTAACAGGGTAGAGAAACGGCATAATATCTATTTCTTCGAAAAAGCCCACCTCTAAGACTGTGCTTAAGGGGCCTGCTACAGATGAATTTTCCATGTAAATTCAGTGAGATTCTGAAAATATGCATTTGTATAATTGTGATAGAGTCTTTTAATCCTTAGATGAAACAGGATCGATTGGCATCAAAAAAGTTTTTTGTGTAAATTGCCCATTTAATCGCTGACTGTACATTTTTCTCAAAATCTGTGAACGCAGGTCGAAATATCTTCAAAAGGTAAGGATAGTCTCCTAAGACCGTTTTCCTCTAGCTACAACGGTTAAGGTAGCTGCCCTTACTGCCCCGTCTCAAAAATTCACCCTGTATACTGAGGTGGATGCGTTGTACCCCGCTCTGCGTGGCGATCAAAACTCAAGCTAATTAGCTTGAGTCAATTCAGTAACACTCTGTCTTGCTCCGATGTTACACGCATTTATACACAGCACGCACATACTTTATCTCTTTCTGACAAAGGGGTTTTATAATAACTCTGTTACTTATCTTTTAGTTTTCTTGAGCGATATAAACAAAGCTTCGTATTATGCCTAGTTATAGCACAATTTCGCCGCGATTTAGAGCTTTTTATAATGAGTATAAGTCTCTATTGGTAGTATCTCATTGATGTTCAGTGAATATTTTGCAAATGTAAGGTAAAGGCTCCTAACTCCGATGGTTTCTGAAAACGGACGGTAATTGCGAGGTATATAGAAAATCGTTAGTTTCTTGCTATTTACAAACCCTTTTTAACTGCAGGATACATTTCTCAATTAATAATATATCTGGTCGTGCTTACGCGAACAAAGGAGTGCTTTAGTGTGTTTACTTTTTACAATAATCGGTTAGTTTCGTGCCAGCAGCTGTGCCGAACGGTCGCTCCATACATTTTGGACCCTGTGCACGTGAGTACTACGGTTTACTAAATAGTGATTTTGTCTTTAATTTTGTACTGTGTGTGTTTTTCTTTAGGTTGGAATATTGAAAGGAGTATATTTGTAAGCGGAATCACTTAAAAATTCTGTATTTTTCTTCATAGATTAGTTAAAAATACGTTTTGAAAATACATCGGCATTAGCTGCCCAATATTTTAGGTGGTTCCTAATTTCCGATGTATACCGCGGAATTACGATTTCGTAGACCTCGTGTTATTTGAATTTTTTTAAGCTGGTTTTGTAGTTACGCACTTGTTGTTTTGGATTTGACTACATAAAATGTCAATTCACATTAAAATCAAATCCGAGGTACGTTTTGACGTCGCATTTACTAATTATACCATATCAAAGATTATCAATTTGGGTAGTAAGAAAATTAAGTTCTTGACGTATTTCGATACAATCTTGAATAGAATCGTACATGTTTTTGAAGGTATTGCATTGAAGCATTAAATTGTTTATGTGTTTTTGAAAAATCATTTACTTTTTAACCCTCGGAATTAGAAAATGTGTTTGGTATGAAAATTTTCAATTCCGATGTATTTACCTCGGAATTAGATCCTCATAGAATCTAATTCCGATGTATTGTCACAAGTAACATACAGAGTGTTCATTATTTTACGCAGCTTGTCACTCAGTTTGAATGATTTTAAAAACACAAATAAATCAGTATCCTATTATTTACCCTCAAAAATAACTTTAATTACAATGTAGGTAGGTACCTAACTATGTAGATATTTAGTTAGATACGTTTATGAATAAAATTAATACTTACACAAATAAAGTCTATCAATAGTTTCACATAATTGACCGAGCGAGCAAAGCGAGCGCAGCGTCTCTACTTCAGCTTGGACAAAATTGCTTTCGTTTGTTCGGATGTCTGTTCGTCTGTATGTTCTCATCTACAGGTCGCATTTCTCAACTAATTCTCGTGAAATTTTGTGAGTAGGTCCGATGATTTATAGAATTACTAGCTGACGCCCGCGGCTTCGCCCGCGTGGACTACTATTTGGTTTATCCCACGGGAACCGTGCATTTTTTCGGGATAAAAAGTAGAGATACGCGGCAAAAAACATTCACACACACACACACACACACACATAATAAACTTTATTTTTTTTCACAATAATAATAAACTTTATTTCGGGAAACATTAGAATAAAGTTACAAGATGTTATTTTACTTAGTATACGGCCCATGGAAATAAATACCTTAAAACTAAAATACATATTTTATAAATAATACTACACTAATAATGCAACTAAATATTTTATTATTAAGTACCTACTGTTTTACTTTAATACTTTTTATTTTGTTGTTGACTCTAATATCGCTAGCTTCCACTAAATTAATAATTGAAAGTACCTACGTGATTTTCATGACTGTAGTAGTGCCTTAATGAGTATCTCATATTGTGATAATAGGTACTGTTTGATAATAAAATGTGATAATTTTTGAACACCATGTATCATTCCTTCCATCCGTTCTCCTTTGTATTTTGTACACTCGGAATTAGGATCCAAATACATCGGAATTAGAATTTTTACATCGGAATTAGGAGCTTCCGACTTTTTCACATTTTAAATTATTTTAGACGTTAAATCAAATTTAAAACAACAAACTTTTTGTATATTTCAAGAGTAAAAACAATAACGTTTCTGATAAAAATAGCCAATTTCACAAAAATGCATTGTAAATGCTTAATTTTTAATGTCCTTTCTAGTTTTGGTGAAAATAACGCGGAATTAGGAGCCTTTACCTTATAACTGAATAAAGTACCAATCATTTTATTCGCTAGGATTTATTGTAGTAAGTATCGGATTTAATGACAATTATTTTCAGTGGAAAACTTCCATTTTGTCTACTTAATGTGTAATAACAGTAATTGGAAAGTTAATAATAATTAAATTGGCCTGTTAGGTATTTACATTAATGTTATTACTACAGTTATTACTAATGTGACTAAACTGACCGTTGGCACGATAAACGCGCCACTTACAAAATGACAATGCTATTTAACTATCTTTATACGTACGCGAAATAAACGTGCCAAGATCATGGCAAGTTGGATTCCATAATCTTTGCCGTCTTTTCTTTAGGACGCGTGCCCACGAGGCGGTTTTAACACGGCCCGGCTTTTTGCTCCATAGTGTCCCATATAATACTGGTGGTGATGGTGATGAGAAATATCCAAAAAAACTGCTATTCTGTCGTGTTTCGGAGCGAGCAGCTGTCGTAAGCGCCGCGGCCGAACGCATTCTAAATTCATCTTTATTTTAACGAAGGTAAGACAAATATTTGAAGTTACACTCATCGATGTGCTAACTTTAGCTCTAGGTACGGCCTTAATGTTTGTCTTTTGGCTAGCCCTACAGGTATAGTAATAACGGGGTCTCAATACAAGCTTAAATGTAATGTCTGTGAGTCTAAATTAAGGGATTCAATTTCTACGCTCTTTAAATCTTGCAAAAAAAAATATAAAAAAATATATATTAATCAATTTTGATGGACATTTCACACAGCGCCATCTAGCCCCAAACTAAGCAAAACTTTACTATGAAACTAGATAACTGATAGAATGCTTATAAGCTTTTTTTAAATGCATAATATAGAATATGTTATAACACCCAGGCACAGAACAAACATCTATGTGGTGGTAAATAAATAAATAAATCTATGTTCATCACACAAATGTTTGTCCTGGATGGGAATTGAACCCACGACCTACAGCGCATAATTGTAGTCATGCGGTAAATTGCGTCAGTGTAAAGTATTTGTACTAGATTAATTATGCAGACTCTATGTTGGCGACAAAACGCGAAAACAAAATGTAATGTCACTTTGTCACTGTAGTAAGTACATGAATTAATGACCAGTTACACGTACAGTGAATATAAAAAAGTAGACAGTAGCTAACTTAAAAGCTCACAGTTGTATCTAGTACGATAAACATTCACTGTTCTCTGATATTTGGCTCGTAGGATAACAAGAGTGTGATGAGAGTGAATGAGGTGAAAGAGGTGTGGTGAGGATCGTAGCAAGTGGAAATCCGTGGTCTCTGCCTACCCCTGTGGGAAAGAGGCTTGCTTTTATGTATGGATGTAGGACAACAAGTTTTGTGTAGAAAAATAATGTTTTTCAAGACAAGCTTTTTTTTTTATTTATTTAACACTTTCACACATAACAAATTGTGCAAGGAGGACTTAATGCTAAAGCATTATCTACCAGTCATCCTGGGCGTGCAGAAAGATGGTGTGGCGTGTCATAAGAATATTTTAATTTAATGATAGAAAAGGTCGGTTTCCAAAAATTAAATACTACATTATAAATACTAAGTATATAAAATAATCTAAACTTACATAAACATAAATATATAAAATGAAATACTTATAAATATATATATTATTTTTTATTGGGTAAGGGCGGGCTTATTCAAATGAGCCCAAACACGGATGTTCTACTGTTATTTACTGAGAAGTCCCATTGAACAGGTCCCGACTCACCATAGTTAAAACATTGTAGTCGAAACTTGACAGATATGCTAAGTTTCAACTGTATCAGCCTTTATACTACCTATTTACCGTTGCATAAAAAATCGAAATAATGAATAAATTATGAATTTTACATTGTTTTTATATTCGAGGCGAAGACAAATCCAACAAATTAAAGATCAGAAAAACCAGTCCAGCCTTTTCCTAATTGGTTCGAAATCGGTAATCCCTAATCTTCAAGAATTTCTTTTTTTGTATATATTACTTAGTTTGTGCAAGCTGGTGGTCAATGTATCAGTTTAACAGATCATTCTGAAATTTTAACTAAGCTGTTAAAGTTGAGTGTACGTTTATCTAAATGGCATCCCAGTTATTTAGTACGTGTGGGCAATTTCACGGAAGGTACACTCATTATCAAAATACACACTCATTCCTAGAAAGGTATTTACATGTGTTAATGTAAGGTACGTAAGGTATACGTGTAAGTTACGACTCTAATTACAGGAGGGACACACTGCTAGAAAAACGGCCCAACAATCTGTCCATACTTTAAGAACTCGGCATCAGACAACGGCTTTCATCTGCTGTACAATCTCGCATTTGTTCTGTGTCTGGGTGTTAAAAAGTAAAGTAAAGATAAGTATAAGAAAGTATTTCTTACAACAAATGGTATTCTAGAGTTATCTAGTTCCCATAGTACAAGCTTTGCTTAGTTTGGGGCTAGATAGCGCTGTGTTATAATGTCCACCAATGTTTATTTATTTATTTATTGCAGGCGACTGAACAATCAATGATCAACCAACTTTTATTTTCTTGCAGTGAGTCAGATGTTCATTCAACTAAAAGCTCTCGATCTATAAAATGAATACGGACTAAGTCTTCACTTAATTTCGTTTAAGTAAAGACCAATCTATTTAAGCGATGGCTATTGTTCAGGCAATTATGTTGAATCAATTATGTAGGTGGAATCTTATTTTAAGGTACTTCTTCAGGCTAATCAAAAAGTCAAGGAACAATTTTGGGATACAAAAGGAAGTTTGTTCAAATACGCGGTTGTTATAAAGTAAATTGTATATTTTACTAAAGCCGTGTCAGCCTATTGGGGTAGGGTTTAGACTTGCGGTCCAAAGTTTGAGGCATCAAAATTAGGGCGTTTCTATTAGGTATTTATGGACGTGATAGAAAGGTATATGCTAACTTCTGCAAAATGTGGTATGTGCCAAATATGTTTTTGAATGTGCCCCTGAAAATCCCCTTAAATGGATAAATCACTAGAAGTATCAGATTTCCTAAAAATCTCAGAGAATATCCACTGTGCCTTGGGAATAAGTCATGATCCTGTTTTTCATCTAGCATTTAAGACGTGTCAACGTGATTTACATGATCTTATTGAATAAAAACCTTTTTGAATTTTTTTTTTTTCGTTTTTTTTCCATATTGTAAGGAGTGAGAACTGAGATGACGAGTGATAAAAGAAAATGCAGAAAAGAAACATGCCGACCCTACTAAGTGGGGATGATGATGATGATCGTATCAGGTTCCCACAAGAATGTTGGTTAAGTACAAAACCAAAACTGCTTATTATGCTTGCAAAGGTATAAACGTATTATCTACTCTTGCAAAATTAGAAACGCAAATTCAGTGTGCAGAGGGTCTAGTGTGTGATTTATGATGTTTACTGAAGCGTGCGTGCTTAATAACCCCAAGAGGTACCAAATGTTGGCGAATCACCCAATTTACATAGGTGCTTATCTGACTCAAGCCTTCATAGGCTTTGGAGGTCATAGTTTCTTGGATATGCAAACATTTTACCTCTGTTTGGCAGAGAGCACTTCAGTACCTATGTATTCCTCTGTAGCAGCTGATTTTATTCGTGTCTTTTGTGAAATAAGTGGCGAATCAAAAAAATAAAAAAACCTACTTGAATGTTATAAGCTGAGCAGTTTCCTACACTCTCGAGGTGCATTTCCGTTCATAGCTCGAAATTCCTCGACAGCCTCACCAAATTTTTGTGGCACCAATCGGAAAGTTTACTTTAAAAAAAGATTTTCCAAATCGGTTTAGGAATCTTCGAGTAGTCAGTAAACATACTGTAAGGGCGCGTGCCCACGAGACGGTTTTAACCTGGCCCGGTTTTTTCCGAAGGCGAGCGCCGTGCCTCGTTGCCGGCGTCGTGTGCTTGGCTCCATAGTGTCTCATACATTACTGTGACGACCCGGTTTGACGCCGGGCTTAGCTTCTGCGAAAAACCGTCTCGTGGGCACGCGCTCTTACACCGGCTGACTGAATTATTATACGCCCAAGAGCATTATAGAGAGTAAAGAATTTAATAGAATACCCAGATCGTAACAATACATAAAAAATAAAAAATAAACAGATGCCGACGAATTGAGAACCTCCTCCTTTTTTGAAGTCGATTTAAACAACCACAAGATCAAGTCAAATATGTTAACAACTAAGTACTCTACCTAATACAAAGGGTAGTCTGTAAAAGGATTTACGTAAATTTTAAGCTAAGATTATCAGAAGCGGCGACCTTCTTTTTGTCTTTAGAAAAACATGAAGGATTCTTTTAAAAAAATATATTTTAATGTCGAAATGCCATGGAAATAAATCTACACAAATCTTCAACCGAAATACTTTTTACTAAATAGATTTTCAAAGCTACTAACTTTCTCATACACTTTTCTAACAAATATTTTTTCAGTTACCTTATAATTATTGTTCAACAATGATGGTAATTGTTAGTTAGTTCGTATGAGAAATTGGCCAATTCTGGTGACGGAGTTTTTAGGCCGCCTAAAGGCCTCCGTCATGGCTTATCGACATAAAAGCCGGGACCGACAATTTAACGTGCCCTCCGAAGCACGGAAGCGCTCGGCTAGTAATGCTACTTGCGATCCCATCCAAATTGTGCTCAACGCTGCTTAAAGAAGCAAAAAATTTGTTTACTAAGATTCTCCAGGCTTCTTCACACGAAATAAAACTTTATGTAACAGTAGTTTAATCTCAGAATGTTGAGAGCACCTCAGAGGCTGTAGGTGGCAGGCATCTAGCCCTGTCATTACATTAAACACACTTGGAAAACAGCTAGCACTGGTTTGAACATTTTCTTTCACTTGATTGTTTATAACGACACAAAACTTCATTGAAAATGAAAAGTGTATAACCGACAATATGAGCTTATCAAGATTTTTGACCCAACCAAAAAAGATAAAGAGGATTGCTTGTATCAATGCGGGTTCGAATCCCGTCGGAATCGAAAATTTTGATAAATTTTGATAAAATATTAGCTAAGTGTGGATTGACACTGAAAAATTAAAATAATACAAGACTTGATGATAACTTAACTTGTGACTCCTTTTGGTGATGATTTAGATGATCTAACTCGTGCTAACAGTATGTGAGGTTGTGCATCGCAGACTACACGTCTTAACTAACTAAATTAGTAGCTACTTAATCACGCTCTAGTTGGTAATGTGGGTGAAGGGAACCGCATTAGTTAGGTTTGGACTGAAAACAGTACGGTGTACGTTTGTAGCGCTACGCCGTAGATGTTGCTACGCCGTAGATGATGCTACGACAACAAAGTTTTTAAATTACATTAAAAATGTAACCTTCACGTCAAATCAACTTTCTTTCTCGTTTTCTTTCGAATTTGCTACTGCCTTGATCTTTTACGGTATGTCCTGAGGTGAATTTCATATTGATGAAACAAGACTTTTCATCCCAAAAAACATCAACCACGGACCTTTCAGATACCTAGTTTACCCTTTATTTTTGTATTTTTCCCAAAAAAATGAGCTTAGAACGTGACGGAAACTTTAATAAAGCATTTCGTAAGGAAAACAAGTGAAAGTTCGACATGGATATACTGTAGTTCATAAGGAACGCAAGAAGGATTGCCGCCATTACTCTGCTGCCTTGAGCGCTTCATGTCGTGATGGCCTCCCAAATTGAACAGTGAAAAATAAAGCCATCGGTGAAACACCTATCACATTTGTATCAAAAATTGCTTTTAGGTTGATATAGACTACATATTCGGGGTTATTCCACTTTTCACCAGGGATTTTTACACATAGATTTTTTCAATTCCACTTTTCCCGCTTTTCAAGGGGAATTATACACGTTTGTTTTAAATTACACAAATCCCCCCCCCCTTATATAAAGCTGTATTGATAAAGATTAGAAAACGGAATGGATTTGCTGATTTTTTAACACACAACCTTACTTTCCGGTTCACAGCTGAGTTGAGTTAAGCTATCAATACCAAAACGGCTTGATTTATAATTGTGTACTATCACTAAGAGCGTATAAATAAAATATTTATATAGGTACTTTTTTTATTTGTACAATGAATGATACTTTTAGGGATAACTTTATAAAATCGGAGTTCGCCGAGAAACCATAATTAAAATCAATATTTTATCTTGTACTCCTCAAATTTTAATTTACTTACATTTCCAAAAAATCGTAACTAAAGAAATAAACACAATGTCTTTTATGGCGTATTGGGCAAATACAAAGTTCAGCTGATTTAGGTAAATTATTCACAATATTTCGAAGTTTCAAAACGGTCGTCGAGGCATGAAACACAAACATCTAAACAAACTTTCGAGGTAATTGCTCACCCATTTATAAACTCAATATTTTAAAGAAAAAGATTTAAATTACGACTGTTTCCTATAAGAATGGGAGACATTGACTAGCCTCTTAACTCATTTGGTAGTAGTTAAGTAGTTATGCCTTCTGCGCTGTAGGTCGTGGGTTCGATTCCCACAAAGGACAAACATTAAGTAAGTGAGTTTGTACGAGCAAGTGGTCAACTCTGGTGACGGAGTTTTTAGGCCGCCTAAAGGCCTTCGTCAAGTTTATATGACAACGGTCTCTGCGGGCTTAAAAAGGTCGCTATTAGAGAATCGCAATAGGGAATTGAACTACAATGCCGTCTCTTTTCACTCTCAGTCAATGAAAAGAGATGGCATATAGTTCAATTCCCTATTGCGATTCTCTAATAGCGACCTTTTTAAGCCCGCTGGTCTCGGTCTCCTGTCTCGGTCTTCACCTTAAGGCGCGGAATGTTAAAATCTTATCTATACTATCTATCTATACTATTATAATAAAGCGGAAGAGTTTGTTTGTTTGTTTGTTTGTTTGTTTGAACGCGCTAATCTCTGAAAGTACCAGTCGGATTTGAAAAATTCTTTATGTATTGGATAGCTAATTTATTGAGGAAGGCTATAGGCTATTCAACATCACGAAAAGACCCTCAGAAGACCCCCATGCAAATGAAGATCTTGGTCATAGCTTTCATTTGAAATGATTACGGGGAGTCTAGGAGGAGTAGTTTCCGATATATGGCGGTTTGAAGTTTGACAGCTGTCACTTCAAAGATTCAAGATTTCAGATGGAATGGAACTTTTTAGTGATATGGGTATCAAATGAAAGAGCTTGATGAGTGAAACACAATGCTGTTATGATGATGGAGTCAGGACCTTCATGGAACTTTTTGGTGATATGGGTATGGGTTTTCTCTCTTCAATGCTTCCCTGCTTCTCTCCTTCCATGCTTCTCTGCTTCTCTTTATACATGCTTCTCTCCATTTATGCTTGAAGCAATACGAAGTTTGCCGGGTCAGCTAGTATTATTATAAAGTTTGCAATAAAACGATAGAAGCGATAGTGTGCCAATGCTTATCGGAATAAAACAAGCCACATGTGCAAGTTGGCGGTTGTTTCATAAAATATTTCGAACCGAATCACGGGCGAAGTAAGCGATACGATTCTAGAGGGAACTCTATGAATAAAATTATCATTGTACTGAATTGATTCTGAACACAGTAAAACTTGTAGTACCTAAAGGCTACTTACGAACAAATATATGTAGACCTAGGTTATTACACCACTTTTATAGTAGCTGTTTATTTTGGTAGAAACATTTGCGGGCGCATAAATAAAGACTCAAAAAAGTAAATAAAAAAACGTTTAAAATATCTATACTTTTAATGCATAAGAGTTTGTATGCTTAAACGCGCTAATCTCAGGAACTACCAATCAGATCTGAAAAATTAATTCTGCATTTGATAGCTCACCCACCATATACCATCACTACTGGTCAACACCACAAGGGCGCTGCTATTTATACTGCTCTAAAACTTTGTCAAAAATCCTTTAGATTATACTTGGGAGTTAGTGTTGACTGTAAAATAACCGTGTGTGTGTGTAACGTGCTTTTAGAAAATACCCGTTGGAAAACACCTCGAGAATCAAATAACGTTTTCAATTTTGCCAGATCCAGGGTTGATCGACAAACAGTAGGATTGACTGCGTTTTGCTCTCTCGTAACGTACACGCAAGGTTGCCTAGTGAAAAATTCACCCAAAAATCGGGAGGTTATTGATGCAGTGTGTAATTCGATTTTACGAGGAATGAATCAGTGTTAGGAATTATTTTAAACTAGAAAAAGTTTATGATCGGTAAATTTATATCCATACTGTCCCATTGTTGGGCAAAGGCCTCCCCCCACTTTCGCCAGTCACTACGATCCTGTGCCTTCGTCTGCCAGTCCCTTAGCCTTAGTACTATGTTTTATCTATTTTCAATTTAATTGTTCAGTTTGTTGCACCTGGCAACACTAGCAGGTATATTTGGCAGGTTTGAAATTGCCATAATATTTCACCGTCAGTCGCTGTGCCAAATAACTTCCCTCATACCGAGCCTCATACTCAAACTTTGCTTGAGGAAATCACTCAAGATTGTAAACAACAAGGGTGCTTTTCATTACCAGTTTTAATTTAAACGTCAATGTGAGTTATTTTCTTTCAAAGACGATTCAGTTTTTGTGTACTGATTTTTTTATAATATAGGTACTTACCATGAAGCATAATGTGTTTGTAATAAAAGTACTCAAAACCTATTAGGTATAGTTATAGGTTTAGTTATCATAAAAACAAGACCACACGAGCTATAATACCTACTCTTAAAAATATTCCAAAAAGTTTTAGGTACAAAAATTTAAACACTTTTATGACTCCATCCTAAGGCTGCGTTTCCATTGACGCGGAGCTGGGCGGAGCGGTGCATGAATTGACCAATTACTATGCTCATAATCTCTGCTCCGCTTCAATGGAAACAGCACGAGCGGAGCGGGGCAGAGCTGAACGGATAAAATAAGCGAGGTGATGCGGAGCGGAGGACAGCGGGGCGGTGCGTTGCGGAGGGTAGCTACGAGAGCGAAGCGGTCCGCTCCTCTCCTTTCTGCTTCAGTGGAAACACTCACCACTTTTTACCGCTATTCTCCGCTCATCTCCGCACAGCTCCGCGTCAATGGAAACGCAGCCTAAGGCTGCCAAGGGCGCAGATCTTCAAGATTGTTCCCGTTGCCCCAGAAAGCATATCCCGGTGAACGGGGACAGCGGTTATTCATTCAAATACTCAAGCTCTTTGATGATATCGTTATTTTAATCAACATGTAAGTAGTCGTACATGTATCATTTACTCTCGCCAACTCTGTTGCATTTTCGTAATTTTCTTTTCGAAATTTCGTTTAATAAATCACATCACCGTGTTACCCGTAACTTTCATAAGCCAAGTAATTTCATTGTCTAACAGATTTTGCTCAAGTGGCAGTACCTTAAGTTATGAGTTTGCCGTAAGCGTAATATTTCGCCTCAGCTCACTTCAGTCTTCAGTGAAAAATTGTTTAATATGACAGGCTGAAGTGTCTTAGAACATAAGAGTCCTTAATATTTTACTTAGAGAGTTTTTATTAAGTTTTGTCATGAAAATATTTTTTTTTCAAATTAATTTTGTGATTTTATTAGCTGGATAGGCTGCGGTTCGGGCCAGAGACCGAGATCGGAGACCAAGGGTCTTACTTATGAAAGATGTTTAAAGTTGAACACTGGTTCAACGTCCTGTCTTTATTTGTGGATAGTGACGAATAGAGACAGGACGTTGTTTAACCAGTGTTCAACTTTTTCATAAGGGGGCAAGATCTACAGGCTGTGTAGGGCGTGTGACAGAGACAGGAGACAGAGATACGTCAGTTTAAATAACAGATAATATAAATTATTAAATAATTTTTATAATAATTAAACAAAATTAAAAAAAAATTAGATGCAAAAAGTGTATCACAGAAATGAAAGTTAGGCCCCAAACCGTGTTTGACCGTGAAGCACCAGGGCAACACCCTGGTGCTTCACGGTCTTGGTCGCGAAGGAACAGGAGTAGAATCACCTAGCTCAGTGGTACACTGTGTAATCCTATTGAATAAATGAATTTGACTTTTGACTTTTTTTTTTACTCCTATCTCTGTTTCTGGTCTCGGTTTTCAGTTTCGGTCTTTTGTGCGTTTATTAGCTCGATTTCTAACGTTAATCTGAGTTCATTTGTGCCTAATTTCTTTTGAATACGCATATTAACGAGCTCAAAACGTTGTGGGATAACATCTTGAGAACATCAGTTAGTATTCTAAGTTACGGCGACGGCTTTGCAATTGTATAGAATGTTGATACTGCAATAGTGGCTATGTGCCAAATATGTATTTGGACGTTTCTCTGACTATCCACTCAACTTTGAAGATATCTAGGGCTTGTGCTAAATGTGAATGGACAGTGTATTGTATATTGTACTGTAACGTATGTGACAGGTTGTGAACATATTGTCACGTATAGGCTCGCGCACATTACAGCGGGCCTCACCGTAACGCATTGCACAAAAATCACTTTGGTATATTTTAAATGAACTATCGCACGCTACAAGTCATTAGTTTTCATCAACAATCAATTTAATGATCAAAAGATAATTTTGTCTGATCTAGAATATTATCAGTCAAAAGCGTACCTAAAACGTTGGCCGTTTTACCTCACAGTATGGCTATGATACGTTGATCCAAATAATGGTGCTCACGGATCAAGCGTCTAGCAAAATGTCTACCAAAAATATTAATAAACCAAATGAAAATATCTTAATCCATCTGCGACGGTTACCTTTATCAATTTCGTGTAATGAAAGTACAGTAAGCAACCATAATCGATGAACGATTTCAGTTTTTTGAATTCAGATCTGTAATCTAAATTTTAATCAAGGTTATTATTGAAGCGCTCGTGTCGTAGCTTGCTTAGACGCTTAGACGTACGACTGTTTTTTTATTTTTTTCATTTGGAACATAATATATTTAATTTACGGAGGTACCAACAATATGATTGTTTTTTATGCTCTGTCCTCTTTCTTTTGTGTGTGTTGTCACTAATCTATATTCATACATACATACATAAACTCACGCCTGTATCCCATCATAGGGGTAGGCAGAGACCACAGATCGCCACTTGCTACGATCCTGACACACTTCTTTCGCTTCATTCACTCTCATAACATTCTTCATGCAAGCTCGTCGGTTTAGGGTACTCTTGACCTGGCCTTTTTCCAATAATTCGCCAATTTGGTCAAGGAATGTGCGCCTAGGTCTTCCCCTTCCGACGGTCCCATTCACACTCGCCTTATGGACCTGTTTCGTCAATATTAATCTAAATTCTTTCTTTCTTTATTATTTTTTTATTATTATGACTAGTCATGCAAACCTATGAACAAATCCGATCTATTTCTATACAAAGAAATCATTTTCGTTTCATTTTGGAATGTTGGATTGTGATTTTGCGATGATTAACACAATTATTCCTTCGTACAAGTAGAATCAGACCACAATCCGAACGTGGAAACCGATATTACTTGCAACGATGTTCAATCGGAATAGTAATTGAGCGACGAATGTTACTATTAGTTGGACATTGTCGAGAGTGTACCGTTTGTCTTCGAAAAAGAAATGCTATTTTTTTACTTATATTGACGACCTCTGTCTGTAGCATAGTGGATGAAGGCCCGCCTGAAAAACAAAGAGGTTGCGGGTTCAATTCCCACCGCAAGGCAAAAGTTTGTACCTATTATCTCCAAATATTTGTCTCAGGTCTGGGTGTTTCTCTATGTAGGTATTAAATATTGTATGTATTTACAAAAAAAAAAGGTTCTAAAAGTGCCTTTAGGACCATTACGTTGATTTTCCAAAATGTTGAATTCTATAGTAGTTCCCATGCTGCTTACTTTATTGTTAGACGATGCTGTGTGAAGTGTGTGTAGAATAGAAAATAGAAGGAAATCTAAGGTTTAGTTCACGTTTTGGTTACGTTTTGGTTGTGGTTGATAAAAAGTTTGTTAGTAGAATCGGCACCCTTACGTTCTGAAAGACAACCACGCAGTGTGCTATGTATTCGTCGGAGCTATTCTAAACAAAACACATTTCCGACTCTAGTCTCATTGTTTTGCAACAATGTAATACCTACTTGGGAAGAAAGGTATTATCAGCTCGAAAAATACGTGAAAAGGTAGTGTTTAAAATATTTATAAAATTATATTTAAATGGGGCAATAAAGAGTGTAAAATCATAAATAAATATTGGTGGACGTGCTATCTAGCCCCAAACTAGGCAAAGCTTATACTGTGGGAACCAGATAACTGATAGAATACGGGTATATTTTAGCCTATATTATGCCCTGATAATGTAACTTTTTATTGGTGAAAGAATTTTTGAAATCGGTCCAGTAGTTTTGGAGCCTATTCGTTACAAACAAAAAACAAAAAAATCTTTCCTCTTTATTAATATTAGTGTGGCTGGATTTTACCAAACTGGATTATGTTTTATCTGGAGATTAAACCACAGATTAAACTGCTGTTTGTTAAATATTTTGACATTGTAAAGTTGACTTCAGGATAATTTGAATGCACTTAATAATATTCGGTTGCGCTTTCTAAGCAATTACATTTCGAATTCTGTCGGCCAACGGAATAACTACTCTGTGAGTAAGATGACAGTTTGGTCGAATCCAGCGGTGAATTACAGGATGTTTGTAAAATATTTAGTGATGACTGTACTTGAGTAGATACAAGCAGAAGGTCCTTATCGCGAACCCTTATTTGCTCCCCAAATTGCTGTTGTAGTCTATTCGACAGCATCTTGCCTGAAACGACTGAGTATTAGCCCTAGAGAATTCGATTCGAAGGTAATTAGGAGATAGGTACGTGGATTATTCCCTGCGTAACGGTAATGGGAATGCTTCATTTCAGGCCTGTGTAATTAGAGTTTTATTGTTATGCGTTCTGTCTCATAAAAACTTTTCAATTTAGGAAAGCTTTAGAGATTATGTTTTTGAAGTAAAACTTTACGCACGCTTGACTTAGGAAGTAAGCTGGTGAAGGTAATGCTGGCCTGACGAAAGCGTTTGGGAAGTAAGCTGGTCAATGTCTGACGAGAGCGTTACGAAAAGTGTGATCGGGCGAGGCGAACGGAAGTTTTACTTCAGTCGTGTGGTCTAAAGCACACTCGTTTTTTTTTATAGAAATAGAAATAGAAATAAGTTTTATTTTCGTCACTATAGGTACGGTACATGCACACAAATCAAAAATGTGAAATTACAGTGACAAGAAAATAGGGCTACCCCTCAGCATTTGCTCCAGCAGCGCCAAGGCTGTTAGAGCGCTGGTTTTCAGTGGCGCCGAAATGAGTAGCGCATCAACTACTATGACACGCGTTTAAGTTTTTATATTAATAGTAGTTAACAATAATTGCCAAAAGAAAAGAGCTAGGTATATGAATAAGCTAATTTGCCAAAATTTTTTAAAGTTACACAAAATAACAGGTATTAAACTAACAAATGAACAACTTAAAATGTTTATCAACAACTTAAAATCTTTAACACTTTTTTAACACATAACACTTTTTAACACTTAACACTTTAACTAAATAATAATATTTATGCTACTGTAGCAGCAAAGAACGACTTCTTAGAGTGAAGAATTTTGTGAATCCAACAAGTATTTTTTTAAGATTTACTTTAAATGTATAAACTGTATTTGAATTTCTAATTGGAGGTGGGATATTTTTGTTGCTCTTACATCAACTACCATTGAAGGGGTTGGGGCCATAACCTTAAACTACCTAGAAAACTCGATGGGAGGCCTTTGCCCAACAGTGGGACAGTGTAGGCTAAAAACAACAAAACAAAAACAACTCTCATATCAATTAAAATAGATGGTATGTTGCGAAATATGTCCCTGATTTGATGTTACTACAAAACAATACCATCCAAAGGTTGCCTGGAAGAGATCGCTTCTTTGCGATAAGGCCGCCTATAGTACATTGTTTTGTTTTGTAGTTCCATAAGGTCAAAGAATAAAATGTAAAGAATTTACGTTCTTTCATTCATTTAATATTGGTTAAGAATTTATTGAATTTCCAAGAATTTCAACAAATAATTCGTAATAAAGTTCAAAAACATTGAACAAAAATTAATTTTCAGTGTTATTTTCGCTTTAGTTCTCCAATTTATTATTTCGTCATCAAAAATATACAATAATAAAGGTAAGTTCCATCAAACAAATTATACGTGCCGTGTTTCCGTGAAACCTACATTGACACTGAGGCCATTAAAGGTTGCTTCCGAGAAAAGTGTAGTGTACTTCCATAAATTGGTTCCAGGAATACGCAAAGACAATATAAAGTAAGCTTCCTTAGTCATTGGTTTTTCCATTTACATTCGATAGGGTGGATTCGACCAAACTGTCATCTTACTCCCAGAGTAGTTATTCCGTTAGCAGACAGAATTCGAAATACAGTTGTAAGTGCAACCGAACATTATTAGGATGCATTCAAATTATCTTGGTTTTAAGGTGTCAACTTTACAATGTCAAAATATTCAAACAAACAGCAGTTTAATCTGTGGTTTAATCTCCAGATAAAACTTAATCCAGTTTGGTAAAATCCAGCCTAAAGTGATCAATGGGAAGTATTTGGACTTTTGGTCAGAAGCGCCATACCACTTGATGCTTTGGAAATCTTATTTGAAATTAACGGAACATACTAGAGAAAATCGCTCGTGGGGAAGCGCTCGTGGCGTAGCTTGCTTAGGCTTAAGCGTTGTGCGCAGTCACAAATTGGATGGGTGACCGATAGTGGCATTAGAAGCTGAGCGC
Source organism: Camptogramma bilineatum (assembly GCA_958496255.1). Taxonomy (NCBI): domain Eukaryota; kingdom Metazoa; phylum Arthropoda; class Insecta; order Lepidoptera; family Geometridae; genus Camptogramma; species Camptogramma bilineatum. The sequence goes on along the minus strand of OY292463.1, from coordinate 2,950,615 downwards.
TACCGTGTTTCGGTGGGCACGTTAAATTGTCGGTCCCAGCTTTTAAGTCATTAAGCCATGACGGAGGCCTTTAGGCGGGCTAAAAACTCCGTCACCAGAGTTGGTGTCATAAGTATTTATAATGTGTTTTGATTGCGAAAGCTTAAAAAAGACAATGTATCTTTTTACCCGACTGCGCGACGCAATGGAAGAGTAATGTGTTTATTTATTCTAATTAATAAATAACTCGGATCAAATAGTACAGTTTCAAATGCTAGATTTTTTTAAATATATATTTATAATTAGGTATACAGAAAATAAAGTTTAAGATTAAGAGCACTGCAAAAACCGTGTGACGGTTTGTCCGCATGCTTGTGAGTCTCTTATAAAATAAGCCTACATTATTAGTAACTAAATAAGTTGATACCTACCTATCTATTTCAAACAAGAAGATTTGACTTGTACCTAAAGAGCAACATAAAGTAGACTAGCTTATCTAGGCAGATGATTACCTCAGATGATTACCTCTGTTCGTTCTCGAGGGCAACAGGCTAAAATATAATATAGAAACAAAATACTTTTACATAATATTCAACACTGCAATAAATCTACACATGCCATGTACTTTATCCGACAGTGCCGATATTGTGGTTATGTGTTGGAACAAAACGTTCGAACAAGTGAGCGTACAGGGAAATCACTCTCATTGCTATTGGTACTGGGATTGTATGAAGGTGCTTTGACAGGTGTATAAAATAATAGTATCAATGCAATGCAAACACACATTATTATTTACTATGCAGTATCTAACACACCAGCAGGCCAAGCATGGCGATTTCCTCTCTACTCTACACTAGAGTAGACAACATAGTCCGATTTTGTATGAGATTAGTGTACAGATGCGAGCATGGCGTTCAATTTTATCTGATTTTGACATTCGAGAATAGAAACTTTCTTCCGAAATTGTCTACACCTCCTGAGACCTAGACAAGCTTTCTTCCATGCGTTACAAACGCGCGTTCGCCTCGCGTTTGTAGTTTGCTAGTTTGCTACTTATCTTACTTGTCTTACTTATCTTACTTATCTTACTCATCTTCCTTATCTTACTTATCTTACTTATCTTACTTATCTTACTTATCTTACTTATCTTACTTAATTTACTTATCTTACTTGTCTTACTTATCTTACTTATCTTACTTATCTTCCTTATCTTACTTATCTTACTTATCTTACTTAACTTACTTATCTTACTTAACTTACTTATCTTACTTATCTTACTTATCTTACTTATCTTACTTATATTACTTATCTTACTTATATTACTTATCTTACTTATCTCACTTATCTTACTTATTTTTTTACCTACTTACTTATCTTACTAATGAGATGAGTAAGATAAGTAAGATGATAAGTAAGAAAAGTAAGATAAGTAAGAGCATAGTCATAGTATAATGCTATGATTATGTTCGCGTGAAAGACCAAAATCGGAAGATAGGAAAATGTGTTGTCTAGTCTAGTGTAGAGTAGAGAGGAAATCGCCATGCTAGGGGGGCTGATGTAGTCACAGGGTCTAGTAACTATGGAGGTTTCGGCAGAATACCAGCGCCTTACCACTACTCAGTGGCACGGCATAATGCTGAGTAGAGGCCTTTTTGCTGCTGTGACGCACAATAAAACTCTTTCTCTCTCTCATTTGTTTCTGTTTTTTCTTTGTGTTACATTTTTTGAGATTTTTATTGTGTGCCAAGTGGTGAATAAACGTCTGTCTATATCTATGTCTATGTGTACAACGGTAAAAGAGCCTAGTAGACAAAACTGAAAGCCCTATGATACTAATGGTGCACCTTATCAGAGTATTAAAAAAGTTGTTCTGATGAATAAACGTCATTTTACCGCCGCCTCAGAATCATTTTTTATTTAATAGAGTTTTTGGGTAACTCTCGCATTCGGGCGTCTCTGGAAGACTCTACCACAGTTTCATCACAATGTGATCAATGGTTGTGAAACGCATAGAGGACAAACGAACAAACGTTATTTTTTCTTAATAAACCTTTACTAAACTTACCTCGTGCCTGTACCTTTCCTCGTGCATGTAGGTCCCAGTAATATGGTTTTTAACAAATTTTAATTCATCAAAAAACTATTAATAAGTAGGTACATACCTACTTTATGACAATAACAAATCAGTCATAAATATAAATTATAGAATTAATAGCTTATAAGTGTTTTCTGACTGTTATAATAAGCTCTAATCATTCTTATTTTAAATGTGATTGACAATGCTTATTCAGTAGCCGTACCATGAACTCAGCAATGCTAAAACAAGCTTGAAACATGACAACAAATGTCATTTCTAAAGAAGTAGGACTGTTTTAAGCTTGTTTTAACATTGCTCTAAGAGTTCATGGTAGTAGCATTTGAAAATCTTGCAAAGCTTAAGCACATCTGCCAATAGTTTGTATAAGATGCCGATTCAATAGTGATGTATTGTCAATTTATCTGGCCGTACTATTGGGAATCACTCTGCGCGCCGCAAATTGCTCACAGTATGGAATTATATTTGGGCGTAGCACTACCTTCTCTGCATGCTGAAATAGTCAAGTAATAAATAAGGTCCTTTGTGTTGCGTTTTTGCCAGGGATATTACACGCGCTTACCTGACTGAGCCTAGGAAATTGTTTTTTTCTAGCATGCCTTTTCTTGCACATGTCTATACCTAATATAAATCTAATTTGAAAATTATTTCTTCATTCTGTCATGTGTTTGGGTGTTATAAAGTATTATATGTACAGTCAGCGTCATCAATCGGTATTCCCCTATTGATTTTAACAAGGACCCTTTTCATTTCAACTTTGGATTTCAGTCGGATTTGCTAGTATACTTATGGATATCTAATTTCGCTCGAGTTCCTATACTAGCAAATCCGACTGAAATCCAAAGTTGAAATGAAAAGGGTCCTTGTTAAAATCAATAGGGGGATACCGATTGATGACGCTGACTGTACCTATGTATTTACAAAAATATAAAAGTATTCTATTAGTTATCTGTTTCCTATAGTACAAGCTTTGCTTAGTTTGGGGCTAGATGGCGCTGTGTGAAATGTCCTGCAATATTTTTATTATTACTATTATTACGTAGCTTAATTCTTGAGAACAGATATAGGCTAATTTTCGTTAACATCATCATCTCCATACACCAACACTACGCGGGTAAGTAACGCTGCGAGGGCGCGGCTAGTAATTTAATAAAATCTACTGCATCACGTTACCAAATAAGTCAAATAACGGTGAAGTTTAACCTTGTCGCTCAAGTAGCATGAATATGTAGCACAATGGTTTTAGCTTGATAATTCCCGTTCATTGTATTTGTAATGGCAAGGCAGAATATAATATTCAATCTTGAAACTATCTTCAATCGAAATCAGACCCGCATAATCCCTGTATTAAATACAATTGGAAAGGTAATTTCTTGAGGGCAGTGTTAAATTAACAATGGAACCGTAGAGATAGCAAGTTTGTTTTTTAGTTTTAATTAATAGATAACTAAGGCTGGTTTTTCTGTCACGCGTACCGTCGGCGCTGATAGGCGAGTGATCTTTATTACATTGAAACAAGGATACTGATTGTTTAGCAAAAATGGCAACGCTGATTACTCTCGTCAGTGCTGAACAATCAGTAACCTTATTTCATTGTAATAAAAATCACTAGCCTATCAGCGCTGACGGTACGCGTGAAAGGAAAACCAGCCTTAGTTTTATCATTTCAAAATCTTCCCAATATTGAATTTTGAGGTGACGACGTGAAGTATTAAGACATCATCAAATGATCTTAATTATCTGAAGATATAGATGTCTTCCGCTCACGGGGATGGCATCGTGAGCCTATTTATTATTTTTAGGTGAAGTAAAGCCAAATAAACAAAGAACTGATTTTTTTTTAAATAATCGCTTCACCCTTTTGATAAAATTAGTTGATATTTGGCATAAATTGTTTTTAAAGTATAAAGCATGTGAATTTCTTATGTCACAGATTTCTATTCTATATTTCTATATTAAAACGGGGAAAATGTGGTGGGAAGGGCGGTGAGCGGGTGGAGCTAACGTTGTAATTATCTAAGACGACCTCGTTATAGCCTAATTAGGTCGTCATTAGGTCGTCAAGCTGTTGAAAGAACAAGAAAAATACATGCATGCTTCTTGAAACCTGATACAACTGTGGAGTCCATAAATGCCCACATGGAAGAAATATGTAAAAGAAAAGGATTTGCCGCTTACAAACTAACTCTCAGACATAACCACTATGCTTCATTTGTGCTTACAGTACCGGAATCTACTTTTGATCTACTCTTGACACCAGAATCATGGCCGTCCGGTACAGAAGTATGTGAATGGTTTCACAGGGGAGTCAGGCGTGAATTCAATAGTCGACCCCGCACACCTGGCCAGACCCACAGTGACGAGGTTGATGTCAAGTTCCAATAACAACAAAACAGTTGCCTCTAAATGTAGATTAAATGCCATGTATCAAAACGTGAACGGCCTCAAAACCAAACTACCACAGTTTCGCCAAAATACTACATTGCTGCACAGCGACTTCATTGGCGCGACGGAAACAAACCTTGACGACTCTATCACTGATGCCGAAGTTTCACCGTATGGATGGAGCCTGCTTAGACGAGATCGAGGCACTAACATGGGTGGAATTCTACTTGCTGCTAAGCCTGGCATAGAGCTCACTCGTCACAAAGACCTTGAGACAGAGCGTGGTGAGGATCTATGGGCATCATTTTGCTTCAATAATAGTGTTGTCTATGTGTGTGTCGTGTACATTAAACCTTCGGCCAAAGATGAAGAATACATGGCATGGTTCTGCAAAGTGGAAGATAATATATCCACCGTATTAAAAAATAATAATAATATTATAATAATAGGCGACTTAAATCTTAATAGTGCCTCATTGAACATCAATAACTACACGCACTATTTCTTAAATTTTTGTGAGTTCAATGACTTTAATAGAATTTATAACGTTACTGGTAGTAAACTAGATGTAGTGTTAGCAAATAGTAGAGTAATTGAGGTGAACGTTTGCGAGGCGGCCAGCGGCATGGTAGAGATTGCAGACAAATTTCATCCACCACTAGATATAGCATTTAGTATCTTATCCATCGGAAAGACTATTCCACTCGAGGCTAGCAATATAGACACTAAGACAGACTGGAATTTCAGCAAAGCAGATTTCCCCTTACTTTATGAACTTGTTATTAATACTGACTGGAATGAAGTCCTTGGTGAAAGTGAAGTCAATGGTGCTGTAGGTATATTTTATTCGAAATTATATTCTTGTTTTGATCAAAGTGTTCCCAAAAAAATCCGGAATACTAAGCCTATGCGTAGATACCCAACTTGGTACTCAAAAGAAATAATTGCAGATATAAGAATTAAGTGGAGTCTACATAAAATCTGGAAAACTTGTAATGATCCTCATGTTTACAGCTTCTTTACAGCAATAAGAACATCAATAAAGCGCGAAGTATCATTAACACAACAAACATTCAGAATAATATTACATCGAATCCGCGTGCTTTCTGGAGTTATGTTAAAAGTCTCAGAACAAAAGGTGGGTTTGAACCGTGTATTACGTATGAAGGACGTAAGCACACTGGACAGGCTGCTGCTGCAGCCTTTGCAAATTATTTCAGCAGTGTATTTCTACCGCATATACCCAATCTCGATGCCAATCAAACTTCCTTCCTTGCAAAAGAACACACTTCTGTAACTGTAAAAACCTTCACAGAAACTGAAATTGAAAAGTACATTCATAAACTTAAGCCTAAAAACTCCGTAGGCCCCGACAATATACCTCCCTACATACTCAAAGCATTTAAAACACAATTTGCATCACCTCTAACGCACATATTTAACTTATCACTTGAAAATAGAATATATCCGGATGTTTGGAAACAGTCAAGAGTTGTACCTATTCTCAAGGCGGGTGATAAGTCACTCGTGGAAAATTACAGGCCAATTGCTATCCTATCATCCCTAGCGAAATTATTTGAGACAGGACTACATTCTCGACTTTACAAACAAGTAGAACCTTACTTGAATGATGCCCAACATGCTTTTAGAAAAGGCCGCTCTGTGAATACAAACCTGCTCACATTAGTAGACTTCATCTCAAATGAGTTAGACCTTAACACCCAGGTTGATGTCATATATCTAGACTTTCAAAAAGCGTTTGATCAAGTAGATAATGATGTGCTCCTGAACAAATTGAGTCTTTTTGGGTTTGCTCCTAAACTCATTGAGTTATTCGCTGATTATCTGCGTGACCGAAGGCAATTCGTGAGGCTGGGTAGTTTTGACTCACCATCTTATCACACTAGATCAGGCATTAGCCAAGGATCATCATTAGGCCCTCTGCTGTTCACTCTTATGGTTGATGATCTAGCGAAAACACTCACTGCTGCAAAATGCCTTCTTTACGCCGATGATCTTAAACTTTACTATACTATAAAGAACACAGACGATTGTTACGCCTTACAAAGGGATCTGGAGTTAGTAAGGTTATGGAGTAAGGAAAACAGACTGAACCTTAACATTTCTAAATGTCAAGTCATGAGTTTTACTAGATCTACTCGTCCAATTTTCATGCCGTACAGTCTAAATGGGGAACTACTTTCAAGACCACTCACAGTTAAAGATTTAGGTGTATTTTTTGACTCAGAACTCACATTTCATAATCACATTAGAAAACTCACAGTGGATAGTTTTAAGAAATTAGGTTTTGTCACTAGAAATAGCAGAGATTTTTCAAACTTCGAAGCAATTAAAATACTATATAATTCTCTCGTGAGATCTAAGTTGGAGTCTAGTGCTTGTGTATGGAATCCGCATGAAGTGACGTATACCCTGATGTTGGAGAAGGTACAGAAACGGTTTCTGCGTTTTCTTTACAAAAGGGTATACGGCTACTATCCCTTCATGTACCCTACCAAATATCTACAGGGTACACTAAATTTCAACTCGCTTGAAACTCGAAGGCTTTGTGATCAAATAATCACTATTATTAGAGTCCTACGTGGGGTGTTTAATTGTCCTGAGTTACTGGCTGAGGTAAGTAGGCTATGCGTGCCGGAGCATCGCGCTAGATTCCGCCCTGGGCGAGTGCCGCTGTTTTCCCCGAGACCTGCACGTACAGTAGCTCGCCAGCAATCGCCTGTATGCCGAGCACAACGCCACCTCAATGCTCTATCTGTATCTAACACAACGTGTGATATTTTCGCCGACAGATGGCTGATACTCGAGAGAGCGTGCTTGAGTTACTGTGAAGAGCCAAGCTCTCTAGCACCATGGTAGTAGTGGTAGATGTTTATTTTTCAGCTTAGGTAGGTACCTACTACCTATATTAATATTGGTTATTATTATTATTATTTTTTAATTTTATTAGACTGGTTATTTTTAAAAGTGTGTAATTTTTATTTTTTATGTGTCTCAACGTTTTGTTTTTTTTTTTTTTGTTTTAAATTTTATTTTTGTTTTGTGCACTAAATAAGCTTATATTTTAGTTTTAGTTTCTGATCTCACTAGATTAACGCCTTAGATTTAAGTATCTGTAATGTTAGTCATAAGTTGTAAATAAATAATTGTCTAATTGTCTAATTGTCATTCGATCTATAAGTAGAACCGAGAGATACCTACACTGTTCTTCGTAACGTTTGTACTACCGTCCATGTATTGGTAGGTACCTATATAAATTGTAGGTCATAAAAAGAAGTATTTTTATTTGTCCTACACTCATAAAACAACTAAACGTAGATCAGAATGCTAGCTCCGCTAAGAGCTCGCCTCAATGCGCATAATTTTTTTTTGCAACGAAAAGATAATGCAGGATTCGAATCCACGACTTTTCAATCGAAAGTTGTGGCACTACCCCGATTAGTTAACGTGTTTTTTTCAAAAACGATAACAAAATCAATATTTAATAACAATACTTATAAAAAACCATGATAAATAGTATTCCATTGTCTAAGGCTGATTTTAGTCTCACGCTCACCGTCAGCGCTGATAGGCGAGTGATCTTTATTACAATGAAATAAGGATACTAATTGTTTAACAGAAATGGCTACGCTTATTGCTCTCGTCATTGCTGGACAATCAGTATCCTTATTTCATTGTAATAAAGGTCACTCGCCTATCAGCGCTGATGGTGAGCGTGAGACTAAAATCAGCCTAAAAGATTTAAAACAAAAAAAAAACATTTATTCAGTAGGACCAATAGGATCACTTTGAATCGTCTTAAAAGCTTTGTGATTGTACTACAGTTTTTTCACGAGAAAAGATTGACATATCAGCATAAAACGGTTCAGATCAATAGGATACTAAACGTGTTGTGGCGCTAGTTTTCAGTCAACACCTGATTCATCAAATAAACTTCAAGCCTGTTTTAACTTCACATAGTAGCTGACCATATAGCACGCAGAACAGATGGCCGATGGGGCCGAAAAGTTCTCGAGTGGAGGCCACGGACCGGCAAGCGTAGTGTTGGACGTCCACCGACAAGATGGACAGATGACCTTGTAAAAACTGCAGGTCGGCGGTGGATGCAGGCCGCTTCCAACCGCAATACATGGAAATTTTTGAGGGAGGCCTATGTCCAACAGTGGACGTCCAACGGCTGAGATGATGATGATGATGATGAGTAGCTGACCCAAACGACACATCCCAATCCGTACCTAAGGGCTTTATCGCGCAATCCCGTATAACTGAGAGCCCCGATCTAACCATTCAATGGTTACCGAGGTTCTTATCAGCAGAATTGCGCCGTATCGTATAAATATTAATCCCTAGACTCGTGAACAAATCGGAAGAACCAAAGGATTTTAATAGAAAAAATGTCTACCGATTGTAACTCATAAAAAACGGAAGATTTATAATATTTTGGAAAAAGGCCAGTTCAAAAATAAACAATTTAAATTCAAAAATGTTGTAAATATGAATAACTAGCTGACGCCCACGGCTTCGCCCGCGTGGACTACTATTTTGTTTATCCCACGGGAACCGTGCTTTTTTTTGGGATAAAAAGTAACCTATGTCCTATTCCCGGTCATTATCTATCTATGTTTCAAATTTCAGCCAAATCGGTTTAGTGGTTGTCGAGTTATAGAGGAACAAACATACATCCAAACATCTATCCAAACATCCATCCATCCAAACATCCAAACTTTCGCATTTATAATATTAGTGTGATTTATAATATTAGTGTGATGTGATGTGATTAGTGTGATAGTGTGATAGTGTGATGTGATTAGTGTGATTTGAAATATTTGGTTTTTTCCTTCTCTTCACATTATTGTAAAGAATACTGTGTGACACCTTTGCCAGGTCTCTCTCTCTCTCTGTAGTCGGCCCTTCATGACTGAGAATTGTGGTCATCATCGGGTGGTCTGCATCTAGATTGGATGATCTGTCTCCATCGGCTTCTATTCATTTGCCAGGTAGCACTCTTTATTTTACTTCTAAATCATTATAGATCCACAGATGTTGGATAACAAAGTAAACCGATACCAGTGATATGACCACACAATAGATTCCAATAATGATTAGTAAGAGTTCTCGCAGTCAGCAGACTTCTCTATGAGCCGATAGTTTAGTCACATTGGGCTGCAAGTAGCTGTAGTGTGCGCACTTGCATACATCTTCATACTTATTAGATATCGACCGAAAAACTTGCAGGGGTCTAAAGAATGGCCAACTGAAGAAACTTTATCAATTAAACATGCATGGACCTGCAGGCTTCCTTTAGCTTAAATGGCCGCTATAACTGTTGCCATTCTTTTCATTGTCATTAGAGAGACAAGAAAAAAACATTACTAGTTTACACGCTTTTTGCATTATTAGGTGAATATAAAGAGAAATAATGGGATTAAACCCAGTCATCGTATGGACAAAACATAAGATAGAGACCTAAATTACAGCAGGGAAATTGTATTTTCCAGCGGGTACCGAACAGCGTTGTCAACAAAACTCTTCCAGATCAAACGAGATTCCTCCATTGATGCTTTCAATGCAGCTGCTGTATATCACCGTTGGTAATACCTATGACATTGTCCGGTTCTTAAAAACCGGTGGTCATCATCAGAACCCTGAACGAAATTGAATATTTTATACGAGAATCAAGAACATACACTATGTCTGCTGTCTGCAGGACAAAATGTAGGTCCAAGCGACTACGGAATTCTTGATGCGCTTGTGGCGTAGCCATGTTGGCCGAGGGGTATCGACCTTCGATCCGAAGGTCGTGGGCTTGAATCCTGGCCGTGCATCAATGGATTTTTCGTTTCGAAAATGTATATGCGCATGAATACGAGCTCTAAACGGTGAAGGAAAACATCGTGAGGAAACCCGCGGCTTATCCAGCCCCACACGTATTGACCATGTCTTTCCTGTGGATATGGCCGGTTAAGCTGAAAGGATGGTGTAGGTGCTGGGCAAGTCTACTCCATCTCAACAATGTCCCAGGCACTACAATGTCCCAATGAGTGTACGCAAAGATAGCCTCCTGACACTGTATAAATCATCAAGTAAAGATGTAAAGGCCTAAGTTTAGTAGTTGTGGCGTAGCTTAACACGTTCTTGATAGATCGTTGAAGTTAGACAGAAGCGCTTCCGTGCCTTAAAGTACCTACAGGTTAAATTGTTAGTCCCGATTTTTGATGGAAGCCCACGGAAGACGTAAGAAAGTCCGTAACCAGCGTTAGCCAATAGCTCAAACGAACATAAATATACATCCGTGGCCAGTATATTTTGAACTTATCGGACAGATTGTCATATGAGAATGAGTGAGTAGTCCGCCAAAATAATGAACAGTCAATTGAAAATGGAACCGGCTCACGGTACCGGCTCAAAATCAAAATGAACCTACTCTGACAGAAGTCAATCTAAAATCATGTCATACCCAATATTAGTTAGCAGACAGTTTCTTAAAATTTTCCTTGTCCAGCGCAACTCTGAACAGTTATAGCAGCAGGCCAGTATATAGCGGTCTTCATTTCTGAAGAACCTTTACAACTCCAGGGTCGTTGTGCCATTTTACCAATGACTGCAATATGCGTCCGACTGGGGCGCAGGGGAGCGCTCTATCTAGATTGTGAGCTCGATATGTGTATCAATTGCCTTTAAAAATGTATTGTCACAGTGCTGGAAATTTCAAATCTGGTATTCGGAATTTTGAACGAAAATAAAGTAGTATCTTTTGTATAAAGGATTTAATATTTGTTCCTGGGACATTATTAAGATGGAGCAGGCTTGCCCAGTACCTAAACCATTCTCTCAGTTCCACAGGAAAGACATGGTCAGTACGTGTGGGAACTGACTAAGCCGTGGGTGTTTTCCTTCACCGTTTTATAGCTGGTATTAATGCGTATTTCGACCCGATGGCCGTGAGTTCGAATCCCGGCCATAAATTAATTGAATTATCGTTTCGAAAGTAATATGCTAAATGGTGAAGGAAAACATTGTGAGGAACCCATTTCAAAAATCAAAATCAAATATCATTTATTCAGTAGGACCGTTATGACCACTTTGAAACGTCTTAAGAGCTAGGTGATTCTACTCCTGTTCTTTCGCGACCAACACCGTGAAGAATCAGGGCAACAAACACGGTATGGGGCCTAGCTTTCTTTTCGGTGATCCATCCGCTTAAAATCTAAATTTAGTTTTCTAACATCGTCGATGGGCTTGCAACCTGTCACATAATGGAATGCTAACTTCTGCAAAATGTGGGCATGCACTGAAATGTATTTGGACATACCTCTGACTACTCCCTTATGGCATCTTCAAGGGATCTTATATGCCTAAATATCTGAGTAAATGTCTACCGCGCCTTGGGGTTACAGTCGTAAACCTGTTTCGTTTCATAGACATACCAATATTCTATGGATCGCGTGCAGTAAAAGATTTATTGCATTCAGCAATGATAATGTGCCACCGTGATTGCCTCTGCTATTCAATTCATTGACGATTTGGAAAACGATATTTTGTTTCTCATTACGAGCACTAAGTTGTGCGATAGATATTTATGGAACTTAAGTTGAATTTAGCAGAGTGAATAAACGCATGATTTTAAGGCACAATTTTTATTTAAACTGAAGAGAGCTTGAAGACCTGTGTTACCTTAGAAAAAATACGATAATTGCAATTTAACGCAAAGTGCCTTTTCACACGTCCCAGTCTCCGGGTAGCCGGTGCCGGGTACCCGGCGGCGTTTGTGTGCAAATTACGCCGGTAAATAAAGCTACTGTACATGCCCAAACACTTCGCCGCTGACCGGGTCTACCAGGTAACCTGGACGTATGAAAAGCCACTTACGGGGAAGAACAATACACTAGCTGTTTTCAACATTATTATACAGCATTAAAATATGTTTCTTATGTTATTTCAGGCCACAATCTACATCTTTTACCAATTTCATCCAAATTCCCAAGAATTCACACTCCAATTTTAAAATAGCCAATAGATTGCGGTTCAGAAAACAATAGTCTCCACTCTCGTGTGGTGACGACAAGTAGAAAAGTGGCAACATTAATCTGATCCCGGGCTCTCAAATGCGAAAGGGGGCAATGCACCGTGTGAGCAGCCGGGCTGGAAACTACGGCTGTCCAGTTCCAGATGTCACCAGCATTTGTTTGGACTTCGAGAACTTGACCGTCAATGCAAAGCTTATAATTTTAATGGTTATTCTACCGTCTCGTAAGGGAGGGCACACGGCGTTTTCTGAAACACGTTTTTGAGCATCTCGTCTGTATTGATGCAAACGCGAACCAGCAGGGTTATTTTGGAACACACGGTAAGTCGCTAACTCGGATTCGTTCAAACAAAAATTGACTTTTTACGATGAATACTTTGAAATGGTAGAAGATGGTTGAAAAAAGTGATAGACATGTTTGTTGTGTAAAATTGTGAAGTAATTTTGCACCAAATAACTTTAATGTTGAGTATAGACTAGATTTTTTTTCCGTTTCCGGTGTCGTCCGACGCACACATACTGTAAAGTTGCTCCACAAAAAATATTAAAAAACCCAGTGAAAAGTTCAAAATCCGTTCCGAAAAGTGTCTAGAAAGTAACATTAGCATCAACACAATTGAAAGTGATACGAGACAAACTCAAAAAGTGGCTTCGAAGAAGAAAAGCGATAAACAAAATCCAGGCGGCCAGCAGATTTGAGGTTAGAAAATCCATTGCTGACAACATAACGAGAGAAGAAAAGAACTTCACTTCAAACGATACGCTCTCCGTTCACACGTTCATTCGAATTTCGGAACTGTCACTTCAACTGTCAAAGAGCCTGACACACTGATCAAGCAAGAATGACGAAAGAAAATCAATCACTGCCAAAGCTGTCAACAGCATCTCTGTCATCCGAAATGTCTATTTTGCTCGATTTCATGAAGGAAGAATTTCGTAAACAAACGCTCACATTACAAGAAACTATAACAAACAATATACTGCAAAGCGTAGAAGCTAAAATAAACCCTATTCTACAGGAGAACACACAGCTGCGCGGGGATATTGATAACCTAAATAAGAAAATAAACTTCCTAGAGTTGAGTGCAAGGAAAAACAACATGATCTTACATGGGATACAAGAATCCGAAAATGGCTCAAATGAACTAACGGAATTGGTAATAAACACGATGAAGAACATGGATGTTCAACTAGGAAACAACGAAATAAACAACGTCTACAGGTTAGGTCACAAAAAAGAGAATCACATCCGGCCTATACTACTAGCAACTACGACCTTCATGAAAAAACTTGAAATACTGAAATGCAAGAAGAAAATGCAACCAAATACTTACATAACAGAAGACTTACCTAAACAAAACATAGAAAAAAGAAGGCAACTACAAAAAGAACTTAAACAAGAGAGAGAGAAAGGAAATTTTGCCTACATCAGAAACGACAAGGTAATTGTGAAGGGAAAGTTACGAGAAAATGACAAGCGGAAGAGGTCGGAATCATCGTCTCCAACCTCAGTGCCAACACACAGCCCTGCCAAATCAAGTGCCAAAATCCCAAAAGCGGATGCCTTCCAATACATGAGGGCCAGGGCTTACTCCATGTCGGAAAAAAATACATACGTAAAGTAGCAACTAAAGATCGGCAAACGGGAAAACCCAACACCAACAACACAAAACAACAACACCATAAATAACCAACAAACAACAAATCACCCAAGCCGGTTGGTCTCCGTGGGTGATCATGACCAAAACCCTCCAGAAACAAAAGAGTCAACGGACAATGTTATAGGAGATCTTTCAAGAAATCCAAACAAGACAGACTCTCCATCAAAAAAATACCCACAAAACAATATAAATAAAAACAACAAACACAACAAACACAACATCACAAATAACAACCACAAAAATTCTGCAAACAAAAACATAAATGGAAAAATAAGAAAAGAAGAAGGCCTTAAAATATGTACATATAATGTGAGATCTTTAGCATCGAATGAGAGATTTCTGCAGTTAGACAATGCAATAGACAAAATAAACTGGGACATAATAGGACTCGCAGAAGTAAAAAAGATGGGATGCACCATCGAAGAGCATAAAGGTTACATATTCTGCTACATAGGGGAGACACCGGGACTTCACGGGGTGGGCTTCTTAATAAAGAAAACACTAAAAGACAACATAGTGAGCTTCTCGGGTATATCAGAAAGAGTGGCGCTGCTAAAATTGGACTTTGGAGAGGGCCCACTATCCCTGATTCAAGTATATTCTCCTACTGAGAGCTCAAGCGATGAAGAAATCACAAAATTCTACAAGGATTTAGCGAAAGCGCAAGAACTGGCAGACAACAACAACTTAGTCATGGGAGACTTCAATGCAAGAATTGGACAACCAAAACCACACGAAAATTTAATAATGGGCCAATATGGTTATGGCGATCGAAACGACAGAGGCGAAAGACTCATACAATATGCATACGAGAATAAATTATCTGTGATGAATACCTACTTCAAGAAAAAAATGTCCAGAAAATGGACATGGATATCACCAGATCATAAAACAAAAAACGAAATTGACTTTATACTGTGCCCTAGCCCAAAATCTATAACAAACGTGGAGGTTCTGAACAAAATTAGTTTCCCGTCTGACCACAGGATTGTAAGATGCTCTCTGAAAATGCAAAAACCAAAAATTAGCAGAAAAACATTCAAGAACGTACCTAGCAAATTGAAATCTGCTCACGAGAAAACCAACTACATACAAAACCTTAAAAAGAACCTACCAAAAATTCAAGAATTTCGAAAAGACAACAGTAATGTACAAGACCTTAGCGATAAATTGGAAGATGCTATTACAAAAAGCCTCAAAATAGTGGGAAAAGAAAATATGCACATTAAAGAAAAAATAATTAGTGATCACACCCAAAACCTAATCGACAGAAGAACTGAACTAATGATCGCAAAGAATAAGTCCAAAGAAATGAAAGATGAGTTGAAGAAATTATTCAAACAAACCAACAGATCAATAAGAAAAGATTATGATAACCACAGAAGAATAATAATAGAAAAAAATATGTCACTATTCCGAAGCTCAAAAAGAGCCTTCAAAGAGCTATCCTCCCACAAAAATTGGATACAGGGCCTGATTAAGGAAAAGAGAGAAGTGAAAGACAGAGATGGTATAATAAAATGTGCAACAGATTTCTATACTAATCTATACAAAAAACCACCACAGCAATCAATTCAAGAATATGAAAATACTATAACAACGAAAGAAGACACCGCAGAAACACCATTAGAACCAATTACAGAAAATGAAATAATGTATCACATCAAAAAGTTGAAATCCGAAAAGAGTCCAGGAGAAGACAACATCACAAACGAAGCATTAAAAATCGGAGCGCCAATTCTAGTTATCTACCTAGCAGAGCTATTCAACTTAGTACTGAAGAAAGAGCAAGTACCAGCACAGTGGTGCAAATCAAACATAATACTACTGTACAAAAAAGGGAACCCGCTGGACATCAGCAACTACAGGCCTATCAGCTTACTATCAACAATATATAAACTACTTTCATCGATCATCCTCAGCAGAATAGCACCAGAAATTGACAAGAACCAACCAATAGAACAAGCAGGATTCCGACCACACTACTCAACGATTGATCACATACATACAATAGAACAAATAATAGAGAAATTTAAAGAATTTAACAAACCATTGTATATAGCATTCGTCGACTATTCCAAGGCGTTCGACAGCATAGTACATTCATCTATATGGACTGCTTTAAGAAACAATAACATAAACAAAACATATATAAATATTATAAACAACATCTATTCTAAAAGTGTAAGCAAAGTGCGACTAGAAAGGCATGGAGATGAGTTCGCAATTGGAAAAGGAGTGAGACAAGGAGATCCTCTCTCCCCAAAGCTTTTCATAGCTGTACTTGAAGATATCTTCAAAAGGATAAATTGGAAAAATAAAGGCATAACAATACTTGGTAATAAATTGACACACTTAAGGTTTGCTGATGACATTGCCCTTTTTAGCGAATCTGCCAAAGAATTGGAACAAATGTTACGAAACCTAGACTCAGAAAGCAAAAAAGTTGGCCTACACATGAATGCATCCAAAACCAAAATTATGACAAACAGACACAAAAGAATAATCCAAGTAGAGGCAAATGTAATAGAATATGTAAACGAATATGTGTACCTAGGCAAAATGGTGTCTTTTGATGAACACAGTAATGATAATGAAATTGACAGGCGAGTAAATACAACATGGAAGAAATACTGGGCACAAAAAGAAATTTTAAAAGGGAACTACAACCTCAATTTCAAAAAGACAATAATGGATTCATGCATTCTGCCAAGCCTAACTTACGGTAGCCAGACATGGGTATACACAGAAAAGGTGAAAAACAAGATCTTGTCCTGTCAACATGCGATGGAGAGGAGTATCCTGAAACTGAGAAAAATACAAAAGACAAGAAACACAGACATCCGCATGAAAACTCATGTAACAGATGCTCTTCAACATAGTCTAAAACAGAAGTGGAACTGGGCAGGACACATAGCAAGATACAACGACAATAGATGGACTTACAAAACTACAAAATGGTTGGGCCCAACAGGCAAAAGAAGTGTAGGAAGGCAGAAGAAAAGATGGGCCGATGATATAACAAACACAGCAGGAAAAAACTGGATGGACACTGCCAAGGACAGGGAGAGATGGAGAGAAATGGAGGAGGCTTTTACCCTTGGGGGCCATACAACAAAGAAGAAGAAACAAAAGAATACATAACATTTGAGAACAATATAAATTGTTGTATGGAATTACAAGCTATAATAATAATAATAAAAATAGACTAGATTTTATTTATTTTAATTTTAATTTAATTTAATTTTTTTCCTAGACCGCAGAAGAAAGGGCATTTAGCTTTAAGATTCGAAGTGATCACTTTGGCTTTGACATGGGCTACAATTTAAAATAAAACGAAATCACCTCTATGGTTCTCTAATCTCTAATGCCCAAATATCGAAACGCTACTTAAAATGAAACGTAGTTATCTATTTCTGAGACGTTCTTACTCTTTAGAATGGTATTCATAAATAATGTCAATGATAAGTACCGCTTAAACTAATTAGAGTTTCAGTATTCTGGTGTAAGGATAGTGCTTACTATAATCTTCAGTTAAACTATTCACGATAATATAATTTTTGAAGTGTGCGAAGTTCTTTAATGGTAACTTTTATTACAGATTCTGTACTGAAATTAACATTTCCGTTTTAACGCGTTCTATAAATTATCTGTTATTACCAAAACTTCAAGCCTCATGAGCGCCCCAATAAATCATGAATTAATTAATTTCTAGGTATCATTCAATATTGCACTATCAAAGCTAGTGATTTCATAATAATATACCTACCTATTATTTAATGTAAGCGATTCATTTCAATATGCAAAATTATTCATTAGTACAGTGTGCAGTTCAGTTTTGCAAATAATAATAATAATAAATAATGCTGGACATTTCACACAGCACCATCTAGCCCCAAACTAAGCACAGCTTGTACTATGGGGACCAGATAACTGATAGAATACTTACCTATATACTTTTTTTTGTAAATACATACTATAATACTTTATAACACCCAGACACAGACCAAACATCTATGTTCATCACACAAATGTTTGTCCTGGGTGGGAATCGAACCCACGATCTATAGTGCAGAAGGCAGACCTACTACCAACTGAGCTAAGAGGTCAGTCATATAGATTCATATTTTTAATAATAAATTAATTTAAATAGTTTAAACATTTTAGCATTATACAATATTTAAAAAATAACCTGATGTAAAGAATGTGTCTTCATTTCCCAGATTTTGTTTCTAAATTAAAAAAATTATAAGCAACACTTAAACTAAGTAGCGTTTTATTATTCAGGTGTAAGCCATCCGTGCGCGATGGTACAAATTGATGTCTCACTCAGCGTATGCTACGCTTAATAACGCGCAGATATAAACCCCTTTACTTATGAAAGATGTTTAAAGTTGAACACTGGTTAAATAAGGTCCTGTCTCTTTTCGTCATTATCCATAAATAAAGACAGGACGTTGTTTAACCAGTGTTCAACTTTAAACATCTTTCATAAGTAACACCCATATTGTTTAACAGATGAATAAGAATAGCAGGTATATTTCGAGACAACTTTGAAGCTTGTCATCTAGGGTGTAGGAGTAGCGGGGGATCGCTGCGGACCCACCATACCCCTGGCCATACCCCTGGGGGTAGGGTAGGACGAAACCATACCACTATAGAGATGTGACCTAAGGACTTCCACGTATCTATGAAAGTATTTATTCATATTCATTCAGAAGACTAGCCTCTCTCTGAGAGTCGAAAAGTTAGAATCTCGCTGTAGTGTGAATTTCAATTCTTTTATGGTGAGAGTACCTACTGATCGGCTCTCCACATACATGGACGACAAATAATGTCAAAATGACAGATACTGTCAAAAATAATAAAAATGATAGATAATGTCAATCTGTCATTTTTGACATGGGTTGTCATTTTTGACACTAGTTCTTATTTAAACATAATCTGTCATTTTGATATCTTGTCATTTTTTAAATCATCTGTTATTTTGACCTTCCTGTCATTTTGACGTTACCTGTCATTTTGACATGACATCTGACATATATATTTCAGATCTTTTTTAGGCATTTAAAGGTCCTTTGAAGATGTCTAAGGGGGTAGTCAAATACATATTTGGTACATGCCCACATTTTGCAGAAGTTAGCATTCCATACGCGACAGGTTGCAAACCCATCGACGCTATTAGAAAGCTAACTGGTTTCCTCACGATGTTTTCCTTCACCGTTTAGAGATCGTGTTAATGCGCATATAATAATACATTTTTCGAAACAAAAAATCCATTGATGCACGGCCAGGATTCGAACCCACGACCTTCGGATTGAAAGTCGAGGTACTAATCCCCTGTGCCAATAAGTTGAATAATAAATATGAAAATATATTTTTTTTTTCATTTCCCAACACTACTATAGTGGTATGGTTTCGTCCCACCCTACCCCATGGGTATGGCCAGGGGTATGGTGGGTCCGCAGCGGTGGGGCGTGGGGATGACCCTAAATTGCATCCTTAATTGTGATGTGTGTAGGCATGCAGGGGCAATTTGGCAAGTGTGTAGAGATAAGGGCGCTACTCACACACCTGCCGCAGGGGCAATCTAGGTGGCAATCTAGGTGCGTGGCGGTTGTGGCAATATCGGGAGTATTGCCAAATTGCCCCTGCATGCCTACACACATCACAATTAAGGATGCAATTAAGGGTCATCCCCACTCCTACACCCTAGATTGCCCCAACGGCAGGTGTGTGAGTAGGGCCTTTTACTCCCAATATTGCCACAACCGCCATGCACCCTAGATTGCCCCTGCGGCAGGTGTGTGAGTAGCGCCTTTAACATTCCAACAGTGCTAAGTAGAACAAACCTAAGTTACGAGTAGAAAGCGGGACTTATCTAAATCATAGCGCCGAGCTCTGGCTGACTTCACTGATACACTTGTGAGCAGAGGCTTTGTAACTATCACTTAATGAGATGACTCATGTTCACGACAAAGTTTATTTAAGAGGCCTGCGACCGGTGAATTTCCCTAAAAACGTAGTAATACCGAAATCATTTAAAATTTAAGCATATTTTTATCAGTTTATGTTGTTAGATTAGGAGAGTAGGTATTTATCTAGGTTCCTGTTAAATTTTGTTCTGAAAAACTTACCTAAAAAGAAATGTAAGCAAATTGAATTGAAATCTTTGGAGGTACTCCAAAAACGGCATTTTTTCTTTTCATTTGTTCAATAGTAAGTTTTTTGGAACAAAAGTGTAACAGGAACCTAGATAAATACTGCCTTTATCCAAATAATAACATAAAGTGATACAAATATGCTCAAATTTTAAATTATTTTGGTATTACGTTCCTAGGTACGTAGATACGTTCGCCGAGCCCTTAAGTTTTAATTTTCTTAAGCGTGACGAAGTGAGAGAGGATGAACATAGTGGATTCACAATCTCCATAGCTTTGATGGCTGCTAAAACTGATCTCTTTTTATTGGCATGAAATTATAAATATTTTTAAGAAAGGCTGTACCTACATATTTTCTACCTGTCATCTGTTTACCTTTGATTCTCAATAAATATAATTTATGATTACGATTATGATTATGAAAACACACTCTTAAGTGTTGCTTTAAGGGGGTAACAGACGTGCGAGTAAATGCTCGTACTTATGGCTCGGCGAGTTTGCCGACTGTCAGCCTAAGTTTTTAGGCCGCCTATAGGCCTCCAAGCCGGGACCAAAAAATTTAACGTGCCCTTCGATGCATGGAAGGGCGATCTTAAAAGCCGCGTTCTTTAAGTTTAATGAACGCGAAGGCTCGTATTACAAATCGTTACTCAAGTCATTAAAATGTCAGGTGATTAGAAGTTTTAACTGTTAGTGTCACTTCACACGTACCACAACCACACGACACCGACAACCACACCACAACGACGCGACGTGGTCGGGCGTATATTTGTATTGAAAATGAATTTACAATTTACACGTACCACATTTTGCCGTTGTTATCGACCACCTGTGTAATACGACCACATCGCAACCACATCGCGACGACATGACGTCATCAACAGCGCGCACCTAGCTGGCGCCTGCCACATCGACATTTTGTCGATACCACAACGCAACTGCAAAAAGTCGCTGCGACACTATTCACACGTAACCACAGCTGGACCACATTTTGTCGCTGCGACGTGGTGTGGTTGTGGTACGTGTGAATTGACACTTACTCTAATCATTGTAATGATACGCGGAGCTACTCACGTAAAAATATCGATGAGTTAGATTTCGACAATGTTTCGATTCATCCGGAGAATCTACACTGGGTAAGAGGAAGTGAAGTGATTCACGGTATCTCCTCGCGGTTACATCTTAAGGCGGCATTTCACGCCTGAGACCGAGATCGGAAACCGAGACCAGAGACCGAGACAGGAGACCGTGTTCTTACTCGTATAAACTGACGGTTCTCTGTCTCGTGTAACTTTCGCGCGCCCCTATAAAGCCTGTCTCTGGTCTCGGTCTCCTGTCTTGGTCTCTCAACCCTTACACTGGTTGGATTCTCCAGATACTAAATCCATGCCCATATTATAAATGTGAAAGTTATTATTTGTTTGTTTATTTGTCTTGCTTTCACGTCAAAACAGAGCGATGGATTGACGTGATTTTTTATAGTTGGAGGACTGGAGAGTAACATAGGCTACTTTTTATCCGGGTACCACGCGAGCGAAGCCGCGGGCAGCAGCTAGTAAGTAATAATTTCCTTGTGTTATTCTAATCACCTGATATCTGCTTGAGCTTTTTTGAAATGCCAGTCAAACGACACTCTCAACTTTCTTCTAAACTACAATTTTCTCAACTGCATTTTATGTTTGAGTGTTGACTGTATTCTCGAGCAACGGTTTTTTAAAACTCTACTTAAAGCTATATTTAAACTAAGATCAATGCTTGAGCTACAATCTGTTATACGAACATACTATTATTCTAAAATATTCAATATGAGTTTCAATTAGGTATGCCTTTAACCATTGGACCGATTGCTGATCGATGAAGCTAGAATCAAATACAGATCTATAACTGAATTTGCATATAGGCTTAGCATTTACTTTGAATACGGCCCCAAGTCAGCGAAGACGTGAGCAAAAGCTACTACTCGGCCGAGTTAATCTGAGACGGCGTCGATTCTCGTACCGAACTTTTTATCAGCCTCAACCAAAACCTCAACTAAAGCGACTGTTTCCATGACTACTAATAACAAACGACTCAGTTGTGGTGAGGTTTTGAACTTTGGCAGAACAAATTTTTGAAAAGCTATTCTACTATTTCACCAAATGGCTGACATTTAAGAGATCGAACCAAACCAAAGCGGTTGTCATCTAGTAGAATACAGGCCGCTTGTTGACGTTTGTGCTAAAATACATTGTGAGATACATTGTGCATTTATTTTGCAAAAACGTCAAAAAAGCCAGGTCTCAAGTAAACTCGGCCGAGTAGTAGGTACCTATGTATTGAGCTTCCTGTCAAGCCTACAATAGGGACTGCTTCGTACCAAAACAGAATTCGAGATAATGGAAAAACCTACCTAAATCTTAAAAGTCCTCAAAAGACCTTATCAAAATTTCATCACAATCTGATCAATGGTTTAGGAGCACATAGAGGACAAACATCAAACATTCACTTTTATTTATAAAGCACGCGTTTTCGGGAAAATCCGTCTATGCGTAGAAGACCTAGTATAGAAACTTTCCATTGTATGAAATTCGCAAACTTTTGTTTAAAAATTTCTAACTGACTACACAATCATAACCTCTTATCACACATTATATTCATCTCAATATTCGCGTACAAATATCACAAATAGCCGTGTTTATGTCTGCGTTCACACTGCTATTCAAGAGGGACAATTTTAACTTAACGACAGCAATAAAGGCCCCGGGTCTCGTTTACACCCCACGCTTCTCACCTGCGAGCGGAAGGTACCTTTACCGACCGCATTTTTATCCGACGCCCAGAGAACAGTATAAAAACTTGCATTGAGTATCCACGCTTTTATTAACCTACGACGAAAAACAGGGCTGTTATCAATGAGATTTTACCTATAGAGACGTTATACCTACTCATTAGAAAAACCTCTAAGGCTGCGTTTCCACCAGAGATGTGCGATGGAAATATGTCATGCTAGGATTTCTAGCTGTGCTGTGAAAATGCGTGGGTGTTTCCACCAGAGATGTGCGATGGAAATGTGTCGTGCGAGGATGTGTAGCGGAGCTGTGAAAATGCGCATTAATGTGTGGTGCGAGGATGTGTTGCGAAGCTGTGAAATGTGTCAAATGTCAAATGTGCAACACATTCGTCGCAACAGATTCCTCTTAACACATTTCTCGCAACACATCCCTCGTACACATTCCTCGCAACACATTCCTACTAACACATTCCTCGCAACACATTTCTCGCAACACATCCCTCGCTTGTTTTGTATGCGCAAAAACCTAGCTCCACTGAGCCGTTTCCACCAGAGCTGTGCTGACCGAGGCGAGGTAAATAAAGTGATTCTATTGGTTCTTTACAAACACATTCCTCGCTACGCATTTTCGCACATCTCTGGTGGAAACGCAGCCTTAAACGCGGTGAACTAGAATCTAAACGTGAGCACGATGATGATGAATATGAGCTCTAAATGGTGAAGGAAAACATCTTGAAGGAACCAGTTAGCTTTGTGATAGCGTCGATGGTCTTGCAACCTGTCACACAAATACAATTGGACATACCTTGACTACCGCCTTAGACATCTTCGGAGGATTTTAAATGTCTACAGTTCTGAGAGAATGATTACCGTCCTATGGAGTCGCGATCAAGTTTACTTTTTTTTTTACAAAAGTCGTTTAATTCCAACCATCTAATAAAAAACCTAAGCAAGATAGAGCAATATTATATTTAGTGTACTTACTGTTAATGTTGTAAAAACTTGTAACCATTTACTGTGCCCCAACGCAGGTTAAATCCAGTTTTATATGAGTTTATAGTATACATAGAAGTTTTCTGAAACTCAACTTTATTCTTACGGTACAGATATTGCCAGTGGGGTCTATCCGTAGACAAGTTACAATAGCGCTTAGTCCGAGGATAGAAACTAAAATGGAAGCTTTATACGACTCATAACACATAAATAAAAAATAAATGATGCTGGACATTTTACACAGCATTATGAAGCCCCGTAAGCAAATCTTTTGTTATGGGAACCACATGACTGATATCCTACTTATAAATCTATTTTTCTTTTACTTTTTTTCCAGATTTGAGAAAAAAATTGCAGATCATACAAACTTTTGCCTTGCAGCGGGAATCGAACCCGCAACATTCTGTGATCCACGTGGCCCTTCACCCACTCAGGTCGTACAACAGCTCAAGTCATCATCAGTCATACAGAACGTGAGTACAAAAACTAATTCTTGTTGTCTTTTTCTCTGCTCTCGTTCATAACGCTTCGATTGCTACTTGTCTAGTTCTTAAGATATTTGGGTAAGAAGAGCATGGCATAGTTCCGGATTCTTCACTTGTAGTCGACTCTAGATATTTTCAAAGGAATTTCTGAGATTTTCGCAACTTTGATGTGTGAAATTGTTACGGGAAGAGGTATGTTAGCCAAGATATACTCGTAAGTTACAATATTATAAGCGTCTTTATGCTCCAAATTGCAGGTAGGTATATAAATTTCCTGAAAAAAAATATCTGTTTTTATATTAAATTATAAATTCAGTATAAATTATAATTATAATTGTAAGAAAACTCCTCTTGTTCAAGAAACGACTGTCTTTTAATTTTAAGGATAACTTTATCAAGTACAGAACCACGTGGTTATATTACAAGTATAGGTAGG
The DNA here is from genome assembly GCA_958496255.1 of Camptogramma bilineatum. Taxonomy (NCBI): domain Eukaryota; kingdom Metazoa; phylum Arthropoda; class Insecta; order Lepidoptera; family Geometridae; genus Camptogramma; species Camptogramma bilineatum. The sequence continues at coordinate 2,925,603 of OY292463.1, read as the reverse complement.
TAGGTATCACTTGGTACCCTTGCACCCGTGCAACTCTTCCAAGCGCCTTCAACAGAATGGTCATTTCGAGTTTCGATCTACCAACGCCATCTTTCTGCAGGAAGTGTTGCCCGGGTGCCAGTAATACCAACAACACAATTTCAATTTACAAAGTCATTTTACAGAAAAACAAATAATAAAATATCAAATAATTATTATAAAGTTAACCAGTAATTTTAACAGAATAATCAACTGAAATTTAATTTGTTTTACCAACAATCATTGAAAATAAATAAGTACTTCTTTTAAATCAATTGACTTTCATAATTTAGTTACAAAATGACCAATACTTATAAAAACATTATTTAAAATCTATATTCAATTAATAGAACCTAACACTCGTCCATCCTGACGACGTGTATGTCCCCATACACGTTTCAAGTGAACACTTAACATAGCACTCGGTCTTAAACTATGTCTGAAATCCCAATCAGACAGTATCTCTAACCTAACACTCGGTCTTAAACTATGTCCGAAATCCCAATCAGACGGTCTTAAACTATGTCTCAAATCCCATTCAGACGCTCTGAAATCCCATTCAGACGGTCTTAAACTATGTCCGAAATCCCAATCAGACGGTCTTAACTATGTCTGAAATCCCATTGTTGAAATTTTACAATTGAGCATCACATCATGTAATGGCTCTATGTTGTAGTACCTATCATTAACCATAACCTATTTCTACATTTTGATTATAGATTGTACCTGTAGGTACTTATATAATTTTGATTAATATAGATTTGATTCTATTTTTGATAAGTTTAGAATATACATTTTGATAACGATGCAGACAGTGTTGCCAACCCCAGCTTCGTGAAAAACTACGAAAATGCTTAACAAAAACTGTAGAAAACTGTGAATTGCCAAGAATCAATACATTTTTTTTGCTCGTATTTAACTACTTAGTCGACGCTAGCAAACTGAACACTGTGAAAACATTTCCAAAACACTGTGATTCTACAGTTAAAACTGTGGTGTTGGCTACACTGGATGCAGAGTACCTATTTTCACAATAAAAATTATTCGAAAGATACCAACCCGACCTGGCCCATACAACGTGTATGTCCTGGAAACCGAGTAGGTATTTGTGCATTATAAGATAAACTATCCAGGTCCGCAATGTCCTGGCAGCTAGTTTATCTTTGTCTCAGTTGAGATAAACTATCCAGGTCCGCAATGTCCTGGCAGCTAGTTTACCTCTCATCTTTGTCTTAGTTGAGATAAACTAGCCAGGCCCGTAATGTCCTGGCAGCTAGTTTACCTCTCATCTTTGTCTTAGTTGAGATAAACTAGCCAGGCCCGTAATGTCCTGGCAGCTAGTTTACCTCTCATCTTTGTCTTAGTTGAGATAAACTAGCCAGGCCCGTAATGTCCTGGCAGCTAGTTTACCTCTCATCTTTGTCTTAGTTGAGATAAACTAGCCAGGCCCGTAATGTCCTGGCAGCTAGTTTACCTCTCATCTTTGTCTTAGTTGAGATAAACTAGCCAGGCCCGTAATGTCCTGGCAGCTAGTTTACCTCTCATCTTTGTCTTAGTTTTAGATATTATTATTGTAATGATTATTTTAAATGTACCAATATTATTTTTCTTAATTAATGAATTATTGTGACTTATTATTATTTACAATGACATGACTAAAAGATACGTTTTGGGCGCTTTGGTCGAATCTGTAAGCCCAACTCGTGTGTTTTAAATAAATAAATACAATACAATACAATACAATTCAGTTTAGGTCATGTTTAGGTTCTGATATTTATAGCATACGTCAAGTGAAGCAGTTTAGTTTAGGACCCAAACTGGATCGCATATAAAGCTCATGGTAGGCGGCCTGAACTAACTCTCTCTCCCTCTGAATATTTGAATGCGAGAAGTCATGTCAAAATGTTGCTTTTGCATATCTTGCTCCTCACCTTACTATCTTTAGCCTATTAAAAAAATGTGCTAAATGTAGTGCATTCTGAGCAAAGTTCCGAATAAAGTTGAATAAACATCCGAGCATGCGTTCTCAACAGGCTGATAAGACTGCTATTTTATATGTCGGGGAGAGGGTCCTGGGCGCGCAGTCTGGATGGCTCGATATGGTCAAAAACAACAGCAAACTGATTTGTTGCACGCTTGATTAGCTATCTTTTCCAGCTCCAACTCCGGCACGGCCTTTCTGACAAGTCACGCGTCTTCGCGTGAATTTTCTGAAACAGAAGAAAAACTCTTCACAGTAACATGTCTCAGCCATACCTGACCATGAAGGTCATAAAACTTTTAGAAATTTTTCGCATTAAAAAGTAACGTTATCAAAAGTAAACTCAACTCAATTAACTTCTCTTCTAATAGTAACGTCATACTAAGACAAACAAGGCGACAAAATCGCCAATTACTAGCAGTAACAAGAAATTTAAACTCTGAGTTAAACCGCCATATACAAAGAGTCAGTAATGTTAAAACATCAAACACGAATTGGAGCTTCTAACGCTAAGAACTCCACAAATCATTACGCATCGCTACTGTTGCATATCGAGGGAGGATTAATTACTGACAACGTTAGGTTTAACTAAACATAACAATTCTGAAATGAGGCTGAACGTGCCGCACGAGTATGTGCACAGGCGTAGGAGACCACAGCTGTTCGCGGTGTCTAGCGGAAGAACGAATCTGTTGGGCAAAGCGCCATTGACGCGCACCTTGCACACACTCAATAAAGTTGCAGAAAATATTGATATTTTTCACTGTTCTCTGACCGAATTCGTAAAGGCCACACTGTTTGTATTATTATTATTATTATTATTATTATTTTGTTTGTCAATTTGAACATCTCGAGACTATGGAGTCCCGGACCTTTGACAGGCATGCATGGGGCCGAAGCCAACACACAGAGGCCCTTTTGACAATTTTGATCTTTTGTGATGGATACACATTCCAGTGACTACCCTGTATAACACTATAAAAATGCTTTTAAGGGCAGCCCCCGGTCTGTGCAGGACTATTATAGATATGGAAAACTACTAATGGGCTATGGGGGTGGGATTATTATTATTATTATTATTATTATTATTATTATTATTTCTAAATGTATCTAACATAAGTGATTTATTATAACATTTGGACGACTTGGACCTTTCTGTAAGTCCATTTGTGTTTTTGTATAAATAAATAAATAAATGTTATGGTAATTAATTGTATTTTTATATGGATTTATTGTTTTTATTATTTTCGATTTTATTTGTGTGAATTAAGAATAAGAATGACTACGCTATTGCATTAGGGGCAACCTGTTATAATAGATGTATTGAGAAATAAATAAATAAATTCACAAGTGCGAAATGACTGAAGGTGGTTTTACAACATCGAAACAATTTCTCGCTAGAACTATGACTTCATCATCAATATCATCACATTGCTCAGAAGATCTCAATGTCCACTGAACTACAGCGTGAGAGTCACCAAACGCTACGACATCATGCCACCAACGCCTCCATCGAGCGTTACACACGGAACACGCCTTCATCGAGCACCACTAAGCACTATGTTGACCTTCTCTAGACTCAACAGTCTCATCGATCATTAAATTTTGTACCACAACCTTCAGACATTTTTCACAAACTAGTTATTTCTAAACTCAGGTTGTCGAACTCAACATTTTTTTTTAGTAATCTACCACAATAATTATCTTCGCCCTTCAATAAATTGCAATTTCTTCAAGAAATTTGCTCACTCGGCTCTTCCTGACTCACTAAGTACGCTACCTTTATGATTGTGATCAACGTTTTTAAGATAAATAAACTTTTTAACTCTATCGTTTACTCATTTACCATCTAATCTAGTTGGTAGGTACGATTGAAACAAAATCACATTTAAAATTAGCCAACAGAATAATCTTAGGGCTCAACCACAAGATGGCCCAGGGCCGCATTGCCTCTATCGATCTCGTTCGCACTCGCCTAAGCTGGCCTAGGTTGGCCCAACATGTGGTTGCAACTTTAAAGAAACAATAATCTGCCAGAGCCACGTACCATTCGTTTTATCACAAATCCAAAAAATACAATAATAATCATCTACCTTTGTGATTGCACGGTTTTCGTTTTGCATGCATTTAGAATAAATATACCTACCTACGTAAAACTAGATACATTTGTGCGTACCTACTCAATGCATAAACTAAATATATTTGTGCTTGCATACTTCATTTGATTACTTAATTAATTTGCATGCCTATTTTCAAATAAATTATGCATGCTATATACTAACTAAATAGGATACTTACTTAAATAACCTCATTTAAATAGCATACCACCCTAAATACAAACTATTTGGATAAAAATAAACACATTTAAATAACCCTTTAAAACTCAACTCATTGTATCCCCCACCTAACATCACATTACGCACACAACGCAACGCAACACTGCATAAAAACTACAGCGTACACGAAGTGCTACACAATACACACAAGATCATCATAGAACCACTCTCGCACACAACGGCTACAATTCACATTCCTTTCTGTGAACCTGACCTACCCTCCAACAGTAAAAATAGCTATAATTTATAATTCTAATAAGTTTTAAATTACTATTAGATACGTACTTATGAAGTTAAAGTTAAAGTCCGCTTAATACTAAATTGAAAAATGTACCTACCTAACACCTAGCTTATAACCTTTAAGCCCCTACATTGTGAGCGTGGGAACTTCTCATTCTACGCACACTTTGAAATTTTACACTCACACATCTGCAACTCGTAGCGTAGTACGCATGCACACTAACGTTTATTCGTTTGTTTGTTTCTCATTGCGCGTCATCGCTGTAGCATTTGTAAGCATGTCCTAGAAAATGCGCAATGTATACCGGCCGGCGTAAATGTCATGGTGAGTGTTTGTTGCCTAAGGGTGGAGCCATAGTGTAAACCGGGTTGACGCTATCCAAGTCGGTTGCACGGTTCGAATTGAGTCTATATTCGAACCGAACTATTAGGTAGGTATTATAAATTGAAGCTGTAGGTACATCCGATATCTGTACATTCAATCAATTTTGATTTATTAAACGCTATAAATATTATTTAATTTATGTACCTACCTACTTGTAGGTAAACATAAAAATCGGTCGAGCCGTAGGTACCTACTTGAGTTATCGTGTCAGATTCGGTTCTAGAGCACACTAGCAACTTCCGATTGGTTTCATTACTTTGCGCATTGTCATAATGATGATGGAAGGTTTATAATATAGTGAGATAAGAAGTATGTAGGTAACTTGGACGAACTAAATATCAAGACCCCGATTTCGAGCGTCAAAACGCCAAAAAAAAGTCAACCAACTGTTGGTTGACTTGTTCGTTTCGCTCATTCAGTCGCGCTAAGGTCGTTGTACTGTAAACATGAATTTGGCGGCAAACAAAAATGGTGATTTGTGCCATTAAAGTGTGCAGGAATTACAAAGGATGACTAAAAATAAATGAGGAAGTTACATAGCATCGGTAAGTAAACTATAAATAACTATAAGTTATGAAAACAAGAAAATAAAACTTTGTAATTTTTACCCGGCTGACTGTCAAGTCACCCGGGTTATGTAGATCGCGCGTTTCTATGTATGTGGGTTCGTTCGTATGTAAGTAATATTCTTTATTACCACGTTTCTCCTAAACGGCTGGATGGATTTTGATGAATGAGGTATCGTTAGAATCGTCTCCATCTCGATTGTGCTCTAGGATACTTTTTATTTCGATAAATCAAATAGTGCGTTTAAAAAATGCAACAATGTGTGAATTTTCAAAATGAAAATCACGCTATCATATCAAAATTCATGTCAAAATCAAGAGGTTGGTAGACTGATATCAAATATATTTTTTTTTTAAATCTAACATGACATCTTCGAAGATTAAATCGAGTCTCAAAATTTTTGAAAATCTATTTTTCGCCCTAAATAGAATTGCTAGCCAAAACGCATACTAAAATTTTCTATTTAGTCACACGCAACGTTTAGAACAAACTGCATCGAAATTGGTTCAGCCATTTAGGAGATATCTCATATTTAAGAAATAACTTATGCATTTAATTTAGGTACCTACCTGCTCGCAGAGCCATCTGTGTGTCAACTGTGACAACAACGTTTAGGAAAATGCGCACGGCATCGAACCCTAGATACCTACATAATAATAAAATTGTAATTTAATTTTGTTTTGTGATTGATAAGATAATGCTGTTTCCAACTTTTCAGTTCAGTCGGGTTTTTTTATTTTTGAATAAATTGCTTGTATCCTAACATGTTCTAAGGGAGTGTACACATTGCGTTTTCTGCCGCGCGTTTTTGAGCTGCGCGTTTGTATCGATACAAACGCGCGTTCGCAACGCGTTTTTTTTCCATACAAAAGCGAACCGGGAGGGGCTGCGCGGGGGGCTGCGCGTTCGCATCGCGTTCGAATCGCGTTTGTATCGATACAAACGCGCTGCAAAAAACGCAATGTGTACACTCCCTAAGAGGGTTGCCATAATTATTCTTTGATTTTACCCATGTGAAAGCGTGAGCAAATAAAAAAAAGTGTTGAATCCAAGGATTTTATATACAAACAGGATGGTTAAGTCGACTTTAATGTAAAAGGGACTTTGAACCTTAACACGACTACACAACGATCTATTATAATTTAATCTTGGTTATAAGGATTGTTGGTCTTGTTGAGAGGCTTTCTTGGTAGCTTTGTCTCTTTCACACTCGTTGTTGGATTAGTAGTGTGCCCAAGTCATTGACAGGATATTTTTACCTTATTGATTTCGATCCTTGGTTTCGATCCTTGATTTCGATCCTTGGTTACGATTCTGGATTTCGATCCTTGATTTCGATCCTTGATTCTTGAATCTTGAATCTTTGAAGTGACAGCTGTCAAACTTCAAACCGCCATATCTCATGAATTACTCGTCCTAGACTCCCCGTTCTCAGTTCAAATGAAAGCTTTGACCAAGATCTTTATTTGAACTGACAGCTGTCAAACTTAAAACGGCCATATCTCGGAAACTACTCGTCCTAGACTCCCCGTTCTCAGTTCAAATGAAAGCTATGACCAAGATCTACATTTCAGATGACAGATGTCATTTTGACAGCTGTCACTTAAAAAGAAGATCTTGGTCATAGCTTTCATTTGAACTGAGAACGGGGAGTCTAGGACGAGTAGTTTCCGAGATATGGCTGTTTTAAACTTTGAACTGACAGCTGTCAAACTTAAAACGGTCATATCTCGGAAACTACTCGTCCTAGACTCCCCGTTCTCAGTTCAAATGAAAGCTATGACCAAGATCTTCTTTTTAAGTGACAGCTGTCAAAATGACATCTGTCATCTGAAATGTAGATCTTGGTCATAGCTTTCATTTGAACTGAGAACGGGGAGTCTAGGACGAGTAGTTTCCGAAATATGGCTGTTTTAAACTTTGAACTGACAGCTGTCAAACTTAAAACGGTCATATCTCGGAAACTACTCGTCCTAGACTCACCGTTCTCAGTTCAAATGAAAGCTATGACCAAGATCTACATTTCAGATGACAGATGTCATTTTGACAGCTGTCACTTAAAAAGAAGATCTTGGTCATAGCTTTCATTTGAACTGAGAACGGGGAGTCTAGGACGAGTAGTTTCCGAGATATGGCCGTTTTAAGTTTGACAGCTGTCAGTTCAAATGAAGATTTTGGTCATAGCTTTCATTTGAACTGAGAACGGGGAGTCTAGGACGAGTAATTCATGAGATATGGCGGTTTGAAGTTTGACAGCTGTCACTTCAAAGATTCAAGATTTCAAATTCCAGATTCAAGAATCAAGGATTGAAATCAAGGATCGAAATCAAGGATCGAAATCCAGGATCGAAACCAAGGATCGAATACTTACAAGAAAAATTAAGTAAACAAAAACCAGTATTGACCTCAAAAAATTTGAAACAAATTTTAGAGACATTTCGATATCATAACATATTTTCCCCTACTTTTATGGGAAATTTTCAAGAGCTGGTATCACTAAAAATGGATGACAATGTTGACAGGTGACGCAGCGCACCTGTATAGACAATAGAAGATTCGCATACTTGTGTGCGTAATACGCACACTAGCGTTTCAAACCTGGCCTGTTGTTCTTGTTGCGATTGAAGCGAGAGAGTCCGTCTAGACATATAATTAATCAAAGGTAGGTAAGTAGGTAATCATGGAAGGAGAAAAGAAGAGAAACATGGAAGGAGAGAAGCATGTACCTACATAAAAAAAAACAAAAAAAAAGATTCCGACGAACGTTCTCCTTTTTCCGATGTCGGTTAAAAATAGGTAAGTATTTCCTATAACTAAAAATACGTCATACAAAGTGATGATAATGATAATTATTGCGGAGACAGTCACACCCCACCCTAAAATGTGCGTGCGTCCGTGAGCGGATGGAAAATGGACGTCCTCCCACCTCGGTATCCGCGACGACACTGCCATTTTTCGCACGTCAACGTTCCATTTATACAGCGCAGAAAGCGACGTTCGGTCCGTACCTACTCCATAGTAAAATGTATGGACGCAGGCGCACGCTTTGCGTCGAAAAATAAATAGTGTTCAGACGTAGATTTCAACTTTACGATGAGATTTAATCAAAATCTAGCGCGGTATTGCTCTTGTTCATACTTTTGTGTCTATCGTGAACAATAAAGATTTTTATAAACTCCAATGGGGATTTTCAAAAATTGGAACAAAAAAAGGTCGATTTCGGGATTTTTGAGAGAGTTTATCTATTTTCTTCTCGGAAATAAGTAATTATTTTGCAATTATCTCGCGGTGTTATTGTTGGCACATCTATTGAGCTAATACCTTTTTGTTTTTATGTAATACAATTCAGCCAAACTCTTAAACTTTTGGATCTTGCAAGTGCCTTTTGGTGCATTGTCAGGGTATCGGGCCTTAATTATCTGATACCCTCGGAAGTACCTAGCCACCCACGACACAGGGTATCCTAGTGTGGGGGCTACTACATAACTACATGATTTGACTATAATATATCTACTGTCAACCTTAGCCTATATCTACCTACCTTGTTTAAACTACGTTAAATTGTGTTGCGGAAGCACTGTACCTTTTGAAACAAAATAAATGTTTTTGTATTTTTTTTTCTAATCCAGTTAACACAAAACAAAACACAGAAACATCGCGTATCCACTCCCATCACCACGGCTTTCCCTAGCCGACCAGCTGATCGCTACGGTCTCTGCAGACCCCGACCTCAAAGCTCTAGAGCTAGCCGCGCATCGCGCACCCACTGACTACTTGACGCCGGCTCCATACGTTGGGAGAGGCATTGGCCCCAACGTTGGCCCCAACGTGTGGATGCGGGGTGAGACTTCAAGAGACACCGATTTCTAACGGGCTACGACTACGAAAAGCTGCTAGTACGGTCGATTTTACTACGGCTGATGGTTGTTTGGTGAAGCGTAGCGCAAGGACTCCAAGACTTAATCTTGCTCATCATGATTATCATTGCTTTTTACTTCGACTGGTACATGACCTACTGGCATAGGTACTGGCCTATCGATCAAAGAATAGTGAAATCAAAGTATCTTCGCTTAACCATCGAAACCGAAACACCATCGCTTTATCAGCGATTTAAAACCATTTCCTCACGAGAAAACATTTAGCCCCCGAGTCAAAGTAAAATGAAACGTGCTCACCAGATAGTCAACGAAGACTGCTGCGCCTCCGTTGGTGGCTGCCCTCACGGCTGTCTCCGGCTGAGCCGTCCTTGACTGCGTCCTCGGCTACTTCCCCGGCTACGCCTTCGACTGTGCCGGTGGCTGCGTTGACGACAGCTTGCCCTCGTGGTTCCTCCTCCTGGGCCCTCGTCTATTTGGTGCGACTCGTTCCGGGGTCCAGGTGTCCGTAGACGTCGAGGATCTTCATTCTCGTGAGGCATTTTCTGGAACTCGGAAACAAAACGGTTTGACTATGCATTCTAAAAAAAAACCCAATTACAAATCACCAATACATAACAATAGGCACATAACTCTTAAACGGTGCGTCCTATCGTAAAAATAACTAAAATTTGACTACCCTTTGATACCCCACGTACACTGGTACGGATGCACTGGGTAGGGTACCTTTTTTTTTTTTTTTATTCACATTCTCCGGTATTTAATTGTAATGAATTGTACCATACAAAATCTTATTTGGTTAGGTTCGGTGGGGCTTTTATAAAACTGTTAAAAACTATTACCGATACTTACTTTATGAACAAAGATTCAGTAAAAGACTTGAAGCTAGAAGTAATAGTGTGACTTGAAGGTAGTTCTAATAAAATCACCACATATAATATTATTAGGTTAGGTAGGTATGCAATAAATTCACTTGGCTTAGCGGGTAATTCATGTCCCAAATAATTGAAAGGTATTCGCAGATCCAGATAATCTCGGTTCGATACCGACCGGTTCAAGCGAAAAGCAATTCAATCAAGTAAGACAATGACATCACCCACAATTTTTTGAAATGTCTGCACAATCGGATAGTCTCGGAGTAATCCCGACCGAATCGTGCAGACAGATCTTCCAATGAAATCACTACATACATAGCAAATTAAAAAAAAAATATTTTTCATGTCACGCATTATTTGTACGAGTAGGTACAGTTAACTACATATATTTTAATAAAATGGGCGTGTACTTACCACTTCGGATATGTAAGAAAACTCCTCTTGTTCAAGAAACGACTGTCTTTTAATTTTAAGGATAACTTTATCAAGTACAGAACCACGTGGTTATATTACAAGTATAGGTAGGTAGGTATCACTTGGTACCCTTGCACCCGTGCAACTCTTCCAAGCGCCTTCAACAGAATGGTCATTTCGAGTTTCGATCTACCAACGCCATCTTTCTGCAGGAAGTGTTGCCCGGGTGCCAGTAATACCAACAACACAATTTCAATTTACAAAGTCATTTTACAGAAAAACAAATAATAAAATATCAAATAATTATTATAAAGTTAACCAGTAATTTTAACAGAATAATCAACTGAAATTTAATTTGTTTTACCAACAATCATTGAAAATAAATAAGTACTTCTTTTAAATCAATTGACTTTCATAATTTAGTTACAAAATGACCAATACTTATAAAAACATTATTTAAAATCTATATTCAATTAATAGAACCTAACATAATCAAATTTTAAATGTAATTATAGTTAAATTATAAATTTCAATGATACATAGTGATTGATTTAGTTCATTTTTACAGATTAATTTTGTACTGTAGTAATGTTACTGCCGCTAACGCAAATTAATACAAAACATCCACAAGTAACATGTATAGCAGCCGTCAGTACAAAACGAACTGGCAATAGAAGGAATTTCCCAGGAGGGTGCTATATTACAACTTTCCATACAACTGTAGCGAACGGTACAAATGGTCGGGCATGACGCTGAGATAGGCGTGGGCCGTGTGGGCGTGCTTCACTTTTGTCATTTTGTGGCCGTCAAATAAATTAAATATGGTCGGTGTGATCCGAGATCTGGCACATATTTGCCTCTATGGATCAGGATACTCTCAAAACCGAAACCGATATACCTATCGTGCCAATTATTGTAGGTCAGCTTAGGGAGTGGCCACACTGCGTTTTCTGCAGCGCGTTTTTGAGCTGCGCGTTTGTATCGATACAAACGCGCTGCAGAAAATGCAATGTAGCCACTCCCTTATGTTGGTCAAATGTTCCGAATTCAATTTCCTCCAACATCAAGCTGAATTACAAAAATTGGCACAATAGGTATAGGTAGATATCGTTTTTAGCTTTAGGAGTAATCCCCCCAGGATTGCCATTTAACGTTTAGCGCGGTAATGCTGCCGATAGCCATTATATCAGACCTTGAGACATTTAAAAATCTTTAGACGATGTCTAAGGGGTAGTCGGAACACATATTTGGTACATGCACACATTTTGCAGAACTTCTGCAAAATCATTCCATTTGTGACAAGTTGCAAGCCCGCTATTAGAAAGCTAACTTTTTTCCTCAAGATCACCTCAAGATTTATCATTACCTTGAGCTCGAGTTGATGCGCAAAGATTTACAGACTTCCAAAGCACAGCTGACCACTCAAAGGAACCTTCAGTACATGGGAACCTAAATTTCCTTGTTTGTTAACTCATAGATTTACATTATTACTATTGCAATAATTTCCCAAATTAATAAGGGTTCAGTGAACCCGCGGAAACAACGTTTAGAAGTAGGTACAATGAAAAAACATGTTGACCACCTTTTGTCTTTTTACGCTTGTTTGCATTTAGAGGATAAATCGTCTAAGGAGACAACCCCATAGTCTATGGTTTTTTGTCAAACAGAGCCCAACTTTACTCAAGGAAAATATGTTTTTGGACAGTAAACCGTTCGTATATCAAATTTAATTTGACTAAGCAATGAGCTGATCATTCAAATACTATTGTCTTGCCTTTCTCTCCCTGTTGGTGGACCAACTAACAATGTTTAGATTCCTTTTTAATTATATGTGAACCAAATGATTATCTGTAGGCGGATGTTGCCATAGACAACATAATTATTCTCGTAAGAGATCGAAGAAGTATTTTACTCCCCTTGTAACAAATGTGATGTGCTTCAATAAACTTTTACTTGTAAAAATACCAAATAGTTTCCATTCCACCAATTTCCAACCCAGCCAACAGAACAAACATACAGGGTCTTACTTATGAGAGATCTTTAAAGTTAAACACTGGTTAAACAACGTCTTGTCTTTATTTGTGAATAGTGACGAATAGAGACAGGACGTTGTTTAACCGTGTTCAAATTGAAACATATCCTACAATGTCGACATTAAAATATTCAGTAATCTTAATTACATCGAATAATCTACTATAGAACAACTTTATGACTGTTTTATGTGACAAAACAGTATGTAAAACACTGAGTTTTCCACCAGTTATTATTTAACTTTCCCGGCAGCGAAATCCTTGAAACTTACTCCATGAATTTTTCATCGCAGGTTAAAGTTAACTCACACAGGTTAAGCTGAAGTTAGGCTCTGAACTCTGTAGGTGCCCGTTTACTTTGTGACGTCAATGATATATTGCTCGAGTACGGTAAAAGTTGTCGTCGGGAATCTTCGTTTTTCCGAATAGCTACGAATATTCAGTCGATGTCCGACCGTCCGCGCTTCGTCACCTACGAGCTTGAAATCAACAAATCAACAGCTCTTTAGCGCAACTTCGTATTTCCGAAGATAGGCGAAGATATCCGATTGCGATCGTACTCTGAAATTCTGTAAGTTTAAGCAGTCTTTAGAGGGTACAATAACAAGCTCAGAGTTCTAATAACAAACTTTATATCAAACGGCAACTAAACCTTAGATTTTCGTCTATTTCATAATTTACTAATGACCAACGACTCAGCTGTGGTGACGTTTTCATCCAAATTACTGACATTTTGGAAAAAGAAACAAAATTCAGCGGAACGGTAGACGTTGTAAATTAGTAGAATTGGCCTGCAATGCAGGTGTAGAAGACTCAGTCTGGACACATCGGGGCGTCGGAAAAAAATGTCGGTATTGTCACAAACCCTTACAAAATCATCACATAATTTCCACTACATAATTTTTTTTTTTTGAGCGAAAATAGGTTCACCTTTGACCACACCCTGCCTGATGTAAAGCAACAGTGTGGTCTAAGATGGAGCACGCTTACCTAGAAGGAACCTATTCTCGATTTTAAGACAACCAAATTATACCTGCTTTTCTGGAAATACAGACCCCGGCAAGGAGTTCCACATTTTCGCCGTTAGTATGAAAAATGTAGACTCAAAGCGCAAACAATAAACTACAAAAAAAATATTTTTCATTTTATTTTGAAAATAAATTAGAAATTTTTAACAAGTTCAGCGTCCGCAACGCCCATGTATCTGAGCATGCTGGCGAGTCTGGAGTGAATACGTTAAATCATTAAAATTATTATACAAGTAAAGTTAATTACACTATTTTGCTATTCTGACCCTTAATTCCAAGATAAGGCTAAAGCTGACCGAATCATTTATCAGGAAAACAAAGTTCCAACAAACAAAACTCTGACACCGAGACGGTTAAGAAGCTCAAGTTAAAGTTAGGTTATCTAATTACCGGCGAAGCTTGTTTTTCCTAGATCCGGGAATCCCATCAACTTTAATCTCAAAATAAACGGTTCCATTGTTTTTAACGTACTAAATTCAAAATTATAAAGGAAAGTTAGTCCGATTTTTTTATTAACAAAGAAGAGATATGTATTTTTTATATTTATTGGATTGTTTTACATTAATAAAGGCTCATTTACATGGTGCAAGTTTCTCGCCCCGAAGAGGCGATTATCGTCATCAATGTGAAAATAATGACAGTGTAAACTAAACATTAAACATTGAAATCATACGTGTAAGGACGTTATTAGCTTGTCTCTGAATTGTCATGGAGTTTCTCGCAGCTTAGAGGTAAGAAAATCGCACCATGTAAATGAGTCTTATAACAAAATTGGTATATTTCGTTAGATGTGACACGGATTAGTGATCAAAACCACATTCACAGTGATTCATTGCTATATTGTAATGTATGAATGTACTGATACTTTCCTCATTTAAAATGTTCAGACATTAGGCAGTTGTCCCACCGCCGCCGCCGGCGAGGAAACGACTAACTTATCCGCTATTTTCTCGCTTAGGAAACGTACAATAGATATACCTACAAACAAAAGAGATGCAAACCTATATTAATAGTTGATAAAAAAAATAAGCATTGTAGGTACTTAACCTCAGTTATAAAAAGTACAAATGGAATTTTTATAATTTAGGCAAAGATACACGACTAACGAAGTTTAACGGTACTCAAAGAAAACAAAGTAAAACCATATTCAAAAAAACAGAAAAACATGTCACTACCCTAATAACTTATTTTTCTGAAAAAACGTAGAGATCTGAAAAAATCTGTCTAGCCAGGGAAAACAGGAAACTTTCAGTCCCGGTCGGAAGTTCCCCGGGGAAAGCGAAAACTATTTCCACATGGACGTACCCGCGGGCTGTAGCCGGTCCAACTTAAATAAAAATGATACAACTTTTGAAATCCAATTTAACTGTAATAAAAGTTGTGCGAACTTCAATTACAACTAGAGCGATGCTTGATAACCATCTTTGTGGTTCCTTGAGAGCTGTCGTAGAAGATTTCATAAAGGTATAGTTATATTTGTAAAGATAACACAGACCATATTATTGTTTGATTTCAGATCCGGATAGGCAAAATAAAAAAAATATTGGTTGAGGTAAAATGTCATATTAAATCACACAGCACCATCTAGCCCTTAATAAGGCAAAGCTTGTTTAGTGGAAATCAGGTTCAATGTTATAGAATACACTGATAAAAGACATAGGTACTTACTGAAATACATTTTTTTTTTAAACCCAGACAATATTAAACAAAAAACCATTTGGTTACCACATAAATGTTTGTCACAGATATAAATCAAACCCACAAATCCACAATAAATAGAACAAAAGCAGAACTTTTACCCACTACCGTGTCCCGATCGCAACGAGCGATAATTTTCTTTAAATACAATTGCGTTGAAATTTACAGTAATCAGATATTAATTATTGTTTTCGTGCATTGGCGTGCTACGCGCACAGCGCATGAAACCTACACCATTAATCAGATACCCCCCCTCACCCCTATCACCCCTCTCGTCCCTGGCCGAACGACAAAACATTCGAATAATTGCGATATTTCAAAATGATTGCGTCACTATTGTGATGTGGTGAACTCAGATTTTAACAATAAATTAAGTAATTTATTTGTAGTCAGCGAAGCACTCGTGCACGTTCTTAATTGATCGTTGCAGATAAGAGGTTTTCTAGGCCCCAATTCCTCTATTTTACAACGTCAACCATTCTTGTATCAATTGCCGTTGCATTTTGTTTCGTTCTCCAAAATGACAATAATTTGCAAAACCTCATTGGTAATTTGTTTGAAAACGTCATCACAACAGAGTAACCTAAACCGATTGGTCATTCAAACATTCAAGATTATGAAACAAAATGAAATAATGAACGTTATCCTTTGGTTGGTAAAAATATTTTTTAGTAGAATCGGCCTACTGAACTAATCACAATTTGGATGGGTGACCGCAAGATGGCATTAACAATTGAGCGCTTTCGTGCTTCGGAGGGTATGTTAAACTGTTGGTCCTCGCTGAAGTTGATGTTTGCATGTTGATATTGATGAATGCAAAGTTCGTACCGTGTTTAGTGTTTATGTTTAATGTTTAGTGCCGTTTCTCTCGGCGGGGGCGCCGCGCCGTGGTGATGTGTCCAGGCCATGGGCGTCGCTTAGCTTTGTTATGGTGGGGTCCAACGGTTCCAAAATACAAAGATCTTCGTTATAGGGGGGTCCAAGGGTTCCAAAATATAAAGATTGATTAGGTTTTCCCGAACGTAATGGGGTTCAACTGTTAATGATTCCAATTTTTTTCTTTGGATGTCATGAACCACCTATATCACGGATATTTCATGTCGGATACAAATTATAAATATCTATTGGGGGTCCGGACCCCCTTAACCCCCCGGGGGGGGCCTTATATACGTCCATGGTCCAGGCTCTTACCAACCACGGCATTACTTCTTCGCCACGACTTGGCAAAAATAATGATCAAAATCTTATCATTACTTCTCTTTTAATCTCTCTAGCTTAAATTAAAATACTATGGCCTCTATTAATAAACTCCGCTCAACTTGTGTCTAAGTTGCACCATGGATTTATTGCCATCCTTATTTGTCACTGTCTAACAAAAAAAGGATGGCAATAGTTAAATCCGTGGAGCAACTTTGACAGAAGTTGAGCGGAGTTTATTAATAGAGGCCTAAATGAAAAGGAAACACCTACTAGTTTAATACGGTACGAGTAATTACAGGGAATCTCATTATTTACGGAGTATCGCATAGAAAGCTTTAATTAAAATGTATGAATCACTGTCATAACACAAAGGAACCATGGTAAAATCGTAATATATTGCGTCTACGCGTCTGTGTTATTTAAATTAAAACAGAACACTAGTATACCCACGAGGTTTCACTCGCGCAGTTTATAACATCAAATGTTATAAACTTACGCGGTAAATTTTTCAAATAGATTTTTCCGAGACAATTAAGATGATTTTCAAATTTTTGTGTGAATTCATCGAAAATTAAAATTCTTATCAAAATTTTTGATCCTTTCTTTCATTCCACTGAGCCAGTGACTATTCGCTTCTCTAGGTTATCTCCACACTTCCGAATTCTAGAACTCTCCGAAAGGATATGGTTGAGAGCCTGGTGGATTTTGATAAGGTACATTATACCTACAATATCTTAATCAAAATTTTTAAAATAATAAACGTGATGTCCTTTCGTCGTAAGCGCGATACACACCAAAGCCGCCGACCCGGCGGCCTATGTCGGCAACTTTTTGTCGCCGGGGCAGCCCGGCGGCTTCACTAATTGGCAATATGCGTCTGATTCAAAAGCGGGTTAAACGTATTTTTCTATGAACATTATTGCTTTAGAATTATGTGTGTGTAATTATTTTTTAATATTATTTCATTTTCGCTTAGAAATTAACAATTAAAATGTGCAAAAATATAGTGGGAATTTCATAAGACTTGAAACGCAACGCTATTTGTCAGATGTCTTGTGACGTCACACTCCTTCAAACTCTATGATAAATCCTTGATTTACCCTTATTTACCAGAACGTTATATTACATAACAGGCAAGTCAAGACATACACAAATAACTATGAATACATACCTACATCCATACAATTAAGAATAGGAATACTACTACATACTTAGGAACTTGAAAATGAACAACTCATAAACTCTTCGATACTATAAAAAGGATACTTTAAAAAACCATTTAAAAAAAATATGCATATACCTACTCTATTACGATTCGGAGAACTTTATCAGCGACATGTCGGTGGCTCGACTAGGATTTTTTTTATACAACAGCTTGATTGTCGCCGGGCTTGCCGCAAGCCGCCGACATGCTGCAGCACGCACGCACGCTGCCTGCAAACGCGCGGGCGCATGTTGCTGACACAATTATTTTCATATAGGCCGCCGGGTTGTGTCGGCAGGCTGTGTCTCCGGGCAGCGGCTTTGGTGTGTATTGCGCTTTAGGCCGACACAATCGTCGCGTGTTGTGTGTTGCCTTTCTTAATTGCATTATGCCGTGATGATGGTCGTGTCAAATAACAAACTCTACAAACACACAAACATTCTTATTTATCAGTGAGTGATTTATGGTAAGTACCTTCATGCGGTTTCAATTAATTTTAATAAATTGTTTAATCTACAATTAGCGTATTTTTGTTGACTCAATGCAAATTGTTTTGTCATCCGACCGATTTGTATAAATACGGCCGCGCTAGCGCTTCCGAAGTCATTCATTCGGTGAACGTCGTAGAGAAAGGTTGTCTGGTTCGTTGTCGGTACAATTTGCAGTAAGTCAGATCATTATTTTTCTTGTGTATTTTTGATGGTTAATCGAGTGGTTAATATTTGAAAGTAACGATTGTTTGTTTCCTTTGTTATTTTGATAATTGTTTGTGTAAAATCGGAGTAAACTGATCTCGGCTGTACTTTTATGTTTTTTGTTAATTAAATTCTACTTCTGGTTCTAAAATCAGTAAGTGGGATTGGCCTATGCTCACATCTAATGTTTTGTCTTTATTGGATTAAAATCAGATGGTGGGATTGGCCTAAGCTCACATCTATTGATTTGTCTCAGTTAAATTTTTATTGGATTAAAAACAAACAGCCGTTATTTCAAATCTGTGATGCCACGTTCATCTCGTTCACGAGAGAGGTTAGTTGAGCCGCTGTGCCGTAGGGCAAGGCGTAGCCGTAGCAAATTGCGCCGACACGACCATCTACCTCGCTCGCGTTCACGCCGTTGTGAGGCGCGTTCACATACTCGTGAACATTTTTTGAGGTTATAAACACAACAACAGATAAGTTCCCCTACTTACGCCGAATACGCGCGCCGATCACTGCTGCGCCTGCGTATAAAATTAAGGGCTTAAGTGAGGAACTGGGACTCAATTCCTCTGTTTTGCAACGTCAATCATTCGGGTATGGTTACCGCTGCGTTTTGTTTTGTTCTCCAAAGTGACAATGATTTGCTAAACCTCATTGGTTATTTGTTTGAAAACGTTATTACGGCAGGGTAGACCTGGCCTCATTGGTCATTGGTGGGTTGAGAAACAGAACGAAGCAGTTGACGTTTTGTTTTGTTTGGAAGGTTTTTAGTTGAATTAAAGAACTGATGGTTCTGATAATCATACGCGGCATAAATGACGCGTAGGTTAAAGCGACAGCTACGAAATGCTTTAGTGCACATTCATAGTCAAGTAGGTAACTAAATTAAAGTTAACCTGGTGTTCTGATCTCTCCTCAGTAATGAAGGTAATGTTCTCGTCTGTGTCTATGATGTTGTTTTGCTTTTAATTGTTCATAACGGTATTGAGCTACTCCATCGAGTGACATGTACACTGGAGCTGGGTTTTCTAACTTGCGGAAACGTACCTAACTTACTATCAAGGATTGATATCTTTGCAGAGTAGTGAGTCTTGGTCAGGTGAAGCCGAGCTTGTCATGGTGAGTATGTGAAATGAAGTTTGCGCTTGGTGATCTCACGTTTTTAATAAGGTTTTCTCTGTGTACAGTGAAGTTCAACGCGTGTCCTTTACAACAAGGTGTTCGGCATACTGGCGCAGGCAGTAGCACAGTGGCCGGTACGCGTGGCGTGGCTGGTGGCAGCGCGGGTGCGCTGACGGCTGCTGTAGACGCCCACGCAGGTGCTGTCGTGCGACGGAGGCATGCAGGGAGTGCCGCTGGCGGTGGACGTGTGCCGCGATCTTCGGCACGAGTTTTTGACTATTTTGTCTTAATTCGGTAAAACGTTGTCTACGATTAATAGTTTCGTAGGTGATGGACGGACTAAGATAAAAGGTACGGTTGGTATTATCTGTGGTTTGTGATTTTTAATCTGTAACCTGTGGTCTGTAAATTTTTATGTGACCTGTGACCTAATCTGAGGTCCTGCAAAAACCTGAACTGGTGACGAGTATTGTGAAGCAGATTTCGACTCTGGTATGAGCCCGGTAAGAAGCCCGTACGAATATGTTTTTTTCGTTTGTTTGAATGTTGTCAAGGTTTTGCTGAGTGGCCGTTATAAACTAATACTGTTGGGTGATGCGGGGTAAAACTACCCCAGCCGCAGTACCATGCCTTAGAGGGGAGAATGATATCCCGAGAGTTGTGCCGCATTTTTTTGAAAGGAATTTCTTATGTTAACAGTTACTTGGATCACACATGCGTGACGTGTCATGGTGTGTGTGTGCGTGGTGGCTGCGTGGCTGTGGGGCGAGCCATTGCTTGCGCTGTCAGGTGAGCCGTCGTTCGCGGCGTCGGGCCAGCCATCGCTCATGAAGCCGTGCGAGCCATCGCTCGTGCAGCCATGCGAGCCGTCGTTCGCGCTGTCTGGCGAGCCTTTGCTCGTGCAGCCGTGCGAGCCGACGTTCGCGCCGCCGGGTGAGCCTTCGCTCGTGCAGCCGTGCGAGCCGTCGCTTGCGCTGTCGGGCGAGCCATCGCTTGCCCTATCGGGCGAGCCATCGCTTGCGCAGCCGTGGGAGCCGTCGCTTGCGCTGTCGGGCGAGCCGTCGCTTGCGCTGTCGGGCGAGCCATCGCTTGCGCAGCCGTGCGAGCCATCGCTTGCGCAGCCGTGGGAGCCGTCTCTCGCGCAGTCGTGGGAGCTGTCGCTCGCGCAACTGTGCGGGCCGTCGTTCGAGCCGTCGTTCGAGCCGTCGTTCGAGCCGTCGTTCGCGAGTTGGGACGAGCATTGGTGGTGCAGGCGGGCTACCCGCTTTGCACGTTGCTTCCGTGGCGCCTGGGCGCTGCACATCGAAGGACGCCTAGTCCTGTGAACGTTTGGTCCAGCGCATCCCGAGGGCTCTCCGCTGAAGGCTTTGCACCCCGACGAGGGTCGTGCATCGCGTGTGTAATGTGCCGTTCTGTCGAGGACCGCTCATTAGTGCCAGTGCATCCCGAGGGCTCTCCACTGAAGACTGTATACCCCGACGAGGGAAGTATACGGTGGGCTGAGTATGTCACCCCGAGGGCTCTGACTGACTCACGAATTCCAATGTGTCTCCCTGAGGCTGAAGCATTGGTCCAGCGCATCCCGAGGGCTCTCCGCTGAAGACTGTATACCCTGACGAGGGAAGTATACGGTGAGGTTACCCTGAGGGCTCTGACCGACTCACGAATGCCAATGTGTCTCCCTGAGGCCTGAAGCATTGGTCCAGCGCATCTTGCGAGCTCTGTGCTGAAGACTGTATACCCCGACGAGGGAAGTATACGGTGAGCAATTGCTTGCTCGAGGGTGATTCTCCAATCGTCCTGGATATCCTGACGAAGGTTATCCGAAGCCACTGAAAGTAATTGAGTCACTCTTACTTTCAGTTTCGACGGTTGACTGTGTACTAATGCAAACAATATGACTTTAAGGTTCCGATGATGAGTCAGATGACTCCCAAGACCAGTCTACCGAAGTAGATCGCCACGACGTCGGAGGTTCATGCTCCTGCCGACACCATCAGCTACGGGCGAGGACGCGCCGACGTCAGGAGAGGCCGAATTAGCGTATTTTTGTTGACTCAATGCAAATTGTTTTGTCATCCGACCGATTTGTATAAATACGGCCGCGCTAGCGCTTCCGAAGTCATTCATTCGGTGAACGTCGTAGAGAAAGGTTGTCTGGTTCGTTGTCGGTACAATTTGCAGTAAGTCAGATCATTATTTTTCTTGTGTATTTTTGATGGTTAATCGAGTGGTTAATATTTGAAAGTAACGATTGTTTGTTTCCTTTGTTATTTTGATAATTGTTTGTGTAAAATCGGAGTAAACTGATCTCGGCTGTACTTTTATGTTTTTTGTTAATTAAATTCTACTTCTGGTTCTAAAACTACTTATTTTAATTGGATTAGTTCTCTGTAATCCTATCAATATAACAATTACTTACTTAATAGATAATTTCAACAACAAATATTTCATTAAAAGCTTTTTGATTGTTTTTTTTAACCATACTTATATTCCATTCTGTTTAAATAAGGCCTAAGTTGTTGCAATTCTACTTCTTTAAAGACGTAGATATGAAATAAATAGATAGATACGTCCAAACGGAAAACTTACTATTTCACTAATTCATTACCTTCATCATCATCTTATGCCCCTTTCTCACACGGCACAATAATGTTATTCTCTTTCTTTCTATACAGTACACTCCACAGAATTGAGACTTGCGTAAGCGAGCGTTTCTGTGTTCTGTGGTACACTCACTCCCTTATCTAGCCATGTCATGGTTTACTCAGTACCATCCATCTTTTCTTTGATCTTCCTCTACCTCTTAATCGCGTAATGAGATCATTTTGTTCACCTGTACGTTTCGGATGACATTACCAGTATTCTCATCAACTCTACTACTTTGTTTTTATCCCACATTTTTCCGGGATAAAAATTAGCCTGTGTTATTCCATAACATAAACTATTCTAAATTTCATCAAAATCGGTTTAGTAGTTACCTATGGAGATACGTGGTAGCAAACATTCACACACACACAAACGGACGTTTACCTTTATAATATAAGTAGGATTATGCATTTGACATCGATTCAGATAGAGATTGTTCATTTTACTAGCTACTGGACCCAACGGGGTCACTTTGGAATATTACAAGCTGATAATAAATACAGGCATGTCAAAAGCGAGCTTGCAAATATCGCCTATGCATAATGTATGCTTGTAGGTTCGTTTACTAAAAACAGAGACCGTCAAATATGTTGTTGTTAATGATATTTATTTTATTTAACTGCCTGCTGGGCAAAGGCCTCCCCTCGAGATTTCCAATCATTTTGGTCCAACGCCATTTGCCTGCCACTGATAGTCGCAGGTACCTAACTAGCTCGTCGCAAATTGCTTGCAATTTTAAAGCACAATTCTAGAATAGATAAATACTACGTACCTACCTAATAAATTACAAAAATGTATGAGAAACTATAAAATGCACATATTCTTTGGTTTAGTTAGACTATTGCAATACTTACTTATTTTCGTTTTAAGTATGTATTCACTTCTGTTCAAATGACACTAAACTGAACAAAATGAGCTTCAAAAACGAGGTTTAAATTAAAGCTACTTCTCAAACCGCAACAAGAAGAATAGTCACAAAGTATTTGTAAAAATGTTTTTGCATTCGATAGCTCCTGTCTTGAGGAAGGTAAGTGAATCAGTACCTAGGTAAGTATAAGTATTTCAAATTGAAGGGCGGGTGAAAACGCCGGGCACAGATTATAAGAAATGCATTCAAAGGCCAGCGCCACATTAGACGGATTTTCCGTCGCCGATTTTCCGCGGCGGAACGTCAATACATGTTATCGCATATATTACAAATAGCGAGCACACTACGTGGAAGATCGGTCGTTCTGTCGCGGACGATCGGGCGACGAATTGACTCCCGCGGAAGATCTGCGACGGAATGTCCGTCAAGTGTGGCGCTGGCCTATTCTATAAACTCCGTTTTGTTACGTCCCCAATATAACATTCTCAGTATTTTAAGAAACGAGTACTTGCGGGTATTCCTGTAGCGTTCGCACTGGGACCGCACACCTCCTGATGGCTGATAAATTGACACGCACTACGTGACTAGTCCCGAGCCTAGCTCCCGATTCGACGCTATGATTCGACTGACATATAAATACGTAGATAAGGTTAATAATGCGTTCAGTTTTTTTTATCAAAATACGAAAAAAATTGATCTCAAAAAGTTGAGCGTGAGACGCGACCGCTAGGGGTGGCCGTACCAAGACGTAATTCTTCGGATCTCAGAATCTTTTTCAGTATTTTGAAACTCCCGTGTGTAATTATAACGATCAATTACAATGCGCACATAATGAAATATAAAGTCTGTTTTAATGTAAGAAAAAGCGCTATATTTTTCGAGTGTATGAATGGTATTGTAAAGTGTCATTCGTTAGATTTGTCTTGATTGTATGAGTGACTGGCTTTTCTATGCCACTCACATAATAAACTCTATTTTTACCCTATGTATAAAATTAAGGCTATAAATTTTTTATCAAATTATTGTGATAAAATTGTTCTATATTTTTTGGATAAAACTATTTTCTAGCAGGCAAGTCTTTCTAATTTTATATTACTTACCTATAACACTTACTCGTTACTTAGCTTGATCGATAACTTTAGCGTAGCGAACCATTATTATTTTTAATTTTTATGTTGTTTTCTTATAAATCAGCCACATCTCTTAACATAGAATCAGAGGATCTTGAGATACCATCATGCTGAGTCAGCGGCGACCGTGAATATCTCACGCGCATTGGCAGGTTAATATAACATCATGAGAAGCGATATTGCTTTGTTTCGGTACCAAAGGGGTTGGTACAAATTAGAACTACTATTTATAGTAGGTATAGGATATAAGTATTGATCCTACCTCACATATTTGTTTCTGAATGTACAGTGTAAGGGAGGTGTCTCACCACCGGCGATGAACGAGTAACGAGCAGAACTAGAAACTATAAACGAGTTGACGAGCAGCGAGAAGCGAGTGTGTAGTTACGATTAAGCGAGTGTGCGAGTGCGGCGGGCGACACACGTACTCGCGCTCTACGCGCGCGTGGCGACAGAAATGACCGCTACCGCTCTCGGCGAGTTTAGCTAGAATCGCCGAGTGAGTGTTCTTTGATAGCTCTTGTCGCCCAGCGACAAACTAGTGAAGAGAGTCCTCGCCGGCAATGTGAACAGCCAGCGATCAACTATTAATATATACATCTCTTTTGTTTATACGGAATGTAGTTCTATTGTTCTTTTGTTAAGCGATAAAATAGTCGATAGTTATTCGTTTTCTCGCTGACGCCGACGGTCAGACAAGTACCTAAAGTTCGCGCTCGAGACCGAGACCGAAGGCAGTAGTAGACTGTTGTCATATAAACTGACAGTTCTCTGTCTCGAGTCACTTTCGCGCGCCCCTACAAAGCCCGTCTCTGCGGGCTGATTGTCTAACTTGCCTCAAACCTCAAATTGGTCTCAAACTGTCAAAACGATTGTGTAGGTATCTTTTGTCGCGTTCGGTCTCGTTGAGATGAGAGTGATAGATCTACTAGTGGTCAAATTTGCCAGATTGAGACCAATTTTGGTCGCTATCAAAGATAGACAGTCAGGGGGCTGGTCTCGGTCTCCTTTCTCGGTCTCGGGCGCGAACCGCCATCTTAAGCCTATGTTAGGGTGTCCTTTTTTAAATAAATAAATAAATATAGTGGAAGCTTCTGAAAACTAAATTCATTTAAATCATTTCAAGAGTAGATAATCCGTGCTATGTCAAGTGTAGATGCTTAACCTTACGTTGAATAAGCAAACAATTTACAAAGTTTCAAAGCTCGTTACTTCCCTCTTGGCCAATCAAAGTGGAGCGAGTCATTTAGTTTGATTGCTTAAGTTCTCTCACAAAACTACCATAATTCCCAATATTAATTTAGAGCTTCCTTGAATGCTAATATTTATTGGTCTAGAAATTGTTTGCTTTTAGTACGGTGTTAAAGTGCAGGGTAAGTTTTTGACCGGAATAATTTTATTACTAGGAATATAATTCAAGGTATTCACTAAGGCTTTTGCAACAACAATAGGGTCCTGAATTTTCTTGAAAAATTACCAAAATCCGTTTAGACTTTTGACCATCATGTGACTTAAGAGATAGCTTTTCACAGTATGAAAATCAGCCTGTCTCCCATAGGATAGTAGCCTCCTTCATATGGGAGCAGCATTATGCTGAGACTGGGCCTATTTGGTACCGCGTACCTAGTAATTTTATTTTTTTGTTTGTCCTTATTTTTTATCTACTCTGTGTTTTTTTGTTTGTACTGCACTGTATTTGGTTTTAATGTGTGTGTGTGTGTGTGTGTGTGTGTGTGTGTGTGTGTGTCTCATAAATGCTATTCTATTATTATTTTTTATATTTTT
Organism: Camptogramma bilineatum; assembly: GCA_958496255.1. Classification (NCBI taxonomy): domain Eukaryota; kingdom Metazoa; phylum Arthropoda; class Insecta; order Lepidoptera; family Geometridae; genus Camptogramma; species Camptogramma bilineatum. Next base: position 2,899,497 of record OY292463.1, on the reverse strand, counting down.
TTTTTTAAACTTGCTTGTACGTATTCTATAGAAACACTACACATAATTAGGTATAGAATCTGCTACGTTCAAAATGTTTACTTCTGCAAAATACGTGAAAATAATATCTGACTACCCCTACAAACATCCGTCTTACTCAGGTAGGTACTGAGAGTATGTCTTTGTTTCTTTGGGGTACAGTCGTATTCCTATTTAATATTTTTTACCGACTTCAAAAAAAGGAGGAGGTTCTCAATTTGTCGGATTCGAAAATTCCGACGTTTTGGATCTGAACGCCTGAACCGATTTGAACATTTTTTTTTTGATTGAAAGAGTATACTTTCCAATTGGTGCCATATTTGTTGAGGATCTGTCGCGGATCTTCAGAGTTATGAACAGAAATGCACCTAGAGAGTGCAGAAAATTGCTCAGCTTATAACATTGAAGTCTGTTTTTTTTAATTTTTATAATTTAGCCACTCGTTTCGTAGTACTTTCGTAACAAACTGACTTTGAAAAACATGCTGAGTAAGTATTTTTGGACGTGTCAATCAATTAATAACATTATTGCGTATACGACCCTTATCATTGAAATGCCAGTCAGGCTCTATCCATATCACATTATTAAATCACGGCTTAGTCCCGCACAGATTAAAAAAGGATGTCATATTTATATCCCTGGATAAGCTCTTTTTTCTAACACAAAACAAAGGCTGGACTGAGTTTGATTAGAACTTCATTTTTTTTTTATAAATTGTGCTCACTTATGTCAGCAACATAACCAAACCCAGGACATTGTACTTCACAATAATAGCTACATATTTTAATTATTATTAATTTGTATTAATTTAAGAGTCAATCATCTATATTTTAATTAATACTTAAATAAATTGTTAGTTTGAATAGTTGCTTTAAGCCGGAAGTACTAGCTGTCATGGCGGGCCGCTCCCTCGACAAATCTCGGCTCGTCGGCTACAACCCGATCACCCGATCACCCGATCACCCGATCGAGGTCTTCGTGGAAAGTCGAGCCGGCCCGCCCTGCCAGTTGCATTTTGCTCTTCAAACTAGAAGGACGTCTTCTACTAAATTAATTGCTGTTTATTGGTGTAGTGAAGTGAATATTATAATATCGTTATAACATGTGAGTACCTACCTACTTTTATTTGATCCTAGACTAGATTATTTACCCGGTCTTTAAGAATATTAGGCTCCTAAGCTCCATCAAATGAGATGTCGCTCACATCCGAAGCGGGATATATACCTAACATACGCTTCACATAAGTGGCCGCATTTTTGAATTTGTTAGTCCATCCTGTTAGCAGATTGAGATTTTGTTTTGACAGACAGACCTTGAGATCTTTTTTTTTGCTGAGTCAGGGCTACTCCCTGATAGCATTAAATCGCTGCGGGTGTTATTCTATGTTAATTGTTAACGTATACCCAGGTATTCGTGACATTTACTTTTTACCTTCAAATTATTATCACCGGGTAAATAGTGTGTTGAATGGTTTAGAGAAAATAACATGATCGATCATAATTATTGTTTTGTGGTTGCTCTGTTTCTGTACTTACCAAAGTTGCCTGAATATAATCGCTTTGAGCGATAAGGCCGCCCATTGTGCCACTACTTATTCGCTTAGAAGTAGTTCTGATAAATTGATAATTTAAATTGAAATTGAATCATACATGGGACTATAGTATGTAAGGTATTTATTAGGTATATAATCAGTATCAAGGATATAATGAATAAGCACTTAGTAGGCACATAATAAAATAGTAAAAATCAAATTGAATGTTTCTCTTTATGAACTTTAATCTGCCGAGTTTCTTTTTTTTAATAATTACAGTAGAGGCACCTGAGCAGAGAGACAAATTTGCTCTCCATCCCAACCTATGGAGCGTACAGCAGAGAGGGACAACGTGCAGCGTGGCCGTAGCAAGAGTTCCCTGGCTAACTACCCCCTGAGCTGTCAGGACCACTGCCGCTCGCGCAGCTGGGTGAGACGTCACTCGCGCAGCCGTGCGAGCCACGCATCCGTGCAAGCCACCGCTCGCGCAGACGTGCGAGCCACCGTTCGCGCCGTCGGGCGAGCCATTGCTCGTGCAGCCGTGTGAGCCGTCGTCCGCGCCGTCGGGCGAGCCATCGCTCGTGCAGCCGTGCGAGCCGCCGTTCACGCCGTCGGGCGAGCCATCGCTCGTGCAGCCGTGTGAGCCGTCGGGCGAGTCATCGCTCGTGCAGCCGTGCGAGCCGCCGTTCGCGCCGTCGGGCGAGCCATCGCTCGTGCAGCCGTGAGAGCCGCCGTTCGCGCCGTCGGGCGAGCCATCGCTCGTGCAGCCGTGTGAGCCGTCGTCCGCGCCGTCGGGCGAGCCATCGCTCGTGCAGCCGTGCGAGCCGCCGTTCACGCCGTCGGGCGAGCCATCGCTCGTGCAGCCGTGTGAGCCGTCGGGCGAGTCATCGCTCGTGCAGCCGTGCGAGCCGCCGTTCGCGCCGTCGGGCGAGCCATCGCTCGTGCAGCCGTGCGAGCCGCCGTTCGCGCCGTCGGGCGAGCCATCGCTCGTGCAGCCGTGAGAGCCGCCGTTCGCGCCGTCGGGCGAGCCATCGCTCGTGCAGCCGTGTGAGCCGTCGTCCGCGCCGTCGGGCGAGCCATCGCTCGTGCAGCCGTGCGAGCCGCCGTTCACGCCGTCGGGCGAGCCATCGCTCGTGCAGCCGTGTGAGCCGTCGGGCGAGTCATCGCTCGTGCAGCCGTGCGAGCCGCCGTTCGCGCCGTCGGGCGAGCCATCGCTCGTGCAGCCGTGAGAGCCGCCGTTCGCGCCGTCGGGCGAGCCATCGCTCGTGCAGCCGTGTGAGCCGTCGTCCGCGCCGTCGGGCGAGCCATCGTTCGTGCAGACGTGTGAGCCGCCGTTCGCGCCGTCGGGCGAGCCATCGTTCGTGCAGACGTGTGAGCCACCGTTCGCGCCGTCGGGCGAACCATCGTTCGTGTAGACGTGTGAGCCGCCGTTCGCGCCGTCGGGCGAGCCATCGTTCGTGCAGACGTGTGAGCCGCCGTTCGCGCCGTTGGGCGAGCCATCGCTCGTGCAGCCATGCGAGCCGCCGTTCGCGCCGTCGTGCGAGCCATCGTTCGTGCAGACGTGTGAGCCGCCGTTTGCGCCGTCGGGCGAGCCATCGCTCATGCAGCCATGCGAGCCGCCGTTCGCGTCATCGGGCGAGCCATCGTTCGTGCAGACGTGCGAGCCGCCGTTCGCGCCGTCGAGCGAGCCACCGCTCGCGCAGTCGACGGGCCAGTCACCAGCCACGCGGTCCAGTCGCCAGCAGATTGAAGATGAGTCTCTTATAGGACATCCCTGGTCCTACTTCTATATTGGACAACCCTGGTCCACAATTAATTTTAAAGGACATCCCTGGTCCTACTACTATTGGACAACCCTGGTCCACAATTTATTCTTAAGGACATCCCTGGTCCTACTACTATATTGGACAACCCTGGTCCACAATTAATTTTAAAGGACATCCCTGGTCCTACTACTATATTGGACAACCCTGGTCCACAATTAATTTTAAAGGACATCCCTGGTCCTACTACTATATTGGACAACCCTGGTCCGCAATTTATTGTAAAGGACATCCCTGGTCCTACTACTATATTGGACAACCCTGGTCCGCAATTTATTGTAAAGGACATCCCTGGTCCTACTACTATATTGGACAACCCTGGTCCGCAATTCATTATTGTAAAGGACAACCCTGGTCCACAATCTATACTGATATAATAAGGCAGAAGAGTTTGTTTGTTTGAACGCGCTAATCTCAGGAACTACCAGTCAGATTTAAGAAAAAAATATTATTGCATTTGATAGCTAAACTCTTGAGGAAGGTTATAGGCTACTTTTCATCATCATCACCATAAACCATCACTACGGGGGCAACGCTGCGAGGGCGCTACTAGTTTATTGTAAAGGACATCCCTGGTCCTTTAGATAGCTTGGATGGACAATGGACATCCCTGGTCCTCTAAAATGAATGTATTTTAAATAGAAGTGTAGAAGTAATTTTAAATAAGCTTCCTATTCTATTCCTTATCCTATTCTAGTGAACGAGCAATATTTGTTTGTTTGAAGTTTGTTTGATGTTTGTTTGTACGACGTTCTCGAAAACGGCTCTAACGATTTCGATGGAATTTGCAGTACGTTTGTTTACGGGGGCGAAAAATCGATCTAGCTAGGTCTCATATCAGTGGAAAGCCGTTTTCTCGGCATTTTCACGCAAAAAGTGCAATGTGGTTCATAATTGAACCACTAGATGGCGTTCGTTGGTTGCCAACCAACCAGATATTGGTATTTGTGTGAATTATGTTGCGCTTATGATAAATTATGTTTGTTGTTATCGATCGTTCGAGGTCGTACGATGATTTTGGATGGCCGACTGTCAGCAACATAACCAAACCCAGGACATTGTACTTCACAATAATAGCTACATATTTTAATTATTATTAATTTGTATTAATTTAAGAGTCAATCATCTATATTTTAATTAATACTTAAATAAATTGTTAGTTTGAATAGTTGCTTTAAGCCGGAAGTACTAGCTGTCATGGCGGGCCGCTCCCTCGACAAATCTCGGCTCGTCGGCTACAACCCGATCACCCGATCACCCGATCGAGGTCTTCGTGGAAAGTCGAGCCGGCCCGCCCTGCCAGTTGCATTTTGCTCTTCAAACTAGAAGGACGTCTTCTACTAAATTAATTGCTGTTTATTGGTGTAGTGAAGTGAATATTATAATATCGTTATAACATGTGAGTACCTACCTACTTTTATTTGATCCTAGACTAGATTATTTACCCGGTCTTTAAGAATATTAGGCTCCTAAGCTCCATCAAATGAGATGTCGCTCACACTTATCTTAGTGTTTCTACTTTGAACGTGTAAAGGTATCTTGGAACAATTCAATACCTCATCCACGAGCATTTAAAACAAGTAACTAAATTAAAAATTAAAAAAAAACGACTTCAATGTTATATAAGCAATTTTCTGCACTTTCGAGGTGAATTTGTTCATAACTCTGAAGATTCTCTACAGATTCTCAACAAATTTTTGTGGCACCAATCGGAAAGTATACTTTTTCAAACAAAAAAAAAATCCAAATCGGCCCAGGCGTCTTTAAGTAGGTATTATGTGAACATACATAAAAAAGCACAAAAAAAAAGAGACCTCTTGAGAACCTCCTCCTTTTTTTGAAATCGTTTATAAAGAAAAACTAATTGAGAACCTCCTCCTTTTTTTGAAGTCGGTTACAAAGTAATTTTACCCGGCACCTGTGTAAAAACCATCATCTTAATATAAAAAAGTTAGTTTTAGTGGCTATAAAATCGCTCCACTCCGGCACTTAGCATACCAAATAGGTAACAAATTTATAAACTTAGTTAATTAGGCTGAGTTTCATGTTTACTTCGAGCACCGTAACTTCTTCTAACTCCCTAATTTGAAACAGCCGTAATTATTGTTTATCAGAATCATTTAGAAAGTTCGCTCCCTAGAGAAATTTGAGGATTAAAAAACTTTAACGTTTTTTTTATGAGGTAAGGTTTAATTAAAGGAAGACTTGAGAGTAATTATAGTCGTAAAGTTTTCCTCTCGAGTGAAAAATAAACAGTGTGAACACTTGTAAAACATGGTGAAGGAATATGAATTATAAAAAAGTGTTTTTCATTTGAAGTTTGGTACGGAAAACAAATAAAAAACCTGAATTTTCCAACTATATCAAAGAAGAAGTGGCTAAATAATAATTTTACAAAACCGACTTCAATGTTATAAGCTGAGCAATTTTCTACACTCTCGAGGTGCAATTCTGTCCATAACTCCGAAGATTCTCGACAGATCCTCAACAAATATGGCACCAATTGGAAAGTATACTCTTTCAATCAAAAAAAAAATGTTCAAATCGGTTCAGGCGTCTTTGAGTAATCGGTGAACACACGTTAAAATGAATCCAACGAATTGAGAATCTCCTCCTTTTTTTAAGTCGGTTGAAAATAATTTTCATTAAGTCGGCTTTTGCTTTTGTGTTACCGATTAACCCATTCCCTGCACATCTCGCATCGCTCGAGTCGCAGATGAGACTGACATTAGAATTGCAATTGCAATGTGAACCTGCCTTAATATTTATATGCGACCAATGATGTTCGCTTCCTTATTTCTTTATTAGCTCGTCTCCATGAACAGACTATGGAGTTCAATTAATATTACTTACTAGCTTAGGTACTACTTATATTTATAGCATTTTTCTATCTTAAAAGGACACAAACAAAGTTATTGAAACCTTATTTCAAAAAAATTCTAGATATTTCTAATTTTGTAAGTTACCTACCTGAGATCCGGAAAACGCCTACCAATAATCCCATCTGATAACACGGAGTTTTTTTATTTGATCCCGAAAAAAACATGTGACTTGTACTTTGTACATCATTCTGTCGAATCAATCAATCTGTCACTCTAGTGAGGTCACGACCGACTTCGATGTAAGATTATGTTTTTCTAAAAACCCGGAACTTAGCGGAGAGCGCAAAAAAATGGGTGAACTAAGGTTATTTTTCACGGACTCTTGAACAGTTTGTAATTTATTTTTTTTAACTCTGCTTTATCAATGTACCTAGTTTTTGTTCATGACACTAAAATTAATGTTTTCTTCTCAGCTCTGCGGGACAGAGCTTTCGAAATTAAAACTGATCCCATTGATAAAAAATTAAATATCTCAATATTCTATACGTGTAGGTAGTTGAAGCAAATGTTATGCCATTTCTGTCTTTTGTTAGTTTATAATAAACGGGTTACATTTCGCACCCCTAGATGAAAACCCCGGTAACTCAAAATTTGTCCAAATGGAGTTAGTTGCGGTTTCTAAAATAAGTCAATTGAACAAGCTTGAAAAAATGTTACTTTTGTGGTGACACAGATTAAGCAAGCGTACGCGAGCCAAGCGCGTTTCGCCAATTCATCAATTTTGTCATTAGAAATTCTGGACTCTCCAGTAGCGATGAGTAGGTCCGGATGGATACCGGACCGCGGACCGGAATCCCTCGCGGTAATGATGGATGTACATCGCGCGTCAACTCGGATACCGGTCCGCCGGTCCGGACGGCGCACTATGGGGCCAGACGGTGTTTTCCATCTTTTAATTGGTTAGGACCAAAGTCACGTTACTGAGAACTTTTTGACGGTTTTATATTCTAAGATGATAGAACTATCCGATGTAATAGTAAAAAAATAATAATTAGTTTTAGGTATATTAAATTACACCCAAACATTGAACTTCGATAATTTCATATTAACAAGATTACTCACTATTGAAGTTCATCTTAAGATATTTTCGAAGTTCTTCTTGGGGGTGTACAAGTATTATATATTTTTAAATTGCTCAGGATTTCTTAGTTACGAATACGTTACATTTTTTTAAGAAATGTATTTATTTTTATTATTTTTTTCTGCTTTAGTGTGTTAAGAAAATTTTCCATTTTTTTATTTTCAATTGGAGGTTTCCTTGTTATCGATGGCTGCCGATGTCGAGTTATTGTCATTTTTAGATTTCTTAACTATTCTATAATACAGGGAAAGAAAAAAACCTGTGTCATTATAGCGCCTTTTCGAGTTATAAGCAAAAGTATCGACCGAGGGAAAGAAAATATATTGACGTTTCTCGTTATTTGCACCTATTCATGGCATTTGAGGAGACAAATAATACTTGTTATTGTTTGAATACCTTTTATTTGACAATTAAGTTGGTACAAAATAATATATGGAAAAATATTTTCTTATGATTATTTTTTCGTAGATGAATATTCTGGAAATTCTATATTATTTTCAAAATTCGAAAACTTCTATAATAGATGATTTTCTACGTAGTTTTAAACTTGATTATAATATTAATTAACTTAATGTAAGCAAAAAAATAATTTAAAATAATTTTATTTTATTTTTGTATGAAAATTTTCAAAATTTTATTTTTGTAATTTTGTAATTTTAATTTTGTCAAAATTTTATTTAATAAGATTCCTATATCAGTTAGAAAATTGCCCACAAACACTTTTAAAAGAAACCTTAAGGCTATCCTAATCCAAAAAGCATATTATTCAATTGACGAATTTTTAGAAGATGGTAACATGTAAGGATCAATAACAATGCTAAATGTTTTTGCAAAATGTGTGATGTAATGTATGTAATGTAATGTAATGACTGTGTATTATGCGCTTTTCTATGAACTATTTTATTGTATTAGGATTATTATTATTGCCTTAATTAGATTTAGAATGACTTGTACCTATTAATGTTTGTATGCTGAAAAGCGGAATCTAGAGCCACTTTATACCACTGTTTGACATCTAATATTTTATGTACCTAGATTCACAAACAATAAATGAATTATGAATTATGAATTATGTACTTTTTTTACTCCATAAATACGGTTTTTAAAGTGGCGGTGTTGTAATTATCCTATAGCTTATACAGGGTGAATTTTTGAGACAAGACAGTAAGGGCTACCTTAACCGTTGTAGCTAGAGGAAAACGTTCTTAGGAGACTATCCTTAATTTTTGAAAATATTTTGACCTGCATTCACAGATTTTGAAAAAAATGTACAGTCAGCGAGAAAATGGGCCATTTACACAAAAACTTTTTTTGATGCCAATCGATCCTGTTTCATCTAAGGATAAAAAGGCTCTTTTAGACCAACTGAGGTTAGAGTACTAGAAAAGTCAGAAATTGAGACGTACGCGATAACATATATATTTCACCGTTGTATCTTGTGTATTCATGCAAATGTAATTGGCCCGAACTTTCTCTTATCAATACAAGTATTAAACATCCGTGTGTTTACTTTCATAAATCAACCCACCTAGCTACCACCTAACAGATCCTAAACTATTAGTGAACGCTCATTCTAAACTTTCATGAAAAATATTACATTTTTCATAGTCTGTCATAGATTTCTAAATCAGTTTTTTGTCATTTCTGAAAAAGTAGGTTTTTTCGGGTTACCAGGGTTTTCATCTAGGGTTTCGATTTATTATTAGCTAGGTCATTCTACTCTTGATTCTTTCACGACCTTCGAATACTTTCGCAAGCATTATTTTCTAAGCAATATTTGGTAGGTTTCGCAAAATTCGGGCGGCGTTCACATTTGTCGGATGACAGACAAATTGTTGGGCGCGCGCGTGACGTATGGCATCCACACCCGCTGCCTAAAGTTACAATAAAGTGAACTCCAAGTTTGCTAACTTCAGCCAGAGCTGCGAGTTACAAATCCACTGGTTCACGAGCGATTTCTCAGCAGAATGTTAGGATTCTTACGGCGAGGCTAAGGTTCAGTCGGTGAAACTTTACTTACTTTGTTACTCTCTGGAAGAACCAACGTTGTATGGTGATTACTACTATACTACGAACAATTTTTAAATTAAAAAACAAAAAAGTATCAAATTTAAGCTTTAACCATATCCGTACCCATATTATTAATGTGAAAGTGTGTTTATTTGTTTGTTTATTTGTCCTGCTTTCACGTCAAAACAGAGCGACGGATTGATGTGATTTTTTGTGTGGAGATAGTTGGAAGGCTGGAGAGTAACATATACTACTTTTTATCAGGGTACCACACGAGCAAAGCCGCGGGCAGCAGCTAGTTGTTTTATAAATGTTGCAAAATAGTTAGTAACACATACTTGACCACGATATTTCGAACACAGTATTCCAGACGATTTTACAAGAAACCAATCAAGGAGTGGTTTCTTTCACTAGTAAGAGCTTGTATCTACTTATATACATTTTCCGATTGCGAATGGTTCCAGTCGTCTGACGAAAAATAATAAAATTAATTGATCAGGCAACAGTTTTGGAGCATTCCCAGTCGCTTGAGTAGGTACTCTCCAAAACGACCCTTTAATATACGGTCGGGATCGAAATCGTGATTTTCAAAAATCGAGAGTACATTCTACTAGATCAGTGTATCCAAAGTGGTCCAGGTGGACCCCCAGGGGTCCACGGGAGACTCGAAAGGGGTCCACGTTGGCGAGAAACAAAAATGGGGGTGCACAAGTTTTTTGGGAATATGGTAGAAATGTAGCAGCAGGGGGTCCACCGAAACCAGTAAAATTTTGAAAGGGGTCCATGAGAAAAAAGTTTGGGAACCACTGTACTAGATCAATGAGACTCAGATCTATCAAAACCCCTTAAAAATTACGTCAATTCAGCATTGGTACTCGAATAATTCAAAATGAGCATTCCGATGCTGGAACATTTTATGCCTCACAATGTGTCTGTCAGCGTTCTTGTTACAAATTTTTGTGCCATTACATTAACTGTGTCCCATCAATCAAAAGCATCAGAGGATGGTTTCATCACTTTAGCTTTGTTTTGCCGGAATGACGACGGACGTTATATTGCGGTAAGTATGTAAGTTCGTATGAGCAAGTGGGCAACTCTAGTGACGCAGTTTTTAGGCCACCATCATGGCTTAAAGACTTAAAAGCCGGGACCGACAATTTAACGTGCCCTCCGAAGCACGATAGCGCTCAGCTCGTAATACCACTTACGGTCACCCCAAAGTGAGACTGCACACAACGCTGCTTAACTTCAACGATCAATCAAGAACGTCTAAGCAAGCTATATTGCGGTTAAAAAGTGGACATTAAAACGTTAGTGTTAAGGTTTAAAAGGAAAGAGAGTGCTGGGTACCTTCAGAAGCAGGATATATAAGTTATTTGGATACATCTGACTTTTCTTAATTATTGAGCCTGAGTTTTTGACGCTGACATGACTTTCATCTCAAGAATTAGGAATAAATGTGATTAAAAAATTCTATACTAACTTGAGTTATTTCATGCGCCAAAATATGAATAATAGAACTTGAAAGCCGGCGCCTACGTAATCTATATCGATAACCTTACTCAAAAATAATAATAAAAATGAGATCTATTTTTTTGCAATTAATAATATCACGAAACATAGGCAGGATAAATCACGGAGATACGTGCTCTGTGCTCAGCTGTTGCTACGGCGTAGAGTCTATGCTACGTCGTAGTCATACATACATACCTAGGTCATTAGCTCTGCGAGTCTACGACACCTTACCAAGTGTTTTCCTCACTTTTGTTAATCTTTTCAACTATTTAGTTTCGTATGAAATACTTATCAAATTCAAAAACTAACCCAACGACACGAATACGATTAAGCAATACAAGCAGTGGGTGCTGGCTTTAAACTGACCCATAATTAACGGTGTATAATCCGTAAACTCACTTCGAACGCTGCGCTGTGAGATTAAAATTTCGCAGTTCCCAGTACAATTTTTTTGGCTTTACCTACGTATTGGTTGTCATAGCAACAGTCTTTTAAAAATGTTTGATTGGATACCTATATTAGTGCATAATATTCAATGAGAGCGAACCTACTAAGTACTTTTACCTGTAGGTATGCAACTATTATTTGTTTTGTTACCTGAAATAAAATGTATAATTACATTATTATTATGTCCTTTATTTGTTTGTAACCGTTTTATACAAAACCAGAGCATTATTCAAGCTCATTTTGTTGTTAAGCGATGTTTGTGATATTTTTGTGAGATTGCAATTATTTGGAGTGGTTTCGGCCAGCTGCGACAACTGACTGAAACGTCACGGACGGAAAGTTCCTGTCACATGGTTGGGGCATTACGGGATAACTTGATGTATTAGATTGTTTGTTGGATAAAACGGCGATGCACGCTTATAACATCTGAAAGTGAGTTTGAAATCAATTGTGTTTCAGGTGGCGTGCTGCTTCTTATTATATAATATTATAATAGATAAAATAAGTAGTTAATAATGCTGGACATTTTACACCGCATCGTCTATCCCCAAAGTAAGCAGAGCTTGGTGTTGTGGGAACTACATGACTGATAACTTATGGCTATATAACTTATACTACTTAAATACTATAATACTCGTACTATATACATAGAAAAACACCCAAACCCGAGACAAATATTTGCATGGCGACAAACGAATCGAATCCGCAACCTCTGCGCCAAAGAGTTCAAGCTATTTTATAATGACTGTTCTAAGTTATATGCCTAGCCATACGACAAAAAGATCCTTAGATTTTAAAGAATTACAATTTAGTATAAATAATATTTAGGAACAGTAGTATTTGGTATTGCTTATCTCGTGTGTTTATTCTGACTCGTATAAATACAATACATAACGATCTTTCTTTTTTTCTAAAAAGACTTAATAAATAATAAATAATTAAATAAAATCTTTTTATTTCAGACAACAAAGGGGGTCCATACTTAAGTATACTATTACTTATTATTCGATTTCATACCAAATAACAAAAGTATGATGTATTGGTATGTCTAAATTGTCATTCGACATACCTCTGACTACCCCTTAGACATCAAAGGATCTAAAAATGCCTGAAATCTGAAAGAACATGTCTACCGCAACTTGAGAATACAGTCGTGATCATAATTACTTATACAAAAGCACACGTCAAATTCATTTTATGAATGCTGCAATGCTTTATTTATGCTTACTGGTTGTGGCTATATCTATAACTTTGACTTCACCTAGTTCCACACATTCTAGTGTACCGAGCCTTAGTGAAAACAAACACACACGTTTATAATGTAAATCCTATCGGCATGGAATGCAAACAGCCGCCTCGGGTAGACCTTCGCCCCAGTCTTGTTCTATCAATCTGTGTAACGACCATTAACATAAGCCGGTACGAGGCTGTGCCTTGAGATAGATTCGCTAGTAAGAGAACCAGTAATAGGTAGCCGTTGATTTGATTAACAAGTAGCTAAATTAAAAATTTTAAAAACTGACATCAATGTTATGAGCAGAGGTCGGAATTAGGGGTCGTGACTCGTGGTCCCACTAATTTGACCCACTGGTGGGACAGTGTGTCGATTAGGTAGAGTTATTTATGTACTCACACTGATTTCATACAGCGAAAGAATAAAGTGGATATGCCTCAAATCCCGAGATTAATTTTAAAGAGCAGAAAAATCCCAAAAATGAACAATTTTCGGAACTCTCGAGGTGCATTTCTGTTCATAACTCCGAAGTTCCTCGTCAGTTCCTCACCAAATTTTTATGGCACCAACCGAAAAGTTTCAAACAAAAAAGAATTTTCCAAATCGGATCAGTCTTCAAGTAATCGGTGAACATACATAAAAAATTGAATTCGACGAATTGAGAACCTCTTCCTTTTTTTGAAGTCAAGTGATACTTATTTTCAAATTTTTGGATTCCATTGAACCCGCATTGATTTAGTACTGAAATACTTCATGTTTTTACTCTCATAGCTATAACATAAGCTCGGTTTTGAGTACATTTTGACCTGGCCCATCATATTAACATCCTGTGTGGCTTACAATCTCTCATGCCAGTTTTCTCTGTAACGTTCAAAATGATTTCAAATTCCCAGAATATGTTTGCAACTTCAGTCGGATTCAGCAGTGCAATTCAAGCTTCATAATTTAACGAAATAGTGCGCTCCAAATTCAGAAGCTTTTGGGCTGTATGAGCAATATGAGCTGTGTTCGTACTTTGTGATGTAAAAATGTTTGTAAGTTTTATATGAGTAGCAAAATTACCTACTTATGTTAGCATTGTCTACGGACTGTCTCATAAAAATTTACTTATTTGGCTTTAGACTAAAGCGCTGTTTAGATGGTGCGAGTTTCTCGCCTCGAAGATGAGATTATCGCAAGTAAATGTCAAAATTTCACAATGTAAACTAAACATTGAAATCATTCATGGAAGGTCGATAATCGCTTGTCACTGAATTGTCATGGCAAGAGTTTCTCGCGTGCTTTAGAGACTTTCTTTCACGTCGCTTTCATATAATTGAAAACTGATTTTTCCGTATGACCTTTAATCACCCTTTTATGGAAATAAAGTTCTACTTGTTTCTAAGGATGCTTGAAACCTTAGTTTTACTAATATTTATCTAGAAATTAAATTAAGCTCACGATTTTAGTAAAATCTAGCTATTTTAAGGACCTTCAACCATTTAAGATTTTTAGGAGATTTCTAGGGACTAGTCAGAGGCAAGTGTACGTAAACGTTTGATTGATAACCTTATAGTCTAGTTAGCTTTTTTCAAAATATTTGATGTTAAAAATTTTCTCCAAAACTCAGCGTTAGAAGCATTTAAGACAATCAAAAATTTAGTAAAGTATTGGATAAAGTTTTGAAAACTAATTAAGATTTCAAAACCTACATTAAAAAGTTTTAAAAGCATCTCTAATCTACACTAAGTGTTTTATTGACGATAAAAAAACATGTTTTTATCTAATGGTTTTCATTGGCACTTCATTAAATATATGATTTATTGACGACGTGGTATTAACAGCTTTTACGCTCAGTGATTTATTAATGGCTGCTATTTATTTTGGAAATGAAATAGTACCTAAATGTATTGAAGGAGTGAACGATCAATACCTGTCAAACTGAAATGAAATTCAATTAAAACGCTCCGTGGATTCTTTCAGGGCAAGGGTGTGGTTTTGAAAAAGCTATGGCCGTTACGTGGAGACGGCAGATGGAAAAAAATCATCATGTAGTGCAGACCACGGCTCGGAAAGAGGAGCGTTGGCAGACCATCCGCCTGATGGTCTGACCACATAAAACCATATGCCGGGACAGATTGGACAAGAAAGAACAGTGATAGAGCAGAGTGGAAGAATATTGCAGAGGCGTATGCCCTGCAGTGGGCGAATATATGCTGAAGATAAAGAAGAAGATGGCCGTTAATGACGGTACGCAACAAGAGTGAAGCAGGTAGGTACTCGACATGATTGCGTTGCCGTGACAGAAAATATCAAAAAAGAGTATCAGAACATGCTATCTGATTGATTACCACCGTAATCTACGAATTTATTTCCATTCCAGGTAATGTATAGACACACAAACACTACACACACATTGTAATGGCTTTGACTGTTGATCCAAAGGTTATCGTTTTGAATTCCGGCAGTACCTACATCAATTGATTTTTCGTTTAAAAACATCGTATGGGACCAGCCCGTATTCTAATAGGCAGCGATGAGTTTTCAAATGTCTAGGTAAGTAACTGTTTGCTATAGTTTATACTTGCGAAGAGCGTACATGTGTCGAATGTCTAAAGATCTGAGCGAATTGACATCGTTTCAAAGTTATATACGTGAGTACAGCACTTTTTTAAACGTTTTACCGTTTAAAAAAGGCCTTTATCTAAAAGCAAATTTTTAGGCAAGCCTACAGCTAAGCTTTGCAATCGTGCACGTAAGGCTGAGGCCCCATTAGTGCGTTGTGTTGCGTCGCGTTGGCAAAATGTATGAGTAAAACGTCGCGGCGATCGCTCGTATGTATGAGTAAAGCGATCGCGTTTTACTCATACATTTTGCTGACGCGACGCAACGCAACGCACTAATGGGGCCTCAGCCTTAGAGAGATGCCACACGGGCGCTGCCGCTGCGTTGCGTCGTCGCTGCAACGTCGCAGCGTTGATGCTCCGTAGTTATCTGCCCGGCATGCCACACGGTGCGCTGAAACGACGCGCTTTGACAGAACAAAAATTATAGCGCTACGACAACGCAGCGCAGCGGCAGCGCCCGTGTGGCATCTCTCTAAGCAAAATTGAAATCTATGTTTACTAACCCCAGTGACAGTTGAATGACATCAACAAAGGGGTCTCTAAAACGATGACATCTTTGTGGATCTCAAACATTGTTCTCGAAACTGTCTTTATGTCTGTTAACGTTTCTCAAGAACCTGAAACGATAAAGGAAGGGAACATGAGAATTGAAAATGATGTGAAAAGAATTTTACAAAAGCGTATTCAAAGTGGTGTTTTGTTACGGAAAATTTCGTCCATCGATTAAATACACAATAGATGCTGATAAGTACTGAATAGCGTCTTAAATCGATTGTCTGTATCCTTCAGCGAGCTATAAAGATAAGTGAATTTATTTTATAGAAAAGTATGTTATTTTGCAATGTATGGGGATGTAAAAAAAAGTATAATATGAATGTATTCTAATTACATAGTTTCCATAGTACAAGTTTTGCAAAGTATGGATATTTATATGTTATTTATTAGTGAACGCCCGCGGCTTCACCCGCGTGGACTACTTTTTTTCATCCCACGGGAACTTTGCCTTTTTTCAGGATAAAAAGTGTGTTATTCCAGAACCTAAACTATCTACATTCCAAATTTTATTACAATCGGTTTAGTATTTATGGAGAGACGTGGTAACAAACTTTCACACACACACAAACATACACACACACACACTTTCGCCTTTACAATAGCAGGATTCATTTAATTTAACAAACAAAAAATTATGGAATTTAATAAGCTTCGTCAATAATTATTTCGTCAATTGACATAATCAATTGCAAGCTCATCGTTATCATTAAAACACTCACGGGTATTATACTTTTTCTTTCACCGTTTTTAAATATTGTTAAAGTTTTATTGTAATCCAAATGAGACCTGCCGTAAGCCTCATGGTTCTGCATCAAGGTATTCTGCACGAGCAACTTAAATTGCTAATGAAACTAAGAATTCAGGGACAGAATTGCCAAACTACTGAAATTGGATATGATTTGTATTGTGAATCGGTAATCATCACTTTCAATCAGTTTCAGTTAATTTAAATCGAGTTTAAATAGCTTCAAAAGGTCCAAAAATGAGTCCAACAATGAGAAACTCTATAAGAGAGGACTTTTTTATTTTGTGAGCATTGAGTTTTTCTTTATATGAAATTGATCTTCCATCAGCTACACACTTGGGCTTTATCAGATTTCGGAATGTCCTTTTAAAGTACACCTCCGCAATATACAACGGTATATTCTGCAAGTCTCATGTTCCTAGGATGATTTAAGTTTTATATTCATTGGCAGTCAGTCAAAAAGAGTTTCTTGTAGGCTTGTAATAAAACACAAATTAAAAATCGCTTTTCTTCTTACCTGTTTTTTCTAGACCTATTTCCTGCCAGTCCTGTTGATAGGAATCTGGGTCCTCACGCCTAGACATTCGCTGACTACGTGACTATCTTTTGTTTTACTGTACCTATTGATAAGCAATAGTTGCTCAAAATCGCCCGTCTACGAGTACCATAAGCCTTTAATCTGTGCGGGACACTCACAGCCGATGTGAGTTACTAGATAATACCGCGTAATTGATTTTACTGATTCTCGATAGCCTTGTTCAATAAACTATTTAAAATCCGATTTTATATTTATAGCCCGGTCTTTTAGTTATGAACAATTAGCCTTTTCGAGGATAATTATTATGTTTGTCACAGCGCAGTTAGAAAGCGTGGTATAGGTAGTATAGTTTGCCTAGATAAATATATTATTTTTTAGATCGATGCAGTTAAGCGTCTTGATCAACTAATGTGTTTAGAACAATCTAAACATAGATAATATAAACTAAGAATATTGCTCGTCTGAATGTAACTTAATAGTATTTTTATGTATAAACTTGCAACACTAAAGGGAAAATTGTATTTTTGGTGTTGTGGTTAAATTGTGGCCCTGCCAGTTAAAAATATTGTTACGAGGGGCTGTGTTCTCTGACTTTGAAATTTCTAATAAAAGTTTCTCAACGTTTCAACGCATGTTTATTAACATACAAACGAATGGGTTACCTTTTCTTTCGTGCTTTGGAAGTCACTTTAGGCGCTGGACACACCAAAAAGACGGGGCGCGGCGTCTCTTCTGTACCTATGTTTTACGTCGCTACGCTTCTATACATTTTGTATGAAAGGGACGCGGAAGAGACAAATGTCCGCGCCCCGTCTGCGTCTTACGTCTTTTCTGTGTGTGCAGCGCCTTAAACTGTCAATCCTAGCTATCAAGTGTTAAACTCCGTCACTAGAGTTGGTCACTAGCTTATACGAATTTAAGTGGTTTTCTTTTATTGTAGTAGAACAATGTGAAAGTTTTTCGGAGCGTTTGGTGGATTTCACAACAATGTGTTCAACAATTGATTGCGTAAAAGAATGAACGGAAAAATGAGAGCGAAAGTTTGTCAGGAACTTAAAGTTGGAACACAGCATGTATATTACTTTTTGGTGTCATAAATATGATTTATAATATTACTTTCATATTCTCTAAAAATGTGAACCTTGACAGATTCGCCTTGAACTTTTATTCGAGGTTTGTAAGTTCGTATTTTCACTTCAGTAGTTTGATAGTTTAGAAAAATTTACCATGATTTGGATTCAAAAATGTCTTACTTATAGTCTAAAATACATTCCAATAAGTGAACACGGCTCACTGAATGACTATTTTTATCCAGCTTTTTGCGCAAGCTACGGGCCCCATTTGTAATCTCTTTTCAATGTTATACAATGAACTCGGTAACAGACTAACGACAACCGCACCTATTTAAAT
Source organism: Camptogramma bilineatum (assembly GCA_958496255.1). Taxonomy (NCBI): domain Eukaryota; kingdom Metazoa; phylum Arthropoda; class Insecta; order Lepidoptera; family Geometridae; genus Camptogramma; species Camptogramma bilineatum. The sequence goes on along the minus strand of OY292463.1, from coordinate 2,881,102 downwards.
ATAATAATTAGTCGCAACGTATAAAACGTGACCTTTCATAAATTAATTACACATTTGTCTAGATGGGCTCAGAGATAAATCGGTGAAGCTCGGGTTTCTTGACAAACGGACACCATCGCTACATGGATGCGGGAAAGAGTGGAAAAGTCGTCAAAATCGTCGTTGTTCGAAGTGTTCATCACATTACGTGGCAATAAAGCGTGGTTGAACAACTAGCGATATCAAAAAAATTTGAGAGCATAAAAAATAGTGTTTTTTAAACATTCGCGTATTGCGGGCAGTCTGCCCGCGACCATGGCTGTTGTTACATAGATAAAACGTCGAGATATATAAATAAGGTAAATTGCGCGATAAAATCCCGTCCATATAATTTTCAACCGTAAAAAAAAACTTAGCGTGATCTGTGAAGTTTAACTACTTATGAATAAGTGTAGATCAACATAAAACAATTGAGTTAGCTATTCATTAATAAAACTTAGCGTGATCTGTGAAGTTTAACTTATGAATAAGTGTAGATCAACTTAAAACAATTGAGTTAGCTATTCATTTATTTTAAGGAAAATTTTAACTTTCTTTCACAGAACGCACTCGATTACTTGAGGTCAACGCAGACATGGGCCGCACCGCAGTCACCGCAGTCCCCGCATTCGATTTATTTAATTAAGTTCTATGCAACCTCGCACACTTACCCGCGCTGCAGTCGCCGCAGTCGTTCCCGTCGTTATTAACAAAAGCGATGACTGCGGCGACTGCGGCGCGGCCAAGTCTGTATTCATCATTATTGTACAGGGCGATTCCAACTTCTCGGAATGTATTCGATTCGAAGATCTTCTTCGAAAAGTGAAGGTTTTTCACCCAAGGATTGTCTCTCTTCAAAGGAATACATTCCTAGATCGTGAATCGTACTGGTGATCATGTTTTAATGTGATAGCTGTTTTGTTTGACACACGACTTGACACAAGAATTTGTAAGACTGAAAAATCAAACTTTTCCCATCTGGCGACTCAAGTAGTGTGTAAATGTAAAGGATCAGATGGGAATAAACTTGGTAAAATAAATCGTTTTTACGACCATCACAGTTACGACCATCACTTTACAGAAAACTAGGACGGCAACCGCGCTGTAACACACAAGAGGAAAATTAAAATATACAACGCTTATTTAGTATCCAAGGTACAAGCACATTGTGTGTTTAGTACAAAGGGAGCAAACAATGCCCTTTACAACTCGTCGCGCTCATAAATCATTGAGGCACACAAACTTAAGCAAAATAAACATCGTCGAAACTAATTAGTGTAGAAAATTCACGTGGGACCAACGGGGTGTGGGCCAAGTACAGTTTGATGTTGCGCTCACAAAATTAGGGAAGTTTAGGGCCGAAGTCGCCCTCGACTGGTACAAGTTAATTTAAACTGCCCGAGTAACTCGGAGCCGTGACACTAATTCAATTAGTGAGGAGGTATGCAAACAATGCATGGCCGCGTTTGTCCTAACTCTTTGATGAATGTGTAAAAGTAAAAAAAAAAAAAAAAAAATCATGGCTGTATTAGAGTCAGTAGATATCCGCAAAAATCTTATTTATTTTATTTATGTATTTATTTTACAAAATCTACAGCTCTTAGAAAACGAGTGCACAAAAACTTAATTACTGACAGCCAATAACGGAATTACATTTTTAATTACCAAAGCAAACCGACAGTGATCAAGGTATGAGTGTCCGTGTATACGTGTGTGTCTGTGTAGACATTCAAGATATTTTGAAGTGATCTAGCATGGTAGATATTCATCCAATTATACATTTGGTACACGTCCACTTTTGCAAGTGGTAATCATGGTCTGATAATGGGACATGAAAAAGAAATAGGGATAAAGGTTATAGCTGACCACTCGCCTCCGCACCCGAACCTCACCGCATCGCCTCGGTATTCTTTGTATGAAATTCTATGGACCAACGTTCTCTACATCAACTTCGTAACGTCACCGGATCACCGCTTTGCAATCTAAAAGTGAAGAAACAAATAAACGCTGAAAAGGCGATGAGGTGCGGAGGCGACTGGTTTGGTCAGCAATGACCTTTAACTTCGGGGTTTTTTATTCATTTAAACTTGTGTACTTTTTGTCAGACCTACCATATTAGTATGAATGCACAGTTTTGAATGTGTACTTTTAATGTGTGATCAAATCATTTCTTATGGATTAGGTCAATTAAGCTAAGACTATTGGTTTAGGTGCAGTTCAATCTTACACCATCTACATAGCGAGTCTCTATAGCGTCTATTGAATGTAAACATACGAGTAGGTTACCTCCTGACGCTGAATAAATTATTTGTTATGTACTGATTCCTTTTTCAAGACTACCTAGTTATATCAATATGTTTGAACTTAGTAGACTCAACAATGTATTATGTAGCAGTCTAGTTTCAGTAGAAAAAGCTGTAGGGGTACGATGTTATCCCCTACGTACCTATAATTTGATAACTGCTTTGATTGGGAAAAGATGACAATAAACGACCGCTTGTTGCCGAAGTGAGTATTGAACTGATTTATTTTAGAAAAAAGTATGTATTGCTATGCGCAGCATAATGCATTTTTATGCTGGATGTGCGGGTTGGCCCTTACAAAAGCTATGATAAACTTAGTAGGTAAATTCTGTATTCTTGCACAATGCATACAGAACTCTAACGAAGCGATCGCACTGCATCTGTGGTTGCAATTGGAGCTAAGTTTCGGCTGGAACAGCTTTTACGCTCCTCAATGACCCTGTACGAGTCTAAATTGCCATCTGTGGTAGATTGCGGTCCTTTATACAGCCTACAGTCCCAATACTACCTTAGCGTTAAATTACAATAAGTGCTTTTCACAAAACTACATTACGTCTATTTCGGCAGCCAAAAACAGTGTGTCGTAATAGAACATTAGGTAATTTCTGTAAGGAAAATTTGTAAAAAATTTGTTTTAAAAGAAGGTGGTTGGACGTCAAAGCATAATACAAGAAAAGGAGAAGAACGTAGAAGTATTATTAGATAAAATGAAGCGTAACCGTTGGTATCGACGACACAAAACGACGATGAAGAAATCATACTCGTATCATAAACTTCAAGGCTCTATTCTCCTAGCTAAATTTAATTCTGCATCTCCTTACAAATACAAATAAAAAAATATTTAAAAAAAACAAAAACCCGACTGCGTCAAAACTAAAAAGAAAAAAACAAGCCTGCAAAGAATTACTCACAGTCGGTACCCATTCATTTTATTACCAATCAAATCTTCCCAATGTTATGGGTCCCGACTGTGAGTAATTCTTTGCAGGCTTGTTTTTTTCTTTTTAGTTTTGACGCAGTCGGGTTTTTGTTTTTTTTAAATATTTTTTTATTTAACACTTTTTAGTTATGATAAAGTTGATTTTAAAATACCTATTCAACGATACCCCACTTGATATAGAGTGACGATTTTGATTCTTTTAATTTTGACAATATGGCGTCTGGTTGTAGCCCAGGTGAATTTTGATTACTGTCATATCTTTAGTGACACTCCCAAGGTTGAGACAAATCGATTGACGTAAGAATCATCAAAAGCGGTCCACGCGTTTGGCCTCTAGAGTGCCACATAGAAACATCCATAGCGAGAATAATTATTAATCAACTTTAAACCGTTATTTTTCCTAAACTATTACTTAAAATGAAAAATGGTAAAAGAAACATAAAGTTGATTTTGAAATACCTATTCAACGATACCCCACTTGACATGGTGTGACGATTTTGATTTTTTTAATTTTGACATTAAGGCGTCTGGTGGTGGCACTGGTGAATTTTGATTACTGTCATGCCTTATTAACACTCCCAAGGTTCAGACGAATCGATTGACGTAAGAATCATCAAAATCGGTCCACGCGTTTGGCCTCTAGAATGCCACATAGAAACATCCAAACATACATAGACTGATAAACACATTACCCTTCCTTTGCTTTGCGCAGTCGGGTAAAAAATAGTAATAGCTTTCGTGGCCTAGCTTGCTTAGACGTTCTTGATTGATCGTTGAAATAAAGCAAGTGGCATTACGAGCTAAGCGCTTCCATGCTTTGGAAGGCACGTAAGATTGTCGGTCCCAGCTTTTAAGTCGTTAAGCTATGACGGAGGCCTTTAAGCGGCCTAAAAACTCCGTCACCAGAGTTCGCCACTTGCTCGTACGAACTTGCTAGTTTAATTTAGTGAAAAAAACCTACTCAGCAACGTTTCAAATTCAAGTGAGTAATTTGAATACCAACTCCAAAATACCTGTAACGCGGCCCCTCACGATATCATTAGATGCTTCATCCTGTTGGGTTTATTTATATGGCTCTCGACTAGTTCAAGCGCCCTTGTCTGGATGAGTTTATTGGAGTTTAAAATTCTGCAAAAATGTAAAGCATGAAAATATAAATTAAAACGAGCGAATTAGCTGCCAGACAACTTTAGTTTTTAGCGAACATTTTTGCAATAAAAACATGACGATGAATATATTACTGTACTGATTTGTTTATTTTTGTATTCTGACCTAACCGACATTTTATCATACAAAAATTCAACTATTCACAGGCAACTTCTCTTATACATATTTTAAACTTTCGCGACTTGAACACATTTTTAAATTATTATTAACGGGACTTAATCGCGTAATGAAATTATTTTATTTACATCGACGTTTTGGCGACATTACAGACATTACAGTAAATAAAATAATTTCATTACGCGATTAAGTCCCATTAATAATAATTTAAAAACTTCACTTATTTCAGGAATGTGATGAATATTGTTTAGTGATTTTATCCTATTGGGGGTAATTTTTTCCAATAAGATTAGAGTTATCCATAGATTGCGTTGAAGAAAAAAAAAAAAAAAAAAATGTGTATAAGTAGTATATTAGTCATGTGGTTGCCATAACACAAGCTCTGCTTAGCTTGGGACTACATGATGCTGTGTGAAATGTCCAGCAATATTTATTTATTTATTTATTTAAGATCGTCTCCCCTTGAGAGAAACCAAAAACCGGACTAAGTCGAAGCAACTTGTTCACTAGGCTACAAAGGTCTTTCGAGGACCCGACTAAAGAAGAATACCTACGACGAAACAGAAAGAAGAATATTATTACCACACTTGGCTTTTTTAAACTTTCGCGATCAAAACACGTCATAAATACATAATATATCCGGGTATTTATCACGTAAATTACCTTTTTATTTAGCCCGACGTTTCGACTGGATTGCACCAGCCGGGAAGACCTACCGCGACCACGAAATTTTGGGCTACATAAAAAGGTAATTTACGTTATAAATACCCAGATACATGTATTTATAATATTACCACACTGTAGAAACTATAGGTTTGCAGTATTTTTTTTAATAATACAGCCTACGAAATACGAACACTAGTTCTCTGTGAGCTTTGCAATGAATTTTTGACGGTAAACATTGATCCTGAAAGGGGAACTGTGTTCTTGGGTCAGACGGCCAGTTTATGGGTCTAATGTGACCCGAGAAATGTGTTTGTAAATAAATAAAAACCTCTGGACCAACTAACTTTGCTGAAATGTGTTCGCAAGGGGCAAATGTTGCGAAAAACGTGTCGCGATTGGCGACTGTGCGTGACTTTTCAATAATAGTACAAAAACAGAAAGATCTTTCAAAAATGCTTATGTACCTACATCACTCTCATACTTATTATGATGATGTTCATAGATTAGACTTTTTGTAGAATGTACGTTGATGTTCATAAACAAAACTAATATAAGCGTTTGTGCGTAGTATAGGTCTTATAAAATGCCGCAGTCACTTTTTGTAGAATGTACTTTGATGTTCATAAACAAAACTAATATAAGCGTTTGTGCGTAATATAGGTCTTATAAAATGTCGCAGTCACGATGACGATATCAAAGTAACAATGAGGGAACCATTAGAGAAGAGGGGATCGTTCTAACTGCAGATGCCAATTAATTGAAGAACTACTTAACTAGTTACTAAGTATTACACTGCTAACTTCTCTGTATGACATGATGTTGCGGCAAGCATAAATAAACAATTATACACGGATTCCAGTTTCAATTAGCGAAATCGAACGATTCTCATTTTCCAATTAAATTAGTCAGATGAGAATATTACTTTGACGATATTCAGATCTGTTGATCGATTTTTATGCATTGGTTTATATGTTTTATTGCCTGAAATTAAAAAAAAATGTAACTTTTTATGAGATAGAGAACTAACTATAATAGTGAATTCCAAATTCAAATATCATTTATTCAGTACTAGTAGTTCGCCCCGAACTGAGATCTCGCGCACCGTTGTATTGGTAGCAGGGGCGGATTAAGCTTCAAGAGCGCCCTAGGCAAGCTCCTCATAGGCGCCCCTCTGGTAACAAAAACCATCAAATACCGTATTTGGACAAGCCTCTGACTACCCAATGGGGTAGCTCTGCTCTGACCTCCTAAGGAGACATTTGCAATGGATCTAGAATTCTAGTATGTCTAAGGCGCGGGACATACAGAAAAGACGTAAGACGAGGACGCGTCGCAGTCATTTATGTCTCTCCCGCGTCCCTTTAAAAGAAAATGTATAGAAGCGTCGCGCCGCAAAACATACAGAAGAGACGGGGCGCCGTCACATTTTGTATGAAAGGGACGCGGAAGAGACAAATGTCTGCGCCCTGTCTCTTCTATCTGGCCTGCACCTAATAAGTGCTGAAAAAATGTCAATCTACCGAATTATTGTAAGACAAGTGCAACATGTGGCACTTGATTTTGTTTTCGATGATCAAAGAAAAAGCTCGATGCTTGTCTTTACTCACAATATAAAATTTACTCATAATATGAAGTTAAATGCGAGCGAAGCGAGTAGATTTTTTTTAAGACAAATTCAACAAGTGGCACTTTATTTTGTTTTCAGTGATCAAAGAAAAAGCTCCCTGTTTGTCGGTTCTTATTCTGTGGTCAGACATAACTCAGTTTTACTCGCAATATATCTACTTATAATATGAAGTTAAATGCGAGCGAAGCGAGCTGATTTTTTTTAAGAACAACGTTTTGGCACTTTTTGGTTTTTGGTGATCAAAGAAAAAGCTCGCTGCTTGTCGGTTCTTATAATAATAATAATAATAATATAATATAAACTTTATTTCAGGCAACTTAAGAATAGTACAGATGGTAAAAACTAATTCTAAGGCCCATAGAAATAAATACCTTAAACCTAAGATACATATTAATAAAACTTAAACTAGGTCACACATATCGCTTGTGTGTCGCGGCGCGGGGTATCACGTGACAGGCGGCCCTTGAACCGCCGAAACTTCACCCCTTTCGGCCAGAAGTCAGGGCTCATGAAGGTCTTCAATCTCTCCGTAGGGACCCTCACCATAAATGAGCTAAAGCTCACATTACGACGAGAGTCCAACTTCTCGACCCTCAATCCCAATCCGGCTTTCTTCTTGATGTACTCCACCACCTCTGCGGTCTTCACGTCGAAGTGAACACGGGACACGTAGATCTGCGTGGTGGGTACTTCTGCTCGGAAGTGCTGCTCGCTGGATCTCAGCGCAGTACCACACTGGTTCCGGCTAGAGGGCTTCCGTTTCTTCCTTATCACCTCGGTAAAGCCCTCTGCGTCACAGGGCTCCTTCCGTGGAGCCCTAGCGGTTGCAGCGCTGCGAACTAGCTCACAGCTCTGCTTCTTCCCCTTTGTTTGAGGAGCTGCAGGGTTATTGGCCGCTGCTGCAGAAGCGTAATCACATTGTCGTAATCAATTAATCACTTATTCTGTGGTCAGACATTACTCACTTTACTCGCAATATTTCTACCTACATTATAACATGAAGTTAAATGCGAGCGAAGCGAGCATATTTTTTTAAAGATAAATGCAACATGTGGCCCTTGATTTTGTTTGCGGTGATCAAAGATAAGGCTCGATGTTTGTCGGTTCTCATTCTGTGGTCAGACATAACTCACTTTATTCGCAATATAATACCTAGTTATGAAATTAAATGCGAGCGAAGCGAGCAGTTTTTTTTTAAGACAATTGCAACAATGTGACACTTGATTTTGTTTGCGGTGCTCAAAGAAAAGGCTCAGTGCTTGTCGGTTTATTTCTATCCGGCTATATCTGATTAAATTTAATCGATCCGCTGGAAAAACTAATGACTTTCGATCGATCCCAAAAATCGCCAGATCGTACGTACGTCTATGATCGCGATGCGATTATCATCCCTGTCGCACGGCTCACGACTGACCCGCGCCCTCCGCGCCGCCCCGACCGCCGCCATACGGGGCGCCCCCGCGGCCCGCACCTCCAACATCGTAAATTTTCTGTTTTTTTTTTTAATCGAATAGGGTGACGCAGGGCGCTGGACACACAGAAAAGACGTAAGACGCAGACGGGGCGCGGATATTTGTCTCTTCCGCGTCCCTTTCATACAAAATGTATACCTAGAAGCGTCGCGACGCAAAATATACAGAAGAGACGGGGCGCGGGCGCGACGCTTTTCGCTGGCGCCCTGTCCGCGACGCGTCCTCGTCTTACGTTTATTCTGTCTGGCCTGCGCCCGGAGTTGCGCGCCCCTCTGTAACCTCGCGCCCCTAGGCAGTTGCCTAGTTTGCCTTAAGGATAATCCGCCACTGATTGGTAGCCTAGATTTGGACTTGTTTCTGACTACCCCTATACCTACGTTAAGTGCTCCTTCTAGTGTTTACCACAGAATGACATCTAATGCGCTACCTCAGTATAGTAAAGATTATAGGCATGCATGCAATACATTAAGTCGTGTCGTGTTTATATTCAATAGTTGACCCCGCGAACTTCGTACCGCGCCTCAGGGAAGGCCTCTTAGTTCGAGAAATTATTAAAATAGCAGTTCAATACGAAATGTATGAGAAAATCAATTCCCTCCCCCTCCCCTCCCTCCCCCCCTCCCATTCCCTCCCATCCCCTCCCCTCCCCCCTCCCCCTCCCCCTCCCCTCCCCTTCCCCTCCCCACCCCTCCCCCTCCCCCTACCCTCCCCCTCCCTCTATAATTTTGGTACATGCCCAGCCCACTATTTGCAGGAGTTAGCATTTGCATACGTGACAGGTTGCAAGCCCATCGCCGCTTCGCCGCTATTAGAACGTTAACTGGTTTCCTCACGATGTTTTCTTTCACCGTTTAGAGCTCGTGTTATATATAATGCGCATTTAAATTTTTCTAATCGAAAAATCCATTGATGAGCACGGCCAGGGTTCGAACTTACGACCTATGAATCTAAAGTCGAGCACTCTTCCAATCGGCAACACGGCTTTTATTTTCAATCTCAAGAAAAAATATCAAGTACTTAGCAACTAAAATCATTGCAAACCAAACCACAACGATGCCACACTCCTTGTCCGTTAACCAGACCTACGAATCCATCGAAACTCTATGAAACGGGAGCTCTCTCCATACTTCCGTTAATTGGTTTTCATATTTTTTCTTTTTGACTGTATTTCAAAAACTATAGAACCTAGAAGAAAACTAAAAACCATTTTGGAATGTATAAGTTGAGTACTTTCATATGACACCCCACTCAATATATTTGGGTAACTTTGAAAAAAATTTACCCCCTTGGGAACCCCATATCTTTACAACCCCTTCATCGATTACGCTCATACGCTCCACAGCAAATTTCCATAGCACAACCTATTGACCTATCAAGTTTCATACAGATTGGATAAGCGGTTCGATAGTTATGCGAGAACATAAAAATGAAACATACAAACATACAAACATACAAACATACAAACATACAAAGCAAAATCGCCTAACTTGCCACTAAGATCTTCGCTCGCTTCGCTCGCTCGATCGATTATAATTAGATTATGATTATTTAGCGTTATTTTTAAGAATCCCTGGAGATAGTAAAAATGCGATTGGAAGGTACATTTACTTCAAATGTTCGAATTCTCAGCGAGATTATTTGATAAGAAGCCCCAGGCAATGCAAGCCATACGCAGCGGTCCTATACAAATATTTGAGATACCGTACTGCGCATGGGGAGCATTTTAGAATATTATGATACCAAAATAATTTTATGTGTTTACGTTTGCGTAAATTATGCTAAATTACCCACTCGGGTTGTTTGATTTAAACATTAGAGATGGTTCACAAAACAACCTAAAAGTGGGTGCGAACGTGTATTTCGATAGTTTGTATTGCGATACATAATAATTAACCTTTTAATTTAGTTAACATATTAATTTTCGGTATCGCTTGTATTGGACAGTCACGAACAAAGGTACATTGATTGTTTTAGCTTTTCATTGCTCTGTCATAATATTAGGTTCAATATTAATATATCTAATCAGTTTGTTATTAAAATTTTAGTCCTTAAGCTACGGAAATTCAAAGAATTCGTCAATTTTTCTTTAAAAAAATAGTTGTAGCTCTGCAATTCTGCATATTAATTAAAAAATCCACTAGCGCTTATTGATACTGCAGAATTCTGCGTCTGCCCCACTTCGTTTCCCTATAAACTCCTAGTCACAAGTTAACAGGATTACACAAAAGATTCACCCAGCGAGTCTAATTCGAACATCACATAATAAATAACGCACCCTTTTCAATACATCGAACATAAGTCAAGCAAAGAGTTAGCCTTAACCGAGCGTGAAGGATAGCCACATATTTCAATGGGACCGAATTCGTTTTATAGGCCCGTGCACACGTGTCTTGTAGCTCGCACAATGTCATATAACGAGCAGTTCAATTGGCTTACGTTTTCTAATAACAATTTAATTTTAACGTTGAAACTGATTCTAGCTTAGTTAGCAGAAAGCGCATAAGCAAATAACTTAGCATAATAAATTAAATAATAGTTTGTTTGTAGTTAATTGACTATCTCTTCTGCATTAAGTGAAAATCCCCAAGGCAGTGTATATTCACTCAGTTGTTTAAGAAAATTGATAACTAAATAATAAATAATTAAAATAAAAGTTTTAATTTTTTTACAATAATTCACCAAAAATCAATCTATACTTAATTATATAAAGCGGAAGGGTTTGTTTGTTTGAACGCGCTAATCTCAGGAACTACCAGTCTGATTTGAAAAATTATTTCTGAATGTGATAGCTAAACTCTTGAGGAAGGTTATAGGCTACTTTTCATCTTTATCATCACCATATACCATCACTACGGGGGCAACGCCGCGAGGGCGCTGCTAGTTAATACATAAAAGCAATTTCTGTTACTATTTTGCTCTATAACCTTAAAAGTGACAAATTAAAAGTAAAAATAACGCTACAAATTCCCATGTCTATATAATGAATTACATAATACAACATTTTAAGAAAAACCATCCCAATTCGTTGAGATCCCTGTTAAAAAAAGTGCTTTATCATTATAATAGTTCCTCAGTCGCAATCAAACAAGTAGTCTGCAGACATTTTGTGCCCAGTTACTAGCTTGCCTAAATATCCACATGTATAATGGCCTACGTGGAGTAGATAGGTTCGTTCACACATAAAGATTTTTCAGTAGCATGCAATAACGTGGTTGTCACTATGATTTGTGGGGCTCCTTATCACGGCCACTCCCAGTTATATTGTCGTCGTAAAATAGATACTAATTTTGGCATAGAGCCTGCTCATAGAAAAGGCGTCGGAGCATTTGGTATGACAAAATGTTTTAAAATTGCTAGTAATTTACAGCCTAAATTTTGCAGCTTTAAATTTAGCTTTTGAAGTGAAGATGGATGTTTTGAAAGATAATGAAAAATTGTGTTAGGAATAGGTTCAGATGCTTTTAAATCAGAATATTACCATACTTTTAATTGTGTTTTAAGTAATTTAGAAACATGAATATACTTCGAGCTATAATTTATACTCAACTAGCGGACGCACGCGGCTTCGCCCGCGTGGACTACTACTTTTTTATCGCACGGGAAACATGCATGTTTTCGGGATAAAAAATCTATGTCACTCTCACTCAAGCCTTCCAACAATCTCCACAGAAAAAATCACGTCATTCCGTCTCTCTGTTTTGACGTGAAAGCGGGATTTATAATATGGGTATGGATTCTTATTCATAACAGACCTTTAGAGCCTGTCCAGATGGAGGCGTTTTACGCGCGTAAACTATTGCCATCCTTATTTTTGACTGTTTAACAAAAGAGGATGGCAATAGTTTACGCGCGTGAAACGCCCTCCTTCTGGACAGGCTCTTAAGCTTGTTATAGTTTGTAAAATAATATGTTGTCATTTCTTTTCAATGACACGTGAATAACAAGAAAAAAACATTCTCAAAAGCCGTCCTAATTTGACAATTGAATATGAATAAAGAATAGCGTCTTAGTTTTTTTATGTACATAAAATTAATGTGATATTTCTGATAAAACCTTATTAAAATTAACTAAAAACATAGTCTCTTTGTCATTCACAAATTGCTTCTTTTAAATTAATTAACAGGGCTTAGAATAACTAAATTAAAATCAATTTGAAACGATTGACAACCGACAATTTAAACTTCTTAAGAGCCACAGAGCTCTTGTTAATCCAATAGGATTGTATTTTAGTACGCTAAATGTTTCTCATGAATCAATTAAACGGTGAAGGAAAACATTGTATAGAAATCAGTTAGTTTTATCAAAGGCGGTGATTTGGGTGATTTTAACTGGTGTTTTATATTTATTATGTTTAATATTTGTATTCCGACTATTCCTCCTAGACATTAGTTTAGATGTCTTAATTATTGATCCTGATATAAATATCGGAGTAAACATTTTCATTACCTGGGAATGCTTTAATTAATTTGTTATTATAGTTGTTATTTTAATTCATACCAGCAGCGGGCTGATTGTCTAACAAAATTGACTCTAACCTCAAATTGTGGTCTCAAACTGTCAAAACGATCTCGTAGACCTATGAGATCGTTTTGAGTATCTTTTGTCGCGTTCGGTCTCGTTTAGATGAGAGTGACAGAGCCACTTGCGTGGTCACTGAACTGTCATATTTGACAGTTTGATTGCTATTAAAGATAGATAATCAGGGAGCAGATACTATTGTTTATTTTTAAATAGTTGAGAGCCTATTAAATTAAGGGGCCTTGTATACCTATGTTTATAACAGAAAACGTTGTTTTTTTTTGTTGGAATTTCAATCTTTCCCTCACTTTTTCAATAAGACCACATCCACAATACAATAGGTACAATCATTTCACCACCCCCTGCCTCCTCATTTTAATTATATTTTTTTTATTGTTTACGTTAATTGACTAAATTAACAGCTTTCGGCTTCTAAACTGAATTTAGAAAATAAATCTTCTGCTAAATAATACACAAACATTTCATTTAAATTCGATTAATATTGTTCGGGTCGGAAATTCACATTCATCATTGTAAAAGCAATGTGTAAATTGTGTTTATTGTTTGCCACTCTGAATTTAGTATGACGTCATTACATCATGATTCACATTTTGACATTTCATTTGACATAATCTGACTTTATAATGACGACCTCATTGGCTCAGTAGGCGAACGCCCGCCTGAGATGGAGGAGGTTGCGGGTTCGATCCCCGCCGCGGGACCAATGTTTCTATGATCTGCAAATATTTGTCTTGGGTCTAGATGTTTTTCTATGTATACTAAGTATGTATTAAAAAAAGTAAATAAGTAGGTAGTATAGTCATGTAGTTTCCATAACACAAGCTCTGCTTACTTTGGGGCTACAATGATGCTGTGTGAAATGTCCAGCAGTATGACTTTGACTTATTTCTAGCAAGTTATTTGGTAGGTGAGAGCCATGTTGGCCGAGGGGATTAGTACCTCGACTTTAGATCCGAAATCTGGCCGTGCATTAATGGATTTTTTGTTTCGAAAAATTAATGTGCATTAACATGAGCTCTAAACGGTGAAGGAAAACATCGTGAGGAAACCCGCGGCTTAGTCAGCCATACACTTAATGACCATAATTATTGTCTTTCCTGTGCTGGATGGTTTAGGTGCTGGGCTGGGATGATAATGTCTTTAATGACAGTGAATACGATGGAGATGTATCAGGATCGTAGCAAGTAGAAATCCATAGTCTCTGCCTATTCCAGTGGGAAAGAGGCGTGATTTTACATATTTAGGTTGTTATTTGTCCGTTTGGCTTCATATTACAAGTAAGTTCGTTTGGTTCCGGTCGCGTGCCTGTCCGCTGTAAACACACTGGGCTGTATTACGTTTAATTGCACAGTAACAGAAACTTTATACCGCCTTATCGCCTGTTGAAACCACTACCGTAGATATTCATAAATCTTTGCAACAATTGACTGCAAATAATTTTTTTACGAATTTGTTCAAACTTTATCGGGTTGTAAAATAAAGAGTGACAATATTCACACGAGAGATAAATAGCCACTTTGTTTTAATGAATCAGTTTAAGATTCGTCGATTCAGAGTATTTTTGCCCCGCTGGCTTAAACCAGGCTTAATATCCGAAAAAAATATAAATAATGAAGTTAAGCCCTATACCTTTTAAACCTTTAGACCCACTCTTTGGTTTTCGTTTTATTAAAGCGAATCCTACTATCCTACTAATATTATAAAGACGAAAGTCCGTGTGTGTGTGTGTGTGAATGTTTGTTACCACGTATCTCCATAACTATTCAACCGATTTTAATGAAATTTGGAAGCTAGATAGATAATAACCGGGAATAGGACATAGGCTACTTTTTATTCCGAAAAAATTTACGGTTCCCGTGGGATAAACAAAATAGTAGACCACGCGGGCGAAGCCGCGGGCGTCAGCTAGTAATAATATAATGTGTAACTTATATAGAGAAAAACGTAAGACTTTACGAAGGTAGGTAGACATTTTCTGTTAGAACTTCAAATACCTACTCAATATTGTTGTCAAAGAGTCAGACCACGTCACATGCACACTCATACACTAAGTAGTCAGTATTCTATACGGAAACAAGCCTATCATTGCTTATTATTATTAGCATACAATTATAAACAGTTTTATTAAATGACAACCGCTTTGGTTTTGGTTCGAACTCTTAAATGTCAGCCATTTGGTGAAATAGTAGAATAGCTTTTCAAAAATTTGTACTGCCAAAGTTCAAAACCTCACCACAACTGAGTCGTTTGTTATTAGTAGTCATGGAAACAGTCGCTTTAGTTGAGGTTTTGGTAGAGGTTGATAAAAAGTTCGGTACCGGAATCGACGCTGAGCTCATGTTAATGCATATAAGGTAAAGGCTCCTAATTCCGCGTTATTTTCACCAAAACTAGAAAGGACATTAAAAATTAAGCATTTACAATGAATTTTTGTGAAATTGGCTATTTTTATCAGAAACGTTATTGTTTTTACTCTTGAAATATACAAAAAGATTGTTGTTTTAAATTTGATTTAGCGTCTAAAATAATTTAAAATGTGAAAAAGTCGGAAGCTCCTAATTCCGATGTAAAAATTCTAATTCCGATGTATTTGGATCCTAATTCCGAGTGTACAAAATACAAAGGAGAACGGATGGAAGGAATGATACATGGTGTTCAAAAATTATCACATTTTATTATCAAACAGTACCTATTATTATTACCTATATTTACCTATATTTATATTTACCTATATTATTATTAGTATAGTAAAAATGCACGATTCCCGTGGGATAAACCAAATAGTAGTCCACGCAGGCGAAGCCGCGGGCGTCAGCTAGTAATTCTATAAATCATCGGACCTGCTCACAAAATTTCACGAGAATTAGTTGAGAAATGCGACCTGTACATGAGAACATACAGACGAACAGACATCCGAACAAACGAAAGCAACTTTGTCCAAGCTGAAGTAGAGACGCTGCGCTCGCTTTGCTCGCTCGGTCAATTATGTGAAACTATTGATAGACTTTATTTGTGTAAGTATTAATTTTATTCATAAACGTATCTTACTAAATATCTACATAGGTAGGTACCTACCTACATTGTAATGAAAGTTATTTTTGAGGGTAAATAATAGGATACTGATTATTTGTGTTTTTAAAATCATTCAAACTGAGTGACAAGCTGCGTAAAATAATGAACACTCTGTATGTTACTTGTGTCAATACATCGGAATTAGATTCTATGAGGATCTAATTCCGAGGTAAATACATCGGAATTGAAAATTTTCATACCAAACACATTTTCTAATTCCGAGGGTTAAAAAGTAAATGATTTTTCAAAAACACATAAACAATTTAATGCTTCAATGCAATACCTTCAAAAACATGTACAATTCTATTCAAGATTGTATCGAAATACGTCAAGAACTTAATTTTCTTACTACCCAAATTGATAATCTTTGATATGGTATAATTAGTAAATGCGACGTCAAAACGTACCTCGGATTTAGATTTTAATGTGAATTGACATTTTATGTAGTCAAATCCAAAACAACAAGTGCGTAACTACAAAACCAGCTTAAAAAAAATCAAATAACACGAGGTCTATGAAATCGTAATTCCGCGGTATACATCGGAATTTAGGAACCACCTAAAATATTGGGCAGCTAATGCCGATGTATTTTCAAAACGTATTTTAAACTAATCTATGAAGAAAAATACAGAATTTTTAAGTGATTCCGCTTACAAATATACTCCTTTCAATATTCCAACCTAAAGAAAAACACACACAGTACAAAATTAAAGACAAAATCACTATTTAGTAAACCGTAGTACTCACGTGCACAGGGTCCAAAATGTATGGAGCGACCGTTCGGCACAGCTGCTGGCACGAAACTAACCGATTATTGTAAAAAGTAAACACACTAAAGCACTCCTTTGTTTGCGTAAGCACGACCAGATATATTATTAATTGAGAAATGTATCCTGCAGTTAAAAAGGGTTTGTAAATAGCTTGAAACTAACGATTTTCTATATACCTCGCAATTACCGTCCATTTTCAGAAACCATCGGAGTTAGGAGCCTTTACCTTACTTTAGCAAAACCAAAATAGAATGAATGAATGAATTAAATAATTACTGAATCGTTTATCGTTTACTGTGTAGGTACCTATTATAATTATAATATACTTATATTTATGTTAAACTTACACACCCGTAAATTAAAGTGAACTGCTTATGAAAAAGTTCCTTAGAACATTTCTACAACAAAATTAGATAGGAGGTAAGAGCTACAGTCATCAACATAGTTCTTTTACACTCAACGATAATCAGGTTAGTTTTAACAATTTCTCTGAAAGGAATTATGTTTAATATGAACAGTTTTTGATTACAAAGCACGTGTAATTGCGGGATTGCAAGCCAACAGCACGCGCACTGAATTGTGGTGTGCTAGTAAATCTAGTGCGTGTTTTTAGTTTTTGTTTTTAGGGTTCTGTAAAGGAACAGTAAACCGAAAAGTCTGTATGAAAAACAATACCTTTGCTTTTATATGATGGTTCTATTAACTTGTTATAGGATAGGAAAAACTAAATTATTAGGAAGCTATAAAGGTACCTATGGTAGCCATAATATAATTTATATATTTCTATAACAGTATTTTATTGTTACTTTTACTTCATTTATTTTGTTGTGATATAATACAAAATTAAATACTGCACAGCGAAAAGCCTAACTTCAGGAATACCTAGGTCCATTGTGACAACTGTAATGGGTTTGATGCGCCCCATGTTGTTACGGTTGTTTATCTTTGTTTCAATGTGTAAGTCTTCATCTGAGACCAGCACCTGGTACTTCATTGTTAGAGTGTGGGGTTGTTATGCCTTGATTCACGAATAAAAGTGCTGCTTAAATAAAAAAAAAACGAGTGTCCTTTAGACCACGACTGAAGTAAAACTTCCGATCGCCTCGCTCAATCACACTTTTCGTAACGCTCTCGTCACGCATTCACCAGCTTACTCCGCAAGTCAAGCGTGCGTAAAGAAGTTTTACTTCAATAAGGAACCCACAGTGCGTTAGGTAGGTTTATGCTTGTCGTTGTGCAGGTTATAAATTGTGTGTTGGTTCTCTGCCCAAAGCGCCTGTGGCTAAGGTAGCTTCTAAAACATGCGCCTACTAAAATCATAAACAGTTTTAAAAGCTTTTGTAAAGGCTCACGTATTGTTTTGATCGGATATTTTTAAAGGGATTTTGGTAATATTCGGTAAAAACACACAGTAACATAATAACATAGAGAAACTTTTCGATCTTATTATAAAGATTTATAAAGATAGAACACAGAGTTTGATCACCGACAGCAGGTTTACAGGTAATTTAGACATACCTACATTTTTACTAATAGAAGAAAAAGAAGACTAATGTATAATTATTCAGCTATAGTAAACTTTGCAGATTTTACAGATTTGATTCACACGGAACAGGCTAGTTTGAGGAGCTGTATTGAAATGTTCAACAATGTTTATATTCTTGGCGAGTTGCTGACAACTTGCCCATAATGAAACTAAGCTCCGTCAATAGCCCCGCAAATAATCAAATAACAATGTTCTATGAAAACCCTTTGGCGAAGTACAAAGTTGCTCAGATTTTCTAATCTCCGATGACCGACATAAAAATATCTCATTATTATAATTGCATAAGTTTGTGTAAGTCTGGGTTACGTATTTATGTCACGAAAAATACAAGACAGATTTTTGAAATCCATAGGAACGTTTGACAGATTTTTTATTTCTTTTTTTTTTCATAATACAGGAATTCGAATTCCATAAATTCTTAAGCCAGATTTTCATTTGTTTTTTTTTTTACAAGACAGAAATACAAAATACATCTAAACATTTTCCAGAAATTTTAACATCCAGATAATTTACTTTACCGCATGTTTGTTTTCCATATAATTTGTTTTCCATATATTTTGTGATCCTCAAAAATCATGGTTCAGGAAAGACCTATTACAAAATTATGTATTCAATCTTTCTAAACGCCTAGTAGCGCCATCTAGTAATAATTCAGAGCGTTATAAATACTAGGTACCATAAAATTAAATGACCGATGTCCATTATGTAGCTTGAAGTACTGTAGGTAGATATCATTTCCTAACTAATTTCGTGCTTAAGTAACCTCACCAAACACTTTTGGCAAATTATCAAAATTTAACATTAAAATTAATTTAAAATTTAAGTCTTCCATCCATTTCGAAATTGTGACGGCTCCGGCGCTTCGGGAAGTGCAGCCCCAGGGGGCTGCATCTCACTTCGCGCCTCCGAGTTCATAAAAACACTCTAGGGTAGGACAGACAAGATTACGTGGAAGTCGCTGTAGGCAAATTCGGTTCTGAGACCGATAATAACTTAAAAACGTTTCCTTTTACGGTTTTTTTTTTTTTTTTTTTTTTTTTTTTATTCTAGATAGACCTTTGTTTAGCCACAATCTCACCTGATGGTAAGCGACGATGTGGCTGACGATGGATCACAAAGGTCTAGAAGACACTTATTCACTCTTGACTTGAAGAGACCCAAGTTATAGTTTTCGGGGAAAACAGAAGCCGGCAGCGAGTTCCAGACCTCAGCAGTGCGGATGATGAAGGTGGAGGAGAACCGCTTGGTACGAGTGGATGGAATGTCCACAAGGTAAGGATGGTACTGCGCCGTACGTCTGCTTGTCCTGAAGTGGAATGGAGATGGTGGTATCAGGTTGTGGAGTTCCTGAGAACATTCCCCGAAGTGTAACCTATAAAAGATCGAAAGGCAAGCGACCTTGCGACGGTGGTCGAGGCTTTGGATCTTAGCCTCTGCAAGGTACTGCTCACCGATGAGTCTGAAGGCTCTGCGTTCAATCGAGTCTAAGGCAGCCAGCTGGTACTTGGCTGAACCATCCCAAACATGGCAGCAATACTCCATACCAGACCGGACTTGTGCTTGATAAAGGCATAGAAGCTGTCCCGGTGTGAAGCATCGCTTAACCTTGTTCAGTATTCCCAGTTTCATGGCCGCAGTTTTAGCTTTCGACTCGATGAAAGTGCCAAAGTTGAGTGTCGGTGATAATGTGACACCAAGTAGCTCCAGCTGATCCTTTATAGGTACCGGTACACCTCGAAACTCAGGAACCTGGAGAAACGGACTCTTTTTACCAGAGAAGAGACAGGCTTGTGTTTTAGAGGCATTGAAATTAACTCGATTGGCTTCACCCCAATCCGAGACTGCCTTTAGAGTCAAATTCAAGCGCTGTACCATCTCTTCTCTCTGTGCCTGTATCTCTACTCGACTGCTTTTGGCATTAGACAGGTACCTATCTATCACGGTGCTGTCGTCTGCGTACCCAATGATACCGGGAACCAGCAGATCATTGATGTGCAGCAGAAAAAGCGTGGCAGATAGAACAGACCCCTGAGGTACCCCGGCATTGATTGCCATTTGATCAGACGAGCAGCCATCAATGACTACTCGAATTGATCTTTCCCTCAGAAAGTCATTAAGCCAATTGCAGAGCTGAGCTGGGAGTCCGTACGCCGAAAGCTTGCCAATAAGGCTATCGTGCCAGACTCTATCGAAGGCCTTCGAGATGTCGAGTGATACCGCTAAGGCTTCACCGTGTTTCTCGATGGCCTCGCTCCAAATGTGAGTGGCATACACAAGAAGATCTCCCGTAGACCGTTTTCGGCGAAAGCCATATTGACGGTCACTAAGGATATCGTTGTCTTCAAGGTATGCCAAGAGCTTACTATTCAGTACACGCTCCATGCATTTACAAAGCACGGAAGTGACTGATATAGGACGATAGTTCGAAGGGTCGGCACGACTGCCTTTCTTGGGCACGGGCTGCACATTAGCAAGCTTCCAGGACTTGGGGACTTTGCCAACTAGAAAAGACAGACGAAAGAGACGTGTTAATATGGGAGACAACTCAGGGGCACAAGATTTTAAAACCACAGCCGAAATTCCATCTGGACCACTAGCCTTGTTCACGTCGAGATTCCGTAGTGTTTTGAGCACTTCCTTTTGATGGATATGAATATCAGGCATGCTAGTGCTACATCGTGGAATGCTAGGTGGAGTGGCATTGGTAGGCTCAAGACGTGATGCTTCAGCAAATTGAGTAACAAATAAATTTGCCTTCTCAATCGCAGTGTGGGCTAGAGATCCATCCGGCTTCAGCAGTGGAGGCAGAGTAGGTCGGCTGAAGTTGGCTTCGACGGACTTTGCCAGCGACCAGAATGCTTTGCTTCCTGCAGGGTGCGAGGCTAGCTTAGCTCCTAAATGGCTAGTCCGGTCAAAGCGAGCCTTCCTAAGTACCTTCTTTAAGGACTTGGCAGCTTTGTTGAAAGCTTTCTTCTTCAGCGATGTATCCGAGGCTTTGCTGTTACGAGCTTCAACCCACGCAAGATACGCCGCATGTTTCAGCGCTGATGCACTGGCACACGCAGAGTTAAACCACGGAGGAGCTCTGTCGGTAGGTGAAGTATCAGTGTAAGGAATAAAAAATTCCATTGCACCTTTAATCACCTCCGTTACAGCATCAGCACAGACAGTCGGATCACTAGAAGTAAAGCACATTTGCTGCCAAGGATAAGATGCAAAATAATGGCGCATTTCATCCCAGTCTGCTGACTTGTATCGCCATATACGCCTACTACCCTTGGGGGTAGGATCCGGAGGCGAATATGAGGACACTGACCTGACCAGGCAGTGATCTGAGGTACCCAAGGGAGGTAACACTGACACTGAATTTCGGTCTGGATCATTAGTCAACAGAAGGTCCAGGCAGTTAGCTGTGTGGCCTTCGACGTCAGGGACTCTAGTTGCCTCTTTCACCAGCTGGGTGAGGTTAAGTGACAAAGCAAGTTTGTGGGCCTCGCGACCAGCGTGATCGGTGATCTGGTAAGGGAAGAGCCAATCCCTGTGGTGGGCGTTGAAGTCTCCCAAAAGTACCAGTTGGGCGGCAGGGTAACGTCGCTGAGCCACATCAGCTGTTCCGCATAGGTACTCAAACAGTCTGGTTGTCTCCTGATCCCCAGTATGTGACCGATATATACTAGCATAGATGATCTTATCTAAGCCAGTATCCACCAAAATCCATATCACCGAAAAGGAGGGTTCTTCAAGGTCTCGGAGTCGCCGGCAGCATAAGTTGTCCCGAGCATACACACATGTTCCTGCTTTGGGTTTGAAATTGTGCTCCAGGGTGTACCCTGGGTAGGTGAGGTATGCTATGTCGGGAGGTCGCTGTATTTGCGTCTCCGTGAGGAATAATAAGTGTGGCTTAGCAGTCTCAAGATGGTGGAGGACTGAGTTGAGATTGGAGTGCAATCCTCGAATATTGCAGAGGTGCACATTAAGCGAGAGGACGTGCTTCCGCTGTAGGCACAACTTATTATTTTTCCTTTTCATCATAAATTAAGAGTGAGTAAGTGTGTGGGTGAACAGCAGTTGAGCGAGGCATTGGGCAGCAAGCACTAGGGCATACAACAGGCTTGTGCACAAATGGAAAGCTGAAAATGGAGACTGCGGGGACGCCCGAACCCCCCCGGGAATGGCTATCGGATCCTCTCATCCGGTCGCCAACCGGCACGATAGAGCACCCCGGGATTTTTCGCGAGGCGGCGGGGCAGCCTTTCACGTGTGGCTGGCACGCTAGTTGGGCCCCCTACAACCTGCGGTCGGCCAGCGGAGAACCGTGCTTCGGATCCCGCTACCCTCCAAGTTCAGCCGTCCGGTGCATTTGCACAGATGCAGCCCAGCTACGCTCGCACGCTCCAGTGCAAAAACTGCTCAGACCTGTCTCCTCCACGATGGCTACTCCGGACCACATTCCGAAACACGACAAAATCATTTCACGGCCTGGCACAGCCCGGAGGGTGGTGACAAGCCACGGCCGAAGCCTACCACCAGAACTACTATTTGCACCACCCAGGGAACACGTGTAGGGTCTCGATGGGTAAACTCCTACGGACGTCAGTAGTATGGTCCCCCAAAAGAGACAAGCAAGAGGTAAGACAGACGCAACATGAAAAGTAACACAAATTACGTACCTAAATAATATAATTGAGTAAGATGGAAAAGGTTTTATATGGCTTGAAATTTTCTGGTAAGCGTTACATCTGTCTTTTAAAATAAGGTATAAGGATATTGTTGTCGAATGAAAAAAAAAACGAACTTATAATCTGGCATTAGTGTTTCTGTCAAATGAGACTTCTGTGAAACGTTTTATCGGAGTAATAAAATTATGTAAAACATAGTATCTGGATTCCGAGTTTCTATCAAACGTTTTATGGATTTCAAAATTCGGTGTATCGTTTTTCGAAAGATTGATAGGTTACCAATAATCGATCGAGCGAGCGAAGCGAGCGAAGATCTTAGTGGTAAGTTGGGCGATTTTGCTTTGTATGTTTGTATGTTTGTATGTATGTTTCACGAATTGTTGTTCGCGCATAACTGTCGAACCGTTCATCCAATCTGCATGAAACTTGGTAGATCAATAGGTTGTGGTAAGGAAATTTACGGTGGAGCATATGAGCTTAATCGATGAAGGGGTTGTGAAGATATTAGGTTCCCAAGGGGGTAATTTTTTTTTTAAGTTACACAAATATATTGAGTGGGATGTCATATGAAAGGGCTTGTTTTGTACATTCCAAAATGGTTTTTATTTTTAGTCTAGGATGTATAGTTTTTGAAATACGACCAAAGAACAAAAACTACGAAACCAGAGCTGCAAGAGCTCCCGTTTCATAGAGTTTCGAAGTCTTCGTAGCTCATTGACTGGTCGGTCTTAGAAAGAGAGTGGCGTCGTTGCGGTTTGGTTTGCAATGATTTTAGTTGCTACTTGATTTATTTTCTTGAAAAAAAAAAAAATCTTGGTAATGAATGAAAATAATTGTCCGGGAACCTGAAAATAAATTACGTACGTAGGTTACGTTAGGTAAGCTAAACTTGGTAGGTCAATAGGTTGTGCCATGAAAATTTAAGGTGGAGCATAATGAGCTTAATCAATAAAGGGGTTGTCAAGATATTGGGTTCCGAAGGGGGTAAAAAAAAAATTAAACAAATATATTGAGTGGGGTGTCAAATGAAAGGTATTTAGTTGTACATTCCAAAATAGTTATTATTTTTATTCTAGGACGTATAGGTACCTAGGTACTTTTTGAAATACGACGAGAATTCATATATTAAATTAATGAAAAATTAGACACGACATTATGTATGGCATGCATGCCAGTATTTTTTACCATGACGAGCTAGCGCAATAGGCATAGGGAGAGCAGGTAGGATTCGTACAGAGGGAGCATTCGTACAGTGGTCATATCTACACAATCCAATACGTTGACACGTTCATGTTTGTGTGCGTGACATACCATCATACCCTAAGTCTAACCACGAGACGGGGTGGCAGTGCGGCCGCTGGCTTGGTTGGATCAAGTCAATATGTGTTTTTGCGCCACTTAAGTAATTTTTGAATGCACTTTTGAACGCGTTTATCTCTAATATGCTTTGCTCTAAATGTTAAGGTTATTTATTGTTGTTTATGGATTGATGCCCTAGATTGTTATGTTAACATTTATTTTAAGATAACCGTGACAGTTATTTTTATTTTCAATTTATTTGTGGATTATTTGGGTTGGGGTACCTACGTACAGTTATGTGTGGGGTAGATTCGTACAGTATGAATGGAACAGTTTACTTAGCAGATGTGATGTTAATACTGCCGCAACACAAATCTGCTCTTACAGCAAGAACAGCTAACATCTTTAGCTTTGGAAAAGACCTGTCTATGTTCATTATGTGCAATAGTAGGTCCAATATTAAAAGTTATAATGTTGATTGGTTCCTTTAAGGACATTAGAAGAAAATTTTATGATAATTGTTAATTTTTGTAACTAGACTGTGTAAAAACCAATATGGTTAATTATTACTGCACTTAAAGCAAATTCTGTGTTAATTTTGATCTCAATAAATATTTTTACTATGTATAATCACTGTGTACGAAGCCACCACGCGTGTGGGGTGCTTTCGTACGTTTCCCATTTTTTAGAAAAACCATCAAAGCTCGACTATGTGTCATTGTATCAACACTGAACTACAATTTTATTAAAGCCAGCTAAGTAGGTATTAAATCAGCATTGAAATAATTTTACAATAGCTGTTAGTTTTTTTTTTACAGGCCTCAGAGTAAAAAGTGTACGAATCCTACCTGCTCTCCCCTACTGGTCAGTAATAGCACTTGAAAGTATAGGGGTAGTCAAAAGAAAGTCCAAATGTAAGCCATCTACGGTGCGCGAGATCTCAGTTCGGGGCGAACTACTAGTACTACGTAGTCTTAGATAACTTCAATTATCTGTGAGAATAATAGTAGTCTGCCTTCTGCGCTGTAGGTCGTGGGTTCGATTCCCACATGAATATAGATGTTTATACTGTGTCTGGTTGTTACAAAGTATTATGAGTACCTCGTATGTATTTACATAAATATATAAGTATTCTAACAGTTATCTGGATCCCATAGTGCAATCTTTGCTTAGTTTGGAGCTAGATGGCGCTGTGTGAAATGACCGCCTTTATTTATTTATTAAAACATCATCAGTCCTCCCTCACACCCATGGTCCTAGTATGATATATCTATACTAGATCCATGTTCAAACCCGCTAAATGTTACGGTCATCGATTCCTCGACATTCGATCTAAGACGTCAATAAGTAAGTAAGGTTTCGTATTATAGAGGAAACAATATGGAACAATAGCGGCTATTCAAACTAAGAACAAATAGTACCTTAGGCTTGTTCGTGGGCTTTCATAATGGACGTACGTTTCGGCTTTACATAGGGTGTTACAAGTTACAATAATTAAGTTGAACGATACCTATTCGAAAACTGTAGGTATCTATGATTTTTCAAGCAACGTGATTGAGGCAATTTTGATACAAAAACCAAAAAGTGTATGTTCAGTAGAACCTCTGGGATCACAATAAATAAATAATATCTAAATAAATATTGCTGGACATTTGACACAGCGCCATCTACCCCCAAACTAAGCAAAGCTTGTACTATGGGAACCAGATAATTGATAGAATACTTATATATTTTTAAATACATACTTATAATACTTTATAACACCCAGACACAGAACAAACATCTATGTTCATCACGCAAATGTTTGTCCAGGATGGGAATCGAACCCATAACCTACAGCGCAGAAGGCAGAGTTACTACTGACTGAGCTAAGAGGCCAGTCAAATACAATACATTCTTTGTTTATGTGATTCTGCTCCTAAATATAAATTAATAGTACATTTACATATCTCGATGTTTTTTTTTTTTGATCTGAACTCATTTTATTAAGATCATAAAGAGTGTTTTTTTTTCTAAAAGCTATTCAACTTTTTAGCCTCACTGAGTTGAGTGAATATTCAAACAAACATACCAACAC
The DNA here is from genome assembly GCA_958496255.1 of Camptogramma bilineatum. Classification (NCBI taxonomy): domain Eukaryota; kingdom Metazoa; phylum Arthropoda; class Insecta; order Lepidoptera; family Geometridae; genus Camptogramma; species Camptogramma bilineatum. The sequence continues at coordinate 2,854,810 of OY292463.1, read as the reverse complement.
ACAATTTGTGGCGGAACAAACACACACACAAACAAACTTTTACATTACTTTTATGTATTAGCGTGGTACTTCTATAAAGTGAACGAATAGAAAAAGATTTGTCAAAAATACGATCACGTTGCTCGAGCGAGCAGTAGACCAATCATTCTATTCTACCTTCGTCTATGATCTAAGTGCCGTATAAATAACCGTCGTACTCTGAATGTACGGCATTATGTGTGAAACGAAGTCAAAGAGAGAGATATCGAGAGTGTTCAATGACGCCTCCGAGGTACGTGCATAGATTGTATAACAGTATAGAGTACGAAAATGGCACTTCGACAAAATTTTCAACTACCCCTTTCTACTATTAGATAACTTACGAAAGCGAATATTGCTATTATAACTAGTGATTATTATAACTAAAGCAGCCCCCATACCATGAGCTTTAAATGCGATTCAGTTTAGGTCCTAAACTGAACTGCTTCGCTAATTTGTCACATGACGTATGCTATGACGCTGACGAAATATCAGAACCTAAACCAAGGATTTCATATATTACGTAACTGGATAGTTCACTGAAACAGAAAACGCGGTCCGTCTGCTGCAGGACTGAAACAATATTGTCTTAAATATTATTATCAACGGGATAATGACCATGATTATTGCGTGATCATGGCGCATGCAATTGCGTCGAAATATCGGGAAGCAAGAAAACTCAATAATCATGGTAATTATCCCGTTGATAATAATATTTATGTTCGTAACCATGACAGCGCTTGTAGACGTCCATTTTTTTCGCCGGACAACGGACCGTCAATCAACGAAATCCATATAAATGGCATAAATTGTTCGCCGGACCGATATCCGGCGCATGTACACACACATTCATTACGCGCCATACACCACCGCGAAGTCGGTAATAAACACGGTCCGTTGTCCGGCGAAAAAAACGGACGTCTACAAGCGCTCTGATAGTTTCAAAAGTAATGCGAATCTAAGAAATGTCAAAACAAGCTTAAGACAGTCCTACTTTAGGAATGCTGAAACAAACCTAAAGCAGTACTGTTTCAAGATTGTTTTAACATTATTCTAAGAGTTCGTGGTACGGCCCCAGTTTCAACAATAAACCACTAGTTAGTACAATGATTGGTATCTTTGTTTAACCCAAAAACTTCAGTGTTGGCTTTACTCGTACGATCTTCCCTTGTGGTAAGAGCATTGCGTGGTTATTTGAAGTGGCGCGCAGGTCTGAGTGGCGTGAGAGATGGCTTTCAATATCAAATTGAATTCCGCGGTTCATTGATTTTCAATTTGTTGGGAAGTACGCTCATCGCTTACCCATAGACACTCGCGATCCACCCGCTCTAAATCTTTGGAAAATTCCAACCATTATTAACTGGATTAGATAAGTAGCTCATGTGGCTCAATGCCATTATAATTATGTATGAGTTTCATATAAACCATTAAAATAAAGACTTAGATTACCTAATATTAATTTTGAGCCGTGTTAGACAAGTGAAGGACAAGTGGGATAATTTTTAATTTAAAAGTGTTAATCCACATTTAGGTAATAATTTATTTAAAATGAAAAGACTTATCAAAATTTTCGATTCCGACGGGATTCGAACTCGCATTGATACAAGCGGTCCTCCTTAAGCCGGAATCGAAATTTTGACTTTTAATTTTCAATGAAGTGGTTAATTTTCAATAAAGTGGGATAATACCCCGAAATCCAATCTAAATGTCGTGAATTCGAACTCTGGTCTTTCTATCAAAAAGCACAGTAAACACTTTTCGATATAAAAATTCATTCATACGTGAATGAATTTTTATATCGAAAAGTGTTTACTGTGCTTTTTGATACGAGGTCTAAGCAGTAAAGAAAAACAGTTCCTATAGATAAAGCTGACTAGGCTGAGAGGATGATACTGGATCCATCAAGTCCATCTCAAACAATATCCCAGGCACTACAGTGTTCAGCGGCCTTAAAAAGGTCGCTATAGCAGAATCATAATAGGAATTGAACTATATGCCGTCTCTTTTCATTGACTGAGAGTGAAAAGAGACGGCAAATAGTTCAATTCCTGTTGGGATTTTGCTATAGCGATCTTTTTAAGCCCGCTGTTGACTGTAAGTATTGGCACAGAATACTAGTACGTACTGGTATATCGACGTTGTACAAATCATTTAGTAGGTATATATTTATTGGAAATGTGTAACTAAAGCGTATTCTAGACGGTTTGAAACGATGGTTTGAAACAGGTGTTGAAACAGGTGTGAAACAGTTAGTGGTTTCATGCCAAATTTCGCATGACATCTAAGACGCCATTGGTAGACAGTAAATTTCGATGACGCCATTGGTAGACAGTAAATTTCGATGACGCCATTGGTAGGAAGGCGTGCTCTTCTGCCAAGGTCACCTTGGTAAAAGCTGTGGTTTCAAACCGCCTAGAACAAGCTTAATGTGTATCTTTAGCTATTGGAATAAGGGACATTTAAACAGAAAAAAAAAGATTTGTTTGCTAATGTTGTAATCTGTGTACATTAGTTTTTATCCAAATACGGAACGTAAATAGTATTGAAATATAATTGTATTATTTTGTTGCCTCCTACAAACAATAGGAGGTAATGAATGGATCCAGCGATCCTAATCTTGATCAGTCGTTTACTATTATCATAATGACAACCGTATAGTAATTTGTGGATCATAGCGTGAAAGGTTTGTCATAACATCCATTTAAGCCCCACTTATCATTAACTGAGCGAGTATTGTGATCTGTCCTGAAATAGAAGTTAGCTGTGAATTCAAATATTGGATGGGCCCATTAGGTTTTTATGGCACACAATCCTACCTAATATTATAAGGGCGAAAGTCCGTGTGTGTGTGTGTGTGTGTGTGTGTTTGTGTGTGTGTGTGTGTGTGTGTGTGTGTGTGTGTGTGTGTGTGTGTGTGTGTGTGTGTGTGTGTGTATGTTTGTTACCACGTATCCCTATAACTACTAAACTGATTTTGATAAAATTTGGAATGAAGATAGTTAGGTTCTGGGATTACACATAGGCTACTTTTTACCCCGGAAAAATGGTTTCCGTGGGATAAAAAATAGTAGCCCACTCGGGCGAAGCCGCGGGCGTTCGCTAGTATTAAATAAAATCTGGATCTTAGCTACAGCGGTATTCTCTGAATTAGTTAAGAATCACAATGTTCCTTACATTATGAGTATAAAGGATTGAAGGTATTAAACAACATAAATCGTAAGTAAATAAATAAATAATGCTAGACATTACACACAGCATCATAATAGCCCAAAGTAAGCAGTTTTTGTTATGAACCACATGACTAATATACCTACTACTTACATACTTTTTTTTGTAAATACAAAAGTACTTATACATAGAAAACATCCAGACCCGAGACAAATACATAGTTGTAGATCATACAAACATTTGTCCCGTGGCAGGGATCGAACCCGTAAACTCGCGTCTCGGGCCTTCACCCACTGCGCAAAAGAAGTCGTCAACAGGGTAGGTACAATTCGATAGTTCCTTACAAACGAAGAGGTACAAGAAAATAGATTTCGCCAGCATTTTGCGGAGGAAATGTGTGTTTCCCATGATTTATTTCACGAAAGGAGGTGGCCGTGTGAAGCGGCTGCCCGGTGGCGATAAGCCGAAACCATTCTGTACACAACGCTAACTTGTACACTATGACGCTTGATGTGGCATGCCGCATGCACATTTTATACAAAATCAAATGACATTGAATAAGACACAAAATTATAACCACGTATCCAAACCCTACAATAAGTGTCCTGCCCTACATACTCGTACAACAAGTATAATTACAATGTAACTGTTTTTAAAATTTTACCTAAGGTTTTGTTGGATTTATTTTCAAAGTCACCATTATAGAAACAGAAATAAAGTTCTTTTTTCATTTTATTATGCAGTCAGTCCAGCACTTGTGAAAACCACTGCCCATAGGTGCGTTCTCTCACTCACTCGGTGGTTGCCGGCGGTTTCGGCGTAAGATCGTACAGTATGCGAGATATGCCCGGGATGTTCATCATTTCCGTACGCATTTTGTCGACAACCTGCAAAACAAGAAAAAATAGTTTGTGCCAAAAATAGTTCATTTAATACTTAGTTCATAGCTCCACAACACTCGAAAAAATATCTGAATGTTGCTATTTTTCTTTTTGATTCGACGTAACTATCGATCCCCAAATGAAATATTTAAAAAAAATATAATACCATTAAGGAAGAAATTCGGCATAACTATTAATCAACAAGAAACCATCGAAAAAAGTCAAAAGAAAAGATTCAATTACTTATATTTTTTAATTTGCCTATTAAAATTAAATAATAATTATTAGGTATTTTACAAAACCACACAAAAGCGCAAACATCGAGTCACGTAGATACGTCGTAGCAGCGATAGCTACGACGTAGAACTGCAGCTACGTACGATGCACGTAGCCGGGTTACTGAAATGATCAATTTCAACTTCGATCTTAGTACGTTGACCTTGCATTGAGTAAACTTTGTTGTCAATTATTACAACAATGGATCTTTTAGTGTAACGTGTTTTTTGTTTTAATGGTTATGATCGGTATGCAAACAAAGCCTCTTTCTTTGCAGTAAGACGATAAAGCTAAACACATTACCCTTCCTTTGCTTTGCGCAGTCGGGTAAAAATAGGTATCAAATACATTTTAAAAACCTTTCCCTGTCATTCCAAAAATTTGCACAAAAAACAAATTACAAATCAGCGGTATACAGCATCATGGTCAAGAGCCTCAAGAAAGAAAATAAACAAGCTGCTCACAACCTTATATGCTCCCAATATAATCTGAGCGGGATAACATCGGCTCATGCGAATCTTTGCTGCTCTAATAAACAGCGAGCGTCTTATATCGAACGTAATAGTCAAAAAGTCGGGTCTCACCACTATCATTTTTTCAAAGACAAAACTTAGATTTGAAAATGGAAAATCTTTCGTCGTTATATCGATTAGAGTATCGATTAGCTCCTAATACCGATATCCTGACAAATATGTTTTCCGTGGCCAAGTTGATATGGATTCCGTGGCCAAGTTGGTAAAGGCACACCGGCTTAAGGAGGATCGCTTGCGGGTTCGAATCCCGTCGGAATTGAAAATTTTGATAAGATTTTCTATTTTCAAATGAAATAATACCTAAGTGTGGTTTATCACTATAAAATATTAAAAATTACAAAACTTAGAGTAGAAATTTAATGAGCTAGGTAGCTAGAAGAGATAAATGAACAAAATAAGCGCAGTGAACAATATGAACGAAATTAATGAAAGAAACAAACAAACCGAAGAAAAAAAACGAAAATAAACTTTTTAAAATTTTTTAAACTTATCCGTACCCATATTATAAATGTGAAAGTGTGTTTATTTGTCCTGCTTTCACGTCACAACAGAGCGACGAATTGACGTGATTTTTTGTATGGAGATAGTTGGAGGGCTGGAGAGTAATATAAACTACTTTTTATCCGGGTACCACGCGAGCGAAGCCACGAGCAGCAGCTAGCTTACTATATGAAAAGAACGAAACCAACGAAACGAACGTGATTTTTTAACTACTTATAGGATACCGTTAAATTACGATCGTGCTTTTAAAGAAAGAGGCTTTATTACTGGGATATGTTCGCGTAAGATGAAAGTATCGTTTTTACTGCCTATAAAACGGCAGCGTGGAATGAAACAGGATTTCAATAACGTGTTGTTGTGCTTGATTTTATATTTAATTTTAGTTGCAGTCTCACTTTGGGGACTAAAATGCTGCTGGAATAAGTGAATTAAGCGGAATTTCGCACTGTTTTTGCTGGTACAATTGTTCTAAACACACGATAATGTGAGCGAAAACCTTGTCCAACAAGTGGCTAAACTAAAAATTAAAAAAAAACCGACTTCAATGTTATAAGCTGAGCAATTTACTCGAGGTGCATTTCTGTTCATAACTCCGAAGATCCTCGACAGATCCTCACCAAATTTTTGTAGCACCAATCGGAATTAAAATTATACCCTTTCAAACAATAAAGATTTTTACAAATCGGTCCAGGCGTCTTTGAGTAATCAGTGAACATACTAAAATAAGCACAAAAAAAAAGATTTTGACGAATTGAGAATTTCTTTCTTTTTTTGAAGTAGGTTAAAAATGTTACGGTGAAAATCAGCGCTATGTTTCTAGACACAGAAAAAGTTCTGTGTTTTTAGACGATATTTTTTAGAATAAATTCTTGTTCGACTATAAACCTGTCACGCCATTTCACGAAAAGCTACAGAAGAAAAGTTACATTACGTGTCAAAACCATAAGGGAATAGAAATAGAACATAGCCCCGACACAATGTCGGCCCAGATTGGTACTTAATCGTAATTGACACCTACCGAAATGGCTATTAGATATTACGCATTGAACCCACGATAAAGTCAAGGAAAATAGGACCTGACAGAGATTACTGGGGACTACATCTCAAGGTTAATTTGTTGGTATAATGTGTATCTGAAGCGAAAGACATAATCACGACATTATTGAAGGCGTTTTGGAGAGCCGTGTTGGTCGAGGGGATTAGTACCTTGACTGTCGATCTAAAGGTCCTGGGTACGAATCCTGACCGAGCATCAATTATTTTCGTTTCGAAAAATTTATATGCGCATTAATACGAGCTGTTACTGCTGAAGGAAAACATCATGAGGAAACCCGCGGCTTAATCAGCCCCACACGTATTGACCATGTCTTTCCTTTGGATATGGCCGGTTAAGCTGAGAGGATGGTTTAGGTACTGGACAAGCCTACTCCATCTCAAACAATGTCCCAGGCACTACAGTGTCCTTTTAAGTGTAGGCAAAGCTTGCCTCCTGATACTGTATAAGTCATCTGTAGTAAAGATATAGAGGCCTATGTTTCTTGGCGGCTTTTCCTTTACCGTTTAGAGCTTGTGTAAAAATGCATAATAAAATAATGCGCATACTTTTTGAAACGAAAAATCCATTATCATTTGCTTTCGAAATAAAAACCAAAACTTTTAAAATCCTGAAATAATAATGTAGACCTTCCAATTTCATTTTCAAAGAACTCAAGTCTGACTTTGATCCACCTAGTAGAGTACCCTTAGCACTATATTCTGAAGAAATCAATAATTCCATCAAGACAATGAAATCAATGTACAAGGAATTAACGTTTCGAAACCGTTTTTACAAGGAACGAAACTGGTGCTCATGTCAAGGAAAAATGTAATTACGGAAATAAAATATTCATAAACGTAACGTACCTAAACGTGAACCAACATTCGCAATTTCAAAATTCATTCTTGCAATCGAAAGTTGTAGCTCTAAGTTTACCAACAAATTGGGCGGTTATAAATAATAACCACTGATTAAAATTAACCAAGTGCAAGTGAAGCGCTCGTGGCATAGCTTGCTTAGACGTTCTTGATTGATAGTCGAAGTTAGGCAGCGTTGTGCGCGGTCACAATTTGGATGGGTGACCGAAAGTGGCATTACGAGCTGAACGCTTCCGTGCCTCGGAGGGCACGTTAATTTGTCGGTCCTGGCTTTTAAGTTCTTAAGCCATGACGGAGGCCTTTAGGTGGCCTAAAAACTCCGTCACTAGAGTTGGCAAGTAGCCAACTCACTCATACGAACTTAATTTTTACCAAGTGCAAGATAAAGATGAATTGTTAAATTTCAGGGAGACCTTTTTCTAGAAGCGAGAGTAGATAAATAAATAATGCTGAACATTTCATACAGCATTATGTAGCCCCAAACTAAGCAGAGCTTTTGTTATGGGAACCACATGATTGACATGAACTTATGGCTAAATAACCAAACCCGAGACAAATATTTGCAGATCATACTAACATTTGTATTTTCATATTCATATTATACTCATATTTATGTATTGTTTCAAATTGGTAGGTACAGTAGGTATTAGGCTAAGGGTTTGAACGCAACAAGAGCCCCGTTGGGGCACTACAATATTAGGTAGGTAGGTATTTTAATGTCCGTTTAATGTATTGGTGAACTTTGGCTTTAAGAAGTCGATGTAGAAGTTGGCAACTACTTTGGTAATTGCGCCCAAAGTTGGAAAATGAAAATGCCCTGAGGCCCGTTAGTTGAAATGACGGATTTAATATTTAAGAAAATGAAAAGCAATGTCAAATTCGCTTAGTAAAGTAACTTCTAAAAGAACTTGAAATATTCCAGTTGTCAATTTAATGTCCTCCATGTAATTAGATTGGTGTGTCTCATAATGAAAAAGGTTAGGGCAATGTTTAGAGAAAAACATGTATAAATCTGAGTTTTACTATAACTATAAGTAGTGGTTTAGTAGCCACTGAAAAGTTCTACTATGCAACTCCTGGCTTCATCGTCAGATCAGCTCCATAAAACCTTATCAAATTATCATATCAAATCATTATATTAAATTATTTTCATTTTCAGTTCGATTATAGAGTTATAATCACACTAATATTATAAATGCGAACGTTTGGATGTTTAGGTGGATAATTTAAACGAACTAACGGGACTTTATCGCGTTAAATTATGTCTATAGATCGCGAATGTTTAAAATGTGTTTAGGTGGATGTTTGAATGGATGTATGTTTGTTCCTCTATGACAACCACTGAAGCGATTTAGCTAAAATATAAAATAGATAACCGAGAATAGAACATAGGCTACTTTTTATCCGGGTACCACGCGAGCCAAGCCGCGGGCGGAAGCTAGTTCCTAATAAAAGAATATAATAAATACGTGCTTCAGACCTCGTGATGGTACTGTACTCTTCTTTTTAATTTATTCATTAGACTTCGTTAGAATTGCTTTTGCTCAGAGACAAGTTAAAAAGATTTAGAGGACATGACATGGGTATTAAAAGTAATTATTTTTTTCAAATATGTTATTCTACCTGGTTTTCATAACAGTTGAAACCAGGGGCCAGGATAGTAAATAAGCGGTAAAAACCGGTACCTATATTTGGAGAATACTTCAGGAAGTGGCACTCGGATTTTTTTGTGTCGGCGTGCTCGGTGCGGTCCAAACGGTAGTGGAATACAGTTGGTATTTCAGTGCGGATAAAATTCGAAACACTTGAAACTAAAAATTTGGTAGTTTGTACAAATACGGCGTACTTTAAATTTTCTACCGGATGGTACTGTTACTGCCTCTTCAATATTATTTCGAGCATGAACAGCGCCGCTTTCTATCCACAAACACGTGACCTCTCTGACCTTATGTGTTGTTCAGTACATGGCCGCATTTCAAGAACTTTCTTCAATGGCTTATTCAATATAAACTAAGTAAGTTCGTATGAGCAAGTGGCCAACTCTGGTGACGGAGTTTTTATTCCGCCTATAGGCCTCCATCATGGCTTAACGACTCAAAAGCCGGGACCGATAATTTAACGTGTCCTCCGAAGCACGGAAGCGCTGAGCTCGTAATGCCACTTGTGCCACACCCATCCTAATTGTGACCGCGCACAACGCTGCTTAACTTCAACGATCAATCAAAAACGTTTAAGCAATGCCTGCTAAAAGCTAGGCCACAAGCGCATACAATAAATAATTTCATTCATTTCAAAGTATATTTTGCTGTATTATTGACCTACAGCCCTTATTAAGGAAAAAGTCAAAAAACATAATAAAAAGCATGTCCAAAAATAATTCACCGTGAAGTGCCAGATAATTGCTTATTCAATAATTCCTAGAATTAATAATTCTGCCCTCAAAACAAACAACTTGAAGGCTTAAGCCCTTGACACAAGAGCCCAATTACAAAATTCAGAGTGTATTTATGGGGGATCACACAAAGTTATGTTTCGGAGAATGACGTGCGACGCAAAAGCCCAAAGCTTATTAAAAGCTGTCGCAAAAAGCTACTTGCACTCCCTTATGGCTTTGCCTGACACGCTGATATAATTAAAGCTTCAGCCACATAGGCCTGCTGGGAATGAAGCACTGCCTTATTGAGATTTTATAAAACTGTCATGAAAAATGTGAAAGTTTACTGAGATATATTTATGACAATTACTCGAGCCACTGTAATAATGTTTTATCGTATATCCTATTCTATTAAACGAGCAATATTTCATTAGAAATGATTTATTTGTATTGAGCAATATTTGTTTGTTTGTAGGTATTCACGTTCTTGAAAACGGCTATAACGATTTCGATGAAATTTGCGGTACGGGGTGTTACGGGGGCGAAAAATCGATCTAGCTAGGTCTTATATCTGGGAAAATTCATTTTCTCGGTATTTTCCAGTAAAAAGATTTTCCCGAGCGATATGGTTTGTAATTTCGCTGTCATTGCTGTCGTCAGTACATCCGATTGGTTTGAGTTTTTGAATTGTTAGCAATCTAATTCTAATGGGTTTGATTGTATAGTATGGGATTGCAACGCTGAAGGCTTCGGGTTCGAGCCCCAGCTGAATTTTTTTGTTTTCTTTTTATCACTTTTTTTTAAATTTTTTATAATTATGTCTCTTTTCTGTATAAATATGTATATTTTCTGGCAAAATTCGTTTTCTCTATTTTCACCCGAGCGGAGCTTAGTCGCACAGATATCAATAATATTTTATAATTATGGTAAGTATACGTTATTAATAGGGATTTATCTGCTACTGATATACAATTTTATTAAATTTGTGCACCGACAGATAGTTTCCGGGGAAAACATAGCTTAATATATTTCTATATTCTCTATTATGATAGTGCTTGATAAACATTATTATAAACAGCTTTCAATGATAAGATAAGATAACGTTTATTATTCCAAAAAGTGTGTCTACATGCTTCACAATTTAAAGTTTACACTTAAATTTTATACAGAATAGACTCACAACTTCACAAGTAGTTATAGATCTTTACCCTCCGCGCTAGTTACAAACTGTGTTGCGGCAGGGTAATGTTTCCACAGCACCTACATTTTTACAAAGTTTCGCATACTGAGCAGACGATCAGTAAACTATTAAAAATTGTTAACAACTATTAACAAAAACATAAAAGAAAAATGAGTATGAGTAAATGAATTTAAGAAGCGGATCATGTTTTTTGTAAATAATATGACATGACAGTCATTATCATCAACAGTAGTAGGTATATAGAAGCCCACAACTAAACATTTTCTTTATTAGTAGGCCGATTCCCGTTTTGTTTTATAATCTACTAATGACCAATGAGGTTAAGTTACTCTATTGTGATCACGTTTTCAAACAAATTTCCAATGAGGTTTTGCAAATTTTCATTTTGGAGAACGAAACAAAACGCAGCGGCAATGATACAAGAATGGTTGACGTTGAAAAATAGAGAAATTGGAGGCCAGACTACTTTGATTTATTGCTTCATCCACCAAGCTACTATCTGTGACTGTACAATGTTATTATACAATCAGGTAACACACTTCATAGCCAACGAGATTCAAAACCAGTAATTTCTAGTCTGCATCTGGATTGAGGGCCCAATTTCCAAATCTTTATCGATGCAAAAATTAAATTATTATTTTATTTATTGATTACAAAATTAGCAAAAGATAGAAACTACGAGTATCATGGTTATGAACATTATAATCACTACCTATGGTATATTTGCAATAATTTTTGGATTTTTGATGGCTACATGAGTAGAGGTAGACCAAAGAAAAGATGGATGTATTCTGTGAAAGTTGACATGAGTTAGAAATGGGTGAATGCTGAGATGACGGCTGATAGAGGGAAATGGAAGAAGAATACATGTTGTGCCGACCCCACGTAAGTGGGCAGGAAGATGATGATTTTTGGATTTTTGAGTTTCCCGATACTTCGTCACAGATATGCATCATGATAACGAAAGATTTTTAGCGAAAGAGTTCTAAAATATGGTGATACATTACCTTATACAAAAGTGAAACAAAATTACCTCCGTATAAAACAGACAAATGAGTAGCCTAGGTCGGCATTCGAAAGTTTGTTACTGCTAGCAATTAAAATTTGTAGGGGACTCGGAGTTGAAATTATGCATAGAGTGAGAGCCCTAGCCGCTGGCTCGCCTATTAATATTAATGAACTGTGACACGGTGTTCAGGCCTGTTCCTTTTGATTGTAAATTCAGTTTGTTTATGGACTTGTTGCATTCTGAAGATGTAATCTTTGAGAGCATTATTCGTTCCTGTATCTTTCTATTCTCTCTCTCTCTCTTCTTCTTTTTATTCTTGATAGATCGTTGAAATTATGGGGCGTTTCGGGCCGTACCATAAAATCTTAGAGCAATGTTAAAACAAGCTTGAAGCAGTCCTGCTTTAGGCTTGTTTCAACATTGCTAAAGCAGGACTGTTTCAAGATGATTAAACATTACACGAGTAACGAGTAGAACTAGAAGCTATAAACGAGTTATCGAGCAGTGAGAAACGAGAGTGTAGTTTCGATAGTTCTGTGGCTGGGCTATAAGTGAGTTGCGAATGCGGCGGGCGATTACTCGCGCTACTCGCTCGTGGCGACAGAAATGACCGCAACGTGGCCTCTCGGCAAGTTCAGCTAGCATCGCTGAGCGAGTATTATCTTTGAAAGAGAGTCCTCGCCGGCAGTGTGAACAGTCAGCGATCAACTATTGATACATGCATCTCTTTTGTTTATACGGAATGTCGGAATGTATATCTATTGTACGTTTCTTAAGCGAGAAAATAGTCGATAGTTAGTCGTTTTCTCGCGGTCAGCGGTCGGATAGTTACCTTACTCTGACGTTTTTCATTTTGACTTCCAGTAGGTATGCCAATATCTATCTCAATATCCTCTTATCTTACGAATAAGCGTCATCTTGTTGTTCATAAATATCACGTTTTAATCTGCACACAGAACAAAGCGAAGCGTTTGGAGCACAATAAAGAAAGCTTAATGTGACGTTTCAGTTTTCTTGTCACGTTTTTCCGTCGTTTAAACGTCCCTCCAGCAAATGGCCCGGAACATAACTACATCGACACGGCCGTGTTCCTAATACGAGAAATAAAAATAGACATCTAAGTCATACATATAAACGTGTTTTTGTTCGATTGGCACTGGTGCTTTTCTATTTGCAGGAGGTTGCGTGTTCGATCCCCGCCGCGGGACAAATTTTAATATGATCTGCAAGTATCTGTCTCGGGTCTGGGTGTTTTCTATGTATAAATAATCAGAACGTATTTACAAAAAAAAGTACATAAGTAGTAGGTATATGAGTCATGTGGTTTCCATAACACAAGCTCTGCTTATTTAGGGGCTACATGATGCTGTGTGAAATGTCCTGCATTATTGATTTAGATTTCATATGAGCCACCGAAAAGAAGCCAGTATTTTGCCTGACTTAAATGGGGGCTTGCTTAGATTTAAGTTCCCTGAAAAGAAAAAGCTAAGCTCTTGGAGTCTACATAGGCTGATTCTTTACGCTACTTGCGAAGGAATAAGAATAGACAGAGATCATAAGAAGTTACTAAGTTACCTTAAAGCTATTTCTGAATAAAATATAGAGATGAATGCGTTGAAGCAAACAAACAAACTCTTCCGCTCCATTATATTAGTATAGATGTGGGCATTATGTGAATGAGAAAATCTATGAATAAATAAATATTGTTAGCCAAAACTGTCCCGTTATAAAACAAGGTCTCATGTCCGAGCACTAAAAATATCATTGTCACCCTAATTTATAATTTAATTTTCTCAGTTATAATTTAAATAATGTTTATATCAAAAAGACACATTCTAAGTTATCATTTTCTTCATAAATAAGCTACAGAACTTCGCAGACACTTTTCAATTTTCTCATCTAATTTAAATAATTCCAAATCACATTCACATTTAGAAATAAAGTTTTCCCTTTGCAAATAGATTATATTCTAAGTAATAACAACTTTCAAAGTTAATTTAAACAAGTACACTCAGCTTATGCTGCTCTGCTTTCTGCGCTGTGGGTTCGATCCCTACACAAAACAAACATCTGTAATCACCATCATAATTTACTTAAGAAGACTTAACATAATTACTAAAAGTAAGATGTTTTACAATCAAAAAAATTATCTATCTATCTATCTAATCAGCCCACATCCACCCACTGCTGAGTATAAGCCTCCTCATTTTCACGCCACTTCTCTCGGTCCTAAGCCAGTCTAATCCAATGCTTCCCCGCTACCTTCACTATATCATCAGTCCATCGGGCTGGTGGTCTGCCTGCGCTTTAGTAAACTTCATAAAAAAATATATTGTAAAACAATTTACTTTTAATTTATTTCGCAACCGTGGTCAAGTCTATAAAGATAGCACAATTTACCGCTCCCTCCTCATAAATCTAAAAACCGAAAAGTACGCCGAATACTGCTCACAATCTTTATTAATATCAGATGTGCCAGAAAGACAAAATCGAGGACCTACTTAACAGAAAGCTCTAATGCAAAATTGGATTTCACGGTCCATTAATTTTCAATTTGCGTGATTGCAATTTTGGAGGTTCGCGAGACGTCTGGAGACAGAATGTAAGAAAAAGGCTTTCGCTTGAGATTGGAAAGAATACATTACGATCCCGGGTTCCGGAATGCTGTGAAGATTGCTCATGGATGGCGGATTGCTCGTCCGAACGATGTATTGTTATGATTATTTCTGAAAATGATAGCACTTTAATATATAATAGATTGACGTGAAGATTTGCTGTAGATTCGGATAACTTTACTATCTTTACTCACAACGACTAAAAAAGCAAAAGATACAAAATAATTTTCTAAAACTCATCATAATCATCATCATCCGCTCCGATTATTCATCCAAGTCCGGCCCGCAACTGAAACTTATGCAGTAATTAAATGATAAAACTTGGTAATATTTCTCTAAGTATTTTACTTACCAAGGTTTCTTTTAATAAGCTATATTAAAATTCATTTACAGGCTATTTTAAAATCTGCCCTCTCATTATGTATTAAACAAACAATCAAAAAACGTTATCAATCACAAACATGCAAGCATTATATGTTTACATACACGACAATCCATCTACCTACTAAGTATTGAATTTGAACCATCTAAAATTCTAAACCATCTAAAATTCCAAATGAAAGATACTTTTCACGGACCATCAAAACAAATTGGACGTGACTTTTGGCCTTTTTCCGTTACGCCACTCCACAATAAAACACGTAGTTTTAATGTCTGCCATGTCTGCTAGCCTTAAAATGAATGGTTTTGGATTTTTTTATCACGAATATTGGACATTGAGCCAGACAAATGGTGCATGTTTCTCGAATAATGCAGCCAAATGAAATACATTCTCACATTCTAAAAAATGAATAAAAACGAAGTGACACACGAAACCCCGTGACTACAGAAACGAATTTAGAAATGAGAGTTTTTTGCAACCAACTTTTTATAAGCAGCAATAGATGACGTTGCTCTTAAATACTTCGGAGAGAACTGCCAAAATGCTTTTATCGATCGAGCGAGCGAAGCGAGCGAAGATCTTAGTGGTAAGTTGGGCGATTTTGCTTTGTATGTTTGTATGTTTGTATGTTTGTATGTTTCACGAATTGTTGTTCGAGCATAACTGTCGAACCGTTCATCCAATCTGCATGAAACTTGGTAGGTCAATAGGTTGTGGTAAGGAAATTTACGGTGAAGCATATGAGCTTAATCGATGAAGGGGTTGTGAAGATATTGGGTTCCCAAGGGGGTAAAAAATTATGAAAGTTACACAAATATATTGAGTGGGGTGTCATACGAAAGGGCTTATTTTGTACATTCCAAAATGGTTTTTATTTTTAATCTAGGATGTATAGTTTTTGAAATACGACCAAAGACCAAAAACTACGAAACCAGAGCTGCAAGAGCTCCCGTTTCATAGAGTTTCGATGTCTTCGTAGCTCATTGACTGGTCGGTCTTAAAAAGAGAGTGGCATCGTTGCGGTTTGGTTTGCAATGATTTTAGATGCTACTTGATTTATTTTCATGATAAAAAAATTTTTGATAAAAAATGAAAATAATTCGGGTAAAAAAAGTTAAGTAAACAAATATATTGAGTGCGGTGTCAAATGAAAGGTCTTTATTTGTACATTCTAAAATAGTTATTATTTTTATTCTAGGACGTATACTTTTAAAAATACGACGAGAATTCATAAATATGAAATAAATGAAAAATTAGACACGACATTATGTATTGCATGCATGCTAGTATTTTTTACCATGAAGAGCTAGCGCAATAGGCATACCCGGCAGTAGTAGCACTTGAAATTATAGGGGTAGTCAGAAGAAAGTCCAAATGTTGGCCATCTACGGTGCGCGAGATCTCAGTTCGGGGCGAACTACTAGTATAGATTATTTTTTAATAATTTTACTAGAGTAGTTGTCATGCAATTTAACTGCAGAAAACTAAACACTAACATATCATTTTACCAATTTATCATCGAAAGCTCAAAACTATGTAAGTCACGCCAAACACGCATAAAATTAAAAGTTAGTAGAAGTGGTGCCTACTATTTCTACTTATTTTCTGCTCTGTGGATCTCTGTTTAAACTAGCAAGGACCATTTAAACATCCTTACTTCCTACAGACAGGCCATTAACAGAGAAACATTCTCTTTCATTAACAAAGCGCGAAATAATCGATTAGGCCAGTACCCGCCGTCTTTCCGATCAGTTGTCGATTCCAATTACCGTCCGACAAATTCCCGCTCCGAAAACGATTCAAATGCTAATACTTGATTATTCCATAAAGCTTTAGTTTTCTAAAAAACGGGGTCTGTGAAATGTACGATATAACCGTCCTATTTATAATTAAGCTGCTTAACCGCGCCGCGCGCCTGTAATTTGGGTTTATTTTGCAATAGTTGATTTGTTAAAATATCGATCTTAAACGTCTCTACGAATTGAGAACCTCCTCTTCCTTTGAAGTCGGTTAAAAAGGGATTTTACTACTTCTAATTTATTTTTCTGTTGTATGGTAGGTATACATATAAATCTACAAACAAAATGACACACATCGCTTAGAAAGATAGTGCGAATGATTCTGTAGTCATGCCTTTCCAATACAATCACTGTCTCATACACCACTTCTCAATTTCAAACACAGTATCAGCCGATAGATAAATCACTGAGCAAAATTATGTAAAATCAGCAAAGTTGTATCAAATAGCCATAATACCCGTGAGAAGGAGATGACTTGCACTCGCCCCAAAAGAAAAATTAAGCTCATTGAATTCTCCGATCTATTTCATGTTACGTCATTGAGAAGCACTCAAAGATCGAAAACACCTTTTATAATTCATGCCTGAAAAACATTGAGTGGGGTTTTTTTCAGATTCTTTCAGAGAAATCATGCGAAGAAAGATTTGTTAAAGTTGCTCACGGGCAATTTAATATTGCTCTATTCAGCTCATGCCTCTATGCTTTTCATATTACAAATTGTTTCAAAATCTGCAGGGTTTTACTCAAAATGTAATTTAAGATTTTATTTGTCAATAACTCTAAAGGCAATGAGACTTGGTGTCCTAAAGTAAACCATCATTAGTCTTTTTAAACTTTCGCAATTACTATTCGAAGTAATTCGAGTTGCTGTCTTTAAAGTAAAGTGCTCAGATTCCATTATTTTCAGTACTACACTTATTTAGCAATAATTGGCTATAGTTGCCCGTGTGCAAACCACTCTGTCTGCTTGCAAATAGCATTATATTCACTGTTCAGTGGTGGCTGTCGGATGTCGCAAATAAGCGTCACTTAAGCCTACAGTTCCTCGGGAAATAGTCTTCGTGTCCGTAATATTGCAAATGTCTTGTTCCTTCTTAATAATAGGTAGAAGTCACTACTTTTTCCGGTACTGTAGTTTTAAACTTTTCTGTACTTATAACAAAGCTTTATATTTTGTTGAAAAGTTGAAAACATTGACTTTAATATTTACATTAGTTAGAATTGCAAATAGAATGCTTCTTCTAGATTCTAGTTTCTAGATTAGTACGTAACAGATGTTGTGTACTGATCATGATGACTCATCGTGCATGCAATGCTGAAGGCTGTGGCATAGTCAGTATTGACCGTGTCTTTCCTGCGGGTGAAGTCAATTAGACACGTTACGTGGCCCCATAGATGATCAACGCCAAAGTTCTATTGCAGCCTCGATACAAGTTTAGTGGTGGTTAATTTAGTGTTCAATAACTAAGTAATGTAGTGCTTTTGGCCTAAGGTATTTTTTACTAAACTACTTAAAAATTTTCTTTCTTACTAAGTAAGCCAAAAGTATTACAGAAGCTGGAGAAGCTTCTGACCTCAAACTAATAATAATTGTTCCATTCAATACAAATATCTTAAAAAAGGTTTCAAAAGCTTAGCTAATTTTAAAAAAACTTTGAAACAATTTTAACCTGAAGTAGAATTTGGATACTTTTAGTGTCGGTAATGAGTAAGCGAAAACGAAGGCAGAAGCTAGTGGGTGCATATTGGGGCATATAGGTATGTGGTTTGTTGTAAGCAAAAGTACGGCCGCCGTTTTTTATGAAACCAGCCTAAGAACGGTTGAATCGTGCGAAAGGACAGATATAGTCAAAGGAATGTAATTCAATTCATAATTCGGCAATATTACGACAATTCGCATAGTATTTTGGTCTTATGCATAAAAACATAATGCGCCGACCATGTTGTTTTAAAACCGTAATAGTAGATTGTTGCACGAGGGTTGAAAGTAACCTATTGAGGCACGAGATGGTTTGGCGCCTGAGCGTAGCGAGGGCGTTAGTAGTTCGAGTGCCTTAATAGGTCTTTTACCCGAGATAAACACTCTGCTTTTCATTTTGAATATGGGAAAGTAACTAAAATCCTGATTAGCTCATTTTATAAAAATCTCTGCTCTCGACCGACAAAATAGCTAAAAATAGAAGCCTTTTTTGTTTTTTTTTCTGTGGCAAACTACCAGCAAGGTTTTTTTTTTCACTGAAGATGGTAAATATTTCAAACTCAAAATCTTGTATAAATAATAATAATTTAGTGAAAAGTAAATTAATAACAATGGTCATCTAATAAAATTGTTGAAAATATTTTTTTACAGCAATTCTCAATCAAAAGGTAAATAGAAATGTCAAATATTGCTTTGCCTGTGTAAAAAGTTTCAACATGACTCAATAGAAATGTAAAAGTAGAATGTTTTTTTTTTATTAATTTGACAGCAGGGAAAATTGCTTCCCAGGGCGGAAAAGTACTACTTTCATCCCTCTGTTCATGTAACTTCAAGCGTACTTTACATGTATGAGAAATGAAAAACTTTTTTACAGAAAAAAAAATTCATAATAAAAGAACATAACAAAGAAGGCATCATTCTTTACAAAATTGATGTTAATTATATTCGAATTCATCCCTAAATGTTTATCAATCGGTCCAATTACCACGAAGCCACGATTAAAAGCTAGTTTTTAATTTTTTGTTTCTTTTCTCGAAAGCCGCTCAAGCCTACATTATAGAGTACAAGCAGCAGTTCGTACCTAATTCCGTTAGTCCACGAGGACACTTTTTGCACGCTACGTGATGCCTTTTAATTTATATCCCACTTCTGAATCTCGCTCCAGTGTAATTTCACGGCTAGTTGTTCAGGCAAAGGCGAGGCGAGAGTTATAATATGAAGGCAGCCAAATTAGTGCACCGCAACAGAGAAACTAGATCTTGTAAAAGCGGCAGACGTTTATGAGCGTAGATTTCCTTTACCTCAAAATAGCTTGGAAAACTTTCGTGAGTTCGAAATTTAAATTTATGATTATGAATATGTATCTACACTCTACTTGACCTAGTAACCCTTGTAACTTGACCTAATGAAATACAAATTAGTGTGCAGGTAGGTAAAACCACAGAACAGAAAAAACGCTCGTCAATTCTGTGGGTTGAAATAATTGGGATTTAGAGAGATAAAGATTTTATGCAATTCCATTGGTTAATATTGGAACAACTTCGCTTCGCTCCTCTTCTCCTCGCTCCAGTGGACAGTCAGCCTTAGTTTGCCATGATAGACGACTGGACGAAAACATTAACGCATACAGTTTGGTTTCTTAACAAGTATGATTAACACAAAAATAAAACCGCACTGCACCGAGTTTTCATTTATGACGTAAAATTCTCGTAAAAATTACTTTTCTATTAAATTTTGATTAAATTTTTATAGCTTATTTCACCCCCACTGTTAAAATAAATCTCATGACACCATAATATGTTAAAATCCACTTGGAGAGCGTGCTATAGAAATGCTTGAATTCTACTAATGTCGTAATCGAAAAAACTTAAAATTACACAAATTACTTTAACTCTTATTCAGACGCAATCAGTATAAAAACTCCCGCTTCCTCATGTATAGTTAACTGGTCCAGTTGAGTTAGTCCGTGTACGAGAGAAGTATGTCACACCCCGGACACTCGACGAAATCTCTATGCAAAAGCGGCGTCTAACTACCTATTTACACAGACACTACACAATGTCATTTTTGTACACACGCAATTGTGTGCGTGAAGTAAGGTTGTCACCGTGTAAGTTATAGATTAAGTACCGTCGTCGTTCCTCCTGGTATAAGTAATTACTGTACTCTGTGGTCTCGGTATCGTTGTCGCGTCTGCGCGCGTGGCGCGTCCCGAGCTCAAAGTCAGCCCCTCGCCAGCCCAAATTCGGTCGCGCAGTGAGGAAGCCCCGCTTGGTGGGGAGAGGACAGTGGCCATTCTATACGTAGTATTATTATCTATTCTATGGTCATGTGCCGTTTGTGTGTAAACTGCCGGTAAAGGTACAGTTCAATTTGACTATCATCTTCGCTTCATTACGGTTGTGATATGACAATAACAGAGCCTTAGGAAACCTTCGTGCCCACCTGTCCGTAATCCCCAGATATCCATAATTAAAATCTAGTTAGGAAGTAGGAACGCTGAGATGGAATTTAACAATTCACATGAGAAGTTTCAACAAGAAAATACAACTAGTATAATATACGATGGCATTGTATTGCAAGCCAGAGTACAGTCACCGTCAGAACGCAAATCCTAATATTATAAGTAATTCAAGCAACATACAGAGTTACTCAGAAAATCCATGTATGATATAGGATCTTCAAAACATTGTATTAAATTTTTTTTTTCTTTGACCAATGAAAACTTGTATTCTACTGTCTGAATGCTAATAAAAATAAGCTAAAGAAAAGATAAATGGATTGCGTGAGAGAGGACATGCGTGTGAAAGGAGTGACTACTGAGATGACGAGTGATAGGACGGAATGGAAGAGGAGAACATGTTGTGCCGATCCTAGTGGGAAAAGGGCAAGGAGATGATGATGAACTTACAATTAAAAAAATAAACATGCTTCTGATGAAGAATTGGATAAGTAGTAATATCAGTCTTTGTAATATCAGTGTTAGACTAGGATTATTTCCAATACAAATAACCGATTCTAATGTCAACTGTACCCCTAAGTTTGTCTACGGCAAGACTGCAACCATTGTTTCATCTTGTCTCCGTAACTTCGTGTAAAGGCATAAGTTGTCGTATTTCATATTACCTAGACCTAGGTTTTTATATGGAAACTCTGACGGAATTACCTTGTATATTTAGGTAAGTACATTGTATAAGTATTTTGTTTTCAAAGTGTTCAAAATTAAAAATATTTTAATGGTGAACGCAGACCGCACCGCAGTCGCCGCAGTCATCGCTTTTGTTATGGTGAACGCAGACCTGGGCCGCACCGCAGTCGCCGCAGTCCCCGTATTCGATTTCTTTATATGAAGTTCTATGCAACCTAGCACACCTACCCGCGCCGCAGTCCCGCAGTACCTGAAGCAAATTTTAATTTATTTATTTATATTTATTTGAAAGTTAAATTTGACCAAATGTCACTTAACGGCGTTTTAGCTAGCGGACGGCAAAGCGGGTTACCCGAAACTCGAAAAGTAACGATAATTAAATCATTAATAAAAATTACGAAAGTAATCATGAACACTCTCTCTGTTATAATAAGGTATAATTCGCAGCACATTTCACAGACGCAAAATACCTAACTTAATTCCCACGATACCGTAAATGAAACAATATTCTAGAACATAAAACACAGAACACAGAGACAATCCATTAGACCCACTTGTATCAAGTAACAAAACGAAAGAGACATTTGTTTTATTCATCAGATAAATGCATTAAAATTTCCTTCCAATTGACATTTCATCCATCAAGTCAAAGCGAAGGCACCATGTGTTCAATTTTAACTCTGCAGTGTCGGTCTGAGAAACAAGGCATTTTACCATCGGCATCTTATAAAACAACCTTATTTTCATAACAGTAGAGTTCAAAATGCTATAGATTCCGACCATTTTAATTTTCCACCGCTTGAAATTGCAATTAAGTGCTTCCTTCACGTTTGTGTGG
This sequence comes from Camptogramma bilineatum, assembly GCA_958496255.1. Classification (NCBI taxonomy): domain Eukaryota; kingdom Metazoa; phylum Arthropoda; class Insecta; order Lepidoptera; family Geometridae; genus Camptogramma; species Camptogramma bilineatum. Next base: position 2,832,454 of record OY292463.1, on the reverse strand, counting down.
GAGGTTAGTCAAATTATTAAGACACGCTTTTTCTTTTATTTTGCGTTTGTATGAATTTTTATTAGCAATGTGAAACGTTTAAGCAATAAAAGTAATTTAGAGAGTTTTTCAGCACGTTTTATATTTTGTTTATTTAAAACAAAACTTACAGGTAACTTGGTTATTAAACGAGGCACAACAAAAAGACTTTAGACAGGCTTCAGAAGGCAATTACTCGTACTTAATATTTTTTTCTGTTAATAAAGAACAAAAGAATTATTAATTGTTTTAGGTGAACAATAATAAGGAACCATTGTTCATAATCCTGTTCATAAACCCAGATCGATGGGTAACACAAATCTGTAATCGATCGAGCGAGCGAAGCGAGCGAAGATCTTAGTGGTAAGTTGGGCGATTTTGCTTTGTATGTTTATATATGTATGTTTCACGAATTCTTATACTCGCATAACTGTCGAACCGTGCATCCGATCTGCATGAAACTTGGTAGGTCAATAGGTTGTGCTATGGAAATTTGCGGTGGAGCATTGAGCGTAATCAATGAAGGGGTTGTAATGTAAAGATAATGGGTTCCCAAGGGGGTGAAAAAAAAGTTATACAAATATATTGAGTGGGGTGTCACATGAAAAGACTCAATTTATACATTCCAAAATAGTTTTTATTTTTACTCTAGGATGTATAGTTTTTGAAATACATAAATATTAAGAAACAGTTGCAACCAGAGCTGCCAGAGCTCTCGTTTGATAGTTTCGATATCTTCGTAGTTCATTTACTGTTCGGTCCTAGAAAGAGAGTGGCATCGTTGCGGTTTTGTTAGCAATGATTTTAGTTGCTAAGTACTTGAAATTTTTTTATGATAAAAAAAGAAAATAATTGTCCGGAAACCTGACGTAGCACGTAGTCAGAAACAAGTACAAATCTAGGCTATCAACGCAACGGTGCTCGACATCTCAGTTCAGGGCGAACTACTAGTAAATTTTGATTTGATTTTGATGGTTCTGACGCATAAACGCAAAAACACCTAAACCCGAAATGTATAATGACAATTCAATGAGCCTGGATTGTACTTTGCCCAAAGAAAATAGTAGAGTTGAGAAATTGGTTTGAGCTAGTTCAAACGAAAGCCTCCGATATGGACCTTCATAGAATCGCATGATAAGGACCTGAGAGGTTGAATCTGTGAAAATTCTAATCAAAATAAATTACCGTTGGAATCGATGAAGTTTCAAGAATTCACTAGATTCAAACTTATGTAGTACAGTTAAGCTATGTGTCAGGACAGTTGAATCTTGTATCTGCTAATGTATTTTATGAAAAGGAATATTCCTAGAACAACAATCTATACGAATTCAATCATATTCAAGCTCTGTGAATTTCTCAGATAAGTTCAGCTTTGCAAAAGTTATTCCTTTTCAGAAACTCTAGGTTTTTAAGTCTATCGTATATTTGTGAATATATTCAACTGCCTCTATATGCTTCAATCATTTTTGTAGGTTTAGGTAGGTATATAAAGCTTGTCATTATGTGTAGCAGTACTCATTTTGAGCCGCATTTGTATAGAACGCCTACAATAACTTACAACTACGCCTAAAAAAGTGACTAATACGGGCTACATTGTGGTCCTATAAAGCGCACCACACACACAGCAGATAATATATCTTATGAATGACAGATCGCACCAAATAGGTGTATTTTGTAATTTATATTCGCTGGGTGTGGTCCTCCATAGAATTTGCATGGGCGCGACCCCAAAATTTATATTTCATAAGATATTGTCTGCTGTGTGTGTGATGCGCTTAAATATTAATATTTATATTGTTCCCCAATTACAATGAATTATTTAATTGAGTGTTATTCAAACATTTGAAAATGTATTAATTAATATAATTGCATGTATTAATTAATATAATTGCATCTCCTTGCTGCTTGCATTCTGCGGTGGTGCATTGTTGCGAATTCGTGGAGCGCAAAGTTCTCTGCCTAAAGCTGCTTTTACACTACAGTTTGTAATACAGTTTTTATTTGTCTGATCCGTGAAGGTGTTATTAGAAATTGAGATTTAAAAAAAAATTAAACGAAATATGAACATGTCTTTACCCCAAAGGCGCGGTAGATTATTTCTCTCAGATATATTTAGGCTTTATAAGATCCTTTAATATATTATTTAGTTATGGCTTTACTCCACCTGCCATCGCCTCGCCTCGATGGCGAGGCGAGGCCTAAAAATTACATATTGCACGCACATGGGTGCGTGCAATATGTAATTTTTAGGCTAACTAACCCGTTTTTTAAATGCTAAAATGATTTTGTTTTTAAATAATCTATACTTTCCTAGGAACAAAACTTTTGAACTACAAAAAAAAATAGCCAAATTTTTGCCTCACCCTGTATATGAGGGCAAGTATTAAGAGCACAATGTGTACACCTCTTAAACATGTCTTTCAAAACCATCAGCTCTGCATGAAGTTCATTTATTAAAAACTAGCTGCTGACCGCGGCTTCACTCGCGTGGTACCCGGATAAAAAGTAGCCTATATTATGTTACTCTCCAGCCCTCCAACTATCTCCACCCAAAAATCACGTCAATCCGTCGCTCTGTTTTGACGTGAAAGCAGGACAAATAAACAAACAAACACACTTTCACATAATGGGTACAGATATTTAATCAACAAGACCTTGGTATTACCACAGAATACTAGTACTACGTACAGAAGGGTCACTTCGCGAGTAAATTTGTTTAAATAGAGACTCTCGCTGCGAATCTATAAAGTGCAATTCAACTCGCCTATGGGCCTATTACCTATCGAGATATTTGCCTAAACATTCCCATCCTGCTCTAATGCGTAACTGGGTCACTGTCTGGCGCGGTGTGACGCGACTCGTAAGGGTTGTCGAATTTTCGCTTGCGACAACACAAATAAATTAATTTATTTTATCTGTCACAAAAACAGTACCTACTTAAGTTCTAAAATAAGTATGTAGGCCTAAATATAATTTAATCTACCGTTACCACAGAATAAATAGTAGTAAGTACCTACTACGTATTGTACGTAGGTAGGTGAAGTAGGTAGATAAACATTATTATCTCGTTCGTTTTGTAAACAATTGCATTTCAAAATATCTATACCTTCATACCTACCTAGACATCGATCAGACACACACAATCATCATCATCACACAACTAGACCGGGAGCCGTTATCCGATAATCACCCTTTTAATGTTAGGTTTGCAATCACATTTGCAATTTAATGCACGGCCAGGACTCGAACCCACGACCTTCGTCTCGAAAATTGAGGTAGGTACTAATCACTTCGACCAACATGGCTCTATGAATGTAATGTAACTTCTAAACACTTACAATTATTACATATATTATTACCTACTTAATCGATAAGTTACTTTTAGGTACATATGTAAATAAACAAAACTGTAGGTACCTACCTACCTACAGTTTTATAGGTAGGTAGTTTTGTAGGTGTATTATGTTTGTTTATTTGTAAACAGGTACCTATTCAATCAAAAAGGAATCGAATAGGTACCTATAAAATCTCGTTTTCATAATAGAAAACGAGATTTTATACTGTAGGTCCTACAGTTACAGAGTAAAAGTAAGTACCTACCTAGGTATTTATTGATGATTTATTTAAATAGGTACTTACAACAAATTATAGAAAAGCTTAGTAGGTACCTACCAACCTTTCAATATCTTCCGGAATTTTGTGGAATGTTAATGTCCATTCATTGCTTTTCCTTTTGTTTAGACACCCGTAGACACAGCAGTATCTTTTATACGGATTAGATCGTTTAGTTATCGTGCAAAAATCACAAGAAACGATGTATACGAGATCACGATAATTACGCACAATGCGTCTAGTCCGCAAGCCGAGCGAGCGGCAAGTGGCAACCTATGTCGCGCGCCGCCCGAGGCGGCGCGCGTCCGATAAATACCTAAAGTGAGAAGTGAGACAGGCCTGGTATTACATACAATTAATAAATGCTTTTTCTTTCTTTCTTTAACTAGTACTTCTGATATCACAGTATATTATATTGTTCAACTTCCGCCTCAAATATAGGCGCTATTTTGGTAAATTCGAATTTTCCGCACTTTTTTTGCACTTTTATTTAATAATTTATGGATTTAGTTAGAAAATAAACAAAAAAATATATATACACGTTTAAGGCATAATGTCAGGTCAATACATAAAAAAAATCTACCTGAAAAATATATTTCAAATAACTTGCATATTTCTTACACTATACATTTCCCAACATATTCGTATTATATCCTACTAATATTAAAAAGGCGAAAGTCCGTGTGTGTGTGTGTGTGTGTGTGTGTGAGAATGTTTGTTATCACGTATCTTCATAACTACTAAACCATTTTTTTTGAAATTTGGAATGTAGACAGTTTAGGTTCTGGAATAACACATAGGCTAATTTTTATCCCGGAAAAAGATATAGTGGAATAAAATAGTAGTCCCCGCGGGCTTAGCCGCGAGCGTTCGCTAGTATAGGATGTAATAAAATGTGTTATTTTATTACTAAACGAAAGCTTAAAAACTCTACGAACAGAAAAAAACTCGCAGTGTGAGACGCGACCGCAAGGAGTAAAGCGCCCTACTCACACACCTGCCGCAGGGGCAATCTAGGGTGTAGGAGTGGGGATGACCCTTAATTGCATCCTTAATTGTGATGTGTGTAGGCATGCAGGGGCAATTTGGCAAGTGTGTAGAGATACTCCCGATATCGCCACAACCGCCATGCACCCTAGATTGCCCCAGCGGCAGGTGTGTGAGTAGCGCCCTTAAGCGCCCTACAATTAAGGATGCAATTAAGGGTCATCCCCACTCCTACACCCTAAATTGCCCCTGCGGCAGGTGTGTGAGTAGCGCCTTTAACCTTGCTGCAACTCCCTCCTTTCCCAGATGAAGATTCTCCGGATGAATCGAAACATTGTCGGTATCTAAATCGACGGTATTTTTACGTGAATTAAATAATGTCTATGAACAGAGTTAGCAACTGGCTTATACAATACACACTGTAATATTTCACATTGTATATGGAGACTAGCTGCTACAATAGTTTGTTCGAACACTCGAAATGAACTTAATTTAATTACGCCCGATTTCATTTCTGTAGCGCAAACAGAAGCTTTAGTTTGAGCTAGCGAAACTCGTGGTTTCACTCGTGCTGGGGTTAAGTGGCTTTTGTTGAGTTTTATTTTGTTTAAGAGCAGTGTTGGCCGAGTGGGTTAGAGCTTCTCCTTTCAATCCAAAGGTCGTGGGTTCGAACCCGACCGTGCATCAATAGATTTTAGAATTTTTGTAAATAAATATAAAAGAGCTTCTATTCCCTAAGACATTAACAACATTAACTGTTAGACATTAGGTACAATTAACGTTTCATTTATTTAATTTTCACTATATTATTAAACGAGCATGATATATTATTCATATTATGGTGAAAATTAGAGAAATAAAACTTTTTTTTCTTCTCCTGTAAAATCAAGATTTTGTAGTTATTATAAATTGACACTAAACCGTCGATATGCTCCATATTCTCCTACCATTACGTGCAACATAGTACCAATTTTACATATTTAGAGTCCGTTTGGCGCAGTATGCCTCTTGCAGCTTTAATGATCTGCGGCTTGGATTCTCTCCACGTGCAGGACACACCATAAAAGTGGCCAGTGTAGGCTTGCTTCCAATTGTTTTGCTTCCACAAACTCACACCGAAAGGTTAGCGCTCTGCGGTCAACTGCAAAAGGATGTCTAGTGTGTTCCAAATTGTTTTGTGTAAATACATTTATTTATTGAAACTACTGTTTTAAATAAATACAAACAGTACAAAATTAAAAGTCCAGGTTGTGTCTGATTTAAAGGGCTGGGACAGAATATAAATTAAAATACTTCAATTTTTATTTAATAAAAACTCTCAAACAGTAAAATATATCCCGAATAAATATTTTTATAGCTGGAAGAGATTAAAATAAAAACAAAACTATCATTTTATTTTACAACTCTGTTCGAAAAGAAACAATGACCGCATTAAAGCGTTCTTAAATTTAATTGTTATACTCAAACACGAGACAAACAAGATACGCAAAAAGTGAAACATAATTATATCCTTGCTGACTAATATCCTTCACAGACCGAGGCGTTGAGGGGCTGGCCGTTGCTCGCGACGGCCAATCCAGCCCCCCTAGCCATATTACACTATCTATCGTCGCTGTAGAATAGAATACTTCAAAATGTATATGAATTGACGTTTAAAGTTGATGAGTCACGTGGTCAGAACGTTCTATTCTACAGCGACGATAGATAGTATAATATGGCTAGGGCCCCAGGCCGCTGACTGCATTTCGTTAAATGCGTGCGGAATTTAAAGTACTTAATGTACAATAACTAGTTTAGGTGAGCGATTGTACACACATACACATACACACTCACCCACGCTCACACACACACACACGCACCCACACAATGTGTCCAGGTCCACACATGCATCCTTTTTGTTTATTAAACTCTTTTTATAAATTCACGCTTTTTACAGGATCAGATATGAAGAGAAAATGTAGAGGCCTCAACAGGATTAATGTAGACATATAAAATAATTTCACTAGCTATACGAACGAACAAACATACGTTTACGAACTCAGATTACAAAAGATACAAACAATACAAATACAAACTCAAATAAAAAATACAAATACAAAAAAAATAAAAAAAAAAATTCAAATACAAACTCAGAGGCGCGAATCAGACCTTCTCGGAATGCATTCCAGGAAAGTGACGTTTTTTCGCTGAAAAAACGTCAACTTTCCGAAGAATATCGGATGCATTTTCAGAATTCCGAATCGCACTGCAGAACACGAGCGCAGATCTTTAAAAACTGGAGTTTAATCGTCAACTGCTCACGTTAAGGCTGTGTCCCCAGTAGGCAAACTGTGAGCAGCCGACTGAGTTTGCGGCGTATCGGTTTAGTACGCTCTTCCATATTTGAAATGGAGTGTCCACAGTTTGCTAGTTTGTCGCGTAACGCTGCAAACTGCGTACAGTGAGCGCAAACTAGCAAACTGTGGACACTCCATTTCAAATATGGAAGAGCGTACTAAACCGATACGCCGCAAACTCAGTCGGCCGCTCACAGCCTACTGGGGACACAGCCTAAAACAAAAAAAACATTATTTTTTGCAACGGCGTCGATGGTAAAATATTCAAATATTCTGACAGAGCACTTGAGCCTCCAGCCTCGACCGCCGACATTTCAAAATGGAAATAGAGTTATTCGAGCCTACAAGGAAATCGTTTCCGATAGGTTGACGCGGAATTTGACGCATGTGTTTTTGTAAGAACCTTATTTCCGTGGTGATTCAGCTTAATTTACAGAAGAAAACTTAACCCAATGTTTTGAAGAACAACTTGTACTTTGTGCGTTGATGTCTATTGGTTGCAGGAAAAAAAGTTTCTGAGACACTGTCATAATCAAAAAATTTGAAAAATAAAGGAATAGGCACAGTATACATTCACTTTTTCTTTCATTTTCTCTTCTCTTTTTATGAAATTAAAGGTAATTCGAATGTCTAAAAGGATCAGAGTCAGATGTACATAAATAAAATACATCTAAATACTTAATTTACACCGCCTTTTAGCCTTCCTATAAATCCATCCTTAGGTGGAAGAAATCGCTCATAGCGATAAGACCGCCCATTGTACTTCGCTCCATATGATCTGTGTGTCTGTAATTTGTTTTAATATTCAAGTGGTGTACAATAAAGAGTTAATTTATCTTTCCATCTATCTTAAATAAGCTTTACATTGATGTCAAAAATACATACATACATACATACATAAAATCACGCCTCTTTCCTACAAGGGTAGGCAGAGACCACGGATTTCCACTTGCTACGATCCTGACACACCTCTTTCGCCTCATTCACTCTCATCACATTTTTCATACAAGCTCGCCGGTTTAGGGTACTTTTGACCTGGCCTTTCTGCAAAACATCACCAATCTGATCCAGGTATGTTCGCCAGGTATGTCAAAAATACAATTCTCAAGTAAAGAGTAAACCCCACTGGAGTTGTCGTAGTTAATATTTGAGATAGTATATTGTGTAGTGATATGCCTTTGCATCATAAACGAGCATGCTCACTTTAACATGCCAGCTTTCTGCGCAAAGCTGCCTATTTCGCAGTCACAAAACTCTCAGAAACCGAACCACTTCACATTCATAAGTGCAGCAGCCAAAGTAGTACCTACTTGTAATATTTCATACCTAGTTTATATAAAATATGGAGATAGACCGGGGCCCGCTCCAAATATACAAAACTGGAAGGCACTGTAGGTAACTAAACGAGTTTGTAACGACTTACTTGAGGTGCATGCATCTAGCAATTTGAATTTCATATTTTGGTAGAGACAGTAATTTAAATATAGTTTGCTTGAAGGATTATCTTTAAAAGTGGTCTGGAAACTGGAAACTTGGACGAGATTTTGTTTGCTAGGAAAGCGTCATTTTTAGTTTTAAAACATCAATAAATCATGGATTTAGTTTGATGTTTCTCGGTGCTTGGAACATATCATTAGGGATGTCAGCAATGTTTTTTTTATGATTTTATTGAGGACTAGCAACGCTCTCGCGGCTTTGCCCTCGTAGTGATGGTATATGGTGATGATGATGATGATGAAAAGTAGTCTATAACCTTCCTCAAAGATTTCAGCTATGAAATACAGAAAGATTTTTTCAAATCCGACTGGTAGTTCCTGAGACTAGCGCGTTCAAACAAACAAACTCTTCCGCTTTGTTATATTAGTATAGATATTGATGTGAATGTAATCAAGATATTCAGCTGGTTAAAATAATCATCATCATTATTTCAGCCTCTTTTAAGTAACTGATGTTTGACTTTCTCTTCATTACGCCATGGAACCATATCTTGGGGATTCAGTCGTGATCCAGTTCTAACCATTTCGTTGGTCTTTTGCGAATCTAATCCAGTGGTTTCTGGTAATGGGAACAACATCAACCAACAGGACTTGTGATCTACCTCTTGATTGAACATCTCGTGGTCACCATTATGTTGCCATCATCGTCCATATCTACCAGCATACCTTGTAGCAAGCGCAAGCGCAAGCTGTGGTAGTTGTCCGCCCACAGCTTGCGATGCGGTGATACGGTGACGCTACAGAGTCGATGAAGTGAGCGTTGGTCCATACAATTCCATATAAAGAATACCTAAACCGCACAAGGCGACGCGGTGAGGTTCGGGTACTAAGTTGACGTGTCAGCTTTAACCTTTAGTTTACAATACCTCTAAGAGGAAAAAGTTTGTTTAATTTTGAAGCTAACAAACCCGGTGACTGAATATTAATTACTACACCTTATTGTTGAAAGTTTCGTCTTAAATTAATTCAGCATGCCTACCGATGTTATTAATAAGTTGTCTGTTGTGATATTGGCTGAATAAGTTATAACTTATGGGTACTATGATAATAATCAGGAACTGATAACTGTTACGATTTCGATACGGACTTGGAACTCTAGTTGTTTATGTAACCTTTACTAAGGCAATAGTTTAAGAGCGTGAATAATTTCGAATTAATTTTTATCCAGATATTTTTTACAGATTTATTTTAGTTGGGCAAACATCAGTTATCTTGTTCCAATAATACATTGTTACGTGTTTTATTAATTTATTAAAATCCATACATATGTACATACATAAAATCACGCCTCTTTTCCACAGGGGTAGGCAGAGACCACGGATTTCCTCTTGCTACGATCCTGACACACCTCCTTCGCCTCATTCACTTTCATCACATTTTTCATACAAGCTCGCCGGTAAAATGTATGTATTTAAATTAAATTAATGTAATTATTTAAAAATTATTAAATTACTAAAAAAAATAACTAAATTAAATTAATTTAAATATGTAAAGTAAATATTAGAAAAAAACGAGAATAATAGAGACGAAAGAGTCACAGGTTCTGAAAATTCAGTCGCTCGCATGTTACTCCCGATTTAATAATAAGTAAAGCAGGTCGTGTAAGTACATAACAAGAGGCTGCCTTGTCTCTATTTTGTTTATTAATGAAGGTTCGAGGCTGAGATTTAGTGCCGCATTACGCTCATAAATAAGGCAGCTAATTGAAATGTTATTGAGTTGATATAGCCACCTCATTACTTAAGATTTGAGTATGTGAACGCATAACTAAATTTTAGTTAGGATCGTCAATAGAATCAGCTAGCTTTTGAACGTTTCAAAGTGATTCCAGAAGTCAGATTAAATTATTTTTTGACTTTGATGTCTACTGTGCCGAAAACTATAATGTATTTATAATATATAAGTATAATATTTATACATTTGATAAATACCTACAATACTATTTCAATTGAATCGTACCTTCTGTTTTACTGCGGTGAGTACGGTTGCTTCAAGAGGAAGTACTGTGGTAACGCCAGGTGGCAACGCGAGAGATACAGAGGTATCTCTCGAATTGCAAATTACAAACATAGACTACTGTACAAATACATTTTCCCAGGTAAAAAATGTATGGGCTTTTTGGTTCTCCTGGTTCAGACATTTTCGATCTTCAGACATTCTTCATAGATCTGAAAAATCCTAGGAGAATGGACAGAAGCATTTATTTCCAAACTAGCGGACGCCCGCGGCTTCGACCGCGTGGACTACTATTTTTTTATCAAACGGGAACCATACATTTTTCTGGGATAAAAAGTAGCTTATGTGTTATTCCAAAATCTAAACTATCTACATTCCAAATTTCATCAAAATCGGTTTTGTAGTTATAGGGATACGTGGTAACAAACATTCACATACACACACGGACTTTCGCCTTTATAATTAGTAGGATGTCGTTCCAATTGCTGGTTTGAATCTAGAATTTTGAAATTCACACATCTCGTGACACAGACGGTGATGTGTGTGAATCACGAAATTCTATTGGTTGTTCACATCTCCTCTCCTCTCCGCTTTGGTAGAGTCTCAGCTTTGGAGGGATTTTGGGATGAATCAAAAACATATATCCCTCAGTTTATTGCGCTCAGTATATTAGGGTTCCCTTTATATGAGAACAACAGAAACCTTTGTCATTTGCACAGCAACACTTGCAAGCGCAGCGATAAGCCCGCCCGACAAGCATTGTGTTTCATGATTCATATTAAAGTGCATACAGCGGCCGTAGAGAAAGCACAAAACAGTAAATAAACCTAGGTCAGATGCTATCTCATTTTGTTTATGTAAAAGTTACAAGGACAAAAAACTACTGCTCTCTTTTTGTTGTTATTTTAACAAGAATGTGTTTCGATAGTTTTTTCGCTTGGCTATAAGTGAGTGTGCGAATGCAACGAGCTACTTGCTTGTATAAGTATGTATTTTATTGGAAACTAGCTGTTACCCGCGACTTCGTACGCGTTCGGGTAATTTTTAACCGACTTCCAAAAAAAAGGGAAGTTATCGAGTCGGCAAGTTCTTTTGAAATTTTAAAATAGGTTCTATTAAAGAACTTTTCCAGACCACGTTTCGGGTCATTTTTTTCTGGAGCAAGTATCACCAAGCTACTGGAGGAGCTCACCCTGGAGCAAGCTACATAAAATTGCAAGTGTGAATAAAAATACTGTCTTAAATCTATTCCAGCTAGCTGTTAAGTCTGGCCCTGAGCCTATGCAAGCGAAGCATCGAGTTAAGCAAGCGGAGCGAGCTTTTTTAGACAAATGCAACATGTGACACTTGATTTTGTTAACGGTGCTCTAAGAAAAAGTTGGGTGCTTGTCGGTTCCTAACAGTAAATTACTTTGCTCGCAAAGTACTCATGAAGCTAATATGCGAGCGACGCGAGCACTGACTTGAGCGAGCGAAGCGAGCTTCCCTGCTCGCGAAGCGAGCGGAATTTTTTTAGAGCAACGTGACATGTGTCACTTGATTTCGCTAACGGTGCTCTAAGAAAAAGATGGATGGTTGTCGGTTCCTAACAGCAAATTACTCATGAAGCTAATATGCGAGCGAAGCGAGCATCCACTTAAGCGAGCGTAGCGAGCTTCCCCTGCTCGCGAAGCGAGCGGAATTTTTTTAGACAAATGCAACATTTGATAGGTACTTGATTTTGCTAACGGTGCTCTAAGAAAAAGCTGGGTGCTTATCAGTTCCTAACAGTAAATTACTTTGCACGCAAAATACTCATGAAGCTAATATGCGAGCGACGCGAGCATTGACTTGAGCGAGCGAAGCGAGCTTTCTTGCTGAATTTTTTTAGACCAACATGACATATTATGTCACTTGATTTTGCTAACGGTGCTCTAAGAAAAAGATGGATGGTTGTTGATTCCTAACAGCAAGTTACTCATGAAGCTAATATGAAGCGAAGCGAGCATCCATTTAAGCGAGCGAAGCGAGCTTCCCTTGCTCGCGAAGCGAGCGGAATTTTTTTAGACAAATGCAACATTTGATAGGTACTTGATTTTGCTAACGGTGCTCTAAGAAAAAGTTGGGTGCTTGTCGGTTCCTAACAGTAAATTACTTTGCTCGCAAAGTACTCATGAAGCTAATATGCGAGCGACGCGAGCACTGACTTGAGCGAGCGAAGCGAGCTTCCCTGCTCGCGAAGCGAGCGGATTTTTTTTAGAGCAACGTGACATGTGTCACTTGATTTCGCTAACGGTGCTCTAAGAAAAAGATGGATGGTTGTCGGTTCCTAACAGCAAATTACTCATGAAGCTAATATGCGAGCGAAGCGAGCATCCACTTAAGCGAGCGAAGCGAGCTTCCCCTGCTCGCGAAGCGAGCGGAAATTTTTTAGACAAATGCAACATTTGATAGGTACTTGATTTTGCTAACGGTGCTCTAAGAAAAAGCTGGGTGCTTATCAGTTCCTAACAGTAAATTACTTTGCACGCAAAATACTCATGAAGCTAATATGCGAGCGAAGCGAGCATCCATTTAAGCGAGCGAAGCGAGCTTCCCTTGCTCGCGAAGCGAGCGGAATTTTTTTAGACAAATGCAACATTTGATAGGTACTTGATTTTGCTAACGGTGCTCTAAGAAAAAGCTGGGTGCTTATCAGTTCCTAACAGTAAATTACTTTGCACGCAAAATACTCATGAAGCTAATATGCGAGCGACGCGAGCATTGACTTGAGCGAGCGAAGCGAGCTTTCTTGCTGAATTTTTTTAGACCAACATGACATATTATGTCACTTGATTTTGCTAACGGTGCTCTAAGAAAAAGATGGATGGTTGTCGGTTCCTAACAGTAAACTACTCATTAAGCTAATATGCGAGCGAAGCGAGCTTCCCTTGCTCGCGAAGCGAGTGGAAATTTTTTAGACAAATGCAACATTTGATACTTGATTTTCCTAACGGTGCTCTAAGAAACAGCTGGGTGCTTGTCGGTTCCTATTCTGTTGTCAGACATAATCCACTTTTCTCGCAATTTATTTATTATTGGTAGGATTATGAAGCTAATATGCAAGCGAAGTCAGCTTCAAGCCAAGCGAGTGAAGTGAGCTTCGATTTAAACAAACGAAGCGAGCTTCCTCATTTCGAAATCCAATTTTTTTTATGTTTAATGCTTGATGATACGTATTTTTATTCAACCATTTTTAACCATTTTCTTCCCGTTAGGGGTAAAATTTTTAAAAGTACTTTCTTAGGGATGTTTTTTACCTTTTTATAAGTACCTACACATACAAAGTTTGAAGCAAATCGAACCACCCGTTAAGAAGTTCCATTACCAACTTGAACACCCTCTGGCACTCCCTCTGAAACATAATTTGGAATATTTTTTTTTACAGATATTTTTTATTTGTCCTGAAATATATTTGTACCGAGTTTCAAGCAAATTAAACTAACCGTTAAAAAGTTCCCATACAAACTTTAACATTCCTTTCACCCCGTTTTGAGGGTAGTTTGAAAAAAAAAATTCACTAACTTTTTTAAAATGTTTTGAAGAACATAACTGCTAAGTTTCAAGTTTCTATGTTCAAAGAATAAGATTTTTCCTACAAACATTTTTAGCCCTTTTCATCCCCTTAGAGGTCGAATTTTCAAAATTCCTTTCTTAGTGCACCTCTACATTATAAGAGGAACGCAACCTGCAAATTTCATGCTTCTAGGACTTATAGTTTAGGCTGTGCGTTGATATGTCAGTCAGTCAGTAACGAAAGCCTTTTATATATTCTGATGACTAAGTATTAGGTATTCTAAAATTGTTACAGAACAGTATGCGACTAATGACTAAGTATTAGGTATGCTAAAATGCGATAATTTTCTTATGAATCCTTCAAAATGGTCTGTTTTAGTTTTTTTTTCCGTTCCTCTTTCTTTAGTTTAGTCGCAGTAAAACATCTGCGGGCCTATAAAGGTCGCTATTGCAGAATCGCAATAATAGGAATTGAACTGACGTTTGACTTTGACGACCTCTGTGGCGCAGTGGGTGAAGGCCCGCCTGTGACGCAGGAGGTTGCGGGTTCGATCCCCGCCGCGGGACAAATGTTTGTATGATCTGCAAATATTTGTCTCGGGTCTGGGTGTTTTCTATGTATATTATGTATGTATTTACAAAAAAAATATGTATTTAAGTAGTACATCAGTCATGACATGACTGATATACTACTTAAATACATATTATTATGGGAACCACATTGTGGTTCCCATAACACAAGCTCTGCTTAGCTTGGGGCTACATGATGCTGTGTGAAATGTCCAGCATTATTTATTTATTTATTTAACTATTGCCATCTCTTTTCATTGTCTGAGAGTGAAAAGAGACGGCATTATAGTTCATTTCATATTGTGATTCAGTTTTAGCGACCTTTTTAAGTCCGCTGTACAGTTTGTTTGATGTTGGTAGATACCATGATTTGAAAAAAGCAGCCTTAGTTCAATTATTTTTTCCACCTGAACAGATAAGATGGTAACACTCAATGGTACTATAAATACGAAACGTCTGTCAGTAGCCTCGAAAAATTTAATCTCGAAAATTCCTGTAAGCAACCTGACGTCAAAACATGGAGCACAAAGGGTTTAATGGTTCACATTCAAACGAATTTGCGTACACATTGTTAAGTGAGCTTATAAAATTATAATACAGCGAAATCCGCTTTGGCATTCGAACGCGGCGTGACTTCATGACATAAAAGTTCAACAAGGTTCACACGAAGCCAGCAACTGGGTACAGCAACTCGGTGCCAGTGATGGAAATGACAGTCAAAACGTCAGTGTCGTAAACATGGTAAATAACATGATAAGTTCCTCTGGCTATTTTTTTTTTTAATTATTTACTACAGTTTACATAATGCTATTTTTTCTGTTATCTTGTGTCTAATAAAGAGAAAGAGGCGTGTTTTATGAGTTTTTATATATAGGTACATTTAAATTGTATATTCAATTTAAATTTAAAACCGAGTCACTCCAATTGATAAACTTAAAGCGCTCAACTGTTGAACCTAGTATCATATTATCATACTCGTAGTAGTTGAGTGTTTTACTGTGAGTCAGACCATATTATAAACAAGCTAATAAAACGAGACCTTATAACTTGTGTAAGTATATAATAGTATAACTTGTTAAACTTTCGCGATTTGTTAACATAATGATAATCTGGGGGCACGGCAGTGCCCCGCCAAGTCTCGAAGCAAGGCCGTACCATCCTTTTCTCGAAGCCATTCGGGCCATTTTCGACCCCTCGTAACTTCGTTGTGGAAAAGACTAGAAGCCTAAACTTTCAGTGACCAAGAGGGCATTACATAGCTAGATATATTTCCAAATTACATTAAATTTGAACCAGTAGTTTATGAATTATTGCAAGTCAAAATTCCTAGTTTTGTAAGTGACTCACTGACTCACTGACTCACCGATCATCAAAATTAAAAGCCTACTTCTAGCAGACCCACAAACTCCAAATTTGGCACACATGTATAGTTTAGTGTGTATAGCAAGGAAAAACTCTGACATTCCGAATTATTAGTCCCGATTTTAATTTATGTAACTTTAGGTTATAATTTGCTTGTGCAAGGGTCCGCGCCGCCATTTCTGTGCTGCGCGGAGCGCGTGACGTTTCGTTTCGTATGGCAGCTAGTGTTGAGTTGAGTATGATCACGTATGATGTTCCGCGGTGTAGGGATGTTCGATATTTCGGATTGTAGGTACGTATTGATATTTTATTAAAAAAATAATAATCATTTGTTCATTGAAAACAAGTTTTACATGGGTTGGGATATCTTCATTTATGTTTCCCGTAATCCTGATTCCATGATCCTGGTCTGTGATCCTATGATACTGATCCTACGTGATCCTAATCCCGTGATCCTATGATCCTGATACAGTGATCCTGCGTAATCCTAATCCCGTGATCCTGATCCTGTGATCCTGATCCTATGTGATCCTAATTCCGTGATCCTGCATAATCCTGATCCTTATCCTGTGATCCTAATCCTGTAATCCTGATCTTCATCTTATGGTAAATAGAAATGTCAAATATACCTGACATAGAATATCTACGGGAAGAAATTCTCTCTAAGGACGAAAAGTACTACTTTCATCCCTCTGTTCAGATAACTTCAAGCGTACTCTCTGTGTATGAGAAATGAAAAAAAATTGTAGGTAACTCTAGTTGCACGGGGGGCTCAACTATCCGGGCAACATGCCTCTGTATTTGCATGGGCGCTCAAGTCGTTGTGCATTGAAATGAAATGAACTGAAATCATTTCTTCATCCATCAATCAAATCATTGATGGATATTGGTTCGTCAGTATTTACATGCGGTCAAGCGTATGTGGCACTTTCGAGAGTGACAAGTCTAGGCGGTTTACATCTAATCAATGTCAACTTTGGTTGTATTAAAGCTCAGGAGTCTGCTCTGAATATAATAGACTAGATGCATTTACCGTCCAGACTTGTCAAAAATCAATACATAAAAGCCTCTGAGAAAAGCCCACGAAGACAGGGAGTGGGCTATGAGAAAGCCCACAGATAAGGCACAAGATATAATAGGTAAAAGAAAAAAAGGAGGACTACCTACAAAAAGAAGTGAGATCCCATCAAAAACATAACATGTACAAAAATGCGCAAGTCTCGCAACGCAGTTCTTCTGCCGTAAAAAGTTGTGAAATCGAATGTAAACCAAGTCTGTATAGAGTAACTTGGCAAACACACACAGCAAAATAATCTACATAAAACGTTTACGAGCTTGCTGTGTGTGTTTTTCAAGTTACTCTATACAGACTTGGTTTACATTCGATTTCACAACTTTTTACGGCAGAAGAACTGCGTTGCGAGACTTGCGCATTTTTGTACATGTTATGTTTTTGATGGGATTATTATTACGGGATTTTATCGCGTACCTTTTATTTATTTACATTTATATTTACGTGACCACGAACGCTGCAACGTGTTCGAAACGTCGGGAAACAAAATAAATAAAAGGTACGCGATAAAATCCCGTAATAACAATTATCGTAGTTTGTAGTTTGTAGTAGGTACTCACCTTAACTTATAAAATCAGAATATACAAGTATGATACGTAGATTGAAAATTGAAATTGCATTAGACGTGGGGCGACCACGGTTTAGCAAAACAGCCGAAACGTCGGCAAATAATATGAAAAGTTAATCAACACGATCAAATCCTATTCTAATTACTTGGTTCATACTAATGGCGTGTAGAGATGAGATAAATAAATACTGCACTAGTTCAATATACACAGTCACATTGGTTCACTAAGGGCTGATTTTTCAATCGATAAATTACTTTTATCTGAGGAATAAATATGGCGTTATGACATATTTTCAATAAAATATCTGTCAAATCGCATATTTATTTCCTCAGATAAAAGTTATCTAGGTATTGAAAAATCAGCCCATTGAAAATTGATTGGTTCACTAGGCCCAATCACTAGCATTGTCTAAACATATCTGACACGAAAGTTCGTCGCGGTGAATTTTTATGAGTGTCGCCTCACGACACACCGGGGACTCGCGGCTCCAGAAACGACTGCTAGTCAAAGAGAAATGGAGATTTTCTTGTTACAAATGTGGAAGCAGTAGGTGGTTGTATTTCTTCGCGGATTACTTTCCCGAAAGCATACTTGTAAGCTGGAATTTTTATCTATGACTCCCCGAGGTACAGTTTGCGGCAGGGATACATTCGAATTATTACGTTGCTGTGACCCGCATAGTTTTACTAGTTAAAAGTAATATTGTATGAGCTGGCGGTCAACTCTAGCGATATTGTTGAAGCCGCACGAAAAGCTCTCACTTCTTAGCAAATTTTTGTTTTTTTTGTTTGCATTTCGAAAGCTATATGTAAAGTTTTTTTTTAATAAAATATAAGTAACATGTCCTGAGTCATTTCTAAGATAAAGTCTATAATTCAGAAAATCCCAAATTTTGTAATGCCCGAGTCGCCCAAACCATTACCAAACTCTATCTCTACCCCCCTCTTTCTTTTTTACCCGGCTGACTGTCAAGTCACCCGGGTTATGTAGATCGCGCGTTTCTATGTGGGTATGTATGTAATATTCTTTATTACCACGTTGCTCCTAAACGGCTGGATGGATTTTGATGAATGAGATATCGTTAGAATCGTCTCCATCTCGATTGTGCTCTAGTATACTTTTTATTTCGATAAATCAAATAGTGCGGCTAAAAAATGCAACAATGTGTGAATTTTCAAAATGAAAATCACGCTATCATATCAAAATCCATGTCAAAATCAAGAGGTTGGTGGACTGATATCACATATAATTTTTTTAAAAATCTAACATGACATCTTCGAAGACTAAATCGAGTCTCAAAATTTTTGAAAATCTATTTTTCGCCTTAAATAGAATTGCTAACCAAAACGCATACTAAAACTTTTTATTTAGTCACACGCAACGTTTAGAACAAACTGCATCGAAATTGGTTCAGCCATTTAGGAGATATCTCATATTTAAGAAATAACTTACGCATTAAATTTAGGTACTCACAGAGCCATCTGTGTGTCAACTGTGACAACAACGTTTAGGAAAATGCGCACGGCATTGAACCCTAGATACCTACATAATAATAAAATTGTAATTTAATTTTGTTTTATGATTGATAAGATAATGCTGTTTCCAACTTTTCAGTTCAGCCGGGTTTTTTTATTTTTGAATAAATTGCTTGTTGTAGAGTTTGTTTAAGAAACCAAACTTTAATTTTAACACATTTGGTAATATTGTGAAATACATAGGTTTACAGACTTGAAAGGATAACCTCTGCCCTTTCTAAAAAAATAGAATTAAAACTCAGTCAGTTTATGAAAGCTCTTTCACATTGGATTTATTACATCATCATAAACATCATCAACCCATAGCAGTCCACTGCTGGACATAGTCCACCCCTAATGAGCGCCATCGCGCCCTATCCAACTTGCGCCCTATCCAGCTTGACGCATCCAACTTGTGCCGGCATCCTTTCGCAGATCATCACTCCACCTGGCAGGAGGGCATTCTACACTACGTTTGCCAAGTCGTGGTCTTCACTCGAGAACTCTTTTACCCCAGCGGTTGTCGGTTATTTGGCCAGCCCACTGCCTGTTCAGCTTGCTAATTCTCTGAGCTATGTCAATGACTTTGGTTCTCTGCCGAATAATCTCATTGCGAAACCTCCTTCAGAGAAACTTCGACCATAGCTCGCTCCATAGCTCACTGAGCGACTTTAAATAGGTGGACCAGCCTTATATACCTTCAAGTACCTACCTTCACATTTTAAATCGGTTAAAAAGGCACTTTACGCGAATTTCCATTCCACGTTCGAAAAGAAATTAATGTAAGATTCGTATCAGTATTCTTTGGTGGAACTGTTTATACTCCATTCAGCGTATTTATTTAGTTGCCGGCGTGAATAGCCATGTTAAGTGATCGAACTCTGCAGGGAAACACTACAATGGCAAGGAAGAAAAGAGTTTCACGGTTAGATCAGATACCTGGAAAATACGGGAACTCTCGCAAAAACAGTTGCACACGAGCGATGAAACACAACATTTGGCAATAGGCTAATTTACAAAATGGTCTATCTTGTCGTGATCGTCTAAAATCTAGATTTTGCAGAACACTAATCTAGACTCTAGTACTATAAGTTTTAATTTTTATAGTGTTAAACCACACTTTGGTATTATTTCATTAGAAATGAAAAATCTTACCAAAATTTTCAATTGAAAATTTTGGTAAGATTTTTCAACTCTAGTACTAAATAATGATTACTTAAAAGCCAGTAGAAACCATATCTGGCGATTTAATAGGCTAATTCGAATTTACACCTAAAAATAGCAATAAAACAGTCAAGCCTTTAAAACAGTGCGTATAACTTTGTAAAATGTGTGTCAGATGACCCAGACAATTTCAGTAAAAGTTGACCACTAGCTACTAACTTTCAAAGTACATTTTATTATTTGAAGTATTTTTTTTAATTATGTTTTTATCATCAACTATTATTACTATAATATAACTATAGCCGGGCAATGAATTGCTGAAAGTCGTCCGTATGAAAGCACACAGCAACTCGCAATGCTATCTCTACCATTCAGAATATTTTATTTTTACCAAGTTTCGGTATCTCTGTAAGTTTTAATATTGCCCGGAGTTTCCGCGGGATTCACAATAACTTTGCGAAAGTTTTCATCGTTGTTAAGATTTCAGCGGTAATTTACCTACGTGGATTTTTATATCTTCAAGGAAAATTGCTTGAGATATTCTAAACTTAAAACATACCTGTGATAAAGTTTTAATTGTACCTATATTACTTACACCTTTTACATCTTTTACTAGATGATTTATAGTGTTACGTGTGGGGCTGACTAAGCCGCGGGTTTCCTTTATCTGTTTCAAATTATTTTTAAAATAAACTTATCTTAAACATTGTAACATCATTTATACATTGCGATACTGCTTTGTGAACAGTTGACGTAAACTATGATTATTGTGGAAAAAAATCAAGATCAACGCCATAATCTGGTTCCCATAATACAAACTTTGCTTAGTTTGGGGCTAGAAGGCGCTGTGTGAAAATTTCCAGGAATATTTATTACTAGTGAACGCCCGCGGTTTCACCCGCGTGGACTACTTTTTTTAACCGACTTCCAAAAAGGAGGAGGTTCTCAAGTCGATTGTATGTTTTTTATCCCACGGAAACCATACATTTTTTCGGGATAAAACAAAAACAACAAACATTCACACACACACACACACACACAGACTTTCGCCTTTATAATATTAGTAGGACTATTATTTATTATCTATTTATACTTAATTTGTAAATAATGAAAAACAATACAGAGGAAACGTTGCCCGATCAAATAGGTAGAAACACGTCATACCCACTCGGAGTAGTGTGACGCACAGGGCTTTTGTCTCTTCGAAATTAATTTTAGTATCGTACCTACTCCATTCTGCTCACGTTTTCAGCAGTTATTATCTTATTCAAAATATTCTATGGAAATAAAGTGTATAATGCTTATGTTCGTTCATAAAATATATTCATAAAATTAGCCTAGCATTCTACTTTTTTTAGGTAAATTAAAAATAACGGTGTTTCAAGTCCCTGAACAATACTCATTCTTAACAATGAACTATTGTGAAACGTTTGTCAGATCTCATATCTCAGATCGTCAGGTGGAGTCGAGAGTCAGGAGAGACGATCTGCGAAAGGCTGCCGGCACAAGTCCGATGCGTCAAGCTAAAGACAGGGCGCGATGGCGCTCATTAGGGGAGGCCTATGTCCAGCAGTGGACTGCTATAGGCTGATGATGATGATGATGATGATGAAACGTTTCTCTGTTATAATTACGTATTTGAGTACTCTATTCGAAGCTAAGTAAAATTTATTCGGCAATAGAATCAGTAATTGCTAACAAACAATTATACAGCGTGCCCAAGAACGAGCTTTTGTAACTAAATATAACCATTGTCATGTTTATGTATATTAATTATATTTTAAAAATCTGTACAAAATTAACTTTCGGTCTTGAACGTCACCCTGGACGCTTTAATTTTTGTATTTATGACTGTTTTTTTTTTTTATGTAGATAAGACCTGTTTTTGTCTGAAATAAAGGTTTATTATTAATTTCTTTTATATCAAAGGTTTGTGTACGGATTTTAGCCAGAGGCAAAAATACGTACCTATTTAATTAGCACAAACGATTTTCACCTGATTTAAAAAGATACAAAGGAAAATAATAAATAACCCTCGTGACTTGGCAGTCAGCCGGGTAAAAAAGAGCTATTGCCACAATAAATAAATGATGTATTCCAAAATGGCTTCAAAAGATGTAAACATAAAGTTTTACTGTCTCATCAATCTTTTG
The DNA here is from genome assembly GCA_958496255.1 of Camptogramma bilineatum. NCBI lineage: Eukaryota > Metazoa > Arthropoda > Insecta > Lepidoptera > Geometridae > Camptogramma > Camptogramma bilineatum. The sequence continues at coordinate 2,810,111 of OY292463.1, read as the reverse complement.
ATTCTCTGCCTTCTGCGCTGTAGGTCGTGGGTTCGATTCCCATCCAGGACAAGCATTTGTGTGATGAACATAGATGTTTGTTCTGTGTCTGGGTGTTATAAAGTATTATAAGTATGTATTTACAAAAAAAAAGTTTAATATAATATTATGTAATCTATCAGTTATCTGGTTCCCATAGTACAAGCTTTGCTTAGTTTGGGGCCAGATGGTGCGGTGTGAAATGTCCAACATTATTTATTTATTTTTGTCTGTGTGCAAACAAGTTCAAAGGTAAAACAAAACGTCCTGTATAAAGTTATAAAACAAATAGTTCCTTTAATCAACCCTCGCCGAATTTATGTTTATACAACAAACTGTCTAAATGGGGCGATGAGAAACAAGATGCCTGTAATTAACATAGTAATTATAGGCGTCTAATTGCCACTGTGTTCATGCCTTGAGTCTCCGGGCGTGACGGGACTAAGGAGTGACTTGGGTCCTTCACGGCCTGTGTCACTGAAAGTCGATTTATTTATTGGCAACGAGTTACTGACATGACAGTAGACAGCTATTTTTAGAGGCGATTAAACAAAGTAGCAACTCCAAGCCTTGACCAAACCGTGAAATCATCGACGCATCGTGACACCGATTGTCATCATCGGTGTCACGTTGCGTCCTCTGATTGGACAACAACTGATCGCCTCCTTGCACGCCACCGCGGGCGTTAGCTGAACGCTTTGGTTTGGTCAAGGCTTTAGGCCTCGGTCTCGAATTTTGCGGGCAGCGGGGCGGCGGCGGCGGCGGCTCTGGCGCGGTGCGGGGGCGAGCTGTCACCGGTTGACTTTAGTGCCCGCCCCCGCACCGCTCCAGAGCCGCCGCCGCCGCCGCTCCGCTACCGCCCCGCTACCCGCTAAATTCGAGACCGAGGCCTTAGGGCGCCTTCAATTTATACGTTTCTTGACGGCGTGCTGCGGTGCCGAAGCGGTGCGTTAGTTGTGCACGGACGATCGTGTTTTTTCATACAAAGCGAGCGGTGCGGCAAAGGTGCTCGAGTCGAACGTTCGCGGTAATGCGCCGCGCTGTTGCCGCACCGCTTCGGCACCGCAGCAGGCCGTCAAGAAACGCATAAATTGAAGGAATGGAATGTAAACTTCTGCAAAATGTGGGCATGTACCAAATGTGTGTTTGGACATACCTCTGACTAATCCCCTTAGACATCTTCAAAAGGATCTAAAAATGCTTAAAGATATATTTCTGCCGTTGATTTCGCTTGTTCAGTTTTAATTGGGTGATCGACGTACGAGCCTATACCGCGGTTTTAAAGAACGTCGGTTTTACTCGTGGCTCGTTGGTGCTGATGGGCTACCGAGTGAAACAGTCGTATCGTAGGTTTTGAATTAACACCTTTGAAAATGCAGAAATAAGAATTGAAAATTTTGAAAAAAAGATGAAGCAAACATGACCAAGCTCTTCAACTCACAAAACCGCGGTATTGCAATGATACACCGGCGAGCTTTTCCGACGAGCCATAAGACCGCGGTTTTACTCACTCGTCGATCGCCTGTGTAAGAGTGATACGTTTGACAAGTGATAAGTACTGCTGTATCTGTGCCTCAGTCTCTCAGAATAATATGACATTTAATTAAATAGATGTTTCCCCCATCAATGCGTCAACGAAAGCCCTCGCTAAATAAATTATAATTTTAGTCAATTTTAGTTACAACAATTTTATACTACAGAAAATTAAAACAACACTTCAATAAATTATCTAGATTACGTTCGATTAAAGTTCATAAATAATTCAGTAACTTCAAACAGTTTTGTAGAATTCAATTTCAATTTTAGCCTACTGTCAGGGTCGGTAACGAAAAACTAAATTCATATTTCCAATAATAAAACTATTACGATAAATTGAGAACATTTTAGGTTCAAACGTTTTCAATTCGGCCGATCGTTTTAGAAATAAATGTGTAAAAAGCTAAAGTAAGAAAAAGATGATGTATGTGTCAAATGGGCGGCCTGAAAATGGCTGTAGCCAAATCGAAATAAAAAGCATTTTCGCGTTCAATATCCTTCATCTTTTTTTTTTTTTTTTTATACTACTAAGGTAGCAGACAAGCATACGGCCCACCTGATGGTAAGCGGTTACCGTAGCCTATGGACGCCTGTGACACCAGAGGAGTCACACTCGCGCTGCTGACCCTTTTAAGAATTTCAAAACGCCCTTTTTGAAGAACCCCATACTGTAGTCACTGGGGAAAACCGCGGCAGGTAGATCATTCCACAACCCAACTGTTCGTGGGAGGAAATTCCTCTGAAACCGCACCGTACGTGACCACATTGGTTTCAAGGTGTGAGGATGGATCCCCCGCCGATGGCGAGCATTGCGATGGTAGAATGGAGCTACAGGCACCATTTCGAATAGCTCTTCAGAACACAACCCATCAACCCAACCAATCTAAAACTTAAACATATATCATAGCATGTTGAAGCACAGAGTACGAATTTTACTCAATACTACTCTCACGCTTGTTTCTCATAACGGAAGGCAATTATAACATTTTTGCCGCATATTACCTCCCATTCAGCAGTAGTAAACGAAGTCTTTGAAACACACGTACCGAAATTAGACCAGTTAAAACTGGCTTTGCCGCCCAAAATAATGGTGTCTACAAAATATAGCCTAAGATAAAACAGTGTCAGATATTCTAGTGCCTTATTAAATAAAAAGAACAAAAACTACCAGTCACATATTTATTCCTGTTTAAACATTAAGATTGCTTGTGTCATCATTATATATCATGAATTCATGACACATGCAGTCTTCATCAGATTACATAGACATATTCTATCAGCGTGCCATGCTCGGCATCAAGCTTTTAGACCGAGTTCCCAATACCGAGATCTGAAGACGAACCAAGGTCAAAGATGTCGGTATACGGGTCATGGAACTCAAATGGAGTTGGGCGGGACACCTGGCGGGACGTGGTGATAACAGGTGGTGTAAAGCGTTGACGGAATGGTGGCCGAGGACTGGCAAGAGAAGCGTCGGATGTCCGGCGGCACGATGGGTTGACGATATTGTTAGCGTCGCGGGCCGGCAGTGGATCTGGCAAGCGCAGGATCGGGAAGAATGGCAAAAACAAAGGAAGGCCTATACCCAGCAGTGGGAGAGATCAGGCTGCGGATGATGATGATGATGATTTCTATCAGATAATACCTACTAGTGAGCTATACCTACTATGGCATAAGATCCAACACAAAATATCTAGTGCAATCAAAACGAAAGTATTTTTCCGAAAACCGCACTGTTCCGTGTGTATCCAAACCACTGTTCCACATTATCATGCAATTTTGTCGTCGAACGCGCAAAAAATCTATTACCTAGACTAGGTCTGGACTATTGGCGACTTCAGCCATGTGCATGTAAGCATAGACATAAAGATGAATAGCTTTTCATATTAAATTGAATGCCACGGTTCATTGATTTTCAATTTGTAAGGAGTGCTCAGTTTGGCGCTGAAGCTCAGCCTAGCCGAATTACGAGTACCTAACTTCTTCGTATAAAACAATGCCTCTCTTTTACATATAAAGTACTAAAATGAAAATGTTTGTTAGAATTGTCTTTTTCAAACTTTTGCGATCGCTACCCTCTTCCCACAAAACAATTTTTTACGAAGCATACGCAGTTTCAAGAGTGAATGACATTACTGAGTTGTGACGTCACAAATCACTATTGCCATATTTGTCGTTCGGCCATTTAAACCTTCAAATGATTTCTTCACTGTTTATCATCTTATTTTATAAATTACTGATCCGGCGAACTTCGTACCGCTTCCGAGAAATCCTCAAAAAAACCCTTTCATATAAAATTAATACAAGTTCTAGATGACCCGTTGAACTAAGAAACCTAAAAAAAAACTAATTTTACACAACAGCACGGAAAGAATGACAGTATAAGTCATTCTTTTTCCATACAAAATTACCTTTAACTTTTTTATGGGATTTCCCTTTTTTTTTTCCTTCTTTTAAACCACCCCTGGACCACAGGAAGAAAACAATTTTATCGGTCCAGCCGTTTTTTAGTTTTAGCGAGACAAACATTTTAGTTTTAGCGAGATACATTTTATTCATTTATTTTTTTCACTGTTTATTCTTTTTTTTTTATTTATTTGAGAATGAACATTTTATAAAAAAAATTAACAACCCTATTGCGCTGGAAGATTTTGAAAGCTCCCTGTAACAAAATAAGAGTATTACATTTTAAATGAGAAATCCCTAGTAACAAACGACTACGTATTTATCCGTTCTTTGGTAAAAACTAACTGTTTCAATTTAAAAGTAATTTGAAAATAAACATTATCAAGTTTTACTGCAAACGAACATTTCGCAGAAGCGAAGTCACGCCTGTGTCACTTTGATAAACCTTGTACTGAATAATGAGCTTTCAGACTTTAACTTAAAGTTTAATGTAATTGAGTTTGGTCTTTCGAACTAAGAAGTAGGGCACGCTTGTGGTGAAGCTTACTTAGTTGTTATTATTGAATTTATTTGTAGGTTTTTTTCTGTCATAAATAAATCCTCACGCGTCTGTCGTACTCTCTCTCTCTCTCTCTCCCTCTATCTATCTCTGTCTCTCAAGCAAAAATAATCACCATCCTGTCCGAATTTTAACTAAGCTGTGACTCCTGGGGGGCTAAAGTGGCCACTTTTGATGAAACGTCAAATGTTTCATATTATGAAACATTTGACGTTTGAAACATAATTTTGTGAAGCATAATATTATGTTTCAATAATAAAACTGTCAAAAAAGGTGTTTTGAAATAGCTTCATAAATGAAACATTTATGAAGCATCTTATTATGAAACATCAAGTGTTTCATAATATGAAACAAACACGCTGTTCCTTTAGTAAATCACCTGACTTAACACGGTTCTCAAATATCTGGGAAGTCACCAGTGGCAAATAGGTGCTTCTATGCGGTTGGCGGGCCTATTGAATATTAAAAGCTAAAATCACCAGAACAAACAGATAAGTACCCAATTAGTTTACTTTCAGAATAAAGTGTCTTGAACACGAACTCTTGCAGCTTTATTTTTAAAATTAAAAAAGTCCTACTTTCTTCTCTTTCGCTATACTCTTGACAGAGTAGTTGTGGTCGTCATGTTGGAGGAGGTTATTGGCGACTTTGACAATCCTACGCCATTGATCGCGTATCGCAGCCTTTCTGGTGCATTCATGTAGTGCAGTGTTCCGCAAAGGGTGTGCCGCGGCACACTGGTGTACCGCGGTCATTGGTTGGTGTGCCTGGAAAAATAAGGTTACCTATCTCAGTTAAGTTACTCCTTTGAACGCATAATGCTCAACTAAACAAGCTCATGTTTCGCATTAAAAAAAATTATTTTTCATTTATGGTATACCTCAAAGCTTTTCCGATTTCTTAGTTGTACATTAAATACAAAAAGTTTGCGTAACACTGATGTAGTGGACCGTCCAATGCAGTCTTGATTTGGTCGGTCCATCTCATGGGTGATCTGCCACGTGCTTTATACCAGATTTAAAAGACTAGAGATAAAATCAATAAGTTTTGTGTTGAAAAAATGTTCTTTATCAAGCTTTTATAAGGTAAGTAATCGCGAGCCGATTCAAATGATCCTAAGCAAGGGTATTAAATAAATATTTCTTCTGACTCCAACATCATATCAGCTCACAGTCAACATAATTTTGCATTGTTTGTTACAAGTAATTTCTAAGCGTACCAAAATCTCAGCTTTAAGATTTTTTAGCAAGATTCCACGCGAACAAACATAGCAAGTTAAAAAAAAGCTTGTAAAAATGAAGCACTAAACCAAAAACCTTCATATGGTTTGGTGCTAAACCTAGTTTTGATTTCTCTTATTGGTACAAAAGCCTCTAGTTTAAAAATGTCTTGAACAGCCCTGGTTCATCTTTCGTATTTGACTTTTATTCATTATCATTCTTTCGTCTTCATAAACTGTAGTATTCACCGTCCTTTAATATAGCTAAGTGCGGTCAGGTCGGAGTGAACTTGTGTTAACAACTGTTACCTGCTCCATGGCCGTGCATTGTCACTGGGCGCACGTACGAACTCGCCTTGCGCTCGCCCGCTGCCAGATGTATTGGAAACCTAACAGGATGTCTCACAAATAGAATGTGCACTGCATACTCAATGGAAAGGCTATGAGCCCGCAAAGCACAGTGTATCTTCCAGAGACTATACTTAGTACAATTGTTTTTTTTAATTAATTTTTAAGAGATTTTTGTAAGATAATGGGCTTTTCACGAGCTCACAACGGAATCGCAAACAACTTTTCATCGATCCATTTCATTGTTGAAAGTTCGTTTTTCCGATGGCATGAGATAATCTTACAAGTAGTAGGTACTTGTAGTACTTGTATTATCTCTGGAGTTTTATTGTGTTTCTGTGCAAGTCAAAGTACACAAGTGTGATGATGGAGGGGCCAGCAAGGTATGACTGATATCTAGTGTTGCAAGATACTACACACACTTTGCCCTAACAAAGCAACCAGAAAGGTATTATGTTTCTTTTGTACTTTATAATACCTAGACAAAAAAACCTCTATGATCATCCATCACACATATGTTTGTGTCTCGAATAGGAATCAAAATCACAACTTACAGCGCAGAAGGTAGCGCTACTAATAATTGAGAACTTGTTTTAGAAGCTAGTTCTCTGTATATTAATGTGTGTGTGCTCTGACAGGGAAACTAGCATCCACGTGTTAATTCATAGTGGTTGTGAATACGTGAGCACGAAAGGAGACACTTTCATCAACGCGCATTCAGGCGCTAAATGGACGCTTAGCATTTCATTCAGTTTCGGACAAATTGCTAGCAAGTTCACACCAAATATAACACACCAAAATACGATCGATAGCATAATCATAAATGCAATAATATCTACTATTGAGTAGCTACAGTTACTGTAGCATAGTACACAACACACATAGTATTTGTAAACATATTTTCACTGGATAAATTCATATGTTCACGCAATGCTTAGGAATGATAATATTTATACAAAAAGTATGGAATGGGTATTTCGATCATAAAATAACATTAATCATAATATTTTTATTAAGTAGTATCAGAAAAAATAATTATAACTCTAATTAAGTCATAAATTACTTGATTAGGTACCTACGTCATGTAAATGTACCTCACACGAAATATAAAAAAAATCTCAATGTTAACTCTAGTGCTTCGAGCTTGCAAGTAACTGGTGTCAAAGGTTCTCGAGAAAGAACTTGCCGTAACGAGGGTCATTACGATCTGTTTGTAAAAGTTTAGTGCATCTCAAATAGTGTTGGGTATGACATGATTTTAGATTGACTTTTGTAAGAGTAGGTTCATTTTCATTTTGAGCCGCTACTGTGAGCCGGTTCATTAGAGCTTTTCAATTGATTGGTCATATTATTTTGGCGGACTACTCCCTCATTTTCATGACAATCTGTCCGGTCAGTTCATTCTTTCTTGTCATTGTCAAGCGAGGAGTGATTGAAGATTGAATGAAGCTTGAGGAATGTTTTCTGATTTTGTCATATTGTATACGGTCACATGACATTTGAATTGAAGTATGACATTAGAAGTTGAGCCGATCTTACGAAGTTGAATTTTCAACGGGACAAAAGAGCCGCGTCAGTCACGTCATACTGAACATTTATCTCAAATGTTGGTATAATTATGTTATTTATACATCACTAACACTACTAACACTACGCGGGCAACGTCATGAGGGCGCAGCTAGTATTTTATGCTTTTGATCCGCCTTCAAATCGCACCCAAAATAATTCCTGCAATATATAAGTCTAAATGGTCTGAATCCTTAATTTTTGGGGTATTTATCCAGGCGCATTACGAGTAAGTTTCCAGCTGAGTTCCGTGATTTCATCGACAAACGCTAGTGCAAGTCACAAAGCTTTATCAGAGGAACGTTTTGAGTCTAAAGCAACGAGTTTATAGGACCCTGTGACCGTTAAATGAGGTTCATCAGGAACAGATGCTTAAAGGATTTTTGATTTAAATTTAACATGTCTGTACCTACGTACGCTCTTGTATTCCTGATGCAGGCTGTCCAAGGCAGGGAATGTATTAAACACTCATTTTATGCACTCCGAGCGCAGGCAGTACTCTGGCTCATAGAGCACAATGGCGGTGCAGGGAATATTTTAAAAAACAAAGCCTAGAAAAATCGGATGTAACCGTCCTTTTGACTTCTACTTGACACTTTGTATGAGAATCCCTAGAGACGGGCCATTTTTTAATGCCTTGATTTAAAATTAAAATTATAAAATGATCATCCAAATTATAATAACACAAGGCAATTAATCACGATCAATAAACGATCAAAATACTAATGATGTTTCGATTCATTTTGAGAATCTTTATCCTGGTAAGGGATACGTGCGTTACGGTACGGTCAGTAATTCTTCGCGATCGGGTCTTACTTATAAACTTGAAAACTGGTTCGTTAACAAATAATGCTCCACATTCGCCCTGTAACTAACAAAAAAGGATGGCAATTTTTTAAACGATGTTTCAATTTTAACAGATTTTTTAGCCACTGGCTTCTGAAATACAGTTTATGACTAGTTCGGGATCCTATGGATTCAAAATTAATACTGTACATCTGTCTTATGTCAATAAAACATTTTTACTTTTTTACTTTACTTTTATGTAGAGGGGTCAATGATTGTAGAAGTTTTAAAAGTGACATAGAATAATGCCGTTTAGTGACGGTCACCGATCTTCATAAAACTAAGCGTAGGAACGTTTTGCGTCTGCGGGGTCCCGCTTTGTGCTTTGCTAGATATTCCATAAATTAGACGCTCTGCCGACTAGAGCTTAAACTCGCGCATGACTATAAGCCTTTGAACATTCAGTTTGCTCTGGGTACTTGGAAAGGCAATCGTCATATTCACAACCCTTAGAATATTACTTGCAGACCATCATGATAGGCAAGATATCGGGGAAGCGTAAGGTTGGAAGACGTAAGATGTCATGGTTCCGTAACATCAGGGAGTGGACAGGAATAAAGACGGTGGAACAACTGTTCAGACTTGCGCTGGACAAGGAAAATTTTAAGAAACTGACTGCCGACCTTTATAATAGAGAGGCATTGAGAGAAGAAGAAGAATATTAGTGCTTACAAACTATTCTTTCATTATACAAAAAGGCGTGACATCAACCAATGGAAGCGGAGATGAAGTCACTTTGAAATGACTCTACGTGCCCTTTCATACTCCTGGTTGCCGGATAGTCAGTCGGCGGCGAATGTATGGTCGTGTATGGCAGCTTTTGCACGTACCGGCGTACTTTCCATACAAACGCCGCCGGGTAGCCAAAACCGAAGCGTGAAAAGGTACTACCGGTCATGTACTTTTGATAGCTCACTTTTGACGAAGGGTAAACTATATTCATTACACTACTAGCTGACCCGGCAAACTCCGTACTACCTTTTTTATTACATAGATTTTTTGGGCCAGAAACCCTCGCGGGCATCCTTAGAAGACTTACCAAAGGTTCATTACAATCTGATACAACCAAAAAAAAAAAACAAACATTAATTTTTTGATTCATTAGGTGATGATGTTCAAAGTTATATTTCTACAACATACTAATTCTAACTTCATGTATTGCTGATTTTTGTTGCATTTTTTTTTAATATCATTTAATTAGTAGGAGGACCGCTAGTGGTCATTTGAAACGTCTTAAGAGCTAAGTGATTCTACTCCTGTTCTTTCGCGACCAACACCATGAAGAATCAGGGCAACAAACACGGTATGGGGCCTAGTTTTCTTTTCGGTGATCATTATAATAATAGTTGTCTAGCAGTAGCATAAGTGCACGTTCACACAGTCAGCGGTCCGTTGTACACTACAGGTCCGTTTAATCGTGTACTTTTTTATTCATCAATGGCCTATCGTATATGAGCGTGTTCGTTCCACACATAGCAGTATTGCTGATTCAGTAAAAAGCAAAATTCAGTAGCGGGGCGGATTCGTTAAAAACGATCCAATCGGAGTAATCGGGCCTTGCTATGTGAACGCGCTGTAAGTTTGTCTGTGGCATTAGACTAATTTTGGCTACTGCTGTATATGAGTCTGCTTGTGCCATAACCCTGGTATTTTATACACTGTGATGATAGAAATAAATCACCATACGTTTTTTTTTACAAATTCAATCATAATCATCATCGTAAAATTTACAGCCCGACTTTATTGCTAGATTTATTGTTTGCAAGTATTATGATTTATGAAACATGGTCAATGTTGTCTTTCAAATATATATTTTTTTATAAATAAAACAAGGATCACCTTGCAAGCCAAATAAATTGAATTGTATCATATTATTTGTGGTACCTAGTAACAAGAAGTGAGGATTTGGAATACATAGATAATAATAATGTGTGTGCTTGATATACATTTGTTTCAGGTCTGGATTTGTGGTGTGACGATACTATTACCCACAACACAGAATATCCTATCGTAGTGTGGAATCAGAGCTGTGTCTGTGTGTTGGGTGTTATTTGTTATCGCATGTTACTATAAAATGTACTATTTTACATGCAAATAAGCTTGTTCACGAGTGAAGTCGCGAGCGATAACAATATAGTGTTTCATATTATGAGATAAGAAAAACTGAGCGCAGCAGGTAAGTAATTAATGCGGGAAAAACGGCGGGTGTACTTTGTTTATTAAGTAAAGGGTGTACGAGTCGTATGAGCGATGCTATAAAACCCGCTCCACATGGCAAATTGTCGGGCTCTCTGCAGAGGTGACCTTGGACGGAGCGTTGACGTCGGCTAGCAGATTTTCAACTTCACTGTGATTTGAGCTCTCGGTCGTGCATCATAGAGTACCTACTATTTACATAACTTTACACCCACACGTCCGCCGACCAAGGTCATTGAAAGTTATACTGCAACAAATTGCCAACTGGCCCATTCTACAATAGATAAAAAAACTTTGAAGTTGACGTAATACCCTCTTAGCGAAATTTAAAACAAATTATAGATCACCCTGTACTATACAACGTCATCTAAATGCTAATATAATGAAAACAACGAGTAGTGCATATAAATTTAATTAAACTGAGGTGAGATAATACCTACCGGATAATCTGTGACTTAATCCGTAGATAAACAACTTTGTACTAGATGAACAAGCAGAATTATTACACTACTATTAACTCTTATTAGGAACTCCCGAGGCGGTAGGTGAAACAATTTACTACAAGATGGGTGACCTCTTAATCCGCTATGCTCTAACTCAGCGGTAGGCAACCCGCGGCCCGTGTATGTTTTGTAAAAAAGTAATAAATGTCAAAATAATTGCATTAATTAACATTAATTAGGTAAGTTTGTTTAAACAATTTTCAATAGCATTTTAATTTTTTCTGTGGGATATAATTGACCAATTATACATAGGTATATTGGGCTTCTGGGGTTAATATCACAAGTGCGCGCACTTGTGATATTAACCCTTAAACACTAAAGGCGGGCCGCACGTGCGGCCCGCCTTTAGTTTATTTTGCCAACTTGTGGCCCTTGCCTGCCAAAAGGTTGCCGACCGCTGCTCTAACTCATCCACTTTATTATTAATCTCACGGTAAACATACACCCCTCTACTTATAACATTCTGTTAAAATTTAAACACTGTTTAAACAATTGCTATCCTTTTTTGTTAGATAGTGTCAAATAGTGACACGGCGAATCATGAGCATTATTTAAACAATGTTCAAGTTTATGAGTAAGGCCTATTGGGTATCATTTTTTCTCAGATTCGGGTATTATAGGATTTGAAGTTTGTAGTGAGCGAAGCGAGTTGGTTTATATAAAGTAATAAACATTTTTAAAAAGTATCGGATAAAGTTACACATACACAATAATCAGCTTTCTAAGCGCTATGTTTGAAGCGAAATACTCCAAATGTAATTTTAAAATCAGTGATCAAACTATACTGATGAAGTGCTTAAATCAAAGTTCATCTTTACCTTCATTTACGAAAATATGACCCCTCATATCAACTCATATCAAATTGTGCACTTTATAAACATAAAGTTTGTTGGCTATCTAAAGTTGTAAGAAGTGTCCTTTGAATAGTTTTTTTATTATTTACTGTCTATCTGCGGGACAAAGATCTCACCACCGTTCTTCCACGCTTTACGGTACATACACCATCATAATCTTGAAAAAAGTATAAAAACGTTCCTAAAACATTGATCAGGTTATTGTAGTGAAACTTTGGTACCTCTGTGGACGCTTGCGAGGATTTCTAGCCAAAAAAAAATATAAATCTAAAAATAATAAAAATTAAGGCACAAAGTTAGCCGGAACAGCAAGTAAGCTAATAGAACACAATGTCGTAAATGCATAATTTAGTCCACAAAATATTCAGCCTATTTGAACGATTGTAAATAAACATTGTAACAAACGAGCTTTTTAGTTGCATTTGCAAAATCAGTTGTTGAAAACGAATCAACTTTTATAGGCAAACTGTGTTGTTTGTACGCAATAAAATTCATAACATACAAATAACTCTGACAAACCATAAAAAATGTAACAGCGGATAAACGAGGCTTTCGTACGATAAGCAAAATCATTTAGCAAAAAAGGAGATAAAACATTTTTTGTATATTCCATTTGTTCGCCCATCTCTACCTTAATGCAAACATTTTTTTCATTTGAATAATACGAGGCGCTCTCTTGCTTTATGAATACTGAAATTTTAGGTCGACCTAAGCAAGTATTTATGTTGGGTGTAAAAGTTGAGTCGCGTGGGGTGTCCCAAGACGGTCATTTGAACCCAGCAGCTGAAATTGTCACCTCTCTGCCGTCTTCATTTGCAACAAATACAGGGGCCGGCAATAAATTGTTGAATTTACTCTCTCCTTTCCTCAGACGTGCTATTTTTCAGGCTCTTTGTTACTTTGAGTTGCTCGTACACGGGCAATTTGTATATGATTTGTATACTGCTTAGCGTCACAGTGGATTGATTAAAATTATCAAAATTGTGTTACCATAGTAACTTTAGCAATAATTTCAATTTTGTTGTTTAGGTAGGTAGTACTATTGTATGGTATTTTTATGATTTTCTCTAAGCGTCTATCACGTCATTACACTCTGATCCAGTGACCCCTCTACTTATAAAATTCTGTTAAAATTGAAAAACCGTTTACAATTGCCATCTATTTTTGTTAGACAGCGTCAAATAGAGACAGGGCGAATCTTGAGCATTATTTAATTAGAGTTCAAGTTTATAAGTAAGGCCCTGAATGTTTTATAGCTATTGGCAAATTTTAACAAGTTTTAGTTTCTGATTGGCTGGTATTTTCCTTTGAGCGATAATGTTATAAGCAACTTTGTGTTGCCCCAGTTTCATCGCACCGTTTACAAGTTCCGTTGCAGAGACATTTAGCATCAGGTCGCTTCGTCGAGTCGACTTAACAATGCTACGAGATGCTTCGAACTTGCTCACGTGGAGTTAGTTGTCCATACAATACTCTTTTTATTTTCACTTCGGACCAAGTTTGGAAAATGTTTCTGGAAGTAAGTGGGTATTGACTGACAGTAAATGTCATCTTTGCTTTCAGTGAATTTTACCAAGTGCCTTTTAATATGTTTCAAATGTACGAGAAATACTCGTATGTTGAACCGTTTTATCGTGGTCTTTGAAATCTGCTGCACTTTAATCCTTCCTTACTGTTTTTATCGATTGCGACGTACAACACCAGTTTCTTTTCGTAACATGCAACAGATTTTATATGACAAAATATGATAAGACCGTTTTATGTTCTTGTAATCACAGAGTATCTACCCGTATAGACATTAAGCCTTATAGAAGGCCTAAGAACTCCATCCCCAGTGTTGGCTACTAGATTGCACGAAGTTTCTACGAATACAACTATGATATTCGAAAATGCTGGTGGAATGTGACGGGTGATCGCGAGTATTGGAAGGAATTGAAGGAGACCTTTGCCTATCAGTGGGATAATATAGGTAATGAAACCTCACACTTATGGTTAAGAAATATTCTAAAAAGTACGACGTTTGACCTGTTATGTACTCGCAGTTTCATCAGGGACGTCGATTGTCCAGTAGCTCAATTGAACTAAAGTATAGCTAAGGTAAAGTCAGGTTGCAGATTCAAGTTCCGTTTGTGGATAAAATTGTTGGCATGCATTTTAAATAATTTTAAAAGATACCAATTATTTAACATTTTATTATTCTAACTAAATAATTAAATATATAATTTAAATATATATAAATAATTAATTAAATTATGTAAATGTATGACTAAGTTTGTCTATATTTCAGTGGCTTATAACTGAGTAACAATGATTGGCTTAGGATAAATTTCTTCAAAGTTCCAATCCGAACCCTTTGAGTTATTACGAATCTACCAATGAGTTACAAATTGAAACGTCTCGATATCTACTATCACTCATCACATCGGCATGCAAATTTAATCAATGTCTGTATAAAGGGCGATGGTAACCCCTGATTGCAAAGCCTTCGCACGCAATTCGACAATAAACTTGCAACGGAACTGAAATTTCAACGCAACTTTATTTTTATCGAAGGAAGTCGTTAGACGGTATCTGAACCACCTAGCGCATATTAACATACATAATTATAGGCAGTTTAACAATTGGAGCGATGCCAACTCGACACTGAAATTATGTACGGCTATTACAGTTTTTCGGTTTCCGTTCGTACAACAATATGCTATGGAATATTCTCAGAGAGGCGTTGCTTTCAACAAATGTATTGGTTAGATTTATAGCTTTGTTATATACAAATTACCTACGTCTGATTTAAATGAGGTTGGAGATAGGGATTTTCTAACCATAAATAAAGCAATTTTCTTTATTATAAGCTCGGAATGTTTATGTTCCAGAAGTATATAATTTTCACTGCGTAAATCTTTGTTTTTATAAGCATTAGTCCGTGGATTTCGCTGGCTTGGAGGCAAAGATAAATTACCTATTTGCTATTTCAGGAAAAAATCTACACTTGTGTTTTCATATCTGATCGGCGGTAAAAATGTGGTAAATAGAGAGTATCTAGACAATCACAGTATTATTTACCCCAAACTTCACAATATTAAATACCCTAAACTTCACTCAGTATCTGTGTTCATTTTAGGTAACATAACTGCTCTCTTATTTATCTATCTTTTACTTTTTAAGGAAATTAGTCCAACGTTTGAGACCAAACGCAAACATTTAAATTTATAACTTTTGAAACTATCATGGTTACGAACATAAATATTATTATCAACGGGAGAATTACCATGATTATTGAAAATTAATTAATTAATTAATAAATTAATAATTAAATTTATAATTAATTAATTATTGATAATTATTGATAATCAATAATCATGATAATTATCCCGTTGATAATAATATTTATTTAAATGTATAGTAAATTCACGGAAAACAGAGATCCACAATACCTTGTTTAAAACTTGATTGATCAACATAAAGTACCTACCTTTTTTATTACAACTTGATTGCTTTCATAATCTTTTTCAATTGCAATCGAAATATGTACAACGATTGGGTCGACACAAGCATACAATTAGATTTAGTACTATTTATAGATTCACACAAAACAGAGACAATAATCCTCCACCTTGTTGAAAACTTGATCAAAATTAAGTACCCTCCTATTTTTACGAGCTGTAAACCTGGAAAACAATACAAAGAGACTGTATATTTCCCTTTATTGTCAAGCGCAAGGGCGCTGCCTGTGACACTTCGATTTACTACGACCCTTGGTTTGATAAAAGTCCTCCCAGGCCCTCCTATTATTTGAGCACCTACTCTCGAGGTAAGCGGCTCGTTCACCATAAGTGTTGTAGAAAACTAATTAATTTCGGCTAATGAGTTGTCTTACACAATTATAAGGATTAAACGTTGTGTTATTATGATAAATTATTTGCAAATACCATGTACAAGATATTTGAAAGTGGTTTTGATTATATCTTGATTTTTTTCAAAAGATCTAGACTTTTTGCGTTTGAGTGAATGTCTAGCATTTTTAGTTGAAACATGTTTGATTTCTTTTTTTTTGTTATTTGAATATTTTCTTGACTGTATATGTATATAAGTATATTTTCTTTCTTGAATATAAAGTTATAAGTAAACTTAGATATTATGTTCTGTGTCTGGGTGTTATAAAGTATTTACAAAAATTTTATAAGTATTCTATCATTATCTGGTTCCCATAGTACCTACAAGCTTTGCTTAGTTTGGGGCTAGATGGCGCTGTGCGAAAAATGTCCACCAATATTTATTTATTTATCATTATCGTTTTACATACTTACATAGATCAAAAAGAAATTACACCGTCCAAATAAATTGATCAACATTATTCCGAACGAAACCAATCGCACCAACAAGTAACAAAAGTCCTCCAAGTTCTTATATATTGGCAATAATATAACATAGCTCTTGGCGTACAAATTAATAAGTTGATTGCAGATAGGTAGGTACTATGAACGAGTTCGAGACAATACAATTATGTCTATCGTACCTTACTTGCGAAGTTTCTCTATTAAGCCATTGTCTATAAAGCTGTGTTGACCGACTTTTACGGTAAAACGGTGGATTCATATTTTCAATGTTAAAAGTTACCACTGCAAATTTGCAGCTAATCCATAAAATTAAGCATCCATACTCATATTATAAATGCGAAAGTGTGTTTATTTGTTAGTTTATTTGTCCTGCTTTCACGTCAAAACAGAGCGACACGGATTGACGTGATTTTTTGTGTGAAGATAAGTGGAAAGCTGGAGAGTAGGTAACCTAAGCTACTTTTTATCCGGGTACCACGCGAGCGAAGCCGCGGGCAGCAGCTAGTAATTTATAAACCAGATAACCGTTAAAACCAAACATTTTCTTTGCAAAATTTAGGCTGCACATGGGCAAACATAATATAACATACCCAGACTATGTTCGCCAATGTTCGTTACCTACTAAGCTGTGAAGCTAGTTATTTTTACCAACTAAACTGATTTGATTTAAGTACCTAATCTATGGATACCAACAGCAACAAAACCTTTAACATCTTCATAACAAAAAAGTTAAACATCTGTTGAACACATGTTTAAAAAAACTCCACAATAAAGCGTTTTACAAGTATTTAGAGGTAGACACGGCGATCATGTTTATTATTATTTTTACAATTGCTAAGCACGTGTTTAGCTGTTTAGTCAGTGTTTAGCTAAACACGTGTTAGACCAGTGTTTAGACTATTTTGTGTAGTACGAAAGCTATAGATGTATAGCACTCACACATTAGAATTAAAGATTTTTCATCATTTTGAACTTCATTGGGGAATCCCCAATCAAGGGGGTCAAGTAAGGGGTGTTTTTTTTATAGATAAGTTGCCGATGTTAATAAAATAAATCCTAGAGCTTTTTAACGGCCACCGTTTATTCGACAACCAAAACTTAGCCTTATAGAACTTGTATATCAAATATCATTTCTATGAGAAACTCTACCGAGGGAACTAGAGGATGTTATCTATCAATTTCTTTACTTGAACTATTTTCGTAATATTAAGGGCATAAGTAGAACTAAAGTAATAACATCTATTCACATAAACTAAACTACCACTTATTAGGCATTTACTTATTTAGGTATCGTACAAAATAATATTTAAAACCAGTTGAGCCGTCCGTAAATAAATTAACGTTTTAAATACAAATACATTTATTTCTCCTATTATTTATTAATACAGAAAACCTACGCGACCGTTTTGACAGTTTGAGACCAATTTGAGGTTTGAGACAGACAAGTGAATAGTGTAATAACTACATTAGACAATCAGCCTGCTGAGACAGGCTTTGTAGGGACACGCGAAAGTGACACAAGACGGAGAACCGTCAGTTTATTATGAGAACGGTCTCCAGTCTCGGTCTCCTTTCTCGGTCTCCTGTCTTGGTCTCGGGTGCAAACCACCACCTTCATACATCTTTACTCGTGAGTGATAACGTAGCCTTTATAGCACACAGGGAAAACAAATTTTAACACTATAACAAAAATGTACCAAGTACTGTAAATAGTACTGTAAATAGTACTGTAAATGTAGGTACTATAACAAAAATAGGGCTCAACGGGACACGTTAGTCGTATGGATGATGAAAGGTAGGCAGCCGGGGCAGGCCGAGAAAACGTTGGCGGGATGATCTCGACACCTTTAGGAGGGATTGGTGAGATATAAAAGATCGGGAGAGATGAAGACAATAGGCATGATGACTAATTTTCAAAATCTCTTCTATGATATTCAGAAGTATCTATTATGTCTAAAATATATCATATTTCTGTAGAAAATTAAGGTTTTTGTGCAATAAAAGTACATTTAATTTTAATTTTTCAAATACACGCCAAAACGCTCGCCGGTGTCATGGCGTCTGTCATTACGTCACGGCTCGGTATATCAACCAGTGATGCCTACATAGTTACTAAGGGAGTGTACACATTGCGTTTTCTGCAGTGCGTTTTTGAGCTGCGCGTTTGTATCGATACAAACGCGCGTTCGCAACGCGTTTTTTTCCATACAAAAGTGAACCGGAAGGGGCTGCGCGGGGGGCTGCGCGTTCACATCGCGTTCGAATCGCGTTTGTATCGATACAAACGCGCTGCAAAAAACGCAATGTGTACACTCCCTAAGAAAGAAAATGACGGTTTACGGAGACGTGACGCAATGACAGACGCCATGACACCGGCGAGCGTTTTGGCTATCATGGCGGATTGTTGTATTTTGTAGATTTATTTTAACAAATAAATTAGTAATCTCGACATTAATAAGAGAATAAATACATTTTTCAAAATCTTTGAATCCTATTTCATTATAAACTGAAAAGTGTGGATTAACACTATAACAAATAAAAACCTATTTCATTAGATCAGATAAATATTTTGGCGATACTTGTTTACTGTCATCATGCCTATTGGAGGAGATCTTTGCCCAGCAGTGGGAAAATATAGGTTAATAAAAAAAATAAAAAAAAATGTTTGTAATTGTCTGTTAGAAGAATAGCTAGACATTTGACTTTGGGTATCAAATAGTTCTATTCTATTAATGGTAACATTCCCAGACTTGACTAGAACATGTTGGATATTAATTTTTGAAAGTCACCTTCTCCTATATTGAAAATATCTTTATTGTTATACTTGACGTGTGTTAATAAACGAAGAGGTCAAAAGTTATATGGAAGACTGGCAAGACAAAGTAAGCGAAATTAATCGAAGGAAAATTGATAAATGTCCATCAAAATTCAGCTTGCGAGAATAACTTATTGGTAATCCAGACTCGGAATTTTTGATCGAGGTAAAATACCGTTCATCAAAAGTGATACCTATTCATGGTAACAAATTTAAATGGCGTACGTAACGCCATTTAAATTTGTTACCGTGAGCAATCGTACGTACCTAAACATATTATAGAAATAGCGTGTGGTGCGATGTCCAAATTGCTTTTTATTTTTAGATCCTTTATTTTTTTTTTCGCTAAGCGAAAATGGAAAAAATATGCACATTGTGTGTTTCTTAAGATAGTAACTGTCATAGTTTGATGTTCCATAAACAGAAACTCTCTCCTATTATTACAACTGGAAGACCAATAATTTTAAACAATTTTCGGTGACTCAACCGTAAGTTTTCAGGAGAATTCATTATAGGTACTTACCTAGTAGATCTTGCGCTAAGTAAGTTCGTATGAGCAAGTGGCCAACTCTGGTGACGGAGTTTTTAGGTCGCCTGAAGGCCTCCATCATGGCTTAACGACTTAAAAGACGGGACCGACAATTTAACGTGCCCTCCGAAGCACGGAAATGCTCGGCTCGTAATGCCACTTGCAGTCACCAAATTGGCAATATGCATCAATTTTTTTTATGGTTTTAAACGATAGGTTATATCGTCAATTAACCGTAACAAAAATTCCAGCGCCGAAAAACTAAAATTTTATAACAAAAATAATTTTTAAAATTTATCAACATTTTCATGCACTTGAAACGGACGTGACGTCACAAGTCACCAAAATTACACGCGCTTGTAGGTAGAAAAAAAAAACTTTCTGTCGAGTTTGAAGGAGTGTGACGTCACAGCATACGTGACAAATAGCGTTGCGTTTCAAGTCTTATGAAATTCCCACTATATTTTTGCACTTTTTAATTATTAATTTCTAAGCGAAAATGAAATAATATTAAAAAATAATTACACACACATAATTCTAAAGCCATAATGTTCATAGAAAAATACGTTTAACCCGCTTTTGAATCAGACGCATATTGCCTATTGTGAGCGCGGTCACAATTTGGATGGGTGATCAAAACGTTGATCAATCAAGAACGTCTAAGCACGCTAAACCACGAGCACTTCGATACACCATCGCAAAGGATTTCCACCTTAATAGTCTAGCAGTACTACGAATCGCCAGTCTATTGCACCTGCCTGACGCCCGTCTAGCTGTTCCAGAAATGTTTTTTTCACTCATCAATATAAATGATGGGCAATTTATTTGCAGTCCGTTTGTACATTGTCGCCAGTTGAGCTTGACAGATGAGAGTGCTGTGTTGTTGCCTGCACAGCAACAAACAAATATGGCCGCGTCACGCTCTCATAAACGAGCTCAAATATTATCCTTTAACAAATTACCGCATTGTCTGCGTGTAAAAGTGTAAACATTAAATGAAACAATGTTTTGTAGGGAAAATCTTTGTTAATGATCCTCCCTGGGGCTCTAAGCACTTCTCAGGTTCAGCATTTCGCATAAATCGCGTCCGCAAAGGAAGGGCCCACTTCCGATCGAAACATTCTAAAATTAATACAATCTTTTCGGTCATTATTAAGAAGCCTTTGTTGGAAGATGTTTCTGATTTTATATTCAATTTTGTTTAGAAATTGTTGCGGTGTGGATTTTAATAATGAATTTTCTTTTTACGAACCTTCAACTTTTATAATAACTTTCTGGATGCTAAATTATTACGTCCAAGTTTGTTATAACTCAGAATAGCGCTGTATTAATTTGATCTGCGTAAGTTGTTTTAAAAACTATTCAGAAGTCGTCTTGTCAAAGCAAAATGTTGAATAAATAGCCAATTTAAGTAAAAAATAACAATGAAATAAAAAAGGACCGCCGAATTCATTTACGAATAGCCTTGGGCCAAGTGTTTTGTAATTCCAGCATTTTGAAAATCCCGCAGCGTTGTTGAATAAAATGGAATAAATGTACCTATTTCGGACTGATTAATTTGGGAGTACGCTACAAAAAACACTAATGTAGTCTAAAGACTCTTGTTTCTTCAGAAAGAAAAAAATAAAGCAGATTAATCGTGGACCCTTATTAACAAAGCAATTGTTACTGGAGCTTAATTTTGAAAACCAACAATGGAAAAATAAAAAACGTAGTGGAGTGCTGCGTCTCTAATGAATGAGGAGTAATTTCAGTTAAATAAAAGAGGGAACAATAAAATGCCCATTTTTGAAAACAGCGCGAAGAGCAAATTGCCGCCGCATCCAATTTATAGACAATGAGAGAGGACTGTTAACATGGGTGTTGCCATTAAATGTTGTGATAACGAAGCAGCCCTATTATGTGGAAATGAATTGATACGTAATGTGCTGCAATCATTAGGGACACATCATCATCAGATCAACGTCAGACTGACCAGTGACACCCCGTCTTCATCATCGGCGATAATTAGTTTTTTCTTTATGTGTATTAAAATAAGATATAGATAGTTTACAATAGACCAAACTCAAAATAGTTTGGTCTATTGTAAACTATCTATATCTTATTCAGATTGTTTTAAAAACACTCGGACCCGCGATACAGTGTTAATTTATTTGGCTTATGTAATCTTTACAATGTTATCTTATCTTATCATAACATCTAAATAAAAAAGTAGATCTAGGCCTCCCAATTCAGGATAAACGACTTTGCGTCACCGCCACTAGCTGTCAGCGGCCAAACGTGAGCTTTTTTTATTGAATCAGTAGTAAATGCGTCCATGAATTGTTGCATCTAAAAACTATTGATTTATTTATAGAGGCGAGCTTGCACACCCCCCACATACTTGATATTCATGGGAGGATTCTAATTTATTTTCCCCATTGAAAAAGCAATAAATACTTATCAGCTTACATTGTGCCGTTCGCATAAGAACATATTGAATAAGAAAACGGGATTTTTTTCATTAAGACTCTCGATTGGTACGAAATATTTCATTTCGATGCCGATGGAATGATTGGCTCCGGCCCAACCGGCGCTGCCGACGGCCGCGTCTCCCGCTATCAGATGTTCGAGGTATATGCTATTTTTCTCCGCAAGAATACAAATGTCTTGGCAAATTGTCTACCACGAACTAGTCCAATTTAGATAGCAATTTCGCAACCAATTCGTTTCGTAAGCGGATCAAGAGGGCAACCTTAAATATGGCCATTAAATCGTTTGCGCCGAACCCACATTCGTCTTTTTAATGCGAACTCCTAACGTTAACAAATAAGAAACTCTTACCGCCGCTAACTTATCTCCGCAGCATTCATTACTTATTTATAACAACAACAATCGTTGTAAGAAAATGGGGAATTAATTCTGAAGAAGAGGAAAACGTTCTTGTGCTCTTAATAAGTGATAATTGATTTCCCTCCGAGAATTCGATCGAAAACTAAGTACATGGTTGTTTGTTTTCACTTCAGAGCGCTGAATAAAATATACCTATGCAAATGGAGGGGTAGTACGTATACAGATCCGAGCACGGAGTAATTATGAAAAATCTGATAAGCATGTTTGGGAAGCATGGCGTCGTCCCAAAATAAATGTGTATTCATCAAAAGCCGGCTGCCAGTGGTGACGTGATAAGGAACTTTCGTGCATAAATGAAAGGTCCCTCGTATGAAATGTTTTGAATAGGAATTTCGGTGACATGTGTGTGGTCTAACGAGCGAAGTTGACGCGATTGAAACTGGGGTCCGATAGCCATCTTACCCTTTCATCGAGTGACCTCTTCTCACACATGTATGTTGTACTGGATATTGTTATAAAATACCTTAATTAAACATGGTTTAGAGCCCAAACGTTGCCTAGTCATGTTTGCTGATAAGACTTATTGAATGAACCCTGAAACAAGTTTCTAAAGACAGAGAGGATTCATTCCGCTAGTAATTGATTACAGAATAACGAATGATGTAGGTATCGAATACTGAACGATTTTAAATTAAAGTTAAATAAAAGAAAATAGATTTACGAGTAACAGGATGGCGGAGCTCGACAAAAACAAATCCAAAACCAATAATTCCTAGTCCGCTTGCTGCGTTTTTAATTCGTTCTTTTAACATAATTTTGTTTTATTTTTTTCTTGATTTTTAACTCTGTTCTAGATTTCTAAATGGAGCTTTAGGAGAATAGCGAAGAGAAAATTATAGGTGTTGAAAAAATATACACATGCCTTTTCATGCGCTTAGTTGTTCAACCGCGAGTTGATAGCGGTCCTACCGCGCAAATTACTTTTAACATTAGGGGCGTCTTGCACACGATTTAACGGTTATTTATGCTGACCTAAACGCTTTTTTTTTGTATGCGTTAAATGCGTTTAGGCTTGCTCAAGATAATAATACTAAGAAGAAACATTTTAACTTCATTAGAAAAATAGACGCGGCTTTGTAAACAATAAAACATTGTCCAAGAGAAGCGAATTCGTCACAAATACGCGCCTCTCACTAGTTTAAAATTCGTACAATGCATCGTGTACGTCAGTCTTAAGCGCAATACACTACTCACCAAGACCGGTTTTAACACGGCCCGGTTTTTTGCCGGCGCCGGCGCCGGGGTCTCATGCCCACGAGACGGTTTTCACACGGCCCGTTTTTTTGCGAGGGCGAGCGCCGAGCCCGGTTGCCGGAGAGCCGGCGCTAGCGCCGGCATCGTGTGCTTGGCTCCATAGTGTCCCATACATTACTGTGACGGTAAGTCGGTAAGCGAGGCATTATTTGCTTTTGCTTTTGAAGTCTGTTAAAAACATAGACTACCTCTGACTACCCCCTTAGACATCTTTAAAGAACCTTAAATCCCTGTGGATCCTAGAGAATGTCCATCATTTTGAGAACACAGTGTCGTGATCATATTTCACCTTTTTAAAAGGTTTTATTAACAGTCGAATCTTTCTTAAATGGGTTTATTTACAGCTTATGTAGTGAATGATATGTGAACCCGTGAAGGTTCGTTTTCTTCAATTCGAAGACAAGCGTATGCTTGGTATTCCTGCTCAAACTTAGATTCGATATCCGATCGAGCAGTAAGCTACCGTTGGCAAAGCAAACTCGTTCTACGTGATGTACATAAACCCAGGAGCCGAACTGCCTGGACAAGTCAGGCTAAAAAAATTTAGATGTGACACTGATGAGTTTTATTGACGTGCATACATACACGTCTCATTTTATTCGGTTTCACGACATTCTCGAAACAAACTCGTCATTTTTGGTGCCTTCCTTTTTGCCTCTTCTTAAAAATTACACTTTAGTTTACTATTTTACGAGTAACCCTCAATAGTATCATGGTTTTGGCATAAGGTTCACATTAGTATGGCATAGTTTTTGTTTACCTTTTACGAAAGCAAAATCTGACTTATGCATCTGCACTATCCCGTGTGTGAGTCTATTAGGATTTGATCTTATTTAATTACATACGTTATGTTCGTACAAATAAAATAGTATTACCGATTTATATTGTTCTATTTATTTCTGGTATCAATCAACAAAAAAATAAATTGTAAAAAACTTCAATCTGAAGAAATAATACAGTAAGTAAATCATATAAAAAAATTGTGAAAAGATGAAAAACTAAATAATAAAATGAAATGTTCTGTGTAAAACTAAATAAAAGGTTACTTTACTAACCAACTCAAAGCTCGATCATCCAACAAGACATGTAGGACGTAGACGTAGGTATCTAGTGAGAGAGCAAATAACAGAGGCATTCCAATCCGAAATTCCAACAGCGTTCAAGTTACACTTCTACACGATTCTCACTTATCCATGCCTCCCAGGACATATTGGTCACGTTTCGAACTGCTTTTATTATCTCTGTCGTCGCTTTTAATTTTGCGCCGAAGTTAATCGCCGGTAAGCCGACAGACTGTCGTATTATTCGTTATTGCTTCCTCTTGATGGCGAGCGTTGATTGCGAACTATGAGTTTAATCGCCGTCGGTTGAAATACGAATGGTTAATTCGAGATCTTTTAAGTTGATGACTTGCATTTGTTTGATTGGATTTTTGACATAAAAAACTAGGCTTTTACATTTTTAACCGACTTCAAAAAAGGAGGAGGTTCTCAATTCGTCGGAATCTTTTTTTTTGTGTTTTTTTTATGTTCACGGATTACTCGAAGGCGCCTGGACAGATTTGGAAAATCTCTGGAACTACCAGTTGGATTTGAAAATATCGTTCTGCATTTGAAAGCTTAATTTTTGAGGAAGGTTATGGGCAACTTTTCATCATCATCACCATAAACCATCACTACGCGGGCAACGCCTCGGAGGCGTAGCTAGTATAAAAATAATCTCCTACTTTACACTTCTGTTATTAAACAAGTAGAAATTTGGGAAACTCAGGACCGAAAAGGGAGGCAATGGCTTTTCTTTATACTCAAAGGTTTGCTGGTAGAAAACTCTTTTAGGGTTAAGCTCGCCTTTGTACATGTACTTTTTAATGTCTTATTTGTAAATGTTCTCATGTGTACAATAAAGAATTACAGAATGGTTGTACAAATGATGATGAATATAGCTTCCCAGAATTTCCACATAGAGTTCAAACACTTCTAATAAAGGTGAACGTATTTTCACTAGCTTTGTTTTTCTATTGTCTATTGTACGGTTTCTACGACTGGAGAGTTAATAAATGTTTATTAGAACGTTGAACGCGGTACGTCACTAGCAGGGTGTAAGGCCGAGCGTAGACGAACGACTCAAACCTACTAAAATTATACCTAAATGTGGAAGTTTGTATGTTTGGATGTTTGTCACTCAAACACGCATTAACGAGTAGAATAAATGTAGTTTACGGTCTGTAAATAGAATGAATGATAAACAATATGAAAGAATAAAACTAATGAATAATTGTACAATGGGCGATCTTATCGCTTAAAAGCAATAAATATAATTTAAATACATTTTGGTTGACATTTCACACAGCGTCATCTATGCCCAAATTAAACAAAGCTTGTACTATGGAAATCAGATAACTGATAGTATACATAGATATTTTGTAATTTCATACTTATTATAATAACCAGATATAGAACAAACATCTATGTTCATCACACAAAATGTTTGCCCTGGGTGGGAATCGAACCCACGCACGACCTACAACGCAGAAGGCAGAGCTACTACCAACTGAGCTGAGAGACCAGGTGTAGGCTAAATGGGCGCTACCACAGTTTTTTTTATAAAACATAACTATGATTCGTAATTATCTTTTTTTCCTTGTCTCTCTCATGTCTCTGAAAGGAGACGGCATCTAATACAATTCATTCATGATTAAGCTAATGTGGCCCTCTTAGACGCAGAGATAAGGTTAACACGTTCAGTGCGGTACAGGACATATATGGGTTGTACGCGACTTTCTTCTGGTGCGGAAGGTAGAATTGTAGTTTTACCGCTGGTGCGGGGGCTATTTCTATACGAAATCCTTTATGTAAAAAAGAGTCAAGTATACTTTTCAGTAGCTTATTAAAAATATAAGCAAAATTTGCCATAAAATTGTACAGGACACATATGGGTAGTACGCACTTAAAAGCAATTTTCGTAATTCTGTGCGTTACCATACATATATGTCCTGTATCCGCAGACCCGGTGTCACGCTGATTTTTACAGTAGTGCGGAGCAATCCCTATCTTATTAGCACGTCATTTGTCGATTATTACATTAACGCCAAAATTAAGCGATCTCATAAAATGTTATTGATGGTCTTAATTTAATTGAGGATTGAAAATCATCAACATCCTAACCCAGTTATTAAAAAAATCAATTGCCGCATGTATGTTCCCGCATTACTTGAGAACGGCTTGACCGATTTAACTGATTCCTTTTTTGTTTTGTTTGTAATTGTACGGACAAGGTTTTTATAAATTAAAAATTTGTAAGTATGCGGTGGAGGTCTGCGCCGAACAAAATTGACCAAGGATGCACCAAAAATGAGTCCGGCATATACTTCTACCAGGACCATAAATCCATGCCGGGATGTTTAACTTAGCTTGTAATTTAAGTAAATGAAGTTTTGTTCATATTCAGAGAAATAAATGCTCCTTATCGATATCGATTGTTCAAAATACGGTTAGAACATCACTAAACTTGTGTAAAGGACAAACGTTTTGACCCTATTTTCAGTGCGGTACAGGACAATTTTGGTGGGTATTTAGTTTTAGGTATAGCTTCTAAAGTATTCACCAGATCCCCGTCCTGGCTTACCATATGTTAGATAAGGTTATAATCTACCCAAATAATTAAAAAAACAACATTAAATTACGAAATTCATTAAATTATAGGCATTTCAAATAAAACATAATACAGGACATATATGTCATGTACCGCACCAGGAGTAACTCTTGTACCTACCATAAATGTCCTGTATCGCACTGTCTGAAAGTCTTGCAAATACGGTCCCGCACCGAACGTGTTAAGCTAACATGGCTCTTTAAAATAGTAGGTTTGTTTGAGCCTTATATCGCTCTTGTGATTACTGCACAATGGCGCTGCACAATAAGCGACGCCATTGTCGAATTGGAGCCGTTTTCAAGCAAAATGATTCCGGCCGTCATGTCCGAGGTAATTGGTGAGCTGTCGGCCACATACTTCATGAAAATTTACTTTTTAATAATAAAACAACACAATAAATTATTATCCTGGGGCCTTACTATGAACTCTTAGAGCAATGTCAAAGTAAGATTACTCTGATTCCGTACTAAGATAAGACTAAGGTAAGGTTAAAGTAAGCCTAACGCAGGAATGTTTTGGTAACGTCTCATCGTGGAGTGTCAAGTGTCAAGTCATTGACTCGAAGCAGGACTGTTTTCACCTTGTTTTGACATTGCTCTAAGAGTTGGTGGTACGCCGACTGATTAATCGATCTATTAACGCACAATCAAAAGTCGAATAGGTTTATTTCATAGTTGAGGTATTTTTTTTGCCAGAAACTACCCCTACTTGACTAGAATGGATTCTTCTTTTTGAATCTGACAGTACTTGTGAATTCTTTTATATTTTTTAACTAGCCTCTGGTAAAAACTATTTGTTCGGCTGCATACCGAATACGTACAATATTTACACATCGATTGCACTAAATAAACATTGATATTTGGTACAAAACCGTCCGTATGAACAGAGTATTTTCAAAATATTCTCTTCTGAGTATTTTCGAAATATTCTCTGGGATTCGTCGACATAACTAATGCCTCCTGCTCCACGAAGCTCTTTCCAGGGCAGCCTCCTTGACCTCCTTATACGACATGACAGCAACCTTCTCCTTTACTTGGCTCATGTAGCTTATCCTCGGTCTTTCTCTTCCTCTTCTTACTTCCAATTTTCCTTCAATGATGTTCTTAATGAAACTGTCATATCATAATAAGTATCGTATAAGTATAAGTCGTGTTAACGTTCAAATCTTTAAACCAAGGTGTGAGATTTCTTATATACCTACGAACGCAGGAAGTCGATGCAGCATCGCAAACGCGCAATTTCGATGCTGCGATCGAACGCAGACAGTCGCCAAAACGCGATGCAGCATCGATGCAATCGCAAAATCACCGATGCTGATGCTGGAAGTAGCATGTCTACTAAGGCCCCAAATGCCGGAATATCAGAATGAAAGTCTTTGTACCTAAGTTATCATTTACCTGTTCCCGCGAAACAATAACATAAAAGCAAAATTATTTTACTACATTTAGCACACGTTCAAACGAGTCGCACTGGAATGACCATCGTAACATGTTTCTGGGTTGTAAAATTAAGCCATAAAATAAATTTAATATAAATCCAGGGAAGCGACACATAAAATTGGAGTAAATCACCGAAAGTCACCCGTTGGAGACGTTTACAGCCTTCAAGGAGGCTTCGAGGCCTGTTAGCTGGGCCACAGATTAGACCATAGTAGCTTTGTAAATTGGACCAGCTACCCTCTGGACTTAAGAGTGTTTAGATATCGACAGGTTCTCCGAAACACTCAAAAGTTCACGGGTAGCTTTCAAAGTTGAAACTTGTAAATAGTTTGGCAGAGAAATGCAAACCCCGTCTAGTCTAGACTGATGGTTTAAATAGCTTTCGTGTTGGGATTTTTACTAAACCCAGCTTATTTTTATCACAAAATCTACGTTTATACATAATGTTGTTATGACAAATAAAGGATATTTATTAATTTTTCAGCAATAAAAGTAAGTTAGCTAATGTCCAACTCTTTAGACTGAGCCTTTTTGGTCGCCTGTCAAGGCTTAACGGACTTTTAAAAAAATTGGTACGCTTTAACTCGACCTTCAAACAGTGAAGGAAAACACATTGGTACGTTTTGAACATGTATTTTTTATAGAAAAGGCCGATTAAGCTGATTGGTTTAACGCGTACTCTGCCACAATCCGCGGTGCCCTACGAATGAGGGAGTGGATGTGGGGACCAAAGCCGGCGCATTTGGGCTAATGTTGGCTCCACACTTTCCACGACGCGACACGAGGCGATGCTAGGCGTGTGTAGACGAGGCGCTGTTCGGTGTTAATTTTCATCTTGAAGTAGACTTTACACGACTAAATAATAAATTGAGAGTGTAGATGGCTTCCAGCTTTCGCTGGGGTCGCTCGCGAATGGCAAAGAAAGTGCCAGGCTATAAGCAAGCTCACTCCATCTCAACAATGTTCCAGGCACTACAGCAACCCGTTGAGCAAATGCAGACTTTATTCATGTGTTTGAAAATTATCTAAAAAGTTGAAAGGCCTAAGTGTAATCCAGGGATTGTTAGGTCCACGCCAACTGAGCTGCGGATGCGACGGTGCCACTCCAAACGAAATATAACGACCTATTTACAAACGCTCCCAGTTAACGTACAAATGCCTACACCTACATAAAAAAGATTTATGTGAGCTGTATATAAGTGCCAGTGCCTGGAAAAAACTTATGGCCGGACCCTCAGAAAAATGGTGAAATATTTTTTAATTTTCTGTTTTCAAAGCAAATACTTTTTAATTGTGTTGAAGTTCGTACAATATTATTTACGTGTTATGTGGGTTCTTATTTTTGTATTGTAACATTTTACTTTTATTAACAGAAAGAAATCTATTCAATATTTTGTATAGTACCCATGTGAAAGTGTGTTTATTTGTTTGTTTATTTGTCCTGCTTTCACGTCAAAACAGAGCGACGGATTGACGTGATTTTTTGTGTGGAGATAGTTGGAGGGCTGGAGCGGAGAGTGACATAGGCTACTTTTTATCCGGGTACCAAGTGAGCGAAGCCGCGGGCAGCAGCTAGTAAGAAAATAAACTAGATTCAGTTGAATTATCTAAGGATCATTCCTAATGACCATTAAATAACACTAAATATTGATATTCTTAGATATATATGTATGTTCGAATGAGCTAGTGGCTAACTCTGGTGACGGAGCCCTTAGGCCGCCTGAAGGCCTCCGTCATGACATAACGATTCAAAAACTAAGACCGATAAAAACGTGCTGATGGTGATAGTTATGATTTTCACAACACATTCAACTTTCAAACAGCCATAACTTAAAAAAAGCCTTATCTCAACTGAGATCAATTTATTACCACATCAGTATTGACACATTGTGGCATGATTGAATAAAAACAAAGTGATACCTATTCATCATAGTTTGGACATGTAGAGAGGATGAATGAAAGTCGTATAGTGTTTTAATCAGACAAGTTTTTGGAATGAGGGTATATTATGTCTGTTAGTGACTATACTATACATACTTACCTATGTAATATCTTTTCATGTAGGTACTTACTTCTATTTCGATATGAAATTATCATAAGAAGTAAAAGTCAATACAATTTCATCCACGACAGAAAGGTATCTTCGGAATATTTTGAAACAAAATGAAATTAAGTATTCAATCTTTCACGAAAACTTGTCGGAATACTTTTCACGACTTATAAAGCTTTGCGCTCCGTGAAATTTCATGAGTAAAGTAAATAATAATGAGGTAATAGCTTTGAAAAGATAAACATAGGGAATATTCTGAGTTACTTTGTCTATTATCGAATAAAAACGACTCACGGTTGTATCCTGAAGATATTTTATTTACATTTTCAGAGAGCTAAGATACAAAATTAACGTTGAGTGCTCAAAAAATTCAAGTCTCAAAGTAATCAGTAAAATTCTGTCAAAGAGTTCTAAGAAATATTGTTTGCTAGTCGCGCCCAGGCAAAAGATCTGTTGGTAGGAGAAAACTGTCCTGGCTGCGAAATATAAGGCAGTGGACAGGCATCAAAAAGGCTGAAGACCTATTTAGAATAGCCCAAAACAAGGAAGAGTTTAAGAGGATGACCGCCGACCTTCAATAACTGGAGAGAGGCACTATAAGAAGAAGAAGTCGCGCCCCGCGGTGTTACCCACGGTTAAAATCGGTTAGATTAGTCAATTCCAGAACCTAAAGTATCTACATTCCAAAAATCGGTTTAGTAGATACAGAGTTACATGGTAACAAATATTCACACACACACACACACACACACACTCACACACACACACTCACACACACACACACGGACTTTCACCTTTATAATATTAGTAGGATAGGATAATAAACACTGTTTATCAATCTACACCACACTAATTACTACTTCGCGAAACGTTCAGAAAACAGGCAGTTAATTTCAGCCGGCTGACATCATCGCAATCGGACCAGAACAAAATATATTGTCATGTTATTATTTTGGGTGTTTGCAACACTAAGCCAGACTTATGGGCCATTTGCCGACAGGATCGCGCGACGCGGTACATGTTATTCATGAGTTGCACATTAATAACGCTCCAATGTGCAGTTATGTCCAAAAATTAACGTTACATAAATTCCCCCTAAAAAGACCAGACCGATTGGTTAACGCATGTGTAAAATATAGCAGCAATCATTTTGAATACTTTCACGCGAGCGAATGAGTACAACTGAGCTGATTATTTTTTGGGATAGGGATCTGTCAATTTGGACTATCAAACGCAATCCAGAGATCGCAGGGAAAATTCACCGTCCTATTTATTTCAGAGGGTTCCATAAAGACTAAGAATTTGCTGCGACAGCGGCGTGTAAATGAGAAAGCGTCGAGTGGTTTATCAGAAGTTGTTTTATATTCATGTCCACATTGCCAGTTGTTCATTTCCTAGCATCCCAGGAGCAAGGCATGACGTGATTCATTCCCAGGACTGCATTATAAATTTGTATGCCATTGTTTCTTTTTCAGCGACCAACTGGTTCAGTTACCTATTGTTGGGACGAACAATGGACTGAGATATGCGATTTTTAAGTGCAACTGGCTGGATTCTCTGTAAGTGGACCAACGTTGAAAAAACATTGCATCTTTAAGTCCGTGGAATCTCTTCAAAGATTTGTAAGTAACGCTGTACCATTATTTAGTCATTTTCTCTGAGAGCTTTTCTGTGCTGAAAGCACAAGTTTCTTTTAAATCGATAGGTTTAACTACGTTAGAACAATGAATAAAATCAAGCTTGCAAAGATATCCAAGATGAATCTAGTATCCGAAGACTAAGCGAATGTTCAATTATTCAAAGGAATTTGCTAACCATTCGATAGCACTATAAACTGATGCTAAGGGAATATTAATTTAAGCATAACTGAGAGGGATTCGCATCGTAGCCTGTTTGTCTGTTTGGCCTCTCTCGAAGTCGTGAAGTGGAAACATTGAATTGTTGTTTTCACAGGAATTTAGAAATAGAGTATTGAAATACCTACGCTACGTAATAAATTATTTTTATGTTTGAGTTTTAACAGTATTAGGTAAAATTTAACAGAAAATTTTCAAAGAGGTTGGTGGATGAGACCAATGACCAAAGGGCTGGTGCTTACCTCGGACAGAGGATAAGTATAGCAATCCAACGGGGTAATGCTGCCAGCCTTTTGTGCACTTTACCTGCGATCGGTGATCTGAACTCTGTCTTTTATTTAAGTAATTTAAA
The DNA here is from genome assembly GCA_958496255.1 of Camptogramma bilineatum. Lineage (NCBI taxonomy): Eukaryota > Metazoa > Arthropoda > Insecta > Lepidoptera > Geometridae > Camptogramma > Camptogramma bilineatum. The sequence continues at coordinate 2,776,888 of OY292463.1, read as the reverse complement.
GATAGAAAACAGAGTTCCTTTTAATTTAGTTGTATTAGTTAGATAAGAAATGTTTATATTTTACTGAGTGTTTTTTCTTTGTTTCGCTAACTTAGGTAAAATTAAGAAAATATGTAAATGGGCTGTCTTGCGTAAGTATTCAATTTCGGAGTTAAAATATTGAAAACAGAATACAATATAACTTTATTGACATAAATACCCACAAAAATACAGAGTCAATGGGTCTTTAGGCGTTTCACACCGCAAGCGGTTCGGACCGCGGTGTGAATCGCCCCAGAGCTCTTTTTGAATGGGTTCTTTCGCACCACGGTGGTGACAGCGGTGCGAATCGCCTAAAGTATCTTTTGAAATGGGTCGATTCGGACCACAGGATTTGGACTCATATCAAAAATTAAGGCTTTCTCCTCATGGACAAACTATTCCTTACGGTTGGTTTGGACTGAATGTCAAAATGTACTGATCTACATATTTCGCCTACCTAACTGATTTGGCTACGAGGACTAACATTTCCTTATGGCCGAACTCGTGTCAAAATAGACAAAGTAGGTACACTCACCACCGCAGAGAGGATACAAAGAACATACTACGGTATCGTCACCACGAGTAGGTAAAGGAATATAATTGAAAAAGACAATTTCGTTTTAAATTGCCAACTCGAATTTTGCACAATGAAACCAGCATTGGACATTTCTTGGAAAAGCTCAGATAATTTTGTTCACTACATTTGTTATTTTTTACCTAATTTTATTTAATTTTGTACATAGTACCTACCTACCTATATCTTTTTGGCAATAGCAATTATGCACTATGTGTGTTGTGTTTTGGATCTAACTTAAAAGACCAGGACACCAGAAACGTTACAGAGGTTTTTTTTACTTGCTTAAATCAAAACACTTCTGCGATACATCTGATGTCCTGGTACTTCAAAACATTTTACCCGTTGTCGTCATGAAGGACAAAATCATGTTTTTGAAATAACGTTGCAAAACCAATTTCCACAATACTGTTAAAAAAACCGTTCCAGCGATTTTCGACCTTATTGAAATTTTAGGTTTCGATTATTTTCCAAGTCTTTGCCAAATTATTTAGAATATTATATTATTAATTCATCCTTCATGACCAATGGATAAAAATTAATGTTTGAAGTAGGTACCAGGGGGTCTAAAGTGGCCACTTTTGATGAAAAATCAGATGTTTCATAGATGCTTCATCTATAGCCGGGTACCCACCTAGCGCACAGGCTCGCGCGGCAGCCTCGCGAGCCAAATGCTCGGCTGATGTGGACGTGCCTCGGGCGGCCTCGGGCGCGCGTTCGCTCGCCCGAGCACGGCTCGGCCCCGAGCCATCTGTTGTCGGTAAACTTGACGCGCTCTTGCTTGCTAGATGTTTCAGATGCTTCATCGATGCTTCATATAAGAAGCATCGATGAAGCATCTGAAACATCTATGAAGCATTTCACAAAACATCTTTTTTGACAGATCTATGTGCGAGGTTAAATTTATTTTTAGAAAGTAAATAGGTTGAATGTAAAACCGATGGCTGAATGCAAAACCCGTGCGAAGCCAAATTTAAGAAAAAAAACCTCAGACCCGCTCCCGCGACAATTCACCTTTTTAGGGTTCCGTACCTTAAAAGGTAAAAAAAGGAAGGAACCCTTATAAGATCACTTTCTTGTCCGTCTGTCTGTCTGTCTGTCTGTCTGTCTGTCTGTCTGTCTGTCTGTCTGTCTGTCTGTCTGTCTGTCTGTCTGTCTGTCCGTCTGTCCGTGTGTCACCATCGATTATTTCAGGAACGGGTAGAGCAGCAAGTTGAAATTTATACCATATACTAAGGTCTATAGTCCCTATTGTGAGTATAAAAATCAAGGTCCTGAGTCAACACTATAAAAAGATATAGGCAAATTTAGATTTTCGTGAAAACTTGTGAGTACCAAAACTTACCTTAATTATCAACTTTTTTTATTTTTCGGAATTTTTCCTTTACTTGTGCTGGAAGACCTTGCTTGTAACCAAAATTGACAATTCTAGGTCAACCGGAAGTACCCTAGAGGTTTTGGGTCGAAAACCTAAATGGTAGTTCCCGTTGACCTAGAATAACGAAATTTGGCAAAAAGCAAGGTCTTATGGCACAAATAAAGGAAAAATTACAAAAAGTTAAAAAAGTTGAAAATTAAAAGGTGTTCCCATACATACATAGTTGACGCCAATTAAAATTGTCCTCCGAGTTGTATGGGCGCTCATACAATTAAGCGGACTAGCTTAATTGGCACCATGGCTAGGTACCTACGGAACCCTCGGCGTACGAGTTCGACTCGCACTTGACCGGTTTTTTATTTTATTTTATTTATTTATTCGTGTGCCTCAAAAATATTTCGTCCATCAGGGTGGCGCAGTGCAATCATTTCTATAAAAAAACTAAGTAGGTACCTACCTATTTACTTTCTAAAAATAAATTTAACCTCGCACATAGATCTGTCAAAAAAGATGTTTTGTGAAATGCTTCATAGATGTTTCATAGATGTTTCATAGATGCTTCATATATTATGAAGCATCTATGAAGCATCGATGAAGCATTGATGAAGCATTTATGAAGCATTTGATGTTTCATCAGATGTTTCATAGATGAAGCATCTATGAAACATCTTCTGGGCAATTCTACTAGATGACAACCGCTGCGTTTTGGTTCGATCTCTTAAATGTCAGCCATTTGATGAAATAGTAGAATAGCTTTTCAAAAATTTGTTCTGCCAAAGTTCAAACCTTAGCTAAAACCTCACCACAACTGAGTCGTTTGTTATTAGTAGTCATGGAAACAGTCGCTTTAGTTGAGGTTTTGGTTGAGGTTGATAAAAAGTTCGGTACCAGAATTGACGCCCTTATTTTTCATCAAAAGTGGCCACCCACTTTTGTACTCATAAAATATATTTTATTTGTATATATTATTATATACAAATAAAATATAGGAATCCTTAATTTAAATGTTTTTCACTTACCAGTTTTCTACTCATTTTACGAGTAGAAAAGTGGTAAGTGAAAAACAAAATTAAATTGAGATACCTATAATACGTACCTACTTAGTAAGTGAAAAACGATTAAATTAAGGATTACTATATTTTATTTGTATAAAATATAATATATACAAATAAAATATAGGAATCCTTAATTTTAATGTTTTTCTCATACCAGTTTTCTACTCATAAAATGAGTAGAAAAGTGGTAAGTGAAAAACAAAATTAAATTGAGATACTTGTATAAAATATAATTTATACAAATAAAATATAGGAATCCTCAATTTTAATGTTTTTCTCATACCAGTTTTCTACTCATTATATGTGTAGAAAAGGGTAAGTGAAAAACAAAAAATTGAGATACCTATTACGTACTTACTAATTATTTGGAAAAATAAAATACAATTTAGACGAAATCACAAATTGGGTACCTTTATTTCTCGTGGCACTACCGCTTGGTACCTTAACTTAAAAGATACAGACTAAACTCTTAATTTTTCCAAGCAATGGCCGACTGTTATATCACCTGCCAATAACTCTTGTATGATGTTATGAATTCTTCGGTTTAATTGAATGGTTTCCGCTTTTCTTTTTGAAATTTGTACGTGACCTGGTCTATTTAATATTCCAGAGTAGAAGTTGGCATCTTTTTGTATTCCCTGAAGAAATTGTGCTATATTAGGTTTATCTGGAATTATCTTTCTTATTTTTCCATTCCATGACTCTACCATATTATTGGTTCTGTCACTTTGATTGAATGTGTTCCATGTTTTTGATAGTATACCATGTTCTAGCCACGTTTTAACAAAATAATCGTTAAACTTAGTAACTGCGATATTGTTGGGACTTTCTTCCATTACGTACAGCCACCCTTCATCCAACAAGTCCGGAGGTAAATGTGATAATGCTGTGCATAATTTAACATGGATTACACCCAGTTTTAATTTAGTTACTCCCAATTGCTTAGCTTTTCGCCATAGACTGCGGCTATAGTGAAAATAGCACCCAACTATTTTCACTTTTGGAAATAAATCTTTTATCGCCAAAATCGCAGGCACTTCAAAGTCCATTGAAATTTGCGTAGGCTTCCATTCTTTTATTTGGCTTTTTATAATTTGGAATAAAATTCCATACGTAGACCGTTTTTTATCCGGCAGCAATGCATACAGGACAGGAACCACATTAACATATTCTTCGTTACTGCCGATGTCGGCATGGATCGTGTAAACTTGGCAAAAGCACTTCGGGCAAATTTTGAATGTTCCGTCGACAAGAAATCTTGTTGATTCTTTCAGATATTTAATCATACCATTGTTTGCAAAAATAATGATTCGCTTCTTTTTGTCTTTGTATTCGGCAAACAATAATTTTTCATATTTTTTTGGTACTTCGAGATCACAGGCTTTATGGAAGTTGAGTTTTTTAGTACCTTGTGACTTGTTTCTGAGTTTGTAAAGTTTTTTCTTGAAATTATCAAATTGAGGTAATGGAGTCAATAAATTTATTCCCTTTTCGACAAGATTTTGTACAGCATCCCCGAAAATTTGCGTTACTGGCTTATTAATATTCTTTTGCAGTGTTTCAGTACATAAATGCATCTGTTGGTCTATTTCCATCTCTGCTTCGTCTCTAGGTGGATGGTTATGGGCAGTCTCGTGCAGTATTATAAATGGATTTAATTTCACTTTGAGTGTTGCATTACACTTACTAGAGTCTTTTTTTGTACATCTCCATAAATCAGAGGAGTCTTTGTTTGTCCTCTTTAACACATAGGTATATCCAGCACGACATAGCATTTGGCCCCCTCTCTTGGTCTTTTGAAATTCCACAGTGCTTGGTTGACTTGGAAGGCTATGTGAAGTTGATGGCTGACTATCCATTTTTACAGGAGAGAACAGCGACCTAATGAAAAAACTTGTAGGTCTTTATAATGATGATTCCGCGACTTGATTGATCGAAGGTAAGAGTATTCGCTGGTATTTATAATTTTTATCATACACTAGCAGACGCCCGCGGCTTCGCCTGCATGTTGGTATATGTACTAATATTTTTGTATTCCACGGGAACCGTGCATTTTTTCGGGATAAAAAGTAGCCTGTGTCCTATTCCCGATCATTATTTATCTATATATAATTTGAATTTCAGCCAAATCGGTTCAGAGGTTGTCGAGTTATAGAGGAACAAACATACATCCTTCCATCCAAACATCCAAACTTTCGCATTTATATTATTAGGGTGATAAATGAAAATAAAAGAAAATATATAAATTTGAATATTTGAATTTTTAAGGGAGTTCTGTGACACTGTCTGCGCAACAGAAATAAGAAGAAAAAATAACGTCAAATCGAGAGTTATATCAAAAAGGTTTATAAGTTCTTGCTTTTCAGTTATATTTTTTATACTTCCTTATCAAAAAGTTTATATGTAATTCGCTTTGTTCAATTTAATATTTCCTGGTAGGTACTTAGCTCCTTTTCCTTCTTTAATAGGGTCAAATATAAGTTCTCGAACATAGCAGAAGAATAAAACTTCGAAGATGCTGCAGGCGGCAGTTTTTGCCGGATAGGCGTCCGTCTTCCACCCTTCTATCCGGAGTTACTACTACATGCATCGCTCACTATGGATTACTGGTAGACTACAAAAATCATAGGTATACCTACATGTTACATGGTGTGATATCGTTATCATATCAACCAATGCCTGCCTAAGTAGGTGTCAAGACTTTAAGAGCCTAGCGTCAAGTCGGTAGCTGGGACCAGTGAATATCACAAGAACTGTTCCCTGCCAACTGGTGACCAAGCCAGCTGGTGTCCTTCGTGAAGATAAGCACGATTGACTATACTGTTGAGTTGAAGGATCACTTACCTACGCTAGACAGTGCCGGGTCCGAGCCGAGCTTCGGCCGTAGAGCCGGCGTTGTCATTTGTTGTTTTTTTTTTGGTTGAAAATGTATTTTTAACCGACTTCAAAAAAAGGGGGTGGTTCACAAGAAAACTGTATTTTTTTTTTATTGAGAATTATTCAATACAATTGTAAACACTATAAACGGGATATTTACCATGATTTTTGGATTTTCGAGTTTCCCGATATTTCGGCACAGTTGCATGCGCCATGATCACGGTAAACTGAAGTTTTTGCGAGTTTGTGGGTAATCAGTGTAATCACAGGCAGACGAAACGGTCTACCCTCTTTCTAAGTCTTTTACTACGTCGAACATCAGTACCACCGGTCTCACTTTCGAACGCAACTCGATCGCGGCACACAACACTCACAGTATCCAACCGCACATCTGATGTTGGACTTTTTCGATTTATGCACAATTGCACCACCGGATTCCAAGCACCCGAGAGTTTAAAACCGTCTTCTCGATTGAAATTCCGGTGTTTGGTAATTTCTATGGCTTCCTTCTGCAGGTCACGTCAGTTGTTTTCTAGTGTTTCTTTCGGACGCGTCATCGTCCTCATTCGAAGCCATCGCAAAAAGAACTGAAGACCGCTCCGGTACACCGGAACGTCCCCATACACGCAACCAATGTTCGGTTGACCTGCGCAGGCATACCTGCATAAATGACCTCTCCGGTAGACCGTAGCGTGTATGGCTTACATAAAAAGAAAACTGTTTTGTTCCCCTCAGGTCCGAATCGACCCATCACAAAAAGTTATGGGGCGATTCGCACCGCGGTGCGAAAGAACACATTCAAAAAGAGCTCTGGGGCGATTCACACCGCGGTCCGAACCGCTTGCGGTGTGAAACGCCTAAAGACCCATTAAAATAACGATATGATGAAATAAGAATATGATGATTTAATAATTTTGAACAATATACTTTTATGTAGTCATTTAATAAATAGCCCTTGTCATGTTCACCTATTAATTTACAAAGGTTTAAGATTATATTTTTTTTCTTATCACACTGAAAAGGGATGGCAGCAGATTAAGCAGCTTCTTAAAATCTAGCTAAGCTAAGCTTAAGCCCACAAGAGCATTATGAAGGAAGCATTACTTAAGGGTGAGGCTACTATGATTATATTTACAAAAAAATGTATATACTTTTTTTGTAAATACATACATACATATTATACCTACATAGAAAACACCCAGACCCGAGATAAAAATGAATGCAAAATAAAAAAAACAGTCATTTAAAAAACTAGACTTCATAGAGTAATTTTATAGTGATTTATAACAACGTCCAGTTAGTTTAATCACTAAAACATTTGTTGTCAATAAAACCCAGACATAAAAACAATACGTTAGACGTAACTCAGTCACGTAATTGTTTTCATAAATCTTCCACTAATACGTATTCTGTGTGTTTACTGCCCTAAACCATAACAAAATGACCTATATCCCGGAGCCTTATTCTCGAGATAATTGCGTTTTATGAAGCAATTTACCCTTGCGATGTCGTAAAAATGTTTATTTTATCACACCTATTCCATTTTAGCGTAATCTGTGGAAAGTTTGATGCTAGGAGTAAGTAAGCCTGAGTAGTGAGTACCCGTCCATACAGCGACCCGTCAATTTACCGTACACTTAGTAGATCTTAAACACTAACCTTGTAACTGTTATTCATAAACTAAACGCTCTATCTTACTAGGACATCATGGTGCCACCACAGTCGCGCCACCAACAAAATGTACGCAAATGATGTCCGCTTGTGTTTGCTTGCTTGCGCAACCAAGCGGGACACCAGGGTACAATTTGTTTGTGGTGGCGCAACCATGGTATCCTAGTGAGACTGATAGGGCCCTGGCAGCCGTCAAACTGCTAAATCTGTAGCTATCTTTTTTCATCAACATAAGAGTGATAAAAAAGAAACATTCTCTGAGTTCTATTACCCCCAACCAAGCGAACACCAGGGTAAGCTTTGTTTGTGGTGGGGCAACCATGGTATCCTAGTGAGACTGATAGGGCCCTGGCAGGCATCAAACTGCTAAATCTGTAGCTATCTTTTTTCATCAACATAGAGTGATAAAAAAGAAACATTCTCTGAGTTATATTACCCCCAACCAAGCGGACACCAGGGTAAGCTTTGTTTGTGGTGGGGCAACCATGGTATCCTAGTGAGATAGGACCCTTAAAGGCATCAAACCGCTAAATCTGTAGCTATCTTTTTTCATGAACATAACAGAGATAAGAAATAAACATTATCTGAATTCTATTACCCCCTCAGAAAAGATATTTTTCCCACAGCTTCTACCACTGCTCTATAGTCTAGTCTAGTCTACAAATGATGAATTGAACCCTGTCATTCTTATAAGACTTATAGACCTCCTAATATACCTGAAAAGGCTAGAGTGACAAGAAAAAACATCCTGTTATTACTAAACTTGACAAAATTGATAGGTGAATATATTTACCACGTCTTGGGCAACCAACACTACTGCAAAGTAGTGTTCTGTTTTGATTTTAAGTAGGTGCTTATTTATTGGGGTGAAATTGAGATTGATAACAACTAGGTGGATGCGCGTTTTTTTTTTCAGTTTTACAGGACTGTGTCAGGTTGTATCTTGATCAGAATATGATTCGTGAAAATAACATATACAGGGTGAATTTTTGAGATGGGGCAGTAAGGGCAGCTACCTTAACCGTTGTAGCTAGAGGAAAACGTTCTTAGGAGACCATCCTTAATTTTTGAAAATATTTCGACCTGCATTCACAGATTTTGAAAAATATGTACAGTCAGCGAGAAAATGGGCCATTTACACAAAAACTTTTTTTGATGCCAATCGATCCTGTTTCATCTAAGGATAAAAAGGCTCTTTCAAACCAACTGAGGTTAGAGTACTAGAAAAGTCAGAAATCGCTAAAATGTATTTCTGAGACAAGACAGTAAGGGCTACCTTAACCGTTGTAGCTACAGGAAAACGTTTTTAGGAGACTACCCTTAACTTTTGACGATATTTCAACCTGCATTCAGAGATTTTGAAAAAAATGTACAGTCAGCGAGAAAATGGGCAATTTACATAAAAACTTTTTTTGATGCCAGTCGATCCTGTTTCATCTAAGGATTAAAAGGCTCTTTCGGACCAACTGAGGTAAGAGTACTAGAAAAGTCAGAAATTTCAAAATGTATTTTTGAGACGGAGCAGTAAAGGCAGTTTGTTAACCGTTGTAGCTACAGGAAAACGTTCTTAGGAAACTACCCTTACTTTTGAAGATATTTCGACAAAATGATGAAAAATTATGACAAATGACAAAATGATTTCGTACGAAATGTATAATCAAAGTTATTTGCGTTTTCTGACTTTTCTAGTACTCTTGCCTCAGTTGGTCCGATAGAGTCTTTTAATCCTTAGATGAAACAGGATCGACTGGCATCAAAAAAAGTTTTTATGTAAATTGCCCATTTTCTCGCTGACTGTACATTTTTTTCAAAATCTCTGAATGCAGGTTGAAATATCGTCAAAAGTTAAGGGTAGTCTCCTATAAACGTTTTCCTGTAGCTACAACGGTTAAGGTAGCCCTTACTGTCTTGTCTCAGAAATACATTTTAGCGATTTCTGACTTTTCTAGTACTCTAACCTCAGTTGGTCTGAAAGAGCCTTTTTATCCTTAGATGAAACAGGATCGATTGGCATCAAAAAAAGTTTTTGTGTAAATGGCCCATTTTCTCGCTGACTGTACATATTTTTCAAAATCTGTGAATGCAGGTCGAAATATTTTCAAAAATTAAGGATGGTCTCCTAAGAACGTTTTCCTCTAGCTACAACGGTTAAGGTAGCTGCCCTTACTGCCCCATCTCAAAAATTCACCCTGTATAGGTACTTAGGTGGTTCCATAATAATAAACACAATACGTTTTTTTGATTCATAAGATACCTTATTGTTATTTTTATCTAAGTTATTTCTGCTTGCATGTACAGGACATAAAAATTTTTAGTTTTAAAAGCTATGCACATCGAGTTCAATGTAATTTTAATTTTCAATAAGTTAGTGAGGACTCAAGTTAATTATAAAGTTAAGGCTTATTAAATATTGACCAAAAATTTCAAAGCGTAAGCTTAAACAAAGTACAGCCTTATATTATTTATATTGATTATATTATATAAAGAGTATTTCGTATTAAAAGATGGATGGATTGTTTGAGAGAGGACATGCGTGCGAAAGGATTGACTACTGAGTTGCCGAGTGATAAGAGGGAATGGAAGAGGGGAACATGTTGTGCCGACTCCACCTAGTGGGAAAAGGGAAAGGAAATGATGATGATGACTGAGAGTACCTTTATGTATTGCAAGAAAATCTAGAGTAAAAACGACCTGGTTTTAAAACCGATATTTTTCTTTTAAACAGAAAAAGAATCCGAATATTCTGCTCACACTCTTGTAATAAAATTCCATTAATTTTTCATGAAACACTCAATAAAAATATTTGCATTTTATACCAAAGAAACAATACTGTTACAATTACCATATTTCGTTACAAAACGATACGAGAGGTGAAAATGATTTTATTACAGAATGTTCTGAGCAATGGGGATCGTAAATACCCCAATACCCCTTATTACCCCGTGTGGCAGCCCGGTTAGGGGCATTACATTTTATTGTGTAGGTATTCACTTGAGCTTTGGTTTCTTAATGAGCAGGTACCCGACACGTTATAGGTTTAGCAGGAAATGGTGGAAAGGAAGGAAACGTGGAGATAAATCTGTGTTGAAAATGTGTTGAAATTGGTTTCTTGTCCGAAAACCCGTTAAAATAGAGATGAATTTAGAATGCGTTCGGCTGAATAAGAATGACGTGGTGCTTACATGCGCTGCATGCTCCGAAAAACAACAAAAATGAAGTTTTTTGGAGATTTCTCATCACTATAACAACCAATCAAAAAATTTCGATGTCAATTATTAAATTACCTATCCAACGCTCTAGGAAGATTTTTAGTCTTTAATCTGAGCCAACGCTGCAATCCAAAAACATTATTTGACATCAACTTTAGAAGAAGAAGATTTAACTAATTTTTAGAGGTTTTTTCGTTGATTTATGATCAAGCAAATACGACGTTAAATAAAAATATAAATTGGTGAATTCGAAGATAAAATGTTAAAGATTTGGACTTATCAGTTACTTTCCACTCACTTTATTTATCGAGGAGATAGATAGGGAAATATAGTGTTTAGCACATAGTACTTACAGCCTGAAATAACGGGACTGACAATTGAACGTGCGCTCCGAAGCACGGAAGCGTTCAACTATTAATGCCACTAGTCAAAGCCAAAGTCACCCCTTCAAATTATGACCGATACATATTTTAAACTTTCGCGACTTGAACACATTTTTAAACTATTATTAACGGGACTTAATCGCGTAATTAAATTATTTTACGTCGAGGTAAAAAAAAAAATTAAGTACCTACGCGATTAAGTCCCGTTAATAATAATTTAAAAAATTATGACCGATCGGAACGTCGTCGCAAGAACTTCTAAGCAAGCTACGCCACGGACGCTTCATCGCAATTGTATGTGCCTTATTCAAGAAATACAATGTTGTTAGGAATGTAAACGACCATAAATACTAGTAGGGTACCTCCCTACTGTAGTACTGTAGAGGATCCCTTGTTGTGGTAGCCCTAGCTTGGCCCTCGCATTAATAAATTTTATTGCGTAGAGCGAATGTTATTAGCTTTCATATATCTATGTTTACGGTTAGAAGAACCAGAGATGTAGTAAGGGCACGTATAGTGAGCCATACCTTATGTATATTTCTATATATTAATATAAATAAATATTAGATAAGTACACTTCTGTGTATTAAATTCTAACATTTTCGCGAAAATTGGTATTTTTTGGGATAAAAAGTAGACTATGTCCTACCTCAAGGTTCAAGCTACCACAGTGTACAGTTGTTCTCACGAAGTCCGTGTGGTCTTAATTGTGTGTGTGCACATACACGTTGTTTTTGTATGCGTAAGCTCGGGAGCGTTCAGAATCGGCCCACGCACACAGAAACAACGTGCATGTGCATCTACACACACAATTAAGACCAAACGGACTTCGTGGGATAGAACAACTGTATCAAATTTTATAAAAATCCACCAAGCCGTTAAGCCGTGAAAGTGTAACAGACAGACAGGGTTACTTTCGCTTTTATAATATTAGTATGTATTACACAGTGCTGCGGAGTTAACTCCGTATAATATATGTCCTGATTCAACGCTATATACGTGTCTGCTTGTATTTAATGTTATTATAAGCGCAACGTCCCACAAAGCAAAGGCATTCCTTCCTTCCTTCAATTCCTTTCTATGTGCGCTTAAATATTCATTTCAAAATTTTTAAATACCTACTTATATGATGAAAACAACGGTATTTACCGCGGTTCAATAGTTATTCACAAATGTTTCGATCTAGATAGGTTTTCATGTCTTCTTAAAAAAAACAATTTTACTTGGGTACTTTTTATCACGGCTAAAAAGTCAAAAAATCCAAGATTTAAACTATGTCCATTCCAAATTTTATCCAAATCTGATCAGCCGTTTCAGCGTAAAGAAGTAGGTAAGAAACACTAATACACACAGACATACACACTCACAAACTTTCAATTAAATTTTTAGCATTTATAAGTGTAATAATTTGATAAATAAATGGTGGACATTTCACACAGCGCCATCTAGCCCCAAACTAAGCAAAGCTTGTACCATGGGAACCAGTATAATATCTACTTTTATATTTTGTAAATACATACATAGGTACTTTCTAACAACCAGACACAGAACTAACATCTATGTTCATCACACAAATGTTTTGTTCTGGGTGGAAATCGAACCAACGACCTACAACGTAGAAGGCAAAGCTACTACCGACTGAACTGAGAGCCCAGTCAATAAATCTAGTAAAGGTGATTAAAATCTTACCTAATTGTATTTACCTAGAGTAGATATTACTCTATAAATTTCGCTTTGAAGATCATAATGAAATCACTCTTCGGCCTAGACAATTTGTAGGCCCTAGGGCTACACTAGGCGGGCTAAGTACAAAACTAGGCACTAAATTAAGTCTAGACAGAACCCTCAATCAACACTCGACCTGGGTAAGCTCACTTCAGTAACTTTGGGCCTTACTTATGAAAGATGTTTAAAGTTATACACTGGTTAAACAACGTCCTGTCTTAATTTGTGGATAGTGACAAACAGAGACAGGACGTTGTTTAACCAGTGTTCAACTTTAAACATCTTTCATAAGTAAGGGGGTTTATGGTTAAAATGAAAACTGATAGTTGAAGTAAGTGCATTAAGACTTAAATAATGGGTTTATATGAATGAATAAATACGCGCTGGTGAAAGATTCCGCAACCGTTCTGTGTTCTGTGTTTTGTGATTTTAGACCAAGAATTTCTTGAAATGCAATAAAATGAAGCCTACTTATAATTACTTATTTATTTCTCAGCCTAAACTGCAAACATTTATGAATCATCTCCTTTCTGTTTTATGTAATTTAACCTAAAGTTTTTTTTAACTTCTTAAAAATTATTTGATCTTTCAGACTTTCATTTAATCAACCGTCTGTTCCACGTCCTTTTTTTTAACGCGTTCAGTGTCCATGCACTTGTGCTTTGAGTGCAGGCTGTCCTGAGGCCATCTGCCAGAGCACCGCAGAGGCGGAGCAGAGAATGTGTTATATCAAAATGAGTTTCATACATAATTTTTTTTAACTATTTTTACGTATGAGTCAGAGAAAATACACGAAAATGTGTTGTCTAATGACTAACAGTCAGCTACCATTATATTCGATAGTTTCAAACTGAGATAATGAGAGTCTGATGTGCAGTTCTCCCTAAAATGAAAGCTCTAGCCTCCACCGGGCGAAACCACAAACACAACGTTACATTTTACCATCAATATACAACGCGGGGCGGTCCAAAACTTAGTTACGTCACCACATGCCACACTAGAGAAATTAAAACAGAGAATTGGGTTATGTTTTAAAGCGTATGTATGTTTATTTTTTTGGCACTCTGTGGCCAAAAAAAAAAATGGCTCGACAAAATTTAGAATGAGGTATCGTTACATTGTCCTTATTAAAATTTAAATCAATTGAGATTAGTTATTTTTTAGGGTTGGTTTTTGGTTAAAAGAAAATTCACACATTGTTTTAGGAATCCATACATTGTAAACACTATATACGGGATATTTAGGTACCATAATTTTTGGATTTTTGAGTTTCCCGATATTTCGGCACAGTTTCGTTTATAGTGTTTACAATGTCAAAACCATGATAATTTCAAAAGGAATTGATACAGTTTTCCAAGAACTAAAATTGATAAGTGGATCATGCTAACATTTGTGTAGTGGCAAGATGAAAGTTTCCTACTTGCTACACTTGTATAGCAATACAACTGCATAAAGAAAATTGCTTGCAAAAATCAACTTCTGAAAGCTTTACTGATATTTCCATTCTACGAACTTTTCTCTCTGCTAGTAAAAACATTCTCGAGTGTCTTACATCGCAGTTGCTACTCGCAGATTTAATAGCAGTTTGAACAATTCACGCGTGACCATTTGACCATAAAGTTTGTTGTGCGAACATTATGCGGGTCAAAGTGGGGCTTACAGAAGATTATTGCACAAAAAGTTGTGTGCTGGCCGTTCTATCCCCGAATTAGTAAACCAAGACGGAAAATAGAGAGCATTATTCCTTTTCATATAAAGGCTTTTGTTGGAGAGCCTTGGGGAATTCTATTGATCATAATGAATCGTAGATCGTATTCGCACATAATTAAGTGCTATTTGCACCAATTTTGCGAGAATAAAAGGACTGGACGTTATGAAATCATTTTTACTATTACATAAATGAATATGGGAGGAAGCAAATGACAAAACACCGTGCTTATTTCAGAGAAAATTACTAATGTAACAGGAAAAATAACATCAGAAACAGTTAGTAGGTAACCCTGGCGACGACTCACTTGAATCAGCCTACAGAGTCCTAATAAAGCTGCTATTGAAAAAAACGAGTGTGCTTTTAGCCCACACGACTGAAGTAAAACTTCCGTTCACCTCACCCGATCACACTTTTGGTAACGCTCTCGTGACCATTCATCAGCTTACTCCCCAAGTCAAGCGTGCGTAAAAAAGTTTTGCTTCAAAAATATTTTGCTAAAAACTAAATTCATTTTCCCAACTTGACAAAATTTCAAACTGATTGAGGACATCTCTAAAATGATGAAGTTTTCAGGTATTTCTACGTGAAATTGATTGCAATTTCGGAACAATCGCTGAGTCACACATCTTCCGACGAAAAACGCCGGTAATTGGAATGTTTTTGCTCATTTTGCAACTTGTCAGCTCTTCAAACCGTAGCTTTACGAGAAAAATTAATGAACTCGTTTCGTTTCAAATATAATTTGTTCCTGGATATTGGTAGTGACGTAAAAACTGTCGTACAACGTACATTCACTAGAAATACCGTTAGTAATATAAAAGTATACTTATGAAGACAACCTTGGCAAAAAATCGTAGAACTTATTTTAAATTGAAATGTTTTTTTTTTTTATATTTTTGCTTAATTTATATTTATATATAAGTTTTAGTTATCGGTTGGTTTCTTTTTTAAAAGCTGTTTTTTTCTCTATAAAATATCCCTGTCATTGTCCGGGCTAGAACCAGGCAAACTTTTATACTATAGTCAAAGTTTTGAATTAATTAGTACCTTCCTAATTTTCATTATACATCCTCTTATGACTTCAAACTTCTGGAATTGTACAATTCCAGTTTTTTCCTACTAGAAGTTTCAAATTGACAGAGTATAGCAATATTAAAGTGTAGCAGTAAAGTTAAAGTTTATGTATACAGTAAGTTACGATGAGACAGTTCGCCGTATATAGCTAGTCGTATGACAGAAGCAATTTGCTCTACGAGCTGCCGTAAAAGATTCTACTCTATTTGTTATTCCGTTTTTAACCGACTTCGAAAAAAGGAGGAGGTTCTCAATTCATCGGAATCTTTTTTTGTGCTTTTTTATGTATGTTTACTATTATAAAATTGTAGTCCCGGCTATTAAATCGTTAAGACATGACGGAGGCCTTTTTAGGCGGCCTTAAAACTCCGTCACCAGAGACTCATACGAACATACATACATAATTATCTACATGCTATTAATAGTATTTTGTTTGTTCTCATAAACTAGGTTCCCTTAAAAAATTAGCGAAGTCTATAGATCACAGGGCGTTGTACATAAACTTTATAACTTCCGCTGTCGCCAGCTGGCCGTAACGTTGTTATGTGGCAGGGCCGATGCAATTGTAACGTTTATGGCCGTCCCCCTCTATAAGATCCGCATATACGTGCAATTTTTCCTGGCAACTATTTATTTATTTAGGTGCTCACATACAGCCACTAAAACCAAAACGTTTTATGAAGTAAATAATTTTAAATAAACATAAAATTACTTAGCTTTAAAAATAATTGAAGGTGATCCTAGTAGTTTTATTAAATACCTATATTAAATAGACCTTTGTCGAAAATTGGCGTTGTCATAATCCATTTAACAATTCTACAAATCTTATAAATGTGAACGTTTGCATGTATGCCCTTAATTTGATTTCGGGAAGTATACTGGACATTACCTTTAAAAAAATCTGGAGTCTAAAATAATAACTTTATCTATGTTATTATTAGTTAAAAACGTTTTGTAAATAATGTAGATTTATACAGCGAAATGGTAAGACCATTCGCTAACGTAATCTCTGTTGGTGACCTGCACAACACTGAGGAGGGAAGACCTGCCACGGACGCTCTTGGTAAGTAATTTTTTATTACATGTTTTTCTTAGACAACTAGCTACGATATTTAAGTATGTTACTGTGTTTGAATAGTTGCAACAATGTACGTAATTTTTTATTAATAATTTACTATAATTTTCACTTTACAGCAGTTTAAAACGCAACGTCCAGTATTCTTCCCATTTCCAATGATGTAGCGTTCAGACCAACTTTCATAACGTCCAGTATTCTTCACATTATTAAATACACGGAAATAAACATTTGATGCAAAATAGAGTCAAAATATAAGTTTATGGTATAAATAAATAAAAAATTAAATGATACAGTATGTCTTTTTGATTGACAAATAAATTCTTATTATTTTTTCTTATATTTTTTGTGACTTTTTGTTTCTGTACATACATAGACGTCCTTAATTTTTTTCAGCACAAAGTAGTAAATTCTTACGAAATTTTGTTTTTTTTTTTTGTTTTGTTTTTAGAACATGCTTATTCTGTCGTTAAAATCAACAAAAATAAAAAATAAAAGTAATACGGAGGGTATTTGTGAGCTGCAGCAGTGACGCACTGCAACCAACATTAGGAGCAAAATCGGTCTGTGTGTTGTGATAATGGCTTTTTACAGGACTAATATGAGATTCGTCATTGATATACTGCCATGTTTACTCAAATGCTTGTTATTTCAACACTTGGTTACTTTATAGCAGGTCTGTAACCACCAAACAATGAAGCCTATGAACCTAAAACGTTTCCACAGCTTGCTGGCCCAAGAACTGCTTCAAACTAACAGAACAACCGATAGCTCCTACTGCAACTCAACTCAACAGGTTCAAGCTCATGTGAAATGAAACCTAGACTACCTGAATCAGTAGGGTACGATAGCCTAGGTGACTGACAAGACTTCACAAGCTATGGACGGTGCAGGTTTGGCGAAAATAGCAAAGTGGAAGTCTACTGCATAAAATGAGGGTATTTCGAGATTTTTTTCAGCAAATTTCAAAAATAATGGCAGTTTTGAACAATTAAGTTTTCTAATGTACCTTTATTTTAGTAAACTTTAACTGTAGGTAATGTTTCCTAATGTTCAAGTAAGCACCTAGTACTTACTGTCCTCAGTTCCTAGGTTCCTAGTTCCTATGTGTTGAGATTGAGACTGATGTCTAGTAGGTACGGCTATCTTCTATTTAAAGAATTATTAAGCATATGGTTTATAAATGTTGTACCTATTGTATTTATGAAGATAGGTCATAATTATTGCAATTTTGTTCTCTCGTTGTGCTTATAGTAGGATGTTTTGTAAGATTTTTTGAGTTCAGCTTATTATTTGTTGTGAAATACGACAGAAAATAACAATTTTAATAAATAAATTTTGCAAATTCATATTTTTGCTATTTATTTCATTGTATGTCTAAGCAGTACTAAAGTTCCGCATCTCGAGAAATGTCCAGTATACTGAACGTCTAAAATCACTATTGCTTCTCCGCAAACCGGGAAATGTCCAGTATACTGGACGCCCATTTTCTAAAAAAGTAATAATCATAGAATTTTTTTTCTTCTTGTTCCCTCTTATTTCATCATGTAACATCTCAAAAATCAATAGAAATCATAAAAAATCGAAAAAAACATGCTTGGCTAAATTAAGGGTTAAGATAGGCTTGATTGGTTTAAAATAGGCTTCGGCATGGTACATGAAAAAACATTATATAGGTACAAATAAAATAAAATAAAAAACTATGAAGGGCAGGGCAGTGGCGTAACTATACCGTCTGGGGCCCGTGGCAAATTCTTTTGATGGGGCCCTATCCAGGGACGTAGCTATAGCTTTGTTAAGGGGGGTTCCAAAATACAAAGACTGACTAGGGGGGGGGGGGTTGAAGGGTTCCAAGTAGTGGCGTATGTTAATTCAGAAACCCGGGCCAGCCTGGCTTTTGCCACCTCATAGATAGGTTCAATACATTGTGACCCGCGACTTCGTACGCGTTATGACTTATGACTACCGTACTCGCACGCAACGCGTTAACGACATCGATTCCCGTCGCGGGACAAATGTTTGTATAATCTGGAAATACTTGTCTCGGGCTTGAAACTTGGTTTACTCTCCGCTCGCACAATACTCATGAAGCTTATATGCGAGCGAAGCGAGCCCAAATTTTTTAAAGACAAATGCAACAAATGACACATGATTTTTAATTTTTCTTATGATGCTTTTGAGCACCATAAGCCTGGCTGCTTGTCGGTTCCTATTTTATTATGCGAGCAGAGCGAACCAATTTCCAATCTCAAATGCAACACGTACCTAACACTTGGTTTTGCTTATGTGCTCAAAGAAAAGGATGGCTTTTTGTCTGCGGTCATACATAACTCATTTTGCTCGTAAAACACTCATGAAGCTAATATGCGAGCGAAGCGAGCTGAATTTTTTTAAGATAAACGCAAAAAGTGACACATGATTTTTCTTATGGTGTTCAAAGAAATGGCTGGTGGCTTGTAAGTTCCTATTCTATTATGCGAGCGAAGCGAGCTGATTTTTTTTATCACAAATGCAACATGTGACACTTGATTTTGATTACGTGCTCAAAGAAAAGGATGGCTTTTTGTCGGTTCCTATTCTGCGGTCATACATAACTCACTTTTTTTCTTTGGACGTCATGAACCATCTGTTTACGGATGGAAATACCTGTTCCGCCAATTTTTTTTTATGCTATTGCTAAGGGGAGGGGGGGGGGGGTCTGGACCCCCTAAACCCCCCCTTATATACGTCCCTGGCCCTATCAGTAAAAATCATCACGAGCTCGCGGCCTCTTGAGCCGGGGCCCTTTTGGGTCGGGGGCCCGTGGCATTTGGCCAGCCCTGCCACCCTATAGTTACGCCACTGGGGCAGGGGTTCAGAGGCCTGCCGTCGGGTGCGTCCGACATGTCCCGAAATCGGAAATGACCAATGCAACGTGTAGTTTAGATGTTTATTTTATAATCACAATCACATTCACAGTCCAAACGTTTATTACACGGACATTATAAATGTCTTTCTCCGATCGTAGCCGTGACCAACAATTACAGCTACATTCCTATAACTATAAAACACGCATACAAAACTCAAGTGGTCTTATTCCGAACGGTTCTATGCAAACTTGTGCGTGTTGCCAATTTTTGTAAAACTTCTTCATTATTTATCAAAATATTTGCAGCGAAGAAGCTATAACTCTATTGAATTTTCAAGCAACTTCAATCGCCCGTAGATACAATGTCTCAGAACTATAGAACTATCCCTTATACAACACTATTGTCCTCTACGTCCGAAATTTATCATTTCACCACTTTAGTGTCGCCTTAGGATAGCGTAACGCCTCTTTTGGTACAGAATCGTCGACTTGAATTGCAAGCGGGATTTACAACTTGGCTCGCCTCGCGAAGCCTAATATCTACATGCATATTGGTTTCTGTTTGTGTAATAATGTTGTTTTCGTTCCGCAACGCTCCAATTTTGTTTAAAGAGCGACTGATAAAAATATTCTGTTGTTTTCGAATATAAACTTTATAACCAGCTGCAATGGGTGATTTTACTATAGAGTTTTTTATATTCCGAAAAAAAAATACATAACCATTTATGGGAAGTAAAGTTACGAGTAAAACCTTAAAATAAAACTACGACTAACAGACGTAAAATACAGAAATTCAATTGTATGAAAACAACTACTATTTCCATAGTATATAAGTAGATTAAGTGGATTCAAACCAGTAAATCGCAATATTTCTGCATTTTTATGGTTACTGTGTAGGCGTGAGGGGCTCTGAGACATGTGGTTGGCGAAATTGCTACGACGTAGCACCGCCTACGACCTCTACGTCGTAGCATATGATGTAGCTTGAAACTTTATACATCCAGACATTGGTCACTGACTTCGACTTTGAGATCGGTCGATTTTGTGATCATTCGATAAAGCGGCATTCGGTATAGAGTACCATTCATTTGAAAACCCACCGACACGTTTAGTTTTCATCATGACATTCGATGTAGCAAGTATAGATTTCACATAGAACACTCGAAAAAATATGGTATACTGGTAACAACAAAACTTAATGAAAAAATTATGGGAAAACTCATTACCCAAATGAATGGATTAAATCATTAATTCTGATAATTTAGCTCCGTACCACACGATCCTCAGTCGATACCTTAATTATACAAACCAATTAGTTTATCGACAGAACCAACTTACTCAAATACAAATCTACCACAATCCAATGGCATCCCGGAATTCCGAATAATTCAGCAATTCGTCATTAGCAATCCACTTACAATAAGGGCTAAGCGACCAAACCGATCAGGACAAAACTGTTTCATTTGAGTTCTTCAATTTTATTTAATCCAAGTCGCGATCTGCGGGAGCGGAGTAATTTCCTGAAGGGGCCGGGGGGGAAGGGCAGGGGTGGCGACTGAAAAACGAGAATTACACCATTCGCTAATTGCTGCAATCAGTTTAATGTAGTCGACGAGAACTGAGTGGGATCCCCATAAACAACTGGGTGACTTTTTAAATAGTGCCGCAATGACAAATTAATTGGTGGCACTGATTGGTGGTCATTGATGACTACGCACCTAAAATTTTACATGCAACTGTTCGACTAGTTAGGAAGCATTAGTACCTAGGAAATAAGTTGATATCTTTTATAGTTTTACGCATATTTTTTTAATTGATAATTTTATATAATATTTGATAATTGCACTGAACGTACATATATCTTAACTTCGACGAACTATTAAAAACTTCAATAAAACAAGCGCATTACATCAATAATGGTACCTTATTTCATATTAGCCGTGGAACGAACATGAACTCATAAAATCATTGAAACGTGTGTGAAATTACTTCTAAAATAGAAAACAATTACATACCGTTCAGCGAAGCGGGTTTATAAAAGAACTTTTACTGAGAAAAGGATTTTTAAATTGATTATGTCCCAGTGGGCCATTTGCGACGGAAGTCCTTTGATGACGTATAAGCCAGTACACACCAATTTCCGCCTTAAGTTTCTTTGAGTTCGACACGGCCAGCAGAAACGAGCACACATCATGCTCTTGGAATTTTGTCCAATTTAAAGACATTTTTTTCTGTCTTTGGAGAGAAAAGCATGGAGTGAAATGGAGGAGGCTTATACCTACTGGTAGAGAGATCCCTAACAAAAATTAAACTTCTTTTTATTAAACAAATGCACCTATTTTCTATGTAAAATTGTTATGGATCAATAAAAAAAAAAAAAAAAAAATTAAAAAATGGCTTAATAATGTTTTAAAAAAAACTTTTTTTATTGATTTATCAGTTTTCTTTTTAACCGACTTCTTTGCTTATCAGCTAGGATAAACAGGTTCTGTCAGTAGCACAGTTTCATTTTAAACTAGTTTGATTTTAGGTAATACGAAACTGGCGCCATAGTTACAGCGTGGGCTACTCTACTTTGTAAATCTATCTGTATAAAAATAATTTTTTGTACTTATCTTTGTCATCTACGCGTTTGAATCTACCATTGATCAGATTGTGATGAAACTTTAGCAGGGCAGAAACCTAGTTTCTGGTCAAAAAATGTATTACATAAGAAAATGTTTACTTAGATGTTTTTTTATGCGGCATTGCAACGCATGCCGGGCACAGTTCACTTAAATATAAATAAATAAGCACGACTGAAGCAGCATCGCTGAGAAATGAATACATAAAATATGTATTAGATAGATAGATGATTAAACAAATATATAGAAAACATAAAAATCAACTATATTTTCTTTTAATGTAGTTACACTTTACCTTGCTTCGTCAAGAATCTCTTCTCGTCAATAAACAGTCCTTTAATGTAGGATGTATATGAAATACAACAGACTCGTAACATACGGGTAAAGCCGTTGGCGAAATCTAGTTCATATTGGTTATGGCATTACTTATTACTTTTCCATTAATCCAGCAATATTATTACTGGTGTATTGCGTGGGTATGAATATTTATGATTAAATACAGGTTGTAATAAAATTACTAAAAATTATCGATACAAAATATTAACAACGAAATCAAAATGGCTTTTATAATGTTTATTAGGTAGAATTTTTTGTAAATTACACAAGCAGAAATTAAAACCTTGTTGAGTTTTCTAGCACCTTAACCATCCTCTCAACTCAAGCCACTTCACCATGAAGATATAATAAGTCAATACTTGCTGACAAACCCGCATGTTTCATCACCTATTAGAGCTTGTGTAGCACAACAAAAAAAACACAGAAAAAATTAAAAAAAAAAAAACAAATTTCGATCTAAAGACCTTCAATTAGTTGGGATAGCGAAATATATATATTTTTCTTTTTTTATTTCTGTATAAATATTCTAAAAGTGTTTTGTGCAGAGGGTGATCTGATCACAATCGGTGAAGGAATCTATTTCCTTGACTGATCATCGCCGGCTCATTACAGTCCTTATCGTTTAATTAAAAAAAATTAAATTAAAATCCTTTTAATTTTAATTTTAATGCTGTTTTGTGTAAATATGGACCCTCCTTTTGCTGTATATACAGGGTGTGGCAAATTCTTGGTCACTGAAGGGTAGCTACCTTTTCTCTTGTAGTTAGAAAGTTTTTTTCTTAGGAAACTTCGGTTTTATTTTGAAGAAAAAAATAATTGCATTTTTAGATTTTTGAAAAAAAGGACAGTTAGCCTAAAAAATTACATTTGTCAAAAAAAACAAGTTGGTCTTAATCGACTCTATTTCCCACCAGGAACACTTCTCCCAAAGTAACTTATCAAATCAAATCGTAAGTTTTTGCAATAATTCAAAAAAACACATCCCATACATTTTCTATGAAATTAGTAGTTGTAAACATTATGGTGCCACTTATTCGATGGTTATTAATTTAAATTCGTAACTGCTTCGGCATGCTGGGAGGCTATTGTAAAGCCTTAGGCGCCTCAGACAGAGCCGCAAGAGAGAATGGTATGCATGGAGCATACCATTTGTACATCTGCAGGCAAGCACTTTGTTCTAAATTTAAATACGCGCTTTACAATAGCCTCCCAGCTTGCCGGAGCAGTTATGAAATTAAATTACGAACGATAGAATAAGTGGCACTGTAATGTTTACAACTTCTAATTTCATAGAAAATGTATGGGATGTGTTTTTTTGAATTATTGCAAAAACTTACGATTTGATTTGATAAGTTACTTTGGGAGAAGTGTTCCTTGTGGGAAATAGAGTCGATTAAGACCAACTTGTTTTTTTTGACAAATGTAATTTTTTAGGCTAACTGTACTTTTTTTCAAAAATCTAAAAATGCAATTATTTTTTTCTTCAAAATAAAACCGAAGTTTCCTAAGAACAAAACTTTCTAACTACAAGAGAAAAGGTAGCTACCCTTCAGTGACCAAGAATTTGCCACACCCTGTATATAATAAAAAGATTTTATTGATTTATAAGTGATATCATTAGATCAAAACTGCACACAAGTCTTATACACCCAGTGTAGTCCATAACACTAATAAATCAGAATAAATAGTGGAGTATTCATCAGCTGAATAACAAATAACGTGTCGCTGTGTGGCCATGTTGTGACGTGATTAATAGGAAGGCTGTGGTGAAACGTAGAAAGTTATGATGAAATTCATTAGTCAATATTTCCAGCCCGATAGCCTGATCGAAGACTATTTAGGGTATCAGTCAATTATATTTAAAAATAATAGATATGTTATACGCAAAGTCCGCGTCAAGCAGGGCGACGACCTAGACGCTGTTTGTCACGTGTTAATTAAAAAAAAACAACCAAAATGCTATTATGTTATGTTATAAAATGTAATGTATTCATTTGCGAATCTTGACAACATAATGTGCACTATATCGGTGTGTATACCAGTGCGACCAGATTTTAAACGTCCGTAACTATGAACGTAACATATCTAGGGCTTATAATATCATTGGCATCAGTAATAATATATGATAGCACCCAGACACAGAACAAACATCTATGTTCATTACACTAATGTTTGTCCTGAGTGGGAATCGAACGCATGACCTATAGCGCATAAGGCAGAGCTACTACCAATGTACACACATCAAAGAAAGTTAGTGAACAGTTTGAAATTTTATCCGCCGGATCTATCTGTCTGTCTGTTCTCTACAGGTCGCATTCCTCAACCAATTCTCGTGAAATTTTGTGAGGTCCGATAATTTATAGAATTTTTTTGACGTCGTGGATTTTTGATATGGGGGGGACTTCCTCCAAAAAGGGGCAAAAAGGGGCTACAGGATATCTCCGCCATAAATGACATCCAATTTCGATGGTTCTGTTGTTATTTGAAAGGTTTGTAACTTTAAGATGGTCCCATAAAACTTTGGTGAAGATCTGATGAGGATCTATGATGAGTAGAATAACTCCTAGAAATGTAGTAAATTGATTTAGATTTTCTTAGATTTCTTTAAGCTATGCAAACACAGACTCGCGAGGTCTACAGCTCACAGAGCCACTAGTTTTAAATCCTTTACCAGAGTTAGCCTAGCTCATACGAATTTACTTTCCTTTTTTTTCTCCAGCCCGAATGATCCTGACCTGAAGACAAAGAAAACTATAGACTGCTGACTATCGTCCCTTCTCACTCATACAAAAACAAAGATACAAAATTCTTGTAAAAAAAATGAGACGGAGCATAATATATTTTGTCCCTCATCGTGTGCGCGCTCTTTGTAGGTAGAGAACATCTATGTTCTAAAATTCTGTACTAATATGGACCTTATGTACTACCGTGGAGCCCCCGAACTTTGCCTACTTTTTCGAGTTTTTTTAAATTTTGCGCCAAACTGATCATAAATAATCGGTTCTGTCATGCTGAAGTCAACCAATTACTAAAGGGCTTTCAATGTGTGTGTGTGCTAGGCTCACAGCATTGAAAACCTTGACAGTAGAGGCTG
Organism: Camptogramma bilineatum; assembly: GCA_958496255.1. Lineage (NCBI taxonomy): Eukaryota > Metazoa > Arthropoda > Insecta > Lepidoptera > Geometridae > Camptogramma > Camptogramma bilineatum. The sequence goes on along the minus strand of OY292463.1, from coordinate 2,751,233 downwards.
TCAAAAAAGTAGGCAAAGTTAGGGCAACGAGCCTAACTTTGCCTGAGGTCCATATTTTCTGTAAAACTTGGTAAATCATATAGATTTTAATGCAGTTTAATCATATATTGAACCATTTATAGATTATATTCTCAATACTACTCCAAATTATTATATTTAACTTTATATGATGGCAGGCAAAGTTAGGGCATCATTTACCGACAAAATGCGCCAAAAGTCAGGGCTGTCACAAAAAAGTAATCATCATCATCAGCCTATACAGTCCATTGCTGGACATAGCCCTCCTCCAATCTGCGCCATTTTATCCTGTCCATGGCTTGTTGCATCCACGGCGTGGCGACCTTTGGAAAATCATCACTCCACCTAGCCAGAGGGTGTCCTACACTACTTTTTTCAAGTCGTAACAATAAAAGTAGGTACATAGATGGATAGTAAAATATTGAAAAAAAGTAACGAACATCTAACCGCTTTTATTGGTGCTAAAGTAGCAATGTCTTAGTTAAAAATACCAAAAGAAAACAGACGGGAGTGGTTTGAAATTCATAACCCTCATTTTGTTCTGTTGGTTAAATCTAAAACTGACAACCCTAGGGTAGGCAAAGTTTGGAATTTTTTTTTCAAAAAATTGCGCCTAACTTTGCCTTCTCAGATATTTCTGTCAATAATCATAGTATTTAGATGAGATCATTGTGTTTCGAAAGCCGATCATATTTGCCAACTACTGTAAAGATATGAAAGACGTACCTCAAACCAGTTCCTCACAATGACATAATTTTGTGGGACAAGTCAAAAAATTGCGCGATTTCCACCGAAAACTTTTTGCAACTACTATGAAATGGCTGCCGTTATTTTAAAGTTAAATAGTGCAGTATTGGCTGTTTATGATTTGGGTTTCTACCAACGAACAAAAATAAGTGTTGTCGTGATAGGAAAATAAATATCGTACTTTTTATAATTTAGGCAAAGTTACCTACACTAGGCAAAGTTCGGGGGTTCTACGGTACTAAACAATGGATCCACTTAATTTTTGTCCCTTTCGGCGGCACGCTGTCAGTGAATCTAGTACTATTATACATCTATGTCCTGCCGGCGTACCACGAACTCTTAGAACAATGTCAAAACAAGGTGAAAACAGTCCTGCATCGCGTCAATGACTTGACACTCCACGATGAGACGTTACCATTCCTGCGTTAGGCTTACTTTAACCTTACCTTAGTTTTATCACAGAATACTAGAGTACTACGTACAGAAGGGTCACTTCGCGAGTAAATTTGTTTAAATAGAGACTCTCGCGGCGAAGCCATAAAGTGCAATTCAACTCGCCTATGGGCCTATTACCTATCGAGATATTTGCCTAAACATTCCCATCCTGCTCTAATGCGTAACTGTGTCACTGTCTGGCGCGGTGTGACGCGACTCGTAAGGGTTGTCGAATTTTCGCTTGCGACAACACAAATAAATTAATTTATTTTATCTGTCACAAAAACAGTACCTACTTAAGTTCTAAAATAAATAAGTAGGCCTAAATATAATTTAATCTACCGTTACCACAGAATAAATAGTAGTAAGTAGGTACTACGTATTGTACGTAGGTAGGTGAAGTAGGTAGATACATTATTATCTCGTTCGTTTTGTAAACAATTGCATTTCAAAATATCTATACCTTCATACCTACCTAGACATCGATCAGACACACACAATCGTCATCATCACACAACTAGACCGGGAGCCGTTATCCGATAATCACCCTTTTAATGTTAGGTTTGCAATCACATTTGCAATTTAATGCACGGCCAGGACTCGAACCCACGACCTTCGTCTCGAAAGTTGAGGTACTAATCACTTCGACCAACATGGCTCTATGAATGTAATGTAACTTCTAAACACTTACAATTATTATATTAAGTAGGTTAGGTACCTACTTAATGGATAAGTTACTTTTAGGTACATATGTAAATAAACAAAACTGTAGGTACCTACCTACCTACAGTTTTGTAGGTAGGTAGTTTTGTACGTGTATTATGTTTGTTTATTTGTAAACAGGTACCTATTCAATCAAAAAGGAATCGAATAGGTACCTATAAAATCTCGTTTTCATTATGCACCTACAGTTACAGAGTAAAAGTAAGTACCTACCTAGGTATTTATTGATGATTTATTTAAATAGGTACTTACAACAAATTATAGAAAAGCTTAGTAGCTACCTACCAACCTTTCAATATCTTCCGGAATTTTGTGGAATGTTAATGTCCATTCATTGCTTTTCCTTTTGTTTAGACACCCGTAGACACAGCAGTATCTTTTATACGGATTAGATCGTTTAGTTATCGTGCAAAAATCACAAGAAACGATGTATACGAGATCACGATAATTACGCACAATGCGTCTAGTCCGCAAGCCGAGCGAGCGGCAAGTGGCAACCTATGTCGCGCGCCCCCCGAGGGGGCGCGCGTCCGATAAATACCTAAAGTGAGAAGTGAGCCAGGCCTGGTTTTATCTTAGCGCGGAATCAGAGTAATCTCACTTTGACATTGCTCTAAGAGTTCATAGTAAGGCCCCTGACCTGATTATTTATGGGCTAGCTGGGTCGAGATGGCAAACGCCCTGAGAATACCTGCCAGAGCTAATTGGCCAATAACTGAGGTCCAACAGCCTAGCACGAGTTAAATAAAATACTAGCGAGTCACTCCACCGGACTTTATTGCCCTTGCATTTATAAATTAAGCGTCTTATGCCCGAATACTGAAACGCAACTTAAATATTTGAGACGTAGCTATTGATTTGAAATGTACTTACTTTTCAAAATCGGATAAAAAATGTCAGTTAATGACAGTTAATGTCAATGATAAGCACCACTTAAACTAAGTAGCGTTTCAGAATTTGGGTGTCAGTTATATTTGAGGTAGGTTACCAAACAAATCTAGTTACATATTTTTAAGCAAATTATTTATCTAGTAATGCGCCTTAGGTTAATTATTATTAAAGGATCAGTTTTCCACCTTTGAAAAGATTTTGAAGTCGGGTTTTGAAGAGTAGTACCTTTTATCCAAATGTATCCACTCAAACCAACTTTTACTTCTTTCTCGTTAATTGTCGGTCCCGGCTTTTAAGTCGTTAAGACATGACGGAGGCCTTTAGGCGGCCTAAAAACTCCGTCACCAGAGTTGGCCACTTGCTCATACGAAAGAAGAAGAAGTTAAAGTGATTGATTCTTTACACTATTCTAAAGTTAAGAAAAAATTGAGTATCTAAATACGTTTTAAATACTGCTTTATTTTAATACTAGTTAAATGTCCACAAAGAAGTAAAAGTTGGTTTGAGTGGATACATTTGGATAAAAGGTATTACTCTTCAAAACCCGACTTCAAAATCTTTTGAGAGGTGGAAAACTGATCCTTTAATAATAATTAACCTAAGGCGCATTACTAGATAAATAATTTGCTTAAAAATATGTAACTAGATTTATTTTGTTTGGTAACCTACCTCAAATATAATCCTTATATTAATAGGTAACCTAACAACATTTTCAAATTCCTTCCTATTTTTCTAATTGAACATCAATTTATTCATCAGTAGCATAATACTTTATAACAGTTCAAATTCACCATAAACTATAACTATAGATATAACTATATATAGGAGTCATTTAGTTCAATATTCGTGTACAAAAAACCCTCACCATTTCCAGTATATGTAGGAAGCATACCTAAATAACACGGGAAGTCTTGCATGGATGGCTCATCGCAGCTCAAGTAGCAACGAGAGGCGGAACAATAAAACGTGGATTTTTAAGGCTGTTGAGAACAAATTGCGACGGCATTTGCAGTCAGGATTCCCCTACCACGGGAAATCAAAACTTCCATTGTTCGCGCGCCTATTGTGTGCGAATATGAGACACCACTTCGTTTTACAATCGCAATACAAATTGTGCCTCTTTGTTGTGCATGATCTATTTTATTGTGACCGATGCATGAATGTTTACTATCGAAAAAAATGGTTTTGGCTTTGTCTTGATAATAAAAATTTTGGTATTAATTTGGCTCTACCTAGAGATAAAAAATATACGTCGCTGATATATAGGTATTATGGTTTGCACTCACAGCAGGGTATAAGCCTACTCTCTATTACGCCTCTCTGTTTTGGTCATGTGCTTTCCTCTACAATGCTTTCAAGTATTTCTATTTTAGGGTTCCATAGTTCATAATTCATAATTCAAAATCATTTATTCAAAAGTTTTAGGTTACATAAATTGGTCTTAAAGATAATATTATTGTCCTACCAAAACCTACCTTTACAGGTGTATGAATATAGAAGTCCTGACAAGGAACCCTTATAGTGTTTCGGCATGTCCGTCCGTCTGTCTGTCTGTCTGTCTGAGGTTTTGCTAAGAGACCGTTAGTACTAGAAAGCTGTAATTTTGTAGGGATATGTAGGGATATCAATTACGCCGACAAAGTGGTAAAATAAAATTTTGGAAAGTATTTTTTTTAGGGTAAGCAAGTTCATATGAGTAAGTGGCCAACTCTGGTGACGAAGTTTTTAGGCCGCCTAAAGGCCTCCGACATGGTTTAACGACTTAAAAGCCGGGACCGACAATTAAGGGTAGCTTCACATGTAGGGTAGCCCCTACATGTGAAGTGGGATGATTTTTTTTTCGTCGTCTATCCCATTGTGTGGCAAAATGTCTTCATAACAAGAATAGATTCAAAAGATTACTTTTTCCCAGCTAGTTTACACTATAAAAGGTTTTCGTCGCTCGTCAATATGATTTCAGTGTGTTGACGTGGCGTAGGCTAATCCTACCCCGCTTTCCCATGGGCAATTTCTACGCAAATTTCTGAAATAGAAAACGTGATCCTGACTGTACGCGGTTCGATACGCCCCAGTTCTAATTCCCGAGTACACTATCGAACACGGATCTCTTTGAGGTATGTGAGATACTGATAACTTTGCCAGTAAATATTTCATAAATCTTGGTATCTTAAATACAATCCTTTTAGGCATTTAATACAACCTACTACTTTAGTATTTTTATAGATTAAGATACAGTAGTCACAACGGATCTTTATCTACTGAAGTTAGCTGAAGTATCGTCTTAAATGCTCTTTCCTTTGTTGCACCTAACTTTATACAGACAAAGGTTTGTGACTACACTTCAATGTCTTTTAAATAAAGCATAGTTGTCTCAGAAATTAATGTTCTTCATTCAATTCTGAAACAAAACTCTGAAAGAAACAAACTATCCCCACAAAAGTTAAAAAGTACAAAACTTCCCGTCACCGTGCAAAAAGTAGCGCAAAAAATTCTTAAGGCGGTAAACAGAACTCTATAGTAGGGCACGGTTCATCCCTCGCGAAGATTTGTTGGTGAGATTTAATTTGAGATACGGTCACGAGCACGCTCCGACGTCGCCAACTTTTTTACGTTACTACCGAGAATTAGCCGCTATTGTACGCAACGATTCACAGTTCATTTTTAAGTCCAGACGAACTGAAACTTATTGATTGGAGAAAATTGAATGAGGTTCTTGGGTTTTAAGAACGGAGTTGTAAGGAGGGCTTTTTGTGGTAAAGTAAGACATTATCAATATCACTTTGAGTATACAGATTGACATACCGTATATTATCGATATTTGTAATCTCATTATGTGAGGGATTTGTATAAATAACTACACTCAAATGATTACCTACATAAACTAAATATAAGTTAGTAGTTAATTTTTATCCTTTCCATCCAAAGATTGCCTGAAAGAGATCGCTTTCAGCGATAAGGTCGCCCATTGTTACACTTTTGTTTAATTAAGGCTTATTTTATTTTTGTATGTTTATGGTGTACAATAAAGTAATATTATATTCTATTCTATTCTATAAACTACGAAGTTAAAATCTGTTTACATCATTACGCTAAAATTTAATGAGGCTATAAACAAGAACAAACAAATCAGGCTCGAAATTCTATAATTATTTTAGAATTTCGATTTTAGAATTTCGAGCCCAATTTGTTTTTTCCTATTATAAAATAACGAATAAAAAAAAAGAAAATCGCTCTCAAAATAACTGCAATCTGAATATCATTTCATAAATTATGCCGCTTAGCCGTGCTTGCTAGATGCAGTGTCGCACACTAGCATGTATCATTCATGATGCCTCCAACTCCGCAATATTTCACACTCGATTTACCGCTTGCATTTTTTCGTTCTACTGTTTGGTAAATATAAACACGAACTGATACCGCATGCAGTGACTAGGCAAAACCGAGTTTATCCAAGTATGGTGGAACGCAAAGAAGCGCCGACGACCAGCATGTATCATTCATAAGGAGCCGCCTCACTCCGCGAATATTTCACACTCGGTTTATCGAAAGGAGAGGCGTTTAAAGCCTCATAGAGTTGGAGCACAGGTGGTTCGAATATCCTCACCAATAGTATGGAGACGTGATCGGAAAACCGAATTGCAATTGGCAACTCGCGACTTCCTCTTCAAATAATGAAATTTGAAATTTATTGTGCCGATCGAACTCTTCCCTGTTCCATTCTTCCAATAAATTAGGACGTAGGTAAGTTGGGACGCGGTGAGAATTAACGCGAACTTGGGGAGAATCTGTTTCAGAGCGAGGCTTAACTTGAGAAATGTTTAATATCTATTAGAGGACTTTAAATTCTCCCGTACCTCTTGTATTAGCGGAAAATCTTTTGAGGTAAGAAATAATGAATTTTACGTAAAGGTTTTATCCTTTTAACCTACAACCAAATAACTCTTTGATTTTGTAACTTTTTGATAGGTCAAAAGCTAACATATACCTTTTTGTTTAATTAAAATGGCATGCACGTACGTATAACATTTATGTTACTATTTGATTGCTCAAAAGCTAGAATATAGCAGATTTATGTACATATGTAGATTTCATCAAAAGAAACAACTGAATTTTGAAGATATTTCTTTTAAAGCTACAACTTTCTAGTTTTTATTTTCTTGACAAGCTTTGTAAATAAGATTGTAAAGATTTATACTAAAAAATTCAGTTGTCATTTTAAGAAATCATTATTTTTCTTCAAGAAACTCCTGCAATCACTGAGCCGACACTTTGAATAGGACTGCAACCATGGGCTGACCAGGGCCTGATTTCAGAATAGACTTCAGTATTCATAGCATCAGTAAGTAAATCTCTATCTCTTTCTCTTCTCTATCTCTATAAAACAAAGGGCTATTTCCACCATTTCAAACTATTCAACCACTATTCACCACTATTCTAATATTATCAAAAAATGATAATTAAATGATATTTGAATAGTTCTACGACTAATTTTTCTTGAGTATACGACGCTGCGCTTCTAATCATCTCTCTCTAGCCTCAAACGTTTGCTGGAAGAAAACTATTTTTAGGGTTAAGCTCTCCTTTGTACATTTTCTGTCATTGTGAATTTTTTTTGTTCGTTTTTTTTTGTGTAGGTACTTATAATAAAAAATATTAAAATATCAGAAAAAATCACAAATAAAATTATTAAGTAAAATCATTTTCTCATATATTTTGTATGGAATGGAATGGCTTTCTTGTTGATTTCACGAATTCTGAGGCAGTACGAAATTCGCCGGGACATCTTATGGACGTGACTCAACGCTCACTACATCAATAACTTCACCGGATCGCCGCATCGCAAGCCAAAAGTGAAGAAACAAGTAAATTCGTTCTGATCACCTATAACCTTTAAAAGCTGAGACCGAAATTCCCTTCGAAGCTTGTATGAACCCATTCAAACTGTGACCGCTCAGAACGTAGCTTAACTTCAACGATCTATCAAGAACGTCTTTCCAAGTAACGCCACGAGCGCTTCTTTTTTAAAAAAAGGTTTTCAATAAATAAAAGTAAGTTTGTATGAGCAAGTGGCCAACTCTGGTGACTGAGTTTTAAGGCGGCCTAAAGGCTTCAACATCACCATCATCATCTCAGCCATTAGACATCCACTGTTGGACATAGGCCTCCCTCAAAAATTTCCATGTGTTGCGGTTGGAAGCAGCCTGCATCCACCGCTGACCTGCAGTTTTTACAAGGTCGTCTGTCCATCTTGTCGGTGGACGTCCAACACTGCTAACCTACAGGCTTACTTTTCAATAAATAAAACATATTTTTGCTAGTCTGAGTGCAGCACTGCATCCACCCACTGCAACATTTCTATTTTTAATCGAGAATCGTACTTACGGCGTCGCCTCCAGTACTCTCTATTCAGTGGAGCGGTATAATAACTGGAGCTGGCTATAAAATACAAATGTCTGTCTTTTATGATATGCAATGTTTGTTTAGATTGCTTGAGAGGGAATTGCAACGTCTTCTACTTGTACATTTCTTGGTACCATGTCGGTACTCTCAAAATTCTAAAACATGTAATTCAGTATTTTCAACATTCAGAAATGTTTCAGTTCGTGTTGTAACCATTCCGAGAAGTCGTTGTGAAATAACGCTTGTTTGGTTTTTGTAATTTCTTTATAGCTATAATAAATATAAGTAGCTAAAGTAAAAATTCTGGCGGTATACCTCTAGCCAGGGACACATCAAAAAAAGTTTGTGATCACTTTTAAAAGTTAAAATATATATTGATTCCTAAAGTTATTATAATTTTTTTATTGATATATTCTTTTAAAGAACGAAGTTGATTTTCAATTAAATTTTGTACATTTGATAAGGAAACAATTAATTACTAACAATTCTGTAACAGTTAATCCCCGAAGCACCCCCCCCCCCCTTCCCCCACTCATCTGTTTATAAAAACTATTTCATGGCTATAATAGAGATTTCCGTACCCATCCGTACCCATATTATAAATGTGAAAGTCTGTTTATTTGTCCTGCTTTCACGTCAAAACAGAGCGACGGATTGACGTGATATTTTGTGTGGAGATAGTTGGAGGGCTGAAGAGTAACATAAACTACTTTTTATCCGGGTGCCACGCGAAACAAGCCGCGGGCAGCAACTGGTTCATTACAAACTGAAAGTTTCAAGTAAAAATCTTTAAAGTCATTTGTTCAGAGCAGACAATAATATGATAACTCGTTTACTTCACCTCTGGTTATGAATTTAAAATTTAAATAAGTATCCCAAAATTCAATATTGACATTCACATTCAATTTATTCATATAATAAACCTACAGTTTACCTTCCACATCTCTTTTACTCAATTTCCGAATTTCCCGATAAAAATTCTGTCTCGTTCGAACCCATTTATCAAAATACATAATCTTTTAAGAGGAAACATTAAACACTTTTAGGTGCTTGGAAATTGACAATATTTTATGACTCCCGATACACCATTCGGGTGTTAAAAGCTTTTTAAGGCTATAAAAAGTTTTTGCAGCCAGTTTATTTGAAATTATGACACGATTTTTAGTGAGCTTCTTATAACTATAACCATTGAATGTAGAAGTCAGTATTTCCATCTGTGTAAAACTTCGAAAATTCAATAGTTCATCATGGCGATTCACACTAATTCGGATGCATACGATTCAAAGATTTTCTTCGGAAAGTTTAAGTTTTTCAGCAAAGAAACGTCACTTTCCGAATTCGGAATATATTCCGAGAAATTAAAACGCACCCCGGTTTAATTTTTTTTTTATTTTCCTACAGAAAAGTTTTATCATCGTTCGTATTTTCGTTTCACTAAAAACAGAGCTAAGCTATGAAATGTTTTAGTCCATAAAGGCCATAGTGACAATAGTACATTTTTAAATAGTAACAAAAATACTGAAATTAATATTGACATGGACCCGGCTAAAACTAACTCTATTCAACGTGCAAATAAAAGAACCACAGAATGGGAGAGGTTCTTGCGAAAAATACCATAGAGCTGAGTGTTCACTTAGATAGATGCAGCTCCACTCTAATAAAATTTTCATTTTATTTCAATGACCGAGACAGACCTTCGCGGAATGTATTCTGAATTTGGAATGTGACGTTTCTTCGCTGAAAAAACGTCAAGTTTCCGAAGAAAATCTTCGGATCGAATGCATTTTCGGAAGTCTGAATCGCACTGCTGGTCGTGTGTTAAAGCGTGTGGTAAAAAAAAAACATGTAGTAAAACATCTTTATTTTAATGTTTTTTTTTTAGGTCGTAACTAATTAAGTTTATAAACAGAATAGGTCTGATCTTAGTTGCCCTATTGTGAAGATTGCGAGAAAGCCTACATTATCATGCTGTATCAAGGCATGTAGACATGCCTTATGTTACGACTACATCCACTATTGTTCAGTTAAAGTAAAAAGTTGCTACTAAAACATGGCAAAAAATGTGAGGCAAAAATTGATTTACAATCTGACTTGTAGAATACTTATTAAATGCAAAAATGTGTTATACCTAAACGCCCTATTTATATTTACATACATTTGTCTCTCCGTCTCTTCCTTGATTTTGAATGTCTGAAGAATATATATACCGTTATTAAGAATACTTACCGTTTTACCTATTCTAAAATTATATTATTTCCATACTCTGTGGTTCGTAGCTACAAAAATGCGTTTCCATTAACAAATCGTGCTGTTCTGTTTAAAGAGTAGCGCAGCTGTGTTTTACATTTCATGTTAGCACAAAGCCTTCGAAAAAACTCCCGGCTATTCATACGGAAGGAGATTTGAAATCTGAAAGTAAACCACAATATGTAAATAGTGAAAATTTAAAAATACTTTGTAAGGTATTTTTTACGTAAAACTCAAAACAAGCGCAGTTTCCTATTTAAAAATATCAAACAATGCACATCTACACATGCGCAAACGCACTTTCTTAAGATATCTATGATCTTTGTGTAGGCTATTTATGGTCAAAAACAAACAGCACGACACATAGGCATATAGATTTATGAGAAAAATAGGAAACTTAGGAAATAAATCAGGAATAAACTTATTTGAGACCAAATCCATCTTCCATCAAAACCTTCCTATATCGTTTTATGCACTCAAAATTGGAAATTCACCATGATTTTAGCTTTCGTTTCGTTTCGTTTTCGAAAATTTTCATTTTATTTTATTTTTTAATGTTCATTAAAAAACTTAGGCCTTTACATCTTTGCTAGATGATTTATATAGTGTCAGGAGGCAATCTACACTTATCGGGACACTGTAGTCCTGGGACAATGTTAACATAGAGTAGGCTTGCCCAGCACCTACACTATCCTCTCAGCTTAACCGGCCATATCCACAGGAAAAACATGGTCAATACGTGTGGGGCTGACTAAGCCGCGGGTTTTCTCACGATGTTTTCCGTCACCGTTTAGAGCTCGTGTAAAAAAAATTAAATAAATAAATAAATTTAACAGATAAATTTTTCGAACGAAAAATCCATTGATGCACGGCCAGGATTCGAACCCACGACATTCGAATCGAAAGTCGAGGTACTATACCCGTCGGCCAATATGGTTCAATGTTCATTACAAATGTAGTTTTAATCAGTTCAGTAGTTTAACTCAACGGAGAAATTAAGTAACTGCATACAAAATAACCAGCCTATGTTAATGTTCCCTATTTTACTGTTAATAAAAAACTATTTTCAAGATAGCCTTTATAGCTTTTCCAGATTATTTTACCCCGAGTTAAATCTCTGATGAGAATCGCAATCCGATTATAGTAAGCCGAAATGCGATCAATTTGCTGTTAATTACCATTGGAGTTTGTGGATTACCTTTCCAATTCACCTGACCCTTTATCTATACGGAAACAGAGGAACTCAACTTATTTATGTCGAGGAAACTTGTCTGAAGTCAGAAAACAATTACCTCTTGCTCATCTTCGGGATAAGCTGTCTTTTTTACGTGTGAAAGAAGATTTATTTCTTACGATATACTTAAATGTAATCAAAGATGTGTAATAAAACCTACCTTAACCAGTATATCATATTCTATTAAACGAGCAATATTTGTTTGTTTGTTTGTTTGTAATCACGTTCTCGAAAATGACTCTAACGCTTTCAATGTGCGGTGCGGGGGTTTACGGAAGCGAAAAATCGATCTAATGAAGTCTCATATCTGAGAAAATTAGTTTTCTCGGCATTTTCACACAAAAAGATTTAAGTACTAATGCTATCTGGTTAGTAATTTCACTTGAATAGTTAAGACTAAAGTGGCTGAGCGGTCGGACGTCCGCCCTTCAATCGAATGCCGCGAGTTCGAATCTCAGCCAATGGAAGTTTTATTTTGTTCTTCTTTAATTTTTCTCTATTTGCACCCGAGCAGAGCTCGGTCGCCAGATTATGTTTTGAGTTTTGATTATGTTTTGAATCTTGAATTATTCAATCGCTACCTTATATTTGGGCAGTCGGTAAACATAACTCTCGAAAAACATAACCCTTTTCTGCGTCAGTCTAAGTACAGATTAGATATCGAAGGCAAGTTTTGTCTGTCTAAAATTATAAAGACTACCGCAAACTATTAAACAAACCGGAGCGAAGCAGTTGGTATTCAGAATTAATAACTGTTCCGATGGTTCCCAGCTTCTGAACCGCAGCCCCCCAGCCGGCAATAAACGTTGCGAGAAATATTTTCACATCGTTGTCGGAGTAAAATGAAAGTAACTGCACCCAACAGGGCAATACCACACCGGCTGATAATGTTGAATATTTTGGACAAGTTGCGTAATAACGCTAATATAAATTTGAAAGTTTGTATGATTATACGTGAGTATGTTTATTACTTTTTCACGCTGAAATGGTTTAACGGTTATGGAATTTGAAAAAAAATATGGAGATAACTTCTTGGATAAGCTACCATTATTTTTTTCCCATGAGTTGACAGCAAAATACAAAAAAAACTTACATCTTTTTATTTTACTAGATGATTTTATACCCACTCGTTGATAGTTGATAAATTTTACTCTCTTTTATTTGTTGTTGTATGAATGAATGTCACAAAATAATTTCTTTATGTTTTTCATACAACGTATAACTAGGTAATTGTTCCCAACAACCACTAAGATGTGCCACTAAGATCTTAGCTTGCTTCGCTCACTAATATGATGATATACTAAATACTCGCTATCTTAGATGCTTCCACGAAGAATGACATTACCGCGAACCGCGCGTTCTTACCCAGATGAAGATTTTCCGGATAAATCGTAACATTGTCGGTATCTAAATCGACAAATATTTGAGAAGCAATCACAGGCAACCCATGGGAGCAGCTAGTGTTGAATATTTTGTACAAGTTACGTAATTTTATTCATAAGTTGAATAATCCGAAGCCTACCGTGCTTCTAGTTCACATTTTCACATATAATACTCGCTGGCATTGTTCGCCCACAATAGTCCGCTCTTAACTTTTGCCAGTCGGAATTGTAATAAAATTGAACTTTCCTATTGCCACTTTGAGAAAGTTGTGTCTGTTAGATAAATTATTTTCTGTTGTTGATTTTTAGTTATATTTTAGAGACAGTGTCAGTCAGCGCAGTTTACATGGTGCGAGTTTCTCGCTCCATGACATTTATATCATTTTGATTATGAGTTTAATATCATTAGATATTTAAAAACCTTTGAAGATTGAGTGCCTTTAGAATAAGATAGTGGTAACTATGTTGACTGAGTTTTAGGCCGCCAGAAAGCCTCCTTTATGACTTCTTTTCGGTCTTATATTTTAATGCCACTAGCGGTCACCCATCCCTAGGATCTGTGAAAATACCTACAATACCTAGTGAGGATATAGATGGTAACAGATGTGGGCCTGTTAATGTTTCTGTAAATGTAAATCAGTAACTCCTATCGTCTTATCTAAAAATAAACCGCTAAGCACTCGTAAATCCTTTTCACAGTCGAATCCAAAAATCATTTTTCGAACCACTCCAAGTAGCGTTACGAAAATCGAAGAAAAGAATAATAAATTTTGATTACTTTTTCACGTCCGCAACCGTGATTCGATTCAACAATTTTTCATCGCACCCCTTGGGAGAACAATGATTAAAATGGAAAGCGTTATTATTTTCAATCACGGTATTTCTGCGACATCCAATATTTGCTTAAATGAGGGTTTATCGATCACTTATAATTTATGCTTAGTTTGTTTATATGTTTTGTATACATTTTAATAATTTTTGAGAACTTTATAATATATAACTGAATTCTATGTATAATCTAACTAAATTATAGTATTGCACTGAAAAATAGAAAGGGGATTGAAAAGTGATTACGTTCTGCAGAGAGTGATGCTAAAATAATTTTAAAATACATAAATTATTTTATCACAGCCAGACGTTTCATAATTATTCAAATGTGTATTATCCAAATGTTTGTCCTAAGTGGAAATTAAACTCACAACTGGCATTTCTTGGTACTAATGTTTCGAATCTGTACATAACTCAAAATGAGTAAAAAAAAGTATTATGATTGCCTTTATGTGATAAAAATTTGCCGACACGGCTCTTCATTCTTCACTTTCATTCAGTGTCTGTTTTTTCGCTTCAACGCAGACGAATTCACAAAAAAGTTTTTCGTGATAGCATCAACAAGACTAAATTTGTTGTGACTGGCAATCTCATAAAACGAAGCTGCAATCTTATTTCACTCAGGAAGAAAATGTAAAAATCCTTTTTTCCCTTATTTAGAAAAATAATGGAAGTAAATGTACTTATTCATGCGATAGGTAGATTGGGCTCTAGTTCTCTATCCCCGAGCTGATCTAGCTCTACTGAACTGTACAAACGTACTCTAACAGAAAGCAAATAGTAATTTCATAAAGGAAATACGCCTTCATTTTCGTAAAAATACTGTTCTCTGGTCAGAAACAAAAGGCTATTCCCAATGCCATTTCGAAGTCCAATCTTGTACGTTCCAACCCGTGTGCGGGGAACAAATTTTCTCAAGGCGTTGTTTACTAGTTACCAAGTAATAAAAAAGTTTGTTTGATAGCAGATTAGAAACGAGAAAGGGAGTTCGGACCACGGCTTACGTGACTAAATAAATCAGCTACGACTGCCAACGCAGTGTGTTTACTACAGCTGATAGCAAACAAAATGCTGGTAAATAACTTTGGTAAGTAAGTACTTACTTAATTTCAACTTACGCACAACTTCGTCAAATAATAATTCGTTATTATATAATCATATTGTGTGATATTGTAATCATAAGGACAGTAGATAATTGTGATAGGTTGCATAAAGAAGGAGTTATTATGTGCTTAACAGCTAGAGAGAGTAGTTCCCATTTCATATTGAAAATTCCTGTACCATGTGGTACGAGTTGGGAAACTTAAAAAGAACTATAATTCTAAGCCCAAAAGAGATTAAAGTCAGGTTGTGGTCATAAAAGTAAGCATTATTCTCAAGTTAAAATGTGATGAGAGTGAATGAGGCGAAAGAAGTGTGTCAGGATCGTAGCTAGTGGGAATCCGTGGTCTCTGGCTACCCCCATGCATTTTATGAATGTATTATTCCCATTCCTTATTGGGTTGTAAGAATAAAAACCATTAGAATTACAACTTTCAACTTTCAATAAAGTTTTAAAACTCCAAAAAATTATTCAAGCTTCTTTTTGTACCGATACTTACCTTATGCGTTACCATAAAAAAATTTATTAAAAAGCAAAATCGTGTTTGAAACTAACTTTTTATGAAACAAAGTTTTGAAGGTGTTCGAGTCGAGGCTTTTCAATCCAAAACTATATAAAAGTCGATACTTAGTAAATATTACGAAACAAAGTTTGGAAAAAACTTTTCATGTTTATTGAATTTGGCTGGAAAACCCAAGTAATTTTCCTTTTTGAACTGTGACAGAAATTTACAACCAGTATCAGGCTCTTTCTGTATCCTCAGACAAAATAATTACAACTGAAGACATCAGCATCCTGATTGTCTATCTTTGATAGCGACCAAAATCGGTCTCAAACTCTCAATTAGGACGGTTTACTTTTTCTGTAATATGTTACAGTCGTGTTCTGACGACTGTTGTTAGAAATCAAGGATATTTATCGGGAATTCATAACGTTTAACATGAACGTCTTGAGTTTTTCAAATCACTTTTTCTTCACGCTTTGAGCGAAATTGGTAACTTTTGTTTAAAATCAATATCGGAGCAGGGCAAAGCATTTGGTAGCTAAAATTTTGATTACTAGATTTACCAGATTTATAAAAATTAAAAACTCAAAATGTTTATCGATCACATCACTTCAGATGTTTTACGATTATTATGAACTTCGAACAATGAATTGAACATAAAGTTATTCTCTAACTAAGATCTCGCAATCATTTATTTATTTACGGTCAATTATTTTAACTGTCCAATTAATTGGGCAAAAACCGTCTGTTATTTATTTAGGGTAAAAATACACTCCAAAAACAATACTGTTGTCTTTAACTGTAATAGAAACTCTTTTAACTTGAGTCTATAATAAATCTCGACCCAAAAGTTGCTGTTACATTAAAACATCTACATTTTAAAGCACATTTATTTGAATAGAGACTAATGGCCCGCCACTATGTGTTGGAGTTCGGTCTTGTAAAGGGGACTAATTACCTCGTGTAGACCTCAATTTCCTTTCAAGTTTTAATTAACTCCGTATATAAATCGAGCCTTTTCAAACTGTGAACCGAACAAACGAATTGAAATACTTCGTGAGTTTTACAAAAGGTAAACGGAATCAGAATATTCATACTGAAAGTTCTTTCATTAGCTGATCATTGAGGATGTGTCTTTTTGCTCTGACTGTAGGATTGTTATGGCAAGTTATTTTATATTCTGTGAGGCTAAATTGGACTCTAAGTAACCTAAAAGCTAACCCTTTATTAAATCAAAAACACTCATTAAATACACTTTTCAACTAACCTAACCAACCTTATATCATAAATAAACATACAATAATACGAGTATAATAAAATATTTCTCATAAATATATTTTCGAAAACGCAAGTTGTAGTGGCAATGGGCAAGCCATATAGCACGCAGAACAGATGGCCGATGAGGCCGAAAAGTTCTCGTGTGGAGGCCGCGGACCGGCAAGCGCAGCGTTGGACGTCCACCGACAAGATGGATAGACGACCGTGTAAAAACTGTAGGTCGGCGCTGGATGCAGGCCGCTTCCAACCGCAATACATAGAAATCTTTAGCCTATGTCCAACAGTGGACGTCCTACCGCTGAGATGATGATAATGATGTTCGAATGAGCTAGTGACTGGTGGCTAGCTCTGATGACGGAGTTTTCAAGCCGCCTAGAGGCCTTCGTCATGGCTTAACGGCTTAAAAGCCGGGACCGACAATTGACCGTGCCCTCCGAAGCACGAAAACGCTCGGCTGTTAATGCCACTAACGGTCACCCATCCAAATTGTGACCGCGATTTATAATTGGAATTTGGATTCTAATGATGAATTGTCATAACTATGGTAAAATTCAAATGTTAATACTGAAGAGTTAGTGTGGAGAATGTAATAAGAGGGAATGAGGCGAAAGATGTCTGTAAGGATCGTAGCAAGTGGAAATGTCCCTGGGTCTACGCCGTAGGCTTGCCGTAGGCACAGATAATATAATACTATACTAGCCGTAGGCTACAGTTACGGCGGCACATTTCCCGTAGACCCTACGGGACAGAGGTGTGATTTGATGTATGTAATAAGTCATAATTTTTTTTTCAATGCTGAAAAATAGTATGTAAACAGGTTAGTAAGTAAAAAGTTCTACACTATATTTTAATTCTAGATAATTTAAGTTAGAAAGATATCGAATGACCTAAGTATGAAAAGAAAATGTAAGCCTGTACATAAAATATACACACTGGAATTAGGTTTATAGTTTCTTTATTCTCAATTATTACAATTGAAATTTGGAAAAAGATCTTTGCTCACGAATGTAGATAAATTAAGTCCACCACCAACCTTTTTGCACACGTCGTCGTCTGTAAAGATGGATCGGCACAGAGAGGTTTCTGGGTGGCGTGGAAATGATGGAGCAGCCTTGTAAAGTCCAAGCACTAGATAGGTATTGAAAATGGCACAGCACTGTTTGCGAGAACGTCTCACACACACAATATTGTCTGCATGGCAGTAATATGTATGAAAGTTAGTAATACTTGACCATCACGGATAGTAGCTCAATAATGAGATCACGACCGAATCAGGGCAGTCGTCCAAGCATACTGAAGAGGCGCCCGCGCAGGCGAGGGTGGATTTTCAAACGACGGTAGTCGCAGAAAAAGCGGATGGCAAACAAAATTCATCTACCTTCCAATGATCTTCTATATAAACTAAGGTAGAGGCGTTGTTCCCCGCTCTGCGTGGCGAACAAAAGTCAAGCTAATTAGCTTGAGTCAGTTCAGTTGCACTCTACCTTGCTTCGATGTTACACGCATTTACACGCAGCACGCATATAATTTATCTCTTTCTGACAACAACAGGGTTTTATAATATCTCTGCTATCTTTTAGTTTTCTTGATTGATACTCGTAATAAACAAAGCTGCTTAAATTCTACCTAAGTAGGTAGCTACTTATAACAAAATTTCGCCGCGTTTTAGAGCTTTTTCTAATGAGTCGTCTCTATTGGTAAAATCTCTTTGCTACCTTCTATTTAAAATGAGCAACGATCGAACACTATTATTTTTGTTACTTTACCTACAAGATATTAAGTTGATGTATAGTATATATAAACATCATATTCAAGATCTTTGTGATTCCTATTAACAGCAGCCTAGTCACTCACATAATCCAGTGCTGTGTTCACCTATAATTGGCTAGTCATGTAGCTCTTGTCAAATGGTACATTGTGATGTTGGTGTTTCTTTAAATAATTTCACAATCCAAACATATCTAGAAGTTTCTGTTTCAGTTATTTGTCAAGTTAATTTAATTTACAAAAGTAAGTAGATGACCGTGAGCTCTTAACACCGGGGTCGATTTTACTAACAAACTTCTCATCAACCAAAGCCAAACGTCAACTATAACCTTACATTTTGTTTTGTTACGACTCTGTTGTGGTAACGTTTTAAATTTTTAAAGAAATTTACTCTCACAAAGACACATACATGAGAACAATATTATCTCAAGGTCTCTCAAGGTCAAGATATAACAAGGTCGCTATCGTAAAGGTTATATAGCATTGATTACAATTGACAAGTAAAAGTAGGTTTTCAAACAAATACTGTCATTTTGGAGAAAGATAGAAAACGCAACGGTAATGAGACCGGAATGGGTGACGTTGTGAATTAGTAGAATTGAGGCCCAGATCCCTTCATCTTCAGTCAAATGAGTTCTTAGCCGGTGGGGAATTGTCTCAAACAAAGTACACAGCGCGTCTTAGACGATTTTTTGTAGAAACTGCTCTTTTCGCTATCCGCAAGATTAGATTCAAGAGTATAAATCTCTTCCCCCACTTGTGTCGCCCATTTTGTGTGAAGGCTTTATACCGGATTATTTATACAGAACATTTTGTTTGCCAACTTGATATACTGAATAACGCTATCCTTTGATCTCTGTTATAGTGGACACCTAAAACAAAATCAGGGCCAACAAAAGATGCTTTTAGTTCATAGTAGTCGTTGAATGCAAATAGCGTAATACCACTAGAAAACGATCCATCGCAATCTGAGAAGCGATGGGTGGCCAAGGAAGCAGTGAATTAGGAACCCAATATTTCAGGAAATAAGATCGATTTTTATCTATATCTATACCTATACCTAAACTAAAACTTAGGCTTTTACACCTTTACTAGATGATTTATACAGTGTCAGGAGGCAATCTTTGCCTACACTTATCGGGGCACTGTAGTGCCTGGGACAATGTTGAGATCTCATACCTATACTTATACTTATTATTATAAAGAGGTAAAGTTTGTTTATATTATGTACTTAGGAGTAATCTCCAAAACTACTATCCGATTAAAAAAAATATTTCACCAATATTTAGAATGAACTATCGGGATGAACATAGGCTATATTTTGTGTAGGTAGGAAGCCATGGGCGGAAGCTAGTTTAATAGTAAATCAAAGAAACAGTCACATAATACATTTAGAACACGTTGGTAAGGCTATTTCTGATGCACTATGAAGTTAAATTGGAAAACTTCGTGATACAACGTGCTATTGCTTTGAAGTTTCCACTCCAATGCTCATATTAAAAGCGTCTTTGGTTGTATCAAGCCAATTGCCAACCGACAACTCGTGCTAGCTACTACCACAGAATAAATAGGTACAGAAGCCTGACTTCGCGAAAACATTTATTTATTTGCTCTTCTTGCGACGCAACACAATGCAACTCAGCTAGCATAAGCGCTCATTGCCTAACGCAATATTCACCTAAACAAATCCTCTCTTTCTAACGCATAACTCTGTCATTGTCTGGCGCGGAGTGACGCAGAAGGGTTGTCGACTTGTCGCCTTATAGGTATTACACGCGACGCAGCTAGCGTGCGAGCCAAGCGCCAAGTGGGAACCCTACCCGCCTGCCCGCCCGAGCCGGCCCGCCCCACAATGGACGAAAATCCGAGCCTGCCTTTCGTAGGATTTTTGAAAAATTAAATCCTTTTTTTTGATGTTTAAAGTATGCAGTTTGGTTGTAAATGTCATAAAATGTAATAATCTAGTAGTCCCGTGGTTTTATTTTGAATAAACACCGTAAAATATGAGTTTGTATATTTAAAATGTATGGAAATGGAATTGGTTTTCCCCATATCTTATTCTGGTCTTGCATTGTAAAGCTGAAACTTTCAGGTATTGTTGCCGAGCCCCTAAGGAAGCCATATAACCTTTGACCTTGATCCAGAGTTGTCCGATAAAAGAGATATGAATTAATTAAAAATGTACGTTTGGCCGATATTGTTATACGAGGCAAAGTATCGTAACAATGAGATTAAAATTTTATTTTTGTCTAGTTTTGTTACCTGATGGATAATGAATGACTCTAAATAAATTTTGACCCTTACCAAAAACGTCCTTATTCATAACTTACGAGTTTATTGAAAATTAAGTATTTTGAAAATATAGTCATGCTATTAATAGTTATAACAAAGCTGGAACTGTTAGGTATTGTTACTGAGCACATAAAGAAGCCATATAAACTTTGAACTTGAACCAGAGTGGTCCTGTTTAGGAGATATGAATTTATTTAAAATGCACCTTTGGCCGATATTTGTCCTAGGTACGAGGTAAAGTACCGCAAATAATGAGATTGAAATTTTATTTTTGTCTAGTTTTGTTACCTGAGACTCTAAATAACTTTTGACCTTTACCAAAAACGTCCCTATTCAGAAAGCATGAATTTATTGAAAATAAGTATTTTGAAAATAATTAGTCATGTTAATAATAAGCTGGAACTGTCAGGTATTGTTACCGCGCCCATAAGGAAGCCATTATGACCTCTCAACTTGATCCAGATTGGTCAAGAGATATGAATTAATTAAAAATGCATGTTTGGCCGATATTTGTCATAGGTACGAGGTAAAGTACCGCAAATAATAAGATTAACTTTTTAATTTTTGCCTAGTTTTGTTACCTGATGGATAAGGAATGACTCTAAATAACACTTGACCTTTACCAAAAACGTCCTTATTCAGAACGTATAAATATAAAATAAATATTTTAAAATATAGTCATATTAATAATAGTTTCAACAAAACCTGAACATTGCATTGAATCACTATGCAGTTGTCAATTACCGGACTTATGTCTTCAAACTCCTTCCGAGGTGAGAATTTCGTGGTTGACGTTAACACAGATACGCTATGGGGCACAGCGCACTCAACTGATGTTACTGTTGAAACACTTGTCGAGGCATACTGTAAAAATAGGTAGGTAACCTATTTTTACAGTATGCCTCGACAAGTTCGACAACCACGAAATTCTCACCTCGGAAGGAGTTTGAAGACCTAAGTTCGCTTCAAAAAAGAAGAAGAACTGAAAATCTTTTTGCCGAAAATGATTTTGATACGCTAGCTTATGCTCGGGTGAAGAAAGCTGGTGAAAATGAAAACCAAACGGACTTTGCTGAATTACTGAAGCATTTAATTCATCATCCTGAAGATGCACCAATGCTTCGAGCCTGCCTGAAATCGACAAAGCGAACTTGTCCTGCTGATAAGGCACTGTGTATGTCAACATCGCTGAAACTATCAAAATGTCAATATGTAACATTGAGAAAGACGACAAAAGATATGGGGTGTGATATTTTCCCAACATAATATATGATGCTATACAGAATGAGAAGAAGGAGTGCTACGTAGAAAAAGAAGGCATGGTGATAACCGACACTGAAGTAAAACTTAAATTACAATCAATTTTAGATATCACAACCAAGAGACTATTTAAAACATTAGAAACCGATGTCATTGGCAATAATTTGACCCTTATCAGCAAATAGGGATTTGACGGTGCATCTGGGCACAGTAACTACAACCAAAAAATAGAAGGTGATGATTCCAGCATCTTCATGTGTTCATTTGTACCGTTAAAACTGGTGAGAGCTGATTCTGATGAAGTGATTTGGGATAATCCCAAAGCCTCTGCAACATTTTACTGCCGGCCGATCTATTTCAAATTTGCTAAGGAAAATGATTTAAATATACCTAAAAAAAGAAATGGCGTCAATAGAGTCGGAAATTGCTGCTCTTCAGCCAACTGTAGTCGAAGATGCAAATGTGAGACATAAATTACATATGACAATGATAGACGGTAAAATTACTACAGTTTTCCATTAGTTCATACGCACATAGTTAATAGTATCACAGAATAAATAATATTTGCCAGTATTGAGGTTTAATATCGCCAAACGCGCATTTTTAATTAATTCATATCTCCTAAACAGGACCACTCAGGGTCAAGATCAAAGGCCATATGGCTTCCTTGTGGGCTCGGTAGTAATACCTGAAAGTTCCAGCTTTACATTTAGAATAGAACTGTAACCTTATTCAAGGAGACTTATCATGAGAATTAGTAACCTATCTACATTAACAATAAGTAATTTCATATGAGCAAGTGGCCAACTCTGGTGACATTAACAATAAAATTCGCAGAACAAACGATATTTGATCTCAGGTAGTTAGGTAAATACCCATTTTATGACAAACAAAGAACCTAATTAGTAAAAACAAAATATTTGGCCACATCTGTGGAAGCCTGTGGACTAGCCTAGTCACTGCCTGCCCTCAATGTCCATTGTTCTTCCACAGATGTGGCCAAATATTTTGTTTTTGCTGATGAGGTTCTTTGTTTGTCAGAAAATGGGTACCTAGGTACCTACCTGAGAGCAGTTACCATTTATTCTGCGAATTTTATTATTTTTGTAGGCACGTTACCTACCTGCATTCAAACTAGGCAAACTATAAAAATAGGTAGGTAGGTAATTGACAACTGCATAGTGATTCAATGCAATGTTCAGGTTTTGTTGAAACTATTATTAATATGACTATTATTTTAAAATATTTATTTTATATTTATACGTTCTGAATAAGGACGTTTTTGGTAAAGGTCAAGTGTTATTTAGAGTCATTCCTTATCCATCAGGTAACAAAACTAGGCAAAAATTAAAAAGTTAATCTTATTATTTGCGGTATTTTACCTCGTACCTATGACAAATATCGGCCAAACATGCATTTTTAATTAATTAATATCTCTTGACCAATCTGGATCAAGTTGAAAGGTCATAATGGCTTCCTTATGGGTGCGGTAACAATACCTGACAGTTCCAGCTTATTATTAACATGACTAATTATTTTCAAAATACTTATTTTCAATAAATTCATGCTTTCTGAATAGGGACGTTTTTGGTAAAGGTCAAAAGTTATTTAAAGTCTCAGGTAACATAACTAGACAAAAATAAAATTTTAATCTCATTATTTGCGGTACTTTACCTCGTACCTAGGACAAATATCGGCCAAAGGTGTATTTTAAATAAATTCATATCTCCTAAACAGGACCACTGGTTCAAGTTCAAAGTTTATATGGCTTCCTTATGTGCTCAGTAATAATACCTAACAGTTCCAGCTTTGTTATAACTATTAATAGCATGACTATATTTTCAAAATACTTAATTTTCAATAAACTCGTAAGTTATGAATAAGGACGTTTTTGGTAAGGGTCAAAATTTATTTAGAGTCATTCATTATCCATCAGGTAACAAAACTAGACAAAAATAAAATTTTAATCTCATTGTTACGATACTTTGCCTCGTATAACAATATCGGCCAAACGTACATTTTTAATTAATTCATATCTCTTTTATCGGACAACTCTGGATCAAGGTCAAAGGTTGTATGGCTTCCTTAGGGGCTCGGCAACAATACCTGAAAGTTTCAGCTTTACAATGCAAGACCAGAATAAGATATGGGGAAAACCAATTCCATTTCCATACATTTTAAATATACAAACTCATATTTTACGGTGTTTATTCAAAATAAAACCACGGGACTACTAGATTATTACATTTTATGACATTTACAACCAAACTGCATACTTTAAACATCAAAAAAAAGGATTTAATTTTTCAAAAATCCTACGAAAGGCAGGCACGGAATTTCGTCCACTGTGCGCCCGCCAGTGTACTTGTACTCGTAGCTCAAGAAATAAAAAACATACCTACCGGAAGTGTTGCGACAAGTAACCAGCGAACGCCTGCGGCTTCGCCCGCATGGATTTTTTTATCCCACGGAATTTTTTAATCCAACATTTTTCCGGGTTTAAAATTAGCCTATGTATTATTCCAGAGCCTAAACGATCTCTATTCCAAATTTCATTTAAATCGGTTTATTAGTTATCATTATCAGTTACAGACTTTCGCCTTTATAATATTACAGAGGTTATAATGTCATAAATATAGGGCCCGAATGTTCATCAACTCTGGAGGTCACCATTTAAGAGACATCATCTTCAAATCCTCATGGGCCAAAATTTCATGACCTAAGGTCTAGTATAGAAAATACTTATTATAGTTTTGTAATTTAAAAAAGAAGTTTTAGCTGTACCAATAGTGTCATTTTGCGCCGCCGGCGCCGCCCCGTTAGAAGAGGAATACCTACATTAAACAACAAACATAATCATTAAGTTAGTGTGACATCATTTAAAACACACACTGGTGAATTTCTGTGTGATATGGAAAGGTTGGATTGAACGTTTTACGATAAAAAATACACTTCAGTCTATTATTACGCGATATTTTATTTCATTTTATATAATAAGAGTAGGTTAACTAACCAAGCGCTTGCCTGATCATGATGTCTAATGTTCTCAATTAAAGTGTAAATGGATGGGCAATGTATGGGTAAATAAATAGTCTAACTTTTGCCCTGGTATATAAGATACCTGCAAATGCGGTTTCAGTTTACTAGAAGCATTTTAGTATGCCTCGAAGATGCGATTCTCGAAAGCAAATGTCAAAATATGACATTGAAATCATACGTGGAAGGCCGATAATAGCTTGTCACTGAATTGTCATGGAGTGAGAGCAAGAACATCTTCGAGGCAAAAAACTCGCACCATGTAAACGGAGCTTTAGGTACGCATCCACATGTTTTGACACTAAATTTGGGGCGTAATTTTGGCCAAAAAGTTGATTAATGGTTAAATAATGACCAACACGCCTTCGGCCACCCTTTCACAGCTCGCTTCCCACTGGAATGGGCTCTGCGATTTACGATTAGATATGTTTTTGCGTTTTTCTTTTTTGCGCTGAACCCTCTCTAAAATACATCATACACCACCGGTTTGCGAAATTGTTTGGCACCTCTGTTTAAATACTTTGGTCCTCAATCATATGTTTTGAGCCTCGCTAGGTATGAGAACAAAATACATTGGAAAGAGTTGATGACGTTTGTCGCGTAGAGTGTGACGTGTGGGGAGGCACAACGAGGTAATGTAATAACGTGGAATATTCTTTGTTTCATTTTAATTACCAATTTCAACTCTATGTATAGGCTTTCAAAATGAACATTACCAGACAATCTCTTCAAAATCTTAATACGCTTATTTATCTTATTATTTTTGAATTTTAGTTGGAATGAGTCAAAATCTTTTATCAAAATTTCCAAGTCGAAATCTTTTAGCCCGCAAGCTTCCGTAAGTTCTTATTTAGTTTATAATAGTAGAATATGAGAATGGAATATTATCAAGTTGTTCAAATTTTTCTCGTAGGTAATATCGCCTCTACGTTTGTCGTAAACAGGAGCTTTTGTTGCTGCAATTTCCACGATACCACATTTCTGCGAGATTAAATTCGTGAGGGTTCAACTACATATGTTCCCCCACTCCAGCTCTATTCATACATAAGAAAGCGTGTAAGCTTTAAGCATATTAGTGTGAGCTCTCTCTACAAAATGAAATATATTACGCTATTTTACTGAAATCATAAAAAATAAACAATACGCGACATGAATAGGATCACTACAGTATTCCCGAGATACTTAGGGCATTATCTAAGACACTCACACATCCAAACTCGCCTAAAAGTATCTAAGGAGTAGTCAGCATAAATTCGGCACATACTTACCTACAGATCAATATTCCATTCGTGGTTATAAGCTCATCCTCAATTATATTTATAGTTATCAATCCCGACCTCAAGTTAAAATCCAAGCAAAAATACAATTGCTCAATACGCCACTGATTTTCACGAAATGGAACATGATTTCGAGTATAATATCCCAAAAGTTTTATAGACATTCTCTTTAGATCTTTAGGCTCTTAAGATCCTCCTCCTTCCTAACTTTCCTAACGGTGTTATCCTTCACCGTTTAGAGCCCGTTTTAATCATTCGACCAACAAAGCTTGGCCACGTCTTGCTATTCAATAAATCAGGCAAACTTACTAAGTTTTAAGGTCATCGCTCACTGCGCAGTATCATAAGCGGGCCGAGCCATGACCGAGCCCGTCACGAAAATAGCACCTTACACAGTAAGACCGTATCATACTAGGACCGTCGCATAACCGTTTTGCGAAGCGTAATCCCGAGCCTATACCACAGTAATAGACATTTTGTTGGTTTTATGCTAAACACACAATTATTCTGAAAGCCCATTTTAAAACTTATCACTCAATTTTTTTGTAAAATACTATCGTAAATATAGAGCGTTTACAAGCTAAACCACACTAAAATACATATTACACACATTTTGTCGGGTTTACTAGCAAAGTGCAATATTTCATCATATTTTGTGTAACTTTAAATGGGAGTTTTATCTACAAGGTTTAAAAAAACAGACTTTTAAGAAACCTTTTTAAAAACCCAATTATAATCCATAGTGATGGCATAATAATTATTGCGATCATGATGATGATGATGAAAAGTAGCTTATATCCTTCCTCAAAGCTCCTGAGATTAGCGTGTTCAAACAAATTAACAAATAAACTTTTCCGCTTTATTACTGGTTGGTTGGTATAGATTAAGTGTACTTTCACTCTACATTCAAGGTTTTATGAATAACTGGATATTTTTTTAATTTGTAAGCTTATCTTTTTTCTCGAAATCGTGTTTTTGCTGTTACTACACTTTGATTTCGGAGGGCAGTATGGGATTTTGACGTTTGATAAATGTCACATAACGTGCGGAACGCATTCAGTGATGCTAGATGGGGGGTTTTCAATTCAAATTTGGGGTATTTACCGACTCAGAAGGAAATCCTTTGGGAGAATTTTCGTAGGTAAAAATTATAAATTATATACCTACTTGATATTTAGGGGTGATATTTGATAGGTTTAGAATGTGTACATGTATATGTGTATAAATGGGGGTACTTGAAAGACTTTGTGAAGTGAGAAAAATAACTGAATTATTATCTAACCAATATTGGAGCGTTTCCTCTTGCTCCTACTCGATTCTCCTACTGCTCCTGCACGAGGACCAATATATCCTTATAAGTATATCCTCGTGCTCCTACTAATGGACAGTCAAGGTACAATACCCCAAAATAAAACTATCAAATAGGGGCACAGCCGCGAAGCCGTATTTTGATAAACTTCAAAACAAGATAACATCTTCATCATCAACAAAAAATAAAATCGTTATTCTTATAAATAAATACTTATGCTATGATCAAGATCTACATTTAAAGTGACAGCTGTCACCAAATGTACCAATATAATGTATAAAGTAGAATGCTGACTGACATTTAATGTACAAAGGATTTTGAACCTTATCACGACTACACAACGATCTATTATCATTTAATCTTGGTTATAAGGATTGTTGGTCTTGTTGAGATGCTTTCTTGGTAGCTTTGTCTCTTTCACACTCGTTGTTGGATTAGTAGTGTGCCCATGTCATTTAAATTTCAGGATATTTTTACCTTATCGCGCTCAACAAAATCAGCGCTTGATTTCGATCCATGGTTTCGATCCTTGAATTCGATCCTTGATTTTGATCCTTGATTTTGATTTCGATTTTGATTTCGATCCTTGATTTCGATCCTTGGTTTTGATCTTGGATTTCGATCCTGGATTTCGATCCTGGATTTCGATCCTTGATTCTTGAATTTTGAACCTTGAATCTGAAATCTTGAACCTTGAATCTTTGAAGTGACAGCTGTCAAACTTCAAATGGCCATATCTCGGGAACTACTCGTCCCAGACTCCCCGTTCTCAGTTCAAATGAAAGCTATGACCAAGATCTTCATTTGAAGTGACAGCTGTCAAACTTCAAACCGCCATATCTCGGAAACTACTCGTCCTAGACTCCCCGTTCCCAGTTCAAATGAAAGCTATGACCAAGATCTTCATTTGAAGTGACAGCTGTCAAACTTCAAACGGCCATATCTTGGAAACTACTCGTCCTAGACTCCTCATTCTCAGTTCAAATGAAAGCTATGACCAAGATCTACATTTGAAGTGACAGCTGTCAAACTTCAAACTGCCATATCTTGGAAACTACTCATCCTAGACTCCTCATTCTCAGTTCAAATGAAAGCTATGACCAAGATCTACATTTCAGATGACAGATGTCATTTTGACAGCTGTTATTGAAAATGTAGATCTTGGTCATAGCTTTCATTTGAGCTAAAAAGGAAGAGTCTAGGATGAGTAGGTTTCGAGATATGGCTGATTGAAGTTTGACAGCTGTCACTTTAAATGAAGATCTCTTCAATAGCTTTCGTTTGAACTGAGAACGGGGAGTCTAGGACGAATAGTTTCCGAGATATGGGGCTTTGAAGTTTGACAGCTGTCACTTCAAATGAAGATCTTGGTCGTAGCTTTCATTTGAACTAAGAACGGAGAGTCTAGGACGAGTAGTTTCCGAGATATGGCCTTTTAAAGTTTGACAGCTGTCACTTTGAATGTAGATCTTGGTCATAGCTTTCATTTGAACTGAGAATGAGGAGTCTAGGACGAGTAGTTTCCGAGATGTGGCCGTTTAATGTTTGACAGCTGTCACTTTAAATGTAGATCTCTTCAATAGCTTTCACTTGAAGAGAACGGAGAGTCTGGGATAAGTGGTTTACGAGATATGGCCCATCTGTCATTTTAATATACACCTAATCTGTCTTTTTGACGTAATCTGTCATTTTCTCTCATTTTGACATGATCTGTCATTTTGACATAATCACGGGCAGACTGCCCGCAACCACGGCTATTGTAACAGCCAAATCGTCGCGTCGTGATAAATAAGGTAAATTACGCGATAAAATCCCGTGTACATAAATCAACATCCAGTACCAACAATACGAACCAACTCGGTGGCGCAGTGTGCGAAGGTCCAGCTAAAACACAGAAAGTTGCGGGTTCGATTCCCACTGCGACGCAAGTGTTTGTATGATCTGCAAATATATGTATCGGGTCTGGGTGTTTTTCTATGTAATATTATGTATTTACAAAAAAAGGATAGGTACCTACAAGTAGTTTATCAGTCATATAGTTTCCATACAAGGTCTATTTACCTTGGAGCTAGATGATGCTGTGAAATATCCAGCATTATTTATTTATAGAAAAAGGCTGAAAAGCTGCCCCTAGGGGCTGACCTGGCTACGCTACTAATATGATGGTTACATGGATTGACAGATGGGCGGGGCTTGTCATTGATTGTCAGCAAAATAATCATGGCGGCCGGAGATTGACAAGACGGCCATGGCACGGGCAGGGCACGCGACGGTGTAGGAACGGTGTGGTGTGGGGCGTCGCATACATTTCAATACAAAGAATATCATTTTTGCCGGGACGGTGTTGCTACGGTCATGCTATGCGACGGGGTAGAGACGTGATAATGTGGCAGCACCCTTAAAATCGGAACAAGTCGCACTGAGATTGGTTATATTTTTCTATTTACTATTTGCATTGAACATCTGCTGTGAAGAGCAAGGTTATGAAAACGTACTAATTCGAAACTTAAGTTTTAAAATTCGAACAAGTCGCACTGAAATTGGTTATTTTTTTCTATTTGCCTATTTGTATTTTTTTTTTTTTTTTATTTATTTATACCTACATATAAAAAACTCTTAAATAACAGTGTAAACACGTCTAAAAAACTGTATTTAGTTTGTCTTAGACGCTAATGCAAGACATTCCTCTTAAAGTAACTTAATTGTAGCAAAAAATATACGTAGCACAGTAACAACATAAAATATGTAACTACGTTGCACACTAACAAAAGTTATTTAACGACATTGTTTGAGCGCACTCACATTCCAATGTTCTTATCTATGGATGACCTACATTCGTAAGTCAGTAAGTAAAGGGTGTCAGAGAATGAGTGCACTGATGCCTGTTAATTATTATGTTAATAATATACTATGTAAGATAATATACTAAAATATTAAGTAATGATAATAATATAATACGTAAAATAAATATTATGTTAATAATTTACTAAGTAAAATAATATACTGAGATATTAGGTAATAATAATATAACCACTCTACAGTCCATGCGCCGAGCCAACACTCCCCCTAACCGTCCGCCCCAAAACAGCGCGATTTACGCACACCAGCTACGCGCGGCGTACTCAACAAATCCGATTACAGTAGAAAAAGTACTATAGCTAGATCAAAATAAAAAATGTCTGTGAAACCATGATAAATATAGCTAGAAACCATCCTTTCCTTATTTTTATCATAATTCTAAGAAGCTAATACGAATAACAATAAGAAAATAAACAATGAAATTTCCAAAAAAAACGGCAAAAAAATGTCGTATCTTTTCAAGCTTCAAATTACAGTTTTCTCGTTTTCAAACTTTAATTATCATACACCATCGTAAACATTACACCCTTAGCTTTAATTTGATGTATAATTCTTGTGGAATTACGTTGTAAAATCAAAGTACTTACAAGATTTATTCAGACCGTTCACTACACACAAAATCGCAAACAAAAACTGACCGACCCTTCCCACAGATTATTTTTTCTCTCAAAATTTTTTCATTGCCAGTATTGGATTTTTTCCCCAAATCTGTAGGGTAGTTCAATCAGCACCATCTAGTAGTGAGTAGCAGAACAAAAACTGTCAGTTTACCAAGCATTTACGTTTAGAATAGGGGACGAGACGGCCAACAGTCCGCGGTTCATATTTCCCCCAGGAACTGTTCACACGATAGTTGTTAGTCGCAAAATACGAACCGCGGACTGTAAAGTGGATAATACGTACATTAAAAATAAGTAAATGAAGAGACAGATAGGTAGATATTTAATTTGTTTACGTTTATTTTGAAAATAATTGTTTTATACGATGTTTTATATTTTTACTATTTATAGTATCTATAACTTCAGTGGGAATCTTGTTTTTTAGCCTAGGAATAATATATTTAGTCGATCTTTCTCCATAAAAGTTTTTTGCTGAGATCGTTTGAAGCTTTTTTTGTTTTATTTGTCGCGTGACTATATTGTGTGTTTTATAATTAACGTGTTGAAAGAAATTGTCTATAAGCAATTGCATTTTTACTCTTTCATGAACAGGTAATATTTGGTAATGTTTTAGTAGTCCATTATAGTCATCTCTGTATCTTTCACGAATTTTTTTAGGTGCTATTGTTTTAACTAGGCGTATTTGCAAGTTGAGAATCCTATCCAAGTATGTACTAAAAGTGCGACCGTAACTACTCAATCCATATTGAACTATGCTCTCAGCGAGAGATTTATACATAGTGAGCAGTATGGTGCATGGTATTTTATATTTCAGAATGTAAAATTTTGCTAGGATAGCTCTTAGTTTCTCACACACATGGTCCACGTGGTTACGCCAGTTGAATCGATTATCCAGAATTAGACCAAGATAGGTCTGATGGGTTACTTGTTCAATTGGTTCACAATCGCATGATATTCTCTTGTCATGCAAGCAGCTATGCTTATGCGCTATTATTTTTATGGCAGTATTAGCTCCTCTTTTGTTTTGAGAAGATCGTATGTGTAAAAGCTTGGTTTTTTGTGCGTTTAGAACTAAGCCAGCATCGTGAGACCACTCTACAATACGGGAAAAGTCCTTTTGAATTTTGCCCAGGGCAGCCGTTAGATCTCTATCCTCTGCGATGAGACATGTATCATCAGCATATTGATATACTGTGCAGTTTTGTATGACTTTATTGACATCGTTTACATATGCAAGATAATGCAGAGGACCGAGAACCGATCCCTGAGCGGTACCCTCTGTCACAGGAATACTGTCACTGGTTTCTCCACCTACTTTGACCCTGTAAGATCGATTTTGGAGATAGTCAGAGCACCAGCTTAACAGCGGTCCTCGGATTCCACTTAGTTCAAGTTTGTGGATTAGTGTGTCATGTCTTAAAGTGTCAAATGCTTTACTGTAATCGATAAATACCATAACAATATGATTCCCTTTGTCTAGACTTTCATTAACGTGATCAGTAAGGTGAGAAAGTAACTGCGTTGTACTTTTGTTGGGCTGAAAGCCATATTGTTTATCGAATAGTACGTGATGTTTTTTGTAAAAACCGTGTATTTGATTACTGACATATTTTTCGAATATTTTGTCGATAATTGGGAGAATAGTGATAGGTCGGTAATTGCTATAGTCGTCCTTTGCTCCTTTTTTATAGATTGGTCTCACGGTGCCGGTTTTTAATTCATTTGGAAAGATTCCTTGTCTAATGCTTGTTTCAATTAGTTTTGTAATGGCTAATGTTATGTTTTGAGATACAAGTTTTATATCAATAGGTCGTAATTTATCTATGCCAGGTGCTTTGTTTGGATTTAGATTTTTAATAATTTTGAAAATATCATTTGGGTTGGGTTTTTGAAGATAGATTGATGCGTTTGCGTGGTTTACATATTCTTTAGGATCCAGTAACATTTTTTTACAATTCGGGATTATATCTTTAACAGATTTACGAAATTCTGCAGCAAAATTGTTTGCTATATCTTTTTTATTTAGTAAGTTTTTGCTGAACGCCTGTAGTATAGTGTCGTCTATAGAACGAGTGATTCGCCCAGTTAAATTATTAAGTATACGCCAAAGTTGTCTTGGGTTATCTTTATTAATATTTATTTCATTTTTAGTGTAGTTATTTTTAGTTTTGTTAATTATTTTATTACATTTATTTCGCAATTTTATATGTTCTAGTTGTATAACTTTATTGGTGTGATCTTTTTTTAGTTCCATAAATTTTAAGTCCCTTTTCAAGCATAAGCTTTTAATTTCTTTCGTTATCCAGGTTTTAGTTCCTCTATTTGATTGTTTGATAAGTATATTGTATTTAGATTTTTCGTAGCTATTATTGAAGACCTCTTTTATAAAATCGTAAATTTCATTGGGAGTGTTAAGTTGATCAATTTTATCCCAGTTGACTTTGTTTATTTCTTGAGAGAAAATTTTATTGTTAATACGAGTGTCGTATTTTGGTGCACCCTGTACATGCGAGTTCTCGACGCAGGTAACTACCGTCAGCTGGTGGTCCGCTAGAACAGTACCGACCGCCGCACAGTAAACATCGGATCGCGTTCGCACAAAGATATGATCGATGCAACTTCTAGTAATTAATTCTTTTTTTCGTTCAATTCTCGTATAGTCACTAATACCACATTCAAGTCCATATTCATGCAACATATTTAAATACTGTATTTGGACGCTATTAACCGTTTTCAAGTCGATGTTGATGTCACCTAATAAAAGTGTGTCGTGTTTCGGAAAGCTTTTGCTTTTTAACAGAGTTTGCAGTTCTCTTATAAATGGAATCTTATATTGAGTTTTGGGTGGCCTGTACAGTGCGCATAGATAATAACAAGTATTTTGCCGAGTAGTTAATGTACCTAGAATACATTCGAAATACGTTGTTGAGGACTGTATCATATGAAATTTGTGGCTAATGTGAGTGTATATTATTATACCACCGCCTTTTCTTCCGTGACGTAATTTGGTATACATATTATAGTTAGCTATTTGAAATAGGGAACTTACGCAATCAGAAATACCCGCTTCGCTCAAAATAATAACGTCTATTGGGACTTGCGAGGTAGAAATTAGCATTTCTATTTTACCGAAGTTTTTGATCATAGAACGAATGTTAACATGAATACATGTAAGCCTACTTTTGCACTTAGGAATACTACTGTAGTATTGATTTATGTCGGGGCAGTCAAGAATTTCTACTATATTATCATGAATATTATCCATTATGGAAGAATATTATGAAGTAATAAATAGGTGTAATTATATGAATATTAATGAATAAAGTATAAAATACTTTTATGTAGTTAGTACCTACTTGGCTGTTTGTCTTTTATAATGACTTGACAAGATTGATTATATCCGTTTCACTACGTAGGGCAATGATTTTGCTTTGTTCACTTTTCCGGACAAGCACTTTCCCATCCTTGCACCAGACGAACTTATGGGTATCCTTCAGCGCCTGCTTAGCCTTCCAGAGAACGTTCTTCAGGTGTTGAGTTAGGGCTTGGCGGATGAACAGTCTGTCCTTGGAGCTTGAAACATCCACGTTAGGAACTATATCCGATGCAATGATATTTTTCGAGCGGGCTGCTGATATCCACCTAGATTTGAGCACCTCTTCTCTCATTTTTAAAAGAATGGTGGCAGGTTTACCTTGCTTTGTTGGCAAGCGGTTGATGGCCTTAACGTCTTCAGCCTTCATATCTAGCTTGTTTGCCAGGTTTTTAGATATTTCAGCTAGGTTTTCACCTTCGGTGACAGGAATACCGGTTACTTCTACTAGTTTTTCTAGCTGGCTTTGTTGGATTTCATTTATACGCTGCTCAGCTGCATCTACCTTCGCTTCCAGGTTCTTGTTTTTGTTGATAAGATCCAAATTTTTGTTTTCAAGATCCTTGATTTTTTCTTTGAATGTTTCCATGAGTTCAAGATAGTCATCAACTTTTTCGCTTAGAAATTGTAAACACTGGTTTGTTTCGCGAAGTTCTTTTTTGATTGATTTTTCCATTTCTGACGAAATGTCCGATAGAAACTTGGATGTATTTATTGGTAAATTAATACTCTTGTTAGAGCCAGCTTCATCGTCGTCTTCCATGTCATCTTCGGGAACTATAAATGAGGTCTTCCTAAAGGGAGACTTTTGTTTACAATCACTGCATGTCCAGTCTAGGTTTTCGGCGGACTTCAAGATGTTTATCTGCTTGTTAGATAGGTCTGTACACGTAGTTGTAGCATGTACCAAAGTACCACATCGATTGCATTCTAGTCCAGGAGATTTTTTTGTCACTGTTTTATTGCAACGAGTACACTTTGCCATTATGCCGGGTATTAGAAAAGTAAAGATTTACTGATAGGGTAGTGAACGTGTGCACGCACGGCCGTTCGCACGAGGAATGAACATCAGCAAAATTGAACATCAGCTTGAAGGGCAAAATTATGAAAAACTAATTCGAAACTTATTAAGATTTAAAATTCGAACAAGTCGCACTGAGATTGGTTAAGTATATTTTTCTATTTACTTATTTGTATTGAACATCAGCAGTGAAGTGCAAAAGCTGTAGCTCAACCCGGATTCCGTTTGGCTCGGTTCGTATTCAGTGCGCCTACTATAGGTATTTGCGTAAGCATCAGGAGTCGAGTCACCCAAACCAATGCCTTCTTATGTAGTTCAATTCCCTGAAAGCATTAGATGCTCGACTATTTTTCAACTACGTTTTTCAGCTAAAATGTTTACTGGATCGTGTTTTCAGTCAATATATTTTTGAGTTTGATTTTTAAAATTTCGTTTTTACTTTTAAATTTATGCATGGAAATTTTGTGAATATTAAAAGTGCGTGTTTGTTCGTTAGTTATACCTATACAATAACAACATAGGTAAACCTAATGGTTAACCTTTGTCCATTTTATTTTTCCGGTCAGCGGCTTTCAAATGACCATTCATTTCAATTTCCACTGAAATATTCATTCTCACGTTATATTAATTGATATTAATAGTAACGTAGTAGGGGTTTCGGGGAAAATGGGATCTTTTTCAGAATGGCTTATTTGTCAATGTCAGGCCAACAGTGACGTTTGCGTCTGTTTCTGATAGCCTCGTTCGGCTCGTTGTTTCGTTTTATCGGCTAGGCGAGCTTTCTCTCGCGACATACACATGTTAGATAATATTAATAATGATATCTTAGAATAGATCAAAGGAATTATTTTTCTATTCACAGAAGCAGGATAGTCTTTTTTGATTCGATCTCTTGTATTTTTTCTATATTCCCTTTTTGTTAGCTCAAAGGATTCTTCTTTAAATTTTTGCTTTTGCTATTTCCTCGTAAAGATCTATTCAAGGTATTTTTGAAAATTTTAATTATAGTAATAAAATTTTATTAATTTAAATTCTTGAAAGACTAAAATATGTAGAGACTTTATTGTTCCCAGAGACTTTGTTATAAAGGACGTTTAGTGCGATTGGACGCACACACTAATGATGAAGCAGTAGATGGGCAGGTATAGAAATGAAATAACTTACGCTCGCTTGAACAATGTTCCATTAACCGACTCGCCGGTACGTACAGTACCTATTAGAATTCCACAGGTAGTGTGTATGCTCTCGACGCTATTGTGGCCCGATATTGAGACGCTGCCCTCTCCGATACTATAAAGTAAGTGCTCTTCAAATGAAAATTTCATCGCAGAGCCCTCCCCTTCGGTGTATCGGTTATGGATGGCCAATATTGAAAGAGCATGTGCCTACGAGCAACTACAAAGCTATTATAAACTAGAAATTCAATCCCGTACAGTATTTTTATCGTCGGCTGATTGGAGATAGGAAAAATGTAATAACGGTCTCGTATTTTCGTTTAGGTACGTCTTAATTAAGCGAGCACCCATTCCAATGGTACAAAAATATGCTACGAATTTTTTTCATTTATATCGTCCCCTATAATTCGAGGCGTACATCCCGGCCGTATGTCCGCGCGAGGCCGTCAGCTATTTGTCATTTTATTAGTCGCGCGCCCGCAATATTCCGCAAAATAACTCTGAAGTCGGTGAGATTGCTTCCCAGTTTACTGCCGAGACCGGGAGCGGAGAAAAAGTTGTAAATTTGCCACCGAATCGCACTTTTATACAACCCGACTGACCTCTTGCGCCTTCACCGCCCGTCTAATCCGACCCACTGGAATTGAACACCTGGTTATGGGCGCGCAGACAGTTTTAATAAAGTTCTGACTACCTGATGCGCCTATCAAGCACGTAAGGTGGCGTTGGCCTCCAATAAACATTTATCATCTGATTGAAGCAGATGCCTTTATAGGTTTGCACTCGCAAGCGACCGAGAGGATCGGAAAGTTGGGAGAAATTGGATAAGGCTTTTGCCTAGTAAGAAAATGTAGACTAAGAATGTTTGTTGTCACATTACAGGGTGAAAACAGTATGTGGATGGTGATATGAATGATGATTTTTGATGAAGAAATTTTAGATTTTATATCATCACACATTACTGGCAAAAATGTTTTTTTACTTTTATGGTTTTTTTTTATTTTCATGTTGAGGTCCCTTCACGCTTTTCTATTTTATTCCTTTTACTTATTTTCATCGTATCGAAGAAAGCTATAATTCAACTCTCATTAATATTTTTCTGGAGTAATAAAAGCAACAAATTATTATCCCAGACGCCCCATTAGCAAATTGTGTAATTTTCCTTTTTCAACTTTCAGTTCGCCCCCGACAAAATTACTTCGCCCTCGCAACCCGCCATTTAGGGAGGACTGATGAAAATAGACTTTGATAATTACACGAATCAAATTATCCATGGCTCTAGTAAAGAAGAACGATACATCTCCAATAATTCAATGTTTCCAATAGAGAGTATGGACAAAAAAGAGACCTCATTTCGATTCGCACCACTATTTAATTTGGCTCTAAAATATTTGTGAATTGATTTTGGGACACAAGATCATAGAGTTCAAAAACTTTATATACATATATGTGAAAAATCACGTTCGTCTGAAGGTCGTATTTCGTAAAGACAACTTTTTTAAACCAAAGCTTAAAGTAAAAATAAAAAAGATGTAAGTAAAGATTTTAAAGTTTAGATAGATCTAGTTAGCCATCCGACGCGCCACCAAATGACTCCCTACAAAAATATTTCAACTTGACCTTTTTCGACAAAAATTGTGTAAATAAACAAACTCATTTAATCAACAAAATTTGCGCTAGTGTAATTTGGCATCCTTCAAAGATGCAAGTTTTGACTTTTCACATTTGCATTTGATTAAAACATTCGGTCTGCTAGGACTAGACCTAGTGTCGAGTGTGCTAAGCCTGAGTTTTACGTTACTTATATATACTTGTTCGTTAGTTCTAACAGGGTTTTGTACAGTCCGAAAACCAGCTGTTTTTGACCGAATCATTTTGTCCACAGAACCGTTTCCGTTCGATAGGTGTTAAAAATGACACGACAATGTTTCTCAAAACTCTGACTAGGCCCTCAGCTTCATTATAGCAGCATTTTTGTTGGTCCCGTGCCAATCTCATCAGCCCCTATGCGAGTATCGCCCTGATGCCCGCTCGTTTATATTTCGTAGATTTTATAAAATGTGGAAAACTTGCTATGAATGACAATCGAAAATTGATACTTTGAAAAGAAAATGTAAGTACCTTATTGATGGTAAGTTCCTTCAGATTATAGAAATTATATTTTAAAGGTGTAAGCCAACAACATAATAGTATAATTTTATATGATTTTTATCAAATATCCGTCTCTATATAAAGTAACTAGAATGTGTAAGTTTAAATTTGCATTGCTGTACTTAAGCTATTGTCTCATTTTTTTCTCCGAATGGATGAATACTAGGCTTAAACACTAATTATATCTAATTTATTTCTGTTCTTTTTCTTGACTCTACTGTGTCATCATCATCATCATCATCTCCCTGCCCTTATCCCACTAGGTGGGGTCGGCACAACATGTTTCTTTTGACTCTACTGTGTAATCTTGGTTATCTTAAAAATATGAAAATAAAATAGTTAACCTACTTTGTTTTTAACTAAATATTTTTAAAAATGCACTGGATTTCAACCCACAACCTTCGATTCGAAAGTCCAGATTACATTCCACTAAGCCAACAGAGCTACTAGTCTATGCCCCACGACATGTTCTGAATAAAGCAGCCTCTGCTTCCTGGTCTAGAGTGGCCTAAAAATGTAGCGCGGTGTTTTAATATTTGAATTGAAGTAAAAATGTTGGCAGCAGGCACTGTAATCGCCTCTGCATTATGAATTTGTACTCCTTTGTCCGCAGTTTTTAATTCTACCGGTAAAATGTATTGTTCATGGAACAAAAGTCTCTAGTGTCATTGTTGTTGGCCAAAGTTCATTTAAATTCCGTGCCCGTGAGGGAACAGTAGCAAATATGAATTCCTTTACGTCTATTGTCAAACTGGTTTTAGTCGTTTTGGTATAATACTTCTGAAAGCCACATTGTTATAACGATGGCTCGGTAAATATTTTCCAGTGAAGAGTATTTTCGGACTGTAAGTAATATAGTAGATTCTGTTTGTTTTGCCATTGTACTGCTCAACAATAGAGTACCTGTAATGAGGACTACCAATGAATACTAACGTTAGGTTTTACAGAAAGAGTTCGGGTTATACAATCCACGTTCAATGGGAATAATAAATCTACTTATTTCGAGAGTCTCATAAGCTCAATCGTATCATTTGTGAAAGCGCTTCTGAAAGGAAGTGGGTCAGGATAATTTTACCCATAACTGCCAATAGAATGTCAGTAGGTGGTTTTATTCGAGTGCTTATAATAAGTTGCTGATTGGAACAATCCTTGGTTTCATCGTCATCCTTCTCCATTGTCACCTAATAGAATTTTTTTATGAAGGTCATCAACACTTAGAAATTAAGCTTATTTTTCGTTTTTCCTTAGAGGCTACTATAATCGCTCAGTCAAAATGAACCATCACTGGTGTTTTTACTGGTTCTTTTTTGTTAACAGAAACCAAAACATAAATAAGTATTCAGGTGACAAAGTTTAGGGCAACAATTTCCGTTGATACTTCTCTAAACAATTGGTATATATTCCGATCTTTAGGAATTATTCAGAGGCACATCCCTGACTGTCATAGACTATGTTATTGCGAAATAAGCGAAGTCTGCGCGTACCGCTAGTAAGATATAAGTAATGTGAAAAGTAAAGGCAATTTGTTTGATAGATAGAAAATAAAACTACGTAGGTACCTATATGATAAGCGTGGCGAAGTTTCAATGGCAAAGGAATAAGTGACCACATTGGCTCGGTTCCAAGCATGTCCGTTTTCATCACGTTTCGCACGCGTCGCAACAAGTTATGGACCTTTTCGAACCGATTTTGTACTAGAATTGGGTGTATTAAAATGATAAAAGCTTGTTTCACCTAATAAGCGTATAATTAGCGACTTCCTATTTAGATGATCTTCATCATTATAGGCCTCTACCAGTGTGTTATTTATTGACCCTTTCATGTGTTGTGTATTATTTAATGAAAGGGGCAAGGTTAAACGAGCAAGCGGCTCACATGATGGTAAATGATTAGCGCCGCTGATTATTGAAATAAAATGAAGAAACAAGCTTGTCTTTAAATTTATTTATTTTAACTTTCTGCAAACTACCAAATTGATGACAACTTGAAATTATTTTACCATGAAGCTTATAACATCATTACGATAAACAAAAAATCTTAAGAGCCTTGCTTATCTCATTCGGCGAAATTGCGGCTAAAATGTAACTGTCCGAGAATCCATTTACAATTCCTAAGGAGAAACATTTAATAGGCTTCCAGGACGTTACGCAATAAAAACAAGATGGAACAGCGAGGAATGTCCGCAGAACGATTGGTTGTGCAGACGAGTCGACGACAACCTCTTATCAGATGGCTCATGCTATTTGTCTCGGAAAATACGAAAGTCAGCCAAATGTCTTGG
The DNA here is from genome assembly GCA_958496255.1 of Camptogramma bilineatum. Classification (NCBI taxonomy): domain Eukaryota; kingdom Metazoa; phylum Arthropoda; class Insecta; order Lepidoptera; family Geometridae; genus Camptogramma; species Camptogramma bilineatum. The sequence continues at coordinate 2,710,022 of OY292463.1, read as the reverse complement.
CTTGGACAGCTCAAAGCGGTGAACTGTTTAGGAATACGTGATGCCGCCTTTCGATCTTACTCCAACGACAAGCGTACATCGGAGCGTTTTCATTCCACATTCCTATTGTGATCTTATTAGAAAGGGTGCGGCATCTATTTCTCTAGAAAATTTAGTATAAGACACTTATTCAACTTTCTTATAGAACTTACAGAGTTGGATGTTGAGTAACTTTTTTCATATAAGAAAAATAACATACACTGACGTCAACTCATTTACAACGTTTACAATGCAGAATAATGCGATCTTGAACCTAATAAACTCAAACGATATCATGGCGTAAAGTTGATTTATTTTTGGTAGAAAGATATAAGAATGATAATGATATAAAGTTGTTTAGTTGAGAAAATTATACTCGTCCCATTGAGGACGAATTCCGCCCCTGTATTCTAAGGCCTCTATTAATAAACTCGTATTAACTTCTGTCAAAGTTGCGCCACGGAATTAACTATTGCCATCCTTATTTGTCACTGTCTAACAAAAAAGGATGGCAATAGTTAAATCCGTGGCGCAACTTTGACAGAAGTTAATGTGAGTTTATTAATAGAGGCCTAAGCGTGTAGCGATTACGCTTGCCTGGTCACTTATCTAAGGTCAAGAACATAAATGCAAGCCAAAAGCCACTTAACGTAAACATAGCTGGAATAGAGATGGACCAGTTTTGTAAGCGTTTGTAGAACGGCCAAAATCTAAAATGGGATTTGAAGAGGCAATAGAGAACATGCAATCGTAATATTTTTCAATATTTTGAGTCTTAAATGCAAAAAAAACATAAAAGAAGACCTAGTGCAACGTTTTTATTTTAGTTAGTATTGATTTTTAACAATTATTACGAATTATAAGTACGTGAAACGGAACGTATTTCAATACACCAATCAGCGTCGAGTAACATGAGTGACGTAAAAATCTTCTCAATTAGGGATGTGACCCTTTATACTGATGAATGTGCTATCGATAACTTTAATGGTTATGATTACTAATCATAAACATAAGCAACACAAAAAGCCTGAAACATACCTATATATTTAGTCAGAAACAAGGGTCGTTCGCGATTCATCTAAAATGCAATTTGCCTTTGTAGCAATATGCCTGACATGAATATCTAAAAAGTAATATGCCTGATGATAAGTTAAATGCATTATTCTCATAATTTTTCGCCTAAGATTTGAAACACATAAGACGCAATATGCCTGAATGGCAATTTATTTTAAACTCAGTTTACCCGAGTTGTACAGTACAGTGTCTAAAACGCAATTTGCCTTTGTAGCAAAGTGCCTAACATGAATGTCTAAAAATTAATATGCCTGATATAAATGCATTAATTTCATATAATGCCTAAGATTTTTCATCATAATCAGTTCAAGTGAAAGCTATTGAAGAGATCTTCATTTAAAGTGACAGCTGTCAAACTTCAAACGGCCATATCTCGAAAACTACTCATCCTCGATTCTTTTTTCTAAGCTCAAATGAAAGCTATGACCTAGATCTACATTTTCAATGACAGCTGTTAAAATGATATCTATCATCTAAAATGTAGATCTTGGTCATAGCTTTCATTTGAACTAAGAAAGGGAAGTCTAGGACGAGTAGTTACCGAGATATGGCCGTTTGAAGTTTGACAGCTGTCACTTTAAATGAAGATCTCTTCAATAGCTTTCATTTGAACTAAGAACGGGAGTTTCCGAGATAAGGCCTTTTGAACACACACTAAAAATTTATGTAGAAAATGACACTAGATGTAAAATATGACAGATTATGTCAAAAATGGCAAAAAAAATCTGTTGTTTTTAATCTGTCAATTTTGACAATTAGTGTCATTTTTTATTTAATCTGTCATTTTTGACATCTTTTCTCATAAGTAATAACATCTAGTGTCATTTTTGACATGATCTGTCATTTTTTATATAATTTGTCATTTTTCCCGGTCTTTATCTATTCTATATTTTAAATTTCAGCCAAATCGGTTCAGGGGTTGTCAAGTGGAAAAAAAATACATCCAAACATCCATCCATCCAAACTTTTGCATTTTATATTAGTGTGATGATGATCAATAAATTAATGAACAAAATCGCCTAACTAACCACTAAGATCTTTGCTCGCTTCGCTCGCTCACTCGCTCTAATATTTTTCAAATATTTAGAATATAATATAACTTTATTGTACTTACCTACACCATAAAAAGAAAACACAATAAGAAAAAGAACCATTATTTTAAACAGTGATACCTACAATTTACGATTTTTTTTTTATTTTATTTGTTTGTGTAAATAATTTACTTTGATTGTGAACTTTGATTGTGTAAATAAGGAAAGAAAGATAAGAAAAGCTTTTTATTTCGACCACCACAAATATAACCTGACGTGCTACCGATCGTTACACATCAATTGGTAGGTATTAGTAGATTTCGATACATTCGTCTTGTGGCACATCCCTAAGTGAATAGCTGTGTTTAGTGGACCATGAATAATAGCCATTGTATTATCAATCTTATGTCTTGTAGATAAAGACTAACAGTAGATAACGCCATCTCGCGACAAGTAGCTGAATAAAAATATTTCGCAAAACGCCATCTCTTGACAGGTAGACTTTCATTTTAATTTATTATTATTTTATTAAGTTTAGAACCATGTTCCGATGGTTATAGGGTTTATTATCAATAAAATTAGTTTTATAGTTTTAGGTCCTTTTTAACGTTCTCCTCGACACGAGTGACGTCATCGTAACTGTACATCCGTTTGCGCGCGAAAATTTAAACGGTCAGTTTGAAACCGCAATTTTTTACATTAAATTGAAGTATTTTAATTTTTTTTTAAACTCGTGGTCTATTCTACATAAAATTCATTCAAATGAAAGCAAAAATAAAAATAATGCAGGTTCTCTATTGTCCATGCATGAATTTTTCGCACTACTTTTATAACATGGGTTTAGATATGAGATTTCACAGATAACGAAACTAGTTTGTTTGAATTCATTATATTGCAGCCAATTTCTTGAAAAAACGCGATCGAAATGCATTACTGAAATAATATAAGTAAAACAAATCCGACTAATATTATAAAGGCAAAAGTCCGTGTGTGCGTGAATGTTTGATACCACGTATCACAACTACTAAACCGATTTTGATGAAATTTGGAACGTAGATAGTTTAGGTTCTGGAATAACACCTCTACCTTTAGAAAATCAACCAGGTTGACTTGTTAACTGCGGGTTAACACCGCGGGGCGCAGCTAGTAAGATATAACAGTCTCAAGAACAAACCGCCTGCAAACATACACTACAACTTTGTGGATGGAATTCTGACTTGCGCTATTTGCGCCCGCAAGTTTAAAGCCAAAATTGGCTATATAAGTCACCTCAGAGTTCATCCTGGCATATAGGCAGAATTGTGGTCGCCGTAGCCGAAACCGGCTAGGATGACCATTATAATAGTTTTAGTTTTTCCAGACCAACTCGAATTCTTAGGTATTCTAAGAATTCGGATAGATATATATAAGATATTCTAAGAAAACAACGGAAAAGGTGTCAAACCAGACAAAAGATAATTAATTCATTAATTAACAAGCCACCTAATTACCTTGGTTAATTACGATGCAAACCATTCCAATTTGCTTAAGATTTTCGTTTCATAAGTTCCGTCTGTGGTATTTTTGCGACAAGTTTAAGGCTGGATTACACCGGGGCAACACTGTGCGGCCTTGCGGCATGCCACAAGGCCGCATGCTACAGAATAAAAAATGTCGCACATTGTGGCAAGAACCGTGCGACATGGCAACACCTTGCGTCATGTGACCCAAGCACGATGTGGCCTCGGCGTAAAATAGGCTGCCGCATGCCGCTAATGCCGCAAATGCTTTCTATTTGTAGCATGCCACAAGATGCCACATGTCACAATATGTAGCATGCGGCACTGTCGCACGTTGTTGCTCCGGTGTAAGTCAGCCTTAATAGAGCTCAGTGAGCGAGACGCGAGTCTTTGAAGTCGCTCTCTTGACATCTCCAGTCCCGTGTTCACTTAAAACTTGTTCTGTTTATGCCTCGATGCTCACGCCGTTTACTCTCAAGGATCTGTTTTAAATATCAAGATAAGATGTGTATTTTTAATATTTCAACGACGACTTTTCAAATTGAAGTATGCTTTTACAATGGATTTTGCGCGAGTAAGGTGTTTTTGAGATTGGGATGAGAATTATTTGTAGGTACTTACCTACCTTAATATTTTTTGTAAAACTGTTAAGGTGGTGGTTTGCGCCCGAGACCAAGACAGGAGACCGAGACCAGCCCCCTGATTGTCTATCTTTCATTGCAACCAAAATCGGTCTCAAACTCTTAAATATGACAGTTCAGCTGTGACCACACAATTAGCTCTATCACTCTCATCGCAACGAGACCGAACGCGACAAAAGATACCTACGCGATCGTTTTGACCAATTTGAGGTTCGAGACAAGATACAATCAGCCTGCAGAGATAGGTTATGTAGAGTCGCGGGAAAGTGACACGAGACAGAGAACCGTCAGTTTATTATGACAACGGTCTCCTGTCTCGGTCTCCAGTTTCAGTCTCCGGTGAGAGCCGCCACCTTTACCGTAAAAATCGAACAATTTGTTTTAGGGACAGTGATAACAACCTCCAGCCACTTTGAAACCAATCGAATGAGAACCCATGTTCATGGTATTAATTGACTATATTACATACTTGTACATGTGTATAGTTATTATCTGTATTTTCCCGGTCGCATTATTTCGTAGAGCAGACTCTTATCTCAAAGGCTTCGGCTTGTTTATCGTCCAACTCTCATTTATGACTTCGTTATTTCCCTATTCTGACGACATAAAAACGTCGTCTATAAGAATAACTCCCTACTTTTATCTTTGTTAGTACATTGATAAGGGAAAAATAATGAGAATACTTATTTGGGTCGATGCTGATTGGGTTGTTGTGGTCAAAATAACTTCGGAGACCAACAGATCTTGATTGGATTCTCTTATCAGTTTGGCATTCCTTCGCATGTCGTCATAAAATCTGCCTTCCTCTGTTTCCAATGTTTCCATTTACATATTTCGGAATGATTCACGGCCCAGTTTATAGTCGACAGATGAAACCCCGGATAATTTTCGCATGAAATATTTCCTAGCGCTATATATCAAGCAGAGACAGAGGCAACACTGGACTCGCAGATATTGTTGCCGAACAATGGACAACGTGGGGAATGTTTCGGAAAACAGGTTAGATGCTGAAAATAGTCATTGGGAGATCAACAAGTTATAAATTAGAAACGATGATGGTTTAGCATCCTGTCACGTGTATTGTTACTACTTTCGAAATATGAATATGGTAAGTATAGGTCTGTTGTGTATGGACTTACCTCTAACTATCTTCAAAAAGCTCGACGATCACGGATGGATTCTCTTCCAACTCGCTTGAGACGTTGAACGTTTTATTTCGTCTTGTTATATTTTATGGCGCGAGAAATAGTTTTTCAGAGCTTGACCTGTTTTCGCTATGGGCATAGTCTTATTATATTTTATGAAGCCCGCTGGCATGCCTCAGGTCTCCGTAATGTTCAACACTCGGTGGAAATATCCCGGATCTTATTACCACCTCCCTACATAAATGGTTCATGTTGATATTTACGTAAGCACGCAGCTAACATGGGTTACCTCTTACCTTACAAGTACACAATATTATGTGAAACAGGTTCTCTCACATACGGTGGTTAGTAAACATTTCAGAACACATCCATGGCTTTTTCGGGCGTAGATATTACTGATGAATTTTTAAAGGCCTAACAAGTCACTGACTAAAAATGCCCCGTATGACAACTACAATTTTCAACCATAATTATTTCAGGCACGATAATTTTTATAACGGGTTCTTTTATAACTCTTACCATTAGCTTGAAAGGATTGCATTAACTTTGTAACCATGAAAGTATCTCTCAAGTACCAAATCTCAAATCCATCAGTTATGAAGAGTATCTACGTGTACTATTTCAAATTCAATTTAGCTTAAACGAATACTCCGGATTTTCGTACGATATTACCATATAAAGTTGATATGAAAGCAAGATACGTAGAGTCGTCTGCACGCACCTTGAGCGATATAACTTTAATAATATTGATTCTTGAGTTCGAAATGGGGTGAAAGCAATTCTGAATGTGTGTAACAAAAACTCTCAGTAATAGCAGCTAATGCATGTGAATATGGAGAAAGTTTCCGAGCAGCCGTTCTTGGCGCAATCTCAAATTAAATCTGCGCCGGCGGGCCTCATGCGGCAGGCTTGCTTATAAAATATGTACACAATAGTCTTTTTTCGGGACTTTTATTGGGTAACAACCACGAGGCACCTTTTTAGGGTTTCGTTACCTGAAAGGTTCAAAAAGAATCCTTACGGCTAGATGTTGTGTGACCTACTTTTAAATGTTGGTCTAACCTCGTCTTTCTTAGCACCGCGTTTTATTGTTATAGACTTGTTGAGTTGTGTAATTTATTTTATGTGTTCAATTGAATTTTAGTATGGTATGGATTTATTTTTTATAATCGGTTTGAATATTCTTTCGACTTACGGCGGAATTCTCGATTCGTATATTCGACTCGCTCTTGGTCGAATTTATTGAAAAAAACCTGCAGTGGATACCTATATTAATAAGAAGTTAATTTTTTTAAAACGCTTCACACTCGGTGCGAAATAACTGTTGAACTTTTAATAAGGTGTGAGCCTCGACAGGATTGTGGCAGCTAATGGTAAGCGTCCACAGGCCCGCATCGCACGCAGCGGACGGATCGCATCAAGCGGATTGTCTGTGTAATGCGATGCGTACGATGCGGACAGGTGGACGCACTTATATGAGTTTTTATACAAATAATACTACGATCCGTTGCGTGCGATGCGTCCGAAGCGTGCGATGCCGACATGTGGACGCTTACCTTAATTCGGCGTAGAAATGTTGTACCTACCTAAGTTCGTTACGAGCTGAGCTGGCTATATCTTTATGAAGACTTGGCGACGATTAGAGCTTCCTTCTTGCCCTTTAAGATATTTCAAACATACAGATCTCACATTAAGTAGGTAAGTATATTGATTTTGTGTTCAACAAGAATAACTTTTACCATGACTTGTAAAACATACAAACAGACTGGTTAAAAGATTAAAATGATTTGGGCAATTCATTTGTCTTCTGATCTTTAGGTTTATGTTGAATGAAATTTTAAGCTCCTCAGCAGAGCTAAAATGGTCGCTAATGCAGATTCACAATAATATGATTCACGGGTGATTTGTATTGATATTGCTAAAGCAATTCATCTTTAATTACCGTCAAATGTTAGCTGAATTGTACGCAATTCACGCAATTCAATTCACAGCAGAATCACATGCTAGGCCTTAAATTGCCACACGAAAAAAAATAACCCGGTTGGTTTTCATTGAATATTGCATCGTATTATTACTACTAATACTCTGTACTTAAATAAGTATTTGGTTTTTAAGTAGGTATTTAGTATGTTTTATTATCACTATTAAACATAAATCATATTTGATTGACACTTAGTGCAATTCCAATTCATAGATGGCCATTTTATTTTACGATTCTCCACAAAACTGTCAAACAATAAGATGATATTGCCGGTAGGGAATTGTCAACTTTGTGATTTCTAATACGAGAATCTCGACGCAAATCATTTGTGAATCTGCCAGATCAAAGTTCATACGAATGAATTGCAATATAATCACAGGATAGCACGCAACGCCTCTGTCTATATTGCGTAGTAGTTGTAGTTGGGTGATATTGTGCATGTTGCTTATCTAAAACGAGCAGGCGAGCTCTTCAATGTGGAATACTGCAGACCAGCCTATTGTGGACAGGTAATGAATGATTAGTTCAACGACAAGTAGGATTTGATCGGACTCATCGGATTTACCTAATAGGAGTATAATGTAAGCCTACAGTAGCGCTCATTTAGTGGTTTAGTTTGATTAAAGGAACGATTGAGCGAAAAGATGAAACACAGCCAAGGTGATGTCTAGAGGTGGTAGTCAGAGGCACGTTTGACACATGCCGCAACACAAGGTTTGTACGACATATAAAATATTTTTTCTCTTGAATCCCAAGATTATAAGGACTTCAAAATTGACCACGCAAAAAAACTCCTAGTGTAAAAAATAGAGTTCAATACTAACGTATTAAATTTAAATTGGTGCATAAGCTCACAAAGTGGCATAAGTACCTAATTACTTAAGTCCTTACTTAAGTTTTTTTTTTTTCAGATCTACCTAATACTAGCAGTAGTAGGTACCAACTTGTATTTTCGTAGTAAATTTTTAAATGACTGAAAAAATGCTCAAAGCCACTCCGGTAGATTAATGCTGATACTAAAATGTATGTAGTTGCACAAAAAATGCAACTACGTTTGATTGTCCATACTGCGCCAATATTATAGGTACCTACCTACATCGGTAATGCAAATTGTCGGAAGGTAGGTATACCTATCAAATGAAGTGGTCGTTACGCTTGCCTACAATTATCGGGTGGCCCGGTGCTTGTATGATACTTGATAGATACATGTACGGCATTGAACGGGCTTCGAGAGCTCAAATAAGCGCATGAATTTCAGCTATGTAGTCAAAGACAAGCATGCTTCCTAACTGAAGTGTCATACGACAAAGCAATTATATCTATGAAAATATAGTGAAGCGGTAAAATTATTTCAGTTTTCAGTTTTGTACAAAGTGCACATCGTTCAATTGTCATCATATCACCCCGTTGCTTCACAAAGATTTTTATAAATAGGTAGGGGAAGCAGGGTAACAGTGGATCACAAATGTTTGTATGCCTCATATTTCTGGTTGTATCTTACCTAGCTGGTTGTTTATTGTTTTATCTTACAGCTACATTACCTGGTTAATAATTTTCCTAAGTGATTTTAACTCTAATTATTCTAGTTAAAAATTTATAGGCTTTTTAAACAAAAATGGGAAATGATTCACTGTTCCACAGGCCCGGGGTAACTTGGATCATAGGCCGGGGTAGAGTGAATATATGGGGTACAGTGAAAACATGATAAAATAAATGTATTTTTTTATTATGAAGTAGGTATGAGTTGCCTTATTCTATCTACTAAGTACATAACAAACATGATATGCATTTTTCTATGAGTACTATTATTCTTAAATCACATATTTAGGCAATAAGATCAGTCTCAACATTATTCATTAATTCTACACATTAAATATAAACAGTCTCGATAATTTCTAAAGTTGTCGTTAGTAGGTATTTGTAGGCATTATTTATCTAAGATCTCTTTATCGACTTTTTAAATGCGTAGTTTGCATTTGTAAAAATTATAAAAATCAACTAAAAAACATAACACAAATAATATCTAGGAAACTTCTGGACTTAAGTAATTAAAAACAATCAAAAAAATCAGTTAAATACCGTTTGAAGTATCAATATAAGTTGAGGTTAAGGTAGCGGTCGCGGCCGCCAACCGGTATTTTGCATAGGGTAACAGATCCACTGTTACCCTATGCAAAATTAATCACCCTTACCCATCAGCCGTTAATTTGTATTTATAGAAAAATATGGAATTCTAGCAAATATTTATCAGAACGGATATGATACATACAAAATACGATAGTTGCCAATTTCTATTTATCAGTATTTAATTCGAAATAATAAGCAAATACAGTCTAAAAACATATTTCAAAAAGTCGTAAATATTTACTGAGGTACTAACTTTTGGCTCAGACCGCAATGACGTGGCCGCCTCCTGTTACAGCTGCGAGCGGACTGGATTGACCGAACCGTATATCGCGCGGCACTCTTCTGTCAATTTTGCGTGTGTGTGTGATAAACACAGACAGAGTTGTTTACGATTAACCTCTGTTCCCCGTTAACCACCGTTACCCTGCTTCCCCTACCTACTTATGTTTAAATATTTTTTTTAATTAGGTTTTCTTTTTTTTTTGTAAGGGAAAGGATTTTTATCCTTTTATATAAATAGATACTTATAATATATCACTGTCACCAAAGTTCATGCTAATTGACTTTTAATTTTTAACCCTTGACGAAAAACAGTGGTGTTTTATGTTTGTAGTGTACCTACCTATTAATATCATCTGTGTGTTTGAATCGATTTTGATTATTATTATTTTTTTTCGTTTTGTATGAAGAAAACCTGCTCAGCCGTTTGAAGATCATCACCTATTTTCAACGCGAACCTATTTTCGTTAAAAAAAAAAAAAAAAAAAAAAAAAAACCTCTTTCCAAGTTGATGAAGGCATTATCTCGTGGGCTTCCCATTATTTTACTAGTATAACTAGTGAAACATATAAAAAGAATGAAACATCTAGACTAGAAAATATAATTTGTCTGAATTTCTGAATCAAATAGTAGGTTAAATGGTAGGTAAAAGTTTTATTATACTTAGTCTTCAGCGCGTGGCGCTCCATAATTTACTGCAACAATAAAGGTGTTTTACAATAAAACAAGGGGGATAAAAATACAAGTTTATTCGTCAACAAAGTCAAGTATCTCAACTTATTTAATACGAAGCACCGGATTCGCTTACTTGTTCCATCTCACGAAGGCGGATTGGTCTTAATAGGCATGATGACTAATTTTCAAAATCTCTTCTATGATATTCAGAAGTATCTATTATGTCTAAAATATATCATATTTCTGTAGAAAATTAAGGTTTTTGTACATTTAATTTTAAATTTTCAAATTCACGCCAAAACGCTCGCCGGTGTCATGGCGTCTGTCATTACGTCACGGCTCAGTATATCAACCAATGATGACAACTTAGCTACATAGAAACAAAATGACATTTACTGAGACGTGACGCAATGACAGACGCCATGACACCGGCGAGCGTTTTGGCTATCATGGCGGATTGTTGTATTTTGTAGATTTATTTGAACAAATAAATTAGTAATCTCGACATTAATAAGAGAATAAATACATTTTTCAAAATCTTTGAATCCTAGTTCATTAGATCAGATAAATATTTTGGCGATACTTGATTACTGTCATCATGCCTATATTGTGTGAAGATGCACATGCACGTTGTTTCTGTGTGTGTGGGCCGATTCTGAGCGCTCCCGAGTTTACGCACACAGAAACAACGTACATGTGAACACACACACAATTAAGACCAACCCGCCTTCGTGAGATCCAACGTACGAGTATTTTGTATCAACACAGAATTCACATTATGGTAATGTCGAGGTATTTTATATCCTAACAAATGAAAACATACCTTCCTCAAAAGGAATCGCTTAAATTTGATTTTGTTTGTATAAACAGAAACCTTTTTACAAGTTTGTGAAAAACCGACGGTTAACTGATGTTTTTATTACAAACGTGAGGAATCTCTCTTACAAATAAAAGTTCCACCATGCTCATAGTCTTGTTTGTTGTTTTTAACTTCTAAAATGATCTCGTTTATTTCAATAACTATTTCTTCTAAATATAAATTAACCCCATTATTCATAAAAAATGACAATTTATCAAGGCTTTAGAGAATGTTACTTTCTTGTTACTCACACTTCATTGAAAGGAGATCGCAACAGAATTAGAAGCCGTTTCAGCTTTAGTAAGCTTAGAGGTTCATTATGAATAACAGGGAAAAATAAAACAAAGTACAATGGCCACCATAATATCCAGCTAAACATTTGGAATATTTATCTTTTACTGCTAGACTAAGGGCTCTGTCTCACTAGGATACCATGTGTCGCGCCACCAACAAAATGTACGTAAATGACGCCAACAGGGCGATTGTCACTTTTCAAAATAAAAATTAAAAAACGTCAACTTTCAGAAGAAAATCTTCGAATCGGATGCGTAGGTGTGAATCGCACTTCAGCAGAGTCATTCTATAAACACAATTCTAACGTCGAAGAGCTGAATCCGCTGTGAGATTTTCATATTCGAAATTTGAATCTCACAATACATTTTTGTGTATTTAGTAAGCTCGGTCACTTGAGTGAATTCGAAGTGAGTTTACAGAATGACTCTGCTGGTGTCCAACCATGGTGTCCTTGTGAGGAAGGGCCCTAAATTTCGCAAGTACCTTAACCTATGTTTAAATTGCGACGACTAGTCACTCATACACACTACGTTACATATATACAAAAACATACAAAATGTGATCTATTCAGGAAATCTACTGACTGACGTGTTATAGTAAGTATTATTCTTTTTGAATCCTTAAATTTAGAAAATTGCTGATATGGGAATCGAAATATTTTTAAAATATCAAATGGACATTTATTTTAACCCCCGACGAAAAAGAGAAGTGTTATAAGTTTTAAAGGGCTTCACACACAGCACCTATATTGTAAAGATGTACCTTATAGCACGATACATCTTATTACAATATCTTTCCATATAAATCGTTAGGAGACCACATCTTCAGCTATAATGTATATTTTACATCTTCGTATCTTAATATACAGAGTGATACGAAAATATATACATTTATGTTTCGATACAATACAATTTAGTACATCTTAATACATCCCTATTGGGATGTATTAAGATACAGAAAGATACTTACATTACATTACCTGTTGTGTGTGTGATACCTACTCGTACATTAAGATAATATAAAGCTATACATCTCGGGATTTAATGTACATTAATTTAATATACATTGTAGCTGCTGTGTGTGAAGCCCTTGAGTGTGTATTTCTATGGCATTATAGCTATATACAGACGAATCGCTTTTAAAAGGTATTGAGAGTGTTCTTAGCTATGTTTTATTTTGTGTCGGGGATTTCCTTTTAAATGTTTATTTCGAAATTTTTAATTCGAAATTCGAATGTGGTAAGTATCGAGTTTGATTGTACCTACTGAAGTTTTGACACAAAAATCAGTCTTTAATTGTATTGTCATGAGCTGAAAAGATTACTATGGGGTTTATGGTAAACTATTTCCTGAGGTTATCTGGTATGTAATTATCTGTGCCGGGAACGCCTGTGCCACCAGAATCACCCAGCCATGGATACCTAGAACAAAAAAAAAGTGCATTTTTTTTTTTTTTTTTTTCAATGAAATATGATCATTGATCACGAATGTATCCCCAAGGCGCGGTAGACATTCTATCAGATCTTTTTAAGCATTTTTTTAAGATCCTTCGAGTCTAAGGGGGTAGTCAGAGGTATGTCGAAATACATATTTGGTACATGCCCACGTTTTGCAGAAGTTAGCATTCCATACGTGACAGGTTGCGAGCCCTTCGACGCTATTAGAAAGCTAACTGGTTTCCTCACGATGTTTTCCTTCACCGTTTAGAGCTCGCGTTAATGCGCATTAAATTTTTCGAAACGAAAAATCCATTGATGCGCGGCCGGGTTATGTTAAAACTTCAGAACATTTATAATAAAAATTGCAAGTAAAATTAAGTTCCACACAATAAAACAACAAAGCATCGACTGCAAAATAATGGTCTGAAAATGTAACCTTGTGAGATACCCAAATTACCCAACTCATTAGAAACTTTATTACTCTTGTAAGTGTCGTTATTCACTTTTCTTTACATTTCAGACATTACAACTATGACAATGGAACAACATTACAGTATAACTCGAAGGTATTGTTTACGAAACTAATAAAATCTACACAAACAACAATATCAAATGCCTATAGAAAGACAAGATAGCTATTTTGAATAACAGAATGAGTTGATGAAATATTGTTATATTGTTTCTTTAGCTACAGCAAAATAAAGAGTACCAGTATAAAATAGGGTTTGATAAAGAAATGTTGGATGATGTTTTGATGCCTTGAGGCCTTTATCGTTTTAATGTCCAAACTATGTATCAGGGGTAGGATTCATAATGCGCGGATTTTAATATTTCAGTAAGGGCTGATTTTTCAATACCTAGATAACTTTTAACTGAGGAAATAAATATGCGATTTGACAGATATTGTATTGAAAATAACGCCATATTTATTCCTCAGATAAAAGTTATTTATCGATTGAAAAATCAGCCCTAAGAGTAAAATATCTGAGTACAAAAAAGATAGGTAGGTACTCAACGATTGGATAGACTTCTCATATCGTCCGTTAAGTACATTCTGTCACTTCGCTTTGATTTTAACTGTCTAGTGAAAAATTTATTTGATTAGGTACTTACTACTTACGTACTTAATATTAGCTAATCGTTCTTACCTGTGTGGGTATGTGCGCTGAGAAACTTTTAGTTGTTTAAAAATGGAGATCTGGCATTCACGGGCTTTTAGACTTTTGAATGGTAGACTTGACATCGTCATCATTATCATCATTGTTAGCTCTAATGATAGCCCACTGCTGGGTATAAGTCTCCTCCTTCAAACGCCACTCTAATTGGCCCTGTGTCGTTCTCATGCCTTTCCTTCTATGGCGTATATATCGTAACCCACCTTGCTGAAGGTCTGCCGCCACTGTTGTTGCTTCTATTACTTTCTCTTGGCCACCACTTAGCCTTACACCACCAATCCATCACCAAATTACCATTATCAATCAGATCTCACATAACTTTTGCAATCTGTTGACATAATTTGAACGAACTAATGGGACTTTATAGCGTAATTACCTCTCTCTTGTAGGTAATTACGTGATAAAATCCCGTTAGTTCGTTTAAATTATTCTTTATTGTACGCAAAAGAAACACAAAACAATAAGCTTACACAATGAAAGGACATGTACAAAGGCGAGCTTAACCCTAAAAAGAGTTTTCTTCCAGCAAATTATATCAATCAGATCACCAAATTTGGCCATGTGTCCTGCCCAGCGCCACTTAAAGACTTCACTTAGACCGTGAAATCAATGCTGTCACTACTCTTTTATATTAACTCACTGTTAATATAGGCAAAATATAATTTATTACTTACTGTTTAGGGCATTCGCTACAAGTCTCCATATATCTCGTGTCGGTGAAGTTGTTTTCGGAAGTTTTGAAGGGCAGAGCACATTTATTTGATAGATTGCATGGTGCGGGGGGATATTCCTTGTTGTTGCAATGCCATGACTCGTAGCTATTCAGAGACTTGAGCGGCGTTTGGTCCGTCATCCAGAATAAGGCTTGGGTGATGGTCACAAACCATACGTCTTTTCTGTGGAATTGAGAGCATATTTATAAGGTCGATTCATACATATCAGTGAAGCCACAGTTCCTCTATACGAGGGGCGTTCAATAAGTAATGAGAATGACATATTTGGAGGGGGTACCTTAACAAAATAATTATTGTTTCTTATAGATCAGGTCAATATAAGAATATTCACAAATACTTAATTATTTTTTTATCTTACCGGTGTAAGTTGTAAAACGCATTTGTTTGCGACTTGTCGATACGTTTTGATAAGAAATGGATATAAAAAATTTTCAAAAAAAAATACTTAACCGACTTCAAAACATCTTACACTGAAAAGCAAAAAATAAGAATATAAACAAATTTATTTCATTACTTATTATATTATTTATGTTATAATGTTGAAATCGGTGTGCATAATTTTTTTTTATTCTTAGTCATTGTATTATTTACACCGACTTCAACATTTTAACATAAATTATATAATTAGTAATGAAATAAATCTGTTTATATTCTTATTTTTTGCTTTTCAGTGTAAGATGTTTTGAAGTCGGTTAAGTATTTTTTTTTGAAATTTTTTTATTTTTTCATTTTTAGTGTTTTATTTTTATTTAGAATGACGTCACCTTACTTATTGTGTTTCGCTCATCAAGCCCTTTCATTTGATACCCATGTCACTAAAAAGTTCCATGGAACAGGTCCTGACTCCATCGTCAGATCAGCTCGCTGTCACCATAATATTATTACCATATTATTACACTGTAGTCGGAACTTCACAAATATGCTGAGTTCCGAGCTTCAACTCAATCGGCCAATTTATTGAGGAGTTCTGATGAGCAGCTCTTGACTCCATCATCAGATCAGCTCGTTGTCACCATATTATTACATTGTAGTCAGAACTTGATAAATATGCCGAATTTCAACTCAATCGGCCTATTTACTGAGGAGTTCTGTTGAACAGCTATTGAAAAAAAAAAAAAAAAAAAACATACAGTCGACTTGAGAACCTCCTCCTTTTTGGAAGTCGGTTAAAAATGGAAATGCGTGCGATCATAAAATATTTTTTTAAATACAAGGAACGTTAGGAGAGGGTGCTCCACTATATCCTACAGTGGCTCGGTGGTGAGCAGAGTTTAAATGTGAAAGAACAACGGTCAGAGCTTGGGCCGCCCTTCCACGTTAGTCATTCAGGAAATGGTCAGAAAAGATGAAAATGTTGTTTTGGAAGATTGTCGTGTAATAGTCCGTTTTATAAAGCAATAATTGCTGAAGATTAAAAAATGTGAAAAACCTTGAAAAACGACGAGGAAAACTCGTAAAAAAAGTTCTGTTCCACCAGGATAACGCACCGGTGCACAAGTCTGCAGCTTGCCTGCAGTTGCCATGGTAGCAATCCAAGATGCTGGCTGTGATATTCTCGTGAATCCGCTATATTCATCGGACTTGACCCCCGGTGATTTTAACATATTTTTGGGTTTGAAAAATATCTGAGAGGCACAAAATTTGAAGATGATGAAGAAGTGAAAGCCACCGTAAACGATTTTTTAGGTGCCCAAGATGAAAATTTTTTTGAAAGGGAATACTTGGTTCTAGAAAAAAGATATATTAAATGTATTAACCTAAAAGGTGATTACATTGAAAAATAAAATTATACTAAACCTAATCATCTCCCAACCTAGCCATTCTCATTACTATTTGAACGGCCCTAGTAGTACCGGTATGAAATATTCTTTCATACATTCTCTATTAACGCATCCCGACTTGTCAGTGTCAGGTCAGTGACGACACGTAGGTAGATATGATGATTAACACAGAGATGGATACTGAACTGAGCGAACACATTGTTCTTCAATACATGCAACAATTAAATAAACTATTCTGAAAGTAAGCAGAACTTGTGTAATGGGAAATAGATGACTGATACTTAGGTACTGCTTATTTATCTTTTTTGTAAATGCATACATTATCATACATAGAAAAACACCCAGACCTGAGACAAATATTTGCAGTTACAAGCGGGCCTTTGCCCACTGCACCACAGGGGTCATAATAATTCATCGACAATTTATTTATTTAGTTATATATAATTTAATGAACCTACCTAATTATAATTATTATGAACGTCAGTATTATTATCAACGAGATAATTAGGTACCATGATTATTGACACTGAGAAAGACGATAGACCGTTTCGTCAGCACATAACTACCTTCTAACCCGAAGAGACGGTGTTCAGTTATCCCGTGATCATTGCGCATGCAACTGCGTCGAAATATCGGGAAGCAAGAAAAATCAATAATCATGGTAATTATCCCATTGAAAATAATATCTATGTTCGTAACCATGATCGTTTTAATAGTTTTTTTATGAATTCAAGACTTACTCTTGCGCAGCCCACTTGAGGAACTTATGCAGTCCTTGCTCCAACGCCTTGATCTGGAACCAGTTGGTGTGGAACGGCATCATGTAGGGCGCGCGGTTTTGGTCGTAGTAACGACTGAAGTCTTCTTGCAGCCATTCGAACACCTGTGTGGTAAAGTTTATCACACTAATATTATAAATGCGAAAGTTTGGATGGCTGTTTGGATGTATGTATGAATGGGGGACTCCCTTTTCCGCAATTGGACTCAAAGGTGGTCCTTTTTGCGTGGGGATGATCTGGCTCACTAGATGTGGAGCCAGCCTAGCTCCTCCCAGATGTTTGTTCCTCTATAACTCGACAACTTATAACCGACTTGGCTGAAATTTAAAATATAGATAGATAATGACCAGGAATAGGACATAGGCATTTTTATCTGGGTATCACACGAGCGAAGCCGCGGGTGGAAGCTAGTTTATTATTATAATAATAACTTTATTTCAGGCAACATTAGAATAAGTTACAAGATGTTATTTCATTAAATCTACGGCCCATAGAAATAAATACCTTAAAAAGAACATAGGTATATAAATATGTATAAACTTAACTAAAGGCACATAATGCATACGGCTATTACTTATTACTTACAGCACAAACTTTAGTAATATTTCTGTAACATTACTACCAAAGAAATATCGAAAAAATAATAAGCGAACGTAGCCCGAAAACTGCAAATTAAATATTTACTGATAAATTACAGCCAATTTACGTTCACTGGCGCCCAACGGTATTTATCAATTAAAAACTGCGAAAGAACTTCTTTGTATTCACCAATTGTTAGCATTTCCGTGAAATTATCATTAAAATGCTCCATCAGAGTGTTTAATTTCCGTTTAATATTGACGTAGGTATTCAGATTCAATAAATGACATAATTTCGATCACAATAAATTCCGGGAAAGAAAATCATTTGTATTGCATCCAGTTTTTTGTGCTCATCAAAATGTGGAGCATGGTAGAAGTGGAATTTTATTGCGAGAATTTTTCGCATCGGAGTTGAATGTGAAATTTGAAAAATCGTGACTATCAGCCAACGTCAAAAACTTTACAAATATTTTAAAAAGAACAAACAAACAGGCTAGCTTTATGTTATTAATTTAGTTACAGAACTCTCGGAACAACAATATACCTTTACAATACTTGCGAACGGCAGCGGCTTCACCTGCGTTGACTTTTTACGTTGTTGTTTTTTTATCCCACAAGAACCTTGCATTTTTCCGAGATACAAAGTAGCCTATGTGCCAATACTACAATCTATCTGTGTGCCAAACATCCATATCCGTTCAGCCGTGATTAAGTAACAAACATCCATCCAAACATCTAAACTTTCACATTTATAATATTAGTATGATAGGATGAGATAAAACTGAGTAGATGTCTTAGCTGGGTAGTAAAAAGTAGCCTGTGTGTTATTTCAGCGGGATTAAAAAAGCCGTTAGAGCAGAATCACTATATGAATTGAACTATATGCCCTATTTTTTCATAGAGTGAGAGTGACAAGAACGAAATATATTGCAATTTTGCTATAGCGGCATTTTTAATCCCGCTGAAATAACACACAGTTTAACAAATGCCCGGCTAGCTAGCTCCAAGGGGGTTGGCAAATGAGTCCACACTTGTACAGTAACCAAAAGATATAATAAATAAATAAAAAACCGGGCAAGTGCGAGTCGAACTCGTACGCCGAGGGTTCCGTACCTAGCCATGGTGCCAATTAAGCTAGTCCGCTTAATTGTATGAGCGCCCATACAACTCGGAGGACTTTTAATAGGCGTCAACTATGTATGTATAGGAACACCCTTTAATTTTCAACTTTTTTAATTATTTGGAATTTTTCCTTTATTTGTGCTATAAGACCTTGCTTTTTGCCAAATTTCGTTATTCTAGGTCAACGGGAACTACCATTTAGGTTTTCGACCCAAAACCTCTAGGGTACTTCCGGTTGACCTAGAATTGTCAATTTTGGTTACAAGCAAGGTCTTCCAGCACAAATAAAGGAAAAATTCCGAAAAATAAAAAAAAGTTGATAATTAAGGTAAGTTTTGGTACTCACAAGTTTTCACGAAAACCTAAATTTGCCTATATCTTTTTATAGTGTTGACTCAGGACCTTGATTTTTATACTCACAATAGGGACTATAGACCTTAGTATATGGTATAAATTTCAACTTGCTAGCTCTGCCCGTTCCTGAGATAATCGATGGTGACACACGGACAGACGGACAGACGGACAGACAGACAGACGGACAGACGGACAAGAAAGGGATCTTATAAGGGTTCCTTTTTTACCTTTTAAGGTACGGAACCCTAAAAACACACTAGGACAACAAAACACAATAAAACAATAATCAAAAGTCTTAGCACAATAAAGTCACTGAAAAGTCTGGAAACACGTTGGGCGCCAGTTTTTCAAACCCCCTTGGAGCTAGCTAGCCGGGCATTCGTTAAAACAGGCTACTTTTCATCCGGTCAGGTACCTCGCGTGCGAAGCCGCGGACGGAAGCTAGTCAATTTATAAACGATCGTACGTACGTCACAATCACAAGACTCATCATAATTCGCGTTGAGTGCTCTCTGATATTACGAGTAGGTAAAAATGTTAAATCGACGTAGTTTTAATATTCCGCCCGCGATAATATGGATATTGAACGAGATAAAATTAAATGTGAATGTAAAATAATACGGTTCCGATGCTCGCCATGTGCGGATATGAAATTATTTTCCGAGTGGCCTCGCGACTCGCCCTACTTGGAAACTGTGCAGTTTTCTATTTAATAAAATAGGATTAGCAATACAATGGAAATGTGTGTTGGCGTTTTATAAACGGAGTTCCTTTTGTTATGTTTGTTAGATATTCAATTTAAAATTCACGCTGGTATTATGTTTCTGGTTTATTATCGCAAAAGTTTTGAAAATAATAACTGAAAAATTAATTAAACAATGGAATGTGACCTCTTTAGTCTAAATACTAATTTTAAAGGTTATAGCTGATCAGTCGCCACCGCACCCGAACCTAACCGCATCGCCTATGTATTCTTCGTATGGAATTCTATGGACCAACGCTCACTACATTAACTTCGTAACGTCACCGGATCGTTGCATCGCAATGATCAAAAGAAAGATGTTAAACCGCACCGAAATTGCTTTTAAAATCCTACTAATTTTATAAAGGCGAAAGTCCGTGTGTGTGTGTGTGTGTGTGTGAATGATTGTTACCACGTATCTCCATAACTACTAAACCGATTTTAATGAAATTTGGAATGTAGATAGTTTAGATTCTGGAATAACACATAGGCTACTACTTTTTATTCCGGAAAAATGTACCTATAAGCCGCGGGCGTTCACTAATGTGGTATAGAAATGTACTTGCTAAACTAAAGCGGAAGAAGGAGAGGTACCTAATATTTAAAGAAAATATAAATATAAGATAGCGATAGAAATAAACGAATAAATTAAAATAGAATAGTTCTGGGAATAATTATCTGGAGACGCAGCATCTGCATTTCCAGTGATTGTTTAAAACTTCTTAATCTTTTGTTTGTTCTAAAAGCAAACAGCGAAGGAAACACAATTAGTATTTACGTCTTCGATGTTTTACAATACTATTTTATAAATAACTTGGCAGACTTTAGAATGTAAATAAACTTTCATGTAAATAAAGAAATCTCGAGCAAAACCTGGAAGAAAGATAATGATACAAAAGTAGAGAAGCAAGTTAAAACGAGCTTAAAGTCTGCAGACGATGATTCCAATGTTGATAGTGGTGATGGTGATGAAGATTATGATGTTGGCGGTTTTAGAGTGAAGCCCCATTAGTGCGTTGCGTTGCGTTGCGTCGCGTCGTCAAAATTATGAGTAACACGTCGCAACGCTATGCAACTAATGGGGCCTCACCCTTACATACATCGTGATAGTGATCATGAAAATAATTATTATAATTGTAACGACATCTACCTGTCGCTAGATGAACCACATAAACATGCTACTTACTACAGATGGCGCCACAAAACATCATAATGTCTAGATCTCGCAAGTAAAGTTTTCAGCGGCGATAGACATATCTAGGACCAACCAACAACAACTGTTGGTCGAAAGACCACGGGCAAGTGGGCCAGTTGGGCCGGCCCGTTGCAGAGAACCTACTCTGCCTTTGGGGAACAATTCCACCATGTTCCCCAAAATAATGGTAGATTCGAAACTTTAGAAGAAAGACTCTTACCTCGTTGGCATCGTGGTTGTGCAACACACACTGGTCCAAGTAAGGGCAGTGTCCACCTTCGTACGTCTCTATGTAGTGTGCGTTGAAAGGCACTTCCCATAGACCTAAAAGTAAAAATTAATGAGCTAGTAATTTTGAATTTTATAGTGTACTTAGGTAATGCGGGTTCGAATCCCGTCAGAACCGCGCGCAACGTTGCAAACTTCAACGATCAACCAAGAACGCCTCAGCAAGCTATGCTAGTAGTTTCAATAACAACTACAAAAAAAGTTACCTACAATTTACACGGTCAAAATAATTCTAAACGTTATTCTTTTGAAGTATCAAGAAGTGAAGTAGGTACCTATTATAACTATTAGAGAAGTTAGTTTTGGTTACAGCCATCAAAGATTACCTATCAAACTTTTATAAATCCGATTCTATAGTCCCTAGATGTGTTTACCCAATTCTGTAGCCGCCTCAAAGCTAAGTTTGAGTTAGTTTCGAGTAAACTAATTCTGGACGAGACTTTGTGTTCAAGTTTCAAATTGCATAATACCTGTCCAATAACTGACTGACGTACACGAACTTTGTCAATAGAAAATAGACCTTGACGTCTAAATAATAGGCACTAGATCTGATTACGCACCGTGTTTACGCATTAATCAATTTCAGTATTAGCGGAACTAGCATTGACCATTTGCCTCGAATGAGCTAAGTTATGCCTCGAAGTGTGACACAGTTTACTGTTCCTGGGTAATGAAGGTAGATGGATATGCATGTTTTAAAGGCCAATTCAAAAAGATCATAAACTCTCAATATTATGTCTGCTATTTGACCAAAAGGCACATTTACGCTATAAGTAGTAGGGGAACCTGTTGAACCTCGTCCATTGATATCCCTCGGCCACCAAGGCTTATCTCGTAATCTGTGCGAGTTTTTTTGTTTTTGTCTGTGGCATTATAATCGTCATTGGTCAACACCAACATGAAGCTAGAATCGAAAAACCAGCGTGGAGTGAGTGAGGCGTGCGCAATAAAAATATAAAAAAGTGCTCAAAAAGAGGGTATTTTTAATTTTACTTTAAGTTGATTCATATATAACAGTACATACTTACGAGATAACCATTTCGTGCAATCAAATATAGGTGAAATGGACTTTAGATGGGCATAGAAATATCGACCCAAAACGAACTCAAAGTGCATTTTAAAAATTCGTTAATTTAAAATGAGGCAATGTTGTACCTTTGCCACCATATTTGCTTTGTACTTTGGACACGGGCTTACGTAGAAATTTGTATCAAGATATCAAACAGAAAAAAAAAACACCGAAGAAGGTTTATACAAAGAGAGAAGTCTATTTTGTCCTAAAAGCTGTAAAGTATTTGTACTTTTGTTGATAAATTATTATATTAGGACGCGAAAATGATCTTAAGATCACAGAAATTTTAAGAACTTATTGTTTTTTTATTAATCTAGCATAACTCAAGATAAAAATGTAAATTATTATTATTTTTATCTAAAGTATATACCATAAATATGTTCTTTCTATTAATTTAAAAATAAAGCGTTATTTGATTCGATAACATGGTATTTTCATGAAAAAAGACTAGTAAGGTCAAGGTACATCTTGCAGTGACCAAGGTATATCTGGTGTGTTGTACCTTTGACAATTTCCCATTTTTTGTTCAAATCTCTTTATCTTCTAAAGTATCATTAAAATTACAAAATTTATTTCATAAATATGTAGTCAAATAATGTATCTTTACATGTGTCCATATTTGGTAAACCTAATTCCAATCTTTATAGACGAAAAATATTAAATAAAATCGTGTGGCCGAGGTTCAACAGGTTCCCCTACTCAGTCCCTAACTAAAGGTACCTAGGTACATTCATAATAATTTGATGAAGCGTGGTCTACACGATCAATTATTATTGATTCACGCGTCACTTGCTTTAATTTGGACGATGTCCAATTGCATTTATTATTGGCGCATGAGATGAATTCCATTGGCCATTTTATTTTGAGGAAAAAGCATTTTTCAAAAGTTAAAGTCAGTACAAGTCAGATCATGGTGATTAAAAATGCGCATTTCGCAGGAATTCATTTTGGTTTCTACGTTACAATGAGTTCTTCAATCGTTCAATATTATTGACTTACAGAACAGAGCCCAGTAATTCGAGATTCTGTTTAACAGTATTATGCATGAAGTTATGAAAATTAAGTATCTAATTTCACTGAGCTCTTTAGAGCTTTTACCTGCGTTATTTTTATCATCCATCACACAGCACCTGCGCTGACATTTTGATATACTCCATTTATTTTGAGTCAAATTAGCAATGCAAAATCCTATAGTATTTTTACTTGGTGCTTGGGTACCGCGTAAACTTTCTACTGTTGCAAAGTTGCGACGGGCTTACTTAGCTAAACATAGCTAGCTATTAAGCTAAGCTATTACTGTTTTAAGTATTTTGCTGTTTATGTTTCAATCACGCCTCTACAGCTTTGATGGTTAATTTTTCGAATATTACGTAGTTAGCTTTAATTCTGTATGTGTATTATATTCGTAAGTAAGTAAAAAAAAACCCTTGATTTAGTGAGCAAAACCCTAAGTAAAAGCTAGTTTAAAAATAAAAAATGTATCCACTTTCTACAGACCAGAATTTCCATTTGTTACATCTAACCTTACAGAAGCGTCAATAATATAACAATAAGCGCTCTGTTTCGCTCTTTGACCTAAGAATTGCTAATTGTGCATCCTACTTTATTACGATGTCGACTGAAGTTAACAACGTTAGCACTGTAAAAGTAGGATGCACAATACGCAATTCTTAGGCCAAAAAGCGAGACAGAGCGCTAATTTGTGAATGAACTAGCACTTAGCATACAGGAAATTAAATTATGTCATGAGCGCTATACCTACGTCTTAAATTTTTTTTTACTGTCATTATTTTCATGAACTGTTACATTTACTTGCCTTACTCAAAGCTAAGAAACTCTACCATCTCTTACACACAATCACCCTTACTTATAAAAGATGTTTAAAGTTGAACACTGGTTAAACAACGTCCTGTCTCTATTTGTCACTGTCCACAAATAAAGACAGGACGTTGTTTAAACATTGTTTAACTTTAAACATCTTTCATAAGTAAGACCCAATGGTTCAGTAAAACAATTAATTATTCTAACGAAACGCATGTGAATAGGGACGTCTATAGAACGTTAAAACCCGCATAATTATTTCTTAAACTTATGCAAAACCAGCTAAGATTAAAACTTTTCTTGAAACTATAAACTCCGCTAAGAAATTATTTTGGAAAACTTTCCATCCATTCATTCCGAAATACGGTGGATGACAATTAAGCTGCTAGACGTCGAGCAACTAATCGGCGGTGCAGCAATCTTCAACTTTAGAATCGAAATCTCTACTTAAAAAGTTTCGCTCCAAGTTAAGAATCCACTAAAACTCCTGGCAGAATGTTCTGGAGATCTTTTAGTGCTTAGTTATCTGAGTATTTTGGTCAAATGGAAATAATCTGAAGCTTATTATTCTTTAAGCTTTCATTTAATCATAAGTAAATGGCATAATGCAATAGAATAAAACTGTAGTCAACTTTTGCAATCTTATTAAAGACCATATTGTTTTATAAAAGTACTAGCGGCCTCGCGGCGTTGCCCCCGTAGTGATGGTAGATGATGATGATGATGATAAAAAGTAGCCTGTAACCTTCCCCAAGAGTTTAGCTATCAGAAATAATTTTTGAAATCGGTTAATATAAGTAATATTTCTGCATGTGATAGCTTAACTCTTGAGGAAGCTACTTTTTTCATCATCATCATCACCATAAACCATCACTACGGGGCAACGCCGCGAGGGCACTGCTAGTAAAGCCGACATTACACCAGGCTGAATTCAAAGCACTAACTGCTTGTTCATTCATAAATCAGTGCTCAGTCTCGCTCTTTGGCCTAACCATTGCGTATTGTGCATCCTACTTTTACCGATGCTAACTGACTAAAGTTAGCCACAGTTAGCCTCAGTAAAAGTAAGAAAGAAAGAAAGAAAGAAAGAAAGAAAGAAAGAAAGAAATCATTTATTTGACACACATTACACAGAGAACACAAAACACTTAATATAGGTAGTAAAAAATAACAATAGAGAAAGAAAAATACGCAATTCTTAGGCCAAAGAGCGAGACAGAGCACTGATTTATGAATGAACAAGCAGTTAGTGCTTTGAATTCAGCCTGGTGTAATGTCGGCTTTACTAGCAGTGCCCTCGCGGCGTTGCCCCGTAGTGATGGTTTATGGTGATGATGATGATGAAAAAAGTAGCTTCCTCAAGAGTTAAGCTATCACAAGCAGTTAGCACACTGAATTCAGCCTGGTGTAATGTCGGCTTGAATTATAAAAGTAAACTTACCAGGGAAGGATTTCGTAGGACACGTGCCGGATTTGCACTCATGCGCAATCTTGTAGTCCAGGGTGTAAGGCCACACGGGGATAGGCAGAGGCGGTACGCCTACTGAGCTGTCGTAGATGTACCCGAAGTCTTTCAACACCTAGAAGGAACAATTTCTTTAGTCATTATTTAACACACGGGAATTACTCACGTAAAACGTTAGTTAGTATTCACACTGCGAGCATGTAACGCTCGCAGTGCGAGACGCGACCGCGAGGACTAACCTTGCCGCAACTCCCTCCTTACCCAGATGAAGATTCTCCGGATGAATCGAAACATTGTCAATATCTAAATCGACGATGTTTTTACGTGAGTAACTCCCGTGTGTTAAATAATGTCTAGTACAGCTCACGAAAGTTTTGAAAGTGTTTCTTTAGTATTCTATTGTGAGAATGCCGACTGATTTTCTTTAGACTTTTATAGATATATTTATGTATGATCGTATGAGCTAAGTGGCTTACTCTGGTGACGGAGTTTTTGGACCACTTGAAGGCCTCAGTCATAGCTTAACTCATCTTAACCCTCTCAACTTGTGGTGATGGTGGAACACTGGTTAAACAAAGTCCTGTCTATAGTCATTAGATAGTGACAAACAGAGACAGGGATGTTGTTTAGCCAGTGTTCAAAGTTGAGAGGCTTTTGTAAGTAAGGCCCTGACTGTTTACTGACTATCACAATATGGGCGGATCACTTAGACAAACTTTGTGTTTATTCGTCCAAGGCTGATCACCACGACCAAAAATTTTTCAAGTAGATAGTAAATTTTCTTACAAGGTCTCGTCATCACCGCGACTCTTTAAAATTTTGTTTTTTACTATTTATTGTAAAGCATAAAAACAAAAGCTAAACTTTTTACATTTAGAAGAAAGTATTTTATCAAATTGGCCCAAAGATTTGATTGTAAAAATGAGACTGTCGAAGTTTTTACACCTCAAACTTATTTTTTTATTGTAATTTTTTTTTTACTTTCAATATTATAGTAAATTTTTAGAAATTATTTAAAATCAAAAAAACAATCTTGCTACGCACAGAACCTTCCAGTTAATCTCTTCAGGTTGGGTTCAACTCGTTGAAATAAGGAACTGAGCGCAGTTACCTATGTCGGAAAACAGCAAACCATGTTGTCTGGATTTTAATGGTCAGACAGTACAAAGGGGGCAGAGATTCTCAAATTGGGATTGCTATTTAGCGTTGGGTATGACATGATTTTCGATTGACTTTTGTCAGAGTAGGCTCATTTTCATTTTGAGCCGGTACCGTGAGCCGGTTCGTTTGAGCCGGTCATTTTCAGTTGACTGTTCATTATTTTGGCGAACTACTCACTCATTCTCATATGACAATCTGTCCGATCAGTTCAAAATTCTTTCTTGTCATTGTCAAGCGAGGTGTGATTGACAAGAAGATTCTAAACTACGTAACTGGAGTGCTGACTGACATTTAATGTACAAAGGATTTTGAACCTTATCACGACTACACAACGATCTATTATCATTTAATCTTGGTTATAAGGATTGTTGGTCTTGTTGAGAGGCTTTCTTGGGTGCTTTGTCTCTTTCACACTCGTTGTTGGATTAGTAGTGTGCCCATGTCATTTAAATTTCAGGATATTTTTACCTTATCGCGCTCGACAAAATCAGAGCTTGATTTCGATCCCTGGTTTCGATCCTTGAATTAGATCCTTGAATTAGATCCTTGATTTTGATCCTTGATTTTGATTTCGATCCTTGATTTCGATCCTTGGTTTCGATCTTGGATTTCGATCCTGGATTTCGATCTTTGATTCTTGAATTTTGAACCTTGAATCTGAAATCTTGAATCTTGAATCTTTGAAATGACAGCTGTCAAACTTCAAATGACCATATCTCGGGAACTACTCGTCCTAGACTCCCCGTTCCCAGTTCAAATGAAAGCTATGACCAAGATCTTCATTTGAAGTGACAGCTGTCAAACTTCAAACGGCCATATCTTGGAAACTACTCGTCCTAGACTCCCCGTTCCCAGTTCAAATGAAAGCTATGACCAAGATCTTCATTTGAAGTGACAGCTGTCAAACTTCAAACCGCCATATCTCGAAAACTACTTGTCCTAGACTCCCCGTTCTGAGTTCAAATGAAAGCTATGACCAAGATCTTCATTTGAAGTGACAGCTGTCAAACTTCAAACGGCCATATCTTGGAAACTACTCGTCCTGGACTCCCCGTTCCCAGTTCAAATGAAAGCTAAGACCAAGATCTTCATTTGAAGTGACAGCTGTCAAACTTCAAACGGCCATATCTTGGAAACTACTCGTCCTAGACTCCCCGTTCTCAGTTCAAATGAAAGCTATGACCAAGATCTTCATTTGAAGTGACAGCTGTCAAACTTCAAATGGCCATATCTCGGGAACTACTCGTCCTAGACTCCCCGTTCCCAGTTCAAATGAAAGCTAAGACCAAGATCTTCATTTGAAGTGACAGCTGTCAAACTTCAAATGGCCATATCTCGGGAACTACTCGTCCTAGACTCCCCGTTCCCAGTTCAAATGAAAGCTAAGACCAAGATCTTCATTTGTAGTGACAGCTGTCAAACTTCAAACGGCCATATCTTGGAAACTACTCGTCCTACACTCCCCGTTCCCAGTTCAAATGAAAGCTATGACCAAGATCTTCATTTGAAGTGACAGCTGTCAAACTTCAAATGGCCATATCTCGGGAACTACTTTTCCTAGACTCCCCGTTCTCAGTTCAAATGAAAGCTATGACCAAGACCTACATTTCAGATGACAGATGTCATTTTGACAGCTGTTATTGAAAATGTAGATCTTGGTCATAGCTTTCATTTGAGCTAAAAAGGAAGAGTCTAGGATGAGTAGATTTCGAGATATGGCTGATTGAAGTTTGACATCTGTCACTTTAAATGAAGATCTCTTCAATAGCTTTCATTTGAACTGAGAACGGGGAGTCTAGAACGAGTAGTTCCCGAGATATGGCCATTTGAAGTTTGACAGCTGTCACTTCAAATGAAGATCTTGGTCATAGCTTTCATTTGAACTGAGAACGGGGAGTCTAGGATGAGTAGTTCCCGAGATATGGCCATTTGAAGTTTGACAGCTGTCACTTCAAATGAAGATCTTGGTCATAGCTTTCATTTGAACTGAGAACGGGGAGTCTAGGACGAGTAGTTCCCGAGATATGGCCATTTGAAGTTTGACAGCTGTCACTTCAAATGAAGATCTTGGTCATAGCTTTCATTTGAACTGAGAACGGGGAGTCTAGGATGAGTAGTTCCCGAGATATGGCCATTTGAAGTTTGACAGCTGTCACTTCAAATGAAGATCTTGGTCATAGCTTTCATTTGAACTGAGAACGGGGAGTCTAGGACGAGTAGTTCCCGAGATATGGCCATTTGAAGTTTGACAGCTGTCACTTCAAATGAAGATCTTGGTCATAGCTTTCATTTGAACTGAGAACGGGGAGTCTAGGACGAGTAGTTCCCGAGATATGGCGGTTTTAAGTTTGACAGCTGTCACTTCAAAGATTCAAGATTCAAAATTTCAGTTTTCAGATTCAAGAATCAAGATTCAAGAATCAAAATGAAGGATCAAAATTGTATCAGTATTTTAATTCAAAAATCATGCCCTGAAACATCACGTATAATAAATCAGAAAATGATGGAAAAGGCCCCCTAAGGACTAGGAATGTTTAGTTTATGGTCACCCTTTAGAAAGAGACACACCGCCCAAGTTTTCTTTCTCAAGCGGACCTTGTTTTCTGTCTCAGTCAGTGTTCCAGGTACGTAGTATAGAAATTCCTTGGTGATTGAAGATTGATGAAGTTTGAGGAAAGAGTAGGTAACGTCAATTTTGTCATCAGCATGACAAAATCAGCTATTTTGTCATATTGTGTACGGTCACATGACATGAATTGAAGCATGACATTTTTAGAAAATGAGCCGATCACACAAAGTTGAATTTTGTACGGGACAAACGAGCCGCGTCAGTCACGTCATATTCAACACTATTGCTATTTGCAAACTGAGCGATCAAATATAAGTTTACAGAGTGTAATATTTTCTTAGGATATTTGGACGAAAAGACAAAACATCTAGGTACTACAAGAACGCTGGCAGAAAGTGGAGGGGGTGTCTTTTGTTATAGGTTGTTATAGGTTACCTATTCGCAAACATGAGACAAAACACACCCCTCCACTGTCTTCCAGCGTTCTTTTTACATGACGCGAACTATACTTTAACTGACTAAGGTAGGTTGTTCATCAATATGATGATCATTTATCAATAATTATGATATTGAGTCCCGTGTCTAGTTTTAGATTTCTAAAACAGAAATTGTCTCCTTTTGCAAAAATCCTCTGTTAAATTCGCATGAATTCACAAAATTCAAAGATTTCACGCTTAAAATTCAATATATTCCAGCAAATCTGTACAAATTTAAAATAAATCAGAAACTGCGGGAGTGAAATACGTAATTCAAGTTCAATTTTGTTCACCTGTCGTCATCCTGTGAAAAAAGTGCCTCCGTTACGCGACTCACATATTGAATAAGTGACAACCCCGCGGGATCCTTTGCTACCTAAAAGCATTTTGAAATTTAGCTTAATGAAATTGGCTTAAAAATCTTCACTGATTTTACTTCAGTAGGTTGAGCTATTTGTAATTTTTTTTTGCAATAATCTTAAGTTGAATATACTGGTGCGTCTGGCGTATCTTGAAACAAAACTTAGAAACTTTTAAAACAGCAGTATTCAAGACACTTCTTACCCGACTCCGAAAGAAGGCAGATGTGTATCTTCGAGAGTATTTATAAGCTGGTTCAGAACACATTCGTCCGAGCTATCAAAAAATAGTGTGTTGGACGTGTAATATCGCCCTTTCAAAAATAAAAAAGGTTTTCGTGTAAATGGCGTGATTTGATACAGAAGAGCCCCTAGCCTCTAGCTTGAAACAATCAAGCTGAATATTGACAGGGCGACGAGCCAGGTATATTGTTTACGATTCACAATAGAATATTGCTGAAATATTGATACGGAGTGCGATCCTCTCTCCCGTGTCGGATGACTGACGGCTAATTTAAATTTTATTTCGATGAATAAAACATAGAATCGTAAATGAACATAGCCAGTTTTGATAGTGTGGATTATTAAAAGTCATTTTATTATTGATCGGCGGAATATGCATTTCAGTTCATTCAATATTTACGAGTATACGCGTGAATTTAATATCATAGACTGGAAAATGGTCGCATTAATATGGTACCCAGCTCTAAACAAATTAAATTGATTAGCGCTGACCGATAATAGGACCTGCGGCTGCGAAGTGAAGTGGCGGCATAAATTCTATGTCAATTTGTACACCTTCACTTAGCTTAGGTCCGTTTCGATTAACAAATTAATTGACCATTAGGGCTAAAATAGGCGATAAGCAATCCCTTTGTGAATTATATAAGTCGATATTGAATTAAGAATTCTTTGAGGCCCCCTAGAATTATTGAAATGAAGCAAAAACGAATAAAACAACTAATTTCTATTACTTTTAAGTTTTAACTGTGTTCGAGCTTGAATACCGCGCGAATGCCAACGATCTCTGCACTAGACTTTTACGATCTGCTTATAATTCTGTGTTATAATCTCCGACCATTTTCTCGTACTTTTTATACTAATCCTTCTGTTTTTCGTAGGGTTTTTACTCGGTCATATTTTTATTAACCCCGGGGTGTTATAAGTTCGTAGTGTGTATCTGTATATGTGTCTCTGTATAGGTGTGTATCTGCGTGTCTGTCTGTGTGTCATCATAGCTCCTGAACGGATAAACCGATTTCAATTATTAGTTTTTTGTTTGAAAGGTGTCTTTGTCGAGGATGTTCTTAGCTATGTTTCATGAAAATCTGTTCAGCCGTTTGTAGTTTATGAAGGGATATGTCGGGGGTTTTTCATAATTTTTTTAACAAGAATATTTAAAACTAGCAGTGCCCTCGCGGTGTTGCCCACATAGTGATTAAAAATTATTTTGGATTTTCTACCTTGGGTTACAATATTGCAATTTTCTTACGGATCCCTAATTTTTTTGAAAATATATTATAATAATCTATGTTATTTCTTGATAGTGTAGCTTTCTATTGGTGAAAGAATTTTTGAAATCGGTCCAGTAGTTTCAGAGCCTATTCGTTACAAACAAACAAACAAAAAAATCCTAGCCAAATTGCTAAAGGCATTCCGGCTAAAGGAGGATCGTTTGTATCATTGCGGGTTCGAATCTCGTCGGAATTGAAAATTTTGATAAAATTTTTCATTTTCAAATTTTTTTTTACTAGCCTAAACTGTCCCACTGCTGGGCAAAGGCCTCCCCCGTTACCTTCCACTCATCGCGATCTTGTGCGATTTCTCTCCAGTTTCCTTTAAGGAGTGCAGGGCCCATACCATGAGCTTTAAATGCGATTCAGTTTAGGTCCTAAACTGAACTGCTACGCTAATTTGTCACATAACTTATGCTATGACGCTGACGAAATTCAGAAGCTAAACCAAGGATTTCATATTCTACGTAACTGGATAGTTCACTGAAACAGAAAATGCTGTCCGTCACTGAAACGGAAAACCTAAACTGAACTGAATTGTTTACTAAGACGTCATGGTACGGCTACTTGTCATCACGCCAGCGCATTTTCAAATGTAACAAAAATATCTTTCCTCTTTATAATATTAGTGTAAATTATCTAAACTTACTTTGAACTGCGTGTTACGGCCAGGCTTGAGGAACGGCGCGCGAGCTCCCACGATCTCCGTTCGAGACACGTTCGCGAACTTCTTCAGTATCTCTCGCATCCAGCAAAGGAGGATCGCTTGTATCATTGCGGGTTCGAATCTCGTCGGAATTGAAAATTTTGATAAGATTTTTCATTTTCAAATGTAACAAAAAGTCTTTCCTCTTTATAATATTAGTGTAGATTTTATTTAACACACGGGAATTACTTACGTAAAAATATCGTCGAGCATTACATTGCTCGCAGTGTGAGACGCTCGCGCGAGGAGTAACCTTGCTGCAACTCCCTACTTACCCAGATGAAGATTCTCCGGATGAATCGAAACATTGTCGGTATCTAAATCGACGATATTTTTACGTGAGTAATTCCCGTGTGTTAAATAATGTCTAGTACAACTCACGAAAGTTTTGAAAGTGAATTAGTGTAGATTATCTAAACTTACTTTGAACTGCGTATTACGGCCAGGCTTGAGGAACGGCGCGTGAGCTCCCACGATCTCCGTTCGAGACACGTTCGCGAACTTCTTCAGTATCTCTCGCATCAAGCAAAGGAGGATCTCTTGTATCATTGCGGGTTCGAATCCCGTCGGAATTGAAAATTTTGATAAGATTTTTCATTTTCAAATGTAACAAAAAATCTTTCCTCTTTATATTATTAGTTTAGATTATCTAAACTTACTTTGAACTGCGTGTTACGGCCAGGCTTGAGGAACGGCGCGCGAGCTCCCACGATCTCCATTCAAGATACGTTCGCGAACTTCTTCAGTATCTCTCGCATCAAGCAAAGGAGGATCGCTTGTATCATTGCGGGTTCGAATCCCGTCGGAATTGAAAATTTTGATAAGATTTTTCAATTTCAAATGTAACAAAAAATCTTTCCTCTTTATAATATTAGTGTAGATTTTATTTAACACACGGGAATTACTTACGTAAAAATATCGTCGAGCATTACATTGCTCGCAGTGTGAGACGCTCGCGCGAGGAGTAACCTTGCCGCAACTCCCTACTTACGCAGATGAAGATTCTCCGGATGAATCGAAACATTGTCGGTATCTAAATCGACGATATTTTTACGTGAGTAATTCCCGTGTGTTAAATAATGTCTAGTACAACTCACGAAAGTTTTGAAAGTGAATTAGTGTAGATTACTATCTAAACTTACTTTGAACTGCGTGTTACGGCCAGGCTTGAGGAACGGCGCGCGAGCTCCCACGATCTCCGTTCGAGACACGTTCGCGAACTTCTTCAGTATCTCTCGCATCAAGCAAAGGAGGATCTCTTGTATCATTGCGGGTTCGAATCTCGTCGGAATTGAAAATTTTGATAAGATTTTTCATTTTCAATTGTAAAAAAAAATCTTTCCGCTTTATAATATTAGTTATCTAAACTTACTTTGAACTGCGTGTTACGGCCAGGCTTGAGGAACGGCGCGCGAGCTCCCACGATCTCCGTTCGAGACACGTTCGCGAATTTCTTCAGTATCTCTCGCATCCCGATCATCTCTCCCGCCCACTCCTCGTAGCCTTTGTCTTGGAGGCCTTGTTGTTGGGACACTGTGCCTGTGGCTATCTGTTGGAAAGAATAGAACTTTTTGAACTTAAGCGTGTTCTACACTGTTTGAAACCACAGCTTCTACCAAGGTGACCTTGGCACTTTCTACCAATGGCGTCATCGAAACTTACTGTCAACCAATGGCGTCTGTAGTGAAATTTACTGTCAACCAATGTCATGCGAAATTCTAGCAAGGTCACCTTGGTAGAAGCTGTGGTTTTACTTATAAAAGCCTTGAACATTGGTAAACAATGCTCAAGATTCGCCGTGTTACTATATTTGTCATTATCTACTGGTGCATTTACAAGCTCGCTAGCGAACAGACATTCAACGAGCTTTTCGATGCGATTTCGATTCGAGCGAGATCTTTTGTTGCGTTCGGTCTCGTTAGATGAAAGTAACAGAGCTACTTCGTGCTAACACAAAGTTTATAAGTTTTAATTTTTATAGTGTTATTTAAACCACACTTTGGTATTATTTCATTAGAAATGAAAAATCTTATCAAAATTTTCAATTCCGACGGGATTCGAACCGGGATAGTAATAAAGATTCCGTGGCCGAATGGTAAGGCACTCCGGCTTAAGGAGGATCGTTTGTATCATTGCGGGTTCGAATCCCGTCGGAATTGAAAATTTTGATAAGATTTTTCATTTCTAATGAAACACAAAGTTTAAAACAAATTAACTCCTTTAAAAAATTACCTACTAAATTTTAGGTGTCTTTTGTAGATTCGTGTTGCTGAGCGGTACCTACGTTGTCTTTCATTTAGAATTAGATAGACGTGGATTTGAATCCCAGCCGTGCATTTAGTACCTAACCCCGAATATTCTGTTTCCGAAAATAATGATTGGTGAAAGAAAACATCCCTCGTCGAAACCATTTGGTATTCTAATTGGCGATGGTAGATATTGTACGTGTATCTACCCAGTCACATACCTATGGATGTAGGTACTACTGCAAAATCCAGGTATGTGCCAAGTATAAAATAAACGATGTGTTTCTGACTACTAATTAAAATAAGAAGCTGTGTGAATGTCGTGAATCGTGATAAAATAAACTAGGTCAACTTGTAGTTAGGTTCAGGAATTTTTCAAATCCAATTTAATTTTACGCACATGATTTTTCGGTTCGTTGAAGCCTAAACTTGTATCGAAATAATCGCGTTCACTTCCGAATCAGTGAAAAATATGTGCATCATCAATAAAATTATAATAGTATTTGAATGAATTATTGAAACGTCATGGAATTCTTCCACCACTCCGGTTCTTTTGTTGACTGTTACTGAATTAATTTTAATGGATTTATCATGCATATACCTACCCACTTGTATATACATTTGAGAACCCTTCGAGTTTACAAGCTATCAAAATACGAAGAAATGTAAGTATTAGTTTCATTTCCAAATTTTAAAACACAAAAGAAGTTGTTCTAGTCCGTTCAGCAGCGATTTATCAAACATCTAAACTGTCAATTTTTTTATATTAGTAAGAAACGTTAAAATCATCAAAACACTACTTACAGAAATTTAAACCTTATTAATTACTAGCTGCTGCCCGCGGCTTCGCTCGCGTGGTACCCGGATAAAAAGTAGCCTATGTTACCTCCAGCCTTTCAACTATCTCCACACAAAAAATCACGTCAATCCGTCGCTCTGTTTTGACGTGATAACAGGACAAATAAACAAACAAGTAAACACTTTCACATTTATAATATGAGTAGGTACGGATTTTCAATAATGTTTAGCGCTTGCTTCAATTGGAAGGATAGCCATTCAACCGACTTCTCTAAGGTATACCTAGTATTGAATAGTTCTTTTCTACATGACGACTGGATTAATTATACAGACTGGTAAAAGCCCTTACTTCTTACTTTAACTGACAGTTACCTTACTAAAGACTACTCGGATATAAATAAATAAATAAATAAATAAATAAATATTGCTGGACATTTCACACAGCATCATGTAGCCCCAAGCTAAGCAGAGCTTGTGTTATGGCAACCACATGACTGATATACTACTTATATATTTTTTTTTTGTAAATACATACATAATCGATCGAGCGAGCGAAGCAAGCGAAGATCTTAGTGGCAAGTTAGGCGATTTTGCTTTGTATGTTTGTATGTTTGTATGTTTGTATGTTTGTATGTTTGTATGTTTGAATGTTTCATTTTTATGTTCTCGCATAACTATCGAACCGCTTATCCAATCTGTATGAAACTTGATAGGTCAATAGGTTGTGCTATGGAAATTTGCTGTGGAGCGTATGAGCGTAATCGATGAAGGGGTTGTAAAGATATGGGGTTCCCAAGGGGGTAATTTTTTTTCAAAGTTACCCAAATATATTGAGTGGGGTGTCATATGAAAGTACTCAACTTATACATTCCAAAATGGTTTTTAGTTTTCTTCTAGGTTCTATAGTTTTTGAAATACAGTCAAAAAGAAAAATTATGCAAACCAATTAACGGAAGTATGGAGAGAGCTCCCGTTTCATAGAGTTTCCATGTATTCGTAGGTCTGGTTAACGGACAAGGAGTGTGGCAG
Source organism: Camptogramma bilineatum (assembly GCA_958496255.1). Lineage (NCBI taxonomy): Eukaryota > Metazoa > Arthropoda > Insecta > Lepidoptera > Geometridae > Camptogramma > Camptogramma bilineatum. Next base: position 2,672,994 of record OY292463.1, on the reverse strand, counting down.
GCATCGTTGTGGTTTGGTTTGCAATGATTTTAGTTGCTAAGTACTTGATATTTTTTCTTGAGATTGAAAATAAAAGCCGTGTTGGCCGATTGGAAGAGTGCTCGACTTTAGATTCATAGGTCGTAAGTTCGAACCCTGGCCGTGCTCATCAATGGATTTTTCGATTAGAAAAATTTAAATGCGCATTAACACGAGCTCTAAACGGTGAAAGAAAACATCGTGAGGAAACCAGTTAACGTTCTAATAGCGGCGAAGCGGCGATGGGCTTGCAACCTGTCACGTATGCAAATGCTAACTCCTGCAAATAGTGGGCTGGGCATGTACCAAAATTATAGAGGGAGGGGGAGGGTAGGGGGAGGGGAGGGGAGGGGAGGGGAAGGGGAGGGGAGGGGGAGGGGGAGGAGAGGGGGAGGGGAAGGGAAGGGAGGGGGAGGGGATGGGAGGAGATGGGAGGGGGGGAGGGAGGGGAGGGGGAGGGAATTGATTTTCTCATACATTTCGTATTGAACTGCTATTTTAATAATTTCTCGAACTAAGAGGCCTTCCCTGAGGCGCGGTACGAAGTTCGCGGGGTCAACTATTGAATATACACGACACGACTTAATGTATTGCATGCATGCCTATAATCTTTACTATACTGAGGTAGCGCATTAGATGTCATTCTGTGGTAAACACTAGAAGGAGCACTTAACATAGGTATAGGGGTAGTCAGAAACAAGTCCAAATCTAGGCTACCAATACAACGGTGCGCGAGATCTCAGTTCGGGGCGAACTACTAGTATACATAGAAAACACCCAGACCCGAGACAAATATTTGCAGATCATACAAACATTTGTCCCGCGGCGGGGATCGAACCCGCAACCTCCTGCGTAAAATATAAAAAAACAGTGTTAAGAATTAAAAGTTTTAGGTACTTCATTGTGAGACTTTACTCCTGTTCAAAGCTCCTAGGATTCGCAGAGGTAACTAAAGGAATGTGTAATGCTAGTTTGCCCGGAGGCCTAAAGCCGGTGAAATTAAACCCACGTGAGGCCGCTATCCAACTTCTCAGTGTGACAGCGTAATACTTCCGCATTGTCTAGGACATAGTCTAGGTATTTCAGTGAGAACCTAGTTTATATGGATTTTGTTGAGATACACCGCTCAGTGACTTTACTGACTTGAAAAGTAGAATTCTCTGAACAAACTTATACGAACGTGCTTGCTTTTTACTGAACAAATAATAATAACAGTATTTAACGCTTTCAACTCCAATTTAATGGACTGTGTGAAAAAAAACTAAATAACTGCTAAAATACACATATAGGTTAGTTCTATGTTTTGTTTGTATAAAGATTCTTATAATCATATACTTATTAAGGACATCCAACATGAACTTTTTAAAGACAAGGGACATGTTTTAAATTAAGTCGATAAAACCAGCACCTGCGCTTTCATCCCACATAGTCTAGTTATCCTAATCCACAGAAAAGTGATTTATACACAATGACATAAACCAGTTAAGCCTAACGATGTGCCATGTAAATAATAACATTATTTGCTTTTCTGGTTCCATTATGCTAATACCAATCGCAATGGCTATTTAGGACTTTCCATTGAGTTCGATATTGGCGGAGGCTTAAATTAGATTAGGTTGGTTCCATAAAATAAATTGGAAATCCAGTATCCAGGTTTCATGTCCAATCTTCATTAAGCTTTTCGAATCGTCAGTTCTGATGATTTTATCGTCAAAATAAATATCAATATTAATTTTATCAAGTTAATAAATAAAAGATTAACTTACCTCGTGCCCATCATGGGCAAGCGACTCGACCATTACGTAATTGCTGAAAACAAACAATATGAATTTACTGAGCGGAAAATAAGTACCGAGATCAGAGGAAATCGGCGTAGGCAATAAATATTTCAGTGAGATATCTATTATACAGTATAAATCAAGACGATAATAAACAGTACGCATCTGGTCTAATAATTCCCTCATATTTCATTCAAAGGGTTCGTAGAAATATCAGTGAGAATAGTCAATTTTGAGCCGGGACAAAACAACGGCGAGACCGTTCTAGACCGACCGACGCTTACGGATAACCCTCACATAATTGCCTGTACGTGAGCTCCGTACGAACAAAGAACTTTTGATATTTGTTTTTCTAATGTTTTTATGATTGCGATAAAAGGGATCGTTCGCGCAATCCGCTTCAGCTGAAAACTTTGAAATAAGCTTTGAATAACGTCGAATTTGTAAGCACAAAAGGTAATAAAAGCGTAATATTTCGTATTTAAACTGAATGAGGAAAGGTGTGCCCCAAGGGTATGACATAGTACCTACGCTGAACAAACGGGCCACTCCGCACAATGGGAGCCATAGCTTACCTGTATTCGTGCGATATGAAGAAAGTGCCGCGGATGGGACATCCGTTGGGATTCTTGATTTTTCCATTGAACACTTTCTTGTACAGATCAAAGTTGTTCAAATTGACGGCTCCGTCGAATGTGAGCATTATCATCTGCGGCGTCTGCGGGGAAAGTATGAATCTTCAGCCTTCAGTGTAAACTTGATCTCAGGAAAAGCTATGAATATAAACTAGAAAAGGTAGACAACTAAGCGCGTCTATTTACAAAGCTGTTGGTTTTAGCGGGTCGTTTGGCTATAACAATATATCTTCTGGGTAGCCTTAAAACTTTACTGATAGAGTTGACCTCTGTTTTTTTTTTTATTTAAGATAGGTTAGCTCTTGACTTCGCTCCTTGCCTGGGCATGGATGAAGTCGACGATGGAGCGAGCTTCCCTAGAAAATGCCTATTAACTCTCCTCTTAAAGGTGTTCGGGTTATATGTAGACGGAAACACAGACGAAGGCAGTTTGTTCCATTCGACAGCAGCACGCATTATAAAAGACGATTGGAAGCGCTTCGTTCTAAAATTTGGGATCTCAACCAAATGGGGTTGATAGTTTTCAGTGCGGCTGTAGTTTCTATAGAAAAACGGTGAAGGCGGGATTAGGTCATGGAGTTCCTGCGAACACTCTCCAAAGTACAGTCTGTGAACCTAAACTTACATCTTCGGGGTCCAAACCACCAGGGATGAGAGTGCCATCTTTGGAGCAGAAGCAGTAAGGCAGCTGGCACTCAGATAGGTCACATTTTGTGGCCAGGTCTGTCGGCGTCTCCGTAATTGGAGCCGGTGCTGTTTGAAAAAATCATATTTAGAAAGAAAACACTCATTTGACTGGCCTCTTAGCTCAGTTGGTAGTAGCTCTGCGCTATAGGTCGTGAGTTCGATGCCCACCCAGGACAAACATTTGTGTGATGAACATACATGTTTGTTCTGTGTCTGGCTGTTATAAAGTATTCTATGTATGTATTAACAAAAAAAAAGTAAGTAGGTACCTAAATAAGCATTCTATCAGTTATCTGGTTCCCATAGTACCTACAAGCTTTGCTTAGTTTGGGGCTAGATGGCGCTGTGTGAAATCTCCAGCAATATTTATAAAAAAAATTGTGATGAAGCTTTGAGTTTGAAAGTCTGATCGAAGTGATTTTGACGACTTTTAAAGTACCTCAGCTGCTTGGGTCTATCCGTGACCATTACTATACCATTTAACTATCAGGCAATCGACATAATGGCTGAAATTTTGTGGAAGTACGTACTTTACAAGTTTTCGCCTGAAGACCAAGAAACCAAGATCGAAGACCGAGACCAGAAACAGAGACAGGAGACCAATGTCATTTAAACTGACGGTTCTCCGTCTCCTGTCTCCTTCGTGCGCCCCTACAAAGCCGGAACCTGCAGGACTATTTTGACTCACACATAAAGTCGCTAGCTCGGATTTCTACCTACAAATTGTTTTTGACGAACAATATTAAAGTTATAGAATGCAGAATTACTTTGAATATTTTACACAATATAAATATCTACCTATCACTTTTTTCAACCATCTAATACAATTTCAAAGTATTTATCGTAAAAAATCAATTTTTGTAGGAAGTAATCCGAGTTAGCGACTTTACGTGTGAGTCAAAATAGCCCTGCTGGTCTCGATCTCCAGATCGAAGCGCCGCCTTAAGTGTGAGATAGAATAGTAAGTAGGTAGGTATAATAATTTAAAATAAAATAATAAAAGTCTCTATTTTTAATGACCTCGGTGGCTCAGACGATTGCTCATTTGAGACGCAATAGGTGATTTCTGCTTCGGGAGAAATAAATAACTTTCAAGTCTACTTATTATGTTGTATAAGGTTCTCGTGAATTTCATCCGATAATATTAAAGGAGTAAGTCACATTGCAGTTTGCAGTCAATATCATTCATATTTCTATTCGTGTATAGGTACTTTTTACCAATTTCACATTATTTTTGAGCCCTCACAGTCTTATTTCCATATGACCCAGACAGACCTAATAACAGAAACATTTGTCTCATCAAGGGACACTTCTCACACCCACAGATACTTAACCCATCTCATTTAGATATTTACCCACAACCACAGAACATATGTATAACCGACCGAGGTCATCAAAGTTTTGTCAACCTATTTCAAGGAAAAACCCATTAAATCTTTTACTAATCCCTGTTTTTGGTGATCTCCTATCATTCTTTCAATCTAGATCTTTCGTTTCTTTCATCCTTTTTCGTCTTCGAGAACGTGTATTTTTGTTATAATAGTCGGATTTCAGAAGCCATTAAGAAATACATCAAATCTAATAGATAAATAAAGTACCTACACTAAGTTCATGGAGTGGACCAAAGAAAAACACGTGAAAATCTTCCGCTCATTACTAACAATATCAATAAAGCTATTTATTTAGTCCTTATGTAAGCATTCGCGACGTATTTGTGATCATAACAAAAGACAGAAGTATTCTTCATCTTATTCGCAAAATAAAACAAAGAAATTAGGATTAATCTTTTAATAGGACTCTATCTTTAATTACTACAATCTAATCTACTAGATTTTCTTGTTCTTAAATTACTTACAGTGCACAGTGTGGGATTTGACGTGATTTTCGGACATGGTCTTTTTATTGCAGAATTCGTTAGTATTAACGATTTAAAACGTTTTTTTACCACATTGTTGCTTACGATCTGGGGCTATGTGTTATGAAGAAATTATGTGCTACTGCGACCTAAATTCGGAGTAAAAAAATAAAAACCAAAAATATAAAATAATTAATTAGGTACTCGCGTTTTACAGCATATAGAAGATTCAAAATAATTTCTAAAATTGCAACTTAAGACATTCTTAGGTATACAGAAATAAAATTATTAAATAATCCTATAATTCAGGCGCACCAACACTTTAAAATTTTTTGGCACTAAAAATATAGGTATTTTCAAAAATTCATATCTCTGAAAATAAACTTAACTGAAACACGGGTGTTCTACTCTAACGTTTTAAATCGTTAATACTAACGAATTCTGCAATAAAAAGACCATGTCCGAAAATCACGTCAAATCCCACACTGTGCAGTGTAAAAACAGAACTTAAAGTTCTAAGTGGTTTTCGGACGACACAATTTTAATACTTATTTTTTATCTGAATTACGATCCATTAACCAATCCACGAAGGCGCGAAAACTGTATAGGTATACGCATATTCGCTCGTAGCAATGATTATTTTGGCCTGTTTGAATGTAAATAAATAATTCATGATATAAAAGCACCCGAGAGGTTGTGCAAATACGATTCTCCGATTCATATCCTCGGGAGCCCCGCGGCCAAAATTACTCAAAATATCGCTGTCCGAGCGTTTAATAGCAGTATAAGCTCGTATTTCAATCATAGTAATTAATTAAAATTTGCTTCATCCCGTTTAATCAATTACACAGCTTAAAGTAAACTGTGTAATGGATTCGGAATCCTTATTAAGAATTTTGTTACATTGAGGTTTTAAATCTTAAACGTAAATAGGTTCACGATTTTATTTGATTTATTGTCATAATCCCCTTTCCAGGTACAATTAACATCTTCTCAAAGGAGGTCATCAGTAGTGCAATTCAGACTTCCGAAAATGCATCCGATTCGATGATTTTCTTCGGACAGTTAACGTTTTTTCAGCGAAGAACTTTCCGAATTCGGAATACATTCCGATAAGGTCTGAATCGTGACTACATGAAGAGCCCAAGAGCCAAAACACCTGCCAACAAAAAAAGGTGTGGTTACGTTTGACCACTCCACAAAAGCATGGTTGCACGTCTATAGACGCTTTTTAGAACACTAATGGTTTCCTCACAGTTTAAGATCTTGTTATTCCACATTTCAATTTTCCGTATCTAACGAAAAATCCATTGATCACAACCGAATTGAAAGTCAAGGCATCACGCGTCTTGCTGCAGAGAAATTAAAAGTATTTTCATCCCCGAATGTCTCAAGCAAACTAGATGTCATAGTAATTTTAATTTCCTACTTCTTGTAACCTAATCTATCGAAATTAGGTATAGTTGTTAGGTTGTTGGTCTGTAATTGTGTGTGTGTTCAATGCACGTTGTTTCTGTGTGCGTAAGCTCGGGAGCGCTCAGAATCGGCCCACTCACACAGAAACAACGTGCATGTGCATCTTCACACAAACGAAAGAGAAGAAAACAAGCTTTTTTTCTGTTCTGTGATTAAGACCAAACGGACTTCGTGAAATAGAACACCTATAAATCGTCCTAATAACACCCTAACCACAGAAATAATAATTGCCCTAAAAGAGGTTTTTTAATACTTAGTTTTTTCTTATTGTAAGTTTTTAAAGCAGAATACTTACTGGTTGGAATCGGACCGCATCTCGCCTCGACTTTGAAAGTACAGAACTTGCTAATATCATCGAAGTAAAGTCCCGAGGGGCATCTATTTAGATACGGGTATCCATCCACGCACTGAAAAAGAAAGAAATATTTGTATATTTTATAACTTTTACCTTTTACACACAATTTACCTAGCTTTTAAATCTATGTAGCGTGACGTCGTAACATTTTAGATCGGTGAAGCTTTAGTTTAGGTTTTATTTGAATATTTTTTAGGCTGTTAAACTTTATCGATTCTCATCACTCTCATCAGCATCATTATCATAATAAGTTTGTTTATTTACCTAGTCTTCTTCTTTATATTTATACTAGCTGCTGCCCGAGGCTTCGCTCGCGTGGTACCCGGATAAAAAGTAGCCTATGTTACTCTCTAGCCCTCCAACTATCTCCATACAAAATCACGTCAATCCGTCGCTCTGTTTTGACGTGAAAGCAGGACAAATAAACAAACAAATAAACACACTTTCACATTTATAATATGGGTACGGAGGTACGGATTCTTTCCGTTCCCTTGCATTTACTACTCCTATTTTGCAATCAAATTCTAAAACATACAAGGCTTATACTCGTACTTGTTGATTATACATACATAGGTACTAACTAAGCCTACTCTATCTCAACTATGGTCTACATTACAGTAACCGTACTATGAGCTCTTAGAGCAATGTCAAAATAAGGTGAAATCCATTCCTGCCTTAAGCTTGATTTGACATTGTTTTCGTCCGAAAACAATCTTATTTTATTCCTGCCTTGGTCTTGACCGCTCTCTCTGCGCATGTCTTGCTCGATGACACCGAGCAGGACATGCGCAGTCCTGCATCTAGTCGATGTCATGTCCAAGGAAGTTATATACATACAGGAATGCTACCTGACATTTAATGTACAAATGATTTTGAACCTTATCACGACTACACAACGATATATTAGGTATAATTTAATCTTGGTTATAAGGATTGTTGGTCTTGTTAAGAGGCTTTCTTGGTAGCTTTGTCTCTTTCACACTCGTTGTTGGATTAGTAGTGTGACCTTGTCATTTAAATTTCAGGATATTTTTAAATTATCGCGCTCGACAAAATCAGCGCTTGATTTCGATCCATGGTTTCGATCCTTTAATTCAATCCTTGATTTTGATCCTTGATTTTGATTTCGATCCTTGATTTCGATCCTTGGTATCGATATTGGATTTCGATCCTGGATTTTGATCCTTGATTCTTGAATCTTGAATCTGAAATCTTGAATCTTGAATCTTTGAAGTGACAGCTGTCAAACTTCAAATGGACATATCTCGGGAACTACTCGTCCTAGACTCCCCGTTCTCAGTTCAAATGAAAGCTATGACCAAGATCTTCATTTGAAGTGACAGCTGTCAAACTTCAAACGGCCATATCTTGGAAACTACTCGTCCTAGACTCCCCGTTCAAAGTTCAAATGAAAGCTATGACCAAGATCTTCATTTGAAGTGACAGCTGTCAAACTTCAAACGGCCATATCTTGGAAACTACTCGTCCTAGACTCCCCGTTCAAAGTTCAAATGGAAGCTATGACCAAGATCTTCATTTGAAGTGACAGCTGTCAAACTTCAAACGGCCATATCTTGGAAACTACTCGTCCCAGACTCCCCGTTCTCAGTTCAAATGAAAGCTATGACCAAGATCTTCATTTGAAGTGACAGCTGTCAAACTTCAAACCGCCATATCTTGGAAGCTACTCGTCCTAGACTCCCCGTTCTCAGTTCAAATGAAAGCTATGGCCAAAATCTTCATTTGAAGTGACAGCTGTCAAACTTCAAATGGCCATATCTCGGGAACTACTCGTCCTAGACTCCCCGTTCTCAGTTCAAATGAAAGCTATGACCAAGATCTTCATTTGAAGTGACAGCTGTCAAACTTCAAATGGCCATATCTCGGAAACTACTCGTCCTAGACTCCCCGTTCTCAGTTCAAATGAAAGCTATGGCCAAAATCTTCATTTGAAGTGACAGCTGTCAAACTTCAAATGGCCATATCTCGGGAACTACTCGTCCTAGACTCCCCGTTCTCAGTTCAAATGAAAGCTATGACCAAGATCTTCATTTGAAGTGACAGCTGTCAAACTTCAAATGGCCATATCTCGGAAACTACTCGTCCTAGACTCCCCGTTCTCAGTTCAAATGAAAGCTATAACCAAGATCTTCATTTCAGATGGCAGATGTCATTTTGACAGCTGTTATTGAAAATGTAGATCTTGGTCATAGCTTTCATTTGAGCTAAAAAGGAAGAGTCTAGGATGAGTAGTTTCCGAGATATGGCCATTTGAAGTTTGACAGCTGTCACTTCAAATGAAGATCTTGGTCATAGCTTTCATTTGAACTGAGAACGGGGAGTCTAGGACGAGTAGTTCCCGAGATATGGCGGTTTTAAGTTTGACAGCTGTCACTTCAAATGAAGATGTTGGTCATAGCTTTCATTTGAACTGAGAACGGGGAGTCTAGGACGAGTAGTTCCCGAGATATGGCGGTTTTAAGTTTGACAGCTGTCACTTCAAAGATTCAAGATTCAAGATTTCAGTTTTCAGATTCAAAAATCAAGATTCAAGATTCAAGAATCTAGGATCGAAATAAAGGATCGAAATCAAGGATCGAAACCAAGGATCGAAACCAAGGATCGAAATCAAAATCAAGGATCAAAATTGTATCAGTATTTTAATTGAAAAATCATGCTCTGAAACATCACGTAAATCAGAAAATGATGTAAAAGGCCCCTTAGGGACTTTAGGGATGTTTAGTTTATAAATTATGGTCACCCTTTAGAAAGAGACACACCGCCCAAGTTTTATCTCTCAAGCGGACCGCGTTTTCTGTCTCAATTAACCTTCCAGTTACGTAGGTATATAACTTCCTTGGTCATGTCACCAAAACATCCCTGCGTTAAGATTGTTTCCGTCCTAAGGCAGGATTAAAACAAGGTTGATTTAGGCCTGATTTATGCCTGCGTCAGTCTTACTTCAGTCTTATCTAAGTACGGACGAAAGTAATCTTACTTTGACATTGCTCTAAGACTTGGTAATACGACAGCAGACCCGTAGCACATTAGCTTATCTTGTGTAGGCCAGCATAGATTGCCTTCAGACGCTGCATAAATCATTTTGCAGAAGTGAAGGCCTAAGTTTTTATAAATCTATACTCATATTAATATGTGAATAATCTGCGGCTTGACCTCTGAGTTTACGTTATCAAAGACTTCATAAAACAGAATATCATTCGTAAAAAATCTCAATGTACATTTCATTAACAAAGCATAATAGTGTTTATGAGGCTCGAGCGAAATTTACTATTAGTAGGTAGGTAATTTTTCCAAAGTTAAAGTCATAAAATCTAATAAAATTAATAACTATGAACTTTAAACCCACAGAAACACGCACATCATTAGGTGGGTCAACAAAATAAAAACACACAGCTTATTCAAATAAGGTTGGTACTAAAGACTCGTACTGGGGTAATGGCCGTGTCACCGTTTTTATTTTTGAATCCTCCCAATTTTGCCGACATAACATAAACAGTAGGTAATCCCAGGAGGGGTAGTCACGCGGGCCTATATTATTACACACAAAAAGAAAACCCACGTTTTTACGCCAGAAATGTTCCGTGGGGTTCATAAAAAATGCTTGTTGTGGTTATATCTATTTGTAGGGTTCTAAGAATTGCAAGTACTCAGAATTTGTAAGTAGGCTTGTTGCCTCATTTCGGTATTCGAACGTTAACGATTTGAGAAGCTATTCCGTTACGCAAGAAATAATCGACACAACTACACAAAAAATAGCATTCAAGATTTACATAAAATACTACTATTTAATTAAGAAAGCCTATTTTATTTGATTTGTACTCAGTTTATAACATGCATTTTGGTTTTTTTAGCATCATAACTGCTTTGAATTTATGCAAAGAAATATTTGACTTTTGTAGATCCCAGTAGAGCTTTCCTAACCGTGATTGATTCAAACGATATCAAAGTAATATGACGGAAGAAGATACATTTTGATAAACTCCAAATCGCATTCTGCGTAAGAAACTGCCAAATATATGGGAGGCTGTCAAGGCATACCAAAACACATTTTATATATTAGCATTCAACGAGCATCGCCACATAATAAATAAGGACATCGATGTGAATACCAAAAAAGCTGTACAAGGTATGTCTACCGCAGGCGAATTCCTATGTTTGTATATAAAAAACGTGGTCTGTATATCTCCAAAGATCCTACTTCTTTCGAGTCATTGTACTTATCATCAGATTTTTGAGCAATTTAGACCAATAAGTGGCCACATCCACGGCATTATTTGAGCAAGCCATGAGGTATTTCAGGTGTTTGGACATGATGGACATTGGACATACGAGTACGTGTAGTCTGCACCTGGACACCACATGGTCATTGGGTATCATTTTCACTAATCATGCCCGGTATATCGTGGCTTAGAACAGCATAGGCCAAAAACATGATTGAGCAAAGGCTATTGTTGGTGCCACGCGAGTAGAGAGCCAGGCGGAAGCTAGTTTAAAAATATTACCCTTGTTGCGTTAGCGTAACCTATATTTTATTTGACTAAGCGTGGATATTAATGGATATTAATCATGTAAGTACATTTATGAAGTCATTTAAAAAATATTACTCATAGGTTTTCAAATTATTCAATAAGGTATTACTTACCTTAATTTCTTATTTTGTGTTAAAAATGGATTTTGATCGCATGCATAATAGCCGTATACAGGGTGTGGCAAATTCTTGGTCACTGAAGGGTAGCTACCTTTTCTCTTGTAGTTAGAAAGTTTTGTTCTTAGGAAACTTCAGTTTTATTTTGAAGAAAAAAATAATTGCATTTTTAGATTTTTGAAAAAAAGTACAGTTAGCCTAAAAAATTAAATTTGTCAAAAAAAACAAGTTGGTCTTAATCGACTCTATTTCCCACCAGGAACACTTCTCCCAAAGTAACTTATCAAATCAAATCGTAAGTTTATGCAATAATTCAAAAAACACATCCCATACATTTTCTATGAAATTAGGAGTTGTAAACATTACAGTGCCACTTATTCGATCGTTCTTAATTTAATTTCATAACTGCTCCGGCAAGCTGAAGGCTATTGTAAAGCGCGTATTTAAATTTAGAACAAAGTGCTTCCCTGCAGATGTACAAATGATATGCTCCATACATACCATTCTCTCTTGCGGCTCTGTCTTAGGCACCTAAAGCTTTACAATAGCCTCCCAGTATGCCGAAGCAGTTACGAATTTAAATTAATAACCATAGAATAAGTGGCACTATAATGTTTACAACTACTGATTTCATAGAAAATGTATGGGATGTGTTTTTTTGAATTATTGCATAAACTTACGATTTGATTTGATAAGTTACTTTGGGAGAAGTGTTCCTGGTGGGAAATAGAGTCGATTAAGACCAACTTGTTTTTTTTGACAAATTTAATTTTTTAGGCTAACTGTACTTTTTTTCAAAAATCTAAAAATGCAATTATTTTTTTCTTCAAAATAAAACTGAAGTTTCCTAAGAACAAAACTTTCTAACTACAAGAGAAAAGGTAGCTACCCTTCAGTGACCAAGAATTTGCCACACCCTGTATATAAGTGAGTTGTGAACGCCCAATTTATTTTTATCATTTCAATCCAGTTCCACACGAAAACCGGTCGATCTAGTTACAAAAATGTCAAAATTACATTTCCTCATTTCTTACGAAATCTATACCTACCTGGCTAGCCGTCTGTCTGAGTATTTTCACAAGATTTTCACACTCACATATAGGAAGGTAGGTAAAAAACCTACTAGGAACACAGTTAGGTAGGTACAGTTAACTTCGTAAGTTGATGAACACTTGTTGTCTTGGTAATACAATTCTAAATCATTTTCGAAGTACCTAAGCCGAAACTAAACCAAGCTTGCGATGGCTGAAAAATAATGTTTAGAATTGCGAACAGCTAAGAGCGTCTGCTGATGGACACGATGCCAATGATAACTTTATTCCATTTTGGGCCTTGCTCTACTCATATTTAAGTTGGTCTCATAAAACTTTGGTGAAGATCTGATAAGGATCAGAAGAAAAATGTAGTAAATTGCTCACTTTTAGATGTATTTAAGCTATGCAAACCTAATGCAAACACAGACTCGCGGGGTCTACAGCTCACGGAGCCACGGAACGATCTTGATGGATTCGAGAAGGAATAGTGGAAGATCGCCAAACTCGGGGATCAGTGAAGAATTTCGGGGGAGACCGTTTGCCCAGCAGTGATAATAGAAAATTATATGAAAACAAAATAAAATGTCAAAAGTCAAGAAATTAAAGAACACTGTGTTGCGTATGGATGATGACTCGATGGGAATAAGCAAATTGAAGGTTGCCTCAAATTGGATTTTAAATATTCATACATTTTTCATTATACTTTGCCGCTTATTTGAATACGTAACAGTTGTATGATTATTTTATCAATAAAGTGTGATAACGGGAAAGTGCGAAGAAATCAGTGAACTCTACGTCGTCACACTAGAAAATGAACCAACGCAAACTAATGGTAAGCGTCCACATGTCGGTATCGTACGCATCGGACGCATCGCACGCAACGGATCGTAGTATTATTTGTATAGAAAGTCATATAAGTGCGTCCACCTGTCCGCATCGTACGCATCGCATTACACAGATAATCCGCTTGATGCGATCCGTCCGCTGCGTGCGATGCGGGCCTGTGGACGCTTACCATTAGTCACAGGAGGGTTTAAATAGCAACTGAGCTTTGAGTTTGGAGAAATAAGATCGATTTTAGCTATGCGTAATAACTGTCATAAAATGATATTAAAAATTGTAAATTCAGTGACAGAGTTCCGTATGTGAGTTTGTTTCAATTTGTATAAAGACAAGAAGCGCGAATTCTCAAAATAATGCTTCTATGATATTTTATTATTATGTCTAGTCAAACCTAACATAGGCTTTAAGACACTATTTAACAGTCAAATGTATTGTGTTGATGAATAAAATATCTATCTATCTATCTATCTATCTATTAATATTATGTATGAAATGACGGGCAGAATTTTATTAATATACTCGTAAGTACCTAAGTATAGATGATGAAATTGATGAATACATAATAGAATGATGCAAAATAAAAATATTTGTTGCAACACAACTTCTCTGTCTGATGCATATTACCTAAAGCTAAGAGCTAGAATTAAAAAGTGTAAGTAATTAATTTTAAATGCTCTGCAAACTGTTTTCTTCATATATTTTTGCACGTAAGTAATATTCTTAACGATATTTTACCTTCAAGCTGGCTGGTGTAGAGCTTGTTAAACTATTTAAACCGGTTAAGTTTATAAAGCTCTAGGTATCCATAGAAATAATTAAACCACACAGTAGCAATACAACATCGTTTGGCGCCATGTTTTTGCGACTAAACGTAGAACCTCATTGCTTAAGCTTCCTAACTTTTTGTAGCAACATCAAATAGGCTTAAATATACATAAGAACCTACTAGCCTTTTAAACTGGGACCAAAAAGGGTAGGTAATCGATAATCTGAGATGAGCTCTCAAGAGACCGGTCTGCATAGCTAGAGAAAAGTAAATCAAACAAAAACCACTAAGTATATAAGTAATTTTTAACTTATTTTATGAATGAACTTTATTATTGAAAAGCTCTAAAATAAAATGATCAATAGTGAAGGTATTAAATATTGAATTTGTAGAATTTGTATAGTCTGACAGACGTGGTAAATACCAAGAACTTTATATACCTATCGAGACGCGGGTAAATACTTAAATTTATTCTGTCACGTACTTAATTAAAAAAAAAATGTAGCAACCATTTTAACCCTGTACATGGCGCCAATATAATACATACCTACGTAAAAGTAAGGTTACAAACCATTCTGCTTCAAAATGCTCTAATTATGTCCAAAAGTAAGCAAAACCGTAATAATATCAAACAGTATCAATGAAATATATTTTATGGAAATAAAAACAAATCTTACTTGATAAAAACGTCTGCAGGTGGCTGGGTCTGCAAAGTTCCCATTGCCTGTTGTGCCTTCAGGACAGATGAATTCCTCCTCCTTTTCTTTCTGCTGGTAGCTCCCTGGAATTTGATACTGTAATTTAAAGCTTATTTATACGCATCAAGAACGAGATTGCTGTAACGCATGGGTTAAGAAAATGTTATAAATCGTCGTAAAAAATAGTAGTCTTTGTAGGTGGAAGTTTATTTGTAACTATGACCACAGAGAAATTAATAGGTACTTGACTTTCAAAATAAATACAAACTTTACTTATAATTTCTAGGTGCTTTACTTGTCTATTGTGTTTTTTTTTTAATAAGTGTAGGTACCTATAGGTCGCGTCATGTAAAAAGAACGCTGGCTGGTCAAGCTGCGCAGTATATAAGCAATTTATAAAAATTAGGCATTAATACCATCGCGCACAAAAGTGTTTAGTTACGAAATGGTTTTCCATAGAAAAAACAAACAATAAAAATGTAAGAAGTACACTTGCACACGAAAGTACTTGGGTTATTGGGTTGGGTTTTTATTGTTTCTTTTTTTTTCTATGGAAAACCATTTCGTAACTAAACACTTTTGTGCGCGATGTGACTGCGCAGCTTGACAGCCAGCGTTCTTTTTACATGACGCGAACAATACCTATAGTCGTATTGCTCATTATACGGACTAAAGTGAAGGAAAAAATGTCATTTTTCCTTCAATTTTGACATAAAACGCATCAAAACTAATCAAAATTGAAGGAAAAATGACATTTTTTCCTTCACTTTTAGTCCGTATAATGAGCAATACGACTATAGGGACTGTTGGTTAACTGCTGGCATCTACTGAGGAGGACAGTACAAAGTTTTTACTTTTTATTTATTTATTAATGAAACAGGATCGTCGTTCATCGATGTAATGATAAATGTAACCTTAAAACAATATCATGAACGCATTGAAAAGTGTTTTTTGTAAATCATCTAAGTTTGTAAAGAATCTACCGTAAGTACTTCATTTTAAAAACACACTTTAATATTACTTTAACAGACCTTTCGGTCAATTTTTCTTAGATATTAGGTACAACCTCCATCAAAACTAAGTTTTGGGTTGGGGTTTAGTGGGTGCCCACCCACTCAATTTCAATGGACAATGTCAGAGATATTTTAAGCCTACAGCTTACAGTCACCGCCAAAAGTGTTAGAGTATTTTTCTGTTTTGCAAAAAAACTGGCATCTTTGATTTTGGAAAGTTAAAAAAAGAAGAAAGTTGCAAAGATAAGATTATTTTAGTCCTGATTTAGGTAATACGCTAGCTAAAGATTCTCTTTTTTATCTTGTTTTCCTACTGAAATTAAAGTTAAATCAATTTGAAGCCAAACGCAAAAAAGTCGTTAAAAACGATTCATAAACAATAAAAACTACTAGGTACTTTTTTTACCTACTCTCGAATATAATATAGGTAGGTACTTACTAGTAATTATACTTAGTAGGTACCTATACCTAATACATAGTCGGAAAGATGGCGAGGCGATCTGGATGCATTAGAGCCAAACAGGAAACTGTGGCCGTGGAGCGCAGAGGAGGAGACCTTTAAGCAGCAGTGGGACATGTTAAATTAAATGACCAATAAAAATAGTTGAATTGAAAACCTCTTCTTGATTTTAATATAGTTCAAAGTAAAGGTTGTTCCTACACGCTTCTTTGATCCTCGAAGAAGTTTCAATAATGAGTTCTTGACAATTGAATGAAAGACAAACGTTTTTTTTCCTGTTGAATTTTTTGTTTCTTCTAATTTAACCTCAAACTTTTTTGTAAAGTGGTCTACCTAAATCAAGAACACCCTAACTAAAGGATCTGTATCTACCTAATGTTTATCTAGCGCAAATCAATTAATTTAATCTGCCCACTACTAACAAGCTAATTGATTGCATACTATTATTAAGCCCCTTACCTAGATACATAGCGTTATTAATTAGGTACTTACCTACTCACTATATAAATAATTATTTATTAAGTTAATGCTAGATTTCTAAAACCTAAAATATGCCAAAACTTCTCAGAGTGTCAAAATTCAAAACAATAAATCAATTAGTATGTAAGTACCTATACCTACTTAACCTGAACATAAAATATTAAATCGGTTATACAATCAGTCGTTCCGCGAATCATTTATTGTATAAAAAAATTATACCTACCTAATCGCTCAGAGCTATTAGCCCCATACAATTAACTACCTACCTACCTACCTACATGGATACTTTCAATTGTTATTTATTAATATGGCTTATTGTTATTAGGAGAAAGTAGTTACGTAAAACAATTTGGTAAAGCGAAATGATGAATGTGATTGTCTAATACCTAACTCAAATTACCTATTGTCTTACTAAGAAACTTAGGTTAGTCAGGTAAAAATTAGTTACCTATAGGTAAATTATAGGTAATATTAGATTGTCTAAGAACAGCAGGACCTCTTTACCTAATCCGAACTCCGAAAATTTACCCCCTGTTCGGATTAGTGAAGCGTTCGGATTAGGTATAGTAGGTAGGTACAGAGAATTTACCTATACCTAGGGTATTTTTATGAAAAAAATAACGTGAAATTTTAAATGTGTTCATCTATAAACGTTACCTACAAATATTAAACTTTTTTAAAGAAATCCAATATTTTAGTTTGTCAGGAGTAGGTAAGTAGGTACCTAGATATTATAAATAATGACAAATAAAAAGCTTTATCTCGCAATTTTTATGTAAGAGCATTTTTTCTGGCAAAGGAATATCCACTTTTAAATAAAAAACAATTTGTCTAAGAAATTCATTACCGACATAGAAAGTAACTAGGTAGGTAAGTAATTTACTATTACTAGGTAGGGACCTGACCAGAAGTTTACACATCCGAAGCACACAGTCCTAATATCGTTATTGATGAAAACCTCAGCATGTTTTTACAACCCTAACGACGCCGACGCCGACGTGAGAACAGTCCCTAGCTCTGTATAATACTGTAAGTCTTTTCATGCACAAGCTGGTTTTTCAAACTTGTTTGACAGTTGCTAATTACTTTTGTTGGCGAATGTACCTTTCTGTCCTGCGCGTCATGACTCGTCGTCCGCACGATTTGCCCTTCAGGGGTTTTAAATAAATTCTCGAAACAAGTTTAGTGTGCTTAAGTGTACCTAGGTACCTACCTACTATCAGAGAATTGGATTGTGTACCGTACCCTTTTTAAATGTCACTTTAACGTAATTTGGTTTTACACGAAAGTGGATCCATGATCAATGAAGAGACCTTTCTCAATATACCTAGGTGCCTACAGTATGTTCGCATAATGGATCTAGGCTAGGCATTCATGAAGTTGGCCGTTTTCATGCGCAGGTGTAGCTTTTTCATACAAAATTTTCTACTGCGCAGTGAAACGACTGCCTAGCTAGATCCATTGTACGCGAACGCATGCGAGTGTACGTACAAGAGTACAGTAGGTACCTACATAATACTTGCGTAGGTACCTAGGTACACTAAGTGTGTGCGTACCTACAGTAGGTAGGTAGGTACCTACCTACAAGTCAATATCCTTGTTCGACAACCTAACCGGTCACGGACCTCAATGTCAAGTGAGAAAGAAAGCAAGGACTAAACTTGTCTAAATTAGGAGCTGCGCTTTCTAACAAGAATGCAATGCAACTATTTCTTACATAATACTTACCTACGATTACGCACAAGAAACTAGGTACCTACACTACACCACTGTGCCTTGCCTACACTCAGAAATAACTTGGGCCGAATTAGGTAGTTTTAGTCACGAATGTAAGTAAAATTTACTTCAAAACACGAATGTAAGTAAATAGCTTTCACTGTAATATTTAGCCGTAACAGTTACGTTAACAAATTGATCGGCGATCGCTTGCATAAGATTACTAATTATGAGACCGAGAGCATTCCTCGATTCCAAATACGAAAATGTAGAATGTTTTTTTTTTCACACGTAAGTTTTTTAGACTTATAAAAAAATAGGACTGACCGTTGATGAATAAAGCACAAACGAGTACTATTCGCACGTAAGAGCTGACCATGGTCCGACTGCAAGCTGCTGTCATGGTGCCGTGCCTTTCACCGCCGCGCGCGCACTGCCCCGCGTTGAGGCCGGCTGGCCGACCTCGGCTTTCTCTAGCTAGAGCCCCCCTGACATGGCAAATAAAGGCTCGTCTACGTGCAGATTTGTGTGTAACTGCATCGGTCCATCATGCACTAGTTTGCCAATTCTAACTAGCCATCTAAGCGAAGTAAATAAGATGCCGAGGCAGGCTCTTAATGTGCTTGAATATTATAAAGATCTAGCTGCACCTGAGACCTGGAGATACTTACCTAAATTAATATGCTCTTCACTATTCACACTATTTCTACTATTAACTCTGGTTTATAACATCGATAGTAGGTTCACAATGTCTCGTCAGCTGAAACAATTTAAATAGCATATTAGCAGCAGTGCGATTCAGACCTTCTCAGAATGTATTCCGACAGAATTCGGAAAGAGACGTTTCTTCGCTGAAAAACCGTCCACTTCCAAGAAAATCATCGAATCGGATGCATTTTCTTTTGAGCAATCGAGGAGCATGCTCAAATGCATTTTCATCTCATTGTCTTTACTGAAACATCAACACGGACTTTTTGGGAGAACTCGAAATGCAATGCTATCCAATTTTGTTTCACTTGCCCACACTTATGCACGTTCACGAACACTCAACGGTTAATAATTCACAAACTTTATTCATTGGAAGAAACACAAGTTTTGGAAAATAAAACAAAAACGAAAACATGACTTCTCAAATTCCCGCCAAAAAAGCCCGCGCGCACCTCTCTAAAACTTCAGGGTGCGTTTCCACCATTTCCGTTTCCACCAGCAGAGAGTGCGATAACATTCCAGCAACTACGAACCGATATTTATAAAAATTATCATTCAAACTTGCTCACAATGAATAATGTTCATCAATCACAGAACACTAATAAATAACTAAAATAGTTAGGTATATAAATTAATACGTACATTTTGTGCTACCTTTAATAAATTGATTTGAGAAAAGTAAAAAAGACTGTTTTTGTACTGTAATTAGATCCCGAACGCTCTTTGTTTGACATTTGAGGACGTGTCAACCGTTCTAGAAACGTCAGACGTCACTTCAATTTGACATTAATCAGCCAGCCAGCCAGCTTGTTTGCTGCAATGCAAAAATAAAATAGTGAAATCAAGTGAAATTAAGTTTTAAAGAATTTTAACTGCAATAAATAGTAAATGTCCCTTTGATGTGAAGAATTTAAAGTAATAAGATAATATGACGACTTTACGGGAACGCCAACTTAGTGAGTTCATCTAATTGTTCGTGCCACAAGTTCAATGTTTTCGTTGGAGAAATCATGATTAATGTATATTTCTGTGAATTCCAGATGCTTTAAAGCAGATGCTCAACTTGAATCAGCCTCTTACGAAGAGCGTGGCCAATGAGCCAACATGGAAAGTGCTAATATACGACAGAGTTGGTCAAGATATTATATCTCCTCTAGTGTCCATAAAAGCGCTGAGAGAAATGGGTGTTACTCTTCATGTGTAAGTTTATTGGATTAGAAGTTAATTTTTACTCCAATCTAGCTCATATTAGTTTCAAACATAGACGGAAGACAAACGCAAATTATATTAAAAGCTAAAGCAATTGACCAAAGCATTTGCTGTAATTTATGTTTTCCTGTCAATATAGTGCATTAGAAGGAATACAATAAAAATCTTGTGCTGTGGCATGATCTCGTTTTATAGTTTACAGGTATAAACTCTTTACTGTATAGTGTTTGTGAGACAAACACAATCATGATAATCCCCAAGCATGGTACTAATTATCTCAAACGTTTCAGAGGATTGGAGGTATATGTCTAAGGGGGTAGTCAGAGACCATATCCTAAAACATGTTTGTTACCTTTAATCCCTCGTCTGACGGGATTCCAGACACAATAGAAAATCAATTGTGTCTCGATCGGATCCGTCATAAAGCAGACAAGCGGTTAAATGTCTACATTAAGCAGAACTAGTTCAATTCACACAATTATACTAGTAAGGCCTTTGCGGCATTGCCCCTGTAGTGATGGTATATGGTGATGATGATGATGAAGAGAAACCTATAACCTCCCTGAAGAATTTAGCTATTAAATGCAGAAATAATTTTTCAAATCCGACTGGTAGTTCCTGAGAGCACGTTCAAGCAAACAAACTCTTCCGTTTTAATATTGGTATATTATTCAATTAATTTCAGTCAGTTACATTCAGAACGGGATCCAATACCAGAAGTGCCGGCAGTATACTTCTGCTCTCCAACAGAAGAGAACCTCGGCCGTATTTGCCAAGATCTGGACAATGGAATCTACGATCAGTATCATCTGAACTTCATCTCACCGATCACAAGGCAAAAACTGGAGGATTTGGCCGCTTCGGCAATCCAGTCAAATTCAGCTGTAAATATACACAAAGTGTTTGATCAGTACCTGAACTTCATTTGCTTGGAAGATGATCTGTTTATAATGAAGCATCAGCAATCTGACTCCTTGTCATACTATGGTATGTATATCTATACATCTATACAAATGTTATAAAGAGATAGTGTTAGTTCTGTGAGTTTATGTGAATGTGGATGTTAAATAATGCTCAAGATTCGCCCTGTCACTTTTTGACACTATCTAAGGCTTGTTTCACTCTTCAGCGTGTCGCCGGTCGCGTCCGCGAGTTGACCATTCACAGCACGTTTCTCTGTGCTGTGAATGGTCAAAATTAATTTCTCTGTGCTGTGAATGGTCAACTAGCGGACGCGACCGGCGACACGCTGAAGAGTGAAACAAGCCTAACAGAAAAGGATGGCAATAGCATAGAATAGATATAATTAATACTATGTATAGAATGGCCACATAGAAATAATCAGAAACACATTCACACAGGTATCTTTCATTTACATTATAAGTAAATAAATGATCAACACTACACAGATAAGAAGTATTTTGTAAAGTTGTGAACATTGTCTTTCATATTATTGACTTACCAACTGAACAGAACTGTGGCATATATAATAAGAAAAGTGCAGGGAGATGAGTTAAATGAATTATTTCCAGCCATCAACAAAGGCGACACAAAGGACACTGAAATGGAAGTGATCATGGACAATATTGTAGAGAGCCTGTTTTCAGTATTTGTTACATTAGGTAAGTCATCTTATTTTTTATCTAACTTGTATTATTCTTCTACTGAGCAAAAGTCTTGCTCGTAGAGATGGGCTGTCTCTATTCTGCGAAATTTAACTTACACATTCAAACTACTGTTTGAATTTGAGAAGTTAAATTTCACAGAATTCAGAGCAACCAGTCCATAATTACTAAAATTCAAATGTTAAAAAGATAACTTGACTGGTATTGAAAAATATCTATCTATTCAGCCTGTATTATGCAACCACTGCTGGGCCTCCTCTCTACTCCGCCATTCTCTTCGATCCCTTGCCAGTCTCATCCATTGCTGCCCAGCCAAGTTCACGACAACCTCGGACCAATGAGCGGACGGTCTGCCTCGCGCTCGTCGTTATAAAATATAGAAATGGTTTTCGAATATTGGTGATTCAATCATATTTTAACATCTCTGGGATTGATATGACATTTATCTACATTCCTTGTTAGAAAAGCATTCATACGATTTAAATTACAGGTAATGTTCCTATCATAAGAAGCACCAAAGGAAACGCAGCAGAGATGGTAGCAAAAAAACTGGATAAAAAGTTAAGAGAAAACCTATGGGATGCCAGAAACAACCTTTTTCATGGCAACACTGGCCAGTCCGGCTCATTCAGCTTCTCAAGGCCCATGTTGATACTTCTAGATAGGAATATTGATATGGCAACACCACTTCATCACACGTGGACATATCAGGCCTTGGCTCATGATGTGCTGGACTTATCGTTAAATAGGTTTGTTTTTAAACTTATCTCATGTTTTTATTTAGCTTCTATAGGCCCGTTCTGCCTAACTGCTGGATAAGAATATTGGCATGGCAACACTGCTTTATCACACACTAGCAGCGCCTCGCGGCGTTGTCCCCGTAGTGATATACGGTGATGATGATGATGAAAAGTATAACCTGTAACCTTCCTCAAGAGTTAAGCTATCAAATGCAGAAATAATTTTTCAAATCCGACAGTTTGACTGTACCTGCGCAAAGTCGAATCTGCCGCGCACTTCAGCCGCCATATAGTTTGCGGCGCACTATACGCTGTTTGACTTAATTCTCTTCTTGTTTGTTCTTTTACTCTTAATTTGTAATATTATGTAATAGTATGCTGAAAAGGTACTCTGTTCCAGTGTTGTCAGCTTAAATCTGATTGCTTTTACTATGTGTACATACTTGAGCCATTTTGGATGTACAATGTTTACTAACATTGCACTGACAGATCAATCAGCTGATAGCAGGAATAGACCAATCACAGAAAACTGAGATTCATTACGATTGGCCATATTGAATCAGTGCCAATCATATTTAATCTCAGTTTTCTGTGATTGGTCTATTCCTGCTATCAGCTGATTGATCTGTCAGTGCAGTGTTAGCAAACATTTTACATCCAAAATAGCTCGAGTATACTATACATACCTCACAGTTTGGATTACTTTTCAGAGCAGCAGTACCTGAAACCACAGGCACACCGGCGCCTGGACAGAAAGTCAAGATGAGGGTCTGTGACCTGGACTCCAGGGATCCTCTCTGGACGGAGCATAAAGGAAGCCCCTTCCCAACTGTAGCTGAAGCCATTCAGGAAGATTTAGATAAATACAGGTGATTTTGACTTTAAGCATGCTGCCATCAGCTAGCCAAAACGCCGTTAACTGACATTTAGTCAAATTTCACTTTTAAATGCCATGTCATAAAGCTCAAAATTCCCTATCGATCTGTCTTGGAACTGGGCTCCTATCGTTTATAGTTTTCGAATTAGAGATAGTGAGAAAGCAGGAAGCGCAAAGCAAGATAGTAGAGAAGCGGCGCGCTTTTTAGCGATATCTCAAAAAATGGTTTTGTCAGATAACTGCGCTTTAGTTAGCGGACGGCAGCATGTTTAATAGAACAATGGAATATAATGGAATGGCCGTGTTGGCCGAGGAGTACCTCGACTTTCGGTCCGAAGGTCGTGGGTTCGAATCTTGGCCGTGCATCAATGGATTTTTCGTTTCGTAAAATGTATATGCGCATTAACACGAATTCTAAACGGCGAAGCAAAACATCGTGAGGAAACCCGCGGCTTAGTCAGCCCAACACGTGTTGACCATGTCTTTCCTGTGGAGCGTCCTAGAGCTCACGGCTATTAAATCTGTTGCCGCCTCTTTTTTACCCGACTGCGCAAAGCAAAGGAAGGGTAATGTGTTTATTTATTGACCTAAGAGTGACAAGAATCATTCTCCTAAGCCTTGCTAACTAAGGCTGGATTTTACCAAACTGGATTAAGTTTTGGTCTGGAGATTAAACCACAGATTAAACTGCTGTTTGTTTGAATATTTTGACATTGTAATGTTGACACCTTATAACCAGGATAATTTGAATGCACCTAATAATGTTCAGTTGCGCTTTCTAAACAATTGTATTTCAAATTCTGTCGGCTAACGGAATAACTACTCTGGGAGTAAGATGACAGTTTGGTCGAATCCAGCCTAAAGGGATTAGTAATGGTGTTCATCTTTAACAGGAGTTCCGAAGCAGAAGTGAAGAAGCTAAAGAGCTCGATGGGTTTGGACGCGGAAAGCGACGTAGCCCTCAGCATGGTCAGCGATAACACACAGCGGCTGACCAGCGCCGTCAACTCACTGCCACAACTGATGGAGAAGAAGAGGCTTATTGATATGCACACTACTATTGCTACTGGTAAGCAGATAACATATTGAAAATTTATGGACACGGGATTTTATCGCGTAATTTACCTTATTTATCCCGACGTTTCGTCTGCCCGCGACCACGGCTGTTGTAACATAGCCGAAACGTCGGGATAAATAAGGTAAATTACGCGATAAAATCCCGTGTCCATAAAATTTTCAATATGAATAGTGATCGAGAAAGTTTAAAAAAAAATTTTAAAAGAATCAAATAGATAAATAGAAATCAAATAGATGCCTCAAACATTTGAGTAGCATTCAGTATTATAATCACCATAATATTATAACCATTATTTCAGCCATCCTTACTTCAATCAAATCAAGACGATTAGACTCCTTCTTCGAGTTAGAAGAGAAAATCATGAGCAAAAGCAGCGGCGTTGAAAGCAAAGCAGTTATGGACCTCGTGTCCGATCCCACCGCTGGGACGGAAGAGGACAAGATGAGACTGTTCATTATTTATTATCTGTGCACTGATGTGTCAGAGGAGGAGTATAAGAAGTTCGAAAGTGCTCTTATTGCGGCGAATTGTGATGTCAAACCTATGGCTTATATGAAGCGGTGGAAGTGAGTATTTGCTTAAGAGCTATTGGCTATCTCTGATGAGCTTTTAAGGGCTTGTAGACCTCATGATGTTAAGACTTTTATAACTGGGGTGAACAAAATAACGTGTCCTTCTCTAGTCTATTATCCTGTTATAATTTGTCCTCTGTTGTTATTGAAGTTGGTGATATTATAATAATACATATACTACGTATTCAGTAAAGGCCGTCGGCGAAAGGTCCGTTGGCGAAACGGTCATTGGCAAACGGTTGCGGACTCTAAAAATTTGCCTATGTGTTATTCCAGAACCTAAACTATCTACTTACATTCAAAATTTCATCAAAATCTGTTGAGTAGTCATGGAGAAACGTGGTAACAAACATTCACACACACACACACGGACTTTCGGTTTTATAATATTAGTAGGCTTTTATTTTATTTTCCATAGTATCTGCTTACGCCCGGTTATTTGAATCAGGTCAAACATTATAACATTAAGCACCAATTTATCGTTGCCAAGAAGCATGGTTTAATCTTGTTTGGAATATTTCAGAGGTTTCACAAAAATGTCGAGTCAGTACGAAGGGGGCGGCACCAGAACAGTATCCATGTTCTCGAAGCTCGTGTCGCAAGGATCCTCGTTCGTGATGGAGGGCGTCAAGAACTTAGTTGTAAAGAAGCATGTGAGTATGCACGTGAAGTTTTACAATTTTCCCGTTTTTTTTTTTTCATTTAATTTTCATTTTTCCCCGGTGCGAGAATCGAACTCACACCGCTTGCGTCGAAACGACACTAGCTTGATTGAGTGCTTGGCGCACTCGAGTGCCACACACACGTTTAAGGATCCCTTCGTTTTTGCCAGCCTCCCCTAATCTAACCCTCCGTGTGTAATTAAAACTGAATGACCAGTGCTACGATTTTTATCACACACACGTTTCGATTATCGGTACAGTGCAATCGTAGTCGCTACTATACGCTGGCGCAGGCTCGCCGAGTGAACGCCAGTGCGATTTGCCTTGCCTTGCCATCGCCCGCCTAGCTGGCCGAGTGAATAAAAGCGCTAATTTTCATTGGTTTGCATAGACTCGCCAAGCGTCTGGACGGTAGCACTCGCCTTGCATCGACTCACCATCGCTCGCCCAGCATAATATAGGCGGCTTAACGATTTCTCGTAGCGTGTTTGGCCTGGTTAACTCAATTTATTTTTCTAGAAATTGCCAGTCAGTCGTACAGTGGACGCCGCTTTAAGCGGCACAGAGACAGGCGCTGATTTGGACTGGTTGGACCCACGGGCGGCTCGATCTGATGCCGCAGGTCGGAGCCGCGCCCGACACGTCACACCGACTGACGCCGTGGTCTTCGTGGTTGGAGGGGGGAACTATATCGAGTATCACAACCTTATGGATGCGGCTAAGGTGAGTAGAGTCGAGTCTACTATAAGTTACAGACTGGCTGGACCCGCGCGCTCGACACTTCACACCGACTGACGCCGTGGTCTTCGTGGTGGAGATGGGGAGCTATATCGAGTATCACAACCTTATGGATGCGGCTAAGGTGAGTAAAAAATCTCCTTGTTTGGCTTCACCAAGGTAGAGTTGAGTTTAATAAAACTTATGGACTAGCTGGACTCATTTAAGATCCTTTGTCAATTAGAGTTGGTAGGTACATGGCCGGCCATATTTTGCAAATTTTTATAAGTAATAGTCTTCCTAAACCATGACAAGAGTCCTGGAAGGAGAGAAGGCCCGATAACTTGTCACTAGACTAGTTAGACAGCTAGTTCATACAAGATTTTTATAAACGTCGTTAAAAGAGAACAGACTTCAATGAAAGCCTAATAGTAGACTTAGGCCTGTATAGGTCATCCACTCAGATTAATCGGCCTTAACCACAAGTTATTCATTGTTCAATACGTTCTCAAAGGTTTTCTCACGATTTTCGTGGCATTTTTGGTCCAAAATTCTGCCAAATATGACGAATATCAAAGTTCTGTCTATTTGTTTACAGCAACAAGCCGCAAACGGAATGCCGAGGAAGATAATCTACGGCGCTACAACTCTACCCAACGCCTCGCAGTTCCTCAAGCAACTCTCCCTCCTCGGGGAGGAGATCCAGTGAACATTCCAACTCCAACACATTCATATTTATACATAGAACCTATATAACTATATCACATAATAAAATTATGTTCAGGGGCTGAATACAATCAAACAAACATCTCAACAAGTTGGCATTTTATTTACAATGACATTGAAAATATAGCTAACATCTAATAGACTACTAATAATTTTGATTGTTTTAAACAAGAAGTATAAAATCTAAATCACAAGATTAGTATAATTCAACATTAGTCAGATCTTAACCCCGCATTTAAAAACTTTTAAATAGAATGTAGTTGAATAATGAAAATAATTTCACAACCGAAAGAAAAGAAACTTCGATAGTATTAAAACAAACTTGTTGAATTTATATCCCAACCCTTAAAACTATTGTGCTTAATTAGTAAAATAGAAACTAAAATGTGTATGTTCGTTTTTAAAACATATAATAGTCAATAACCCTCGAAAAATAGTATATGTGTAAGATTTCACTTAGACTAAACATTAATGAACAAAGAAATTTTAAAATACGAGGAACTTCACATCTCGCAACGCGGCAGACGACTCAGAAAAGTCTAACGAATATGAAACCTTAAGTTAAAGTTATCACTGATCATGATATGATTTTGGCACAATGAAAACTGAACATACCAACCGAGTGTCTAGAGAGCAAACTTTAAACAAAGTACACTTCATCGGCAAGATAATCGATGTTCAATACACAAATTGATTTGTGCAGTAACAAAATTGATAATCTCTTGGTACTAAAATTAATCACATTAGTTGTGACAAGGACAATGGCCGACGCTGGACAAGGGGACTTACTAGGTCTCAAGTCTCCGATTTTATGACGAACGCTACCTAATGCCCCTTGCACACTCAAGCCAATCGAACACAAATATTAAGAAGAAAGACTATAAATTGACCAATAGCTGGCAGTCTCGTTGGGGCATTGTCATTGGCTGATTAGCCAAAGTATGCAAGTTCCGAAGCGTACGCCTTATCATGAACATAAAATGGTTACATAGAGGGGTTACTTAATTTAGAAAATGTTGTGCGCAGTTGTAAAACTCTATAAAATTAACAACAAATATTAGTAACATAAAACATAAATCATGGCACATACATAACATAAACTCAATATTAAAACATAATTTTTATACAGATCTAAGTAAACCCAGTAAAGTTGATTTTAACTTTTTCCTTGGACAATAAAATTAGTAATTTTGACTGAATACACAACACAAGACATTACGATACATACACAAGACATGGTCAGTACACATTATATTGTAATGTTAGTCAAAATAAGGAAGTTTCCTTAGTGAATCTGCTAAAACAATGTGGTCAAAGACTTAATCTAAACATAGCAGCTACTACAAGGAGCTCGGAAAAAACTTTGAATATTACAGATTGTTAAGGCGCATTTAGATAATTATTGAATTTACTACATCTTAAAATATTAGACATTAAATACAGCAGTGCATTGCTTAACAATCAAGCGATTATAATCATTATTATTATGTTTATAGACAATTCAAAAGCGACAACAACAATAACAAGTTAATAGGTTAACTTATAAGTAGATAAAGAAGAACTTGAAGATAGAAAGGTCACTGCTTATCAACTTTCCATCCGGGCCCAAACAATATAATACAAAACATATATAACAAATAGGTCATGATTTAAGAACGATGTCTGATAACAGTTATTAGAAAACATTAATTCAATTCAAAAATGGACATAATTTAGTAAATTAACAGTATAAATGGACGGTCAGTTGTATGCAAATACAAACTGTTTTCTTCTCAAACATATAAGTATTTCATTAAATAAAAAATCGGCAAAGTATCGGCGATAAAACTACTTTAACCTAAATGGCCAATTAGGAATGTCGCAAAGAAAAACCAGCCGAGCAATATACATATAAAAAATAAAACAATTAAATTAATAAATTCTCAAAAATCCTGTTCTAATGCCAACGCATAATTCAACAAATAACAATAGTAATTGAAAGAAAATGCTTTACATTTTTTTAAATACTGAATTCTGGAATGTAAGAAATTCTAAAGTGAAATGAATTTTTTAAATCAGTGATCAAAATTCATTGCAAAAGGAATGTAAATGTAAAGAACATGAAAAATTATAAACTATAAGTAGGGGACAGAGTCATACCTTAAAACAATAACACAATAAATCCAAAATAAGAATAAGTAGATAGAGAGAATAGGTTAATGATGTCATGTGAAAACCGAGATTCGTACTTACTCATAATTAGGTTCAACAATGAGACTGTCATGTATTATTTCACAAATTATTACCTACTGCCTTGTTCAACAATACGCAAACCAAAAATAGTAAGCTGAAATTATGGCTGCTGACAAATCTGTTGCCATCTCTTTTCGTTGCCGAAAGTGACAGACAAGATTTTGATAGCCTTGATTTAATGTTAATAGGTACAATGAACAGGAAAATTTAATGGCTAACTTGTTTGGGGCTAATAATGACACGAAATCTTATTGAGTGAATTAGTTTGATGAAGGTATGGACAGACCCCCTTACTTATAAAAGATGTTTAAAGTTGAACACTGGTTAAACAACGTCCCGTCTCTATTCGTCACTATCCACAAAGACAGGACGTTGTTTAACCAGTGTTTAACTTTAAACATCTTTCATAAGTAAGACCCAGAATGGCAAAACACACGGTCAAGAGTGATGACTGGTGAATGGCTCTGACTGAAAGGTGACCAAGAAGTAGGTACAAAGAAGTCGTCTCGCGGTGGGTCATTTTAAATTTGAAGGCAGATAATGAATGATGGCATGATAAAGATCTGAAATCAATAGTGCAGAGGTGAAAAGTGGGAGCTACAAATTGTCTGGATGATTAGACTTAACATTCTTAATCAAATACAAGGACATGTCATTTTATCATACACCACAATCCAAATGCAATTAGGGTCTTATGAAAAATGTTTAAAGTTGAACACTGGTTAAACAACGTCCTGTCTTTATTTGTGGATAGTGACGAATAGAGACAGGATGTTGTTTAACCAGTGTTCAACTTTAAACATCTTTTATAAGTAAGGGGGTTAGTGTTTAAAATACCCTTAGTAAGTTAGGAGCTATTTTTATCTGTCTGTCAGACAGTCAAAAAGAAAATGCAATCATCTAAGTCAAGAATAGCATATTTTCAGATAACATACCAATATTCATTTTGAATAAGTGATCACAAGTAATCATATTACAGTACAGAGTATTTTAAGACAAACATTTAATTTAACAGATAGGTACAATAACTTTCTACATTATGTTAGTTACTTGATTATTAAGAGAGTGCGTAGATAGGTATGTTTAACTTTTAAAATCACAATCTTAATCTAAGAATAACATGGGATAGAACGAATTGAAAACCACTACATTAAAAGGGGATTAAATATTAATATTGTTTATAATCACAAAGACACGCAACCGCAATAGCGAAATTTTACTACTATCAAGTCATAATTTTATATAACACCACAGTGTAATAAACACCCCTTAACAATTCTTTACTCACCAAACGGTAACGGGCAATTTTTCAACAAATTTTGCAACAGATCTTACTTAAGAGTGATATTCATAACTAACTTTATAACTAGTCAGAGAACATTTTAAACCTAGCTAGGTATATATTTTTAAAAAAGATTGTTTTAAAACTTTACTGGCTTTACTTATAAACACCTCTTAACTTGAACACTGGTTAAAAAATGCTCAAAATTCGCCCTGTCACTATCTAACAAAACAGGATGGCAATAGTTTAAACAGTGTTTCAATTTGACAGAAGTTGAGTAAAGTTTATAAGTAAAGCAGTAGATGTTTTACTCTCAGATGGGTTAGGTATTATTGTACTTTCTCAAGCATATTTCTTAACTTTAAATAGGACAGATCATAAGCATGAGATTCCAGCACAGTAAGAAGGTGTAGTCAACTTTAATATTTATCATACACATTGCTTGTTAGTGCAATCTACTGTAGCATAGACATTCAAATCGCAAGTTAAGGCCGCAAGGCTTACCGCTATGGTAAAGAGCCAACATTGACGAACCTTAAGTACCTATTATTCCCACCTCAAAGCAAGGCAGGCATTTCAATCACACGTTAAGGCCAAAGTAAGAGCCTTTCTGTGAACATTATACTTCTGTATGCAAGCAAGTAATTAAAATGACTAGACTTATGTCTTTAAAAAGTTCGTTGATTCTCCAATTTTATCTAATAGCTAAATCAAGCACTGGCTTCATAATACGCATAAAAATTTCGAAGCATTGATATAATAATATGCTGTTATGAACAGCTATGACACAAATCTTGCACTCCTAGCAACTGACTACAATGAATTTCAATTAGTGTGAGGCATCGGCCAATTTACTGAGTGCCCACAAACCAATGCTTTGATAATATGATTGGAGCAAGCTACTTTATTGACCCCCAACTGACCTAAGATTCTGTTTAGAGCTTTAAAGCTTGGGGAACTTCGAGCTCTTTATTACTCCATATTTCTGTTCCTGGCAATAGACAATACCAAGGTGTGGTAGATTAGAAGATTATAAGTATTTTAATTAAATTTTTAATCAGCATTAAGCGCATCATACATACAGCAGATTATAAAATATATCTTAACAGATCGCGCCCATACAAATTCAATGGAGGAGAACTCACAGCGAATATAAAATATATTTCATAATTTATATTCACAGTGTGTGTGGTCCTCCATTGAATTTGTATGGCGATCTGTCAAAATTTATATTTCATAATATACAATCTGCTGTGTGATGCGCTTCAATGTTCTATCAAATCCTTCTTTTTTTCTGGTTGGGGGTCACCAACGTCATAAGTGTTATTTAAGTACCTTGTGGAAAGGGGGTGATGTTTAAGGATGACTATTGCTTGGGCTGATTGACTTGACGGCTGGAACTGCTGCTGTTAAGCGCCATTTTCTGCATTTGCCTGATGACGGTTGTCGCGTGGTACGCCTGTTTCCAGCGAGACTTCGCAAAGTTCTTCTTGAGCTGTTCGGACACTGTGCCATGGATGTTCTTGTTGCTAGCTTCGTTGCCTGAAATCCATGGGTGTGCCAAGGCCTGCCTGTAAAATAAACGACATTTAAAAACCAACAGGATGAAAAGTACCCTAAAGTGGTGAGCTTATAATGAGAGTGAGTGAGATAAAAAATCAGTGTCAGGATCGTAGCATGTGGATCGTAGCATCTGTGGTCTGGGCTAGAGGAAAAAGGCATGATTTTATGTATGTAAAAATCAATCCAAAAATAATCATAGAACTTTGCAGTAAGTAATTAGTTACACATCATTGAAAATATAAAAGGATAAGTGGTCATGGCTACAACATGTCATGTAGAATACTAAAAATTAACTAGGTATTTGCAAAAGGTGGAAATAAGCTGGATAATATGAATGCACTACATAAACATGATTTTTAACATGTAAAGATCTGAGCAGTGAGAATCAATCACTAAACGAAATATTGGGTTTCTAAGTATGAGGGCGTATACTCTTTAGCATTCTGAGCATTCTGTTTTTTAAATAATTAAAATCCATCAATAAATGACGAAGTTATTCAAGTTTTCTTTTCGGCCATTTCAAAACGCGCGCTCGGAGCTTCGCGCTGCGTCTGACGTCACCAGGCGCCCGCGGCTCGGTCTACTAGTACAAAATCGCTAGTTAATTTCAAACTAGCTTCCGCCCGCGGCTTCGCTCGCGCGGCACCTGGATAAAAAGTTGCCTATGTCCTATTTCAGGTCAAGAACTATCTAAGTTTTAAATTTCAGCCAAATCAGTTCAGTGGTTGTCGAGTTATAGAGGAACAAACATAAATACAAATATCCAAACTTTTGCATTTTTAATATTAACTAGCTTCCGCCCGCGGCTTTGTTCGCGTGGTACCCAGATAAAAAGTAGCCTATGTCCTATTCCTGGTCATTATCTATCTATATTTAAAATTTCAACCAAATTGGTTTAGTGGTTGTTGAGTTATAGAGGAACAAATATCATCCATCCAAACATCCAAACTTTCGCATTTATAATATTAGTGTGATAGTATGATTAGTGTGATGTGAAAGTGTGATAGTGTGATTTGAAAACCAAGTTTAGGTAGGTAGGTATGTGATTATTTTGACTCGTACATACAAATTATTAATTAGGTATTACGATTAAAAGTAGGTATGTATAAAAAAATACCTATTCACTAAAAAGTTTAAAGGCGAAAATTATTTTTAAGTAGGTACCTACCTAAGTAAGTAGTAAGTAGGTAGGTACCTACTTAAAAATGATTTAAGTAGGTAATAATTTAAGTAGGTAGGTAAATAATTTAGGTAGGTAAAGTTAATATTAGTGTGATTCGACTCCTGATTGTTAGTTTTGTTTGTTATTGTTTTCGGTAAGTACCGGTACTTACCTAAAATACCTATTCAGTAAAAAGTTTAAAGTCGAAAATTATTTTTAAGTAGGTAGGTACCTACCTAGGTAAGTAGCAAGTAGGTAGGTAGGTACCTACTTAAAAATAATTTTTGCCTCTAAACTTTTACTGAATAGGTATTTTAGGGAGGTACCGGTACTTACCGAAAACAATTACAAACAAAACTAACAATCAGGAGTCGAATCACACTAATATTAAAATGCGAAAGTTTGGATGTTTGCATGGATGTTTGGATGGATGGATGTATGGTATGACGTCACATCTAGTCGCGATCTTCTCGCGAGAGTTTTTTAGATTGGTGCACTAAAATCTCTGTCTGTAATAAAACTCGGTCATTTTTGATCCGATTAAAAAAACAAAAACACAGTACCTAAGTAGGTATTTATTGTTTTTTTATATGTAAGGGGTAGTCCGAGGTATTTCCAAACACATTTGATACAATCCCACATTTTGCAGCAGACAACATTCCATACGTGACAGGTTGCAAGCCCATCGACGCTATTAGAAAGCTAACTGGTTTTCTCACAATATTTTCCTTCACCGTTTAGAGCTCGTGTTAAAGCGCATACCTACTTAGGTACCTACTTATACATTTTTCGAAACGAAAAATCCATTGATGCACGGCCGGGTTTCAACCTACAACCTTCGGATTGAAAGTCGAGGCACTAGCGCACTCGGCCAACACTGCTTCTCTACCTCTGACTACCCGCTTAGACTTTTTCAACGGATCTAAAAATTCCTAAAAGATCTGATAGAATATGTCTACTGCGCCTTGGGAATACAGTCGTAATCATATTTAAAAATAAAAATGAAATCATTTATAATTTTTTTAAATCTACAAATCTGCATAAGTACTTACTTAACAAAAAACGTAAATGACCTCGAAAGTTTGGATGTTTGGATGTATGTTTGTTCCTCTATAACTCGACAACTACTGAACCGATTTGGCTGAAATTTAAAATATAGATAGGTAATGAGCGGGAATAGGACATAGGCTACTTTTTATCCAGGTGCCACGCGAGCGATGCCGCGGGCGGAAATTAGTTTGAAAATAACTAGGGATTTTGTATTAATGGAGCGAGCCGCGGGCGCCTGGTGACGTCACAGCCAGTCGCGGTCTTCTCGCGAGCGTTTTTTAGATTGGTGCACTAAAATCTCTGTAACTCGGTCATTTTTGATCCGATTAAAAAACCAAAAACACAGTATTTTTTGTTTTTTTTGTATCTACAAATCTGCATACTCAACAAAAATCGTGAGTCTTTCTCGTTGTCTACCGATCTTGAGGATATGGTTCTTAACCAGTATTTTAATTTTTTGTGTAGAATTATAATGGCACTGAGAGTATTCTCTTGCTGTGGCTATACTCGTGAGTACAGCCACAGCTAGTACTGGAAAGTTCACAACAGAAACTACAACAATAATGACTAATAACTATAAATAAATTTAAAAAAATGTATAAGGAAACTTCTGGGTAAATAGGATATACCAACTAATAACTCGCACATTCATGAAAGACCATTGGCTGGTTACGCAACCAAAAAAAAATAATAAAAAATATGAAACCTTTATGGTGATTTAAATAAAGTCAGTCAGTCAGTTTCAATACTTTATAGAGAACAATTGAATTGACTATACAATTCAGAAACAAAAACCAATCAGAATTCTTAATGTAAAGTGTTACTTGGCTAAGAAAGTAGGTACAGGTTTAATGATAATGATCATAGCAGTTAAGCCATTATACTTACTTGCAGGTATATCTCTTCTCAACATCAACACACATTAAATGCCGAATGAAGTCTTTAGCGGATTCACTGATGTCATCCCAGTAAGGCGAGTCAAACTCAAAGTCTCCTTTCAAGATCTGAGCAAAAAGGTTAGCATCATTCTCATCGTAGAAAGGAGGGTAACCACAAAGAAGAATGTATGAAATAACTCCTATACTCCAAACATCAACTGCTTTCCCATAAGGCTTCTGTGCTAACACTTCAGGAGCTACGTAGCCAGGTGTCCCACAAGCAGTCGCCATTATTCCAGAGTCTTCAATCTTGGACAAGCCAAAGTCACTGATCATGATTTTACTGTCTTCATCAGCACTATAGTACAAGAGATTTTCGGGCTTCAAGTCTCTATGTACCACTCCTTGGCAGTGCATGTAATCTACAGCCTCCAGAACCTGCCTCATCAGGACGGAAGCATCCTTTTCGGTGTAAGAACCTTTTTCAACAATCCTATCAAACAATTCGCCACCCGTAACGAGCTCCATGACGAGATATACTTTGCTTTTGTCTTCGAACGTGTCTAACAGCTGGACGATGTTGGGATGAGAAAACATTTTCTTCTCGGCACCCTCCGCTTTAGCTTCGCTAAAACGCTTCAGTACTCTAATTTCGTTCTCTAGAGAATCTTCTTTACCTTTTAGGGCCTTCTTATCAATGATTTTGCAAGCGAACATCTGCCCGTTCTCTTTGCTTTCTATCAAACGCACTTCGGAAAATGCACCCGTACCAAGAAGATCTTTGATGTTAAACTTATCCTCAATCGATGGTGGTTTATCTGCTTCTTTGGCATCTTTTTTGGACTTTCTTCCAAA
The DNA here is from genome assembly GCA_958496255.1 of Camptogramma bilineatum. Taxonomy (NCBI): domain Eukaryota; kingdom Metazoa; phylum Arthropoda; class Insecta; order Lepidoptera; family Geometridae; genus Camptogramma; species Camptogramma bilineatum. The sequence continues at coordinate 2,636,578 of OY292463.1, read as the reverse complement.
ATCTTTTTTACCAAAAAGAGGCATCTTTGCGCTCCACTTTCACTGATTTTAACTACACTACTAACTTATCTAAAAAATATCTATGTACACGCACACAGTAGTAGACACAGCGAGTCTGGCTGGTGGACATGGACACTGGATGGACAGGATAATAATCTCGCGCTCGCTCGCTCCCTCCGCGCGGCCACAGAACACAATCAAACGGAATCAAACCAAGGAGCAAAGAGCGCGCGGCTCTCGGCTCGGCTCGGAATCTCGGCTCGGCTTAGGGATGCTCGATACAATACGATACTTGCGTGTATCGATACAATGGTATACGATACACCCGATATTTGTATCGATACAAGGGCATACGATACGGTGGATTGATACAACACAATGCAATGTGGGTCGGATCGAAAGTATCGTATCGAATCAAATCAATAAATCAAATAAAAATCAAATCGTACTGTTTTGATATATTATCTTGACTTGATTCGAAACTGTACTACAAAATATCGTATCAAATCCCCTGGATAGAAACCTGGAGTGCAATTAAACCGTTGCAATCATACTTCAGTGCCAGTTCAGTGCCAATTCAGTGCTGACGCCGACTCTACTTGCACTTCTGTATCGATACATTAATCCATTGCGATACGAATTATCGATACAATCCGAAATATCGAACATCCCTGGGCTCGGCTTGAACGTGGCTGCTTGCTTGAACCAAGAACGTTGCGTTGCGTTTGCTTGCGTTTCGCCAGGGCGCCACAAGGTCAGGCAGTTTGTCAAAAATTCGCTTCGCGTTTCGATACACTCAGCTTTTTATATCAGGATAACTGGATAACAGATGGAAAGTATAGATTCATGAAACCAACACAAAAAATATCTAAAATTTTTGTCCTTCTGAATTTCTCATTTCATCTGTAGGAACATAAGGAAGTACCGAAAAAAATTAACATTAATCCTGCGTAAATTGAAACACTTTTTGCATTTGATTGGTCACAGATTAAGTAGAGATACATAATGGTAAAGGTAAGTTCACATTTATTCGCAATGAACTTTTTCACTTTCAGCTGCTTTCAATTAAAAAATATCACGTTCATTTCAAATTGATATATTAGCCAAATGATTTTTGGATGTGTCTCTGATTACCACTCTTACCTTTTGTTATCTGACTTTAAATCTCAAAGGACAATTTATGCATAGTAGCAACCATAAATGGCCATGTCGATTTGGTATTATGCTCGAAGTTTGGTAATAGAAGGTTTGTGCCTTTTTTTTCGCGCCGTCATACTTTAAAATATAAACTCAGAGTAGGTACCTACATATAGCAAACAATATTTTAAAATAGGAACTCATAACCCCTACTAAGAAATCCGAACCCCACCTGTGGGAGTAGGTCCTCCCCATGGACGTATATAAGGGGGGGGTTTAGGGGGTCCGGACCCCCCCCTTAGCCCATTAAGTTCGGAGGAAACCTAGTCAATTTTTGTATTTTGGAACCCTTGGACCCCCCCCCTTAACAAATATCTTTGTATATTGGAACCTTTGGACCCCCCCCTTAACAAAGCTATAGCTACGCCCCTGGTCCTCCCTAAACATCTTCTCTCAGGCAGAAGCCAGAACCGATTATACCTACACTACAGGGTGAGTTTTCAAGAGTGCATTTAGGGCCAAATCTGAAACTAATAACAATAGCAAAAAAAAAATCCCGTGTATTATCTATTGAATTGCTAAAACACTCAAAGGAGTTAGGTAGGTATAGTAGGGAACCAATTTTGATAAAAAGTAAAATTTGTTACCTATCCAAATTGATAATGTAGTAGGTACCTAGGTACTATTTACCAATTTTGATAAAAAGTAAAATTGGTTATGAAAATTGGTTACGTGACATGTTCTCACAAATATTATTTACCTATTATAGGTAGGTAGGTAGGTATATAGGTACTCCTATGAGTTTATATTTTAATGTTTGGTTGATAGCTTCGCGGAAAAAAAGATACTTACCACTTTACGGCATAGGTAAGCTTTTTAATTTATTATTTGTTATTAACAAATTCGTTAGGAACTAGGTACCTATATGTATAATTTTAGTAGCTACCTAGCTCAGTTTCTGTCTTGTGTAGTGTGAGTTTGGTACTCGTGGTAAGATTAAATTAAACCAAGAAATTTATTCATGATTGAGTTAAAAAAATTGTTCATACGAATTGTATTCAGGTGACCAAATAAAGAAACTGTAGATAGGTATAGGAAATGCATCTTGGCCTGTACCTACCTTCAAATGACTTATCGTACAAGCATTTGTCAGTTGTTGAGCGTCAACATTGGTGTTTCTAGACTGGCATCCCTGTTATTTCAACCCCAACCCTCACAATTTCCTTGTCTATGCTGCTAGCCTATTGCCACCCCCCTGACGTCACCGTGAAAATCGACCAATCCCATAAGACGCAGTGTTCGATGGCCCTCATAAGCGGCATCACTACCGCGCATCCGTTCATGCCTTACCTCTAAATGTTTTCGTTGTGCAACAAATATGTGTCCTTCCAAAATGTTCTTGTTGGTGATTAAAATTGTGTAAAATGATCATAATCTTACCGAGGTTACTGTGAGATATTGTTTTCATTTTGTTTTTGTATAAAGTGTATTAGATATCTAAAATTACGTTTGGGGGTGGTGCCGTGATGCCAGTTCGTAAGCAAGGTAGGTATATAACGTAAATGTAGGTATAGTAATGGTTAATAAGCAGTAAAAATAAAGTAAAGCTGTACAACGAAGCGGTGCTAATGTCTTCGACGTATTATTTAATTTGCGCAAGGGGTTGTGTGCGCCCACAATAGCACCCTTCGAGTAATTCGTATCGACGTTATAGGGTTGCCAGGCGGTCTAAGCTCTAACTCATTGATGTAAATCCACGTTGTTTTACTTATTTATTGTATTATTTAAATTTAAGACATGCTTAATTTATTGATTGATTTGATGATGTAGGTACGTACATTCAATACGCCCACAATATTGTTTGGTAGGTATCGATATCTATGATGTGGACAATAAGGTTGTTCCTGTTCCATTTTGCGCCAATCATGCTTCTGACCTATTTTTCTATAAAGTACCTACTTGACAGGTATTTAATCTAGGCCTTAGCCTTTTACGTGGAGGAGGGTGCACTAGATAGAGATATGAAGGTCAATCGTTGTTTTTATTACCTATATGATATTAGATAGGTACCTACCTACTACATTATCTACTCCTAAAACATATTTAGCTTGTAATTGTAAGTAATGATTGTTAAGTTAAATATTTATGTAAGTTTAACTTTTGCGATTTTTCTTTTTTAACAAAAAGCAATGTAAACAAATTCTTCTTTGGTACGGTATTTACCTGGTAAAAAGGTAGATAAAATTAATAACGAAGAAGTCATGTAACATGTACCTAAGTAGGTAACTAGGTACCTACATAATGTAATTTCAAGTTGTAACACCTAAAAGTTGCTGTCAAACAAAACTAGTACCTACCTAAGTATGTGTCAATGAGTGAGATAACACATTCACACTCTCTACCCTACACCCAACACGTACCTACCACTTGGATTGCTAAAAGTAAATAAGTTCCAACTCACGTGATTTGATGAGTTTTAACCTCTCAATGTTTCTTTCGCAGAGGCCCACCGTGCATTAGAATTGCTGGAAGACTACCACAGCAAGCTAACAAGGCCACAGGACCGGCAACTTCGCCTTGCGATAGAGAGAGTCATCAGAATTTTCAAATCCAGGCTGTTTCAAGCTCTTCTTGGTAAACATAATCAGTCTTATTACATGGCTAGCGGTAACACGACTTTTCATGGCTATCGGTAAATCTCATCTTGTCAAAGTCATCTTGATTAGTAACTACCTTAATGATAGGTTAACACTGTCAGGTCAACAATCTCTCACCACATGGTAGGTACACACATCATCATCTCATGAGAATCAGAAACTACGAATACCATGGTACGATAGAACTTCAAACTGGAACAAATATGTTTCTGCATAACATGGAAACACTATCCTACGCTGCGGAAATTTATCCTAAAGCTGCAATCACCTATCGAGGTCATCAAATAACTTTCTATAAATACTTCTAAGTAAGTACTTAGTACTTACAACCTAAGTAAAATTCGGTTGTTAGGGTAGGTTAGTTACTAGTAGTGATAGTAGGTGCTTAATTTTATTTCTCGAGCTTTAAGTGCTTCTAAGTTGGTTTTCATACAAACCAGTTATTATACGCGTAAGAATAGACATTTAAATATAATTAGTAACTCCCAATCCCACGACACTATAAAGCTTCACTCTGACTCGAACTATATTTCCATGAACATGTCGATCGAATTTACGTACATAGCCAATCGAAGGGATTTAGTACAATCAGTTGCTCTGCTTCTATAAATATCCGAAACACGCGCGTGACCGCACCATACGTCATCGACGCTCTTGAGTCTTCCTTGACCACGACACTGCTATTGTGATCCGCATTATATTTAGCCAGTTGCAACTAACATCAGACAAAAAGGAAGCTTGTTTCAATGCGCTGGTTACAAAGATTTTAGGCAAAGGAAGGCACCAGCAGAACGTATTGCATCGTAGGTGTAGGTAAACTAGGCAGTAACAATTACAGAGGACTTGATTCACCATCTCTGGATAGGTCTCAAGTAAGCTAACTGTCACTTAAAGTGAGAAGGTACCGCACAGTTAAGTACATAGATCAAGTAGGTATGGGAGATGGGGGCAAAACCGCCCCCATAACAATCAGTCAATTAAAATATAAAGAAATTAAAGCAATTTAGCAATTTTCACGGCTTTATTAATTAATAGTACTATTACTTCACACATTTGAATTACTTTTCACGCACAAAATCATCATAAAAAGTGGTAATAACCTAAAAATTGCATTAATATAAAAAAACGGTTTTGCCCCTACAGTGGGGCACAACCGACCCAGCAATTTCCAATGGGGGAACAACCGATTTTAGCCGTTATTGGCAAAAATCACAGACATCATCGAGATCATCTTCTTCATCTATGCCTGCACAAGCATCATGAGCCCAACTAGGACACTTCGTATATTTAATCCAACTGTTGACTTAGATTTAGAGTATATCTCCGGGCAAAATATGCATTCATTATATTTATCTGCATCATCTGTATCTTCATCTTCACTGTCGCGTTTAGCTTTCTTGATCGATTTATTCACTGCTTGTGTTTTCTTCCACTTTAATTTTTTCATACCCGAACCCTATGCGGTTGTGCCCCTATGTGGTTTTGCCCCAGGTACTGATTTTGTAAATTAACATTCGATGTGTCTAGTATTTTGAGGGTAGGTAACGAACAAACCATGTTAATAAAGCACAAATAAAGAGCTCGCAAGTTCAGTAAATTACTCAATCATAAAACTAATAATCGGTGTACCTATCACATTTTTAAAACTGTAACGTAATTATAAAAAACACACCAAATTTAACAAAAATGCATATAACTTTTTCTTCTCACAACCAGCGACACTGACACAAACATAGAAGAGAGCGGCCATTGATAGGGTATGACCATTATGAAAACAAATTTGCTATTCAACAAAAAAGCACCCGAAATGATAGAAAACGGTTGTGCCCCCATATGTGGTTATGCCCCCACCTCCCCTAATTAATCAACATTTTATTCGTAGAAGATGAAACGAGCCCTTAATAGACTAAAATTGTGTTGTAGGAACTTAAATAAAAGACTTGGAGTAATTTTTAGGCTGATAGTGATTATTTGTGATAGTTCAATTATGAAACAAACAAAATTAAATCACCTACCAACAAGGGTTACAATAATTCCTAGAGATACTTGGTGTCTAGGACCGCGATTGCTAATAAAGAACATCAAAAAGCATGCCTAACCGAAGTAAAAGTTATCTCTAAAATGATTTTACCTTCGTCGCACCCATTGTAACCTTACGCACATTAACCTTGCATCGTTGACGTCGCTTTGATTGCAGCTGGTCATAATTTACAACTTCTATTCGTTGACACAGGTACATTAGGAACAAGTCTTAGTACCTTAATCAAGTTCAATTAGTTCTTTATAGCAAGCACAATGTTGAAGCATTGGCTATGTGTTAATTAAAACAGTCAGCAATGACTCTACAAAAATCTTGACACACCTGTTTGGCCACCGTTTAGTTCAATGTGAAGGCATTTTGATTTCACTGATTTAAGTACCTAATATTTCTTTACTTGATAATTTAACAAAAACAAACTCCCTTTACGAATTACCTGAGGCCAAGATGATGGGGAGAGCTTGTCAAATACAAAACAAAATTATCTGGATCATAGTAAATAAGTGAGTGAAAGGGTCGGTGATTATGTAAAGGTACCTAGTTCCTTTGCCCAGGAAAAACAGGTCATAATATTAATATTATTATAATTGGGGGTCAACTACAATAATTTTGACCTGTGATTAAAATTGAGGAAGGGTGATGCGTTTGCAAACTTCACGCGACGATAATGTGCGATGATTCGTTTGACCCAGATTGTTGATACGGGTCGTCGAGTATTCCAAAGCCGCTGACACAGATTTGCTTTTCAACTTGCTTTAATTAACATTTTAAAGCTCAACACTCTTGTGTTCGTATATATTGTTGATCAGTGAATCAATTCTGCGACCTAGGTTTATGTTAGGATAGGAATTTTAAAAATATTTTCAGCTTATAATCATAATGATGCGTGCGTAGGTTAATTGTATCGTAGGTCTAATTGTAAGCTAGCAATAAGTAAATGCATAAGCCGTGTTTTTCGCTATTGCTAAATGTAGTTTCAGATTTGGCCATAGAAGCTCTCTTGAAAAATTCATCCTGTACTTACCTAGGTATACCTAACTCGGTTCTGACTGAGAGAAGATGTAGGTACCTATACTGTTCTCACAAATATTGTTTGTTATTATACTCATAGGAGTTTATATTTTAATGTTTGGTTGATGGCTGCAAAAAAAAAGACACCAACGTCCCATAAAAATCGGCATGGCCATTTGGTAAAATTCACACTACCTATTTACTAATGTTAGCACGTTCATAATAATCTCACTCATTGTTAATGAAAAATATTAAACAATATTATTATAGAGCGTGAAGATAAATCTCTTATCAATTGTTTTCAGTTGAATGTGTGCAAACAAAAATACCTACCTCTACGAATTTTATAAATTACTTTACCCTGGAAAAATAATATGGCTGAAAATAAGTTTTCCGTGATATTGGAGCATTTTCATATTCATTAAGTGCATTAACTAAGTTCATCTACTCTATGAAGCAGTGGGGTCGCCGTCCGCCGTCGACTCGGTCGATATCGATCTCCAACTCGACTCACGCGATATTTCTACCCGCCTACAGCACAAATTGTTACAGATAGCTGTTTCAGATAAAAGCTTTCGTATTCATTTTGTGCCAAAACAATACCGTGCACGCTATTATAAAAAATAAAAAAGAAAGCTCTTGGTAGAGTTGGTCTGGGTGAAGTTAATCGGTTCACTAACAATAGCTGTAGGTAGGTATTATCATAACTCAAGTTTTATTTTCAGATATCCAAGAATTTTATGAGCTTACTCTCCTCGATGACACGAAGTCGTTGCAACAAAAGACTGCTGAAACAATACGAATCGCGAATAAATGGGAAACGGATGGAACGCGACGTGATGTAAGTTTGAATAAGTACCTACCTACCTATTTGTAATATGCACCAAATGATAATTTTGGTTGAGTAGGCAGACAGGTAGTTAGGGAACAGTTCCCAATTATTTTGTTGCTAAGGTAAACAATATTTCGAGTTTCGCTCTGCGAGAGAACCGATACAATAAATAAAAATACTGATACACGAAATCGTCAGCAATTTGCAATGCGCAAATAGTTATTCATTGCTTTATTACAGGTAGCGAGGAACTGTGCAACTTTTGTGAACAATTTCCGATTCCATTCGTTCCATTTTTTGTAACGATTTTATTAAGAACTCTTAAGTCAGCATGATTTCATGTTGTGTGAACAAACCCTAGGAATTTGTATTTCGTTCGTTTGTCAGTAAAGGCGCGCTTTTTAAAAATTCTGTACCTAATTTATTCTACGCAGAGTTTTGTTTTTCGAGATAAATACTTGTTGTAGGTACTAATAAATACTTATAAATCTTTGTGGATTTGGTAGGTAGGTACCTACCTAAACAAAACTCTTCCAACGTCGAAAAATATTTAATTTTAATAAGTACTTACTTACCATTTTAATTTCAAAAACCATGTTTCAGGTCCCGTCTGATGAGATCGACTTTAGATCGGTATCAAATGCATTTCTCCAAGAAAGCAATAGAAAAACGGAGTCACGTAATGAGACACCAGACTCCGCTAGGGTCAGTTTCTTTGTGATATCTAAAACAATTTTTATGTAATAGTTTCAGTAGATATTTGTAGTCAAATAATAATTTTGATGCACAGGTGCGATCCATTGTGTCTCCGCCGCCTGCAGCTGGAGATGCAGAAGAAAAGAAGGTAGGTCAATGAAATTGTACAGATTACTTATGCCACGAAGTACCACGACTATACCTTATTATACCTATCTATCTAGTTTTTTGAAGGTAAGTCCGGACATACCGGTAAGTAGATATTGCAGAGTAGGTAAGGTAGGTACCTACATAATCTGCAATGTCTACTTTTATTTTTGTAAGTACCTACTTAGATTAATTTACGAGTTCTGTAATTGAGTATAGGTAATGGTTTATTTTGCAAAGGGGTACACACATAAATAAAAAAATTTACACCTAGGTAGGTACCCAAGTTTGTTCAATTCTCACTTCTTGTCCTATCGTAGGTATATAATCTACTTTATGTAGGTACTATTACCTACTCACTTGTATATTATATACTCATCGAGCTTTTAGCAACTAGGTAGGTAACTCCAAACAACATTCCACACATTGGCTTGTTGATTAGAATTATTGTTCGACTTGGCCCACTTGGACTCATAAATTGAGGTCAGGTCATCAACCAACGCCACCTTTTGAAGAAACTCGCTCGTCCAACTTAAAAAAAATGTGTTTGATGCTCGCTCGCGAAGGTTGTGTTCGATTTCGTTCGATCCTCGCTCGATCGATCGACTAGAATACCGGTATCGTTCGAATTTCATTGGTTGAAACGACATTACGTTCCGTTCTACTTTTAATTCGGCTTCGAGGTGATGACGTGACGGCTGCGCATAGGCAGCAAAACGGAACGTAAATTTAATAAGTTGGTCGGTAATGGCGGATTGGTTGGTGTTTCGCGTCTCCGTAGTACTATTTATAACCTAAATTAAACTACAGGTTTTCGGCGATAATAATGTGCGCTTACGTTTCTTCGTTCTGTGGATTGGTGCCGTTGAATTTCACAATTGTGCCAATGACGTCCGAACGCTACATCGACTGAAAGTAAACTGTTTGTTCCTGATAAAATCAGTGAAATGATATTGTACACAAAATTTTGACATTCACAGACACTGCTGATATTTCGTATTCGTTTCAAGTAAGGCCATTTAATAAACACTAATCTATTTTTAAACGTTTAGTAATTTCTTTACGCTGGGAACGTTTTTGATTCTTGGTGAGAATAATGCAATTTCAGAGATAGTTTTGCTTGTAACAAATCGCTGTTACTCGTTGATGTTTCTGCCCGTATTTGATACTGATATATCATCTATCGTCGAGTGCTCGTGAATTGCACACTAATAACGTAACACGGACATTCTAATTAAGGTTCATCGCTTTGACATTCATAGCATCCCATCATGGTCCGCGGCCGCCGCCGCCAGTCGGTAACACTTCTAATAATTACCCAGTCACACATATCTACTAAAATCGCTATCAGAAAAGGGCTCGGTTCGATTGGGACATTCATTAGATAAGGACTTATGCTGTTCTAAGCCAGCTAACATGATAATGAGCTTGAACATTTGAAGGGATTATAAGTAGCCAAGAAAACAGGTCCTACCTTCTAAAAGAGGTCACAATCATAATATATTTTGGTGTATGTTAGTTGTGGGTTCTAGGTAGAATGGTGCATGCAGAACATCATCCAAGGTGCTGACAGTGGACACAAGTGTGTAACTAACAATGCATGCTGTGTACATAGTATAGTGAGAGAACTGTTTGAGACACTCAACCAAGGGCTATGCACACTTGGTCATCAACATGACAGAAAGAAGGAAGAAAAAATCACATAATGGATTCCTACGGAAAGTGTCTTCCTTGTTTAATCTTGACACGGTGAGTAGGTAACAAAATTGGCTCTCAATTAAAATCAATAAGACTATACAGTTGTGCTGTCTCTTGAACTTTAAAACAGCTATGTTACTCTATTACTGTTCTAACTAAACTAAAAATTGTGTGTAAATTATTAAAGGTAAAATAATATTACTATACTGTTTATGTATGTACCCCTTCACTAATAAACTGCTTTGTTAATAATTATGTAATAATTTGGTAATTCCATTATCTCATATCATTTGTTTTGAATAAGCTAACACCCCATGTTTGAACAAATCCATCAAAAAATTAATGTCATTCAATAACTTGGATAATTTGCAATAATCTAAAACCTGTGGTGATGGCCCATCCTTTAATGTAACACCTATTTCTACTATCAAACATACCCAGGACCACATCTAATACTTCATTAATTTTTTAATCCATACAACTTTTTATCAGTCCTTGACTATAGGTTTTACACTTCGAGAATCTAACACTTGTTCTTGAAGGTTTAACATGTCAAGCTATAAGGCGCTGGACATAAAGAAAAGACGTAAGACGCAGATGGGGCGCGGACATTATTGTCTCTTCCGCGTCCCTTTCATACAAAATATAAAGAAGTGTCACGACGCAAAACATACAGAAGAGACGGGGCGCGGGCGCAACGCTGATCGCTGGCGCCCTCTCCGCGACGCGTCCTCGTCTTACGTCTCTTCTGTCTGGCCTGCGCCTATCACTCTTAAGACTTGTGTCAGACAAAGAAAATACCTAGATCTTGAGAGATCGAGAGTGAGATAGATTGAGCAGTTTTCATTTAACAATATTATCTGGAAAGTGTAAACTGTTCACCCAAATAATAACATTATATTTCCACTTATTAGTAAACAATGTCAAGTAATTGTTTTGAAATTCCAGGCTCACGTCGCATCACCAGAAATGAAGCAGGTAATTTTACCTCGAAATAGTTCAAACATTTTTAGTTACAAAGATAAAAAACAAAAATGTTATTGATTTGAAATTTTGCATTAGAGAATCTTCTCAGAATTGTGCCCTGGGAAGTTCATTGGTTCAATACCATTTTATTGCACAGTACAAGTAAAATAATTATCTATGTAAATATTATAACTACAGATTAACCCTATTCATATAAAACTGTCATTTTAGCAAGGATTTGAAGAGTATTATTTCCTTGTCACTCTTATGTCAATGAAAAGAGCCGGCAACAAGTTTAACAGCCATCTGTCCTGTAGAGAGCCTAGTAGTCTAATATGAATTACGGGGTTAGAATTTGAATACTTCACATAATAATCATAAGTAATTAAAAAAGCAGTTCAATTTACACCATGTCGAAGTACAAAAACCCTGAAAAATACTGCCTTGAGAGAAGAAAATGTTTAGACTAGCGAACGCCCGCGGCTTCGCCCGCGTGTAATACTATTTTTGTATCTGATGGAAACTATACATTTTTACCAGGATCAAAATTAGCCTAAATGTTATTCCAGAACCTAAACTATTTACATTCAAAATTTCATTCAAAATCGGTTGAGTAGTTATGGAGATATGTGGTAACAAACATTCACACACACACATACAGACTTTCTCCTTTATAATATTAGTAGGATAAAACTCTCTTATGCCGAGATATATCTTAAACATGACCTTTAATAAATCCATGAAAGTTACAGGTAAATGGAATAGAAGGTGGTGGCACAGGAATTCAAAATGAAGAGGGCTACATCTACCTAACTGTGGTGCTGTCTCGGGCCGGAGGGGCCGGACTCGGCTTCAGCATCGCAGGGGGGTCGGACAACCCTCACGTAGCTGATGATCCACATATCTATGTCACGAAGCTGATCCCTGGTGGTGCTGCTGCAGCGAGCCAGTTGCTTATCAATGATGCTATATTATCGGTAAGTTACCTATTACACAGGACCAATTTAAACTGTCGGTCCCGGCTTTGAAGTCCTTAAGCCATAACGGAGGTCTTTAGGCGGCCAAAAACTCCGTCACCAGAGTTGGCCACTCGCTCATACGAACATACGCACGGGACCAATAACAGAATTCAAAATTCAAATATCATTTAATTTTATTCAGTAGGATCACTATGATCACTTTGAATCATCTTAAGAGCTAGGTGATTCTATTCCTGTTTTTTCACGACTAACACCGTAAAGAATCAGAGCAACAAACACGGTATGGGCCGAGGATAGTGGACGACATACCATTTTATAAGAAAGCGCCAGAAAACGCCCATACTGCTCAGCTTTTTGTCAATGGAAAGGTCCCGGCGTGCTATTTAAATATAAGTACCTACCTAGTTAGCTTTAGTTTTAGTATTGGTAGTCTGGAAGAAATCGCCTTTTGCGATAAGACCGCCATTTGCAACCTTAGATATATAAGTACCTAAATGTATTTGTGTTGCAATAAAGCTTTTTCATTTCATTTCAAAGCTCTCAACAGAGAGAGAACTTAACTCCTAATAGAGATTGATAGATGTATAAAATTTTAGATTGAACAATGTAGTCCGGCTGTTGATTTTTCAGATTTCGATATCGTCAGATAACTTTGATTAAATAAAAAAATTCAAAACTATCTGAGCAAATCAGACCTCTGAAAAAAATAACTTTAGTTGACCAATAAGACTTGACACAATGAAGTTTAAAATCTAATATGATTGGTAGTTTGTATCTTCGAATAGGCAATATGCATCAATTTTTTTTATGGTTTTAAACGATAGGTTATATCGTCAAATAACCGTCATAAAAATTCCAGCGCCGAAATACTAAAATTTTATAACAAAAATAATTTTTGAAATTTACCAACATTTTCACGCATCTGAAACACGATTATTATTGTTGTCACAGATTACTGTTGTAGTAACAATTTGTGAACTTTGACGTGTGACGTCAAATTGATACTAAGTACAACAGTAATCTGTGACAACAATAAGTTCGAGTATAGGAATTGTGAAAATTAAAAAAAAAACTTATCTATGGATCGTCATATCTGACTCGTCCTTGACTTTTCTTATGAACTCGTGTCGTCACATCCTTTCACATCCTTTTCAAGTATTTTGAAATTCCTACTATTTTTTGCAATTTTTAAAATTTATTTTCTAATCGAAAATGGTTTAATATTAAAAAATAATTACACACACATACCTCTAAAGCAACAATGTTCATAATAAAATACATTTAACCCGCTTTTGAATCAGACGCATATTGCCAATTATGAATCATCTATTAAAAATTCCTACACCGATTTTCTACGATGATAAAGAGTATTGTTCGTGGCATTACTAATCCATTAGGTAGCCAATACCAAATACATTATGATGGTACACCAAGACAATCAAGACATAGGCTTGTTTCACTCTTCAGCGTGTCGCCGGTCGCGTTCGCGAGTTGACCATTCACAGCACAGAGAATTTTGAATTTTCGAATTTCTCTGTGCTGTGAATGGTCAACTCGCGGACGCGACCGGCGACACGCTGAAGAGTGAAAGGCCCCTAAGTAGAGGTTTGCGCGACTTTCCTCTATTCGTTCCTACTTTTCGTCAATCATCATTAATTATACATTTGCACTATTAAAATTAAATAGACTTTATTAATAAATTATTTTCACGGGTCCCTTGCGATGATCATCCAATGACTCATGCTTTTTTATTTTTGAATATCGAAAATCCAGACGACACGTGTTTCAACCCTTCTGCATCATCAAAACACGTGTCGAAGACCATCAAGTTTTTGATTTCGCGCTGGTGTTGCTCCCGGATTTGCCCTGCCAGGCTAGCATAGTAAGGCTAGGCTGTGGAAAGTCGGTGGTTGGGTGGTTTTAGCGTGTAAATCTCGAAGAAAACTTTTTTGGTATAGATTGGCGGAGTACTAGATATTTTTTAATTTTTAAAAAATCTGAGGATGGACTTCTGCAAAGTCACGCCTGAATTAATTAACTATCGAAAATCAAATATTTTTTGGTCCAAATTCATCTCCAACATACCCATGCTCATGGCGATAAGCGAAGTTCAGAGCGGTCACCATTTCGATGGGTGACCGCAAGTGGCAACAGCTGAGTGCTTCCGTGCTTTGGAGGGCACGTTAAATGGTCGGTCCCGGCCTGTAAGTCGTTAAGCTATGACGGACGCCTTCAAGCGGCTTAAAAACCTCACCAGAGATAGCGTTTTACTCAACACAAAATAGGGTCCACTTAGAAAAATATGAGTCTTGAAATGGGATGAACATAAAATAGGATGTATAAGTAGATACAATTTATTTCGATTTTGGCTTTTAGAAATTATTTTTTTAGAAAAAATAGGATAGGTACGTTTAGAAAATATGTGTCGTGCAAAATATCGAAATATTTCAAGTGGGTCCTATTGAATCTTAAACATTTCATTCAACATTTACGTTAATTATGTATAGTCCAGTTCAAAAAACTTGAAAAGCAAATAAAAGTAATAATAACTAACTTAACGGTACGATAACGTGAGGCATAGCAAATCAACGTAGCCATTAAAATCTCCACACATAATGCGATCAACATACACTGAATTGAAACTTGGATGTGATTGGCATACCAAACAGTTCCTAATATATCACGCAATCATAGATTTTTTTTGTTTGGTCGAACTAGTTAATATTCCGTGGCGCTAATGTAGTTACATAACCAAAGGTTTGTGAGTATGGAGGTACTTAATTATTCTATAACATTGAGTTTGGACCTTGAGCATGGATAGTCGTAATTAGATGCTCACAATGCGTAGATCACAAGATAAACTTGTAGTGCTATTTAATTTACTCAGGTGATTGTCAATACTTTATTTTAATGTGTGAAATGTGCTCTTTATATCAAAAGTGGGATTGGTTTATGACCGTAAATAAATGACGTAGTTTGTTTGAAAAAAAAAACAACAAAAAGTGAACTTTACCTTGAGTAAATAAAGTTTTTTATTGTAAACCTTTCGACGTTTTAATAAACGTGACCGTAGAAAAATCAGCTTATTATTTTATAGTTGTACATTTAACCTTGGAGTTTCTTCATCTTTGCATTCGATGCTTAAAATCCTTTTAAATTAAATATTTAAAATAGAATTTCTTACCATTGAAAATTTTAAAGATTTTTTTATTTAGAAAAACTTACTAAGGTACCTTCTTTCATTACCATCATCTTCCGTTACCTGAGTATCAGACTTCCCTACGTGTTTAACCTTCTCACAATCTAGTATAATTAAAAAAAAGCATCATGTTAATTTTTAAAGAGGACACCAATTGATAATAATAAAATATATTTTGTTACCATGTAAAAATATTTGTGTTTACTTATAATATCATTTCTTTTTTTTAGGTAAACGATGTGAATGTGATTAACGTGACACATGCGGAGGCAGTCGACGCTCTGAAGAAGGCCGGCAGTACAGTCAGAATGGTAAACTTTCTACACCCCAAATACTACCATTTACATATAATTATGGATAATGAGTGCATACCGCGATGTTGAAATGATGACCTTCAAATCTAAGTACTATGAAGAATGCTTGCACTCATAATGCAATGCTTGCAATGTTTCTTTTCATTACGAAAAAATAATACAAATTGATGCACATCTTAAACAATTCTTAATTATCCTGAAACAGCAACATCTTAAACGAACGCGCTTTTTCTAAGCAGTAGGTAATGGAGACGATGATGTTGTAAATAGACACTATAGTGGTAATTTATTTTCTAAGGCCTCTATTAATAAACTCGTATTAACTTCTGTCAAAGTTGCGCCAAGGATTAAACTATTGCCATCCTTTCTTGTTAGACAGTGACAAATAAGGGTGGCGCAACTTTAACAGAAGTTAATACGAGTTTATTAATAGAGGCCTAAATGTTTGATTATTCTTTGCAGAAAGTTAGACGCCGAGCGTTAGAAACGGACACGCTGAACGTAACCCAACCCACCAAGGAGGAGTCAGTGGAGATTGAGCTCGTGAAAGGAGGCGCGGGTCTCGGGTTCAGCATAGCCGGGGGACTGGGAAACCAGCACATCCCGGGAGACAATGGGATATACGTCACTAAGATAATGGCCGGTGGCGCCGCGCATCGCGACGGAAGACTTCGCGTCGGAGACAAACTGCTCATGGTCAAGAATACTTCTGTAAGTATTCATATACTCTCTGAATTGCTCGAGAGTTGGTTGGCCGTTCAACCAGCATTTACAGGGAGACAATGGCATATACGTCACTAAGATAATGGCTGGTGGCGCCGCGCATCGCGACGGAAGACTTCGCGTCGGAGACAAACTGCTCATGGTCAAGAATACTTCTGTAAGTATTCATAAACTCTCTGAATTGCTCAAGGGTTAAGTTCAGTTGGTTGGCCGGTCAACCAGCATATTCCAGTAGTCAGTTGCCGGTGTCGTAAGGAGAGTTGGTGCTGGGTCTTCATCCTCACTATTCACGTCTGTCTTTTGAAAGTGAAATACAGTAATCAGTCTTCATTATTTTCCAGAATGGTGATGTGGATCTAGACAACGTGACGCATGAAGACGCGGTTGCGGCGCTGAAGGCGACCGGCGAGCGCGTTGTACTAGTGTTAGTGCCCGGCCCGCGACACGGACAATCCTCGCCTCGCGCTTCTCCAGCCAACACGCGTAAGTATATCATTAGACAACGTGACGTGACGTATGAAGACGGGTTGCGGCGCTGAAGGCGACCGGCGAGCGCGTTGTACTAGTGTTAGTGCCCGGCCCGCGACACGGACAATCCTCGCCTCGTGCTTCTCCCGCCAACACGCGTAAGTGTATCATTATACAACGTGACGTGACGCATGAAGACGGGTTGCGGCGCTGAAGGCGACCGGCGAGCGCGTTGTACTAGTGTTAGTGCCCGGCCCGCGACACGGACAATCCTCGCCTCGCGCTTCTCCCGCCAACACGCGTAAGTGTATCATTAGCAGAGATCGGAGTAGGTAGAATGATTAAGTATCAATTTACTCAAACGATAGGTTGGATATGCCTCCGGAATTCCGGTATTTTAAAATCACCAAGACATTTTTTCCTTAATTTAATAGATATTACGTGGAGGCGTAAAGCGAGAAACGTATCAATATCATCATCATCATCCGCAGCCTAACTTAATGGACACAAAAAACTAAAATTTTTTTATTCTACAGGTTAATAAAAATCAATTTACCTATCGTTTCCCTTTAATTTCAAATGTAGTAGTTACTAAATTACTACTATAAGTAGGTAAATATCGGAACTTTCCTGAAAAAAGGCATATCCAATTACCTATCCATGCTATGAAACCATGATGCAAGTAAGTACGTAAAATCATTCTACCTACTCCTATGTTTGATGATCATTAGACAACGTGACGTGTGACGCTAGCTCTTAAGGCGATTCAAAGTGAAACACCATGTGATCTTGAATGATCAGTTATTTGTGACCTCCTCATGATTGAGACATAATAGGGACAGAACTATAACCATACAATTATTAATAAGCCCAGCTGAGCTAAAATGGTCGCTAATGCAGATTCACAAATGATTTGCGTCGAGATACTCGTATTAGAAATCACAAAGTTGACAATTCCGTACCGGCAATATCATCTTACTGTTTGACAGTTTTGTGGAGAATCGTAAAATAAAATGGCCACCTATGAATTGGAATTGCACTAAGTGTCAATCAAATATTATTTAATGTTTATTATTGTTATTAAAACATACTAAATACTTACTTAAAAATCAAATACTTATTTACAGAGTATTAGTAGTAATAATACGATGCAATATTAAATGAAAACCAACCGGGTTATTTTTTTCGTCTGGCAATTTAAGGCCTAGCATGTGATTCTGCTGTGAATTGAATTGCGTACAATTCAACTAACATTTGACGTACATAAAGAGGAATTGCTTTAACTGAATATCAATACGAATCTCCCGTGAATCAGATTATTGTGAATCTGCATTAGCGACCTTTTTAGCTCAGCTGCTTTTATTTTCTCACACTTTAACCTTATCCACAGCAACACCTAGCGCGTGCAACTCTCTCCGGCGCGAGGACGTGACGGATAGCACAGAGGAGACGCGGGTCGTTGAACTCGAGAAGGGTACTCAGGGGCTCGGCTTTAACATCGTCGGCGGAGAGGACGGCCATGGGATCTACGTGTCATTTTTACTGGCCGGCGGACCCGCTGAGAGGTAAAAACTATTATTATGAAGCCTCATATCTTAGTAGGAAAAAACAGCTCTTATAGAATCACTTTGTCGTTACACACGTCAGATCTTTTCTTTATGTATCAAGTTTTAAATAAATATCTGTGTGAATCGCAAAGCATCGCAATTAATTCTCATTGTTGTAGGTAGAGAAAGGTGTGTTATTCCCTTGTAAATGCCACATGTAGATACCTTTGCTTATAGTACGCACAATGGATCTAGGCATTCGTGAAGTAAGCCGTTTCGCTGCTTAGTACAAAATTTTGTATAAAAAGCTACACTGCGCATCGAGACGGCTCACATCACAAATGCCTAGATCCATTGTGCGTACTGTACTTTGCTGAGCCTTACTTTTTCCAATAGGGAACTCCCACAATTTTTTTTTATGATTTTTAACGATAGGTTATATCGTCAAATAACCGTAATAAAAATTCCAGCGCCGAAAAACTAAAATTTTATAACAAAAATAATTTTTAAAATTTACCAACATTTTCATGCACTTGAAACGGACGTGACGTCACAATTCACGGCAATTACACGCGCTTGTAGGTAGAAAAAAAAACTTTCTGTCATTTATCATAGAATTTGATGGAGTGTGACGTCACAGCACATGTGACAAATAGCGTTGCGTTTCATAATGTTCATAGAAAAATACGTTTAACCCACTTTTGAATCAGACGCATATTGCCTATTACGCTTTCAGATATGTTGATTGTAAGGATCGATAAGATGTGGTATTTTCTGTAATAGATCGGGCGAGCTGCGTCGCGGGGACCGTTTGCTCGCCGTCAATGACACCGATATCACGCACGCCACTCACGAACAAGCCGCTAAAGCTCTCAAGGTATGTGTACTGGCTTTATTATCTTTTCTAAGGCTGAGACTCCACCAAAGCGGAGATGTGTGAGCTGTGTTGTAAACAACCAATAGAATTTCGTTATTCAAACATGTTATCTCGTCTTTTGAAATTCTATTGGTTGTTTAAAACACATCTCACACATCTCTGCTTTGGTGGAGTCTCAGCCTAACCGTGTGTATGACGTTTTCTGTCTATCTTATCGATTCCTATGTGTACGACTATACTATGTTTCTTTTCAAGTCAGTTATCTGGATCTTTGCTTAGTTTGGAACTAGATGAGCACAATCTAGCCTAATGCGTGAAATATCTTCCAAAATCTGTTTTATTTGTTGTAGTACACTGTCTAGCTGATTTATCCAAGAGTAAAACTTTTTTGTGTTACTGTTGATAGAGTAGAGCAGTGGTTCCCAAACTTTTTTTTCTCATGGACCCCTTTCAAAATTTTACTGGTTTCGGTGGACCCCCTGCTGCTACATTTCTACCATATTCCCAAAACTCGTCAGAAAATGAGAACCAACGTGGACCCCTTTCGAGTCTGCCGTGGACCCCTGGGGGTCCACCTGGACCACTTTGGGAATCACTGGAGTAGAGCATAAGATAAATGGACGTTGTTTTAAAAGATGTGATTTGCGTCTTATAAACAAGGAGGAACTCATATAAGTTGCTATAAGGTCAGAGATATGATGTTTAATTCATCTTGAACTATATTTGAAAGTATGAAATGTTTATCAAAGATAATCTTACATAACTTACCAATAACTTTATTGCAGAGTACCGGTCAGCAAGTAAAGCTGACAGTAGTGTACAGGCCACAGGAATACAACAAGTTCGAAGCTCGCATCAACGAGCTGAAACAGCATCATACGCTTTTGAGGACGTCGCAGAAACGGTCCTTGTATGTGCGGTAAGTGAAACTACGAATAACCAACTACACTTCTCATAATGGATCTAGGCATTCGTGAAGTTAGCCGTTTCGCTGCGCAGTAGAAAATTTTGTATGAAAAAGTTGCACTGCGCATCGAAACGCCTAACTTCACGAATGCCAAGATCCATTGAAAGAAGTGTACAGTCGCATCATTATTGTATTAACGCAAACAAATGTATGTGATATGCATCATGATATCAAATAGAATTTTGTAATAACTGCCTACCCCTTCGGGAAACATTATAATTTCATACCCCATGTATAGTCAGCGTCATCAATCGGTATTCCCCTATTGATTTGAACAAAGACTCTTTTCATTTCAACCTTGGATTTCAGTCGGGTATTATATCAGCTATTTTTGTTTAGGAACTCGAGCGAAATAAGATATCCATAAGTAAGCAAGGATGTAAAAGTTTTTACAAAAGTTGAGATCAACGGCTTGCAAACCGACCTCTTACTAGGGGGATACCAATTAATGACGCTTTCTGTACAGTACGCACAATGGATCCAGGCATTCGTGAAGTTAGCTGTTTCGATGCGCAGTGTAGCTTTTATACAAAATTTTCGACTGCGCAGCGAAACGGCTAACTTCACGAATGCCTAGATCCATTGTGAGTACCTACTGAATATTGTACTGAATATCTCTAAATATAATTTCAGAGCGCTCTTCGACTATGACCCGATAAGAGATGACGGTCTACCATCCCGAGGGCTGCCGTTCCGATATGGAGACATTCTTCACGTCACCAACGCTTCCGACGACGAGTGGTGGCAAGCAAAGTGAGTAATAATCTATACTTCTATTCTCATTATATAAACCGGAAGAGTTTGTTTGTTTGAACGCGCTAATCTCAGGAACTACCATTTAAAAAAATATTTCTGCATTTGACAGCTAAACTCTTGAGGAAGGTTTCTTTTCGTCATCATTACCATATACCATCACTACGGGGGCAACGCCGTTATTGTTAAAACTAACACAATACCTATAATAATAATAATAATAATAATAAATCATTTATTTCAGGCAACAATAGCAAGTAAAAGATGTAAAATACTTAAAACTACGGCCCATATAAAATATATACCTTAGAGTCTAACATACATAATTTATATAAACTTATCTATAATACTAGGCTTACAGTTAAAGCCCAGTCCATCTAAAAATGATCCTAGCGGGGTTAAAAAAAGTCGGTATAGCAGAATTATAATTGATTCATAGCGAAATTTTCGTATTGATTGACTGAGTTTAAACTCTAAACCCAGTACTGAAATAATGATTTGTCCCAAAGTAGCTTGTATAATTTGGTCGTATATCGTAGCATGTTTGAGAAAACATAATTTTTCACAATAATTTCAGACGAATAGATACAACGGATGCCGATGCGATGGGTATAATTCCTTCGAAGCGTCGCTGGGAGCGGAAGCAACGCGCGCGAGACAGACAAGTCAAGTTCCAAGGACAAGGCACACCAGTTAGCACTGTAAGTATTCACTACACTATTCATATTTCAATTCAATTCAATTCAAAAATTATTTATTCATAAAACTTCTATGATCACTTTGAATAATCTTATGGGCTAGGTGATTCTACTCCTGTTCTTTCGCGACCAACACCGTAAAGAATCAGGGAAACCAACACGGTATGGGGCATAGCTTCTTATTTCTTACTGATTATGTAATCAGTTTTACTGGTCATGAAATCGACAATGTCCCGGGCACTACAGTGTCACGTTGTCTTCTGACGTTCTATATTAATCATCTAGATAAGATGTAAAGGCCTAAGTTTTTAAAATGAGTTCATTTGGTGTAAAAAATACTACCAAACCAAAAAAAAAACTCACGTTTAATGGTCCTATATCTGTTTAAATATTTGATACCTATGTAATTTGTCAATCCCGGCTGTGAAGTAATTGAGCCGTAACGAGGGCCTTTTGCGAGATTTTTTAAGATTTTAGTGCCTATAAATATTTCTAAAAGATTTGATTGGTAGATATTCTCTATAGTAACAAACTCATACTCAATGTTATACTAATTCTCCTTATTTCATGCATCAATTTATAAGAATTGACTTTCTCTATCTAGTCTGTCTTTCAACTTTACTTTCTTTTATGCTTATAGGATGACAAGGTACTAGAATATATAGTAAGACTAGAAATGTATTTGTAGTTGCACTGTGTAAAAAAATAACATTTAGATTATGAACTCATAAATGTACTAGACAATGAACACACATACAGTCATCTAAATGTACTTAGTTTATTTTGCAAAAGTATGTACACACATAGCTAGATATCAGAACCTATATTTTTACCGTTTACATAATACACTTCTCGGTAATAATGTAGGAACAAGATTGTAAATAAGAAAGTGTAAATTAGTTTAGATTGACCCCATGTTGGGCGCCAAAACTTATTTTTGTAACTATTAAAACTGCGCAATTTGTCTGTTCTGATGATAGTTTATCACAGTGTAAACTTACCTTTTTTCCATATTAAAATTCAGGTAAAGATTGTTTATTTATATTTTGCTATTATTTATGAAAATATTGGCGCCCAACGTGGGGCTAAACTGTAGATTACTAATGTACACATACTTCGGAAAATTAGATAAGGAAACACATGCTGTACATTATAGAATTATAAATATCTAGTAGTAGAAAGCAAGGCTAAGAAACACTGATAATAATAGAATACTATTACAGAGCCAATCGACCCTTGAAAGGAAAAAGAAAACGCTCTCGTTTAGCAGAAAGTTCCCATTCATGAAGAGTCGAGAGGACGGCAAGTCGGAGGACGGTTCAGATCAAGAACGTGAGTACTGTATATAACTTTAGATTTATTTCAAAACTCTTAGAAATAAAAATAAACCTTAGGGCTTGTTTCACGAACTGCGAACGTTACAACATGAATAGGTTTAGGTTGTGGTGTTTTATTGTAAAAGAACCTGGGGAGCTTATAAATCATTAGGACTTTTATTCCAAATGCTGCACATAAAAAAGATACAGTGTAGTGTTTGAAAGTTCAGTTTTCATTACTTTATAACGTTTTTAACAGACTTCAAAAAAAGGAGGAGGTTCTCAATTCGTCGGAATCTTTTATTGCAATTTTTTTATGTATATTCACCGATTACTCGGAGACGCCTCGACCGATAGATGCTTCATATATGAAGCATTATGGAGCATATAAATGAAGCATATTATGAAACATCTGATGTTTCATCGAAACAGGGGCCCTAGCCATATTACACGATCTATCGTCGCTGTAGAACGATCTATCGTCGCTGTAGAACGATCTATTGTCGCTGTAGAATAGAACACTTCAAAATGTATAGGAATTGACGTTCTGACCACGTGACTCATCTACTTGAAACGTCAAATCCTATACATTTTGAAGTGTTTCTATTCTACAGCGACGATAGATAGTGTAATATGGCTAGGGGGGCAGGCCACTTTAGGTACCCCGATCCTAAACATTCCGTCCAATGTACAGAAGTGTAAAATGTGAAATATACTTTTACTTTACACTACCATGCACTCCGGTTTTTCTAGCGGATCTTAAGGGTACTGGTTGTTTCTTGGTCACTTCTTTTCCTCAATGAAACAGCACGATCACTGAACCTATATTTAGCATTAAGCTTCTTTGTGTTAGCGACGCCGACGTCTTGGTAATTCTGTATAGAGGCCTTCAATGGCATTATAGTAGGTATAATTTTTTTGCAGTACGATCTAAAACATATTTATTTGAGTGGGTTTTGTGATTATCCTGAGAAATTAACCTAAATAGAAATGCAGAGGGGTTTTGCTTTTGCATAAAAAATCATTAAAGGTGAGCGCACACCTATCCGCTCTGAATTCTCGGGGTACTGCCAGATTTGGTCGAATCGGACGATTGTATACGATTCGATATAATATTTCTAAAATTCGTTTCGGTCGATTCTTTCCGCGTGTTCGTCGCGAATAGGTAGGCGCTCACCATAAAAGTGAGTAAAACGTATACTTAACAGACTAGTTTCAGAGCTTAAAACAGTTGTTCGGTGAACCTAATCTTTTATCATTCATACTGCCCTCATTCGCTGTTAGTTATAATAATAACAGAGCCTACATTAATGTATACCGTGTTTTGGTTGGTTGGCTAACACCAAGAAGCTGCAATGCAAACTGACTTCTAACTTCTACGGTCTGTCTCATAAAAACATATCAATTTAGCAAAGCCTGGTCTGTCTCATATAAACCAGCCAATTGAGCAAGGCTAGAGAAAGCTTTCTTGTCACCCTTATCTCAGTGAAAAAAGATAGCATCCGCGCCAGCACTCAATTCCTACGGCAAAAGCGGGAACTAATTGTTATATTTACTTTAGAGAGTCATTGTTACATCACCTTCCGTTAGTAAGTAGAGTTCGCCGCAAACTTTATGGCGGCTGAAGTGCACGGCAGATTCGACTTTGCGTAGGTACAGTCAACGGAATAGAATAGAGTTAATTTTATCTACATAGCCCGCCTAGCCCCGCCCTTCACCGCCTTCACCTCCCCGCAATTCCATTGACTATACCTGCGCAAAGTCGAATCTGCCGCGCACTTCAGCCGCCATAAAGTTTGCCGCGCACTCTACTTATGTATACAGGGTGAATTTTTGAGACGGGGCAGTGAGGGCAGCTACCTTAACTGTTGTAGCTAGAGGAAAACGTTCTTAATAAGCTCTTTTAGTCAAGGTCGTTCAGTTGTTCTGGTGTGTAGAACTTGGCGCTCTGAGCGAAGCATGAATGTAATATGAGACAGATTATTGTACAAATACCAACTAAGATAACCATTTTGTTACAGCTTTCATGCTTTGTTACACACAGGAGGATACAAACGCTGATGGTAAGTGATACACACGAACATACCGCTAAGCTCCTAATGTTAGGTCATTATTGCGTTTGCCAATAACAAGTACGGTAAACTAAAGCTGTTCGCTTTATCTAACTGCACAATATTGCTCATTCAAAATGGACAATACATTAAAATATAAATATAAAAGAACCAGAGATAAATAATTAAACGAGTATCTACATACTCTTTTTTAATTACTATGTGGTATGCCTAAATAATGTGATTTTGCGTTTAATGTATTTTCGTAACCCACGCAAAAAGTTATAGGCAATACTAGACTACTCTATCGGCCAATTTTCGATGTTCAACTCATTTTGAAATGGAAGTTGGCTACATATGCCCGATATTTCTATAGGAAAAGAACTATAATTGCCCGATATACTCGTATCTTTTTAAAGATATTGACAAAACTGGTTAAAATAACATCCCGAAAATGTTGGGAGATTTCCTTATCCCTTTGATCTATGTTTGTGTCGGATTTATGTGAGTAAACTATCGCTTGTAGTATCGAGAAGCATGGTGAAGCTAAATTCTATAAAACAATATTAGCCATATTTATTCAGTATCGGCGTATTTGTCGCTTGACGTTGTAAGCGACTCCGAGGGGATTATGTGCTCTACCTTTGTGTGTTAGATAGTTTTATTTTCTATTTATCCGAGCGGCTTTATTGTACAACTGTGTTGGTTTGGAGCCGTTAACCCATGGATTATGATGGGAACGATACAAATACGGCGATTGAAAAGAAAAAAGGTTAAATAGAAGTTCAAATCTCATTAACAACAAGAAGACAAGTAAAAAATAAAAGTAAATTAACAATCTTAAACAAAGTGTCCACTGGCAAAACATCTTGCATAAGTTAACTCGCGCAAGCGACGTCCAACGTGTAAACGCTCGCGCAAGTGGACTTCTGCAAGTTTTAGTGACTTATCGAACTTGCTGCAAGTCCCACGTGTATGCAAATAGAAAAACTGCAGTCAGTGGAAACTAGTCGTCAATTGACTTCTGCAAAAAGTTGCGGAAGTTACTTGCCAGTGGACACTTTGCTTTAGCATTTCGACTTTCAGAACTATATTTTTTTTAATCCGGTGATATATTCTTGTTGTAAATGAGCTTTTTATAAGAGTTTACAAGTGACACAGTGGTGCAGTAAAAGCATAGAGAATACTGTTTGGTGTTCCACATGTAGGTAGATGTTGGTACTAAGAATGGGTCGCAGCAAGCACACGGATTGGTTTGAGTCCGGCAGCCGTCCCGTGCTTCTAGTTGCCTAACCGAAGCAAGACATCCCTACATGTTAACATTCATCTGGTCTGATCCGTATTTTGATTTGCTCCTTGTTTTCTAAGCGCTTATTCATGAATGTAGAAAGCCGCTAAATACTCGAGCTACACGTATCTTGGAGTCCCGTCAGTCCCCTCCCTGGTCCCGAGACGACGCGACATGTTATAAATGTATGTAACGTTAATTTTTCTACGTGTAGGGGAAATCTTGTACCGAGTGGAACTTCCCATGATGGAGGAGATAACGCTCATTTATCTCGAGGACGAGTGTAAGTGTTGGGAGTGAGGCGTAGCTTGCGAGTGCCGTAGCCGATACCTTACCTCCCGCATTCTGGTTATGATCATCAATTAGAAACGTAGTTTTCATAATAACACTCCAGTTTTTTTTTATTCTTTTTCTCCATTACGTTCGGTTTTCGATTCATCAAACGCGATACTCTAATAGCCTCTCCGCACTCGAAAAGCCATCGAGCTCACGTGTTTTTGTTGATTTGGACCGTGACGGGCTCACGCAGACGTACATCCGACTCGCATTCGATAGTTAGTTGTGGAGGGAGAGTGGGCCACTGGAAGCACATGACGACACAGAGGCGCTCCGCACACTGTCGCTTGCCCACTTGGCTTGGCAAGGCGAGCCGCACGCGCGCCTCTAGCTCTCACACGCCACGTCACGCCACGCCACGCCACGCCACAGGCATGACGCGTCACCTCATCCGAGCTTGGTTTTCAGTTTCGCTGTGCTGGTTTATAGAATAGTCCGCTTCAGTTGTAGGGGTCGCAAAACTTAGCGGTCGCTGACATTGTAAACTGCTTGTCGAATAAGCTTAGCCAGAATTAATGGTGATACTGAAGTCTCTATTGCACTTTATGGTTTAATTCTGGCTGTGAGAGCATGGACAAATTGTAAATATCTACATTTAGTCTAGATATAGGCATTGTAGCGTTACATTTTAGATGTTGGTACTGCTTTGTTATGATAAGTATTAGGGGCCTCATGTAGTTAGCTAAGCCATAAGTTTGAACTTAAAATAGATCACGTACATACTCCACTTAGACAATCTGTTAAAATGAAAAAGCTTGCAAAACATAATGTCGTCTATGCAAGTTTCAACCATGTAGTACACTTAAATCTCGTACCATGTTTTGTGGTTAGATTTTAGGAGATTATTGCTTTGTATAAGACAAGTACTTCATTTATCAATAGATGGGTTAGGAACATAAATTCACGGCTTATTATTACACTTACAAATATGATAAAAATATTTAAATTTAATGTAAGTACTTACATAAATATTTAAGCTCATTTTGTATTTGTATTCACTAGATTTTTGTCTTTAGACACAATTCGTATCAGAACATAGCTAAGACTTGTTTTTAAAATGCCGATATTTCAACTGTTTTTTAATTGACACTTACACATACATAACTACGGGTATTGTCTTGTGATTAAATATAGATGTTTCTTATGGTGTTGGTGTAATGTGGATTTCGATATTTAAAGTTTTCAACACTGCACAAAAACCTAGATGTATTGGAAGCACGCGTAGCACGAAGGTTCTAGAATTCTAGATGTTTTAAAATAATTTCACAGAACATACTAACTTTGCAAGATCCATAGAATCAGACCGTTCATTTTCGAATAGAACATAGTCATATATCCATAGACCATGCTTGACTACTTAAACGTGTTAACGTGTTGCAGGTCAGGACGAATCGGTGCTATCTTACGAAACTGTCCAGCAGTTGACGATAACTTACACGCGGCCCGTGATCATACTTGGCCCTCTGAAGGACCGGATCAATGACGATCTCATATCGGAGTTCCCAGACAAGTTCGGAAGCTGCGTGCCTCGTAAGTAACACAAACTTTTCAGATAGATAATAAATCTATTGATTTTATTAGTAGGTATTTATTTATTTGGGACACCCAACACAAAATCACTAAAAATAAAAAAAATGATGGAACAATTGTCGCCTATGTGTTTTGCTATTATAGGGTGCCACAGCATTAACACAGTATTGTGTTTTATACAAATAAAATCTTTTGTTTTAGAGGAAGCCATCTCCTGAAACAGAATATCAATCCTTTTCATTAAAATTCATCGATCTATTCCATAGTATCTTTCGCTCTTTCAATGAACAATAGATCCATTCACACTGTTGAAAGGTGACCGCACTATCGCTTGACTCTCAGACACTGATATGATATATAACATTTAATACCGCGTTTACACGCTCGCGTGCAAACAGATATTCAACGAGACAAATATATGATTAGAGCGAGCACGAAGTAGCTCTGTCACTCTCATCTCAAAGAGACCGAACGCGACGGAAGATAATTTGCTCGTTGAATGTCTGTTTGCACGCGAGCGTGTGAACGCGTCATAATACTCACATGAACTTCGAGCTCGGATCATAAGCAGCAACTAAATTCAAAGTGTAACCCAATATTACCTTCACAGACACGACCCGACCGCGACGCGACTACGAAGTGGACGGTCGCGACTACCACTTTGTCGCGAGTCGCGAGCAAATGGAGCGCGACATACAGAACCATCTGTTCATAGAGGCGGGGCAGTACAACGATAACCTGTACGGAACCTCGGTCGCGTCCGTCAGAGAAGTCGCTGAGAAGGTACGTATTTGTAAAACCAAAATATTGCTATCCTACTCGTATTTTATTAAACGAGCAATATTTGTTTGTTCGTTTGTTTGTTTGTCTGTACTCACGTTCTCGAAAACGGCTCTAACGATTTTAATGAAATTTGCGGTAAGGGGGTTTAAGGGGGCGAAAAATCGATCTAGCTAGGTCCTCATATCTGGGAAAATTCGTTTTCTAACGGCAAATAAAAGTTACCAATACCAATGACATCTCATCTCATCATCATCATCTGATTGGTGCAGGAGTCACTTTAACCGACAGCTAGTCTACTTGGGAACTTTCAATGATGGTGATACATTAGTGAGAATAGATTAATAACTTTAGAATAAGTAAAATATAAAGTTCACTTGTTTCATATGAAATGTGTAGAAGGACGGTACATTTCTTACAATGGATCTAGGCATTTGTGAAGTTAATCGTTTCGCTGCGCTGTAGAAAATTTTGTATGAAAAATTTGCACTGCGCATCGAAACAGCTAACTTCACGATTGCCAAGATCCATTGAAAGAAGTGTAAATCTCTCTAAAGACTTGACATATTCGCTGCATTTGTGTACTAACATAGTTTCAAATAGTACTCATTACATGCTTTATTCTTGTTTCAGGGCAAACACTGCATTTTAGACGTTAGCGGCAACGCAATCAAGAGATTACAAGTGGCGCAACTTTATCCCATTGCCATATTTATCAAACCAAAGAGTGTAGAATCTATTATGTAAGTATACATTCCGATCTTAAACAAAACTAAATTTGAATGGATTTGAATGTTTCACTTTCAAAACTTTCGTGAGTTGTACTGATTTGAATGTATTATAATGCTTTCTAATTCCAGGGAAATGAATAAGCGAATGACTGAAGAACAAGCGAAGAAAACGTACGAACGAGCTCTGAAAATGGAACAGGAGTTCGCCGAATACTTTACTGGTAAGAAGATTAAACATAGGTACTCATCATTGAGTAATTTCTCAATAACAGTAGAGGGTATTACAGACGTGAAACGTGTCGGGCAATAGTTAAATACGTAAAATATTTAAGTAACTTTTCAGTAGTCAAGCGTTAAAAAATACTACTCAAAACAAAATAGGTCCCACTTAAAAAAATACGACTAAAATAGTAATGAAAATTGGATGTAGGTACAATTTATTTCGATTTTCGTTTTAGGAATATTATATTACCACGTTCGGAATTAGGAAGTTATAAATTTATTTATAGAAAAAATAGGACACGTTCAGAAAATATGTGTCGTGCAAAATATCAAAATATTTCAAGTAGGCCCTATTTTGTTTTGTGTAGTACACGTACGGGTAGTCAGATGGGTCTAATAATATTGTTTCCTTCCAGCGGTAGTAACCGGCGACACGCCCGAAGAGATCTACACGAAGGTGAAAGCGGTAATCACGGCGGAGAGCGGGCCCGCCGTGTGGGTGCCGCGCCGCGACCCGCTGTGAGCCCCCCGTGCCATACACACACACACTACCCCAGACTTCTTACACACACACTACCCACTATAGCTGTAGACTGATCTTTGTTTATGATCCTTCGAAGATCGGGGTAACTCATGACTCTCTTCAAAGATAGGGGTAACTCATACTCTATCCCTGAGAAGATAGATAGGGATAACTAATGATTGTCTTTACGGTAAACTGATCTTCATTTAAAATCTTTCGAAATGACTCTCTTCAAAAATAGGGGTAACTCATGATGACAATCCCTGAGAGGATAGATAGGGATAACTAGTGACTCTCTTCGAAGATAGATAGGGGTAACTTCATGACTCTCTTTACGGTAAACTGATCTTCATTTAAAATCTTTCGACGTGACTTTCTTCTATAGGGGTAACTCATGACTATCCCTGAGAGGATAGATAAGTAGAATCAAATCCATTTATTCAATAGGATCACATAGTGTACCACTTTAAAACGTCTTAAGAGCTAGGTGATTCTACTCATATTCCTTCGCGAAGGATAACTAATGACTCTCTTCGAAGATAGATAGGGATAACTAATGACTCTCTTCGAAGATAGATAGGCGTAACTCATGTCTCTATCTTTACTGTGAACTCATCTTCATTTAAATTCCTTCGAAGATAGATAGGAGGTAACTAATGACTCTTTTCGAAGATAGCGGAGGCTAATGACTCTGTCCCTGAGAAGATAGATAGGGATAACTAATGACTCTCTTCGAAGATAGATAGAGGTAACTCATGACTCCCTTTGAAGATAGATTGGGGTAACTCACATGACTCTCTTCAAAGATAGATAGGAGTAAATCAGAACACTATCAATCTAAAGATAAGAAGGGGTAACTCTTGACTCCATCTTTATTATTAGTAAACTGATCTTTATTTAAAATCCTTTGAAGGTTGTATGGGGTGTGACTCTATCTCTAAGGTAGACTGTTCTTTATTTAAAATCCTTACAGAATGAATAGGGGGTAACTTATCACCCTATCCCTAGGTAAACTGATTTTTATTTAGATGCAGAATATCTGTAAAAATACCAAACATATAGTTTGTTCCATTCTGAAAATTATCTTCAAAAAATTATGGTGTAACAGAGATTTTGCTGAAAAGTACTAAAAGAACAAAACGTAGGAAGTGATTTTGTAATAAATTTCAGTAGGTACTCATTCTTTTTTACAAAAATGATTCTCGGGGAGGCAAAACCGTTTTTAAATCACGGAAAATGTTAGTATTTTGCCTCCCTCGGATTATTAAAATATCTTCTTTTCAAATGGACAACTTTTTTCAATAGAGACAACTAAAAGACGTTGAGACTTTTCTTTGTAACAGTGAGCGTAGTGTGTGACGTAAGAAGCCTGGACTCCGTGTTGAAGTGCTCTAGTAATCTAGTACCTATCATAGTGCCTCGAGTTCGCTCGCCAACGCATCATAGACGGCTCCCATATTTTTACTTAGAATCGCCGAATCTCCAGTATTTCTTGGTCACAAAGTTATAAGGCGGACGGTGGCACCGGGCGCATTCTAAGCAATACGTAGAATCGTGGTTGGCAATAAGTGAATGTGCCCGAAGCACGTTCGCGGATCATGTAGTTTACAGTCTCCGTCACCGCTTCATAGACACGACCTCAACGTTGTTTTAGCTTAAATTTTATTACTATTTAATGTAAAATATCACCTGTGCATTATTGTTGACCAAGAATTCGCTATTTGTATAGCTATCACTGTAGATCACTATACGCTTGTGTTATGTGCAAGTTTATAGATTATAGCGATAAATTTGTCGAATCCAATGTTTAATATATCAAGAATAATTTTAGATTGTCTGACAAGCCCTCTAAGCGTGCTGCAACTTATTATGTACTTTATTGTAATATAAATAAAATGGTAATTTATTGTAAAAGTTGATAACATACTACAATTTAAAATTTTCCTCTGTTATTTAGTAATTTCAATTTTCAAATAGTGAATTTTAACAAATCAAAGAGCACTGGTGATTTTAAAGTGCTATAGTAATAATGAATTATGAATAATTTTAGTTATGAATTGACTACTGACGCGGAGTAGAGAACCCACCTCACGCATGGCTAGGCTAAGACATATTCAGGATTATTTGCTCAAGCGGCAACCTATTATTGTAACCGTTGAATCTCATGGCATACCTTTTTATGCACACCAATGTCCTCTTTGACACATTAGGCGAGGTGCAAAGTTGTTTGTTGATCATTTTTATAGTAAGCAATTGTGTTATACGGTGTGAAATGTCTCACCAATTTAAATAGTGTTTGACATTTATTTATTGAGAATTTTATTTTCTTACGAAATAATTGAGTGCCCATCTGCAAATATGGAGCTAGAAGCCGATAATATTTAATGGCTTGCATTGCAATATTAAATTGTTACGTTGTGGCGTAAAATTTCTAATCAATTATACCTAATTATTAGTAAGTTGATTGTATTTTTATCTCAAACATATTCACTCACAATAATAGTATGTACTTAAATATTTTAATCTAGCTTTGACCTATGTAGCCAAACAGAGTATTAATTTTTTAAATTCATGACAAAAGTTTTATAATTTTGACGAAAGAAAGAAATTATGACAAAATAATATAGTGTTCTGTAAAATATTACTTGTTTATTCAATTTTAATGCATGACTGCCAAAGATTCGAAAATAGTTTATGAATCTTAAAAAAAAACAAAAAACATACTAAGACACAATATTTTGTCCTAATTTCTTTATGATGTTTTTGTTTGTTGTAAATAAGTAGCTTTAAATTTAATTTATTTTTAAGTTCAATACCGATGTATTAACAATTTATACATAAGAGAATGTTTTATTTTAATAGGTATTTATTTTATTATGTAGTCATTTTATTTAATTGAGTGTGTGATCATTTGTAAAAATATAAGTGTAATTAATGTCATTTTAAAACTAATTTAAACCATATTTGCAGATGTACAATGTTTATGAGTTAGTGATGTTCAATAGAATAGTTTGAATAAAATTATTTACGTTGAAAAATTGATTATTGTTTTCCTTCTATGGTAAGTTCTTTTTATTCTCAGTCATTGATCCTTGGCACCACCCAACCATATAGCAGAACGTAGGTACACTAATCAGAGGAAAGCTATTCACTGTAGGTGCTGTAGGTACCTAGTAGGTAAGGCACGTGCCAAATATCCCAGAAACGAACAGTCACAGTACATTGAATAATTGGGTAGTGATAATTTCTCTGTGATCTCAGGCCGGCAACAGCATAAACTTCGAAATAAAATTTCGGTGGCGTTTACCGACCTTTAAACTTTATTATGGGACACAAAATTTACTATCCATCTTTCCTAGACTGACCTCTTTTCTTATTCAGTAGATAATCATAGCAATAAATACCTGTGCAACACATATTGCTGAATTAAATCTGAAAGGGGCTATAGGTCAGTCGGTTTCACGAAAGTCCCTTTCAGCTGCAGCGCCTAACGTATGTGAAAAATATAGATTGCAGAGCTTTTTTTCGATCGTTAATCCTGGATAATTCCGCTGGACTTCATTAAAAACACAACTTGTATATGTAGTTTGGGGTAGGTACCTACCTAACTAAAGGAATCGAATCTAAACCTGACACAGCACAGCGGGGTTAAAGAGGCCGCTATAGCAGAAATCAGCAGAATTGCAATAAAGCCGTTCTTGTCACTCAGTGAAGAGACGGCAAATAGTTCAATTCCTATTGTGATTCTGCTATAACGGCCTTTTTAATCCTGCAGGTAGTGCAAGAGCCATTATCAGACTGCTAGTCGTTAGTCTGAGCTACACTAGTGCATGGTTTAGTTTCTAATATGTAGCTATTGACACATAAAATTATACTGCAGGAGACC
The DNA here is from genome assembly GCA_958496255.1 of Camptogramma bilineatum. Taxonomy (NCBI): domain Eukaryota; kingdom Metazoa; phylum Arthropoda; class Insecta; order Lepidoptera; family Geometridae; genus Camptogramma; species Camptogramma bilineatum. The sequence goes on along the minus strand of OY292463.1, from coordinate 2,602,207 downwards.
ACAGCTTCCACTGAATGCAAACTAGGCACCTGCATAATTATAATTTGCAGGTATGGTTGTTCCAAACGTCTAAAAATTTGCTACTTTCAGGTACATGACCCTGCTTTGTTAATAATAAATTTCTAATGCATTAACATCATAATCACTACAATGGGTAAAATAATAAAGCAGAATGATGGTAAAATTATTTTATGTGCTTATATCTCATCAAGTATAACAGTTGTTTTCTCGGACACATAAAGACCATCCAAGAACTTTCTGATATCCTTGTTTTTAACTGTGGTGGACTGCTGGATGAGAGCTGCTGAGCTTGAAACATCTTCCAAGGAGTTTCCTTCGATGATCAGCTCATCCTTTTGCTTGGGGGAGTTGACAACTGTCACTCCAGATGCCATCTTTACCCTCCTGATGTATTTCTCACCAAGGAAGTTACGGATCTCAATGATGGAGTTTCCTTCGGTGGTGACACAGTTGATGGGGAAATGGGCGTATACAGCACGCATTTTGTATTGGAATCCCTTAGTCACTCCTGAAACCAACAAAATAATATTATGAAACATTCTGCTTTCTGAACCCTTATGTAGCTCAGCTGATAACAATCTCATTGGTCCCTTTTGCTATTCTTTTTAGTAGTTTTCTGGTATTTTCAAACTGCTCTATTGCTCATTGTTCATAAGAGAGATATTGCTCACTTTAAAATTTAAGATTTCATTTAAAATATGGTGTTCAAAGTTTTTAGCAAGAAGTTCAAGTAGATTATTCAAAAGAAAAGTACTTTCAATCCAAAGGTTGTGGGTTCAATTCTCAGCTGAATTATTTGTTACAAAATTATATTGCACACATTAATTGTTGGCATGAGCTCAAATAGTGAAAGAAAACATTGTGTGAAAAGCAGATACCTAGCTTTCTAATAAATAGGTGGTGGGTTTATAATCTGTAACATAATGGAATGCAAAATTTTGCAAAGTGAGGGCATGTACTAAAAATGTTTCGATTTGCTTTCAGCTCAATGAAATACTGGGAAGTGGATCATACTCAACTTGTAACATTTGATTGCACTGGGCCATGTGAAACTCAAAATTTGAAAAAGATCCATTTTCCAAATTATATTTTATAGAAATGGAAAATGGATATTTTCTTAGCCTATGCTATCTCACTGCTAGACAAGCACACATTCTACAGCGATACAACAATCACACAATGTCCAATGCAACCACTCGTCTCAATTCAACAGAATTTATCTTATTTATCAGAATTTATTTAATATCACACAACAAAATTTGGAAAATATCTGTAGATATTGGATTGAACCCAAATTTATTCCATATCATTGTAGATTACTTTTTTGAGAATAATTGATGGAATAAATAAACAATATAGATCAAGTGTTTAGGTTTAGAGCCATTGTTTACGTTCATCCCTAGGCACTACAAGTAAAACAGACTGTTGTCTGTCATACCTATGAACTACCAATTCACCTTTCATTATCTAGGTATTCCTCTAACCTTCACAAGTAAGCACTACTAACAAACCACAGATAATTGCACTTTCATCACTTACACAGACCAATTCACTTACCTTTGATCATGTTCTCAACGTGTGAGCAAACTGTCCTTACTGCGGCTAGTTCTTTCTTGGAACCGAACCATTTTTCCACCTTCAGAAGCCGAGAGCTCACCATGCGAATGTCAACAGCCAAGTGTTTGAAGTTCCGCTTCAGTGTTCCGCGGGGTCCTTTCACAGTCACTAAACGGGACTTCACATTGACGGTGAGCCCGTCAGGGATCTTCACCTTTTGGTTAGCAACAATTTGCTTCATGTCTAGGCCTAAAAAGAAACAAACCGATGAATTCTAACCTATTCGGAGCATCCGTTGACAAGTTGTGTTGAACTGTTTTTGTGCATTCCGTAAATGAAATATAGCGTTGCACTTGTAGGAAACAATATGGAGCTTGGAAAATAATCACTGGATTAGTTTTAACTTATTTAAAACATTGGATTTTTTACGATTTTCTCGAATAAAATCAAATTCACCTACGTTCTTTGACACTAGAACCGGAAAAAGAATTTGACAGTTACAAATTATTGCCAACAACAAAAACTAAATGTCAAATTAAAATGACATTCTCGGTACCTCAACAAGCGTTTTCCCCCCCTAGAAATTAATCTTGCTGGAAATAATTAAAATGAGCAAATAAATTTAATTTATTTATTTATTTTTTCTTTGCAAACTCCAATGAAGTTTTGTCCACGATCGGTGGCCTATTATTCCTATCTTACCTTTATCTTTGTACAGTTCTCCCTTTAGGGGGTTAGGTTGGTTAATATACACTTACACTACACTATAACTATATCGGCTAGCTATACACACTACCACGTCTGTCCTGCACCGCGGTTGGCAAGCGACTGCCCCGCCTCGTGCCCGCGTGGTGTGACCAACTAGACGACAGACTTACCCTAATGCATTAGTGTTGCCATATTTATGGTTCATAATTATCCTAGTATTATTTATATAAATACTAGTGATTTTACCTGAACACTACATCCCTTCCTTTTTGTAATTTTTCAATAATAACGAAAGGAGGTTGTTCACCTCCAACAGTGTTTATTATAATACTGATTCCCTAAGGCCGATTTCATCATAGCAATTAAACGCGATCAACGAAGATAAACTCAGCTCCTAAATAAACCGAGAGAAGAGCTGTCACTTCGATACTCTTGATGACAACCTGCTAGAGAACGGCACAAGTCACATTTTACATAACTTTGACTTTATTTGAACTCGATAGCCGAACTCAGTTTCCTGATCTCTATGATCCACTAGGCCAACTAAGCCGATTTGGCAGCGAAGCATTCGAGTTATTAACTTGGTAGTTATTCTCATCTTCTGGCTCTCCTTCACTTTGATTTTACTGTGTGGGTAGTTCGCTCATAATACTCCAGGCTCAACTCTCCACTTGTTGCTTTTTTTCATATTCCCGACCTATTACTTTTACAACTTCTTGATCACATTCCTGCGCTGTCCTTGCTAACATATTTGATACTCTTTCCTTTCTCTTACTTTTTTTTTTTTTTTTTTTTTTTTTTTTTAATCGCTTATAATTCTCTAAACTCTTGCCAATTATGGTGGTTAAGGCGCCGATGCTTTGCGCGGCATTTATAAATACTTACGAGAAATTTCTCACACTGACAGGCATTTATTTAAAAAACAAGCCTAACTTTGTAAAACAACCAGGAATGGACCTGAAAGAATAAATACCATATTCGTAAGTAATCCTCAGGCCAACGATTGATGTTCCACAAGAGTGCCTGGGTAGGTACTTACTAAATCTTCTATTAAAATATGTATATATAAGTGTAATTTCGACAATAACCTAAAAAACTGGCTTATTTCCTAAGTGTTTTTCTTTCTTTAAGAACTCCATAATGATGCATGTAAGTGAATGTTTGTTTGTAGTGTACATTTATTTGTATAACCAACTTATCACCTTTGTCATTATTATTCAATCATTTACAATAAAAATTCCATTCTATTTCTGTTTTTTATTTCTTTGTTATGTTGCAGACAAAATATCACAATTTCCTTTAGAATTAGTAAGAGTAAGAGAGTAAGAGTAACGTTTATTAGCTCCTCCAACTACGTATTTTAGCAATTCCTGAGTTTCACTTTTTCTTACAGAGATATTGGTAGGTATGCGACGGTAGGTTCAAGTTTAAAGTTTCACCACTATCTATCGTAATTTCACCCAGTAGGTATATCCTAAAATTTAGAAAATTTTATTCAACTTTTTAATACCTGTGCTATGTGTAGGTGTGATGTGTGCTTCAATACCTTTATATCATTTATGTCAATGTTCATTGGTGTAAGCATGTAATCCTTCTTCAATAACAATGGTGTAGGTATGTAGTTCTTCTTCAATATATCCTTGGTGTTTGTATGTAATCTTTCTACAATAACCCTAACAAGTTTAGTTCAGTCATCTGATTAATTTCTTGAGAAATACCGTTCAAGATGAAATTTACACCGACAAGTATATAATGTTTTCTCCTAGTCTCTAAGTACATCTTTTGCTCAACGTTTTGGCGATTTTATTCGATAAAGGTTATCAGACACAGTCAATTTCTAATAGGCCTTCAGGCGATCCAACTTCGTCCTCAGAGCCAGCCACCCGCTCATACGAACTTAACTTTACTTAATTTCCAATCGTGTATATTTCAATTCCCGCGGTACAGGCCTACCCTAGTGTGGGAATCATTGATCATTTAGTTATGTGTCAGTCTATCTATTCAGATGTTTGCAATAGCTATATTCATGTTATACTTTAGCTGTTAAAGCAGTTACTAAATAAATACATTTTCCTGTCTCGTAGTATCTTCATCTGTATTTCTTATGTGTGGTTGTCTAGTCCTACACTATATCCTAAAATGTCCCTTGATTCTATACCGTAAGCAGTTTTTAATACTTTTGCGGGCAGCTTCTTGTCTCAGGCGTAATGCTTTTTTACTCCCACATCTGGAACATCGTTCTCTTTTCCGATCTTCAGGCTATTTTTAATTATCCTTTGTTGGCTTCTATTGATACCATATTAACTCCCTGAATATCCGTGGGTTTTCTATCACAATCAAATATTTGACGATTAACCACTTCTATGACATTCGCCTCTATAACAAAATCTTCCAAAGTCATTTCATCTCCTGTTTTATTAATTCCTACCGCATAACCGCAATTCAATGCCAAATTTCAATTGAATGACTAAGCCGCAATTTAATGCCAGAATCGCAGTTTAATTTCATAACCGCATTTTAATGCCACAACCGCAATTTAATACCAGAACCGCAATTCAACGCCAGAACCGCAATTTAATGCCAGAATCGCAATTTAATGCCACAACCGCAATTTAATGTCACAACCGCAATTTAATGCCACAACCGCAATTTAATGCCAGAATCGCAATTAAATGCCACAACCGCAATTTAATGCCACAACCGCAATTTAATGCCAGAACCGCAATTTAATGCCACCGCCGCAATTTAATGCCAGCACCGCAATTTAATGCCACTGCCGCAATTTAATGCCAGCACCTGCAATTTAATACCATGGTTACAATTGCATCCCTCTACTTAGTCCTAAATATTAAAAGTAACTATAGCTTCCTAGTCTAATCTATTAATCCCCGTTTATAAGCAATTAATGTAGGTACCCACCCACTAGGTATAATAACATAAATGGTTTTAGCTATGGAACCTTAATAACATATCGTGACCAATACTTTCACTTCCGCTGTGATTTATAAATTATTAAGATAAGGACCTGGCTGCTTACCATGAGCTTTATATGCAACCCAGTTTAGGTCCCAAACCGAACCGCTTCGCTTGACGTATGCCATGATGCTGACGAAACATCAAAACCTAAACATGACCCAAACTGAACTGCTAGACAAAGCCCCGCTCACTCAATTCGCACCATGACCGTTCAACACGCTCTGAACCGGCTCACCCCTGTGCCAAAACTGTCACCCCTCAAACAGGTCATGGCACGAATGGTTTGCGATCCAGATAGGAACCTTTACTGGATAGCTCCTAAACTAAGCTGCCCACCAAGAGATCATGGTAGCTGTACCATGTGCTGTCACGTAAAGAATACCAACCCCTGCAAAAGGTGGGAATGACAAACCCCTGACTATACCCACAAAGGATCCAAAAACGTCCAAGGATCCGAAAGAACATGTCCACCACCCATCCGGAACACAGTCGCGATCACATTTCATTTCACTTTTCATAAGACCAAGATAATTAAAAAATTATAACTATTAAGTTAAATAAAGTAAATTATACACTATGGAATGTCTTACCTTAGCATCCAATATATCTCACTAGTATGGTTATAGGCTTTAGATTGGACGGGTGCTAATGGTGATTAGTGAAACTACAGCAATAGGTAAGTATCAATTTGACTATTACAAATAAATTTTCGGTTTCATTGTAGGTAGTAGGTACCTAATCAAGTTTCTTCATAAACCACATTCAAAAATTGACTCACCTAAATTATTACCTTTTCAAAACTTTCCTGCCAAAGCAAAAGTTTAACAACGTAGTAATAGCGTAACGTAGTTCTAGTGCGTAAGAAAGTTGAGTTGGTCTCGTCACATCTTTGACCATAAAGTAGTCACAAGGAAAACTGCCAAAACAAGGATAACTGCCAAACCTAGATTAGGTTGGTACACATACCTAGAACGATTTTGAGATGTTCAACCAGTTTTCTAATTCAAACCCTGCTAAACTACCATATAGAGTTATAGACTCAGAAATAAATAATAATAAAACTTTAGTATGCAATAGGTACTTACAAATCACTTTCATCATCATCATTCTCCTGCCCCTATCCCACGCTAAGTGTGGTCGCACAAATGTCTTCCTCCTCCACTCACCTATATCATTCGTCAACTCTGAATACACTCCTCTCACATTCATATCTTCACCATTTTACCTTTAACACGCGTTGACGGGCGGTACGCCTATAAGCATAAGCATAAAGTTGGTGATATAACAGTACGCAGGTCAGCGTCCGAATCCTCTTCAGGTTTTGCACCAGTACGCCAAGGGACGATTGACTTCCTATACTAACATAAGGACCAGTTTGTACTGTCACCGCATGCACAAATAATTTATTTCTACTGCCACAGTATAAGTTTGCGCACACAAGCACGTGTCCCCATACACTCATACTACGCCGACGGGCGTCATGTTTTCATACCTACATGTAGTTCGTTCTGTCATAAGACGTACCCTGTGACACAACGCCTGTTCTGTGACTACGTCCATAGACCATGTATGAAAATTAGTAATGTCATCACGGTGTCAACTGATGAGATAGTATAGTACCGTACGTGTGTTGTAGCACGTACTAACCATCATCGTGTTAAACTAATCCATTAAGTACCTACGAGTAAAATAAAACAAAGAGTAGGTAGTACCTAATCCAATTAAAACTAAATTAAGTTTGCTATGATATTATGGTCTCATGAAATACAACCAAAACGCAATATGTGTGCAGCTTGGATGGATCATCCTGTAATAGTTATGTTAATAGTTACTAGTAGTAGTAGGTACGTTAAGTTAGCGAGTAGTAATAATCGGCCAACCAACGCACACATAAATTACTAGCAGCGCCCTCGCGGCGTTGCCCCCGTAGCGATGGCTTATGGTGATGATGATGATGATGATAAAATGCAGCCTATAAACTTTCTCAAAAACTAAGCCATCAAATGCAGAAACAATCTTTCAAATCCGACCTGAGTTTCTGAGATCATCGCGTTCAAACAAACAAACTCCTACGCTCCATACCTACAATTAGTATAGATATAGATTTATATAATTAAGTAGTATAGATGAGCTCATAATGTTGCGTGAGTGAGATGGCCTGCGTTGTACTGACGCGATAGGACACGATACACTTGCGTTGTATTTATTTCACTGTGGGTAGTTATGCTATGAATGCAAAAACATAGTTATCATCGATATTATTGTTAACCGAATAACGGCCATTGTAAGCAGACGGATAAATCATCTTAGGTTTCAAAGTGAAATAGAAATTACGATTTTGTAATTAGGTACTTACTCGTACGGCCATTGTAAGCAGACGGATAAATCATCTTAGGTTTCAAAGTGAAATAGAAATTACGATTTTGTAATTAGGTACTTACTCGTTGTAAACAACTACATAGGTAGGGTACTTACTTAACTGGTTATCTGTTGGAGTACAGATCTGGTCAAGACACAATTGATTTTCTATTGTGTCTGGAACCCCGACGAACTAAAGGTTAAATAAAGAATCATTTTCAAATAAAGAAACTAACTCACTCGTAAAGTATCTATTATACAAACTATTCGCCCATTATTATATAGGTCACTGTACGTAATTGATTAGATATTTTATACCTATACCAACTTACGTCGTCGTGATTTTCAAAATGAGAGTAGGTAGGTTTTTGTTATCTAGTGAGTAGGTTAATTTCTATCAATGCTTTTTAACAACAAGCTCGACATCTTGCTACGAACTAACAAATCAGTGCTCAAAGAGATTAACGAATCTTAAACAAACAAAGACTATTTCAACACTGTGTGCTATAGACATACCAGCTAAAAGCTGCTCGTCTGTACCTAATCGATAAATAAAATAAATAAATAAATTTTGTTTGTCTATTACCGGACAGCATTTCCCGTAAAAAGTTCCATTGTCTTACCTACTCAACTACTCAAACAATCTTTACCTACCACCTAGAAGTATTCTCACTTTGTTATTGCGAGAAGATTTTCGTAGAAAATATAAGAGTTTGAATAGTTGCTCGGATATTCTTGAGCCACATAATCATCCTAAAATTGTACGGAATAAATACTACTTCTCTCCTTTCTTTTTAAAAAATAAAAATTACTCACGGTTTTTCACCTCGTCGCCATGTACAGTTCTCCCTTTAGGGGGTTAGGTTGGTTAATATACACTTACACTACACTATAACTATATCGGCTAGCTATACACACTACCACGTCTGTCCTGCACCGCGGTTGGCAAGCGACTGCCCCGCCTCGTGCCCGCGTGGTGTGACCAACTAGACGACAGACTTACCCTAATGCATTAGTGTTGCCATATTTATGGTTCATAATTATCCTAGTATTATTTATATAAATACTAGTGATTTTACCTGAACACTACAATCTTACCGTACAACTTTTTGTATTTTTAATTTAAAAATTTGGGAGATATCACTGTCATGCCAAAACTTATGTCAAAGTGACAACCAAATTTTTATGTCATTGTCAGATTTATTTTGTTTGCATTGCCAAATTTCTGTGAGTGGAATTTTTGGGATAGTTCGTTTTATTTTGTTTTAGTTGAATAATTAGAAACTAAACACGATAAATTGTTTCAAAAATGCTTAGCAGATCACTATTAAATACGGAATTCAGTCTCTGCTACAGGATCTACACAAGAGGTTGGTGTTATTTTGGATAACATAACCTTACAAAAAACCAAAACAATGATCAGAAATCTACTTGGACGAATAATAAACACACCGAGAAAATCTATTTTTTACTACGAATGAACAAACTTATTGGTTTTCAACATTCTATAAGCTCGAAGTTTTCAACACATAAAATTTTATGTCTTTAATTGAAGGTATTCAATAGGTACTTAATTATTAATAGACACAAAGAGCAAAAGACTAAATTAAAATTATCTCCCTTAATTTTTATAGCAGCGCCCTCGCGGTGTTGACCCCGTAGTGATGGTATAGGTATGATTAAATTTTTTCATCATCATCCTCACTACTTTTCATTGAAAAGTACCTAGCATATTATAACCTTCCTCTAAGTCTAGCTAGAGTACTTATAGGTATAGAATGCAGAAATATTTTTTCAAATCTGACTGGTAGTGTAGTTTCTGAGATTAGCGTGTTCTAAAAAACAAACTCTTCCGCTATGATTAGTATGGATTATTTGTTCCATTATGCTTTCAAGTGTTTTTTTTTTCCATTCCAGGGCTAAGTACTAGTTCAACATGGGACATTCTGACTGGAGTGTGTGTAGAACGTTTGCCTGTTGTCACACCTCCCTTGAATGAGATGCAGAAGAAATACAAAAACTTACTGAGCACTATTGAAATTGAGAAGAGTTTGAAGTCCGACCATGAGCTGCGACATGAGAGTGACAAGTTAGATTTCAACATCCTTACTAACTTTTAATACATTTTTAGAGCCTGTGGCACAGAATAAATAGGTACAGAAGCCTGACTTCGCGAAAACATTTATTTAAGTAACAACTTGCAATGACGCAACAAAAAAATTCCTTCACAAAGAAAATTCCCATCACTCCTCTCTCTATTAGTGAACTTATGCAGTCCATTGCAACCTATTGCATTTTTTGATTAGTTACCTACTATAAAAATGAATAAGGGCTAAAGTAATTCAGTAGGAAAACTGAGCTTTCTAAAACTCCATACATACATCAATAAAGCCTGTTTCCCATCATAGGTGTAGGCAAAGACCACAGATCTCCCAAAACTAAAATCTCTAAAACTACATAGCATCTCTTATTCTGCCTATTGGCTTCATGAAACATTTTATCAGAATAACCCTCCGTTTCGCCGCAGTCAGATAAAAATTTATTTATTTATTTATTTATCGATTATAGACCAGCAGCTTTTAGCTGGTATGTCTATATCACACAGTGTTGAAAATACTTGTAAAGGAATATTTATTATAGCCTTTTTTTCTAGGATCCGAGCAGAACTCTTGAAAAAAGACAGTCCAGATGTTGATATGGATGCTGCCAGCAAAATAACCGCCCAAGACTTCTTAGACGCTGCCAATGAGGAACTAGCCCAATTTAAGTTTGCAGATATTGTTACTGGTAATCATATCAAATTTTTTCAATGTTGCCTATTATTCCTAGGGTAAACGAGAAGATAGAGCTACATGAATATAACTACAAATTAAGACTCCAAAATCACCCAAACCTACTTACGGGACAGCTCACCATTCCCGAAACCCTGTTAATTAAAAAAGTAGTGAGACATCTTCGACTAGGACAGTCAGATGGACTTAATACAAATAAGGGCAGTCTCCACTGGGAGTAGAATAGCTAATAAAGGATCTTGACCTTTAAAAAAATTCCTGTAATTTCCATGAATGTTCCAATCAAATCTATAACAATACAATAAAGGAGAAGAGTTTTTTTGTTTAAACGCTCTAATCTCTGGAACTAACAGTCAGATTTAAGAGCTATGTAGCAAGCTCTCAAGAGCTGAAATTGGCTGAATGGTAAAGTACCTTAACATTCAATCCAAAAATTGTGAGTTTTAATGCTGGCCATGGACGTATATAAGGGGGGGGTTTAGGGGGTCCGGACCCCCCCCTTAGCTCTTTGAGTTTGGAGGAAACCTAGTCAATTTTTCTATTTTGGAACCCTTGGACCCCCCCCTTAACAATGATCTTTGTATTTTGGAACCTTTGGACCCCCCCCTTAACAAAGCTATAGCTACGCCCCTGGCCATAAATCAATGGAAAGAAAAACATACTATGTACTACTAAGGGCATGCCCTTTGAGCGTAGGCATCTGTTAGACATAATATGAAACCTAAAACTTAAACCCTATCCCCTCTACTTATAAAATTTGGTTAAAATTGAGACACTGTTTAAACAATAGCCATCCTTTTTTGTTACATAGTGTTAAATAGAAGCAGGGCGAATCTTGAGCATTATTTAACCAGTGTTCAAGTTTATAAGGCCTTATAAGTTTCTTAAAAGCTTTATGTTATGTAATTTCAGAGGCAGACAAGAAATCAGAAAAATCATCACTGGACAGAGCACTACAAAGGCATTTAATCTTACTTACCCAACAGACGCTCGGCAAGGATGTTAAGTCTATACTACCTCAAGGAAAGTGGAAGGAAGGGGAGACACTGAGACAGGTATGTACTAATCTATATCTATACTATCTATACCTATACTTCTATACTAATTATATAAAACGGAAGAGTTTGTTTGTTTGAACATGCTAATCTCAGGAGCTACCAGTAGAATTTGAAAAACTATTGCTGCATTTGATAGCTAAACTCTTGAGGAAGGAAGGTTACTTTTCATCATTACCATTATACCATCACTAAGAGGGCAACGCTGCGAGGGCGCTGCTAGTCTAATAAATATATATGTAAAGCAAATCTGGTTAGTTATACCATTTCTAACTCAAGAATAGCTGGATCGATTTTTAAAATGTTGATTTGTTGGATTTCTTTCCATCTCAAATAGCAGAATAGCTATTAAAATATTAGAAAAATTCAAGAAATAATTTATAAGGAATATTCATTTTCTCATTATTTTGTATGAAATCTCGAATTCAGAGGAGGTACAAAGTTTGCTGTAAAAGATGGCTTGTAAAAGATGATGATAAACTTGCAAGCTGTCTCAGGTCATAATACATAATGAGCAGAGCAGAGTATATTGCGCGCTCACTCGCACTTACAGGTGTTATTACGTAGAGAACACTAGTCAAAAATATAGCAATTGCACTATGCGCTTTGTATGAGCTTTTTGTTATTGTAGTAATTGACTAATTGACTAATTGTGAGTTAGTCATTATTATCGGTAGTGTATGCTAGACAAACACATTCAGAACCTACGCAGAAACACGGTTGCAGAAATATATTTAATTTTTTTGGTGGATATTCCGCTCAGTTGGTAGTAACTCTGTCTTTTGTCGTGGGTTCGATTCCCACACAAGACAAACATTTGTGTGATGAACTTAGATATTTTGTTCTGTGTCTGGTTGTTATAAAGTGTTAAATGTACAGAGACAAAACAATTCTTTAATTTCAGACTGCAGAAAGAATAGTGAAAGAGCAATGTGGTCCCGAGCTTCAAGTTAAATTCTTATCGAACGCGCCGTGCGGTTTCTACAAGTACAAGTATCCACAGGAAATAGACGGAAAAGTCGGCGCTAAGGTAGGACTTGCTTTTTTTTTACATACAAAAGAAAAGCATCTAAAGGCTAACACCCGAAAACTGAAACGCTAACTAAGATTAAAGTGCTGCGTTATGTCTTCATGAAACGACTTAAAAAAGGAGGAGTCGGAATCTTTTCTATTTTTTTTGTGCTTTTTTTTTATGTATTTGGGGAACATAGTGGAATCGGCCATCTGGCCCACTTGCTCGTGACCTTTCGACCAACAGTTGTTGTTGGTTGGTCTTATTATATGTCTATCGCTGCTGAAATTACTGCTTTCGCGATCTAGACATTATGATGTTGTGTGGCGCCATCTTCGCTGAAGCTCATAGTGCATGTCTATGTAGTTCATCTAGCGAGAGGTAGATGTCGCTACATGTATATTCACCGATTACTCGAAGACGCCTGAACCGATTTGGAAAAATCTTTTTTGTTTCAAAGGGTATACTATGCGATTGCTGCCACGAAAAAGAGATGGCCGATTCCTTGAATAAATTTGCCCCACAGATGCCAACAGGAAAGAATGCTTGCGTCATGACCAAATTGGGATTTTTGGGTTTGTTTTTTTATTTTATAATGAGAGTCCATTCATCTTCTTCCTCTAAAAAGTGGGATTTAAAAGTTATTCTAATATAAAGCAGCAGGCTATGACGCCCAGCATGAACGGATAACCTAGAAAACTATATTTTTAAGGTTCCTGTAGTAAAAGCTTTGCTTACGTTGGGGATAGATGGCGCTGTGTGAACATTTACTTTTTCATTATTATTAGGACTAGCAGAATTTTAAGTGAAGTAGGTATAGAAAATAAATGACGCACACAGGTGCTCCCAGTACCTACAATTTCAAGTAAAAAAGAAAAGTACTTAGGAAAAATTGGGAATTTCATCAATAAAATTATCTACACTCGTGTGCAGTGATTCTGTACTAACCGCCTAAAATAAAATATGATATCTATAAATAAATAAAACAAAAAGCCTTTTATTTCTCTATAATTAACATTTTTTTCTTATCACTAATGCTTATAATCTAAGTAGGTACTAGAGAACCCCTAAGGTGAAGGCCTCCTCCAAAGCCAGCCATCTGTCCCTGTCTTGTGCTACTCGGAGCCAGTTTGGTCCAGCAGTTTTCTTGATGTCGTCGTCCCAGCGAGCGTATGGTCTTCCTATGCAGCGTCGACCTCTTGGACCCTCCCAATTTGTCACTCTCCTAGTCCATCTTCCATCTTGTAGACGGGCTACATGTCCAGCCCACTTCCATTTTAGTCTGTATGCATATCCCAAGGCGTCAGTACTTTTTGTAATTTTAAATAAAATATGATAAATCCTCATAAATCACATCACAACACAATCACACAACTGAAACTCAACGAAATTCCTTTTACATCTGTCAAATTCTTGTCCGTCTGTTTTGTTTACTATTTGAGTGTCATGTCAACCGCGAAAAAGAAGGTAGGTCTATCTGATAAAAATATTCTCTGTGATACCTAATAGCCCCTCCAGACTCTCGGCAAGAAACCCCGACAACACCCGAGAAGCGTGAATGTGAGGAGTTTCTCGCCTTCTTGTTCTCGCGCTTCGGTGTCGGTACCTATTTTTGGCCGAGACAAAGGATTTCAAACAGATCACGAGTGAGAAAATTGAGAGTGTGGATAATTTGTTTGTTCTTCGAGAAGTCTCGGTGAAACTTCTCGCCGTGAGTCTGGAGAGGCATTACGGACTGTAGTACCGGAAGTGACTAAAGTTACTAATAAAATAACATAATTATATTCCCACAGGGCACGAGATATCTAAGTATTCTGTATGTACCAGTTAATTTTGTGATATTTTATTTAAATAATATTATTCAGACGCATAGTCTAATTCGATATTCGGCTCTGGGGCAGGATCCGGCCAGATTCTTTGCTGAGGATCTGTCGAGGATCTTCGGAGTTATAAATAGAAATGCACATCGAAAGTGCAGAAGACTGCTTAGGTCGAACATTAAAGTCGGTTTATAAAAAAAATAATTTAGCCTCTTGTTTCCAGATATTTTTCTACTACGCAAACTACCAAAGCGGCCAAGTTACAAAAAGTAAGCCGGCGTGGGTCACGCGCACAGAAATGACGGAATCATTGCCAGAGAGGTACAACAAATCTGTACGAGAATTCTTATTAGACGAAACTTACTAATTAAGTAGTTCAATGAATATAGTAGAAATAAAGGTATGTACAAAGTATTTTTGGATATTTTATTTGAATGTTGAAATCTATTTTTAAGCATAAAACAAATAAACGAAACAGCGTAGCATCATGACTACATATTGACGACCTCTGTGGCGCAGTGGGCGGATGCCTGCCTGAGACGCAAGAGGTTGCGGGTTCGATCTCCGCCGCAGGACCAATGTTTGCATAATCTGCAAATATTTGTCTCGAGTCTGGGTGTTTTCTATGTAAAATATGTATGTATTTACGAAAAAAAGTATATTAGGTCTTTACCTATGAAATTGCCGTTTTTTATGAAAAATTTTAACGTCATTTTTTTTTTATATTTTTTATTTCTATTAATCAAAGTAATCACCCATGCAATCGATAGATCTTTGCCAATGCCGTGGCAGTTTATTATGCCCTTCTTGAAGAAATCAGCTGGACAGGAGGCAACAAATTCTTCAAAGGCATTTTGTACTGCCTCTCGGGAATTCAATTTTTTTACCTCCAAGAATTTATCCAAATTCTGGAAAAAGTGGAAGTCGATAGGCGCAAGGTCTGGTGAGTACGGTAGATGACAGAGAGCTTCCAACCCTAGCTCTTGTAACTTGGAGACCGTTTACTATGCAGTATGAGGTCGCGCGTTGTCGCGCAGGAGCATCGGTGACGAGCGATTGATCAAAGATGATTGGAGATTGCAAGTTTCTCCATCATTGTGTTCAGTTATTCAAATTACACATTTGCAGTAATGCTTATCCCGTTTGTTAAGAGCTGTGATGAACTCCACAATCGCCTTTAATTCGTCATTGTCAACCAAAGTTTTCGGATGAGTACGGGGTTCATATTCAGGTCGAAATTTCCAGAATGGAAGCTGGCAAACCAATAACAGGTGGTTCGTTCGTTTGTACTGTTCGCTCCGTAAACGTCGTTGATGTTGCGTGCCGCTTGTGGCGCGTTGCTGCCACGACGGGACTCATATTCCATAATTACTCGAATTTTTAACGTATCCACGATGACGAAAAAGATTCAAATGCGATGAAAACATAACGCTAATCAATAAACAAATAACTAATTTTGAAAAAAGAATCCCATGTTTTTAATATAACATTAATTTGAAATTTTAATTCGTAGCCAAACCACAAAATATTTTTATTTGAAATGACCAGTACCGAAAAACAGCAATTTCATAGGTAAAGACCTATTATAAGTAGTGTATCAGTTATGTGGTTCCCATAACACAAGCTCTGCTTACTTTGGGGCTACAATGATGCTGTGTGAAATGTCCAGCATTATTTATTTATTTAAAAAATATATCACAGAGGCACATAAGACCTTTTCGTCGTTAATAATTCAGTTGTAAGTAGCTCTGCCTTCTGCGATGGTCGTGGGTTCAATTCCCACCCAGGACAAACATTTGTATGATTGACATAGATGTTTGTTCTGTGTCTGGTTGTTTGTTATAAAGTACTAGCAGCGACCGCGGCGTTGACCGATGCGTAGTGATAGTATATGGTGATGATGATGATGATGAAAAGTAACCTATAACGTTCCTCTAGCTAGCTAGACTTTAGCTATCAAATGTAGAAATAATAGAAAAAAATATTTTTTAAAATTCTTCGAAGACTTCACTTTTCTTTAAAAGACTTCACCATCATCATCATCATTTTCAGCGAAAAAATGTCACTTTCCGATGAAAATGATGTGTGCATCGTCGGGAAAACAATATGTGCTAAGAGTGGAGCGCGTTGAAATCTTTTGTATGTAGAATTGTTACGAATGACTTCACTAAAAAAAGTATTAAGTAAAACTAAACATTGGTGGTTCTTGGTGCTAGTCAGTTTTATTTTAATAGTACTGATCTGAATATTTTTAAAAATCTTGAATACTTAGTCAGATTTAAAAGACTTCAAATAAAAATAAACATTTTGTTGGCATCTGTACTCACATAAGTAGCCTTAGATAAATATTCCATTTCGTCTGTTTACAAACATTAACTATGCAAGCACTGAGAAATCTAGATATCCATAATGCGCAATTACCCACCGAGAATATTGTTAGCGCGAAACCGCACTTCGAACTAACCGTCAAAATAGAAGTTTATTCAAACAAGTGCGTGATTTATGGGTAAACACTTTTGGGTCTCAGCTCCCGAACGTAATCTCCCAAAAATCTCTCCTATTCTCATTTCCATAGAGTTTACATTTCAGAATCAAGAAAAAGCTTCTAGATTATTACGATCATTTCACAAAATCCTTACTTGTTTCCATCACTGCAAAGTTTAGGTTTCCGTGGCAAGGAAAAGCTTCTAGCTTAAAAAGCTTTCGAAATGCTAAAGCAATTTCATAGTTACAGCATTCAGATAAGGTTTATATTGAGTTGTATCGTAATATGCTTACTAAAGATGGAACATGTAAGCACTCTTGCCGACTTTCCGTTTACAAACATCGGGTGCTTGTTTTTCGTACACTAAGATTAGTTTTCCAAGGAAAGTGGATACAATGTGTTGCGTTATATTTCAATGATTTATTTTCTTTCTGAGAGCTGTGTTAAGTGTAGGCAAAGATTGCCTCCTGACACTGTACAAATCAATAAATCATCTAGTAAAAGATGTAAATGTCTATAAGTTTAGTTAAGATTCGAGCCCACGACCTTCGGATCGAAAGTCTGACGCTATTTCACTTTGCCAACACAGCTCTCAGAAAGAAAATAAATCATTGAAATATAACGCAACACATTGTATCCACTTTCCTTGGAAAACTAATCTTAGTGTAAGTGCCTGGGATATTGTTGAGATGGAGTAGGCCTGCCCAGCACCTAAACCATCCTCTCAGCTTAACCGGCCATATCCAGAGGAAAGACATAGTCAATACGTGTGGGGCTGACTAAGCCGCGGGTTTCCTCACGATGTTTCATTCACGTTTAGTTCGATACGAAAAATGCACTGATGCGGAGCCAGAACCCACGACCTTCAGATCGAAATTCGAGGTACTTTCCCACTCCGCTAACATGGCTCAGAGAAAAGACAAAGAGTGTAAAAAATAAACTAATAAAATCAATCTACGAGTATACCAATATAATAAAGATTTTGTTTGTTTGTTTGAACGCGGGAACTACCAGTCGGATTTGAAAAATTCTTTCTTCATTTGATAGCTAAACTCTTGAGGAAGGTTATAGGCTACTTTTCATCATCATCATCATACCATCACTACGGAGGCAACACCTCGAGGACGCTGCTAGTGTTTGCTGCTGCTGCTCGAGCGAAGCTGCGGTCGGAAGTTAGTGTTGGAAAACAAACCGCTTCCATATTAGTTTCGAAGGTCCTAGGCCGCAGGGGGCCTCCTCGACTATAAATTGATGACATTCTCAACACTCTTTATGCCTTCCAGCATTCCTTTATCTTATGAATTATTTTATTTGTTTAATTTTATATGTAAAGATTCTTTTGGAATTTTAAGTTGTTGTGCTTTTAATGTAGCAGTCATCGACTCAATGTAGATAGGTAGGTACATACGTTTCATTTTTTAAATCTAACCTGTCTAACTTAGAGATGATCGAGTTGCTTATGACTACCGCTTGTGAAGTACCTACTTATTAAATATGTAATTCTAAATGTCTGTAGATCAGAGTAGATGATTACCATACCGACTGTTTGAATGAACACGCTAATCTCTGGAACTACCAGTCGGATTTGGAAAATTATTTCTGCATTTGATAGCTTAATTATTGGGGAAGGTTATAGGCTACTTTTCAGCATCATCATCATCACCATATACCATCACTACGCGGGTAACGACGCAAGGGCGCAGCTAGTATGTTTATAAAATATAGGTCCTTTTCAGATGATCTAATCTTTGATTACTTATAATTACTTATATCTGTCATAATCAAAGGATCAATTCTCGTTTCAAATCGACAACATCGCAATTATAACACGCCTACTACTTCTGGTAGAGTCTTTTCACAAGTAACTAAGTTTATACAAAGTAAAGATTACCACCCTAAATTCCTCTGACTCAACCGACGAAAATAAAAAGCTCTGATTAGTCATTAGTCCCATGAAAAGCAAACTCCGACAAAATTCACATAAACTGCGTCAAACTTAGATAAAGCGGCTAATAGAAACGCCATTGTTCCAATCTAATGGACCACCGGCCGAAGCGCAAAAACTAACCAAAAAACCAAAGACATTTCGAGTTTTCAACCATTGAACATGAGGCAGCCGAGGAATTCGACAAAGTATTTTATCTCCCTTCACAGTTCGTTGGCGGGCAGTGTCAAATTGTGGAACAGAAAGGACCGACATACTTAAAGATAACATATCTAGAACCTCTACTCTCTAAAGTTTCGCAAACAATTATATTACAGTTCAGATTACCAAAGCAGATTCCCAGATAAGATGAAGCATTAAAACGGTGAAATCCTGGAAAAGTAGCAATAAATAGATCATTAACATAATGAGGCAGGTTTAAAATGTAACAGTAAAAAAGTTCTTTTGAAAGTTCCCGGTAATAGTACCTACCGCAAAGTGGGCATAGAACAAAGTATGAGTAAGATACTCTACATTCTATTGTTTGTATGAAAAGATACACTTTTTACTGAGTGCGGTTAACTACTTACGTTTTTGGAAAATTAAGCTTTACTACTGTTGTTTTTTTTTAATCTGCGTGTGACCTGCTTGGTGATATGAAATAGTAGCCGACTTTATAACTACCTAACCTTTTTCAGGAGTTTAGCTATCAAATGCAGAAAGAATTTTTCAGGCTTTTTGGCGGGAATTTGAGAAGTCAAGTTTCATTTTTGTTTTATTTTCCAAAACTTGTGTTTCTTCGAATGTTAATGTGTAATATTGGTGGATTAATTAACCGTTAAGTGTTCATGAACGTGCATAAGTGTAGGGAAGTGAAACAAAATTGGATAACATTGCTTTTCAAGTTCTCCCAAAAAGTCCGTGTTGATGTTTCAGTAAAGCCCCACATCTTTACTGAGGCACAAGGGGAGGGGTGGGATATTATATTTATGTATTGTAATATGTATTTATATATCTTATTTATCTATTTTAAACTTGAAGTTTATTTAAATACTTGACACTGGCTGAATGCACAACCGTGCGAAGCCAAAATAAAGAAAAAAAAAAAAAAAAAAGAATTTTTCAAATCTGACTGGTAGTTGCCGCTTTATATAATTAGTATAGATATAGATTATTATCAATAAGGGATTGCAGCATGTCACTTGTATAATAAAGTCAAATGGAATCCTTGGACGTGTCTGTGGATCCATCTTTAATTAGACGCCTTTAAAAGATCTTGAATCAAGAAGACTAAAAATTACTTAAGAATGCAAAGTTGTGAGGTTTTTTCTCTTATGAACATAATTATTTGTTCTCCCACTGATGCCGGGCAAAGGTTTTCTTCATAAATTTCCATTTACAATTCCATAAGTACTTTCCTTCTTACCTACATTGCAGCCGCCCGCGCCGGCTTCGTGACACTCCACAAAGTATTTGTACTAATTCCTGATTCTGATTGTAATTGCGCGATAAATTCCTGTTAATTATGTCGACAGATCGCGAAAGTTTAAAATGTACTTACTATGTAAGGATTTATGAGAATGAGAGTCTGTTGCATACGATGCAATGTCTCAAAAAAAAAAAAACAGGACTACGATTGTTTCCCTAAGGCACGATAGACATTCCTTCAGATCTTTAGCGAAATCATTTGTAAGTAAATGTCTTTTCCCAAAGAAAGTCAGGACTAACTTCAATACGCAAAATACATCGATGGAGTTTGGTGATGCTCTAAGTAGTTTTGTTTGACTAAGCTTAGCCATATTCATAAAGCTAAGCACGATTTGATTTGTAAACTAGAAAAAAAATCTATTCCCTTGCCGCGTCGAATTTTACCAGGGGCAATCAAAAACCAATCATGTCCTTATTAGTTTTACGGCGGAGATGAGTCGGTCGGTGGAATGCGTACAGGACTTGCAGCCAGGTGGGCCCCCATTAGGCCCGCGCGGCCGCTCTTCATCTTTATGATAATTATTTTCTGTTTGTTTTCGTTCGGATCGGACCGCGTTCGGAACGTTTCTCGGAACCCACTTCCATTGTGGTAAATTAAAGCCGTGGACCCCTGCCTCGAAGAGAGATAATTCGACAGGATGCCGCATATTATTAATTGCACTATGACTTGTGGAAATGGAGCTTTGAGATTAGTGAGTCATTCATTCCGACGCTACCCTCCCGCGTGAGAACGCAGCCCACGTCTCTTTCTTTTATTTAAATCCAATTGTACTGCACCTGAAGATCGCGCGGTTTACAGCGTACAGCGCGAATCAATTAAGCTCTGGGGCAGAGCGATAAATATCCAATTAAGTGCATTGCAAGGATCGTACCTACCTCTGAGCGATCGGTTCGTTAACTAGAGTTTAACAAGGCAATAAATAGAGGCTCGGCGACCGGTGACCAATAAAAAGAGGACCGTAAATAAGCCGAATGCCTTATAAAAAAGGGAACCTCGTAATGTTTACAATCTTGTGGCTTTATTCACTTTGTGTTCCAATTTCATGGTAAATCGAGCGGATAAAATCCTCCTTTATCAGCAGACTGACCGTCTGTTGGCGGCCCTCCTTCCCCCTGCCCCCCTCTGCCCTCCCCCGTCCCCCGCCGCCCGCAGGCCCAGCCGTGGCCGCCGCGTCGGCCCGTCTCGCACGCCTAAAGCCCTCATTAAATACAAATCTAACATTAACCCTGAATGAATCCTAATTCGTTGAAAGGATCAAAAATATGATAATTCAATTAGTGGGCGGTCAAAAGATGTATTTATTGCCGTGTCTGTAGTCGCCGTTACGGAGCTTTTATTAGATCAATGCTTAGATAAACAACTTTGTATTTTTAATAGGTTGTAGGAATTTTCAGGTTTTATGTTGAAATATAGGTTGCGGTTGCGGTAACCCTATAAAATTGAGTAGACGGCTAAGTACTTAGGTACTTATAAGAGTACTTCTCCTTAGTCCTCGTAAAATGGAAAATGGATTGCCCGCGCATTCCGCAGCTTTTAATTATGCATTGTGCGCTTACTGTGCAAGAGTTAAAAAACTTTTGACATTCTACAAAAAAAAAAAAATCAAAAACTTTTATTACTTATTTGAACTTTTAATATAAGTATTAATCTAAACAAAGAAAAAAAACAAGAGGTCTCCGATTTTTTTTCTCAACCTGTCTGGTGAAATACAATACATTTTAGGATTTTTTCCACAGGTAAGTACCTACTACTGGTTGGGAACCCATCGAAATTACTTTAGGCACAAAATGATCGCTACTCCATGTACTATGTCTCCCCAAATACCTTCCGATACTCGCGATCACCCGCCACTTTCAACCAGAGCCTTTCCAAAAGGCATCGAAGTCGTCACGTCAACGTTTCCTTGGCATGCCCCGGCTGCGTCACCCATCTACACCCATTGTACCATTATTGTGTGACGACTCCTGCCCATCTGTCCATACCCATACGGCTGACGTGTCCCATCCAGCTCCATTAAAACTTGGTGGTTTTGTCTCCGACGTCTGCGATCCCTGTCTCGTCGCGCAAGATTCTATTGCGGATTCTGTCTGTCCTCTTCACCCCTAGTATGCTGCGCTCCATAGCTCTTTGGCAGACCTTGAGTTTGGATTTTTGAGCTTCGTTTAATGACCACGTTTGCGCACCGTTTTTTATATTTTATGCTTACTTCACAGCACAGAATCTAGCGTTATTCCAACTTTACCGTTGATCTGTCGAAGTATTTGTATAGTCACTAAAACAAAAGTCAACAAAAGTTGATTAATAATGCGTAAAAATGGTACAACATAGTTTTTGTACTTAAACACAGTTTGGATGGGTGACTGCAAGGGGCATTACGAGCTGAGCGCTTCCGTGCTTCGGAGGGCACGTTAAATTATCGGCTTTAAAGTTGTTAAGCCATGACGGAGGCCTTCAGGATGCCTAAAAACTCCGTCACCAGAGTTGGCCACATTCCTAAGATTCACTTCAAATCCTGGCTGAAACTGGCAAGAAATGGCGTGATAAGAACTCAGCAGTGGGTAAATGTATGTAAGTTGTCTAAAATGTTCACCAACTCTTCTCGTTGACTGTACCATAACTTAGGATCACTTCATAAGCAGCTGGGAGTATAAAAACCCTTATATGATAGAGCTCTAGGAATTGCCAACGCAATGGGGAGACCGTTCGTATCGGCAGGAAGAGATGAGTTAACGTGCCCTCGCGATGAAATGTCTACGCATTCTTGCATTTGGAGCAAAGGTTTGTGCTATCGATTACACAAACGCGATTCTTCCTATTCTATTTGAATCAGCTCATGGTTGCCTACTAAAAGCTTGGAACAAACCTGGAACCTGTGACTGCGAAAATTATGCAAAAATGGCTCTTTGTATGTAATAATTCCCTCAATTCCTTATGGATTGAATTATGGATTGACATCAGAACCGGATTTTTATAAAAATGCGAGCTTCAAATAAAAAATAATTTATCAAATCGGTTTACAAATGACGGAGTTCAAATTACAACGTCTCGTCATTTCTGTTTTCGTATTTTTCATATTTCTTTCTGGATAGATAAAATACCGGGTGCAGGTAAAGTAACCATAGAGATTTAGAGAGACAGTTCGCATATCACATATTCGTATTCTTATAATACTGAGCTTAAAGTGAACATTCAGATAGAAAGCAGGTAATATTGAGCTGTATTCCAAACTAAATAAGGCATATTATGACCAGCTGTGGGCAAATGCGGGCTGTGAACAATATTTCTATATAGTTTACTTAAGTGATGCTTTCTTGAAATTGTGTTTGAAATAACGAATCTAGCGTAAAGATGTATATTGCACGCAATGTACGCAATGTATATTGCTAGATACGAGTACATGTGTCCAAGCAAGCTATACTTGCCCGTACCTAAGGTCGCTGGCAGCGTAAAGCCTGGGATACACTAGGGGACATGTTGCGGAACATGTCCCCAACAACTACGTGAAGTGTCCCGCGACAATTGTCCTGGAACATTTTGCCGGCTACACTAGTCAGTGTTTATAGAAATGTCGCCCGAGGAGGTTGTGGCTATTAGTGCTGCGTACATAGTAATTATATCGAGTGTGTTGAAACGTAGAAGAAAGAGAAGGTGGTGGATGCGAAATTTCTTACTACAACGAGAAAGAAGAGTTAATATTCTAAGTGATCTCCGAATGTCTGACGGATCGTTTGTGAATTTTACTCGAATGTCATCATCTGATTTTGAAACTTTATTGCAAATGATCGGACCTTCCATAGCCAAACAGGATAGGTACAATACTACGGAATGCTATTAGTCCTCATTATCAGACTTGCCATTACATTGAGGTACTTGTCGACTGGAGATTCTTATGCTTCCTTATCGTACACGTTTCGAGTGTCAAAACAACTGATACGTAAAATAGTACCAGAAATTTGTCAAGAACTGATCAAAAAATTGAAGATATTTAAAAAGTAAGGTAGGGATAACAACATGGTATAAAAGCCGAAGAATTGTATTACCAGGGCATATTTTGCTAACTGAATTTTGGTAAAAGGCAGTTACTCTGTCCGAATATACGTAGAAGTACCACGCCTAGTTTCGACGACCTCTGTGGCGCAGTGGGTGAAGGCCCGCCTGTGACGCAAGAGGTTGCGGGTTCGATCCCCGCCGCGGGACAAATGTTTGTATGATCTGCAAATATTTGTCTCGGGTCTGGGTGTTTTCTATGTATAATATGTATGTATTTACAAAAAAAATTTATATAAGTAGTATATCAGTCATGTGGTTGCCATAACACAAGCTCTGCTTAGCTTGGGACTACATGATGCTGTGTGAAATGTCCAGCAATATTTATTATTATTTATTATTATTAGTCTCCATCTTCCCGAACCTACCGTCACAAGAGAGTTGACGGGGCCTGGGCACGTTGCGTACGCGACTACACTTGGTGACAAATGGCGCGACACCGCGGGACACGTGCGCTCGCTCTCGAGGCGGGAGCAAGCAACATGCCCCGCGTCACGTACAATGTTGCGGGGCATGTTGCGGGACAATATGCAACGTTGCAGCGTCACGTAAATTATGTGTTGCGCGTCATGTTGCGGGACAAAATGTCCCCTAGTGTATCCGACGCTGGAGCAAGCAACATGCCCCGCGTCACGTACAATGTTGCGGGGCATGTTGCGGGACAATATGCAACGTTGCAGCGTCACGTAAATTACGTGTTGCGCGTCATGTTGCGGGACAAAATGTTCCCTAGTGTATCCGACGCTTAAAGAAGCAATGCGTTCAAAAAGCATTGGTTAGATGGGAGACTATAAACCACTCAAAAAAAGAATTGTTGCCATATAAAAATGATCGCCGGCAAAAAAGCGTATTATAGCAACGAGTCTAGAATGCATTGGTTAGAAGGCTCGATGGCACACTATATTAACTGTCTTCATTTGAAAGAGGGCATAAAATAACCCTAGAAACACTAACACAAATATTGTAAAAATTTACCGAGTTACCAGAAGAGGTCAAACTTTCAAACGGTCGCCCTGAAAAATTGGTGTTTTAGAGTCTAAAACACCATTTTTTTTAAAATTTAGTCCATTTCAACGTATTGACGCGTGCCACGGATTTGCCGGTAAGCAGGTCGCCGGCAAAAGCGTAAAGTGGCAACGCATCCAGAGTGCATTGGTTAGAAGGCTCGACGGGTTATTAATTTTATGGTGTCGATGGCCGCTTGCACCTGGCTGCTGCGGTCAGTGCGCCCGGCCCCCCCTCCGCCGCGGGATCAATCACGAGCAGTACCCTTGATGCTGTTCAACTAGACTGGTCATGATCCCTACAAAATCCTCATGCTGTTTTATGCTGTTCAACTAGACTAGTTCATGATCTTTTCAAAATCCTCATCCGGTTTTATACTGTTCAATCAGACTGATTGCGCAAAATCTAGCTTTACTGTCTAAAGTTGAATTCTTGCTGTTTTAGTTTCTTCAACTTGACTGCTTGCATTACTGTTTAAAGTTGAAACAGTTTGTTATCAGTTCGTATCTAGTATTAAACAAGGTTTACGCGCTTTTGGTGTCCTAAGTTTGGAGCTATGAAGATTTTGATAAGGTTTTCTGCAATTGCAGGCGGAATGTCTAAGGAAAGTTATGATAAATTTTATTGACGTATGTTTTCTGTAAACTGGGCGGTATGATCGGTAAAGTGATTAATTCTAGTAGTTCTATTCCAATTAGACTAGGTTTTAATTTTATATATTTTGAAAATAAACTTACTTTAAAATTAAATAAAATCAATTAAAATCAATAGTTCGTTGGTCGCCCGACGAGTCTTCCGGCATATGGGGTTTACACGGGTCGACCGTCTAAATGACAATTAGGCTAGGCCGCAAGTGACCAAAGTCGCAAGTTCCAAAGTAGGCCGCACGCGGTTGGTGAATAAAGGTGTAGTGCAAATGGTCAGTTGCACGCCGCATGAGGTGTGTTGTTCGAAGAAAATGAACTAGTCGCCTGCGATTTTTATCGACCCGTGTAAACGGGTGGCGATTCGATCTTTACAAGTGATTCAACTAGTGACTTGGCGCACGGCGAAATTCGACTCGTGTAAACCCCCTATTAGATGTGAATCGACCCTAACCCTAAGGTCTCCACAGCACTGGCAGGGGAGTTTTTAGACCGCCCAAACGATATTGTCATTTTGCAACACTGCGTCAACATCACAGCAGTTGCTAAAACGAGCAATTCGAGTGTTTTAGCCGATGCAGCATCGCAAACGCGCGATTTTGGTGCTGCGATCGAACGCAGACAGTCGCCAAAACGCAATGCAGCAAAATCGCAGATATCTGATGCTGCACATGTCATGTCGCAGCATGTCTGCACAGGCCCTTATTGATTATTAAGCTAAGTTCGATGTACGGAAAAATTCAATTCTAATTAGTGATCACCCATTTGGCGATCACGCTGATCGTCACTTTCAATAACTAATGCCGTAGGTACCTACGCTTCGGTATTCCTGATCGCAACAATGTTGCAGGATGCTATCTCTGCGAGTTTGTAATGTTGCATTTTGTAAAGCAGGTACACATGACAATTAGTTTATTTATAAGCTGTTAGAGCTGAGCCTCTACAATCTCCACATAGATATTTTTAAAGTAAATTAAACTTTGTTACTTTGAGCTAAGATTGGGTAGATTCTTCTTTATGTCATAGCTTATAAGTGGAACTTCAGTCTGTTCGTATGAGCTAGTGCCTCACTATGATCACAGAATACTAGTACCTATGATTACGGAGTTTTTAGGTCCCCTGAAGGCCTCCTTCATCGCTTAACCACCTACAATTTAACGTGCCCTCTAAAGCGCGGAAGCCCTCAGCTGTTTATGCCACTTGCGGTCATCCATCCAAATTGTAACAGCGCTGAACGCTCTGAACGTCTAAGCAAGCTACGCCACTTCTTCAAACTTAGTAGAAAAATAGTACTGCATCTTCTATGCCGGTATGTGGACAGCATTCCCTTCTTAATCGAACTGGTTGGAGGCAGTGCGTATTACAATGTAAATGGCACATTCGTCTACAGGTGCCGTGAGGTGCCGTATGTCCACATTTGTGGTGGAAACAGGTACGAGTATTACCGGCTTACCGGTATTGGAAGAGTATGAAGCTGGTTGTAGCCAATATTCATACGGCTGGTTTAAAACTTTAACAAGTAGTTATACAGAAAAACTAGGTAGGTAACAAAATAATTTTCTTGTGCCTTCCAAAAGTTAATTAAATTTATTTTTAAACCACTTTTCTACCACCATTTCTTCTTCACTTAAAACAACAATCACTTGTTTTGTGAAAAGCACTCTACAATATTACCGTTAGTATGAATTTTACTTGTGAATTCCTATTAGAAGATGGCTTCTGAGGATCAATAGCCTTAAAATTCGTTTAAAAATTACATTTAATTTATTGGCTCTCTAATTTAATTACAGGAGAATGTAAAGTAAATATGGCTTCATTAAATTTTTATTCTAGAAGAGTAAAAAGCCTATGCCGGAAAGTACCTATGCCTTTTTTGTTTCGCGCGGCCATCAACCAAACATTAAAATATAAACTCTTAGGAGTAGAACAAACAATATTTGTGAGAGCAGTATACAGCTTCACTCAGCCAGGACCGAGTTATACAGGGTGAGTTGTTCAAGAGTGCCTCTAGGGCCAAATCTGAAACTATTAGCAATAGCGAAAAACACTCAAAGGAGTCTCATAAGCGATTTTGATAAAAAGTAAAACTGCATCATTACATTTTAAAAATAATCATTTTCCTGGCCAAGAGTCGAACCTGTTGGTTACAAAAAAAAAACTTTTTGTATTATTATACCATCCGATAGTGTAGATAATAAGGATCAATTTCTGAGAAGAAACTACATGCGTCAAACTAACGGAAAGTGTTGATTTTTAATAAACTGATTTAAACTTTTAGTATTTCGTAGATTACCCATAACTTTTTTTTTATTAGTTTGCCGTATATAGTTTTTTCTCAGAAATTGATCCTTATCATCTACACTATCGGATGGTATAATAATACAAAAAGTTTTTTTTTTAACTAACAGGTTCGATTCCTGGCCCGGAAAATGATTATTTTTAAAATGTAATGATGCAGTTTTACTTTTTATCAAAATCGCTTATGACACTCCTTTGAGTGTTTTTCGCTATTGCTAATAGTTTCAGATTTGGCCATAGAGGCACTCTTTAAAAACTCACCCTGTATAACTCGGTCCTGGCTGAGTGAAGCTGTTTACTGTGCTCACAATATTGTTTGTTATACTCCTAAGAGTTTATATTTTAATGGTTGGTTGATGGCCGCGCAAAAAAAAAGGCATAAACGTCCCATACAAAATCGGCATGGCCCTTTAAATAGCTTTTTTTTGTGAAAAACACTGCTGGAATGACGAAGATATTAAGAGGGTAGCCAGAGGAAATGCCTTCTTTTCATCTAGATCTGAAAACGATTGGTGTAAAACCTGTTTTTATTTCAGTTTAATTTATCAGCAGCAAATCTCACAGATGTCTGCAACCCGCTTTCTCTATAAACGCGGTCCATAGAACCTGAATTGTGTACCGGTACCACATCCCACATTAGAATTCCACCTATCGTTCGCCGCGGTTCCATTGCTTGTTTCAAGAAGCTGAGCAAATAACCAGCGCTGATAGCAAGCGATATGCAGCATACATTGTGGTTACGACGTGGAATGTGAGGAGATTTGGATACGTTTTGGTGTAGGTCACAGGTGTAGTAGACACGCGGGCGACAGCGTTGGATAATGTGGAAATGCAACGTTCTTATGTTAGTACATAGATACTATGTGGGTGTATTTCAAGTGTGCTTTTAATTTGTTTTGATTTACCAGGCTCACGACGTAGGCATGCTCAGATCTACAAATTTAAGATTATTTAGACGTCTAAGGAGGTAGTCAGAACTCAAATGTTTGGAACATGCCTATCCTGCAATAAGTTAGTATGCCACGTGACAGGTTGTAAGCCCATCGCGCCGCTATGTTTAGGTATGCTCAGGGACTTTCTATGCCGTAAAGTACGAAGTTCTACATTGTATTGTGGAATAGTACAATTTATCCTGAGTACAATGTTTATTAATAGTACTATACATTAGGTACCTACTACTGATCAATGTACAGAAAGCGTCATTAATTGGTATCCCCCTAGTAAGAGAATAGAATAGAATAGAATAGAATAGAATATAACTTTATTGTACACCATAAAAATACAAAAGAAAATAAGCCTTAATTAAAAAAGTGTATCAATGGGCGACCTTATCGCTAAAAGCGATCTATTCCAGGTATCCTTTGGATGGACAGGATAAAAACGAACTAGTAATGGCGGCGGTAAGAGGTCGGTTTGCAAGCCGTTGATCTCAACTTTTGTAAAAACTTCCTTGCTTACTTATAGATATCTAATTTCGCTCGAGTTCCTAAACGAGCCGATGCAATAGCTGATATAATACCCGACTGAAATCCAAGGTTGAAATGAAAAGGGTCTTTGTTCAAATCAATAGGGGGATACCGATTGATGACGCTTTCTGTACATTTAATTGAATTGAACACTCTTACTGATTTATCCTGTTATAATTGGACTTATAGGATCCCTAGAGCTCAACTGGTCGCATAATCTGTTGCCATCACTTTATAGTGACTTTCATCATATCATATATCATTGATTCATTTTCATGTAGGTAAGGTAGGTAAGTAGGTACCTACTTACATATTTTTATTTGAGTGACAAGAAAAATCATTTCTAAATAAAGAAAAAAAGCCTAGCTAAATTAACAGTTAGATGAGTAGCTAATGGAGAAATAGTACCTAAACTATTTCTCTTATAGCTCTAAATAAGAAAGCTTGCGGAACCGATAACCGATGAGGAGTTCTCGAATGGCGGTCGTTGATCAAGAGACCAAGAGTAGGTCTTGTGTAGCTTTAAAATGATCTTTTTGTTTAGGGTTAGGGTTATATAGGGGTAGTCAAAGGAATCCGGCTTCTCTTCATCAAAATCTAAAAAAAGATTCCAGTAAGAACCCAAAATCTGTTTTTATTTCAGTCTGATAAAATAATATGAAACAACAGGAAGCTATAGATGGTCTGTGTCAAAATTGGAATGAAGAATAATTAAGTAAGAATATAATGTGTGCCGACTCCTCATAGTGTCGAAAAATGGGTAAAAATGATTGTGATGAAGAAGTTCAAGATACCAAATCAGACTCCTAGATTGGCTGTTTTCTATTGAAACGAAAATTACAATATAATAAGCATAATCGAAAACGCTTGAGAGCCTTGAGTGCAGTTTCTAAAAGGGCCTCAGAGCCGGCACTAAGTCCTAATGATCTTAGCTTTATTGAGGGACTTAAAATGGCTTTAAGATTTTTATTACATCGCACAAGCCTAGGACCCCATAAAAACAAAAGCGAAACGGACGTTTTAGCACCTCCATAAAAACTGAAGCGAACTCGCAATAAACATTGTCAATAAATTAATAAGTCATCGTCGAATACCCCCAATTACAGTGAGTCAGGTAGATAAATAAAATATAGAGCTGTTGTAAATTGTAAAGCTTTTTTTTTGCGGCATGGCTATTGCTTTGCGCGCACTTCCGTCATCTTTTTTTTATAGTGGCGCTAAGATTTGGACAAAAGATCGTAGCGCCATTCGGCCCTTTATAGATTCATTTCATAACCGCAACTCGACGCGTCACCGCCTTGGAATTTTTGTATTCTTCGCACTTGAAGCTAATAAACTTTTTTGTAAATAAAAAACTTACTACTGTGTCTAGTTTCTGATGAAAATTATGATGAAAGAAGGAGAAATAAGAAGAAGCTAGTTAATTTATTCAGGTGTGACTTTGCGGCAGTCCATCTTCAGATTTTTTGAAAATTTCAAAATATTACTCCTTTGCCAATCTATAGGTAGGTACCGTAAAAGTTTCTTCAATCTATAGATAGATATAGTTATAGATTGGCGGAGTACCTAGGTACCTATTACATATTTTGTAATTTTCAAAAAACCTGAAGAAGAAGCTGTTCCATATATGTAATTATGGATAATGTTCAATTCTAATAGGATCAAAATACCTACTTTTATATTCTTGTCCACCATGTTTGCATATAATATCTATTTGATAGCCGTTGAAGTAGGTAATGAAGGAAATTTGATATCTACGAAATTCTAAGAAGTTCATTTAATATTCATAAAATGAATAGGTTATAGTAATAATCATGTAATCAAATTAATAAAATTGCATGATATTATCTCTGTCCTATGGTTGGACATCTCCGATTTTCAACTGACATAAAACGTTTGAATATTTGAACGCATATTTAAAAAAAAAAAACTAGTGCATTTGATTGCATAGTTTGCTTAGAGATTTGAATACTTCGTTATACTAATTCCAAGTAGTAGAACTTTTCTCATTGAACTCAATTTTAAATTTTCGCTAAGCCAATAAAAATAAACATGCTCATGATGGCTATCTATTTATTTATTTATTTATTTGTGCCACCAACATAACATACATCCAATCATGCAAATATCTCAAAACATGCAAAACACTTAAAAGCTGCAAGCTCTTAATTAATTACAGTTTATTATTATTAACTACTCCTGATCTTTTCCAATAAGTCATTAACTATGGGAAGCAGATAACTGATAGAATTTATAAGTATAGGTAAGTAGATATTTTTTCTGCTAAAACCCAGGGAACAAACATCCGTTTTCAACACACATAATAATGTCTCCTGTATGTGAATCGAATCCATGACCTAAAGTGTAACCAAAGAGCTGTTAAGCCAGGTTTTTAGATATAACATCTTAACAATAGCCACTACAAAAAGGTACCGTATTTCGAGTGTTCAAAAGTTTCAAATGTTTGTGTTATCTCAAGCCTCAGGCTTTGTGTACCTGTTAACTTTCCCTTGGCGTTTTTTCGTCGTTTTTTTTCACCCGGGTGTAATATCGAGGTGGCCTGTTTGTGTTTTTGTCTGTGAGTTAGATAATCTATTGTGTTACTAGCGCCATCGGCATTGCCGGCATTTAAAAGGACACTTCTGTAAGACCTTTGTTATCATGAGGGATACTGCGCTCTAGTGTTTAGTATTAGAGTTGGTTTTTCCGTTTCTGTGTTGTTTGGATGGTTGTCCTTTAAGAACAATCATGTTACCATCTTTATCAGTGAAATGTTAGAACGTAGCGGTAAGCAGTGACTCAGGCCGGTGACTCATAAATATTTCTTAAATTCCAATAGTTTGAAAAATTATTTAATTGTCCACCTGGAGCGATGTCCGCTAATTGTTGTTTAGGAATTTGCCGAAACCACCGTTTAAAATGCTTTTGTAATTTGCATAGCTGAGGAACTTGTAGTTTTTTTGGAGTGTTGAAAGATACGCTTAAAATTGTTTTTTAAAGCGCGTTGAATTCTTTTGTATTAATTTTTGAAAAATATTTTATTTCGTATCGTTTAATTTTTTTTTTTTTTTTTTTTCTTTTTTAATGTTGATAGACCTTTGTTTAGCCACAATCTCACCTGATGGTAAGTGACGATGTGGCTGACGATGGATCACAAAGGTCTAGAAGACACTTGTTCACTCTTGACTTGAAGAGACCCAGGTTATAATTTTCGGGGAAAACAGAAGCCGGCAGCGAGTTCCAGACCTTAGCAGTGCGGATGATGAAGGTGGAGGCGAACCACCTCCAATAACTTAAGTACCTATAACTTGTTAAACTTTCGCGATTTGTTAACATTATGATAATTATTATTACGGGATTACAGTACTTCAGTCATCCCGTGACCACGAACGCTGCAACGTGTTCGAAACGTCGGGAAACAAATTAATAAAAGGTACGCGATAAAATCCCGTAAGTAATAATAATTATCATTAAGTAGGTACCTATAATTAGAAAATTGTGTATTTTCCCCATATTCTTTGGCAAATTAGAATAATCCATGTAAAATTGTTTCCGAAACGACTATTTTCTATACTTACACGTTTAAGTACTTACTTGAGTTTTTGCCATTTTATTTATTTGAATTGTATACAGAACGAATTATAAATATACTTAGATACTTACCTAAATGTAAGTAATTTAAATAATAAGCTATGTTCCTACAGTAAAGCTTACACTACTATCCACAGTTGACAAATTAAAAATTAGGTAGATTCAGTAGAACAAATATAAGTAAGTACAAGTTCGAATCTTTTGTAGGTAGATAGGAAAGTCAAATCTATATCTATAAATAAAAAATGTTTAAATGAAATAAATTCTAACGATAGCCATAGATATTGTATTCTTCAATAATTATATTGCATTGAAATATTTTCGGAGCGCGTTCAAATCTTTTGTATGAAGCCTAAGCTCGATGTTTGATTAATTTGCTTTGATAATTTACGCCATTGCAAAGTTATTAAAATAGCAACTCGTTTCTATCATCACAGGTGTTAAGTATTATATTACTCCTTATTATTTATCTGCCGTCGATTATAATAAAAATTAATGACATGTATAAATTACGTTGATAAATGAATACCTATTCTAACTTATAAAATAATATCTTTAAGTTTTATTTCTCAAGTAATGATCTATTAATACAAAGTGAGTATTAATTTAATTAATATGTTTTTACGTTTACTAAATGCACGATGTTTTTACTGATTTTTGATTCTTATCAATTTTTATAGTGATAGTTTTGCCTGCCGCTTGATTGGCGCGGTACTCACACTTAAAGAAATATAATACCTATGCTATTCTAAGTTATATCTTTCAAACTCAATTGATTAGTTTTAATATAAGTATTGAAATAAATATATATTTTTAAAAACTAAGTTTTCAAACATAAGTAGGAAAAAGAATCAGATAAGAAGTAATAAAAGTATTACCTACTTAATTATTTTAAATAGGTAGGTACTTTTATTGTAAGGTTTTTGTGAATATAATGTGTAAAGAAGCTCATGACGTTCTCATATAAATTACAAAATTGATTTTTTCATAGATACAATAATTTTAAGTTGCCCGTCTCTACAAGCTTTTATTTATGTTTTTTGGGTGGAATCTTTACAAATGAAACTTGTAAGATACTACTCATAACTGCTCAATCGGTTGAACAGTCTCAATCGATTGAGCTAATATTTGGCACAATTTTATTTATGTTTTTATACGACAGGTTATATTGTTACATAACCGTAAAAAAAAATCCAGCGCCGAAAAATTAAAATTTTATAAGTAACTAACAAAGACAATTTTTAAAATTTACCAACAACTTGGCTCTCGCTCGTGACGTCACAATGCACAGCAACTACACGCGCTTGTACGTATTTTCAGTCATTTATCATAGAGTTTGAAGGAGTGTGACGTCACAATCTATCTGACAAATAGCGTTGCGTTTCATTTCAAGTCTTATGAAATTCCGACTATGTTTTTGCACTTTTTAATTATTATTTTCTTAACGAAAAAGAAATCATATAAAAAATATTTAAGTACATAGACATAAGGTGGAGTGCCGTAATAGGCATGATGACTAATTTTCAAAATCTCTTCTATGATATCCAGAAGTATCTATTATGTCTAAAATATATCATATTTCTGAAGAAAATTAAAGTTTTTGTGCAATAAAAGTACATTTAATTTTAATTTTTCAAATTCACGCCAAAACGCTCGCCGGTGTCATGGCGTCTGTCATTACGTCACGGCGCGGTATATCAACCAGTGATGCCTACATAGCTACTATAGAAACAAAAGGACGTTTACCGAGACGTGACGCAATAACAGACGCCATGACACCGGCGAGCGTTTTGGCTATCATGGCGGATTGTTGTATTTTGTAGATTTATTTTAACAAATAAATTAGTAACCTCGACATTAATAAGAGAATAAATACATTTTTCAAAATCTTTGAATCCTATTTCATTAGATCAGATAAATATTTTGGCGATACTTGATTACTGTCATCATGCCTATTGCAACTGTCCGGTAATTGCAACTGGAGTCAATAACTCCCTCTAGGATCACTTTTTTGAACATCGATAGATGTGGTATTGAACTTCTTCTAAAAGTCTCAGTCTAAAAATATAGATGGTGTTACCGGCAATTACCGGATTCTTTGCTGAAAAATGTTTTCGCGCAAAATTTGACATTAGTAGCAAGGGCGTAGCTATATAAATCGAAAGAACGATATTCAAGGCATGTGTTCTGTATTTTCCAGTAGTAAGCGCCATAGAAAAATAAGAAGTAAAAACAAGTAGTTGCAATTACCCGCAAAAACGGGTAATTGCAACTATTGCTCCCTCTGTCATGAATTTATGCAATAGAATTTTATTCTTTATCGCTTTACTTTATTCATAACAATGATATAAATCTACATAAAATTTACTATAGAACAGATCTTTCAAAAAATACATTTCTGATACAAAATATAGAATTATCAAGCGATGAAGTTAGGACTCCACTTTTTTTAGTTGCAATTACGGCACTCCACCTTACCTAATTCTAAAGCAATAATGTTCATAAAAAAATATTTACTTAACCCTCTTTTGAATCAGACGCATGTTCCCTATTATATGTTCTCGGTGACAATGCGATATTATGTTGACAACGAGCTGATCTGATGATAGAGTCAGAAGCTGTTCAACGGATCTTCTCCGTGAATAATTGTAAAATACCTACCCGTGTTTAGGCACATTTGAATCAGCTCGGGATTACCTTGTTATTTGAAATATTTTTTCAACTGAAAACTTTATTTAAATTACCAAAATTAGGGGTTGCCACGTTAGATAGGCATACTATCTAACGTGGCAACCCCGCATTATGTATTGATCATGCCCACTTTGACATTATCCGGTCTGCGAAGAGCCAAGACCATGTTTTAATTTATTTTCGGTCTATCAATTCATCAAGTTTGATTTTCCTTCGGAAAATGTAAATATACTCTGACAAGAGCTCTAAACGGTGAAGGAAAACATCGTGAGAAAACCAGTTAGCTTTCTAATAGCGGCGATGGGCTTGCAACCTGCCTGTGATGGAAAATTTGCAAAATGTGGGAAATGTAACAAATATGGATTTAGACTATCTGACTATGTTCTGATTATGTTTCGTTTCAATAAACTGAAAATGCACAAATGCAGGTTTTCGTCTGCGGTATGTATTTATGGTCCCTAATCTGTATGTTTGTGGTTGCCGGCACCCAATTAGGCGTCATGCAGGTTATGCTCGTTAGCCGGTGAGGGGATAATTTCTTTATCGCGCAGGCGCAGGCGCGTGTGGGGTCCGCCTCGCGCAATGTTGCTAGCTAAATTTCAAAAAGTGTCAGATTTTTTCTCATATAAGTAGTTTTTAGTAGTGAGTGAATAGATTTCTTTTATATCGATGTGATCCATCCTCGGCAGCACCGTCGCTTAAAACCAGGCGAGTTGGTGGCCAAACATGATGATGATGATGATCTCTTTTCTATTACAAATAAAATAAAATAAATATATTCAATTGTCAGTCAAGCAAGGCTTTTGAGAATGTTTTTTTCTTGTCACTCTTATAAAAATATGGCAACAGATTTAGCAGCCATCAGAGCTCTAGGAAGCTTGTTAGTCTATTATAAATACCAGAGTAAGATTCAAAGTCTTTTGTTCTGGAAATTTTTAGATATCAAGGCTATCAAGGCAAATTATAAATGACAACTTTTCCAACTTTAAAATCAATCCATACTATGTAGGTAATGGTACAGAGTGTTAGTTCAGATTTGTTTGATACGTGGCTTGATGTATCAAAAATGGGCTAAGCTGGCAACAATCCATGATACCTTCCCACTATTTCAATTAAACCTCCCATGGGTTCCATAAACTCCTCTAATAGTTTTCGACAATAATTGACTATTTAGGGGAATATTGATATGTATTCGAACGTGAGAAACACGTAGATACAATTTAATTGTGCCTTCGGAATTTTGGCTTTTCTACGATTCCAATTAGGTATTGTTTATTTCCTCCGCGTATATTACCGTCTCTCATGCTTCGACCATGAAAATCTATGACGAAATAACTTTTTGTTTACCACTTTCATTGACTGTTACAAAATCAGTCGATATTAGAACATGGCAATCAATGAATCCCTTTGGCGCTATATTATGAAAGTGATTTAAAAATTTCGAATGAATCAGACCCGAAGCATAACAAAGCAACGAGTCATCATCATTACTTTAAGAACTGGTAGTATGAAAACAAGATTTTGAAAATCGTGAGTAAATATTTGCTCGCCTGACCATTCCATAAAGCTGGTTGAGAGGAACAAAAAATACGTTAACAAGAAAGGTCCTGTGGGAGCGGCCGGGGATGAGATGGAGATAGGGAGAGTCCTGGTGGGGGAAAGAGATAGAATGTGCCACGCCCACAACCACCCACGTAGTCGTAAACAGTCCAAATCCTTTGCACGCTTTCATGTATCCCAAATCGAAATCGCTTCGAGCATCGCCCGATATTTGATATCCAACTACCGTTTCTCTCTCATCAACATAAGAACCAGAATCCTTTAAAGCTTCTAAATAAGTTATTCCGAGTTGTTGTCCTTTTGTGATCGAGATCATAATGATAAATAACTCAAAGGATAGGTTCAGTTTGGGCATAATAATTGATTTTGATGTCTTAAACATAAAAATATTCTCGTTGGTATTTGGGAACCAATTGGGGTGTTGTGACTCGGGTTATTTATGACAATGAATGAATATCATAAAGGAATCTATGTGCTTTGCTTTGTTCGGTATTATATGACCTTTATGGATTCCTTTCAACTCTATTTTGTGGTTATTTCATAACCTAAGGCCTTTAAAATAAGAGCCAAGTAGTATGTGCAAAGTAGAGGTATTGAACTATCATCTGACTAACTTTTAGACTTGTTTCAAAGATATTGAATGCTTGAGGAATGTGATGAGAGTGAATGAGGAGGAAGATCGTCAGGATCGTAGCAAGTGGAAATCCGTGGTCTCTGCCTACCCCTGTGGGTAATGCTAGATCTGAGTCGATGACCGTGCTTGCGGTATGTTTTTTTTAAAGATAATAATGCCCATACCTACTCACAACGACCCTGATGTCTGGATAGGCATTGAACACCTGTGAATCACAATCTAAATAAAAAAAAATTCCATAAGATCATGTAAGTAGATCACTTTGACAATGCGCATGTTAATTTTCCGAAATGCAAAATCCATTGATGCGGCTGGAATTCAAACGGAATATTTTGAATCGAAAGTCATGGCAGTAACACTCGGCAAAGGAAAAACAATTACTGTATCACTGTACAATGACGTCATCAGTTAGAGCACGGGACCCTATTAAGTTCCCGTGCTATACCCAGGTGGAAAATCTAAGTGAAGCACGGGTCCGCCTCCCAATAGTCTTATCGTGCGACATTTTGACAAGAAACAAAACAGAGCCCCGATGACGGAACCTCAAACGAGCCAAACTCGAAATCTATCAAAGACATACAAGAATCCCTTGGTAATCGACAGGTCTATAATTTGCTCCTCAGTAATTACAGGGACAACGTGACGCAATAAGTGGTAATGGTAATAACCCGAGCATTCCCACATGGTCACGGCAAGGACAACACATAATTTTGACCCATTATTTTGACCGCAAATTGATATCTACGGTCACACCGTGCGACTTTTTGTCGATTGATATTAATTTATAATGCTGATAAAAAAGCTATCAATGTAAATTACCTACTAAAGGTTCGCTCGCAGCAAAGTAATTTTTTTTTCTAAGTTTCCCAAGTAGGTAAGCGTAAAGTCTTTTTTCTTTATCACCCTAGTAGTTAGGTACTTACTCATTTCTTTTTAAAAATTCTCATACATAAGATTACAAAGGCAAAGAGATGAAGGTTATAAATTTTTCAGAAACAGTTTATTTGGATGATAATAAGCGACTCTCCATTCCTAAAGTATAATGAAATTCTGTTTTTCTGACTAGACTATGACAAATTCAATTTACTTATTTCAAAAAATCTACAAACTTTCCTATAGCAGAAAAAAGTAAAGTTACTTTGACTTTATTATAGGGCCTCCAGACTCTCGAGAGAAGGCTCGGCGAGAAGTCTCGCCCGAGACTTCTCGAAGAACAAACAAGCTATCCACACTCTCAATTTTTCTCAGTCGTGATCTGTTTCTTATCCGGTATGGACGTCGATATTGAAACTGCAGCCGGTTTGGCTCTGTGTGCCATTGCATACTGTAACTTTGTGAATGTTGTAACTAAAAATAATGTTTAAAAAAATAAAATACTTAATGTAAAAAACTTTTATCTTAGTAGTTTCGATATTTAGCATCCCAGAAAATAGGCTCAGATTGAAAAAAATCGATAAATTTCAACTCTATTCATTATTCCATATTTTTACGTAAGAAAATTCTCGAAAAAAACAAACAATATGTCTGCCCACCGCCGCTCATTAATCTGCAATGAGACAAAACGTGAGTGTAGGACCCTTCTCTTTTCTCGCCCGAGAAATCCTTTGGCTCGGCCAAAAATACCGACACCGATCGGAGAACAGGCGAGCCAGAAAACGAGAAGGCGAGAAGCTCTTCACACTCACGCTTCTCGGGTGTTCTCGGGGGTTCTCTACGAGAGTCTGGAGGCCCTTTTAAACTCAATAGCAAAACTTCAAAAATCATAAACTGTCAATCATAGTTTGTTGCTGACCGTACTAGAAACATAAAGTTTGGACTGAACCACAGAACAATAATAATGCTAACTCAACGCTTATCGTGAACAAGTTACCTAAATCAGCAAAAAATATAAAATTTTAAAAGCTATAAGAACTGGTGTACCTACACTGTACTCTTAGAATGTAATAGATATTTAAATATGAAACAGCTGTAATTAGTTGTAAACCATAAATGTATAAATGATATAAATACACACATTCGGTGTGAATCCGTCCACCCAAAAACGTGGGACTAAAAAACGTCGGTAACCAGCCTCAGGCCTCTCCCATTTATTGGCCAAATTGGTTTTCGTAGATCAAATGCCATTCTATTTCTTACGTGATCTGTAATTATGCCGTTTCCGATGTGCCACGCGGTCTTCGTCTTCTTATTTGTAGGTTAGAATTGAAAAAACTCTACATTGTAGACCATAGGATCACCGTCTAGATTTGATCGCTTTCGCTGTGATCCACAGGTAGAGATCTCAGCCTAGATTTACTAGCTCCTTCACTTAAAATGTAGCTGTATGATTTTAGCCTTTGGTCCATTTTCGTAACTGTTTTTCATAACTAGTTACGAAAGAAGATTTTTTTTAAACACAGTTGCGTATATGGAATAAATATTCCTTTTTAATACTTAACTAGTTACGAAAAAGTAAAAAAAAATCTTTTTTCGTATATTAAATTGGTGATGTAAAGGGAAAATTTGGGAAAATCCAGTATAAAAGCAATGGGGCGGTCAGCAGGTGGCATAGCACTAGGTCTCGGGTCGTCATTGAATTAAATTGACGCGTATTGACTGAACGGAAACTTAGGGAGGCATTGAAGTCGAGCGTTGATGATGATAATGATGCAACGTAACTTATAACAGGTTTGGTTTTATCAAGGCTTTGTAGGATTGATAACTTCCACAAAATACCTACATAATAGTTTAATTGACTCCAGGGGAGTTTGTCCAAAGGTCAAAATGTCCAAGGTGTTAAAATTTCCAGATGCTACATAGACAACTAGCCAAAAAGTAAAAATTCAGAAATGCCCAAAGTGTTATAATGTCCAGACCAGATGCTACAAAAAGAACTAGCTAGTAAAATTTAAGTAATTTGAATAACAATTTTGATGTCTGTAATTTTCGACCTGCATCTTTCACACATTCAAATCGGAAATTAACCTGATTGCTTGATATTCTGCTAGAATTTTCTAATGTGTTTATTGAAAGGTGACCCTAGCCTGTTTTTTAGCCTGGTTTAGTTTTTGGTAGCTCAATGCCATAAATTAATAAGATTACCCAGCATTATTATTCCCTTCTATAAACAGGTGAGGCTCCAAAATCATAACCATATTTCATAACACACACATAGAAGGCATTAGACACTACCTGTTAAAAAGAATTACCACAAAAAAACACGGCGCAGCTTCAGAGACGGAGCGTCTGCCTCGCTCACTCAAAACAAATAAAATATAAAAAGGTGCGTAGCATTAAGTGCATATAAACATGTTTCTGTAGTGTCAATATTTGCGAGAGCTTTCCCATGGGAACCTGCGCCTGCGCCGCGTCGCTAAATCATTTGGGATGCGCACACAAGCTTTTCGTTTTTGCTATTGAAATGTCAATTTCATTTTGCGGCGGCCTAAATTAAGTGTACCTTTGTCTTTCTTTTCAGGGCTTTTTACAGCTTTTGTTAAATCACTTTCGCTTCCAAATTGGAAACGGTTCGTTAATCGGTACTAAGGAATTCCGTTTTATTGTTAGTTTGGAGGTTATTGTCACATTGTCAGTAAGTAATTACGTACCTAATGGGGAATTTTAACATGTCAAAGAATCAAAGCGACCAAATTATGTGACTGTGGGTGAAAAACTTCTCAAAAGACTATAGTAAAATTAGTTAAGAAAAAAAAAATTAGACTAAATTAGTTGTTACTGTCAAAATATTGGACACATAGATACCTAGGTACGTCTTCATTCTTTCAAGACGGTCCCGGGCCACATCTCTTCAGTTCATTAAAAATGT
Organism: Camptogramma bilineatum; assembly: GCA_958496255.1. Taxonomy (NCBI): domain Eukaryota; kingdom Metazoa; phylum Arthropoda; class Insecta; order Lepidoptera; family Geometridae; genus Camptogramma; species Camptogramma bilineatum. Next base: position 2,560,269 of record OY292463.1, on the reverse strand, counting down.
GTCCCACCATCATAAAACCAATCATAAAATTATTAATAGATGATGTATATTTTTAATCTGGATGAGATTTTTATCTGCTTAGAAATCTGCTAAACATTGTTTTATTACATCAAAGCAAGTGAACATAAAGACAATAATTTTGGGTTGAAAATGAGTATAGGCCAGTTTCAACCCATGTTTTATTCCACTAACCAAAAAGTTCCGCAAATATTTTCAATTTTCGAACGTTCCGAAGGTTTCCGAGTCCGAGTAAAGATCAGGAATGGTTGTCGGGTGATGTAAGAAGCCAGCGGGGCCGAGATAAGGTAATTGTGAATACGTGTTCCTGTCCACGGGATGTATGGAAGGAATTTGGCCTCCCTGCGAGTCGAAGATTTGATCACTTTAACTGCCCCAATCGTAATTAATCATTGGGACATTTTTAAGTACGATTAATGTTTAGTTACATGTCTACACATCTTAATATTTTGTTCTATTTAAATTAATTGTAGAGTCGGTAATGTTCATTTATTTTCTCTCAGATACATACAGATATAACTTAGATCTATAATTACTTATAGACAAACTAAGATATGCGTTAAAAATCTATTACCTATTTATCCGTACATCATGTTATAAATGTGAAAGTGTGTTTATTTGTTTGTTTATTTGTCCTGCTTTCACGTCAAAACAGAGCGACCGGATTGACGTGATTTTTTTGTGTGAAGATAGTTGGAAGGCTGGAGAGTAACATAGGCTACTTTTTATCCGGGTATCACGCGAGCGAAGCCGCGGGCAACAGCTAGTTTACAATTTATAGCACTTAGCACTAGCCGCGATGCCCGACAATATAAACAAAATGTCGTGTACCTAGTAGAAACCCCTGATGTTAAACATGGTATGACTCAGTCATGATTAAAACATCTATTAATTACATATTTACATTTAAATAATAAATAACTTACCATTAGTCCCAGTATCCGACACTTAAAAATTTAAAACACACGTACCTACACGAATGAATTTTATACATAAATAGATACTTACTAGTATAAATCTAAAGTCGATTACCTGCAAAGAAGTAAATAGGGTAAACGACCCTAATTTTGGCCCCCCACCATTTATTATCACCCCTTTGATTTATCCTATTTATTTAGAAACAACCGAATCTCACAGTGCTTCAACTTATCAAAATCGATGAAAACAATCATTAGCTACAATATTGACAAACCAAATAACGAAAAATAAACATAGTGGCGTCGGTACAACAACATTAATAAAATGTCTCGATTTGAGCAGTGAGAAACTATGTTTTTGCTAAGGTAAGAGCTTTCTTAATTTTATCGAATCTAAGTTTATCAGGGGGTTTTACTTTGCTATAGTTTTTAAATCATTTCAACACATATTATTCGAGCTTCCTGAGCACTAATTTTTAAGAATTACATTGTTTTCGTTCTTTTATTCGTTTTACCCTACTTACACTTTTTTCTCGAGTAAAATGTTCGGTTCTATCAGAAACTAGATGCGCGTGGCCCCCAGCTGGTACTACGATTTAAAACATAGGTATTTTCCAAGGATCCGATGATTCAACTGTTTCCGAGCACTGTTTTGTAAACTATTTTCTTACGGAAGATTTAATAGATCAGTAAAGTGTTTCAAATTGAGTGAAACCAGATTGTTTTGGTTATCGTACTAGTTGGGTGTGCTTTATCTCACAGTTCTTAAATAAGTGTTTCCCACATGTTGTTAGGCACGTAGACAAAATCTTTTATTTCCATACAAAGTCTTTCGCCCTCGAGAAAACCCTTGAATTTTATGACATACAATACGAGTATATTTGATATGAAACTGCCGTTTTAAAAGCTATTTTCAAAACTATTATTTCGACCAAAGACTTATTTCGATAAAAAAGATATCAAGCATTGGATTAATCTAAATAGGCATAGGTACCAAGTCTTTCAAATGCTTAGGAGAAGTAAGCTACAGTAAGATGTTATTTTAGACAAACTCATTAGCTTTACGATGAATGATAAAACACACAAGCGAGGTGTCATGGATTCATCTGGATCTCTAGGAATACATTAGCGGAGACGTTATGATGAAGTCGGGTTTCAGGATCGCACTATTTTGTCCTTTATTGATCCTACGTTCTTTTTAAAATGTGTCAAATCCTACAAATTCTTCAAGAGTAATTAACGAGGATGAAATTAGTCGAGGATGGAGATTATCTCTCAATACTAGAAGTAGTTGAACTTATTTAGGTACTATTTTAGATCTTAAGTAAATTTTAGTAATCTACACATTAAAAAATGATATTATTTGATACGCAGTACGTATTTCGCACGATGATGGATGTAAATCATTAATTCTTCATAATTTAGTCAACAACGTAAGCTTCACAGAGCAATAACTCAGACACATTTGTATAAAGAGACACTGGAATATTTGCAGAAATAATAACTTATTGAGAACCCGATGAGGACCAGTATCTACAACGTATTTGCGTAGCTTGCAGCTTGGGAAGATAAAAGACAATCTTATGAATCATATGTTGTAAGTAATAAGATCTGTAATTGAGTGAATGTTGTACTGTGTGGTGGAAAAGTTGTTTTTGTTTGTGTACGTGAGATTATTGAAGGCAAGTTTTGCATACCGTTGGCCACGATCATAAAATACAAAACATTACGAGCGGACAAACGGCTCCCGGGTTACGTGACGTGCGCTTTTAAAACGAATATCAATGAATAATCAATTAATATTGCACACTTTCATTTTAATTAACCTACTGGCAAAACTGGCCTGGTAAGGTGAGCAAAGTCACTGACTACAACTAGTCAGTGACTTTGCTCACCTTACCTTACCAGTAAAGCGAGCTTAGCTAAAACCCAACTTTGTCTAGTTGAATTAAAAATGTTCTATTTAATATTTTGTATGCTCTCCATTTACTTTCAAAACGATTTTTTAATTAAGTACTATGCTAGTTATTTAGCTAACATTTGCTTGCGCTGATAGAAAAAATAGACATATTTCAAACACACCTACAAATAAAAGTTTTGTAGTGATATTTTTAACCTACTTTTCGTGAAAAGTTGCACGAGATTATCCGTTAATGACCATGATCTTGTTACGCGATGTAGCATGTAATTTGTAATCTAACCTTTGTGGTCGATCTAATGAACCTGGCCGTTTTTACAAATAATATTTTTATTCTTATTTTCAGCTAAAAGTTTTAGGCCATTCCAAAGTATTTAAAATTTGAAAATAAACAAAGAAAAATTTAAATTACCCAATTAAAATTCCCTGGTCTTAGATTCTGAAACAATTGGAGATGATCTATCCATCTCATGGTCTAAAAGCTTATCACAGATCGCAAAAACTTAAAAAAAAAAAACTGAACTCGGTTTCTAAATTATGTAAATATACAATCGACCGGTTTGTTTTATATTCCATAGTTTTAAATAACCGTTTCAATCAAGATATCAACTGATGCCTACAAGTCTATCGACTAACGATGAGGAAAAGTTGAGTATACAAAATAAGTATAGGTCAAATTAAGCCTTTCCTTTGAATAGCTAACACATTTACAAGCTAGTAAACATTGTGAATCAGGTTTCTACATAAATACAGAGAGTGTGTTTACACGGCGCGTTCAGGACCCCCTACGAATGGAATGTGGAGGTACACTAAGGTCCATCAGATACGCTCATTCATCGGCGCATCATAAACGACAATTCCAATCCTAAAACATCGTTATCACTGTTCCCACTCTAATCTCGAAGCAATAAAATTCCGAGGGTCTAAGAAAAACTGGGCAGGTTCGATAACCATAAATTTGAGCCGAAACGGATGGGACAAATTTTTATAATGGCTCTCCTCCATTTGAGCGCCGAGTCGCGATAATGACAGGCTAACAGTTTGTTTTAACATCATTATAGGAGCGTATCGGGAATTCCATCGGTACCTGCACTACACATGTCGGGTCGCAGTCCCCCACCGATGCACGCGCTGATAACTACACAGCCGAATGATTTCCATCGTATATTAGAGACTGCATTTAACATATAATAGTGGAGGTAATACATGTAATATAACACGTAATAATTTCAAACTAGTCATAGCAGTCCTACTGAATAAATGATACCTACTTATTTGAATTTGAATTTTAAAAATATTGATCAATCTTTTAAAAAGGTAAGAACCGATTAAGCTGAGAGGGTAAGTTTATTCTATTTAAACAATGTCACAGGAATTGCAGCGTGCTTTGTAGTAATTGTAAATTGAAAAATATAAAAGGGATTAACAGACTTACACAAATAGTAGTAGATAGAAGTGATGTTTTTAGTTTGAGCTACACTGCTAGAGCTACACTATATTATTTTCATAATTTATTTATTTATGTTTTTCCCTATTACATCTGGTATGCAAACATTTTTTTTTTAATATTTGAATATGTCAAGATAATAAGTAAAAATAACTTAGGTTACATACGACTCATTCGAGTACATAATCAGATGATAGTATTAATTAATTTACAAATTCCCTTGTGCTTTAAGTAATAGTTTTTGTATAACAACCAAAGGCGTAACTCTTTTTAAAATTTGTTAATACTAACGCTTTTAATATATTTAGGGAGTGTGTTATATAAGTTAGACTTTGATTTGAGTCTCACACTCAAGGTATGGGAAAGTAGCCCATCACCGTTATCTCGCGGTCACTTTGATTGTTTCGGACCCTGTCCCCGTGACAGCATGACGAATGACCCGATGCAAACCATAGATAATGACTGAAACGCGTCCACTATACAGTCCTGTCACCGTTAAAAAAAATAAAAAATACAAATAAGTGCTAATGATCGATCGTTGGGCCGCGGTTATTGGGCCTTAAACGCACTTATCTTGGTACCTGCAGCCCGTTGAAGTGACCGCATTTGTCAAGGTGCGTCACTCTGATGGCTCAATTCATCATCAGAGATATCAATTATCAAAGGAAAATTAAGACGATTTTATGCCATTTGAACGATTAATGCTTACTCTGCAGCACGTTATGCTGATACGAACTAATCTGAGGATTAAGTTGAGTATACCACTGTAAACAATTTCATAATTCAGCAGAATTGTAGCTTGAAAAAATGTTGGTAAGTACCTACTCGTATTTGTTTGACTTACCAACTTTTTAACCAACTGATAAAGAGTAGAATGAGAAATTTCGAAGGCATTATTTTCGAAAATTTCGAAAGAATGAAGTATTTTTTTAACCAGTAGAATAAAAAAAACAATACTTAAGTGTAATTTTAACCAATTTGTGGAAGGAACTGTCTCACAGTTCGGAGTGAATAGTTTAGTAGCTCTATTTGGCAGTCAGTGTGTCAATGTAAAACGGTCTATTTACATTAGTTATCTTGCGGTTAAGGGCCAACTGAGGTGAATTTGTCAAAATAGAGGTTTACCGTTTTAAAGATTTTCTTAAAGCAAATCGTATTAAGATAGTGAAAAACATACTCTAAGTACTACCAATGAACTGATCTACACTGTGAGCTATTTTATATTTCAATATTTTATGTATTTTTTTAATAAATTACTGGACAAAGTACACAAAATATGAGCGCGGGGTTTTAAGCCTGACCGAACACTAAATTACTCAATTGAATTAAAAAATACGAAAACAACAAGTTCAATATTTTATCTATCCTGTGAGCTATTTTTTTTTTCGTAGGTGTAGCTATATTCAACACAATAAAGGCAAGAAAGTTGAAGATAAAACTCTCCATACATTTTTTCTATGGAGTAGCTACGATGAATAAAAGGACGATTCACTGCCAAAAATCGTCAGACGGCCGCGGCCATTGGAGCTGGGAGCACGTCACATTGCGTAAATACTATTAGCTAAGCTGTGGCAGAGCCAGTGACGTCACGTGACTGTGTTCTTACACGAGAAGCGGTCGCGTAAACGTGCTATGTCATATTTTCGATAAAATCAGATTACAGTATGTAAGGCATCTTTTGATAAAGATTTTGCCTGGCATAAAAATTGACTATTTTCTAACAGCATAGGTAAGTAGTAAGTACCTAGGTGCCTATAGGTAAAGTATACGTACAGAAGCATGCACATCCACATAGAAAGCTTTACAGTCATTTTATGTTTTTATCATCTGGATTAGGTGATGATGATGCTGATGATGATGCTGATGATGATGATGATGATCATGGAACTTTTTATTGATATGGGTATCAAATGAAAGGGCTTGGTAAGCAAAACACAATGCTGTTCTCTTGATGAGCGAAACACCATGCTGTTCTGATGATGAAGTCAGGCAGGACCTGTTCCATTCCATGGAACTTTTTTTTTATATGGGTATCAAATGAAAGGGCTTGATGAGCGAAACACAATCATCATCGTCATCGTCATATCTTTATCTTTTCATATCGTCATAACTTCATATTTTCGTATCTTCGTAACTTCGTATCTTCGTGACTTCGTAACTTCGTATCTTCTTACCTTCATATCTTCCCAACTTCGGAACTTCGCATCTTCGTTTCTTCGTAACTTCATAACTTCGCAACTTCGCAACTTCGCAACTTCGCAACTTCACATCTTCGTATCTTCGTATCTTTGTAAGTTACGAAGTTTTTCATATGGTCATAACTTCATATCTTCGTTCCTTCGTAACTTCGTGATTTCGTATCTTCGTGACTTCGTATCTTCGTAACTTCGCATCTTCGTATCTTCGTATCTTCGTATCTTCGTATCTTCGTATCTTCGTATCTTCGCAACTTCGCATCTTCGCAACTTCGTATCTTCGCAACTTCGTAACTTCGTAACTTCATAACTTCGTAACTTCGCAACTTCGCAACTTCACATCTTCGTATCTTCGTATCTTTGTATCTTCGTATCTTCGCAACTTCGCAACTTCGTATCTTCATAACTTCGCAGCTTCGCAACTTCACAACTTCGTATCTTCGTAACTTCGTATCTTCGTAACTTCGCATCTTCGTAACTTCGTAACTTCGTAACTTCGCAACTTCGTATCTTCGTAACTTCACAACTTCATATCTTCGTACCTTTGTATCTTCGCAACTTCGCAACTTCGTATCTTCATAACTTCGCAACTTCGCAACTTCACAACTTCATAACTTTGTAACTTCGTATCTTCGTAACTTCGTATCTTCCTATCTTCGTAACTTCGTAACTTCATAACTTCGTAACTTCGCAACTTCGCAACTTCATATCTTCGTATCTTTGTATCTTCGTATCTTCGCAACTTCGCAACTTCGTATCTTCATAACTTTGCAACTTCGCAACTTCACAACTTCGTATCTTCGTAACTTCGCATCTTCGTAACTTCGTATCTTCGTAACTTCGCAACTTCATATCTTCGTATCTTCGTACCTTTGTATCTTCGCAACTTCGCAACTTCACAACTTCGTAACTTTGTAACTTCGTAACTTCGTATCTTCCTATCTTCCTATCTTCGTAACTTCGCAACTTCGTAACTTCGTATATTCGTAACTTTGCAACTTCGCACCTTCGTATCTAGAAGATAAGAAGATACGAAGTTGTGAAGTTGTGAAGTTGCGAAGTTGCGAAGTTACGAAGATACGAAGATACGAAGTTTTTCATATGGTCATAACTTCATATCTTCGTTCCTTCGTAACTTCGTGATTTCGTATCTTCGTGACTTCGTAACTTCGTATCTTCTTACCTTCATATCTTCGCAACTTCGGAACTTCGTATCTTCGTATCTTCAAAACTTCGTAACTTCGTATCTTCGTAACTTCGCAACTACGTATCTTCGTAACTTCGTATCTTCCTATCTTCCTATCTTCGTAACTTCGCAACTTCGTAACTTCGTAACTTCGTAACTTCTTAACTTCGTATCTTCGTAACTTCGTAACTTCGCACCTTCGTATCTAAAAGATATGAAGATACGAAGTTGTGAAGTTGCGAAGTTGCGAAGTTACGAAGATACGAAGATACGAAGATACGAAGTTTTTCATATGGTCATAACTTCATATCTTCGTTCCTTCGTAACTTCGTGATTTCGTATCTTCGTGACTTCGTGACTTCGTAACTTCGTATCTTCGTATCTTCAAAACTTCATAACTTCGTAACTTCGTAACTTCGCAACTTCGCAACTTCACAACTTCGCAACTTCGTATCTTCATATTTTCTAGATACGAAGGTGCGAAGTTGCGAAGATACGAAGTTACGAAGTTGCGAAGCTACGAAGATATGAAGTTACGAAGATATGAAGATACGAAGTTGCGAAGTTACGAAGTTACGAAGATACGAAGATACGAAGTTACGAAGATACGAAGATACGAATTTGCGAAGTTGCGAAGTTGCGAAGATGCGAAGGTGTGAAGTTACGAAGTTACGAAGATACGAAGTTGCGAAGATGCGAAGTTGGTAAGTTACGAAGATACGAAGTTATGAAGATACGAAGTTGCGAAGTTACGAAGATAGGAAGATACGAAGTTACGAAGTTACGAAGTTGCGAAGTTACGAAGATACGAAGATGCGAAGATGCGAAGTTGCGAAGTTACGAAGACACACACACACACGCTGCACACACATACCACGAAAGTGCTTGGTTGTAACTATTTTTATTCTTATTGTTATTTACTTTTCTCTAAAACCTATACTACCTAGTGACTAGACATTATTTAACACACGGGAATTACTCACGTAAAATTATCGTCGATTTAGTTTAGATTTGAAAGTGAAATACCTAGTGATTGTCGTAATATATGTTTTACTCTAAAAAATGTAAATCCGTCATTGGCTGTAAGAAACATAAATAAGTCGATTTATTACTACTAAGAGCTGTGGATTTTGTCTAATAAATAAATAAATAAATAAGATGCGAAGTTTTTTCAAATCTGACTTGTAGAATATCGCGTTCAAACAAACAAACAAACTCTTTCGCTTTACAGAATTGGTATTAGATTGGTATAGATGTCAATACAAAATCGTTATGAAGTTATAAATTTTAAAACGTAAAAAATGTTTGCCGAAACTTTGACCGCTTTGTGTCAGAGCGGCCCGCACTGCGTGGCGCTTTCAATGTGTGCGTTCTACGCACACAAGCTTGAGCGCTACGTTTCCCGCCCGTAAATACCTAAAACTGACGAGCGGCATAGCGTCGGAGCCCTCTTAAGAGCTCGACGCTAGACCAAGAATCCGGGCTAAAAATAGACGCGAACTAAAGTATCTAAAACATAACATTTTATGCAAAGCGAGTAAGCTGTATCCACTAAAGTTTTATAGTTATTGGAAGCCATAACTACTGAGTATGGCAATCTATACTATATTAAAAAGCGGTAAGATTTTACGTTTGTTAGAAGTTATCTCTGATCCCAATTACCAGGGTCTAGAAATAATTTCATTTGATAGAAAGTTATATCCTTGAATGTCGTAATATTTAATTCTGGAAAATGATCGGTTTCTCTATTAATCCGTATGCGAGCGAAGCCATGGACGAAGCTAGTAAAAAATATAAACTAGAATGAAAATATGTCAAGAAGGTACTTTTTAATAAGCTTCATGTTAACAAGATAATCAGTCTTTTAGTATTTCACAAACAAAAGCAGAGCTTTGTCTCATCCAGATGAATGACAATGTCAATTATAAACCGTAAGTAATGAGACAATTTACAATCATTATCATCATCATTAAGCTCGTTTAGGTGCTACTGTTGGGTATGCCTTCTGATGTAACACCATTATTTCTAGTTCCGTTAGTCTCATCTTCTTTTGGCTACACAGACAATATCCTCTGAACAAAGCTGGTGGTCTGCCTCTGCCTCATCCTGTGGTCGTCTTCCTGTGGTCACCTCTGTCTATCTCTCATTGCATATTGTCAAGAAGGAATTATTGGCAATAATACCAAAGGACCTGGAAAAATGGAGTGAAAATGAGAGCCTTTACTCATCAGAGGATAGATGTGAGCTGATTACATGGAATAAGGCAATGTAATTGTTTAACTCAAATAACGATCAAGCGTCTAGTAATACATTATGTATCCGAGTATTTATAACGTAAATTACCTTTTTATTTAGCTTGACGTTTCGACAGGATTGCGCCAGCCATAGCCGTACCGTATTGCATACCCGAAAACATTTATGTAGGTATTTATAATGTGTTCCGATCGCGAAAGTTTCAAAAAGACAAGCGTCTAGTAGTTCTGTAACTTTTTTAGCTTTAACATTTGTATTTTCAGCTCTTGTGATCGACTGTACAAAGCTTATGCACGTGCGACACCAATCCACTGACAAAATGCAATGTTATTTATGTACGCTATTAATAGTTTGCTGAATATCGAGGTTCTTATGATCTGCTAAGATATCACACACATACGTGAGGGATCAGGGACGGCAAAAGATACTGTTTTCTATTGACTACCACCACAAGGTCTTCAATGGATATTCAGAGCCCGAAGATAGATCTAGATACTTTTATTAAAAAGTTAAGTAAAAGCTGCTTTGAAGATTAATTTAAGAAAAATGATTTTTTATGTCCTTGTCAGGATTCAAAGTCAATTTATCAATTTTTTTCGGTGATATATCAGCCAAACTCCAGAACACACAAGTAGGTAGGTAATGATGCTTCATAGATGTCTGATTTCTTGACAATTTCTCTGCCCATTATCCCTTCGGGTTTACGTTTCAACAGCACAGACATTCGAAAGATAAAGATAAAGATAATTTATTTGCTCAAAACATTGTGTTAGTTACATACGTAGCATGCAAGGTCATATATTTTTTTAGTATTGTCACATGTTTTTCTAAAATATTCTATAGCGTCAATTTTGGGAACTACAGCTACCGCATTTTGCACATTGATTTTTTTTTGTGCACCAGTTGTCACTATTTTTTAAATTACAAAATAAATTACTTACATAGGTTTTTTTTTTTTTTATTTATTTATTTATAATTATACAGAAAATAAAGTTTTAAATTAAAAGCTCTGCAAAAACCGTGTGACGGTTTGTCCGCAGGCTTGTGAGTCTCTTATAAAAATAAGCCTACATACTTAGTAAGTAAATAAGTAAGTACCTACCTATTTCAAACAAGAAGATTTGACTTGTACCTATAAGTATATCTAAAGAGCAACATGAAGTAGACTAACTTATCTAGGTAGGTACCTACCTACTCAGTTTACATACAAAAACAAAAAATAAAATGTGTTAAACAAACGCTAATAACGCTAGTGACAAATAGTAAATATTCGATTACCCATAGAAAAAGGAGTAAACTACCTATGCTGTTCGTGGTACCTTCATGTACTTTTTTTAGAAAAAACGATTGTATATACCTACCTACCTACTTATAAGCTTATCTACTCGGATCAATGTAAATGCGCCTAGATGTCCCTCGTCCCTTCTAATTGAAACCTAACCCCGGTCAAACTGGAACTTTGAATATTCTAGATAGAGCAATTTGAATTTTGAACTAGTTTAGCAATAATTGGACAAACATGAATTTATCCTAAATTCTGTAAGACTGTGTATCGATGACACACAAATTTAAGAGCCACAAAGTGTACTACCAGTGTACACTAAAAAGCAGCGCTGACTCCCATAAGAGTGGCATTAAGTTGACACGTTGATACTGGTCCAATAAAGTTATCATTATTATTATCTCGAATGCCTGAAGATTATTTCTAGAACTATTGTGATTCTGCTACAGCGACCTTTTTAAGCCTGCTGTGCTCCTACCACACTTAGGTTATTCAATAGCAATCTTGTTTGCTTGCGTTTCACGAAAGATTATAGCGTTCCAGTAGTGCGATTCAGACCTTCTCGGAATGTATTCCAATTCGAAAAGTGACGTCTCTTCACTGAAAGAACGTCAATGTTCCGAAGAAAATCATTGAATCGGATGCATTTTCGGAAATCTGAATTGCACAGGCAGTCTCGGAGATTCAGTATTCATTCAGTAATCTTGCTTCTGCGTTTCTCCGTAAAGCCAATAAGAATTTAGCATTCCATGTTTGCAGATAGGTCAGGTCCTACCTCCTTAGAGATACAGGATCTTACTTATGAAAGATGTTTAAAGTTGAACACTGGTTTAACAACATCCTGTGTTTATTTGTGGATAGTGACAAATAGAGACAGGACGTTGTTTAACCAGTGTTCAACTTTAAACATCTTTCATAAGTAAGAAGGTTAGTCTGTAGTGATCTTGTTTCGTTTCACCGTAAAGCCAGTAATATCATAGCATTCCAGTGAAAATGTTTGCGGCTAGGTCAGGTGGTGGCGCGGTGCAGTAGCCGGCCTTGCGGGCGCGGTGTCGGGTGGCGGCCGCATTGCCGCGCACCGCCCGAGACGGAATGCACCATCCGATAGCCGGCACTACACGGCATTGCACGCATAGCTGACACGCACCCAATGTGACAAGAAAGGCCGTTGCGATTCTACATCCCGGATACTTAGATATTTTCAGAGTTGTCAATTTAGCCATTGAACACAAGTGTAGCTTCTATAAGACCATCATGCGCTATAACTAAACAATCGTGATAACAACTAAAGTAGCGCTTTTTTGCTTCGGATGACACTTTGAATCAATTTGACTCGGTGGTTAAAAGGTTACCAACGAGGAAGTGCTGAAAAAAGTGGAGAAGAAAAGGCTTTTCCTGAACACCATACAAAACAGAAGAGGGAAAATGACTGGGCATCTTATACGACATGACAGCTTCATTAGGAACATTATAGAAGGAAAAGTAGAAAGGAGACGAGGAAGGGGAAGATGAATTAATTACATGAGTCGAATTAAGAAGAAGGTCGCTGTCATGTCGTATAAAGAAATAAAAGAAATCGCATTGCAAAGAGATAGATGGAGAGAATTGCATCGTTGCACCACCAAGAGTATCAAGAGCTGAGCTCATAAATTGAAATGGTATAAGTAAACGCGTTATAACATGTCAGATGCTGTTTCAAAAAAATACAACAAAATGTACGAAGGTCTGAAACGTTCTGGTGTTTTTGGGAGGAATCTTATTATAAGAAGACTTGATCTTATAGATTTTGATTAAATAGATTAATGGTTCACATTGGCAGATGTTGTATTTATTTAATCTCTGCATATACTACACTATACATACATAAAATCACGCCTGTTTCCCATCATAGGTAGGCAGAGACCACAGATCTGCACTTACTACGATCCTGACACACTTCTTTCGCTTCATTCACTCTCATCACATTCTTCATACAAGCTCGTCGGTTTAAGGTACTCTTGACGGCCTTTTTTTAATAATTCGCCAATTTGGTCCAGGAATGTGCGCCTAGGTCTTCCCCTTCCGACGGTCCCATTCACACTCGCCCTATGGACCTGTTTCGTCAATCTTCTTTCATTCATCTTTTCTACATGACCGAACCATCTCACTACATCTTCTTTTACGCCACAACGCTCTCTTATCACACTGTTTCTCATTCGATCTCTCAAAGTCACCCCACACATACTTCGCTTCGTATTTCTACTGTTTTAAATATTAATTGAAGAATCCATTTTACAGTCAAGCCCGTATTCGAAGCAAGTATATATTACCTATCGTATTATTTCTCAAGATTCTACTACGTTTTACCTGTCTCCCCCCCTTGCCACACCTGTTTAAAGAAATATTAGATTCCAGTTCTCGTTATCTCATTTGCCTTTCAATGCAGGCAAATTGTTGTTTATTGCCGGTGATGGATGTCAACAGTGGTTAGATCACATCTCGGATTATGGAAATCCACGTATATGTTGAAGAAATCTGCTTGCAACCAGTTTCAATATTCTATCTGTATGTTAGCTTACTGTGTGACATTACTTTAATACTAGAAATGACAATTAAGGACAAATGACAAATAAGTAGGGGTCCTGTTTGTGACCGCGTCCTATCCCCGAGAGGTCAAGAAAGAAAGAAAAAAAGAATAGAAAGAAAGAAAGAAGGTACAGGAATCAAAATTCTATACCCCACACTCACCTCTGCTGAGAATAGGCCACAGACAAAATGATGTATTGGCCTCCTCATTTTCACCTCACTAATTTTCGATCCTGTGCCAGTTAAATCCAACGTTTTCGCTCCACTTTTGCTATTACTGTATAGTAAACAAAATCACAGATAGAAAATTGAAACTGGACATTAATCTATTACTTATGTCATCGCTTATGTTGTTAGTCAAATATTTTTTATTTTTTTACAAGGTAGTAATTAAAATAAACACTTTACCCTTCCTTTGCGTGGCACAGTCGGATAAAAAAGTATATTTGCATAATCATCAGCGTTATACGTAGATATAGATATGTAGATGCTTATACTAAATTAGATAATGTAGGAGGAATATTTTCATTCATGGGAACGTTTCCCAACAGAGCAAAGTCTAGGCTTTGAATAATACAACGAATGCCAGCAAGTCACATATATCCTTCATTTGCATTTATAGATTTATATAGTACAGTCGACATCATATATATTATTAATGAATGAAAACGTGATAGGTACCTAAAACGTCTTGTTTGCAGATTATGGTAGTTCTTCAGTTACTATAATAGTGACAAAGCTCGTGAGTTGGACGAAGGCGAAGAATAACATCGAGAAGAGACTAGCCCCCTGATTGTCTATCTTTGATAGCGACCAAAATCGGTCTCAAACTGTCAAATATGACAGTTAAGTGAACACACACGTAGTTATGTCACTCTCATTTCAACGAGACCGAACGCGACAAAAGATACGTGATCGTTTTGACAGTTTGAGACCAATTTGAGGTTTGAGACAAGTTAGACAATCAGCCCACTGCACTGTTAGCATTAGCGATGGGTTTGCGACCTGTCATGTACAAAACTTGCAGAAATTGAGCATGTGCATTGTATATTTGGACGTGCCTCTGACCACCAAAGTGATTAATGAATGAATTAATGCAAATTTATTGCAAACGTTAGAATAAACAAAATACAACAATGACAAAACGGAGTCAGGGAGAGCCTGGGCGAATGGGACCACGAGATACTTGGACCGGGGTCCTATCAGTCACCCAATAGGAATAGCTTTATTTGGATCGGTCGACATCGAATTTGGTGGTAATGATAGGTGAAGCAAAGCCACGACTGAATGGTGGCCGAGAATGGGACAAAGGAGTGTCGGGCGACCGGGGGCGAGGTGGGTCGACGATAGCCTTGTGTAGTTCGCGAACGAAAGATAAAAATGAACTACCTCATCAGTAACTTTTCTCTCACTCTCTCGTTCACACGCGTTCAAAGTGTATCAGTAGTTCACCTTAAATCTCACTCATCCGTCTCTGGCGTTCGAATCGGTGTCCCATAGTAACTAATTTTATTCTGTGTCTTCTAGTTCAATTTTCTTTTCTCTAGTTCGATCGAACGAGAACGCCCACTGAACGAAATGATGAGAGATGAGATGAGCAATTAGTTCAAATCGGTGTCCCATAGTAACTAATTTTATTCTGTGTCTTCTAGTTCAATTTTCTTTTCACTAGTTCGATCGAACGAGAACGTCACTGAACGAACTGATGAGAGATGAGAAGAGCAATTAGTTCGAATTGTCGTCCCATAGTAACTAATATTATTCTGTGTCTTCTAGTTCAATTTTCTTTTCACTAGTTCGATCGAACGAGAACGTCACTGAACGAACTGATGAGAGATGAGAAGAGCAATTAGTTCGAATTGTCGTCCCATAGTAACTAATATTATTCTGTGTCTTCTAGTTCAATTTTCTTTTCTCTAGTTCAATCGAACGAGAGCGCTCGCTCACTGACCAGTGTTGCCAATTTAGCGACTTTGTCGCTAGAAATAGCGACTTTTGCTATGGTGTTAGCGACAAAATATATTTAGCGACTTATCTAGCGACTTTTCGACTTCAACCGGCACACCAAAACAGTATTAGGGCAAGTAATGGAAAGGTGAAAAGGACAAAAACTCAACTTGAAAAAGTAATTAAAGGACCATTTTTTTTTATTTTTTTTTTATCGATCGAGCGAGCGAAGCGAGCGAAGATCTTAGTGGTAAGTTGGGCGATTTTGCTTTGTATGTTTGTATGTTTGTATGTTTCACGAATTGTTGTTCGCGCATAACTGTCGAACCGTTCATCCAATCTGCATGAAACTTGGTAGGTCAATAGGTTGTGGTAAGGAAATTTACGGTGGAGCATATGAGCTTAATCGATGAAGGGGTTGTGAAGATATTGGGTTCCCAAGGGGGTAAAAAATTATGAAAGTTACACAAATATATTGAGTGGGGTGTCAAACGAAAGGGCTTATTTTGTACATTCCAAAATGGTTTTTATTTTTAATCTAGGATGTATAGTTTTTGAAATACGACCAAAGAACAAAAACTATGAAACCAGAGCTGCAAGAGCTCCCGTTTCATAGAGTTTCGATGTCTTCGTAGCTCATTGACTGGTCCGTCTTAAAAAGAGAGTGGCATCGTTGCGGTTTGGTTTGCAATGATTTTAGATGCTACTTGATTTATTTTAATGAAAATAATTGGGGTAAAAAAAGTTAAGTAAACAAATATATTGAGTGGGGTGTCAAATGAAAGGTATTTATTTGTACATTCCAAAATAGTTATTATTTTTATTCTAGGACGTATCTATACTTTTAGAAATACGACGAGAATTCATAAATATGAAATAAATGAACAATTAGACACGACATTATATATTGCATGCATGCTAGCATTTTTTACTATGAAGAGCTAGCGCAATAGGCATACTCGGCAGTAGTAGCACTTGAAATTATAGGGGTAGTCAGAAGAAAGTCCAAATGTAAGCCATCTACGGTGCGCGAGATCTCAGTTCGGGGCGAACTACTAGTAATAACTGAACTACAAGTGAAAAGTGAACTAGAAGAAAGATACATTTCTTTTGCCTCAAAAGAAAATTATCTCTCTTTTCTTTTCAGTGAACGACTTTGCGTACCGCTAGTCGACGACATAGTTCATGTCGCAGGGCGTCAATGGATGCGACTGGCACAGGATCGTGGTGGATGGCACTAACTTAGGGAGGCCTATACCCAGCAGTGGGTCAATCGGGCTGTGGATGATGATGATGATGGATCGGTCGACTTGGGACCACGAACAAAATGACGTGGACTAGATTCTTCTACCACCTTAGATAACGCTTCACGCTAACGATTCACGATTTTCTTAGCCAAACTTAATTACTTACGTATTTTTACAGTAGGTACCTAGTATTTTTGACACGAAAACGGTTGTTGTATGAATTACCTAGGTAATCAATAAAATAATTCACATCCTTTATTAAAATACGACCACCAAATTTTACCTCTAGAAGTCTATAAATTCATGAATGAATGAAAATCAAATGGTTTTGAATTGTTCTGTAATGTTAGAGTTAAGTTTGTAAGGATTGAATTTGAATGAATAATCTGCCGTTTGAGTATAAACTTCTTACTTTGACTGCACAGTTGGAATTGTACAAACGATTCGTATTTTACTCACTCCACAATATTTCAATGGTAATTTAATCACAAGATTAAAGAGCGTGTCTAATTTGCAATGTGTAAAGTACACATAAACGTGTTGATTTATACAAACGTAAATACTTATGTTAATAAGGTGCGGCTTGTACTGTCGACTATTGGAAACACCCAACTAATTTGATTATAACTGACTAAAATAAGGATTTTAATACATACATACACCCATACATACGTCTCTTTCGTAAGCGCTAGGCACGGACCACGGAAAAGCAAGTATGTAGAGCGTAAACTAAAGTTTTTTTTTTAAATTTTTAGAAAGAATATAAACTCTCTTAAAAACTCAATAAGCATTTCAGAGATCAGAGCACAATACCACTACAATTTTCCTAGGCAAATCCAGAAATTTATCTTCTCAGTTTTATCTCTATTTCTAAAGTACCTATTATACGAGCGTATCTGGAAACATTTTCCTACGTGCCAATGCAAATGTAATAACAATCAAACAATAACAGCTTTATTAATCGACTGTGTAGTGGTGCGTAAAAGTGGATGATTGCATTCGTAGAAAGCTCTTTTTATTGCAGCCCCTGAACTGTTTATCGATCGAGCGAGCGAAGCGAGCGAAGATCTTAGTGGTAAGTTGGGCGATTTTGCTTTGTATGTTTGTATGTTTGTATGTTTGTATGTTTCACGAATTGTTGTTCGAGCATAACTGTCGAACCGTTCATCCAATCTGCATGAAACTTGGTAGGTCAATAGGTTGTGGTAAGGAAATTTACGGGGGAGCATATGAGCTTAATCGATGAAGGGGTTGTGAAGATATTGGGTTCCCAAGGGGGTAAAAAATTATGAAAGTTACACAAATAAATTGAGTGGGGTGTCATACGAAAGGGCTTATTTTGTACATTCCAAAATGGTTTTTATTTTTAATCTAGGATGTATAGTTTTTGAAATACGACCAAAGACCAAAAACTACGAAACCAGAGCTGCAAGAGCTCCCGTTGCATAGAGTTTCGATGACTTCGTAGCTCATTGACTGGTCGGTCTTAAAAAGAGAGTGGCATCGTTGCGGTTTGGTTTGCAATGATTTTAGATGCTACTTGATTTATTTTCATGATAAAAAAAAATTTGATAAAGAATGAAAATAATTGGGGTAAAAAAAGTTAAGTAAACAAATATATTGAGTGGGCTGTCAAATGAAAGGTCTTTATTTGTACATTCCAAAATAGTTATTATTTTTATTCTAGGACGTATACTTTTAGAAATACGACGAGAATTCATAAATATGAAATACCTAAATGAAAAATTAGACGCGACATTATGTATTGCATGCATGCCAGTATTTTTTACCATGAAGAGCTAGCGCAATAGGCATACTCGGCAGTATCAGTAGTAGCACTTGAAATTATAGGGGTAGTCAGAAGAAAGTCCAAATGTAAGCCATCTACGGTGCGCGAGATCTCAGTTCGGGGCGAACTACTAGTTAAATTAAATATCGAAACTTGCTAAGATTAATAAGGTCTTAGAAACATTGAGTTTCTAGAAGTAAGTACTAGAAGTACTAGATCAGTGTTCCGCAAGGGTGTGCCGCGGCACACTGGTGTACCGTGGTCATTAGTTAGTGTGCCTCGGAACAAATAAGGTTACCTATCTCAGTTAAGTTACTCCACATTTGCTCTACTAACAAGCTCATGTTTCGCATTAAAAATATTTTTCATTTATGATGTAAGTACCTCCAAAATTTTCCGATTTCCTAGATTTTGCACACAAAAAGTTTGCAGAAGACTGTACTAGATGACTTTTTCAAAATTATTAATATTCACGAATCACCCTAAGATGATTATATCGTACTTTTATCGTAGGTATGTGCTTATTTTCAGGGTTTATTTTGATTATTTCTTAACAAAAAGATAAGACGAAGTTGACTGATGACATCTGTAGTGCTAAGGGCCACCTGGAATACAGAATGTAGCGGGTTCGATTTCCACCATGAGGCAAATGTTTAGATCTGTAAATATTTGCCTAGGGTCTGGGTGTTTTTCTATAAACTTGCTCACAAGCTCACAACAAACAAGCTCTGCTTACTTTGGGGCTAGATGATGCTGTGTGAAATGTCCAGCATTATTTATTAATTTTATCTATGTAAGTACAAGAAATCAAAAAACATGTTTTATACCGTGACATAAATTAAACCTTTTTTAGAGCATCTTCGCCAATTAAGTAAATTCAATGTAAGTACCTACCACTAAACAACTCATCGAGTAAATTATAAACAACAGATTGATAGAATAACCGTTCCGAGTGTCGTATTTTAATTATCAGCTCAGATACCGCAGACATTGTTCGCTGCATTTACGGTGTAAACTGGTTGTAGCCGGTGTTTACCGGTTCGAAACGGTTTACGGGTTTTATAGAACCCGCAAAACTGCGGTTATAAAATACGCGTAATTTTTATCGGTTTTTACAGATGGTTTGTATGTAACCTCTAACCTGTTGCGTTAGTGATTATGGTGTTACCTGAAGGGCTATAGCTGTGGTAGTTTACTGTGAGAGGCACGATAATGGCTCTTGTAACGTTCGAGATTTATATCGATGAATTAAAATGAAATGTCACTTAATTTAATAATCGCGCCCCGCGGTGCCCACATCTGCCCGCGAAATAATCGCATGAATCACCACTTGTTTTGCAGTTGATTCTCGGAACCGATTAATAAATAATAATTTATCTCGTCAATAAAACAATAATTATAATTAACAGTCGGTAGTCATTTGAGACGTCGTATAAATTTCCTAATGTGAAACCTAATGTAACGTGATACTCGGAGCAACAGGTCGCTGGTCCACCTGGCCAACCTCACCTTAACTTCGCTAATAGACCATTCAAACTTGTAATGTTTCCAAAAATATCGATTACGCCGGCGATTCGCAAAAAAACTACAAAATTAATGTTTGAATAGTTAATTAAATTCGATACTTTATGATGCCGCTTGATTCTTTAAATTAATACCGTAAAAGCGTGGAACCCTACAAACATAACTAATCCACGAAATGTATCACCGTTTTATACAAGCTACGCTCTTGCCCGATTATTTTCCCACACATGGAGCTGTTAGATAAACTGTGTCATATCAATCCCTTTACTACTCACGTGCCAAAATGTATACGAACTCAGGATAGCCCTAGTACCCAATGTTTGCAAGACCATGAAAATGGTCGGCGCATACAGGGTGTGTGCAATCTTGTATCGCCTTGCTTCTCCAAATAAGGGAAGGTCGTTGCACCGTCTCGTCTTTGTTCAAAAAAACATGTCACATGTCTTTACATTGACGTGTAAGTACGTGCGCAGAAAACCAATGAGAATGCGCAATACAAGAAAACATTTTCTCCTAAAAAATAAAAAATAACCGATGACATTTTTATTTACATATTAGATACGTTTTACTAAAATATATAATTTATAAATCGATGGCTAATAAAAACGATGATGACATTAGCGTATAGATTATCTTTCGATTTGACCTGTAACCTACGAACCTAGGGTCGTAAATCAAGTTCATAGATTATGTCAGTTAGACCAGTCAGTTTAATGTCATTGTTTTATGAATATGGAATGTTTTTTTTCGGCTTCGGGTTACACGGTATCGTGTGTCGGGGTCGCGGGCCAGGTGTTCTGGGACATTAATCGTCGATCCACCTTCGTATAGATCACAATCGAAACCAGTTTTATTATTTTAAAGTTGTAAATGACGCAAGTGCGGAGCGCAGGTGGGTGCGTGTACGGTAACATGAGAGCTGTGTTACAGATGACGGGACTGACGAACTTTTGATGGGTAATGTTTGTTTAAGTTTTTAGTTAAACGCTTACGTTAAGTGCCTAGAGACCAGTTTTTAGAAAGAAAATATAACATATCTTCGTAGCAGATTGCTACAACTTTCGCAAAAAGTTTATTCTGTAAACAATTCATTTTTTGTAAAAGAACTATTGTTTTCCAAAAGTAATACCTACACATCACTGAATTCCTTTAGTTCAAATATTACTTGATTTAAATGGGCTTACTAGGGAAAAGGTTATACTTACTCCAAATCACCGAGGACCATTACATGTTCACCTGTCAATTAAAACAAAGATGAGAGTAAATTGTAGTATCGTTATCATTTTCATGTATAAGAAAATAAAAATGCAGTTAGATAGAACAGCCGTTAGGTACATCCGTACCCATATTATAAATGTGAAAGTGTGTTTATTTGTTTTTGAAGCATTTCGATAAACCCCTTCTGGTTTTAGTTTATCATAAACGACATCTTATGCAAGGATATAATTGCTTGTGAGCTTGATGAGCCGTGTGTATCGCGTAATGCGTCGCTCTCAGGCAGCGCGGCGTCGCCTCTCGGCGCCCTATCGTCTACCGCACTCACCCGGCCAAACCTAACCCAAACACTAACATAACCCTTACACAGATCTCCACATTAGTACATCAGTACAAACTTCTCCGATAACCAAAATAAACGTAAAATTGAGGATAACTACAATATTACCAGTTTTTGTTGGTTTAAAAATGGTCTCGTAAGTGTTCCGGTTTAAAACCAGATTTTACGGGGATAATAAAGTTTATGTAACAAGTGAAGCTTATCCGAAATAAGAAGAGGTTTATATTGAGTTTGTTCCCTTCAATTATATTTGTAATACTGCAGTGAATAAAAAAAAATATTTTCAAATATCTTGCCATCACCGTGGCTTGGATTGAACGAGAAAACCGACTTAATGTAAATCCAGCATTAAATTTATCCCGTAATTTCGACCACAAATCGGTTTATTTTTACGGATTTCTGCATCAATATCACACTTAAAATCCTCATTCAGCCCACGTTGAAGGTTTAATGACTGCTACATTTGAGATAGTCATTTCTTCAGCGAAGAAACGAGTCCTCCCTATAAGAGCATGCAAGTCAGGTATTTATAAGTGAGTAGGTACAAGGCATTGAATGCAATCGGGATTCCATTTATATCTGTCCTTGTTTTCCTGTTTCTGAGCTCTAGTGGCAGAGCATCGATCTCTGGAACGAGTTTCAGTTCTTTTGATTCCTCTGATAGTCGCTATTGCTTTATAGTTTTAGCCATTTGCCAAGATTTATTAAACCTTTTAAGCAAGACGGGCCTCTATTTTAACATCTTAAAATAATGTTGATTACATTTTTTTTGTTTTTTTTTTTTTTTTGCCTATGTGGCGCAGTGGGCGAGGGCCCGCCTAAAACACAGAAGGTTATGGGTTCGATTTCCACCGCGAAGCAAATGTTTGTATGATCTGCAAATGTGTCTCGGGTCTAGGTGAAAAAAAAAATGTTTTTCGATGAATAATGTGTATACATTTATAAAAGTGTGGTACATCAGTCATGTTCCACATAACATAAGCTCTGCTTACTTTGGGGCTAGATGATGCTGAGTGAAATTTCTAGCATTATTTATTTATTTACTTACCTTTACCACGAGCACTTCAAGAACCTGCAGTGCAAGTACGGTTCTTATCAATCGCTAAATTTGACATTTGATATCGACAAAATTTGATAAAATTAATTTTGTTATTAACAAATTTAATTTTATCGAATTTTGTCGATTATAAATGTCAAATTTAGCTATCGATAAGAACGGTACTTGCACTGCTGAAGTCTTAGGTCTAAGAAAATGCATGAGGATCATTAAGTTGAGTGCAGTTGGGCAAGCGAGGTTCGCGGAAGCACGGCGACCGCTCGTCTGCCGAGCCCGCACCTGCCTTAGCCGCAGGCTATTTATAAACCAGACCGTACCGAGCGCATAGAGCATACACTCAAGAGTAGATTTCATCACATGCTGTATGTATGTTCGTATGTAGTGGCTAACTGGTGACGGAGTTTTTAGGCCGACTGAAGGTCTCCGTCATGGCTTAACGACTTAATAGCTGGAACCGACAATTTAACGTGCCCTCCGAAGTATGGAAGCGCAGCTGATAATGCCACTTGCAGTCACCCATTCAATTTTTGACCGCTTAATTCAACGGTGTATCAATAACGTCTAAGCAAGCTATGCCACATGCTGCAATTTACTGTTGTCTTTGCTGGTCAGAGAAACTATTCTTCGAAGATCAAGTTGCTTCATTAGTTGGAACTCTTTCTTTAACATTTCTTCATGACTAAGGATCGTGATCGATTATTTTTATCAATCCTATACGCAATCATGAAGTCATGTAGAAAAATTTCAAGATTTTACACACATAAAAATCTTTGAGGGAGGCAGTCCAACAGTGGACAATGGACAATTGGACATCCAACCGCTGAGATGATGATTATAGTGTTTGTCATTTTGTTAATCTCTACTTAGGTAGGTACTGCTACTACTTTTAATTTTCGTAAAAAAAATAATACTTACTTACCGAATATTCTACGAATGATATAAATACGCCTATGCATTAGAAAAACTACATGAAGCTTTGAAATGACCAAAATGGCACCATGTACGGCATATGTAAGGTTTGCATTTCCACCTGGGTATTGAATAGAATAGAATATTGTGTGGGGTTTTATAAAAGTTTATATAAGTTCTTTTATTATTCTTTAATTTAAAAAGAGCCTGAAGATCTTAAAGAAAATGTAACAAACCTGGGGATCCAGTTTACGTTATGATTTTTTTTCTCCCTTTCTAATGGTCTTATGATGAATCAAAGTCGGTATTCACATCTGTGTTTACTTAGTCTTTGCTGTGCCACAGCGTTATATCGGCACTAACTTAGCTTTATACTTCTTAGTACTTTGATGTAAACAAGTTATATCTAAGCATGCATAAGACTAGGAACACCCTATGAATTATGCCGTTTGCAATCGTTTGCGCATCAAGATAATTTTCCATTAGATCTTTGCATTCTCTCGTGCCGTGCTAGTATACCTACATACCTACCTACTCTGATCTGAAGGATTCGGATACACGTTCTGACCAAAAATAGGGGTTATTCCCGTTGACCGTTGAGTCACAGTTCCTCTTTGTCACACTGTGACTAAATGGAAAACAAAATCCTCCTGTGTAACACTGTAACTAAACAAGCCTTTTTTCCCATTGTGTCACACCCTACAGTAACAGTGTTACCGAACGGGAAACAGTAGTAAATTATATATACCTATGAAGTCTTGTAAAACATTCTGATCAACGTGACCAGTCTTGGTGCTCGATTACCAGACTAGACTGCTAAATATTTGATTTTTAAGTGCCAATAACACTTAACAGAGTTCATTGATTTTAAAGTCAATAAATGATTCAATAAGGTCAAAGAGTGTAAGTACTCGAAGAAGAATTAAAGTTCATATTTGTTTGGTAGCGCTTACAAACGTTCGAGCGGTCACAATTTGGATTTGTGACCGCAAGTGGCAATACCAGCTCAGCGCTTCCGTTCTTCGACGTTAAATTGTCGGCTACGGCTTTTAAGTTGCGCGACAGAGTCCTTCGGAACAGTGTTCCGCAAACTTTTTGTGTTCAAGGAACAAATCTTTGAGGTACTTACACCATAAATGAAAAATCATTTTTTAAATGCGAAACATGACCTTGGTTAGTTGAGAATATATGCGACCTTTCGAGTAGGTAACTTAACTGAGATAGGTAACCTTATTTTTCCAAGGCACACCATCCAATGACCACGGTACACCTGTGTGACGCGGCACACCCTTTGCGAAACACTGCTTTAGAAGGTCTAAAAACTCCGTCACCATAGTTAGCCACTAACTCTTACGAACATACATAGTTCATTTGTATGTAATGTAGGTAAATCATTTGGAGTTCTTATTGACGATAGCTTCGGCATTACGACTCCAAATACGTGATAAAGCTTTTCATTTCCACACCTAAACAAAATAAGCTTTAACCAAATGGTTTAAGGTTAGTTATTGAACCGTGGCTCCAAGAGCCCGGTAGTTGTTTAAATATTGTTTTTAGTGATCAGTGCAAGCTGTTTGTGCAGTGTCCGACATGTTTACGTAACAGTGGTGCAGGAACGGTGTACGGTGTCGGCAAACAAATCGGTATCTTCAACGGAGGCTGTGGGCCAGTTTCGACGTCGCTCAGTCCGGACACTTAGCTAATGTTTCTTTAGAAACTAACTGTAAGTATTTGGTTTATATTGAAAGTGTTGGAGTACTCTCTGTAAGTATTTGTGATTTGTGGAATGAGTAGAATATAATTGAACTTAGGAAAGATCAAATCACACTAATATTATGCGAAAGTTTGGATGTTTAGATAGAAGGATGTATGTTTGTTCCTCTATAATTCGAGAACCGATTTGGCTGTTTAAAAGATAGATTGATAATGTCCGGGAATAGGAAATAGGCTACTTTTTATCCGGGTATCACGCGAGCGAAGCCGCGGACGGAAACTAGTTAAGGAAAATTAACAAAAGTTAAGTATAAAAAGTTCTACTAATAGAGTCAGTAGTGTCACACTACAAATAAAAAAAAACCTCACTTCCTTCTCTCCAGTCATCTCTACTCGTATTTTGGGCCTCCGTTGACCATTACGAGCTCTTAATTTTATTACTACAGACTGTAACAAGTTGAGGTTTTATTCTATTCAATGTTTATGCTTACGGCTTACGATATTATGTGTGTGTACCAACTGGGTTACATAAAATTAAAAATTCAATAATCATTTAAGTATTCAGTAGGACCGCTATGACCACTTTGAAACGTCTTAAAAGCTAGGTGATTTTACTCCTCTTCTTTCGCGACCAAAACCGTGAAGAATCAGGGCAACAAACACGATATGGGGCCTAGCTTTCTTTTCGGTGTACAAAATATAAGACACCTCCAAGGCACGTTAGTCTCTCTGATCTTTATAGAATTCAAGGCCTTTCTGAAGATAAAGGGGTAGGTAGTCAAATTCACACTTACAGTAGGGCCAACGGATCTCGGCGTTCGTGAAGTTAGCCGTTTCGATGCGCAGTGCAACTTTTTCATACAAAATTTTCTACTGCGCAGCGATAAGCCTGACTTCACGAACGCCTAGATCCGTTGGCCCAACTGTAGCACATTTCACAAGTCGTCTTTGTCGCGTCCCAACAAAGCCCCTTAATTCTCTCCCCCTTACTTATGAAAGATGTTTAAAGTTGAACACTGGTTAAACAACGTGTCCTGTCTCTATTCGTCACTATCCACAAATAAAGACAGGACGTTGTTTAACCAGTGTTCAACTTTAAACATCTTTTATACTTAAGTAAGACCATCTATCTATGACAGCGACCGAAATTGGTCTCAAACTGACAAATATGGCAGTTCAGTGACCACGAGTAGCTCTGTCACTCTCATCTCAATGAGACCGAACACGGCAAAAGATCCATAGGAAATGGTTGTGAAGTTTGAGACCAATTTGAGGTTTGAGACAAGTTAGACAACCTGCTGGTCTCGGTCTCCTGTGTCTTTAGGAACCACTAACTCATAAACCAACCCAAGTTTATACAGTAACCCACTGTGAACGGGTATATATACGTTTTGACAGGTTTTATAAGGCCATTAGTCACGGCGAAGGACCGGCAGATTCCTAAATATGCTAAATCACGCGATTAAGCAGTCGTTTTGTGGCAAAAAACAAAAAGGGCTCTGTCCTTCATCTTAGCCGAGGCAGTCGTAAAAAAGCAAGGTGAACTGCAGTTAGCACAAGTTTCCAGCTTTTAGAACAATAGCGAGTACTTTACTTGTCATTACTTGTCAAGTTTTGAAGCTGATTTTTAATGAATTTCTGGCAGGACATGAAACATGATCACAAGTCACAAGTGCATCCCCAATGCGTGGTAGTCATTTCCTCTTTTTTTTTGACATTTTAAGGTTCTTTGAAGATGTCTAAAGGCTACTCAGAGGTGAGGCTTGGCAACGATCTCATAAATGATGGAACGGAGAGCTGCAAAGGTTAAGCTGTTAAAAAATTAAAGCGTTTAGTGCCCATGACGCATATGCGAGTACACTCCTTCAGAGAGCTATGGCTTAGCAGTTAACACATTGCTTACTTATTTTTTTTAAGTGTTAAACCATTCTAAAAAGTAAGTTCTTAAGTAGCAAGTGGCCAACTCTGGTGAGGAAGTTACTAGGCCGCCTAAAGCCTCCGACATGGCTTAACGACTTAAAAGCCGGGACCGACATCTTAACAAAATTTTCGATTCTGCCGGGATTCGAACCCGCATTGATAAAAGCGATCCTCCTCAAGCTGGAGTGCCTTAACCAACTCAACCATGGAATACATTACCTATGCGTCTCGAGTCTAAAATCTTGCTCAGTTTTTCATATTTGAAACACAATGGTTTCCGTGGCCGAGTTGGCACTCCGGCTTGAGGAGGATCGCTTGTATCAATGCGGGCTCAAATCTCGGCGGAATCAAACATTTTGATCACTTTTTATTTTCGATAATACATTCTCTAAAATGCTGAAACTGGTGCTCTGTACTCGATCAGTTAGACAAAGGCGCATCGCTTGTAATTGGGCGCGCGGAATGCCCCGCCGGCCGCTGTGTAATTGCAGAGCTCGCGACTCGCCCCCGGCAAGCCGAGCTTTCGCACTCCACACCACTCCTCATCACCTGCAAAGTTAAATTAACTTTACTGTGTTGGATTAAAGTTTAAGTTGAATTAAGCTGGACCAACTTGCTACTCATGATCAGCTGTAATGTGAAATGAGCTTTACTCTATTGGATTAAAGTTTAAATTGGTTGGCAGAACGGCGAGCCGAGCTTTCGCACTCCTAAACTCTTTTCGTGGACAATTACAACAAGATGGAACGAATAGCATTTAAATACGCTGAAAACGTATAAATCAGTATCTTTTGTGGTTCTCATTTTTATACACCTCAGATCTTGTTCTAGGTAAGTAAGTTTATTTTGTTTTCCTGTACCTGTTTCCTTATTTTTAATATTTAAATAGATATAACGATTTAGTTACACTGTAATGTTATATACTATGTGTGTTATGATAAATAAATAAATAAATAAATAAATTTATCTCCTGCAATGTGAAATGAGCTTTACTATGTTGGATTAAAGTTTAAGTTGAAGAAATTTGAGCGGGAGTAACACTGCACCGAACAAGCAGAGGGTAGTGGTGATGATGATGATGATGATGATGATGATGATGATTCGTGTTGGCTGTGTCTGTTTTATGGATTGATATACCCTTTTGAATGTTTATAGCTTATCTAAGCAAAGAAGAATAACATACCATTCCACCAGTGAGTCGATCATACCAATATACCTATAGAATTTGTTTGTTTGTTTGAACGGGCTAATCTCAGGAACTACCAGTCGGATTTGAAAAATTAAGCTAAGAGCTACTTTTCATCATCATCATCATCACCTGCTAGATATTTTATAGTGGTCATCGCAATGATCTTCTATATAAACTGAGGTAGATGCGTTGTACCGTTTTAGAGCTTTTTCTAAAGAGCATAACGTCTCTATTGGTTAAATCTTATTGGGTCACCATTACTTTTATTATCTAGGTAAATCTAATATTTCAGACTTTCCCTGATTCTACATGTGATCATTACAAAATAAGCCACTATTCTTAGGTTTATACTTACCTATTCATGTTACCAAAAAGTCGGTCAAACACTTCGGAATCTATATCTGGCATGGTGATAGAAAATAAACCAGTGACATGATAAATGACCGATCGATATTTAATTACACCGAGCGTATTTTATGTTTTTATTTCATTTTAATGTATGCAAATGTAGCAGTAAATAATGTCGTCAAATCAATTTATTGCTTTGATAACGGTATTGAGAGAAAAAATTGTTTGCGCGCCAGCCTGTGGCATGTCAGAAACTCGGTCGGCAATAACTGTGAGATGTTTTTTGTTTAGTCTCATATTTTAAATGTATGGGCTTTTATGTATGAGTTTTGTACGTCTTCTTGGCTTTCGCTCTGTAGGTCGTGGTTTGAAATACAAAATCTAGAAAATAATCTTAGATTACGAGTAGGTATCTTAAATCTTTATCATCATTTCAGATTATGCAGCCTAAACAGGTGAAACGTGGCCAAAATGTGTAAAAAAACTGTGCTTTTCATCGTGATATTTGCCTTCACCGTTTACTTTCCTGAAATGGATTATTTCACCTGTGCCTAAGCAACAGAAGATTAGAACATAAATATTCTTAAACTACTTATCCTACTTATTAATTTCTGCCTGGGGCTTCGCTTACGTGACACCATAGCATATTAGGTACACTCACTCAGGGATCCTGCTGAGCTTTCTACTAAAGGTATTTTAAAATCTGATAAGTAGTTACGGAGATGAGATCCTACATTCAAACTTACAAACTTTACCGTTTTATTTTTAATGAAGACAAGTCATGTTTTTTGACGTACGAAGATGAGTTACTTTCTTGAATTACATACTCTCTGTTGCCACCTCTAAAAGTAGATCAGAAGAACTGTGCCATAATTCACTAACCCACTAACAAAGCACACGTGGATTTGAACAACACTTGCCAGATCTTGTAAAACGAATTTAGGTCACGAAAATAAATTACTGACATACAAACAAACCACAGATTTTGTACACAAATTGACTTGTGGTTGGAACAGTGAAACTGTTTTTGTGAAAATAAAGTCAGGGAGGCTTGAATGGCCGTTAGCGCAATTCCTTTTATGAATCCTATTATGATTCGTATGTTTTTTTTCTTGTCAATCTCACGTTCATGAAAAGAGACTGCTTATAATAGAATTCGTATTATGATTCAGCTAAACCTTTTTAGACCCGCTGATCACTGATCTTAATAAGGCTGTTACTTTGTTCGATTGGCTTGATTACTAACATTTAAAGTAGGGACCTTATATCACCGAATAAAATAATTAGACCCTAAACTGTGTCTGTTGCCCAGGGCCCCAGGCTTCATGGTATTGGGCGCGATGGAAGGATTAGAATCACCTTATAGTACGTGATTGACTTTGACTACAGAATCATATATACGCTTCTTTCAACGGATCATTCGTGAAGTTAGTCATTTCGATGCGCAGTGCAACTTTTTATACATAATTTTCTACTGCGCAGCGAAAAGCCTGTGAAATTACAGTAAGAGCGGCGCGGGTAGCGGAATCCGCTGGCGTGTAAGACAAGCACATAATTGTGTACCAAGGTGCACCAAGTGCGGGCGGGGCGGGCGAAACTGTGTTCATCTATTGAAATGAGCGTTTTCCGCTCGACGCGTCCCCCGCTCATCCACCCCGCCCGCTGCCACTGTAATTTCACACTAACTTCACGAATGACTAGATCCATTGTGACAACTGTAATTTAAGTTTGGATCGTGACTTTAGCATGGTAAATTGATTTAAGTTAATTCAAGCTGGGAGAGACAAAACCCTTTTTCCAATGTTCGACGCTTTTGATATAGGTAAGTATTAAAATAACTGAGATATTATGCTAAAACTAGCAAAATGTATCACAATCATCACATATCAACACAACTATGAAGGAACTACTTACCTCTGTTCCAAAAAACCTTTATAATTAAAAAAAAATAAGTACTAATTTACTTTGCTCATTTTATCAGTAAAACAAATTGATCAGACCGTTTGTGATTCGTAGCCTTGACAGATCTTGATAGAAAAATTGATTGAGAAATCTATTGATGAAATACGGTTCTAGTTCTTGTAGTGTGTTTATCTCTATTGTTTTCTTGATAAATAAACAAAGCTAAAATTTGTGAGTATCCGTAATAATTGGCAAACTTCCAACACTTCTGGTATCTCTCATCCCTGACTCATGAAACAAAACGCCTCTGATCCTCCGCAACTAGTGTTTTTATTATCTAATGCAGCTTTTTTATTTATGTGCTGACAACTGAAATAATTAAGACAAAAATTTGAATAAAATCAGGCTGCGATTCTATGAAATTGAATGCGAAATTGTTTGAGATCTGCGTAGCGATTCTATCTTTTTTGAATGCATTCGATTTGAACAAAATTTGAAGATTTTATGCCTTTACATTATTGCAATAATTTAAAAACAGATTCAAAAGTTTAGATATTTCAGAATACAGTAAAATCGGAAAGTTTGTTTGTGAATTTGGATGTGGAGAAGTTCCAAGAGTAATTTAAAGAACTATTGAGTGAAAAAAATTCCATTATCCTAAACAACGTTATGTGGAAAGTGCAGGCTAAGCTAGTATTTTTATGTGAAGACTAGTTAAACAGGCTTTTTCATGATGATTCTTAACGTTTAAGACCACGAGGAGTAGCCTTGCCGCAACTCCCTCCTTACCCAGATGAAGATTCTCCGGATGAATCGAAAAATTGTCGGTATCTGAATCGACAATATTTTAACGTGAGTAATTCCCGTGTGTTAAAATAATGTTTTAGAGACGACTCTGCCTATTGAAGATGCTGTGGTACCAGGGACGTTAGTGGAGTAATAAGCTTACCCGGTATCTAAACCATTAGGTATATCAGCTTAGCCAACCTTATCAGAAAAGACATACTCAATATTGTGAGGAATTGACTAATCCGCAGGTTTCTTTATGAAATTTTTCTTCAGCATTTATAAGTACATCATGAAACATACGATATCTATACGCTACTATATTTCACGAACTAAATATATATGCTCCTTTCGGTTCAGCCGATGAACCACATATCAACTTTCGCATTTATAATTACTAGGTACAGATTCACAATCGTATAATTTCTATTGCGTTCCACGATATAAGTTATCACATCGGTTCGGGCATTAGTTATGATGTTTTTACTGGCCAGTTGTGGTTGGCCTTCGAGAGACAAGGGGCTTGGGTTGCCACTTTCACTCGCAACCACATCCATGCCGAGTAACTATTCGGATATGGCAGTTCTTACGGCAGTTTTAGTTCTTCAGTTTTAGTTAAACGTTATCTTACATTATATAGAATTTCGGTCCGAACGTCGTGGATTCGAGTCCAGGATGTGCATGGAGTTTTTGTTTTGTGCATTGTGAAATCTGGTGAGACAATTCCACATACATTGACCTGTCTTTTCTGTCTGACCAATTGTTTCGAAGCAAGTAATAAGATCAAAAACGATTTACCAAAGATTTTTATGGCCTTCATCCAGTTGTTTAAAATGCTAGTTTATAACATATCTGAGTTCTCGAACTCACAGACTCTGTAAAATCATATCCTCACATTAATATTACTAGTCTTTCACAAAGTAAACTAATTATTAGGGTAGGTTGGTGTAAGTTTGCGCAGTTTTTAATCAGTCGGTCATAATAATAAAACAAACGGATTAATCACTTGGTTCATTAGTAATTTTTTATCTTTAATTATTTGGTAACAATTTTTAATAATAGTTATATAACAAATACAATCACTTTTCACTTAAATCACAAAAAACTAGAGGTCAACACTTGCGCAATATTACACACCCCGGTGTGTAACATTGCGCATTAAGGGCGATAAGATTGCGCAGGTCAATTATTTGTTTAAATCACATTTAAATAGTCCGAAACAAATGTAATCGGTGGATTTTTCGTGTCACTACACCTGGCATTTAATTGTTTAGCTGTCAAACCGAAAAACATTTCATCCAGGGTTTTCAAGTGGTCATAAAAACTTTCTCGATTTCAAGGGTAAATATAGTATCGGATCTAGGTACTAAGTTTTGTAGCATATTATTCTTGATGCAACCGGTACTTTAGCGTTCACTCAGCCATCCCTAAAGACAATCACCCTTCTCTTGCTTTTTCCATCGTTGACGCGTTTACGTGCAGCTTCGATGACAGAAGGTAAACACTTCTCGATTAGATTTTCGTGGTCTTCGTGACATTAGACAACAAAATGAGGCAATCTTTTTACTTATAAACCATAAAACAATTAATATTTATTATAAGAATCAATTTTCTAGGTCGAAAAGATAAATAATACAAAATCGCGTGTAAGATTACGCGCGCAATCTTATACATCCCCGTTGTGCGCAAACTTAGACATCTGGTCATTTTTTAATATAACAAGATCTTGCTGCCATCTATTAAGAAGCTGTTGAATTACGTTGTCAAAAGTCAATGGTTTGATGGTAACCAAAAGTAAAACAAACAGAAAAACAGTGTAATTCCTTCACAGTTTTTGTCAGTCATAGTTGCAAAATGACAAAATATTAGATCAGAAGGTCATAAAAACTTTGAACTCACCTGGACTCGCCGTTTTTACATTGAATTCGATTATTTTCTGGGAGCGCCTACCGGCTTACTTAGTAATTAAAACACAACTGAAGTTGGCCGCGTGTGGCCCACCGGTGCCGAGGAATGAGGTATGCGCAATCTTACCGACCGCGCGATCTTACACCAACCTATAAACATTTAAAAAAAACACAAGAGAATCAAAGGACCGTTTCACACGACCTAATAGATCACCCAACTGATCCAGATCATTGTCTGTACTAAGTACTATAGTAGCATTGTTGATCCGTTGAGTCAAAATGGTGGCAGCTCTATGATCACGCAAATCTAATTCCAGAACACCATCTAAAGTTAAAATTGTACACAAATCTCATGACTTTCTTAGTGGGAGTTAGGAATTTGGTGAATAATGCAAATAGGAATTTCCTAAACTACATTTCCTTGATAATAGACGAATAAATGTGGGCGAATCGAAAGTCATGTAGAGGTTTTACAAACATAGAATCTGCTTTTCAACAAACTGACAATACTGTAGTAAGTAGGTGTAAGAATCAAGCGCCCGAAACAGATGTAGGCGATATTATGAAAAAATATAGGAGATATAAGATCTATCATGGGCCATACCACAAACTCTTAGAGCAATGTATAAACAAGCTTAAAATAGTCCTACTGCTTTGGAAATGACTTTCGTTGTCATGTTTCAAGCCTGTTTTAACATTACTCTAAGAGTACATGGTACGGCTACAGGAGATAATATAGGATACTCAGTGGGAATTATAATAACGCCATCCTTCAGAAAAGTGTTGATGTGTTTTTTTTCCCTTCGGTATTTCTACCGAAGACAAAATGCTTCTAAACTTATTTTCCCCTTTGGAAAATTCTGCTAGACTCTTCCTGGGCTAAAATCATGCCTCAATTCGTTGACTAATTATTATGAAACTTGGAATGAATTTATATTGTGGGCTGCATATAATATTAGGCTAAGTTTATGAAAATGTTGGTAGTACACGAGCGAAGTAAAAGCTAATGTCCTATCCTATTATATAATATTATAAATGCGAAAACCTGCAAATATTTATCTACACGATGAGAAAGAGAATGTCAAATGTTTCATAGATCTATGTAGCGTGCATGTACATTTTTGATGTTCGTTTATAGGCTTACCAAAAATGTGGCCATAATAACAACAACAATCCTCAGTACCGACCTGGGCTTTTTCTTGTCGTGGTATGCACTGGTATATCGGTGGCACATTTTTGTGAACGCATGTTTCAAATGTCCCACTTTTTTATTCCACTAGCAGCGCCCTTGCGGCATTGCCCCCGTAGTAATGGTATAATGGTAATGATGATGATGATGAAAAGTAGCCTATAACCTTCCTAAGAGTTTAGCTATCAAATGCAGAAATAATTATTCAAATCGGACTGGTGGTTCCTGAGATTAGCGCGTTCAAACAAAAAACTCTTCCGCTTTATATAATAGAGTATAGATTGGATTGGATACATTAAATTATTAGTTCAATTGGGTACCTACATTTTAGATACTTACCTGAATAATGGAGTTGATTCAATCTTGGATGTCGTGTTATGTGAACTACACTACTACTATTTTTTTCATTACAACAGATCATTTATAAACGGAAATGTAAACAGAGTCAAAAGTCAAAAGTCAAATTCGTTTATTCAATAAGATCACAAGTGTACCATTTTGAAACGTCTTAAGAGCTAGGTAATTCTACAATCAAATCTACGTAGATGCTACGAATGATTGGAAGAATATTTGATTGTTTACGGATTCTCCTACTTTATCGTTTTCGCGAATTTATATTATAATAAGATTTACGAGCTCACCGAAGAAGGAAGAAGGCTAAGTAGAAAATAGTAATGTGTGTCAAATTCGCTGAAATGTAGGCATTATTAGTTATTAGAGAACACTAGGTATTTATTATACAAATTGCTATGCAAATTATAGCCATTACCTCGTATTTGCACGATAACATGGCTTTTGTGCGCTGGCGCACCTCTAAGCTAAACATCCAATATTAGCTTAGAGTAAATTAGCTCCTGTTTTGATTGGTGGCTTCTCATGCAATGAACACGTTATATAGTACAAATATACATGACTCAGTAAATATATTTAGCTTAGAAATGCCAATTTATATAATTTGTTTTGCAAATGGAATGCGATGTGATCACAATGGAAATTCTAGTGGCATAAAGAGGTTTCGAAGAAAACTAAATATATAAAATAAAAGAAAATATTTTTAGTCCTATCCTGTCCTAGGTACCTACTAATATTATCAATGTGAAAGTTTGTGAGGATGGATGGATGGAAAACTACTGAACGGATTTTAATAAAAAGTAAGTTCGTATGAGCAAAGGATTTTAATGAAACTTGGAACATAGTTTATGACCCTTGAATAACACATAGGCTTCTTTTTCTCCGGGTAGGTATCACGCGAGCGAAGCCGCGGGCGGAAACTCTAATCTAAGGCATATACTTAACTAAGAGACCTAATGAATTTGGTGGGGCCTTATGAACAAAGTTGTTCTAGAGTTGTCTTACAATTGAAAATGCCCGTGAGGTGGCATCGGTTATTATTTTTACCTCTGTGTAGCTTGTCTAGTCGTTGATCCCGGCTATATCGGTTAAGCCATGACAGAAGATTTCAAGTGGTCTAAAGACGTCGCCAGAGTTGGCCACACAAACGAGAATTCGTACGTCGCAGCCCCCCGGTACATTTCTCCCGCTCAGAAACCAAACAAATAAGTACACACGTTTGTAGAAAATCTAAACATATATAACATGTTTGGGATTCTGTTTTGCTTTGATTCTATTTCATACTTTTATTTTTTATGTCTTAGACATGCTCTCATAATTGAAACGGTTCAAGATATTTGAAAATATCTACGCATATAGTGAAAACTGGATCCTCAAGGTACGAAAGCCATCTCTGTTATTCAATTTGTTTTATTTAAATGCATAAACTTTGCAGAAGTATCCATGCATCTCGTACGTGACAGGCTGCAAACCCATCGCCGCTATAAGAATACTAGTAAGATTAGGATAAGGCTAAAGCTTACGTTTTTTATCATGAGGTTGGATAGTTGCGCGTGCGTTTCGAAACAGGTGTTGCGTAATAAGGTCGGCGTCAAGGACGTCGGTTCGTTGCCAGAAATAAATTGTTGTTTATGTCTGCCTAGTACAAACTGTACCTACACAGCCACTCTCTCAAGTACAGCCGAATAATGAGGACGTATCTGCGACGTTCTGAGGCCTCACTATCGAAACTACTCAATTTATGGTCGTCGGACCGCATTTGAGCGTCGCACACCGCGTCAGAGCGATGCAGGACAAAATGACAAAAGGTTCTACGTGCAGCGCCGCCCTAATGCGACATTACATTACACAAAATGGGTGAAAGAATATTTTGACGCTTTGTGTCGCGCCGTGCATGCAGTGCCGCACAGTATTGTTGCCAATGATAAACTATAACTTGTAACTTATACTATGTTATGTATTTCCATACATATTTTAGTAAACTTATACTATGTTAAGTATTTCTACTGCTGGACATAACGAGTGCAACTAAAACTAGCTTATCAGCAAACAGCGATAGAAAAAGCAACTGCAAACGTAAGATACCACCGCCCTTTTGGTGAAAGTCGATTTAAAATGAGGTGTGTACGTACGAGACAAACAAACTTCGTGGCACGCGACTATATCATTTTTTACCTCCGCACAGCTACAAATGAAAGTAAGCCATGTTGTGGAAAATTAAGGCTGTTATTGCAATGAGTTATGGAGGCACTGGCCGAGATGCGATGCTCAAATTGGAAACGCAAATAAGAGTGCAATGTGATAAATGTTCAATGATGCTTCGGGAAGGTACATGCACGAGGCGTTTCGTAAGAATACGTGCAAGTACTTAGCGTTTTTTTTTTAATAGAATGACACAAGGTTTGGAAAAAGTCAGGTGTTTCCATTACCATATTTTACAATCTAGATTTCTAATTACTTTTGTCATGTGGCGAAATTTGTCTATAATATTTAGTTCATAAGAACAAATTTTTAGTACAGGGAGTTGCGGCAAGGTTACTCCTCGCGGTCGCGTCTCACACAGATGAAAATTCTCCGGATGAATCGAAACATTGTCGGTATCTAAATCGACGATAGGTATTTTTGCGTGAGTTATTCCCGTGTTGTTAAATAATGGATAGTTCTTTTTACCTAGGTACCTATATCGTCCTATCCTATTGCTAGGAAAAGCTCCAATATCTCTCCAACACAGGGGCGTAGCTACCGCCGTATCTGCCGTATCAATTATACGGGGCCCCCAAGCCCAAGAGAAATCTTTACCCTTCATAAGGGCCCCCAAACAAATTTTTATACGGGGCACCGCCAAGGCACGCTACGCCACTGCTCCAACAGAATTTATTCTTCCAGATTTCCCACCAAAATCTTTCTTGAAAGCTTCGAGATGGTCCCTCCAGCGTTTTCTGGATAGAAAGAGAGATTATAATGATTGCACATGCATCTTTGCACTGATCTGCACGATGCACATTCTGAAAGAATCTATATATACCTATAGATATATCTATATCTAAACAGATCGTTATACGAACTTCTGGGCAAAGATTTTCTTCTACTTTTCCATTCTCTTTATTCTAAAACGTTGCTGGAATCTATCCCTCCAATATATTTTCAACATTATTTTTCCTGTTTTGAAATTCAACAAATATTTCATAAAAAGTTTCCATTCTTTTTACCCGACTGTTTGTCAAGCCAAAGGGTTATATTAATAATTCATTTATTAAATAAGACACCTTAAAAGTCCATTAAAGTTATGAAGATCGTGCGTTTTTATGACTACAATTGAGAATTCCTTTGAGATTTCCTTTGATGACTTTTATGGTCAAATGCTGGACTTGAAAATTATAGATCTAAAATTATAGAGACTTATAAAATTATAGATGTATCCAATTTTCGTCGTAGCATTATGTTGGTGAAAAGTTCTAACCTCAGTTTGCACCAACTGACACCAACAAAAAAGTAGCCTATTTTTTGGTTCAACTTACGTTGGTGAACAATATGTTTGAGCTCAATATAGCTGAAACACAACAATTGTTTGAATTAATTATTGAACCATGTTTATTGCCTTGGTACTTCACCGTATTGGTCGCCAACCAGCTAGTTTTTAAGCTTATTCTCTTTGATTCCAGCGGTCCTACTAAATAAATACTTATTGACTTTGTGTAAGTTGGCTATTATTCAGATGAATCAACATTTAACTTGTCCATACGATAGGAATACAGTATTCCAGTAGTATTCCGAATACTCAAAGAAGTTCTAACCCTTCGAAAGGAAGATCCCAGTATGCAAGTAATGCCGGTACAGTGCCACGCGCGCGCGCATGAAGCCGAGTCTGCGGCCATCGACCGCTCGCCTCAAATATTTCAAGCATGCACAAATTAAACTGGTTTTTTCTTTACTTTTATAACTTTTGCATAAAATACATTGTATTGCGCGCATCGTGCCCTAATTATGTAGTCGTCGCTACGGATTATGTCAGTAATCGGCTTATGAGATGGGGTAAATTACTGGGATTTCATTTAGGTAGGTACAGTTTAAAAAGCTAATGTAATTATACAAAAAATTAGGTAATTCCGATCATAATCTACAATCCTTTATTTTCTTTAGATCCACAATCCTTTCCCTAATTTATTGTTTGCTCTCTAATTAACAATCGAAAGATAAATTCGGTTCTAATTAAAACTTCACACAAAAAAAGCAATATCTCTCTAATCGAATACGAAAGCTCACTCTAATTCATTCGTAGCTTTTTGTCTAAGGGAATGCGAGTCGTCAGACTTTAGTCTGGTCTGGTGCAGAGCGGGGGGCCCTCGCCTTGCCCTTTTGTTTTTATACCCGTGCAAGAATGCAAAACAATTATAATTCCCTGAGGAGAGACCGCGCCTTGGGAAGCGAAGCCTCCGCTAGGCACAAAACAATCCTATCTTGCGGTCGGAGGTATTATAATCACTTAATTGGAATAACTCGGGGAAATTAGTCGGCGTTACGGGGATGGAGAGGTGAGTGTGGGGAATGCGAGCAGGGAGGGGTTAGCGTGACGCGGAGCGGGCGGCGCGCACTCCGACCAATCCATTTACGTTAATTACGCCGAGATGGGGATAAATCGGAGTCCAACCGGCCGCGCTCGAGTTACGAGCGAGCCGACTATAAAATAAATTATACCCACTTCGCCTCCACTCAGTTTTTTGTTGCCGACGAAAAAAACAAAAGCGAAATCTCGAAAGGACGAAATACGAGGCAAAGACAAAGCATGAATTTATCTACTGATAATATAGACGTAGGGCGGCCGCGGCAGACGAGAGGTTGCCGGGTGGCCAAATTATACGGCCAGGCATTCCTCGGCCTGCGCAAAAACATGATATATGGCCACCTTGTGACGAAATATTTCAGAATCGGAGTCCTGCCGGCCACACTTTAAATGCAAGACTTTTAAAATCTGTTATTTTTCGTGGGTAATAAAACTAATAAACAAGGACTTTAAAGAAACTGATTTCATCTGATTAAATAGATCGATTTGCTGATCTACATTTTCTAGGTAGATCAGGCAGTGTTGACTAACAAAATGACATTTCTATATGAAACAATTCACATCATGTAAGTATCTATAAAATGTACCTGGGTATATATATTTTAATATTTTTTTGTAATTCAAGGATCACATTTTTAAGACATCTATAGGTACTTACCTAGACTTTACTTTCTAAAAAAAAAGTGTAAATAAAACTAGATTGAATACCTAATGTTTAGTATGAAGTCTAGACGGGCGGTGGTAGGTATAATGCCGCCAGCTTATCTGTTCAGGTGGAAAAAAAGTCCATTTGAAGAATTTATTTACTAACAACAGTGTCACCTGAATGCTGTTGTTAGTAAACTGATAAACCTCCATAGAAAAGACCTCAAAATAATCATAGGGACACTGACAGGACATTGCCCCCTCAACAAACACCTGTACAACATCGGCATCACGGACAGCCCACTCTGCAGAGGATGTCTAACCGAAGAAGAATCAGCAGCCCACGTAGTCCTGGAATGCGTGGGCGTAGCAGCACAACGGCAGCAAATCCTCAACAATCCGAGGTCGCTCCTCGAGGCCTGCGAAGACCCCAGGAATCTTCTGCGCTTCTCGGAGGAGCTAGGCTGGCTCCACATCTAGTGAGCCAGGTCATCCCCACGCAAAAAGGACCACATTCGAGTCCAACTGCGGAAAAGGGAGTCCCCATACATACATACACCTGAATACTGAAACACTGGGTTGGCTAGTTTAACTGGTGCTTATTTATAACTAGCGGACGCCCGCGGCTTTGCCCGCGTGGACTACTATTTTTTTATCCCACGAAAACCATGCATTTTTCCGGGATAAAAATAGCTTATGTCCTATTCCCGGTCATTATCTATGAATATTTTAAATTTCAGCCAAATCGGTTCAGTGGTTGTCGAGTTATAGAGGAACAAACATACATCCATCCAAACATCCAAACTTTCGCATTTATAATATTAGTGTGATAGTGTGATTGACTCATCGGATCAGCATTGCTATTACCATTCAGCATGATAGGTACTTAATGCTGCCAGTGTCTGGTGCACGCTTCCGACTGGCACTTGGATCAGTTCTCTCTCTGTAGTCGGCCCCTCATGTCTGAGGATTGTGGTCATCATCGGGTGGTCTGCATCTAGATTGGATGATCTATCTCCATCGGCTTCTATTCATCGCATCCCCCACAACGTTGTGGAACCTGACGGCTGATGACTCTTTGATATGATCCGTCCATCGAGTTGGGGATCGACCACGCTTGCGTTTTACGTCTGTGTTCCCAACCACGATGAGTTTCTCTAAGTTGGATCAGTTAAGCTACCTATAAATCGTTTACAATGATCAACAGCGGGGCTAAAATGGCCGCTGTAGCAGAATCACAATAAGAATTGCAATAAATGCCATTCTTGTCAGTCTATGAAAAGAGACGGCACATAATTCAACTCCTATTATTGTGATTATAACGGCCTTTTTCAGCCCGCTGGTTCTAATAGTATTTTGTAAAGTTATGTACTTAGTAGTTTAGTTTTATAAATGTTTTGCTTTGTTGAGAAAGAGTTATGAAAGTTGAACCTACCACAAGGTATTCTTGGTTCGTAATATCCGAACAATGGCGGTCATTATGAGTTTATTCATTCAGAAAGTTCACTTACCCATGACCTTGTTACAGGTGACCTAGTACTATAATGGGTACCTATAGTGCCTAGATCTTATTAGGTCTTATTCTTGGAACGGCTAAACAAGTGGATTATCCTTGATTGTTTGCGAGGATGTTTTTTGTTTTTTCCTATACTAGGTCCTATAATGGGGCCGTACAAAATTTAGATGGAATTGAAAATTTGTGCCTTGGAATAGCAGATAGGCTGTACTATTTATTAGATATTATTAGGTAGTCTTTTTTAAACTTCCGCGATCACTATTCATATTGAAATATATATGGACATGGGATTTTATCGCGTAATTTACCTTATTTATCCCGACGTTTCGGTTATGTTACAACAGCCGTGGTCGCGGGCAGACTCAAACGTCGAAAACGTCGAAACGTCGGGATAAATAAGGTAAATTACGCGATAAAATCCCGTGTCCATATAATTTTCAATATTATTAGGTAAATTGGGTGTAATCGGGTTGAGTGAATGTGGTCAACATTTCTTCTTGATAATATACAGGCGATATGTGACCATAAAAGCCATGTCTAAAATAGTGGAGACCTTAGTGACCCCAAAGTTAGTTTAGCCAAAATATTGCCAATAGGTCGATCATATTTTGACTGCAGTCAATTATTACCATAATATGATATTATGTAGTAGGTCTTTAAACTGTATTGTGTTTTGACCAAAAGGTCAAAGACATGAGAATGAGAGTGAAAAGGAATTGATATTGATTCATAAAAGGAATTGCGTTAACGGCCATTTAAGCCTACCTGATCAATAACACAGCGCACAAACTATGTAGGTATCTAGCCTGAAGATTATCGATTTTCGCTAATTCAATAGACAATACCTAGGTAGGTACTTGCGTTTCATAATCTTAATAAGATTTTATCTTTGAGAGTCGTACAACGCCTCATCACAGTAAAACTACAGAAATTTTATAAAATTACATGATTTATTATATCTTTCATCATTTCAATAAAATAATAATTACACGAGTATATACACAAATAGATATTTACAGTTTTCGAGGCCATCACTATATTTACACTGGGTCCACGATATATCACTAGGTCCAGGCCCGCACCGGGCGCGGGGGTGCCTGTCATCGGCAGCCGCACCCCAGCACCATCATGTCCTGATAGTTTTTGAGCACCACTTTATTGTGTTCGTCAAGATACAGCATCGAGATGGAGGTGAGCTGCGTCGGCACGCAGCACGCCTTCGGCACCGCGGCCGGGTTCACGGAGTTCACCAGCGTCTGCACGATCGCATGGTTCGTGCCGTTCAGGTGGTCCGCCAGCGGGAACGGACAGTCGCCCTGGCAGTAGTACGCCTCGTAGCCGTGCGGCGCCACGATCCAGTCGCTCCAGCCCACCTCCGCGAAGTCGACGTACAGCGAGCGGCGCTGGCACACCTCACGCGCCTCCTTGCGTCGGTGGTGCTGGCGGTGCGCGCGCCGAGGCGCCGCGCGCTTGTCGCGCCGTAGCCGCGCCTCCGCCGCGCGCGCGTCCTCCGTGTACAGCAGCAGCACCGGCTGCAGCGCGCGCCAGCTATCCTCCGGCTCCAACGCGCCGCGTCGCACCCGCACGTGCGGCCGCCGCACGCCCACGCCGCTCGAGCCCTCCTCGACCACGCGCACCAGCAGACCGTGGTTGTGTCCGGGCTCGCGCAGCCAACGGCGCACGGCGTCGATCGCGTCCGCGGTGA
The DNA here is from genome assembly GCA_958496255.1 of Camptogramma bilineatum. Classification (NCBI taxonomy): domain Eukaryota; kingdom Metazoa; phylum Arthropoda; class Insecta; order Lepidoptera; family Geometridae; genus Camptogramma; species Camptogramma bilineatum. Next base: position 2,516,728 of record OY292463.1, on the reverse strand, counting down.
CGGAGCCGTTCCCGGCCGCGAGCGGCTTCGAGTCTATCAGCCGCAGCACCGGTGCCGTGCGTCCGCGCCGGCCCGGCCGCACCACGTCGTACAGCAGCAGGCGCTGCGGGCCGGGGGACGCGAGCGCCGCGTCGGCGCGCTGGAAGGCGAGGTCGGCGCCGCGCGGCGCCTCGTCCTCCGGCACCGCGCTCAGGTTGAAGTGCAGGCGGAAGCGGTGCTCCGCCGGGAAGCGGTCGTCGACGACGGAGGGCGCGTGGTGGAACGAGCGCGCCGTGTTGGCGGCGGCTGCGGGCAGCGCGCCGTCCTGTGCGTAGAGCAGGCGCATGGCGCGCGGCACGGGCGGCGGCGCGGCGTCACGCGGCGGCCGGCGCGGCAGACCGAGCAGCGCCAGCAGCTGCCGCTCCGCCGCCAGCCTCGCGGCCGCGTCCAGCTCCGCCCCCGCGCCGCACCCCCACAGCGCCACCAGCGCGCACACCACCGTGCATGCGCACGCTCCACGCATAATTCTCCTCGACCCACCTGGAAAGACGGAAACGCAAGAATTAATTGATGAAAACCCTCTATTGTACACATCTTATAGTAACTTATCAAATAATAAACTGTATAACTGTGTAACGACCTACAGATCTATAGATCCTCTTAGAAGCGACCTCTTCAACACAACAGGTTGATTGATTGTTCGAGATGTATCTGTTCGGAAATCCTATCTTAGCTGATAAAATAGGTCAACTTTTTGCAACTGAATCGATCAAGTCAACATATTGATCGAGCGAAAAGCGAGTGAGATAAAGTTTAGTTTTGAGAATTTCCAAAGGATTTCGAGAGAACGGATGGCACTAGCTGCGAACCCTAACAAAGAGCAACGTTGTCCGGCCGACGCTGACGGTTTTTTTTATCTCTGGATGTGTTTCTAATAAATGCATCATACAATGTAAAATGCTCATAAATATTTTATTAAAAAAAAATAACCATGCATCAGTCTTCTTTAGTAGGTAACTAAGGTTGTACGAGTATGGTGCACAAATTAACAGTTCGGTTATATTATTACAGCCTGCCATCAAAAACTGTTATAAATAATATACGTGAATGTATAGATACTTATGGAAATTATATAGGGAAGTAGCTAGGTACCTATATTCTTCATGTTAAAAAAAATCTTTGAAATTTAACTTGACGGACAACAATAAACGGTCTTCAGTTTTTAAGAAGCCGCGCCATATGTGCAGAGTATGCATAATGTTTTACACAATAGTACATAGATGTAAATACAACTATTAATAGGACGTTCAACTGATAAATCATTTGTTATGCAATTGATAAGGCACATGCAAGCGTGTCGGTCAATCCTAAACTCAATGATAACAGAAATTTACGATTTTGTTTAGATTTATCAAACACTAACTTTCGTCCGCGACTTCTCTTAGTATCAAAATAACCTATAAGACTTGGGGTGAAGGCAGCTTTCCAAAAATAAATTGGTTCACTAGATTCGGAAATTATTAGATACGAACACACGAATTCACAAACAAACTAGGTACATATTTATAAATATCAGTCAGTATACAATGAAGTATACAGGGTGGAAAAAATGAATGGGCCCCGGAGGGAAACTACTTTAAATCCTTATGATACAGTATTTTACTTGAAGGAAACATTCCTTTATTTTTAAAAAGAAACAAAACTGCATTCATAGATTTTCTAAAATTCGCTTGCCTCACCCGGAATCGAACCAGCTAAAAATTAAAAAACAAACCTCGCTCTATTTAATACCACTAATCGATAGGATTCATGTCAAGATAAAATCTTTATAACACACATTTGGTTTTAAAAATAAAAAAGATCATGAAATCTAACATTAATTTTCTCAAATTTTTTCAATAATTTTTATTATTTCACCATTCGCGACAAAACTTTTCTAGACGGTATTTGTTTATCTGAAGCGAGATTCAGACTTCCAAAAATGCATCCGATTCGATGATTTTCTTCGAAAAATTGACGGTTTTTCAGCGAAGAAACGTCATTTTTCGAATTCGGAATACATTCCGAGAAGGTCTGAATCACACTACTGGATACCTCTCACCATTCCACTGTAGAGCTAAATTGCAATTAAAGCCTTTATGTACCAAATATTAGGTTTCATGGATTTCTTGTACGACAGACGAGTGTAAGACCTCATGTTTCTTTGAGAAGGTTTATCTTTAGTATTGAATGTATCGACTAGTGGAATAAAATAGGGAGTGGTTAATTTTTGAATTTTTAACTAGTTCGATTCCTGGGTGAAGCAAGTGGAATTTAGAAAATCTTTGAATGCAGTTCTGTTTCTTTTTAAAAATAAAGGAATGTTTTCTTTAAGTAAAATCCTGTATCTTAAGGATTTAAACTAGTTTCCCTCCAGGGCCCATTCATTTTTTCCACCCTGTATAGTACTGAGCAAGGACAAAAAATAAAATAAGTTCAGTACTTTAAAAAATAAGTTTCTTACAAATAAATTTTACGCAGTTTGCATTGAAACTAAAATACTTTAAATAATAGTAAATAAAAGTAGGTACTTTTATTTATTTTTTTAATACACAGCTTGGTAACTAATAAGTTTAATTAAAGTTTTAAACTAAAGCAAAAATACTTAGCGATACAAGGTGTGGCAAATTTTTTGGCACTTCAGGGTATCTACCTTTTCTCTTGTAGTTAGAAAGTTTTGTTCTTATGAAACTATTGTTTTATTTTGAAGAAAGATATACCTAATTGCATTTTTACACCACACCCTGCATATTTTACTAGATGTCGCCCGCGGTTTCGCCAGCGTAGGAACCTTTTATCGCTGTTTGATTTTTTTTTCAGGATAAAAAGTAGTCTATGCTCTTTTTCAGGGCTTAAACTATGACTACCAAATTTTATAAAAATCCGTTAAGCGGTTTAGCCGTGAAAGCTAATGGCAGACAGAGCTACTTTCGCATTTATAATATTTTTAACAAGGATTTGTAAATTGTTAATAAACTTTATTTTAAATTAAACACTACCTACCTAAGTAAACGCACAAGCTAGGATCTTGGAAATATTTTAACTAAAGTTCAATAAGATTGTAAATAATAGTTGGAGAGTAGGGCGGAAGCTAGTAGTAAAACGTAGGCACAGGTTGTAATCTGTGATTAGAAGGTATATCAAAGATATGTAGCTGTCCTTTGCCAGTTAAAATACTTCCTAAGTAGCGTACTAGGCAGCCTCTAAACATTGCTAGCGCAACATTTGACCTCAAACACAGAATCAAAGGCCGTTTCCACCTAGTGCATTAATCTCAACAATTTTGCCCATCATAAAATAATCTCAACTTGTAACATCGAAAATTATAACTGTCGTATTGTTCGGAATTTTAATTAAAGTTTTATATTGCCGACCATTAAGACTGTATTAAAATTAAGAGAAACGAAGAACAAGATATGTTACACAAACATCCAATAAACATGGTTTTATCGTTGAAGCACTTTCCAAAACCGTGCTGTAAAAGACTTCAACGGGATGCGGTGCTGCAGCACTTGCCTCATGTGCCACTGACTCCATGTCCACTCACTGTTACTTGTTTATTACTCACTTGCTGCTTTGGAAATGTAATAAAATGGGATTTGAAAGCTGTACCTTATCGCTATGTTTCCTAGGTGTTTAAAGTTAGGTGTTTGCCCAAAGTCCTAGGCAAAGCCAACTATTGACCGATCGGTGCAAAACTGTTATCCCTTCTGGATAAGTTTTGGACATCACCTAATTTTATATGTTGTTGTTGTAATGTTTTGATCGCCGTAGCGCGGTCGACCGGATCGTGGCGTACGTATTTCGAAAATAATGCGGTCAAACCGGCTGCGGGCGCACGGCCGCTCGACTCTCTCACTCACCCGAAATTTCAACGCATCCAACGTCGACGGGTTCACAGATCCGCGATATCCTCGCGCACTCAACGCTTGGGGAACAGATGGCACGTCACGGGTTCACGAACGGGCGGATGGCACATAACAGCGGAGTGCGGTAACATCACTGGCGCGTGCGTGTGTGTTGCGCGGATGGCGAGAACGAGCTCGCATGGCGTGCGCGCGGGGCTGCGATCTCGGCCGAAGTGCCGAGCCGCGCCAGACGCGGCGGCGTCGGCGCACCGGGCGTGTCGCCGACCCGCCCCTCGCCCCGCACCCCGCGCCCCTCGCCCCTCGCCCCTCGCCCCGCCTCACACCAACCACCAACCTACCCCAATCCAACCCGCTCACCTACCCAGAGACATTCCGAAAATTGCGCGCCCCACTCCTAAATCCACCCCATCATCATTTCCTTATTTCCATTTTACGTAGTCGGCACAACACGTTTGCCACCTACGTCGCTCTATTAGTCATCTTATTATTAACTTCTCCCTTATTCGTATCATCATCTCTCTCATTCTCATCCTATGGATTAAAGCAATGTTTACCTTGAATCATCACACTCAAGATCTGACCACCAAGAAAATCTTGTAAACCACAACAACAGAACGTGTTATGTTGCTATATTTTAAAAATTACCTATATCAGAACAGTTAGAATGTGTTTAACTCATGGTTATAATTAAGATTAAAATTATACTATCTGTATAGTTGGACACATAAACCTAATGAACCAAACCTATGCACATAAGATCGTGAAACCGTAAAAATAAGTATATTTACATTACTCGTTGTTCTTGGCCTATAAAAGTTTATGATCTGAAGGTCCATCAGATGAAATATCATGATAAAGTGTTTCAACATCGAAGCGTGCATTTTCATTCTGCCTAGTAGTTACTTTATTTTTTTGACTTAAAACTCATTTTAGGGAATCAGATTTCGTCTGTCTACGAAACGCTACGGGATGCTACGAAGCGCTACGAAAAAAACATGCAATTAGAAAAGTGATGTAACCGAAAGTTTTACTAATTATTTTGATGTTTGGAGTAACTTTGAGATTTCTAAATATTTGTAACTTTCTATTCAGTTATTATATCATTAGGAATACTCTAGCATTATCGAAGAAAAACAATGGCACACAGTTCTGAGTGAGAAGAATGTAAAATTAAACTGAGGTTAATTCCTTAACGTTTTAATGATTTTTTTTCTTTAAATTATTTTTAATTTTTGAGAATATGGTTTGATTATATGATTCGTGAATTTTAGAGTTCTTAGGTAAATATCCAGTATTCAGTGCTTATGTTTTTTTACGACCTACACAGTCAAAAATAACGTTAGGCCTAAGAGTTCACTAGATATTTCATACCGACTTCCTTATGCTTTCGTTCGTTGCAGCTCCAAAACGTCTCTCAATTATTTGTCAATTTAAGAACTGATGGTTTAGCCTTACAGATAATAAAAAACTGATGATTTTGTGGTAAAATAAATTAAAGTAAAAGATAACACTAGGTCGCATGCGAGACGCCTTTCAGTTGACTTAGGGAGATGCACTTGTACCATAAATTCTATCCTACTCGTACTAATATAATACTTAAATGCTTTTGTGAGGTTATATGTATGCCTGGATGTATAAATGTATGGATGTATAAATGTATGGATGTTTATAGGGGAGAGCAGGTAGGATTCGTACACTTTTTACTCTGAGGCCTGTAAAAAAAAAACTAACAGCTATTGTAAAATTATTTCAATGCTGCTTTAATACCTACTTAACTGGCTTTAATAAAATTGAAGTTTAGTGTTGATACAATGACACATAGTTGAGCTTTGATGGTTTTTCTAAAAAATGGGAAACGTACGAAAGCACCCCACACGCGTGGTGGCTTCGTACACAGTGATTATACATAGTAGAAATATTTATTGAGATCAAAATTAATACAGTATCAGCCTTAAATGCAGTAATAATTAACCATATTGGTTTTTACACAGTCTAGTTAAAAAAATTAACAACTATCATAAAATTTTCTTTTTATGTCCTTAAAGGAACCAATCAACATTATAACTTTTAATATTGGACCTACTATTGCACATAATGAACATAGACAGGTCTTTTCCAAAGCTAAAGATGTTAGCTGTTCTTGCTGTAAGAGCAGATTTGTGTTGCGGCAGTATTTACACCACATCTGCTAAGTTAACTGTTCCATTCATACTGTACGAATCTACCCCACACATAACTGTACGTAGGTACCCCAACCCAAATAATCCACAAATAAATTCAAAATAAAAATAACTGTCACGGTTATCTTAAAATAAATGTTAACATAACAAGCTAGGGCATCAATTCATAAACAACAATAAATAACCTTAACATTTAGAGCAAAGCATATTAGAGATAAACGCGTTCAAAAGTGCATTCAAAAATTACTTAAGTGGCGCAAAAACACATATTGACTTGATCCAACCAAGCCGGCGGCCGCACTGCCACCCCGTCCCGTGGTTAGACTTAGGGTATGATGGTATGTCACGCACACAAACATGAACGCGTCAACGTATTGGATTGTGTAGATATGACCACTGTACGAATGCTCCCTCTGTACGAATCCTACCTGCTCTCCCCTAACCCTTTCACGCAAAAACTACTGAACGGACTTTATTGATGATTTTCAATAAAATTCAATTCAATATAATTTATTGCACGTCATAAGGTTATGACAAAGGAATAACACAATATGCTACTTTTTATCCAGATAGCTATCACGCGAGCGTAGCCACGGGTGGAAGCTAGTTAAAGGTTACAGAAAGTTTGTGAGGTTGGATGGATCGATGTTTGTTAGTCTTTCACGAAAGAACTACTAAACGGATTTGGCTGAAACATAGAATAATGTTTATGACCTGGAATAACACATAGGCTACTTTTATCTGTTCATCCAGACATCCATACATCCTTACTCACCACACATCCAAACTTTCGCATTTATTAATATTAGTAGGAAGTAGGATTAGTAGGATAAAATAAAGCTCTAGGTAAGTTTATACCTAGAGCTTTATTTGAACCTTTTTTAATTTTTTAAATCCGTACCCATATTATAAATGTGAAAGCGACGGATTGACGTGATTTTTTGTGTGGAGATAGTTTAGGCTGGAGAGTGACATAGGCTACTTTTAATCCAACCACGCGAGCGAAGCCGCGGGCACCAGCTAGTCAAAAATAAATTGCAAGTTACAAGAAACAACTCGGGTACATTGACAAATGCGTGGTGCGTGACAATGAAGCTGTGGAACCAGTAAAGTGTCATTCTCCAGCCAGTCCCAACATGTTACATCACTAAAGAAATGACATCCGTCCACCTGCCCATAAAAAATAAGACAAGTTTAGATAAATCTTGCACCTGAATCCATCTCGCATTGTTCTTGCACAGTCATAGTGCAGGCATGTGCGTTTTATCTGCCCAATATTTACTTTACCATCTGCCTATTGTCACTTGCGACAGGTGCAGAAAAAGTATGAAAACAAAGTTACGTTTGAGGTGGAAAAAATGTCGGTACAAGTATTTAGGTGATAAAAGTACCGTAACGGGTTGGTGACTAATTTATTGATAGTTTCATGAGTAACCATTTCTATTCAATTTTTAATAATAAGTGTAGGTACTTACCTACTCAGTTTTAGTTTTTTTTTCTTGATGTTTTTTGTAGGTGTACGAATGTTGTAAAGGCAGATTTTTTTTTCTACCAATTAATTCGCTATTAAACCGACTAAATAGACACGTAGATGTAAACTGAAACTCAAAATATTCAAATGGACTAAAGACTATCACTACCTAGGTACCTACTTATATCCCTGACAACAAAATTTTTATAGCCCTCACTCCCACAATCAAGTCAAGTCTAATAAAACCTCATACGTTAAAATCCATCAAGCCGTTTAGGCTGCAGAGCTGTACAAAGATATAGACATACAAACCTACAGACGAACATACTATCGAAAAACATAACCCTCCTTTCTAGGGGCAGTCGGGTATAAATAGGCTAACTTTTGATAGCCCGTAGTGCATCTCTCAAACAAGTTTAACGTTATCCAAAAGCGAGACGACTTTTATGCTCATGAATATTGAGAGTATTATTAATTATACACATTAAATTCAACTTGAAACTCTGATCACGCTAGGCATGCGGGTAAAATAACCCAACCTCATGGCGAACATTTGACAATATACATATTTTTGACCTCTGTGGCACATTGAACGAAGGCTTGCCTGAAACACAGAAGATTGCGGATTCGATTCCCCGAGGCAAATGTTTGTATGATCTGTAAATATTTATCTCCTGTCTGGGTTTGTCTATGAATAATATGAATGTATTCACAAAAAATAGTATTTAAGCAGTATAGTCATGTAGTTCCCATAACACAAGCTCTGCTCACTTTGGGGCTAGATGGTGCTGTGTGAAATTATTTGTTGCTTATTTCTTTTTCTCTATAAAAACATGCAATATCTTTTTATTAATATTATGTAATCTAATGAACCTACATGGGAGGTTCACTCGATGTTAGGCAGTCTTTAATCAAGTATTAAATAGTTGCAAATTTTTATCATCATTTTCTGACCGACTTCGTACATCATCGCAATCCAACGCGCCATTTCAATGTGAGAGGTAATTTCAAAAACATTATCAACTCAATCTCCAACTATAAAAACCAGTTAAGAGATCCAATCGCTATAATTGTATGAAATCATTTTACAAATCACCGGGCAACGGCTACTGGCTCCGTTACGCGCAAATCACTAAAACTGTGGTCTTTTTGGCGCGTGTTGTTTCTACTTTATTCAGCGGGCGAAAGTTCTGAGATACTGCGTTCTGTGCCAAGAAACAAAACGAACGTTCGGCAAAATCGATAGAGAAAATTAAAGCCAATTAAGATTGTTCGATAAAAATGTGAGGAAGGCATTCCATTTTAGAAATGTAATCAAATTTTTTTTTTCCGAATTTGATAGGCATGCTTTGTCATGTTCCGATATTCTACTTTAAGCAAAGTGTCCACTGGCAAGTAATTTCCGCAATTTTTTGTAGAAGTCAATTGATAGTTTCCACTGACTGCAATTTTTCTATTTGCATACACGTGGGACTTGCAGCAAGTTCGATAAGTCACTAAAACTTGCAGCAGTCCACTTGCGCGAGCGTTTACACGTTGGAAGTCGCTTGCGCAAGTTAACTTGTGCAAGATTTATTGCCAGTGGACACTTTGCTTTACAAATGCCAGTAGCAAATAGTTGTGTGAAAAATGTTATCTGTGACAAAAAACTATGATAAATTGACTCATGCCTCTGATGCTAGTCGAATAGATAATTCGGACATTAATCGTGCTTGATGGACATTTATCAAATGAATGAGTGATGCTAAAGTTATTTTGCGTTTCTGTGCTTCGGGAGACTTGGGCTGAGACTCCACCAAAGCGAAGACGAGAGATGTGTTTAAACTACCAATATAATTTCTTTACTCACTAATGTCGGTGCTTGACACAGACAAGTGTTTAAGATCCAACTCCTCTCTTATCCGCTTTGGTGTAGTCTCAACCTGGCTGGACTCACATCCGGAATGCCTCTCTGAATTCAAAACTCTGGAGTCAGAGTGGCATTCCGGATGTGTGAAGAGGTCCTGGCTGTAAAGTCGTTAAGCCATGAGGCCTTTGGGCAGTCTAAACTTTATCATCAGGGTTGATCGCTGGGTCATACTTACTTATTTATGTAATGCTTGTATTGTAGTTGCAAGAAAGAAGTCAACAATGTGTCTAAAGCTAATTTCCAGAGTAATAAAGAGAAGCAAGCTAGGAGCCACGCTGTCTGCCACCCACGGCCAGTCGCGTCCGCCCTGACTCACCAATTCTCGTCGCGTAATTAGTCCATTAAAACATTTAGCACGCACGCACCGTTCAAATGCTCAATTAGATCAACGACCGACGTGTGAGATTATACGTCCCTCTTGCTCGGCATATGCTCTGGATGAAGGGACGCGTTTACGTAAAACGTTGGATATTGCGGTTCAAAAACAGGCACAAAAACAAAAATGGTGGATGAAAATTGCCAAAACAATGTGACTAACTTTAAGTGTAGAGTTGAACTGATTTCTTTTTTAACTTTGCATCTTCATTATACAAAAACCTTTTGCTTCTATTAATATTCAATATATTTTAGGATGCCCCTGCCTCATCCCCGGGATGATGAGGAAGATACCCCACATCTGCGGTGCTCTCCGAAGGATCCAGCCTGCTGTCTGAGCACTTCTGCATCATGGGCACTGAACGCTAGCGATAAACGATTCGTGACAATGGTCGTGCCGTTGAATACTGAGCTAAGAGCATTCCGCTGACATAAGAACTCTATCGAACTAGGACACCATAGTGACGCCACCACAGTCGCGCCACCAACAACATGTGCCGGCAGTGGCGGCCTTTGCGGGTGGCGAGCTGGGCACTCGCCCGGGGCCTCGCGCTTGTAGGGGCCTCGCGCAGCAAGCCGACTAGAGAAAATCTTTTATAAGCATTAGTAAACCTATCCGTTAAAGTTAGACAAATTCCACTGTAAACCTATAAAATAAGAACAATGCCTTCCTACATTATTTTGTTAGTATCTCAAAAGGATTAGTCAGCTTTTTCTATGAAAACTCCCAGTAGGCTATATTTTTCCCGACATTTTCAACAATCATCGTCATAATTTCAACCAATTTACACAAAAATTTAACGAATTTATGCACCTAAACTTTCCTCATGAATCACTCTGTCTATCTATTGGTGAAAACCAAATGAAAATCCATTCAGGAGTTTTTAAGTTTACCTACACGAACTGATAAACAGACAGACGCAGAGCGGGGGGCGGGGGCTCTGTTTTATAAAATGTGCGCGACTCCGACTTTTCGTCATCAAAATTTCAATACCCATAGGTACTTTGGTAGGGCCTCGCAATGACTAGGCAGGCTCGGTCCCAGGGCCGTGACCCCCCCTCCAATCCTTGACAAACCTCTAACATCCAGCATAATAATGTGTTAAATGCTAAATTTGGAATTCTACATTTTTCATAAACATGTTTAGCCCTTTTCATCCCCTGCCATATCAATGTCATAATGTCTTTAAAAAAATCAGCTCGCATTTTAGCTTTATGTGTCTTTTGCGAAAGAAGTGAGTTATGTCTGACCGCAGAATAGAATCCGACATGCAGGCAGCCTTTTCTTTGTGCAACGTAGGCAAAATAAGGTGTCATTATGTTGCATTTGTCTTAAAAAATTCGGCTCGCTTCGCTCGCATTTTAGCTTCATGCGTATTCTGCAAATAGAGTGATTTATCTGATCGCAAAATAGAAACCGATAAGCAGCCAGCCTTTTCTTTGAGAACCGTAAGCAAAATCAAGTGTCACATGTTACAATTTTCTTTAAAAAATTCGGCTCGCTTCGCTCACATTTTGTATTCAAGGGTATTTTGCGAGAGTAGGGAGCTCGCTTTGCTCGTATATCAGCCACATTATTTTGCTAGAAAAGTGAGTTATGTTGCATTAACCTTCAAAAATCGGCTCGCTTCGCTCGCATATTAACTTCATGAGTAGTATTTTGCCCCCTCTTCTTACTCAACATAATATCGTGTGACCCCCCAAAAGTCCGGGTCCCACGCCCGTCACCAGGGGCCTCGCAAAGATCTACCGCCCGGGGCCTCGCGATAGCTAAGGCCGCCCCTGCATGTGCGTAAATGACACCAGAGGCGCGATCCGGCCCTTCTCGCAATGCATTCCAAATTCGGAAAGTAACGTTTCTTTCCGACTGAAATCATCGAATCGGATGCTAATTCTGAAGTCTGAATCAGGGGGCAGGTACCTAGGTACTTTTTGTTTGTGGTGACGCAACGTAAGCTGAACCACGATGTTTGCTACTATAGGTCGTTCATCGCATTCAAGTAGACCAGCGATTTAGAATATCGTCCTTTTAGTATAAATAACTGCACAATTAATGGATTCTTCCAGATCAAAACAAAAACTCACGTTGCTTGGACTTTGTAATTGAGCGTTTCTTTTCTTTCCATTCTTTGTTTAATTTGTTATGAAACTCAGGGTTCAACAATACACAAGTTCAGAATATACAAGTAGGTAACTTCTCTATATTTCTTTGTCTTTGCTAGTTCTACGACACAAAGAGATACTTAGCTAGAGATACTTAGCTTATAACGTGCTGTGGTTTAGGCAAAAAATAATTTTATAATTTTCTCATTTTGATGATTTGATGAATCTCTTGTTTTTCATTTTATTGGCTTAACGCAGTTCATAGTCGAGGTCATGAAAGTCTTATCTACACCGACCGGGGTGAATGGAAAAAGAGAAGGGAGGCCTTTGCCCAGCAATGGGATCTAGTAGGCTTATTAGATTATATTAGATTAGATAGTCGATGACATACAAAAGTTTAATTAAATCGTGTCCCAAACAATAAACATGGTTATTCAGTAAGTATGCGTAGAGAATTTACAAAGAATAATAATCTCTTACGGCCAGTTTCAATACTCAATCTATCCGTAGTTTTGAAATTTTTAGTATTAGGTAGTAATGTCAAATATAAATAAAATAATAATAATAAATATTGCTGAACATTTCACACAGCATCATGTAGTCCCAAGCTAAGCAGAGCTTGTGTTATGGCAACCACATGACTGATATACTACTTATTTACATTTTTTTTTGTAAATAAATACATAATATACATAGAAAACACCCAGACCCGAGACAAATATTTGCAGATCATACAAACATTTGTCCCGCGGCGGGGATCGAACCCGCAACCTCCTGCGTCACAGGCGGGCCTTCGCCCACTGCGCCACAGAGGTCGTCAAATATCTAACCACAGTAAAATCCCAGATAGATAAAATATTGAAACTGGATGTACCTAAGGTCATACGAGCTGCTAACTAACCCGCTAATAAGCTGTAAAAATCTAATTGGTAATATCATTGGTACTAAAACTATGTCCACTTGCGTCCCTTACGAAGGTATTCAATTAACCTTGCAGACAATTAGAACGGTCTAAAGTATCCTCCCAGTACATTCACTAAGAGAATTAATTGGGTAATTAATTCAAGGCATAAAATAGCAGTCGTTCCTCGAGTTTCTACGAACAGGGATCTGATTTCACTTCCCGTAAATTGCGAAGTGCAAGTAATGCAGTATATTTTATTTTATTGTTCATAAAGTTCATTTTACAGCAGCTACCCCGAACCTATGCATCTGCGCAGGCACTAATGATAGTACAATCGTACAATGTATCACTGCATAATGCATATTATGTTAGAAGACTGTCAGTAAAACACGCGTTAGTTTAAAATGAAAGATACATAACTCGAAATGTGTTTCTTTTCTATTCAAAACTATAAAAAAGATTGACATTAACTTAGATGAATTTCGAATTAAGCCCTATTTGATAAAAGTGTCACACTCACTCACATGCATGTTTTATGTGTAGGGATGTAGTTGAATCATAATCTGAATTGTATTAGTCGTCTCTTTCCGCAGATATGAGAGTGAAAAGAAAAAACATAAGACGAGATTCATAAAAGGAATTGCTAAAACGGCCATTTTAGCCTCCCTGTTCCACTTTTCAGTTAGAATTAAAAGATCAGGAGGAAAAATATGGATTTTTTCTTCGCGACGACAGAAAGTAGCATCTCACTGTCCCCATTGAAGGTAATACGTAATGGGGACAACGGGAAGCTATTTTGACGTCCCGCTGTCCCCATTGATGGGGATTAAAACCATGGGGACATCAGGAATACACGGAAGAGCGTGGCACCTTAAGAAGAAGTTTCACTTTTGAGCATGTGAATGTAATATTAATAAGTGAATCTGAAGTGGCACAGGCTAGCCACATTCGCAATAGAGTCTGGTTGCATTGGCAGAATTGACAAACTGCTTACCACCATAACCGCATGTATAACAAGGAGGGTTATGTATCAATTCTAGAGATGACACTTAAGAGGCCGCTCAGATAATTTGCAATTATATCTAGGTAATATTTCTTACGAGAAAGTACCTGAGCAATCGAGTAGGTAGGTACTTACTTACCTAACATTTAATTATATATGTATTACCTACCTATCCCTGGCTTTGCTAACCACATGCTACAAATGCCTACCTCTCATAAATACGATAAATTAATGGTTCAGAATTAAATTTGTGACATTTTTTATTATTCTTCTTCTTCTTCTTAGTCGGCATTTTCATGGAAGTTCGTGTCTATTCAGAATTTGAATTGATCACTCGTTGTTTTCTATTAATTACTTAAGTTACTATTAAATAAATGAATAAATAAAAATAAAATAAAATGCTTTTAAAAGTTGGTTGGTACCTACTCTAACTTATGATATTATATGATTGCTTTTTGTGCATTCTTTTGCATTTGCCTTTGTTTCAAGTTAATCTGTAAACATCTACACTTTGCATTGTGACAAATAAATGTATTTTCTTTCTTTCTTTCTTTCTTTTATTTCAGACAATTTGACAGATCCATAATATAGGTAGTTGGTACCTAATAACTCTCATACTTAAATGCGTAATTGATCGAAATTAGATTTGTGACGTTACATACTTATTGTTTTTATCTAGTTTTAAAATAAGATTCATTTCAGATAATATTAATACATAATAATAAACTCTTTATTTCAGGCAACACAGGACAGAATACGTATACAAAAGATATACCTAGGTAGTGTCATTAATATCATTGTGCATATTGATATCATTGATCGTAGAATAATAAAATCTGATCCGCTATCAGTATTATTAAACGCTACTGGAGCTTAATCATGACGAAGGTACTTAAATGATTATTTTACTTTCGAAATAATTTTATATATTTTTATATATTTTAGTATTTACTTAGTCTATAATTTTGACTTTTTAATAAAAAAAAATTTCATTGAAGTATTTGAACAATCATAGGTAATAAGTACCTATTCATCATAATTATGCCCTTTATCACATCTTCGAACACCAACAAACCAAAAAAAAATAGGTACAAAACTACATCTGACGTTTAGCTACAGGAAATATCGGTACCTAATTACATTGAAATGTTTTATCTGTTCCACAAAGGATTCCACAGTTTTAATGGAATTAAATCAATGAATGGGCATTAATTTGCGCTTTATTTGTTCTCCACTCAATGACTTCTGTTGGCCATTGTACCTTTGTTACCGGTATGTACAGGTAAGTCCATTAGGTTATAATGAGCTTTCTTGGAAGATTTCGGCAGATACTGAACTTTTTAGAGTGGTGCGTGAGAAAGTTAGGGCCGACAGTGTTTTTGAAAAGATTTCAAAGTAAAAGCAAAGGTACCGTTGAGTGCATTAGAGGCGATTAAAGGATTAGGTAGTGTTTGAGCAATGTGAAGCAAAAAATGGACGGTAGTTTAACTATATTTCTGGTTAGATACAAGATTAGATGGTTCTGCAGTGCGCTTCAGAACTTCTCGGGACCCAATTCGGAAAGTGACTTTTCTTCGCTGAAAAAACGTTAACTTTCCGAAGAAAATCATCGAATCGGATGCATGATTAGATGGAAAAAG
Organism: Camptogramma bilineatum; assembly: GCA_958496255.1. Lineage (NCBI taxonomy): Eukaryota > Metazoa > Arthropoda > Insecta > Lepidoptera > Geometridae > Camptogramma > Camptogramma bilineatum. The sequence goes on along the minus strand of OY292463.1, from coordinate 2,501,256 downwards.
ATGTACTTACCTACCCATCTACAGATCTACCTATTGTTTTTTAAAAATCAAACTTTGTGACAAAAATGAATCGAATTATAAAGATAGAACAAAAACAAATCAAAATGTGAGTAATTTAAATTGTCAACGGATTCAACTGCGCAAATTGTAAACAACAGAACAAATGTAGGTACATATATGTAATTAAATGTAATATTTTAAATCAAAATCACTATGTGTGTCTATAGAGAGGGGGGACATCCATATTGTACGACTTCGTCTCACCCAAATCAATCTTGAAAAACATGTTATGCAAAATCTTTTAATATCACGACCAAAAATAAAACGTCCAATACAACGTGTTTAGCGTGAAATTGGAAAATCAGTTTGTGATAGTGGTGAATTGGAGTTATGAGGATCAAACTAGCGAGAATAGCATAGACTGGATTAGTTTAGTTATCTACAGTTCGTTTATAACTGTCCTTAGATAATAACTGGACTAGTGTGTTTTGTACCTAATGGTAGCAGAGCAGATTAGTATCTGTAAATAATAAATAAATGCAGAGTAGATAAGATTTAATTATATGGATTACCGACGGATAAAACACACACTTTAGGTAGGTAACTTATAGGTACTTTGTTCCATAATGAGAAGCAGTGAGTTTTTTTTATTATTCAGTAGAAAATTAGTAAGGAATCTTTGTGTGTTTTTAGGCAAATGTTGACGATTTTGTATTATGCTCATAAGAGTAGTAAGAGTTTATCGATCGAGCGAGCGAAGCGAGCGAAGATCTTAGTGGCAAGTTAGGCGATTTTGCTTTGTATGTTTGTATGTTTGTATGTTTGTATGTTTCATTTTTATGTTCTCGCATAACTATCGAACCGCTAATCCAATCTGCATGAAACTTGATAGGTCAATAGGTAGTGCTATGGAAATTTGCTGTGGAGCGTATGAGCGTAATCGATGAAGGGGTTGTAAAGATATGGGGTTCCCAAGGGGGTAAATTTTTTTCAAAGTTACCCAAATATATTGAGTGGGGTGTCATACGAAAGGGCTTATTTTATACATTCCAAAATGGTTTTTATTTTTAATCTAGGATGTATAGTTTTTGAAATACGACCAAAGAACAAAAACTACGAAACCAGAGCTGCAAGAGCTCCCGTTTCATAGAGTTTCGATGTCTTCGTAGCTCATTGACTGGTCGGTCTTAAAAAGAGAGTGGCATCGTTGCGGTTTGGTTTGCAATGATTTTAGATGCTACTTGATTTATTTTCAT